>CM071857.1:0-2430000 GCA_036507275.1 Sicyos edulis | reverse complement strand
AGGGATTTGTCTCTCCATGACAATTTCAGTTTTTTTATTATTAGAAAATCCTCCAACGTTATCGACTTTCTTAAGAGAATTCCCAGATGGATTAGACAAGACAATCCCTTTCCTTGCATTATTGTGTGTTCTTCTCCAAACACCTACTTCTTCAGAACATTCAGATGTATCGAACCTGGAGGTTCTAGCTGGATTAGCTCCATAAGCCTTTTCTGCGTCACTGAAAGCAAATAAGAAATCAGGACAATATCTTTTGAAGGCTGCAGTCATAACAAGAAAAATTGAAGCTAACTTTTAGTATGTGTTGGCATCAACAACTACAGTAGTTAAATGAAAGTTAATTTTTAACTGATGTTTAGGTAGGGTTCAATTTCCAACTATGTTCAATTGTTGAAAACGAACAAAACAGTTAAAATGTGGTTTCGTATACCTGCGAAAGTGGCCATACAGTAGGGTGTCAACCAATCATTCAAGGCAAGAATGTATCTCTTGCATGGAGTCATGGAATAGACTAGCATTGTCTCCCGATGCCGAACTATTTCACTATAGTGTACATTGTAGTGGAGAGTCAAATCTATATGATAGAGAATCCCTAGTACAGTAGCATTATGAACTTTCCACAGGCCAAATGAAAATGACGAACATGCTAAAGCCAATACGCAACAACTTTGAGAAAGTGAGTAGTTTTACAAGTACTCTATGGAAGACACCAGGGCATAGTAAAATCCTAAACATTAAGAACGTAACTTGATTCTATGTGTCAACAAAATTAATTTGTGATATGAAGGAATAAGGATAGCAGAGCTTGTAAGGGTCAAAACTAGTCACTAGGGTAGCAACCAATAAGGTTGTAGAGGACATAAATTTTTTTAAACAATTGACATTATTCGTAAGATAAATATACTGCCATTACATCCTAAGATGAACGAAATAAACAAAGATGCCACTCCTAGATTCACCTTTTCTCAAAAGAAGGAATAGGTTCCACGGTGAATAAAGTAATGCTTTAAGCTTATATAAAGAAGTTCAATAGCTAAAAATGAATGGGAACATCAAAAGAACCACCAGCTAAGCATGAGTGGGAGAGCATGCAAAAAAATACTAATAAACTAACAAGGGTAAAATTTTGGTTTCCCCTCGTAGGCAGCCAACAAAATCAAAAGATAAGTCACACTTAAGAATCTCTTTTCGACTTGGTTGTTTACTTAGCTATCTATTGGAGAGGAATAGTAGAATTTTCAACGACATCCCACAAACTTATGAATCTATTTTTGACTCAGTTGTTTACTTAGCTATCTATAGGAGCCATCGACTCCCTCTTTTGTAGCTATGACCTAACCACTCTTTTGTCATAGTGGAATAGCATTTTGTAACTTGTTTCGATAGGACTATTGTTCTCTTTTCTTTTCATTTCATATATCAATGAAAAGTTATGGTTTCCTATAAAAAAAATGATAAAAGTGTAGGAGAACCTCAAAAAACCACCGACTAAGCATGAGCAGGAGCATGCAAAAATACTAATAAACTAACATGAGTAAAATTTTGGTATCGCCTTGTAGCCAGCCAACAACATCCAAATACAAGAAAAAATACACAATCTTAGCATCATGTGACTGTCAACACTAAGTAAATAAAAAGGATTGCAAAAAAGCATAGCATGAGAATGATCTTTGTGTTACCTGCTAGATGCACAAAAAACTCTGACATCATCATCATCATGTGATGTAGAAGGTTGACGCATAATCCCTTTTCCTTTATATTTGTTACTACAATTGTCTTCAGCAACTATATCATTTATATCGATCAGACAAGATGGACTGCTTGATGGCGTGTTCCCAAACTTGCTATGGTCAGCAGATCTAGAACTCTTTTCAGACTGCTCAGCTAAACTTGTTGCCTTTGTTGATATATTATGAGGTGCAATACAACCATTCCTAACCAACCTTTTATGTCCTGTAGCTCTGGGGTAGTTTACAAACAGACGTGAATCCAAAACTAGCTTCTCACTACGTTTATCAGTATAATTTGGTTTTTCACTTCCCTTATTATGAATTGAGGATAAACCAACGTCTTGGATTGATTCCTCAACCTTTTCCTTCCCTTTAATAATCATGTTGGGTCTCTTTAGAGCATTTGGTACATGACGCTTAGATTGTCCATTTAATGTGTTTTCCATCTTACGGTCCTTAGCTGCAACATGAGGATAAACAATTTGAGGTCTATATTTATGATCAGATTCTCTTGTTTTTGGAACAGAAGTATTTTCTTGACAAGAAGGTGGTTTCAATTTGGCAGGAGAATCAACAGATATAGCCATCCCTTTATCCACGTGGCGCAGGGAATTAAAAGGTTTCGGCCCCTGACATGAATATTTTTCCCTTCCACCTTTTCTAAGTAAATAATGATTTTGCGATGCATAAGGATTCTCTCCAGGTGAAAGAATAATGGGGTTTCTGCGAACATTAAAATCATCAGCAGGAATATTTTTGGAACTATTCTTTAATCTCAAATCATGACCATTTTCACTGACAAGCACCCCCACGCCCTGCATACCATCCAACCCTTTTTCCAACATGAAATCAGAGTTTCTCAAACGATTAGATAAAGTTGAACCACTCTCTGTCTGAACCAACTGTCCCCCATTAATTTGTCGAGAAGCTGACCGATCAGGTGTATCAGGAACATCCATGATCCATTCAGCCTCCATCTCCTTCATGCTCTGCATTAGGGAGAAAGATCAACTCCCAATAGATTATAGCATCCCCAACAGGGGACACTCAATAAACGAAAATTAAGAATTACATGGTAACTAATGAAAATATTGTGAAAGGAAAAAAATAGGAGCAGTGAAACAAAGTTGATACTCGCTAGTAGATTTTGTAACCAAACATTAAAATGTAAAATTTATGAATGAAAAGAAGAATAGTAAGAATTTAACACATTAATAAAAATCCTATTATTAGAATCAACCCATAAGTACACACCTAGGTGCTCTTTCATCTCATTGATTTTAAATGGTTAGCATTTAGAAATATTAAATACAAATATGTTGGAAAACCCCACGCACACTTGAATTTAAATATGCAGTGCAATGAGCTATTTATATAGGATATTAAAAAATATATATTTCATCAATTAGGTCGTCTGAATTTTTTTTGAAACAAGGTAACCACTCCCGTCCTTAGGTCAGGCACCGGAGACATCGAAGAAATATTGTCACAGGGAAGACTCGAACTCGGGACTTTGAGGGGAGCATACCCTCACTACACCACTCCTTGAGGACAGTTAGGTCGGCTGAAATTGACGATGTTGTCTCGAGCATCTGATGCTTATTCCATGTAATGTAACCCAGTGAGACAATTAGAAACAAAACAAACCAAATCTTGGCTTTCCATTTTCCAAATCAATAAATAACGGTAAATTGTAAAAGTTACCCTACAAGAAAGGAAGTGTTCGCAATTAAATTTCACAAAGTCACTATTTTTATAAATACTGGCTGAAAGTCTGATGTGAGAGATTTTAAAGAGTGAATGGAATAGCGGCCTGTGAGTATTATACTAGAGGTTCCTATGATATCAATCTACCCTTTTTAAATACTATTGAAGCATAGCATACCTCTCCATGGAGGTAAATCTCTTCCTACTAAGCAAGAGTATAGAAAATTACAGATTCTTTCACCAAAAGTGTTTTTAAAGCGGTAGGTACAACGCAAGACAACACTTCCTTTGATTGCCTCACAGGAAAAGGCGAGACCCAAACGAGACACAACGAATAAATGCATAACTAAATATTATATTTAGAACATAATTGATATAGAAAGCATATTCTTATTCAAATAAAATTTCACATCATTCGCAAAATAATACTAAAAAGTGAAAAATTATATTTTCACCTTGTCTAGAGCATTATATATCAATAACATATACACACACGCAGGTAATCATGGAAAAATTTCAGCATGAACACAAGAAATCCGTCTCTCCCTCTTTTTCCTATGGTAGATATAAACTGAAGACGACCACAAAATCTACAGAACAAATCCATTTTCATTCAACTATGAGAATTCAGACACATTTAATAAACGAAATCATACAATAAATACATTCAACAAATACTCCAGCTCTTTACCCTGTGCATATTGTTCTAATCGTTTTTCAAGAACCAACAGACAAAACCAGAGCCAAAATAATTATAAAATAAAAAATAAATCAGCATTCTGATCATCTAAAGCGCGAATCGAATAGAACAGTAAATCATTGTCATAACATACGTCCATGAATTCAAATCCAACGACCAAATTGAAAATTTTCACAAATTTAACCTAAAAATTGCGACGTTCAAACAAAAGAAATAATCAAACCTCGGATTGTTTGTCGTTCAGATTCAGAAGATCGAGAAGCCTAAAGGTTGAATTCAAATGCGACGAAGACGAAGACGATGGTGAGGCCATCCAATCATCTCCACTCTCCTTTCTTCCCTTCTCTCGAGTCTAAACCCACCCCGGCTCTATCTTCCCTGTTTCGAACCGGGTCGGGTAGAACCGTGCATTTGTATTTGGGCCAGCTAATATTTAGGCCCAATAAAACTGCTTTGGTCCAATCTAAAATTAATTCTGGGCTTTCGTTTCACTTCGGTCCAAATATGAACGGTAGTTTTATTTTCATAAATATATGTAAATCTGTACTTCTATAAAATTAAGAGAATTTATTTCATCCATAACAAAATTTTGGGCTTTTTTTTATATTCCATTTTATCCTTCACCGTCTTTTAATTAAAAACTATATTATATTTATTGAAAACGGTTTGTAGCACTGTTTTTTACATTGATGGAAGATTACATGTACATTGATTAAAGATTATTTGTCGTACTTGTTGAATTCATTAGATAACATGAGTTTTTTTCGTTTTTTTAAACCGCAATTTTATGTTAAATTTCTTCTAAAAAGTTATTATTCCTAAATTATTATTATACGTAAAAAAAAATCCCTTAAAATTAATTTAAAATATGTTGGCTGAATCCTAAAAGGTATACTTTGTACCCCTATAGCAACCTGGAGCTAATTAGGATATTTGCCTGGTTAAATTTGTAAGAGCAGCATATAAATATATTGACTTTTCATCCAAAATGTAATAATTCTTCTACTTCAACAATAATTTTGAAATGTTTATGATAAATTAAAAGTAGGATTACAACTTAATTGAATAGAAGTATTCTTTGAATAAATGACAAAGTTTTTATGCTAAAGTAACGTAATTATTAATTAGAGATACGTCAAAAAAAATATATTAATTTGAGTGTTTGTGGTAGAGTTATTAGTTGTAAATTGTTCATAAACACAGAACTTTTTTTTTCTCATCGAACCAAATATAACTCATACCATTAATCCAACATAAACAGATTAGGAGTTCAAATCTTTTTTAAAAAAAAATTAAACCAATTATGAATGATTCATTTTATTATACAAACAATCAATTGTATTTGATATAGACAATTCTACCATCACTTTTAATTATAGAGATTTTTTAAAATTATTTCATGCATAGCAAAATACTTCAACTTTCATGTATATACTTGATTGAGAGTCATCGATTTCACTTAATTGAGATCATTAATTTTGAAGCCAAATGAATCAATTTTCGTCGTACTTCCAACTTTTTCTAAAATTTTGGTATACTAAGAACTTTTTTTTTATTATTATTCGTGAAAAAACCTCTAAAAGAAAATTGTTACACCACGTGCACGGCCCGTGTTACACAGACCAGTATCTTCCTTAACAAATAACTTAAATGACTTGGAACAAACAAGAAAAGGAAGTGAATGTCTTAGATTTGCTATAAAAGCAAGCAAAAAAGGAGAAGAAAAAAATATGTGTTCTGAAAATTGGGTTTGCTGTAAAAGCAAACTAAAAGGGAAGTGTATGGCTCTTACTGACTGGGTTTATTGTACAACTCTAAATGTGGACAAGAGGGTCTCTAACTGCAGCCTACAGCTTCGTCCTACTCGTCCGTCACGCACCCTTTCGATGCTGATTGCACGTTCTTGATGTACTGAATACGAAGAATGGAGGATACATTTGAGTAAACAAATTGTTAAAGAATAGTTTCAGATATGGGAATCATAAGGATGGTGTATGACACAAACCTTGTGGAGAACGCCTCTGGTAGCCTTGTATGCAGGTGGTGACCAGTTCTTTCTTCGTTCTTCCAGCTCTTGATCGGATAATTGAACGTAGATTTTCCGGTTTTGGACATCGACGTTGATGATGTCGCCGTTTTGAACCAACCCGATTGGACCACCTTCCTGGAAAATGGTTACAGTGGAAGCACTTATACTTTATTTGATCAATGGGAGCACATGGGGAGGGAAGAAGAGAAGTAGTTTCATCCTAAAGTCTAAAACTTAGATATTACATTCTTCACTCCAAGAGTTCATGTGAAACTCTGGTTCTCGTGTGTGCCAAAAAGTGATATTTGCGTCAACCAGAGCAATACTTCAACTGGCACAACACACAGCTGTACGTCCATGACCAAGTGGTCATGGTTTCAAATCTCTCGCTGGACACTTGTGGTTACGGTTTCAAATCTCCCATTAACCAATTGTGGTTGAACTAAAGAAACAATATTCACAACCATCTGTTATTTCTTCAATATTGAACTCTTTCTGCTCAAAGTATCAATAATTTGAATATAGCTCAACTAATTACTGGAAATATTTTCAGCAGTTAGAAGTTACTGGAAATATTTTCAGCAGTTGGAAGTTTGAAGCCCGTTGTTGAACCCTCTCTCCACTACCTTCTAATGTTTCGGTGAAGTTCACGAATTTAACAAAAGTGAGAAGACGAAACTATCTACTAGCTTCTACTGTTTCAATCACGTTCAAGAAAGTTAAGCATTTAACGAAAGTGAGAAAAAAAACGCACCGCTGCTTCGGGGCATATGTGACCGACAACGAAGCCATGTGAACCTCCAGAAAACCTACCATCAGTCAGCAATGCCACTTCCTGTAGATGTCAATAGCAATGTTAAAGATGAATGACTATAGAGGGGCCGTCAACATCTTCGTGCCTGACGTTGACAGCAATGCTTTACAGATGAAACAAAAATTTAATATGAGTTCGGACTTCAAGTTCAAATTCGGTTCAAACACCATACCTTCCCTAGGCCTGCCCCCATGATTGCACTAGTCGGTGTTAACATTTCAGGCATGCCCGGTCCCCCTTTTGGGCCTTCACCCCTAATGATCACTGTTTTTCCCTAAAGGAGTTGAACAATTTAAGTTTAGTTAAAACACACAAACGAAATTTGTATACGCACATTTGTGTATATATGCACTCATGAACACACATGTTACATTTTTTTAATAGAAACTAAATTTTAAAACAATACCCAAAAAAGAGCACAAAAAAATAATCGGCACGGGCAAGCAAATCGTCTCCAGTCAAGAGCAATAACACTTAACGGATAGTTACAAACCAAAAAAAAAATTAAAAGGAGAGCTTAGGCCCCGTTTAATAACCATTTGGTTTTTTGTTTTTTGTTTATGAAATTTAAGCCTATTTGTATTCAAATTTTCTACCATGTGCTACATCTTTCCTACGATATATCCATCTTTCCTTAAGAAAGTAGGTGATACTGACCAAATTTCAAAAACAAAAACAAGTTTTTGGAAACTACTTTTTTTTGTTTCCAAATTTTAAGTTTTGTTTCTTAAAATATAGGTAAGATATAGATATCCAAATAAGAAAAAAGTTATGTAAGGTAGTTGTTGTAGGCTTAAATTTCAAAAACAAAATGGTTATCAAACGGGCCCTTAGTAACTGAGACCTAAAAAGAAACATGAAGTTAACGAGGGCTGTGCACATATGTGCTGCAAATCTATATGCGCACTCCTTCAAATTTATTTGTTCCATTAATAAGAGATTTGACTTAACCATTTTAATGTCGAGATGAGAAGCCTAATCTTGTACTCTAGATATTTGGATGGTGTAAATAAATAAGATATTGAAACCATAGATTAATATAGCCTATCATTAGTATTTGTATGTAAATAAGATATGTGCACATGAACCTGCGTACATGTGAAATTTGCAACCTGAAACTAGGAATTTCATGCAGATGAGATGATTAGCCTAAGAGATGGGCCAAAAAAACTATATAAGACTAACACTGTTTCAGTTTGGAAAGTCCCAAGGGATAAGGAAAAACAAATGCCACCGGTACCTTAAAACTTGAAGGGTCCTCTGTTATAGCAGCAATCATCGATTCTTCCCCTTCAAAAATAAGAGCAGGACCTGCAAAACAGAAACGTTTTTTCAAGTGGAGTTGTTTGCTTTCAGAGAATTTCATTTCACTCTTTCCAATATTTCGCAAGTTTTAAGAATTTGGTTCAAAATCAGAAAAAGAAACTTGCTAAATTTAAAATCATCTTTTAAGAATTTGTGACTCCTTTAAAACACTGACTCAACCAACCGAAGGCAAGTGGAGAGTGGCACAGGGGCACAAGGTTGTCTCTTCTAATAAACGATAAGATTCAGAACCACAATACAGTCAATTTTCTTGCTACTGATGAAGGCAAGGCCGAAGCCATTGACAAATGATAAGTTAGTTGTATCCTCCTTTGTTAAAGAACGAATCTCACTATTTTTTTATTCAAAATGTAACTGTAAATAACATAGCTGGTTACGTAAACAGTACCAGAGAAATATAGCCCCTCCTTGCCAGTGATCTTGGCTACTGAACCCTCAGGAGCAAGATTTCCATATAATATTTGAAGATGCCCTGTTTCTTTGATGGGACTCTCCAAGGGTTTAATTATATCCTAGCATTAAAAACACAATAAATAGTTATGAAGTGTTCCTTCAGATTTTCACGTCTATTGTTGTCAATTTTCTTCTAACTTCTGGGAGGTATTACTTTTTTTATGTCGGGACATGGATGAGGAAATAAATAGCTGAACCGAAAACCAGAAGAAGAAAAAACACCCAATTACTTAAACAGTTTAGAAGCATAATCTAAATTCAGAAAATCGTGGATGCAATAATATCAATGCACCATACCTGCCCTTCCGATAGAGGCAGGAAAAGTTTAGCATTTTCGGCAAGCGTCTTTCCCGTGACTAAAAACAAAAAAATGAAAACATTACTAAAGGAAATCACTGAAGTTAAACTGCAAATGCCATGGAAGTAATTGCCAAATATACCAGTTATACAATCTCCATCTAAAAGTTCATTCTCCAACAGATACTTTAAGACTGCGGGTGTTCCTCCAATCTATCAAAGAAGATATTTAATACGTGTCAAGAAGCGCGCTGGTAAAAATATTGTACCAATACATAGTACAGTAGACCACAAGGACATACGGACCTTGTGAATATCCTCCATTACATATTTTCCACTAGGCTTGAGATCAGCAAGAAAAGGAACCCGATCGCTGACCTTCTGAAAATCATCAAGGGTTAAATCCAAACCAACAGACCTGCCATGTAACTCGCCATTAGTGACAGTGAATTCTGCAGTAAAGGGGACAAACGTAAAAGAACAATTTTGATATCAAGCTCTCCTCACCTTGCTATAGCAATCAAGTGTAGCACTGCATTAGTGGAACCACCCAAAGCCATAACAACAACCATTGCATTTCGTAGTGATTTTTCCGTAATAATATCCCGTGGTTTCAAATCCATCTTCAATAATTCCAGAAGATACTTTCCAGCTAAACGGCATTCGTCCAGCTTTAGTGGATCCTCAGCGGGTGTTGACGAGCTTTAGGAAACATGAATCAGATGAGAAGTAAGAAAAATCCTGAGAATGTCTTTGCTCACAGCTGCACGCCGAACTAATGTTGTAGATTCGATATATAAATCTTACCTGTAAGGGAGAGACATGCCCATAGCTTCAATAGCAGAAGCCATTGTATTAGCTGTATACATACCACCACAAGCCCCAGCCCCTGGGCAGGAGTTGCGGACGACATTCCTTCTCTGTTCATCACTTATTGACCCGCTTACATATTCTCCATATACCTAAGTGCCATAATTAAAGGAAGCTTAAATGGAAACTTAAAATTTTGAAGAACAAATTTGCCCAATGCAACTTAAGATTTTTTTTTAATTGAACAGTTATCAACACATATAGCGCTGATATCATGAGCAAACAAAGTCAAATAACCTACTATTTATCTTCTTAAATTTTATAAGGATTTATATGGCCACGATCCAATTTTTTTTATTCATTAAATATATTTCCTAGAACTTTTCTGTGATACTAATTCCTGGAGTTACAAGGTTATGTAAACTCAGAGAGATCATCCATGAAAGGAATGTCGTCTTCAAAAATTTTACATATATATAACAAGATGTTAATCATAAATAACTTTATACGTTAAAATAGTTCATGGGTACTAAAAAAATTAATGGAATAACAAAGTTTTAGAAGTGATTTTTTTTTTTTTTGGCCAATATGCACATACCTGAAATGCTGAAACTATGTCGTATGAATGGCCTTGAAAATGACCAGGCTGCAGAATAAAAGACAACAGAAAAGAATACAAAATTACGAACAAGTCCAGCACTAATTAGCTTGAATTTAAATGAGGACAAAAAGCTAGTGTCTAAGAGAAAGTAGGAAGATGATAAGCACACGTTGCATACTAGAGCATTTAGATTTGTGCTTATAAATCTATAAGGAACAAACTCAGTAACATGTTTCACTTAAATGAGAAGGCTCTCAAACTGATCATCTTCAATAGTTCTACTCTGATAAAGATGGGGATCTACATTAAATTTTAGTTACAAATTTAGAAAAATAGGAAATGAATTAAGACACGACACACTATACTGTGTTAAATTTAATACAAATCATTTACAAGTGAATAATTTCTAGCAGGGTTTTAAATGGAAGACATCGCACCAGCTTCTTGGTAAACATCAGATTCAATATTGAAAGATTATATTCAAGTCATGGATATAAGTAAAATCCTAGTCTTACCTTGATGGTTCCACCATAAACCATAATACTTGGTCGATTCAGCCTACCCATCGCCATAATTGTACCCGGCATCTGCAGAATAACCAGTTATCAGCACCCAGTTGTAATGAGGGGAAGAAAACTATTAAAGCTCTTCATGGAGTTTTTTTTTTTTTTGTAACTTGTTACTTTCATGATGCAATATCTGTTTCGTTTTCCAAAAAAATGCTCGTAAAACAGAAAAATAAAAACAAAGTCAGTAAGGTAAGAATAAGATTATCCAGACAGATAACTAATATTTCTTCAAGGATTTTTTTTTTTTTTTTATCTCTTAGATCAAGCATTAAGTCCGAATTGATAACATTCTTTTGATTTCAAATATTTAAATTACAAGTTCAGTAGAACTTTTAGGTTTATGTTTGTGCCTATTAGCCATTAGGTCATTAACATTAAAAACTGTGATCCCTAAAATCCAATCTTGTGTCAACCTATAAAACATATCATGTTCAAATAAGGTCATAATGGGCTTTTCTACTTTCAATTTTATGTTCATAGAAAATTTAAATTTAAACTATAAATCAGCTAAAATTTAAATAAGTCAAAGACATCCCAAAAAAAAATGAAAGCTCGCCCTTTTGAAGAGTTCAAATCAACCAAATAGGCAAATAGATACAAACTCAACCAAACTTCTAAGTCAACCTTTTAAAAATTATGCTATTTCCTAACGTTGTTCTTTGTTTTCTAATCTAATTTCAGAAACGTCCTTAAGATACTCTCCCACTTTTGAAAACTAAAAGAAGTGGTTTGACCTGAATTTGTTTTTAAAAATTGACTAAGATTTCGTAAGTGAAAAACTAAACAAAGAAACGCATGCATCAATAGTTTTTAAAAATTGACCAAGATTTCATAAGTCAAGCTGGTCTCGAGGGTGTGCTCCCCTTAAGATCCCATGCCAGGTTCGAGGTGACTGTGGTAGTTAATTTCACGATTTCGCTTCCAAGGCTAACTATGTATCGGATGCCACAGTCTAGAGATGGGTCCCCCGTCATCAAAAGAAATATATAGTTATCACAAACTTTCAAAAATCCAAAAACAAATTTAACAAATAGTGCCTGATCAATTGAGAAATGGCAGAAGCAAAACAGAAACAGGGAATAAAAAATTCAATTCAAATTTCAAAACCAGTCATCAATTGCGAGTAATCAAGAAACAAAGATGATCTGATTATAAGAGAAAACTCACATTCTTATCACAGCCAGGGATGGAGATATTCCCATCGTACCACTGAGCACTCATAACAGTCTCAATGCTATCAGCAATCAAATCCCTTGACTGCAAGCTATAGCACATACCTCTAGTCCCCATAGAAATAGCGTCACTAACGCCAATCGTATTAAACCTAAATCCAACCATACCAGCCGCTTGAACTCCCTCTTTGACAGCCTCAGAGAGCTTCAACAGGTGCATATTGCACGTATTCCCTTCGTACCAGACCGACGAAATTCCAATCTGCGGCTTGCTGAGATCGTCATCGGAGAGGCCGACGCCGTGGAGAATCGCCTGAGAGCCGCCCTGCGACTTCGGCTCGGTGATGCGAGAGCTGTACTTGTTCAGCTGCTGAGCGGCGGAGGAACCGGAAGGTGGAGAGTCCACCGTCACCGCCGGCGCCGGCGATTGCGTGGTGACATTGGAAATCGAAGCTCTGACGGAGAGAGAACGGCTTCGTTTGACATTGGTTGAAACGGATGGAGTGATTGTGGTGAACGGGACAGCGCGTGGAGATAGAGATACGATCGCCGATTGCATTTTGGCGGCGGAAATGGGCGGCGGCGGCGGCAGATTCAGGGTTTTAGAAGTTAATGGCAACAGAGATATGGGGAAGAAAGGTTTTTATTTCAGAATAAGGGGCTGTTTCATTCTTAAAAATCTGCAACCAATTTTTATTAACTCTTCTTCATTTTTATTTTTAAAAATAATTTTTATTTATAATTATTTCATTATTTTTAATCACTTATTTTTAATTATTTTTTTAAATTAATCAAAATAATTTATTTTTAACCATTTTTTTAATTATTAAAAATAATTATTCATTTTTAAATCTACATTCAAATAAGGTTTTGATTCCAATTCCTCTATATATAAACTATACTCAAACGAGTTTTCAATATAACTCTCAATTTTTAATTTCTCAACGTAATTTCAAACATTATTTACTATTAAAATATAAAATTATCTTTATACTCATGATTTTTTATTTTTTCAATTCAACCACCCTCAATAAATTATAACTATATTTTTACCAAGTCAACAAAGCTATATATGCTTTGATTGACACTTTTAATTTATTTATATGCTTTGATTGACACTTTGATTTTATTATTATTAGTAATAAAGTTCAATACCACAAACGAGCTCGATAAAGACAACAAATAATTCATACGGATGACTTCAATTAAGCAATTTATATAGTCTTTAATCAATATCTCAAACCATTTTTAATTTTTTTTTTCTTATATAGAGAGCACGATTAATCTCAAATAATATGAAAGTTAAATAACGATTTTCATACTCGAACTCATGACTTGAAATGAATTAACACCAGACAAGATAACTAACTGCGTTACTAATCCTCGGTCAAACCATTTTAAAAAAAATATTGTAATTAAAAAGAAAAAAAAAAAAAAAAAAAAAATAACCTAAACTAAATTCCCTTATTTATGATGCAGTAGGTGAAAGTTCAATGGTTAAAAATGTGTTTCAAAATGTAGATACGATCAAATAAAGCTTAAGAATTTATTTAAGCAAATATTAAGTAAGTTTAGAAAATACTGAGATAATCCGATGATTTCAATATTTGGTATAAATTCAAATACATATTAGAGCGTTTGTAATCCTTTCCAAATTTATACTAGAAAAATAAGTGTTTTACTTGATTATTTGAAATTTAAAAATGAAAACTTATCGAGAAGAATAGAGAAAATATAGGATTTTTTTTTTAAACGCGATATATATATATATATATATATATATATATATATATATTAATTATTAATTATTATTTGTTTTTTAGAGTATATAAACCTTCAAAATGAATCATACTACCTTAAAGTGTGGCTCAAGTAGAAAATGATTTTTCTACGATTTTATCCTTAGATCATACTTTAAATTTCAAACATGTTATCTATTAGAATATATAAAAAAAAATGCAAATAACGTATAAAATATTTACAATATCATTTAGATTTTCTTCCGTAGAAGATAAGATATTTTTATCAAACCTCATAGATTTTATGACTAAATTAGAAGATAAGAGATTTCAACAATTAAATGAAAATATTTACAATATCATTTAAATTTTTATCATCTTTATAATGTAGAAAATGAGATATTTTTTATCAAATCTCATAGATTTTATTTAACATTTTATAATCTAATTAAAATACTCGATTGAATTTTCTAGTTATTTCAATTTTGTTTACCATAACATTTTCTGTTTGTTGGATTTACTTTTGTTTGTTTATAAGTTATCTTTTTTATTATTATTATTTACTTTAACTTTCTTTTCTTTTCTTTTTTGCAATAATTTTTGTGGAGATTTTTTTTTGCATAATTGTTAAGGCTTGGAGATCTAGAAGAAAAAAAAGTGTGAAGAATGATAAGATTATCATCCGAGGTTCAAGTTCATAAATTCTTCAGTTTCAAAAGTTGGGTTTCAATGATTTCTTACTATATATATATAGTTATTTGTATTTTGTTTACAAACACACTTGAAACTTTATTTTTGCTTGAGTTTATCTTTATTGGTTTCTTTTTGTTTTTTTGTTTTATAATAAGAAAATTTAGTTATCTTATTTTGTTAGATTATATACCTTAACTTTCATCTAACTTTTCTTTTGTTGCAATAATTTTTGTAGGGATATTTTATTGCTTAATCGTTGAATTGGAAATGTGATTTTTTGTTTAAAGAATAATAAAATTATCATTTAAGGTAAATGATATAATTAAAAAATAATTGGTCTAATAATAAATAGGTCGAGAAAAAACTAAAGAGCTTCGATTTTTAAAAATAAAATATCAAATTTAATTTTAATGTGATAAATTTATTGATTTTTTCTCAAATAATAACTTATATTATTTTTTAAGCTCAAAATAAAATATTAACTGTTTTTTAACATAAATGTGAATTTTAATAAATTTAACTAAAGTGAAAAAATAGTTATAAAATCAATATTATATTGAAATTATTATTTGGTAATTTAAATTTAATGCAAAATTGTAGGAAACAATTTAAATATATATATATATAATTTATTATTTAAAAAATTATCACTTGCAACGCGTTGTTAAAATTATAGTGTATAGAAGAGAAGGAATCTAGAGTGTATTAATTTATTAAATATAAACGATGGTCTAGGCATGTGGCTTTGCCCGTTGTAGATGTATAAATAAGGTTTGTTTAAAAAAAAATTATTCATATTCATGAGTTTCGGTTCAGTTTAAAACTAAACAATAAAATGAACGAGTTATCAATATTTTTAATTAATATTTTGTTTTTTTAAATACCAAGGGGGTGTTTGGCTGCATGTGAGATGAGATGTTGATAGCAGAAAACCTTGATTGGGGTGAGATGACAAAAAAATATTGTTTGGGGTGGAGGGAGAGGAGATGAGATGTTAAAATATGTTTTTTTTAATATGTTCTTATATTTTTTTTAACAATAAAACTGTTCTTTTTCTTTTTAAAAAAATAACTATTCTAAAATATTTAACTATTAATATAGTAAGTATGTAAATATAACTACTATCATAAATAAAATGTAAGTAATATAAATTTGATATTAAGCACCTTTAATCATATTAATATTTTTATTAAAAAAAACATAGTTTCAATGATATTATGTTCGACATAATAATCACGAGGTTAAAAGTTTCTAATGTTTCATACTTAAATATTGTTTAATTAAAAAAAATCACACCACCAAAATAAAGTTTGACTAATCTAAAATATTTGTACATCGTTAATAATTTTTTAAAAAAAGATTTGTTAGACTTAAATAATAATAAAAAATTAAAAAATACCAAGATTCTATTTATTAAAAAATAAAAATAAAACCATTTGGTTAAACTAGTCATTATAAAATCTCGATAGCAATTTTTATTTTATTTAAAAAAAATTACTTTCTTAAACATTTTATACATTCATATTCATATTCATAGTTACCTAAGGTCAAAGAATTGTTAATAAAATACAATAATTAATAGGTAATAATAAATTAAATATATTTATCTTATAAGTGATTGATACTTCTACGAAACTATAGACACCCCTAAATTTTTTATTTTTTTTGTAGTTAAAAGAGATCTCGGTCACATTTTGATAATAATTATTAAATGAAAGTAATAAAATATCCCTCAAATTTTGGAATTTATTATTTTTTTTATTAGGTATAATAGATCGCAATCCCTATGACTCATACAAGTCTTGAAATTTATAGTTGTTTTTTGTATATACAATCAAGACTCTCAAAATTATTTAAATTATTTATAGTCTATCTCTAAACAATTGAAATTCTATAACTTTTTTTTTTACATTAAAGACTATTAAAAAATGAATAAAAATATGAAAATTTAACGTATATTAGGAGATAATATGTATTTATTTATTTTAATTTTTTAAATTCAAATATATTTAAATAAACATTTGATATAACTATAATTTTAACACGGCGTTGTACGTGATAGTTTTTTAAATAATAAGTTTTATATATTTATTTAATAAAATATGTCAACTGAGTGTCATAAATAGTAAGTATATATATATAAAGTTATTTCCTACTTTTGCACTAAATTTAAATCATCAAATAATAATTTTAATATAATATTGATTTTTATAACTATTTTTTCATGTTAATTAAATTTATTAAAATTTATATTTGTGTTAAAAAATAGTTAATATTTTATTTTGAGCTTAAAAAATAATAGGTTTTATTATTTAAAAAAAATTTAATAAAACTTATCACATTAAAATGAAATTTTATCTTTGATTTTTAAAAATCGATACTCTTTAATTTTTCACAATTTATCTATTAATAGACCAATTACTATTGAATTATAAAATTTTTAAGAGTTATATCATAATTATAATTGTAAATATAAATAAGCTAAATATAATTTTAGTATACATCTATGAACTTACCTTTAATTTCAAATGATAATTTTATCATTTTTCACAAAAAAAAACTCCACGTCTTCAAGTCTGAACAATTAAGCAACAAAATATCTCTACAAAAATGATTGCAACAAATGAAAAGTTAAAAGTTAGATGAACGCTAAGGTAAATAATCCAAAAAAAATAAGATAGCTAAATTTTTTATTACAAAACAAAAAAGAAAAAAGAAACCAAGAAAGGTAACCCCAAGTAAAGAAAAAGTTTCAAATGTATTTGTAAACAAAATATATCTAGAGAACTATATATATAGTAATATCAGAAAATATTATTATCTCGTAATCATAAAGTTGAAATGGACTAACACCAAACAAGACCTATTTAATAATTATGTCACAATTAACTACCTGTCAATGTGTAAGAAAAAAATTTGATTAATAAATTAAAAAATAATTTGGATAATAGGTCGTTCAATTTTGATTGAATCTTACTAACTCATCGTTTAGACCTTAATAATCCATTGTGCACTCACTGATTATAACTTTTTTTTTTAAACACTCACAGGTTATGACTACAGACACTACTCACTATATTTTAAAATATTAGCTAATAATTAAGATTAAAGTATCTTCCAAGGTTGTTTAAAAAAAAAAAAAAAAAAAAAAAAAAAAAAAAAAAAAAAAAAAAAATATATATATATATATATATATATATATATATATATATATATATATTTGAAGGTGTCTTCACTCATAAAAAAAAAAAGAGACCGTTCTTTCGTGGGTTATTCCACATTTAGGGAGAGTGAATTTTATTTTATTTTTTATTTTCTTAATTCAACCCATCAGATTATCGAATGGGTCAGTGACACAATGATTTTATTGTTTGGTTGTAAATCAGTTAAACACCAGCGTTACAGGTTCAAACCCAAGAATCGGTACTTGTCTCCCTTCCCTCGATATGTACTAAAAAAAATAAAAAATCCAACCTATGAAATTCAAATTTATAACTAATTGGTTACTAAGTAAGATATGATGTCCATTTTTTTTTTGCTTTAGGAGTGATTTTAAATGCCTTATTACTATTACTATTATCATTATTAATTAATATTTAAAAAAAAAAAACTAAACAGATGTAAAAAAAAAAAGTAAAATACCATTTTGATTGACCTTTGTTATATATTTTAATGTTTATATCACCTTTCAAACGTCAAATTTTAATATTTGTAATTTATATAAAGAAAAAAACTTTAAACTCATCTCATTTGATAAATGTAAAATTAATATTAAACAAATTTAATTCAACAATGTTAATAAGTTTTATACACTTAAAAAATGTTAATATATTTTTAAAATTTATGGAGGAACACACTAATTTAAAAAAATAAAAATAAAAAACATTTATTGTTTGTGAATTACCGGACAATAAATAAACTCATTTTAAATTTCAAAATATTTATGAAATTTTGACATTGACCTGAATTAAAATTTTAAAATAGAATAAATATATAATTAAATTAAGAAAATAACTAAAATTTGTTTCTAAGATAGAATCCCAATTTAAGATTACAAAGTTATTATTATTATTTTATTAGGCTCATAAATTGTTCTGCTGTTACTTTTGGGGCAAATTAATAGAAAATAAATGGATCTTAAAAAAAATAAAATAAAAAAATAAAGGGGAAACGAGGAAGAAAGGCAAGTATAAATAAATTTTTGTGGCTCACATGGCGACTTTCCTTTTAAATAATAAATTGTATTCTTCTGCAATTCTATTACTCCTCTCTCTGTTCTTATCTTGTAAGGTAAAAACATTTTATTTCAGATAAAACCCTTAAAATTTATTGCAATTTCTTTCGATTTCTTCTTTGCAATTTAATTTGATTTCATCTCATTTCTGAAACGCGCCTTCAGTATCATCAAATCCCTTAAATTTCTCTCTTGAAGATCGCTGTTTCAATCTCTGTTTTGTCTGCCTATCAAATCCCCCCTTTTTCTCTTGTTCCTCTTTTTGATTCACACATCATTTTGTTGGGGTTTTGCCTCTTTGCTTCAATGGTGGGGTTTTCTTGCTTCTTTTTGGTATTCCTTTCTTGATTCTTTTACATGATTTTTTTATCCATTTCTTTACTGATTCTACTGTTGTTGATTGTATTCTGCTTTTCCCTTGATTTATAATATGTACTTCACAAACCCACATGCTTGTTTTTGGGATTGTCTGATCTGGATTGGATCATAAGGATCTTTTGTTCTTTTTCTACTTGCAAATTAGAGAGAGAAAGAGGAGAAAATTTGGGGTTTAGGGTCTTTTTCTTGCAATATTGGTCTATTTGGGGTATTAGAAGAAGCAAAAGGGAGGAGTAGAAGGTGAGATTTCTTGAATTTAAGGATATTTTCATTGACCCACTTGAGGAACTTTTCTAATTTGTTTGATTTTGGTGTCAATTTTCTTGATTGGACTATTCCTCGTCTTTTCGTGACGGCCCGGATCAAAAAGGGTTCAAGAAATTCTTCCTTTTTGTGGCTGATTATGATCTGGGGTTTACTCATTTTGGTTGAATTTACTTTTACTTAATCATTATGTCCCTGCTCGTGTGCTCCTTTGTGATTATTGAGTTTGATTTCCAAGCTGTGGATGTCATTTTCTTTAATCTTTGTTGAGTTTTTGAGTTGAATGACTCTTGGTTTTGAATGCTCCTGAGCCATGGCTGGTATCGACGTTTCGAAGTATGCGCATAGCCCTGTACACAAGGCTGTGGCCACTAGGGATTATACCAATCTCAAGAGAATCCTTGCAGGCCTTCCTAGGCTTTGTAATCCATCTGAGATACGCACCGAGGCTGCTTCGTTAGCTGAGGAAAAAAAGAATGATGCCATTTCTGCCATGGTTGATTGTCGAGATGTCCCGAATCGTGACACTCCGCTGCATTTGGCCGTAAAACTTGGGGACGAGACTGCTACCGAAATGCTTATGGTTGCAGGGGCAGATTGGAGCTTGCAAAATGAGCATGGTTGGAGTTCACTTCAGGAAGCTATTTGCAGTAGACAAGAAGGAATTGCTATGATAATCGTACGCCATTACCAGCCATTGGCTTGGGCAAAATGGTGCCGTAGATTGCCTCGCTTGACTGAGACTATGCGAAGAATGAAGGATTTCTACATGGAAATCACGTTCCACTTTGAGAGTTCAGTGATTCCTTTCATTTCCAGGATTGCTCCTTCTGATACTTACAAGATCTGGAAAAGAGGTGCTAACTTGAGGGCGGATATGACACTGGCTGGTTTCGATGGATTTCGGATCCAACGTGCCGAACAAAGTGTTCTTTTTCTTGGTGATGGGACAGAGGATGGAAAAGTACCTTCCGGTTCGTTGTGTATGGTTTCACACAAGGAGAAGGAAGTAATGAATGCTTTGGATGGTGCTGGTGCTCAGGCAAGTGAAGAAGAGATTAGACAAGAAGTGAAAGCAATGTCTCAGACTAATATATTTAGACCTGGAATTGACGTCACTCAAGCCGTTCTCTTACCACAGTTAACCTGGAGGCGCCAGGAGAAAACCGAATTGGTCGGTGCTTGGAAAGCTAAAGTATATGATATGCATAATGTGGTTGTAAGTATCAAATCCAGGAGGGTCCCTGGAGCTATGACAGATGATGAGTTCTTCTCAACTTGTAATGAAAACGAAACTGAGAGTGAGGAGTTTGATGACATTTTAACCGAGGATGAACGTAAACAACTCGAGAATGCACTTAAACAAGATTCATCTGAATTAGCTTCCGAGAACGGAGATGGGGTTGTTGAGCATCACCATAGTTGTTTTGAGCAAAGGGAAGTTCCCATTGAGGATGTAAATGGATGTAGAAACGGGGAGATTCGGCAGGAAAAGAAAGGATGGTTCGAGGGATGGAGAAAACGGGATAGCAAAAATGAAGGGAAGAAGAAGATTGCTCCTCCAAGAAGCTCACTTTCTATGGATGATAAGGTAGGTGATCTTTTAGGGGACTGTCCTGAAAATCATAGCAGCAGATCTGGAAGACACTCCGTAGAGATCGTCTCCGAACACCAAAGAGGAAGTGAAACCAGAACTACCGCTTCGACATCTGAAAGCAAAAATCGACGCAAGGATGGGAATCATGAAAATGAGTATAAGAAAGGGTTGAGACCCGTTCTTTGGCTTTCTCCAAACTTTCCTCTACAAACAGAGGAGCTATTGCCATTGCTCGATATTTTAGCTAACAAGGTCAAGGCGGTTCGTCGATTGAGAGAATTGCTTACCACAAAACTTCCAATGGGAACCTTTCCGGTCAAGGTATGATACTTATTTTGTTAAGCTGATACTTATGTTTACCAAAAATAAACTGGAAGATAGTTTTTCTTATTCTTTTCTCTTTATTGTTTTTTTGGTTCTTGGATTCTCAATAACTTGTTGCTTTCTTGGCTATGTTGCTATGCTTTTTTTAGTACTAGTATTCAGCATCAGCTGGAGTTTTATGTGATATGGCAAGAAAATACTGTTTTGCCTTTTTGCAGAAGTGCTTAGATCTTTAGAAGTTTGCTTGAATTAGATCGATCTGAATATTTTAGGAAATATGTTAGATTTTGCATTCGCAAGCCTACTCTTCACTGCTGATTCGTAGATAAACCAAAGAATACCAGATATTTGTATTTAATAGGAAACGAGCATAACATAAAAAACCGATGATTCCTAACCATCACGGGTTGATCTAGTGATCAAGAGAGTCTTGGAGAACTAAGAGGATATAAGTTCAAATTTATGATGGTTACTTATCTATGAATTAATTTTCTATGGGTTTTCTCGACCCTTAAATGTAGTAGAGTAAGACGGTTATCCCACAAGAATATCAAGATTCGTATGAGCTGGCTCAGACACTCCTGCTTATAAAAAACTTGTTAGCCAACATTTCTGTTTATTTTTTTAAAATAATAATATTGACAATAATAATGAAAAATGTATCACTATCCATTAGTCCTGGGCTCTTGCTTCGATTTGTTCTGTGAAGAATAAGTTATTGAAGAAGCTATAATATTTTTTTTTATATTCGTGAATCGATCTTTGAGTGCTAAGGTCAATTTATGCTCACCTCAATTGTTTTCACGGGATATACTGTCTGACCCTACAACATTTGGATGTCAAGAAAATCTGTAGAAAATGATTTTTTAGGTAGGTGGCCACCAAATGAAGAAGTTACAAATACAAAAAATTGAGTCACATTTTGCCTTCATAGTGTGGTTGATGTTGATGGGATGATCACTCCTTCAATTGCCTTGACTGAGTTACTGATATCCCTTCTAGATTTTAACAGCTTGGTCGAGTCAATCGATTACTCTATGTTCATTTTCTTGCGAACGCGCATGTTGAAGCTTTTGTTTTGCTTTTATACAACTCGACCGTGAAATTAATGGTGTTAATGCAATATCTGCCATATATATTTTATCTTACCACATTAAGTGTGTTGAACTGGTTACTATCTAGCTAGCATGGGGCCATTCTTCAGTTGAATCAGGGTATTACTGTTGATGCTGTACTTTTTACACAGGTTGCCATCCCTGTGGTTCCAACAATCAGAGTGATTGTTACCTTCACAAAGTATGAAGGACTACAACCAGTGGATGAGTTTGCGACGCCACCGTCAAGCCCCACCCCTGCAGCAGGCGGCTGGGAGAGCCCGCCCGCAACACATTCCTCAAATTCATCTTGGTTTCAATGGATAAAAGCCCCATATCAACGCCCGAGTTCATCGTCCAATGTTTCTAGCAGCAGAATAGAAACCCTCGAAGACCCATTCGCCATCCCCCACGATTACACCTGGGTTAGTGCAGAAGCAAAGAAAAAGAAGATGCAGGAAAAGAACAAAGCAAAGAAAGGAAAAACTCGCCGGGATTGAATCCAAAGTCACGAGTTCGATCGCTCGAAGTCGAGAAAGCGGGTGAGGTTGATTCAAAGCAAATTAGAAGAATAGATACTGAGGTAGGAAATAGTTTACTCATTTAAATTCACCAATTTGTGTTTTACTTGGATGGAAGATGATGAAGTAGAAAGGGAATAGTTAGTGGTTGGTTGATAATTGACCCTTAAAATGCACTTTAGGAAATTCTGGCATCATTGTTGGGGTGAAAATAATAAACTCTTTTGGGAATTTTTAGATCATTTGGTTTCACTTCTGACAATTGCTCTCTGTTGCTTACAGGTTTGTATATTTTGTATTTATAATTCAATTTACATACAATACATGCGCGTGATTTATTTTTTAACATATAAGTGGCCTCTTAAGAATGTCTTAACCGTGAAAACTAAACAAAACTAAATTATGATCCTTAATCTCGATTTTAAGGATTGAACTGAAATTGTTGAGGTTATGTTCTTGTTTTTTAGTTTGATAATTTGTGCTTGTTAGTCTTCTTGTTATAAATTTGCGTGTGGTTTTTGGGCTATTAAATTTATAAAATCTGATTAATTTATTAAATACATGTTTGTATACTTTTGGGTTTTCTTTTTAGGAAAATGCCTTTTTGTGAATGAATTATTCATGTCGGGCTGTCGATTCTGAGTTTGGACTGTCGGCCAATATCGCCGACAACAGGAGGCTGTCGTTTCCATTACGTGGCGGAATGTATTCGTCTGGAAAAAAAGTTTGTTTGGCATCAATCTGAAAACAGAAAGAGTACGTTTAGATGCAATTTATATAAACGATTGAATTGGTTATAATAATACAATTGATATTTGTTTCATCGTTTATTATAAGTGGTGGTTTGTGTGTCCGTTAATTTAAACCTTACATTTATTATTTTTTTGTTATATAATCAAACCCTCAAACACAGTTTATTAATTTATGTTATAATAATTTGTCATTTAAACACTGTTTATAATAACTTCTCGTTTATCATAACTTTCCGTCTATCATAACTAAACCTTTTAACTCTTTACCTCAGTGGTACTGGGTCAATGCTCTAGAACTTTGTTCCTTTTTGCCTAGAAACAAAATATTTAAAAAACAAGAATTTGTTCTTGCTGCTAACTTTTTTGGTTGTTTATAAAACTTTTTAAAAAAAATATTTCATCAGAGGACTATATATGATTATAGAAACAAGATCAAAGAGAGTATTAGTGCTCTTAAATAAGATGAAAGTCATGATCGAATTAGTAATTATAAAAATTAAATTGAATTACAATCAATCAATGAAATCGATACGTTGACTTTTTTGTTTCATTATATCCATTCTTAATTTTATTTTTTATATCATGATATAAAACTTTACCTCAAAATTAATTGACATGAGATGAATAATCAATCAAACTTATTCATGTTTGACATTTACTCATTTTTTAATCAAAAAGATTTTTCACCTAATGTATTTATAAATTAAATAATACAAATATTGTTTAAATTTTGTAAAAAAAAAAACTTTTATTAAATTTAAGAAATGAAATTGTCCAAGTTCACATTCTAAATAAGCAAATTTGTAATTAATGAAAAAGTTAGTGGTGAGTTAGTTTCATAATATATAATACCTCTACATAAAGTTTGTGGTTCATTTTCTCAAATTTATACTCAACCAAAAAAAAATTGTAAATTAACCCAACAAATAATTGATAATAAATGTCCAATGTAACATAATTACTCTCAAATAATATGAGTCGAATATTAATTTCTTCATGGTTGCAAAGCAACAGAAAATATTAAAAACAACTAAATAATTTTCATTAGGAAACTTTATCACGAAAAAAGAGCATGCCACAAATGACGGTAACAGCCACGTGTCGAATTCCGATTCGTCAGAAGAACCATACAGGCGAATAATGAATTTGGACAGAAAATGGTCTAGTTTCAATCCCCTACGAAAAGGCGCAAAAAATGGCGATTACGAACTGGAAGGCCTCCATTGTTGCGTCCTCCATTTCAGAGATCCGTGTTTGGTTCGTGGTTTTAGAGCGAGAAAGTGACTGTAAAATCCTTCTGTTCTAGAGAGATTTTTGAATCATCGTTCGTATTTTGTGATCGGAAAGTTAGGATGAGCGACGAGAAGAAAGGAGATCAGAATTTGGAAGCTCCGTTTCATGTTGTTCACAAGCTTCCGGCCGGCGATAGTCCCTATGTTCGAGCCAAACACGTCCAGGTAATTTGCTGAAACGAACATGTTTAAGGATCTTAATTTCTATGCCTTTTTTTTTTTTTTTTTTTTTTTTTTTTTTTTTTTTTCTTTTAGAATGTTTCGTTCATTCAATTTCGAGTTCTTGTTTGGATGTATATTTGGTGTTTGGGCTGAGTTTCTGCCGGTTTTGGTGTTGGATTACTTTCTCGGAAGTATGGATAAGATCCGATTTGAATGTTGATTGATTTGTTGTTTCTCAGTAGAAAATCGAAGATTCTTGAAAAGGAAATTGGATCAGAAAATTTGTCTGTTGATTATCGTTGAAAGCGATGCCTAATTCATTAGTATCACTATTTTATTTCTGATGGATTTGGAAAGTTTCGGTTCGTTTCTGTTCCTCATTGATCGTTTTTTTTTAAGGAATTAAATATTCATAGTTCTCATTTTATAAGGGAATTAAATAAGAGTAATTAATGAAGAAAGATTTCAATAATTCGCAATACATATTGTATCCATTATCAAAATGATCCGCAGTATAATTGTCAAAAAAAAAAAAAAAAATCGCAATATATATAGTAAGCAAATTTGTTGGTAGAGGTTTAGAGTCTCCAAAGTATGCTTTCTTGAATTTATGAAGTTCAAATTTTATTGTAAAATTACTTGTTGTCTAGATATGTAGTAGGGAGAAACTTTGATTATTGTATTTAAAACCAAAATCCACACACATATATATATATATTTGAAGCTAAAACTCCCAATTTTGACATTTTCATTTCGTTCACGAATGATCTTTCATATATTTATACTCAGAAGGTTGCTAATAAGTAATAAGAACAATAGCTCAGTGGCATTAGTGTACATCCAATAATCAAAAGATCATAATTTCGAATCCCGAAGAAGATTTCTGAGTGGAGCCAATTCGCATAGGATATGAAGTAATGGTTTGTCTTTTGTTGCTGAAAATTCAGCTTGTTCAAAAGGATCCAGAAGCAGCCATAGCTTTGTTTTGGAAGGCAATCAATGCAGGAGACAGAGTAGATAGTGCTCTAAAAGACATGGCGGTTGTCATGAAACAGCAAGACAGAGCAGAAGAAGCCATTGAAGCCATTAAGTCTTTCAGGGATCGCTGCTCCAAACAAGCTCAAGAGTCATTAGACAATGTTCTCATTGACTTGTACAAGGTAAACAAAAGATTTGTGTTCTGTGCTTTTGAAGTTCCTTCAATTCATCTGGCTTAAAAAACGGTTTAGGATTAGTTCTTATGACCTTGAACATAATATTTTTTTTATAGGTTTAGAATTAGTTCTTTCCAAAATCGCATGCATAACCCTTTTAATATAGGCTCACGATATATAATAATCATCATAGAGAGTTCGGTTCATGGTC
Source organism: Sicyos edulis (assembly GCA_036507275.1). Classification (NCBI taxonomy): domain Eukaryota; kingdom Viridiplantae; phylum Streptophyta; class Magnoliopsida; order Cucurbitales; family Cucurbitaceae; genus Sicyos; species Sicyos edulis. Next base: position 2,403,377 of record CM071857.1, on the reverse strand, counting down.
ACCACCTACCTAGACACTCACACATATAAAATATATAGGAAATTTGTTGTAGACAACAAATTTTAACATCTCTATCTTAATTATAGTAACTTTTTAAAAATATTTCATACATAGCATGTTAGTAAAATATTTCAAATTAAATTTGATTGAAGTCTATTAATATCAAGTTTAACTTGATTGAAATTTAAAAGTTTTGTGACTATCAATTTAATTTGATTGAATCAATTTTTACAATATTTGAATTTTTTTATAATTTTGACAATTTTGTGATTATCAATTTAATTTGATTGAATCAATTTTTGCAATATTTGAAATTTTCTATGTTTTTTACTTGGGTAGATTTTTTTTTTTTTTTTTGTACTACTCATGAAAAATCCCATACATATTTATATAACATCACGATACTAACTTAGTCAATATTATTAACCACCATAAGTTGGCTTAGTGGTTGGTAGTAATGAGGGACTTAGTAATTATAAAATGATTGGAGAATATTGTGGTCCAATCAAATACGCCACCTATCTAATAATTAATTTCCTACAAATTTTTTGTACAACTAAATGTAGTAAGTTCATATTATTGTCTAACATAGCCGAAATGTGTGTAAGTTGTTCTGAACACTCATTATATTATAACTTCTAAAAGGATTTTGAAAACAAAAACAAGTTTGAGTGTTGTAATATCTTAAGTAATTTGGCAGAAATGTGGAAGACTTGAGGAACAGATAGATCTGTTGAAGCAGAAACTTAAAATGATTCATGAAGGAGAGGCTTTCAATGGAAAGCCCACAAAGACAGCTCGCTCTCATGGAAAGAAGTTTCAAGTTACCATCAGGAAAGAGACTTCAAGAATATTGGTATATCTGGACCTACCTCTCACTCCCCTGCTAGTGCTATTTATTTAATGGACAGCAAGCTTTTAAATATACAAAAACTAAAATTTTAAAATTAGGCTGTCCCCAAGGGGCAGTCCAGCAGTTGAGGCTAAACACTTCAAGACATGCTTCCTTGAAAGATCCCTGCCGTTGGAAAACGCTTAAACTAGAATATCCTTCGAAATATTCCGGTGCTACAGTATAGGGATCGGTCAATGGTGTCTCGGTATAGGAGAGCAAACATTTCTCGATTTTTTTTTTTTAAAAAAATAATGGCGACTTCTTTGGTAGGGGTTTGAGGTCCTTCAAGATATATTGTTTTAAAGGTCTTCGGTTGGAAATCCACAAATAAATTTAATTGTAAAATCTTTTATTGTCTCCTAAGTCCAATCCTTGTGGCAGGTGTAGGTATCTTGGTAAATAATTTAAATGCTTTTTCAGGAGAGGTGAAAATGATGTAGAGATTTTTTTTAAAAAAAAATGATTTAGAGAAATTGAGAGAAAATAAGCTTAACTTTCTTAAGTTAAAAATTAATAATCAAATGGTTATCAAATGAAGTGTACGCTTTTTAGTTTTATAATAAAGACACTCATCGATGAATTAGAATTTGTTAACTTAATTTTTAAAAAAATGAAAACGAATTTGATAACCATTTAATTTTTTTGTTTTTTATTTGTCTAAAAATCAGTGTTAAAATCTTACTTTCACCTATGAATTTTCTTCCTTTGTTATCTATCTATCTTTGACATGTGTTTTCAAAAAGTAAGAAATAATTGGTTGAAAACATGTGTTTTTTTTTTGAATTTATAAAATAAACTTGATTTAAAAAAAATAAAGTCTGGTGTGAAACCCTCAGATTTTCATGAAAACCCAAACTGATAGACATTGCATTGCAGGGAAACTTGGGATGGGCATACATGCAGCAAGAGAACCACAAAGCAGCAGAAGCAGTATACAGGAAGGCACAAATGATAGAGCCAGATGCGAACAAGGCCTGCAACCTGACCCTCTGCCTCATCAAGCAATCTCTACGATCCGAAGCCAGGCTCGAGCTCGAGCAAGTCCTCCACAACAAACTTGCAGGATCCAACGACCCCAAGTCGAGAATTCGAGCACAGCAACTGCTGGCGGAATTAGATCGATCCGAAACATCGGAGTCCATAATAGAGTTAGATGAACTACTCAGCATGGAGGGTGTTGATCAGTTGGTGATGAACCAATGGTCGCCGTTGAGATCTAGAAGGCTTCCCATTTTTGAAGAGATTTCTCAATTTAGAGATCAATTGGCTTGTTGATCCATATTTGTTGTTTTGTTTTGGTTTTTTCTGCTTTTTGTATTTGTTGTTTTGTTTTTTTTTAAACTTTTTTGTATTTTAGCATACATGTGAAATGATTGGTTAGATTTTAGCTTGTTTGTAAATGGGTGATACAAAAGTTGTATTCAGGTTGTCTTTTTGTGCACTTTATCTAATGGTTACAATATTTTATTTTGAGTGGGTCTGAAGCTGGTTGTTGTCATGTCTTATTTTAAACTTTTACTTTCACTAAAACTTTAAAATTGGTACACAAACTAGATCTCTTGTGAATTTTTCTTTAAAAAACTATCCACTATTAGCTTTTATATTTATATTGGGTTTTTTTGTATTAAACAAATTGCACTAATTTATAATAAAATTAACTTTAAACTTAACTAAAAATATATATATATATAATAATACCACTTTTCATTTAAACATTGGGGAAAGAAGGATCCCCTTCTATATAGTCTCGTGTTTACTAGGTGACATTAGATTTATGCTTTTGTTGGCAAATGGTAACAATAAATGATTAACAAAAAAAGCAATTTGTGTTCATGAATTTTGAATTCAACCATATTTAAAAAAAATTTAAAATTAAATTTACAATTTCTTGATTATTAAGTTGTATATAATATCATGGGAGCTTTGCTTTGATTAGTGTTCAAGACTACATTAAAGTTCGCATTATTAATATTTTGAAAGTCTTATTTTTCCTCTCAAAACTTAAGTAATATACTTAAAATTGAATAAAAACTGATAAAATGATATGACATTTAAACTATCAATTTTATAAATTTTTAAAGATAAACATTCATTTCATTTAACTAAATTAACTAATTTCTACAAATTCATTTCATTTAACTAAATTAACTAATTTCTACAAATCTACGATATGTTCAACCAACCAATGTAACATTTTTAAGAACCTAGGAATCCAGTGAAATTTTTTTAAATTTTAAAAATGAAAGATGAAAAAAAAAAATCAGTATAATTTAAGAACCAAATCAAATATCTCACCATATCAAATATCAAAGGGAGCAAATTAGTATTAGAGAGGTAGAGACTAAGTGTTTTGTCGCTTTGCAGGCAACCCAACCAATCTTATAAGATAACTATCAAGAAAAACAGTAAGAAATTAAACTCTATCTAGCCATAGTACATTTCATTGTCAAGGAAATCTCCAAAAAAAAAAAGAAAAGAAAAAAGAAAGTAATCATCTTGAATTAAACTTAAGGCGAATAGGCTAATTAATGATAGTTAAACTTATGAAAAAGGTAAAAGTTATATAGAAAAAAGAACATTCAAAAGGGAATTCAAGTTTGTATATCAATTACATTTTAGAGGATCCACAACATATGGACCACATAGAGGTCTCTACCTGAAATGTAAAGGTATTGCATATATTTTATCTATACACCAAACCAAAATACAGACCCTCCTCTCCCATCTTAAAAGGCTATCCTAGGACAGATGAGGTATAGGAATCGGGTTACAACCTAGGACGAATCGAAGACGCCAAAATGAAAGGTGTGCAAATTGGGTGCGAGAATTCTATGTACAGAGATCATCCGATGCAGCGAGGCAGTTTACGGTGTCGAGGGAAGGAAATCGAGATGGAACTTAACATTGAAAACCATGACAAATGGACAAAATCATGAGGAGAATAATGGCAACGATAATACCGGCCACGATCAGTTTTATCTTCATGTTATGAAACCACATCTTCCTTTTCATTTTAGTTCCCTGTTTCCTGAAATCCTGAGCCTGAAATAGGAAGAATTTTATTCATCAACGTCTAAGTTGCAACTGCAAAAATGATAAGGAAATAATATATACATCTTTTTTTTTTTTCATATCCGCCGAGTCGTTTTCTTCTCCAATTAAAATAGAATTTCACTTGTAGAACCTTTCTAAAAATTTTAAGCCCGAAAGTAACAAATGATTTAACATGATTCAACAATTACTTTCTTTATTAATTCCCAAAACAATGCGTTTTTAGTCGATCATCTTACAATCCCTTCGACTTTTTTTTTTTTTTTTTGAAAACTGGGAAATCGAAACTTCGCTCTCCTATACCCAGGGCATCACTGACCCATATTTCGAAGAGTATTCTAGTTTAAGCACTTTCAAGCGGTCTCGAACCAGTGATCTCTCAAGGAAACATGTTTTGAAGTCCTTAGCCTCAACCCGCTGGACTGCCCCTTAGGGACACAATCCCTTCAACTCTAAGAATGTTCCGGACATGAGAGGGTTCATTGGTAAGGCCACAACCGGGATGGAGACTAATAATGATCAAGCGACATGAATTTTACCTATTTTACTTCAAAATGTAAGGAAATTTTTTTACCAACCTGTGAGCGGAGATCTTCAGTTTTATCCACCAACAACTCAATTTTCTCACCACGATCAAGAACCTGCCAAACAGATAGAAAAATAGTTCTTTCAAGATAATAATTTCATAAAAAAGGCTTTTAAAGTTTAGTTCCACAAAATTTATCCTAATTACACGGATGCAAGCAAGCATACATAGCCTGGGTCTATGTACCACCAAATCAAGAATTTGAATAAATGAAACGCACGCACATATTCAGTCTGTGTACTTAACAATGGGAAGATGAACAGAACTTCAAGCTTTATTTCAGGACTGAATTTTCCTTCAAAACAATGCTTAGCCCACTATTTTTGGGATAACCGACAAACCGGAGCGCACTACATCCAGGGGTCGGATACCACATCCCAAGGCCTAAACCCAAGATACTTCAAGGTTATTTTATTTTAAGCATTTCCCAGCGGTTTCAAACCTGAGATGCCTACGGAAGCATGCCTCATAAGCCTCACGTGTTAACCACTGGGCCGCCCCTAGGAGACAATGCTCAGCCCATTATTAACACCCGCTACTCACCGAAAGAGGGGAAAAGGATTAGAACACAGAGCAGCTTAAGTAAAGCAACAAAATATTAATGATGTGAAGGAAAGTTTCTTGTAGTACTGCCAGTTCAAAAGTCATGAGGCTAGAAAGAACCTAAAAAGAAAATCAATTACTGAACTGGAACTAGCTTTACAGTTCTAAGCTCATCATATGTAGATTTAAAATTTTATTGTTCCTTTTTACCTTCTCAATGTTTTCCATCATAACACCCTTGACTTCAGAAACCTGAGCCTTAACTTTAGCAAGCTTGCTGATCTCTTCAGGATGATCCACACAATATTGCATGTGCCCCTTCAACTTTGACCTATGGAAATTAGTGTTAAAATTGTATTACAAAACAACACATCAGTTATCAATGCTAATTGAAAGCCATGGGAAATATGCAACTTCAACTCTTGGTACAGAAAATGAAAGGCTCTATATAACTTCTTTTGTTCACTTTCTCTTATGTTTCCTATCATCTTCACTAATAATTTCTTGGTTAGAAAAAAATATATTTCTAAATATATATTTAAAAACAGCACATAGGAAATAGTACCCAAATTCTCTGTTCAAGCTTTTGGCACCAGCAGTTTTAGCTTTCCCACCACCATATTTCTTGCTGAAATCTTCCTTGACTCGCTCAAGAAAAGCAATAGGAACTTGTCTACCGGCCGATTCAATAGCAACTACACAATAAGCTGCAGATTCATGTTGGAATAGAGCCAGTTAAACCACATTCTCACACAGAATATTAAAATTTGATATGTCAAGAACGCAATCAAGAAAAACAAATCAAATAAATGTGCCAAGAAAACGAAACAAAAAGTTGAATGCAAATTGAATGATGAGAGAACTTAATGGTTGTAATTGATCATGAATGTATTATAAATAGCAGATAATAGTTGTCCAGAAGTGGCAACCTCGTGGATAGAGGTCTGGGTCTCCGAGTCATGCGTTTTTTTAGAGGCTCCAAGTTCGAAATTACGAGTTAACTTAATCGTAAAATTCTTTGTTGTCCAGTCTGGTTCAGGCGCCTTTTCCACTAGGTATGTAGTGGAGCAAAGCTCCGATTCCCGGTTATTTAAAAAAAGTAGCAGATAATAGTCTTGTAATTACAGATAATTATAAGGAGATTATGCAATCTACCAAAAGATACCTTCCAAGTAGTTGCAATACAATAAGTAAATACCCAAACCAATCCACCACAAGATCCTTCCTCTCTCAAGATAACCAAAAACACGAATTCAATATTTTTTTAACAAAGCTTTTCATCGATAAAATGATAGAGACTAATACTCGAAACACAAAATACTAACTCCAAAAACATGAATGCATTAAAAAAACACCAACTCGGATCGTTTGGTAGGTTTATAGCTGCCTATCAATGTTCATAAACAAAACTCGATTCTCGTTAAACTAAATCAAAACCTTCACCAATTCAAGAGAAGCAAAACATCAAAACGTTGCAAGATTCCACAGATACCATGAGCTATCATAAACCTAACAACTAGGGGTGATATTGGTTCGGTTTTCTTCGGTTTTAGGTCAAACTGATAACCAAACCGATTCCATCAATTTGTTAAAAAGAGGAACCGAACCAATGTCCAACAAAAAACAAAACCATTGGTTCGATTTTCCTTGATTTTTAGGCCAAACCGATAACCGATAACCGATCCGATTGATTTGATAAAAAGAGGAACTAAACCAATGTCTGATAAAAGATAAAATCATTGGGTCGATTTTGCTTCGATTCAGTTCCCTACGATTTAATTCCTTTTTACTATTTTACTTGCTATTTTATTTCCAATTCATATTTTAATGTTGTTTTCCTAAAAAAAATCCCGTAATTTATAATTAAATGAAACAATAATAATTAGTCACTTACCAATAAAAAGAAAAAGAAAAGTAAAAAAGTCAATATTGGTTCGGTTTGGATTTTATTGATTTTTTCAAAACAGAAACCCATCCAATCCAATAACCTTTCGGTTTTCTCTAAATAAAAACCAATATATCCAATGTTATGTGAAAAATCCGAACCGATCCAATAAATCTGTTCGGTTTTCATTATCACCCCTACTAACGACCAAAGCATCAAAAGATACAAATCGACAGATCTATAACAACGACAACACGACATTCCAAAACCGAAGCCGGATCTCGCACACGAAAGCTAAGCAAACAAAAACAACGAACGGATCACAAACACAGCATAAAATCGAGAAAACGAAACGTACTGAATCCGGTGTCGACGAGATAATTGAAGGTGTGGCCATCGCAATTGTAGGTGAACTTGTTGTTCGAAGCAGGGAGCTTCTGGAGGCACTGAGAGGCGACGCTGGTGAAATTGCCGGTGAACTCCGTGTACTCGACGAGGATCACCGTTCCGCGAGCAACGAAGCTGTAGATCAACGTCTGCTGCCCCATTTCCGAATGAACCCTAACTCCACAACAGTCGCAGATCCAGATTCCACGAGATCAACACAACAATGCCGACGGAAACAAATTAAGAACACAGAGAAAAACAGATTCAGAGCAATGAAGAAGATGATCAAATCGGATTTGGAGGCTGAGAAATCCATACCGATAATTGGTGTTTTTCCAGAGAAAAATGATCGAGTGCGCGCGAGAATAGAGCCCGACGCAAAATTTTGGGGTTATGAGGAGATTTCCTAAAATTCGCCTTTACCTATAAATATATACTTTGCAACGGAAGCGTTATGAACTACGAACCGTACGAAAAATATTTAATTACTTAATAAATCCGAAAATAAACGCTCCCGCGTTTTTTTATAAAAAAATTAATTTTATTATTTTTTAATTTCGATTTTATTTTATTTTTGGAATTCAACATATTTTTAGGATGGTGCTATCTATTTTAATTATAGCAAACTTCTAAAATTATTTTATATACGACAAAATATTTCTAACTTTCATTATTGTCGATTCATTTTATATTGTTTTCAGTTTTAACTTGATTGAAGTCATCAATTTTGTAGTCGTTCGTTTGATGAGATTCTATCAAATTGACATTCATTTTTTTTATTCATGAAAAATCTCCTAACTTTTATCAGAGTGTGTTTGGGCCCCCATTTATGTAAACGGTCGGATTGGTTATAATAACTCAACCGATGTTTGTCCTACCGTTTATTATAAACGATGGTTATCTAAGCCTCGTGCCCGTTTACCTAAACTTTACATATATTACTTTTTGTTACATAATTAGCACTTCAAACACCGTTACGTTTATCATAATCCATGTTATAATAACTTCGCCCCCCAAACACTATTTATAATAATAATCTACCGTTTATTATAATCCCCCATTTATCATAACTATCCATCTATCATAATCAAATCGGTACTTCAAACATATTGTGCTCCTATCCTAAAACTTAGATTCATGAGACAACAAGAAATTTTATTAATACTATTTTCTAGATTTTATCAAATCTCAAAGATTAGTTATAATTTTTAAAATTATAGAAATTGAATCCTACTACTCATTAAAATTAAATTCTAACCTTTAAAATCAGAATTAAAATCTATCTTATTTTTTACACCAAATTTGAAGTTTAAGAATGAACATGCTTATGAATTTTTCTTTAATACAACAATTTGAGAATTTAAACCGGTGACCTTTTGATTAAAAGAAATTTCAATTGTTCTCCGACTAAATACACTTTAGCACTAATAAAATATAAATAAAAAGATTTGGACCCTAAACTTGAATTTTACCAAGTTGTTGCTCCAAATGCTCCCAACACATGTTTTTTTTTGTTTTTTTGTTTTTTTTAAGAGTACACATGTTTGTTATTTAACTTACAAAATGAAATAACCAACCCTAATTCAAGTGACATATTAAATAAACAAAAGGTCTATGATTCAAGTCCTCTAACTCTTTCTAGCTATTATACTAAATAAAATTGAACCTTTCAATTATCTTTCATAAAGAATGAAAGAGGTTGGTCCGAGCAATGTGGATGAGAATGACTATGAAACAAATTATTGTCCTAAATGTGTTTGAACAATCGAGAATCATTTCATCTATAATTTTATTTTTCAAAATCTCATTTTATTCTTTTAGAAATACTTTCCATTCTTCTCAACCATTTTTCATTTCTCCATAATCATTTTCATTCTTTATGTATTTACTATTTTATTCTCTTCGTAATCATTCTCTTCTCGGAGAAACATAATTATTTTCTCTCTGTAATTAGTTTTCATTTTTATGGTTATCTACATAATCCATTCTCCTCACTCCAAGAAACATAATTATCATTTTCTTGGGGGCTGTTTGTTTGGCATATTTAAGTAGGATTTAGTTTTATGATTTATTAATTTCTCTTCGAAAACCTACATCCAAACGAGTTTTTACTAACTCCTCCTCATTTTTACTTTTAAAAATAACTCTCATATCTAACTATTCATTTTTAATCATCAATTTATAACTACTCATTCATTTTTAACTCTCATTTTTAATCATTCATTTCAAATTAATCAAAATAACTCATTTTTAATCATTTATTTTTTAACTACTAAAAATAACTACTCATTTTAAATCTATATCCAAACAAATTTTTTATTCTAACTCCTCTACACAAAAACTACATCTAAACGAGTTTTTGACTACAACTCTCAATTTTCAACTACTCAATATAACTCCTTAAGCTAAATCCTACCTAAATATGTCAAACAAACACCCCTCATGGATTTGGCTTCAAATCGAGTTATGGAAATGTCATAATGTAGTGGCATTAGCTATGAAGAAATTATCGGTTCATGAGGTAAAATAATTTCATTCTACATATTCTGAATTGTCTACTGAAAATGTTAATACATCTTTTTTGTTTACATTTACAAACCTGATACTATTGTTTAAAAACAGTCTGACATACACTTTAAAGTGAATATATATATATATATATACTCTTTTTTTTCTTCTTAGTAGTGCTCCTTAATTCCTTTCTTAAATTGATGGATTGTGGCAGATTTAATTATATCAACCAATAGTTTGACAAGCAGTGAGCTTCTTTGAACCGTGTGACAATAGTCAATTTATGTAAATTTTTGGCTGGGTGTTTTTTTTCTTCTCCTTTTTTTACTATATGTGTTTAGTATTCTTGAATCGGAGTTTATCTACGCTACATAAATCACGTCGTCCCAAGATTTGGGTTGTTATTTTAACCACAAGTATACCTCACGCTCAAAAGTAACCAAAATGAACGAAACTCAACTGACAACCTCTAGGTTAGAGGTTCGATTATTTCCCCACCTCACATATTGTTAAAAAAAAAATCAAATATATTATATTCAACGTTGAAATTCTTGTAGGGTGTAATTGTTTATGGTAGAAAAGAGTGGAGTGAGGTGGTTAACTACTTATATGGGAATTAAGGCTAATAATGGCGGAATAATCAACTATTTGTTTGGAGACTGGAGTTAATAATGATTTAGTGGTTAACTACTCGTATGCTAAGTTACACTACTAGAAAATGCACATTCCATGACTATAATTTATAGTCATGAACACCTTCCATGACTAAAATCAAGAGTCATTGTATCCGCTGTCACGAAAGGTTCAACCATGACACTATAGTAAAAGTGTCATGGTAGAATTAATTATGACGTTATATTATAGTCATAGATAAATTATTAATGACACATATACCGAGTCATTGGTAAAATAATAACGACAATTTACGAGTGTCATCATAGAATCAGTTATGACATTTTAATTTAGTCATAGTTGATCCATTCATGATACATATACATAGTCATGGTTGAGCCATTTATGACATTTTATTGTAGTCTTGTTTGAACCATTAATGACACATATACATAGTCATTGAAAAAGTATTAACGACACGTTAATGTTGTCTTTATAGCTTATATATTGACACTTTTTTATAGTCATCGATTAATGTAATATGACTATTTATTTTTGTCAATTTTTTAGTTTTCATGACTCTTTTTTATGCCTACTTACAACCTTTTTTGTTTGTCTTTATCTGTCAAGAAAGATTTATAATATACAACCCACAAATCTTATTCAACAAATATTATTTCATATATGACTAAATAATTTATACAATACACCTGGACAAAAAAAATCGATATCAATAAACTTATCATTCTTAAAATGTCCACAAGAGGATTGAAACTAAAAAGTTTACAATATAACGAAGAAGTATGGTCATATTAATAAAAGCATGCACAATAAATGTAGACGCAAGCGATCCCCGCCTTGAATAAAGTATCCGCCTTGAATAAGCGATCCCCACTTGAAGAAGTAAAACTTTGAACAAAGTATCTACATAATGTAGGTATCTGCATAATAGAGAATAGAAATATTCATAATATATTTATGATTCATATCAAATAACAATGGCTCATTTATTCCAAAAACTAAACTTAAACTAGGGATCCTTGTGAATCTTATATAAATAATATCTCGTAATAATAAGATTGAAATTTGATACTAACCTTGAATCTATGTTGACGCATACAAAGACTTTTCATCCTATCTAGGTAGTTGTCATGAATTAAAAGAACTAGCAGTTAGAGAGTCGAGAGACGAAAGTAGCATTAATTTTTTGATAGGTGGTTGTCATGAATTCCACTTTTAACACATATTTAGTATATGGTAGTATTGAATATAAATGATTCGTCTTTTGAAGAAAAATCACTACTAGAGTTAAGACACTAATAACTAATAGATATTTTTGAATGCTTCCATAGGCCTCTTCAACAGTTTATGTCCAAGAACATTAAGATGGTCGGGGATTAAAAAATAGAAACCAAATAAACTAAAAACATGAAAGAAGAGAAGAAAACCTAAAGTTCAAAATTAAAAGGTGAAGTCATCTAAATGAAGGGAGGCTTAAGTGAAACATGAAATCTACATAGTTGCAACTGCAAAGTTCAAAGCGAAAGATAAAAGAAAAGTTAAAACATACTCAACAAGCCTGCACCAAATATGAGAATAATGTTACATACCTAGTTAGTTCTTTGGTAGTTAAAGCAAGTTAAAATGGAAATATATATATTTGGTGCAATCTTGAAAACATACCTTATATATGGTTGGGAAGAATGTGAAAGAAGCAAGTTTGATATCTACATCTTACCTATATTTTTGAAAACCAAACCAAAATTTGGAAGAAAAAAAACAGAAAAAGCTTTTAGTTTTTGAAATTGGGTAACATTCACATACTATCTAAAAGAAAGATAGAGCATATTATAAGAAATTTAAAAAACTAAAAACTAAATGGTTATCAAACTAGACTTAAACTTTTCACAATGGAATAAAAGGATAAGCATTAAAAATAAGAGATGTTTAAGCTTTTTCCAACAATGATAGAGAGGAAAGGTTTTGAAACCTCTCAAGAAGTTTTCCATGCATATGGTCCTTTAGAGGCAACCTCTTGATAATTTGTTAAAGAAGAAAAAGGAAGTCAATAGATGTATTAAAAGTGGGAATATAGAGCAAAAGACTTAACTGAGGCACTTCACTGAGGCATTTTCTCATCCTTTTTGCTAATCTCCTTCCCTCCCTGTTTTCATGGTTCCATATCATCAAAGAAAAAGAGAGAAAAAGTTCAAAGGTATAAAGATAAAGATGAGAAGCAAATTGGCAACCTTGGAGTAACTTTGACAACAATACTTGGCAATAATAACAACCAGTATAAACTAATCTTTGCAGCAAATTAGTGGTCATAGGAGTTCATGTCTAATGTTGGATTCTACTTAAGATAAGGCTTAGAAGGATTAAATAAAAAATAGATGCAGTTGGAAACTATAGTGCCTTTAGGTAAAGGAGTTCATGAGATCAAAGTTGCGAATGCATGTTGGACCAATTTTCAAGTGATACATTTGGATCTCAAATCCAAACACACGATGTTTGAACTTAAAAAAAAAATCAATTTAAAGAAAGTAACACACGAAGATTATACTTAAAAAAAATACAATGGTTCAAATGTTTTTTCCAAGTTCATTACTATTTTCTACTGTTTTTTACTTCTTATTGTCACAAAATCATGCGCTTTAGCATAAAACGAAAGAAAGCGCTTTCTTTAAATCAACATGTGGGAAGAAACCTTAGAAATTCTTTAAATCAACAAATCCTTTCCTAAACTTCATAAAAACAACTAGAATTTCACCTAATCAACTAACCAACCCAATTATTAAGAGAATGAAATTTAATTTGTCAAAATAGCAAAATCAATCCAACAAGCTCAAAGAAAAAAGTTAAAAAACAAACCTGAAACTAAAAGGAATATGAAGTCCAGGTGTATAGCGAAACAAGGAAAAATGACCATAACAAAGAGTTGTGCACTTACTCCACCATTTGTGTGTGCAATGACTATAGAAAGACAAAATTAGCACTTTAATCACTACATAACAAGATGGCTACATAAAAGAATTTATTTTCTTACATTCACAAGATTTTGAAAGTGAGCGCAAGGGAACTACTCTCCCTCATAAATATAATTAAACACGCTAAAGATTAATATTTTACCATTAACACAAACAGTCCTGCATAGTAAGAATCTTATTCCCTATTCAGTACTACAAAAACAAAAAATTATATGTGATGCGAGTTCACATCACAAGAACCATATACTAGTATAGTAAAATATTTTTTTTTTAAAATGCCACTAACTTCAAGAAGTTTATTCAAGATGACATGTCCCACAAATTGACATTGGTAATCTACAAGTCCCTAACATCTTAGTCAACCAAAAAGAAAAATAAAAGTAGACATACAAGAATTGAACTTCAATTTGCATGTGAACTAGGCTCTTTTGAAGGCCACCCAACCAAAACCTAATGAATGGAAAAGAGAAGAAAATTAACAAAAGACAATGGAAAGATTAAGCAACAAAACCAGTAGAATCCTAGCACATACTTAAAGGAAGTAGCATACTTCCAATTCATTTTCAACATTTCACATGATACGCTTTTAGTTAATCTAAACACAATTAGCTTTTATTATAAATAATGAGAAGCATTGATGTGTATAAAGTCTTTATAAGCATCGGTATTCACGAGTGCATGATAAAGAGATGCAATTTTTTTTTAATCTAATCCACATTCTAATGGTCTTTAATTTTTAAGATAAATTATACGTTCTTTTACCAAGAAGAACCTCTCTATTGTTCTCAGTTTTCGATACCATGTAAGTGACAAATACCTTCAAACTTACACTAATGCAAAATATATTCTTAAATATTTATTTCCAAATGTTTCTTCATCTATATTCACACTTCTTTATCTCTAAATGTATTCAAACATCAATAACAATAATCAACTACTTCAGAATGCAACAGATAACAATATAAGAGTACCGTAAAAAAAAAAAAGAGCAGATATAGTGTAGTTGTTCTTAGCCATTTCATGCTATTTTAAGGGCCCAAGTACGTAAAAACAAGCAAGAATGGCCACACACAAATGTATAAAAATACATAATCCCAAAAAATCATCACTAACATCTCATAACCTGATCCGTCAAAATTTATTGCAAAACGTAAGAAATTGGAATTAAACTCAATAATGAAAGGTACATAAAAAATAAATGCTTGGAATCTACCTTTCGAGTAAGGTTTCTCATCGAAAATTTCAGAGGCAATACCGAATCTGTAAAGCCTGACTCCAACCAAGGATTGGGCGAGGAATGACCATGCTTCTCAACTATTGTTGTTGACAGTATTAGTGGAGTCGTCAGAGGAAATAATCAATCTGCGAGTAGTGTTCACCAGTTAATAGCAGGAATGATTTAAAAATAAGAAAGAAAGAGCTTGTGTAGATGGATGGTGTACTCTAAGTTGACTACCTCTTCTTTCCTTCCCTTAGTTTTCTCAACCATATATGCAGTCGGCTTCTTTTATTACACCGCAACAAGCTTAAAATCATAAAAATGAAAAAAGTACATAAAATCCATAAGACAATCTAGATTAATAGGAATTTGAATCGAAAGCATTATAAAAAAACAATTAACTTTTTACGATGCTAGAATAGGAATTGATTTTTTTTTTTGCACCTCTAACTTCCCTATTCTATATTGCTTTCTATTTGATACACTATATCTAGAATACTTCTATGGAGCTTTATTTATTTATCCTTCTCTCAACCAAAACAGATTGAAACTGCAACATGTGGAATAAATCAAGTCTAAACCCAATCCCCCACAAAGTGAATAAGCTACAAGAGACAACAACGAAAAAACCTTAGAGTTCTTCAATTATTGGTTATTGTATTAATGGTAAGGAAAAACATACATTAAGAATACTTGGAAAGAAAAGGAAACGATGAAATGAAAACAGATAAAAAATTTCAATCTCACAAAGAGAAGGAATCCTCTCGCTAGACCTCTGTGTAAGATGAATTTTTTCTCACCCTAAAAACAAAAGAAACAATGTTTTATAACCTTAAAATGGCAGATCAAGAGAGACCTTGCTAGGGTTTGAAGCGATGCAGTAGTCGTGAAGCGAAGACGACAGAGGATAACTTACCGGCGCAAAGTCTCTAGGGTTTTGATGGCGCAGTGGAGAAGGATTTGGAGAAGATGAAGAAGGAGGAAATCAAGCCGGAGATGAACTATAGGAGAAATAGAGAAGAACTTACCAGGGCAAACTTGTGGAAGGAATGACTTGCGAAGAAGAATTGAACGAGAGAGGAAGAACACCCCATTTGAGATTTTGGGGGAAATTGAAAATTTAGAGGAAAATACGTTTTTTTTTTTAATTTTATTAGGAGAATACGCTTTCTTTGCCTACCATGACACCTTTTTATTTCTTTTTTAAAAAATGAAATAAAAAAGGGTGTCATGGAATGTAACTTTTCTAGTAGTGTTAAAGCATCTATCAGATGCCAAGAAGGTAGTACTCAAAAAAAACAAAAAAAGCCATGAAGGCTCATTAGAAAAAACCTTTAATTATTAATTTTTTAGTTCAAGAAAAATTGAGATAGACCGATTCTAAACAAGCGCTTATGACAATTGAGTTATGCTCTTGTTGGCTAAATAGTAGACTTTGTGAAAACTGATCGTGCAACTTCATTAGCTAAAAACAATGGAGAAGATCGAAAAATCATATTTGGTGCAACACCATCTAAGTAACCCAGTTTTAGCTCTTTTATTTCTAAGAAACCTAAGCTTTTTTTATTGATGTATAACAAATTAAAGAACAATAATTCGAATAAACTGGTTATACAATAAAACATTCCTAAAGATAATAGATAATGTAAAGATAGTAAACAAAAATGGTACATGAGATCAAATAAAAAACAGATTGCATAAAAATTTAGCACTTGTCTTTTAGAACATTACAGATTACAAGTGTAAACCTAAAATCCATAAGAGAAGACAATAGTAAACCTAAAATCCATAAGAGAAGACAATAGTATTGGTTTACTTGAGCACAGTCGAGTAACAATTTTCATGTCTGAATCTCAACATATCTTAAAAAGAATTTATATTTACATCATAGATCACATCACCTGTCACTACAAAAGCTCCAACAAAACCAAATGAATCGTCCAACTTTTTTTAATACAACAATATCTGGGAGTTGGGAAATTTAGATCTATAACCTCTAAGTCGAGGAAATATGTCAATTATTGCTAAGTTAAGCCTACTTTGACATCTTTTCAAAAAAAGAAAAAGCCAATTTTGGCATAGTGGAAGTGTTTTTTGTTAGTTTTGATAGGAATTTTGGCAACAATGTCATACAATGATGAAAAGTTTTGTTTCCTATTCAAAAAATATTCAGTACTAATATACATAATACAATTACACCCTTGTCCCAAACATGAACAACCACTTCCCTTGCAGTATTATTGGATATAAGACTAAAAGGAGCAGAAGCTTGTGGGAAGAAGAGGAGAAACAATCAAATAAATCAAATGATACAATCCTAATATCTTTTGTACTATGATTCCAATCAACCCTCAAAAAGGTTAAAACACAATTTTGGTCCATACTTTGCTTTTGGTCCTAAACATTCAAATGTCCAACTTGTCAAAAAACTTCAAAATTAGTTCACATGGTAGGTTTTTTTGTCATTTTTTCTTTAAAAAAATTGTTCTCTTTCTCTAAAATATGTTCACTATTTGTCCTTACTTATATTAGAAGTATGGAGATTTTTCTTGAATAATAAAACAATGAAAGAAATTATATGAATGCCAATATTTTTCTAAGAAAATAAAATATGACAAAAAGAGGAAACAAACGTTTCACTCCCTTGTGATATTCCCATCCACAAATTGATGGTGTCAAGTTAAACAGGTTGAAAATAATAAAGTGAAACTGATTGAATATAATGAAAATTGAAATATCTTGTTATGTACAAATTATTTTTAAAAAGTTGTCAAAATTAAAATAGGGATACTAGAATTTGCTACCTATAACAAATTCCAAGAAATAATTGAAGTGAATCAATTTCGATTAAGTTTACTACAAAAATCAGTTTGAAGTTCTTGTTTTAAAAATATAGATACCAAAATTGGACATTTCATAAGTTTAGAAACTAAAATGGAAGTGTCCAAAATTATATTTTAACCTTAATATAAGAAGGGTCATACCTGAATACTTCCATCAGAAGTGCTATCAGGTGGACTGATAGAAATCCAAAGCAAAGAGACAGTAATTGAAAGCAGCCCAGACCAAACATACACAATAGTTGGGAGCCTTCCTTTTCTGCCCATCAACCCTTTGGCAAATGGGTACATATGAGACAGCACCCAAAAGCTAAAGAACATACCACCAGCCAACTTGCTCCATTGTGGAATCACACTATACACAGTTCTTGAGAATCCCATCACAACTGCAATGATGTTAACAATGATGATCGTCAGCGGCATTATAAACAGACTCGTCCACTTCACGAGGTAGAGATCGGCGTAAACGTCTTCTTCGTCTTCCCCGGCAGATTTTGACGTAAGCGTGAAGGAGATTTCGATCCCGGCTATGACTTTGAGAAGCCCCTGAATGACTGCTGCAAGATGTGCACTGGTTCCACCAATGACCCAAAACTGCTCATTTCTCCACCATTCTTCTAAGCCAATGCCTGACCATTTTACCTCAAGGAGGGATAGAAGGCAAAGGCAAATCGTGATTACTAAAAGATAACTGAGAAATGCAACATTTAAGCCTTGTACTATAAAGTGGCCCGAGAAAAGGGAAAGTGCGGGGAGAAAGCAGTAAACGACTAAGAAAATGGAAGTGAACGGGTAAATTCCGACGTTTAGATAGGCCACGCGTTGAAGGAATTTGAGGCGTTTGCTTCCGAGAAAAGCGTTGTTTTTTGAGAAGAAGATTTCGACTGAGCCAGTAGCCCATCGGAGCACTTGGTGAAGACGATCCGTGAGATTGATTGGTGCAGTGCCACGGAAGGCGTCACGCTTGGTGATACAATAAACCGACCGCCACCCACGGTTGTGCATACGATAACCAGTCACCACATCCTCTGTCACTGACCCATAAATCCACCCAATTCTTTCACCCCATTCGGTCTTGTCCTCGTACCTGCACTTCAAAAAACACGTGTTATCATTCATTTTTTAGGAGTACTTAAATTTTATCTTCATTAGAATTATGTTAAATTAAAGAATAATTTACTAGCATGATACCTCAACTTTCAATATTAAGTTCCAATTTTACTTTTGACATTTACGAGTGTCTGTGCCAACTTACTTGCGTGTACTCATAAACTATTTTCAAGTGGCAAACCGTCTGACGTTATAATCTTTAGTTGTAAAAGAAATGAAACTCATTTCTAGATAGGTGACCACCATGAATTGAATCCATAACTTTTTAGTTCTTCAATGTTCTCTTGATCATTAGGCAGTGTTCAAAAAAGTATATCATAGGTCCATTAAACTTAATGATTTAAAATCTTAATACCAAATACCCAACCTTGCAATCAGCTTAAACACAATACATAAATGACTATAAAAGCAAATGAACTTCTTAAACTAAAGAAGGCATTCTCATGAGTTCCTACAAGGCAACTTAACACTATCAGTAATTAGTGAGGTAGAAACTACAATTGAACTCAAAAGCTTACCAACACGAAATGACAGCGACTGCCTCAGCGACAGTTTGAGCATCGAGTGGTGGCCGAGGCTCGAGTAGGGAACCGGGGGGTCGACCATTCTTGACGGAGATGTGATCAGCAAGGGGGCGGCCTTGGAACTCAGCAACATTAATGGAGTCTGTAAACATGGTGGAGTTTCCAAACTTCTTAGGGAGGTTCAAGTCAGGGTGAGATGTCAAAGGCAGAGAGGAGTCATCTTCCTCAGACTGAGGTTGATAATTAACTCGGGCTTCAGACTTGACTTGGCCGAACACGCCAAGGTATTCATTTGCTCTTGGTGGGTTAAAGCCATATAGTGCATATCGTCTAAACATGCACCCAGTTCCCACATATACTGGCCCTTGAAGACCATCCAATGCCCTCATGTTTCCTGTTGTTGCATACAAAATGCCCAATTACTCAAAAAAAAAAAACTAAACAAAACGTAGATCAATATGCGTATAAGACCAAGCTATGGGTTCGAATCCTCCCCTCTATTATTGTTGAACGCAACAAAAAAGAAAAAAAGAACTGATGTAACCTAAAAGGACCAAAAAAGACTAAATGAGAGAAATCTCCAAGAATCACATCATAACTTCTTTATTCTTAAGTGCTAGAAAAGTGTTTTGGTAAACTGTGAAAAACCATTTTAATGTGTGAGCAAATGCAGAAAAAAAATGTAATGTGATGACTTAAATATGAAAACACAGTAAAAATTCTTCTATCATAACCAAATCCTGGTTGACTCAAAGTTTACATGTTTAAAAGCAATATATATTTTTCTTTTTTGATGACCTGAGAGTTGGAGCTTAGCTCCCATATATACAGGACACCATTGGCCTCAGACCCCAGATTGTGGCATTGGGATACATGAGAGGAACAAAGACAAGGTTGGGGGTATCTACAAATTAATATCAAAAGTGAGTCTCAGACCTGAGATCTCAAGAGGTGCATACCCTCTAAACCCGGGCTTTTGACCAATTGCGCCACCCCTTGGGCCTTTGAACCACATTGGAGTTTTAACCATCAAACTAATATCATAGTATTTATTTGAAGCAAGAAAACAAAATTAAATCCAATTACTTACCATCAAAGAAAACAGTGTTGTGGTTGGCATAACGATCAGACGGATCAATTCCTTCAAACCTCTGAGGAAATTGAATATAGCAAATCCGGTCGCCGCCTCGATCCATCATGAAGCACATTCCCTCTCTTATAGCTTGACAATTGTAGAAATAGTGGTCGCAGTCCAAATTGAGAATAAAAGGACCATTTGATAGAATTGCAGAGGCTCTAACCATGGCGTTCATGGCTCCAGCCTTCTTG
The DNA here is from genome assembly GCA_036507275.1 of Sicyos edulis. Lineage (NCBI taxonomy): Eukaryota > Viridiplantae > Streptophyta > Magnoliopsida > Cucurbitales > Cucurbitaceae > Sicyos > Sicyos edulis. The sequence goes on along the minus strand of CM071857.1, from coordinate 2,382,898 downwards.
TTGTGGTCATAGCCAGGTCGTTTCTCACGTGAAACATATGCGAACATTGGAATTCTGATATCAACTCCTGTGAAGTCCAATTTGTTCTCATCTGGTGCCCCTATTACTGGTTCGGTTTCTGGTACTTTTGTCATTACCTGTGTGCATTTTTTAAATGTCTAGTTCATGAATTTTTATAAATACAAAAAAATAAATCATTTTGGTCTAGACTTGAACTATTTTAAACTCTCTACTGGTACTACTACTCTCAAATAATATGAGAGTCAAATGTCAATTTTTAGGATTGAACCCGTGACCGTGAATATTATAGCCCATCAAGATTATCAAAGCTCCACCAATCCATTTGGTATATTTAACTTATAAAAAATGTAAACAAAAAACTTATAGAAAATGTATTCCAGAAATGATACAATATAATCTGTTTTTATTTTATTTTCTAAACAAAGAAAGATACCCTTTTAGTTCTGGTAAGTTTAAGTCAAACTTCTATTTGTTCTATATATGTTTAGTAATTAAACATTTATAGTTTGACATTTCAATAATTTTAAATTTTAGCCATGTGTATTTGTTGAGTTTTTTTTTCCTTTTAAAAAACAAATATAATTGTATCAACTAAATTAATCTAGTCAAATATCTTATGCCACTAACGATTTTATTATCTATAAAAGACAACCCGATCCTTATTGAAAGGTTAGAGTTCAAAATGCTAAATTTTAAAACATAACAACTAAACTCGACCTATAATCTAAGAGTACAAAAAATAAACTTTTCCCTTACAAAAATGTCTATATAATTTTGTTTTTAAAAATTTAACCCAAACTACTTATTTATCAAGAGTACTAGGTGTAAAATTTGATTTTTTTTTTTTATATTCCTATTAGGGCCAATTTACAAGCAGCTAGACTAATGTCATCGGACATACCGTGTGACTCTACAATATTTGGATGTCAAGAAAACTCGTTTAATATCCTAGATATTTAAAAATAGGAATGTTAATAGAGAGAGGGAGTGAGAACCTGCAAAATGCCAGCGTGGTCACCCTTGGAGTGGTCAGCGGTTGGGGTGAGCCAAGTTCCAGGCCAGTGGGTGCCGTCGGCCATCCACGTGGCCATGGGGACAATGACCGGGTCAGCCGGTGCATCGCCGCCGCTCTTATCTCGAGCCAGTTTTTTCTCCTTAGCGATCTCCTTGGAGTTGTGCCTTTCACTCCTCTTTTTGATGGCATCCGGTAGCCCGTTGATCCTGACCTTGAACTCGTCGTATTCCCTCTTTATCCACCGCCGGTCCTTCACGAAATCCGGCCGTTTCTTGTTCTTCGTTGGATCCGTTTTTATGCTGAAGTAACTGTCCGGATTTCTCGGTTCTATGTTGTGCTTTCGGCAGAACGGTACCCATACCTGTTTCAAACCCCAATTCTCACTTTCACAATATTGCTTTTCAACTATACTAATTAGTTCTTGGTTTTGTATATGGTTTTCAAAATCATTTCAATAATTAAAATTAATAAATCTAAAAAATAGTTACACATGCATAACTTAAAAAAAAACAGCAAATACAAATATTAATATTAATATTAACCAATATCGTTACTTAGTTTCTTATAATATATCAATGAGTATTTATAATATATATGTTATATAAATTAAGTATTAAGACGTATTAATCTACATACATAAACATTTTAAAATTTTCCTATATTTATCATTAATTTGTGAGAATTGACAATCTAATGTGATTTCTCTTAAAATTTAAGCTGTTAAAATAATCAAAATATTTGAAATTAGTTTAATCATCCATCTAATCCATACTAAGTTGGTATCTATCTCTCTCCTTCAATATGTACTAAAAAAACAAAAAATTAAAAAACAAAAATAAATAACATTGCAATAAATTGTAGTTATTACTAAGCTTCGTTTGAGAAGAAAAAAAAATAGTAATTGAATTATTAAAAAAAAAAAAAAGTGAAATAGTACTTAGAGAGAGACTTCGACTAAATAGTGAGTGAAAAAAATTATTTAAGAAGTTTAATAACATTTTTAGTCAAGTAAGATAATTAAAAGTGATTTTGAAATTCTAAATCCATGCAAATTTTTTTTAAAAATACTTTTGATTTCATATATATATTTGTATTTTTTGAAGAGTGCTCTATTAATCGACTACTAAAAATATTCTCAGTTTTTCCAATAACAAATTCATAACCATGCGCTCACCTTTTTAAAGCATCTATGTTCAAAATAAGGACCAAAGCAAGAAAATGATTGAATGGAAATATAACATATTTCATTTCAAAATAGGAAACATTACCTCTGCAAACCTAACAGCCTCTGCCATGGATTCAAAGGAAAGTACGGCGCCACCATCATCTGAAATGTAGCACGAGAGCTTTTCCACAGGGTAATCAACGGCCAAGATTGAGAGAATGGTGTTGGCCGTGACCAGGGGTGGTTCCTTCTCCGGGTCAGCCGTGGACACGAACACGTCGACCCCGGGAAGGTCAGACCGCCCTGAAGGGTTGGCCGGGCTGGCTTGGTCAAATTTTTCTCGAAGGGCCGCAAGGTCGGTGGCTCGATTTATAGGGTTGAGCTTCGGAAGTATGTCTAACAACCATGAGAAAGCAAACCATATCTCACAGACAATAGACATTGCCCATAGCCATACTGCATCAGGATTTGGATTTCGGATTCGCCACGAAAGGAAAAATGCCAATACTACCATTCGAATAACCACCAGGAGCCTAAATTAAACCAAATAGTTAAAAATTTACAAAATCAAAACATTATTGCATTGTAATGAATAATCAAAACTAAAAGCTGTAACACTAGTCATGTTTAAGAAATCAATGATCTAATTTTGAACCTTATTTGACATAGATTACCCTTTTTGATATAAAGAGCTTTAAATTTGTTACCTTATACTAAAATATAATAGTAGTTTTGTTTCGAGTGAACTACCCAATAAACATTATTTTGACAATGAAATGGTTGATGAAATTCGTTGATTAGTTATAATTTAATTCAATTCCACTTACAGGCTCAAACTAAAAAATTGAATGTCTTAAAATTTTTATGAAATATGTAATGCAATTTATATTTTTTCTATTTAACATGTATTTGGATGATATGTTGTAATCGGATTTTAGAAGAATTCAAATATATAAAAAATTTAAAACTCTAGCACTACTTGATCATTAAAAGTATTATGTACCTCCAAGATTAATAAAATGGTTCTCTCATATACTAGTTGACATAGCTAATCCACTTTTACTAACTCACTTAAAACATCTTATTTTGTCTTTGAAGTTTTCTTTAATGTTCACCTTGATTGTTGTTTAGATGTCATAACAATTAGTTTTAATATTTCATTATATTAGTTTCTAAATGTGCTTCTAATCCTGACTCTTCTTTATACAAACTCAAAAATGTAATTCACATGATTAGTACCTCAAATTCAAAATTATGCACATGAAAATTAGTTTTCTATAAGTTTCTTTAGTGTCAAAATATTGTTTGGTTCGGCCCTGTGTATGTCGTGTGATATTAGTCGAGGTGCTCGCAAAATTGAGCCGAGCTATTTTTGAAAAGAAGTTGGTACCTGTAGGGACTAAGAATAGCTGGGGGAATTTGAATTTTTCTGGTGAGCGGCCGCCATGGCTTGTCCATGAAATCCGCCATGCTCATCCCTTCCGCAACGTAGCCTTGATCCTGTTCTCCGTCCTCCCAATACGCACTTCCGATTCCGTATCGCCCTCTCGATTCGTACAACCAACGGTTGTGATCGAAATCCGACGTCTGGCTTCGCATCAGCATCGATTTACTGTTCGACGATTTCAACACCGACATTCTCCGATCCGCCGCATCGCCATCTCCGCCGCTCGCATCCGAATCTCCGCCGCGCCGGTACAGTCCTCGCGCCTCCGATCCGAATCGGCTCTTCGCAGCACCGTCCAGCTTCGAATCCGCCGCCACTCCTGGCTGATTATCCGGCGTCGGAGGCATCATCACCGTGTAGTTTATGTAATCGGCTTGGCCGGAGTTGTCGCCAGACATGTCCGAATCGTCGTCGCGAGAGAGATTCACGACTCGGCCGCTCGACGTCCGGCGAGTGAACTTCACCGCCTGCGGCGGCCGGCCTGAGGACGACGGCGAGTTCGTAAGCGTCTTCTTCGGACTCAAATTCGCCATTTCTGTGTATGATGATCCTCTCTGTGTTATCTGCTCGTAACGATTCTGTTCAGAAACGCATCATTTCAGAGTGTATGAAATTTGGAATTGGATTGTAAAGAGAGCTTGAAAATCGGTGATCGGAAATTGTGGAAAACGAAAAATCGAGGACGTTGGATTTTGTGATCGAAGTGAGAAAGAAGGAAGAGGGTGAAATCAGTTTGATTGTGTTTTGAACGGTGAAGAAACTTTTCCCCTATTTTTTTGCTTTATGTTGTTCTTCCCTTTTTTCAAGCCTCGCCTCTCTCCCTATATCCTAATTTTTTTAATTGATTTTTTATTTCACTTATTTATTTGGTTTATGCACCTTTTTTTTTTACAACTCTTCAGAAATTTTTAAAAATACAAACAAGCTATTGCATACTAAAATTTAAAGTTATATACCGAATGATTAGTGACACGATAGTTTTAGTGTTTTGTTATAAACCAGTTCAACACCAGAGTTACATCTTCGAACTTGAGAGTCGGTATTCGTCCCCCTCCCCAAATATATACTCAAAAAGTAAAAGATTAGGAGATTGAAACTTCAATAATAATAATAATAAGTTTATAGTATAGATTTGTAAATAAATACGGACCAACCATTTTTGTAATCTATTTGTATTAGCTAAATACAACATTATATTAAATTTATCATTAACTTAGATTAGAGTTTGCTAAACAGTTTATATTATGATAGAGTCAAATGTCAACTCGAATACCTAATAAACATTTAATAGGTGCTAAAAAGAGGAGTTAGAACAATATTTGTCTATACCCAATGATCAAGAGATCATGAGTTTTACTCTTCCATTCTTATTTATTGTAGAACCCAAAAAAGAAAGAAAATATCTTATAGGTCATTGCTTTTCCTAAGCAAAATATGTGAAAAAATCAAATGTGACTAGTTGAATAATAATAATAATAAAACAATAAACGAGTATAATTTAACCACCCATTAAATTATTAATCTTGTGGGTTAAAAGTTTGGTTCCATCCCTTCACATATGATTAAAATATATATATATATAGTATAGTATAGTATAGATGCATGAGAAAAGTGATAAAAAATGTTGAGAATGGACACAAACTCAAATTATGGATCACTGGTGCAATGGTTTTATTGTTTTTTATAAACCAGTTCAAGCTTGAGAATCGGTATTTGTCTCTCTTTCATTTTTCAACCAAAAGTACTATGTCATCATTTTAATTGAATGGGTTAGCTACGAGATGATTTCATTATTTAGTTATAAACCAATTTAACACCAGTATAAGAAATTTGATCTCGATATTTGTCTTCCATCCCCGATATGTATTAAAAAAAAACATCCTTTCAAATTCCCTAAAAAAAAAAAAATATTAAACCATCCTTTAAAAAATTCCACTTAAATAAATGGCGCGCAGATATAAAAAAGTAAATTTTCAAAACGGTCTTTCCCCAATTGCAAAATGAAAGACGAGGGTTCTCCGATTAGGGTTTTCGGGCAGCGTTCAATTACTTCATCCTTCCTCTCCAGTTCTTCAAATCCGTAATCTCTCGACCACAATTCTTGTTCTCTCTTTCAAATTTACGCGTTTATTAATCTGTTGCACGTCTTCAATTTCTGGATTTGTATAGTTTCAAGAGTTCGAATGAAGATTCACAGCACAGATCTTCGAAGAGGAGTTCGCATTTGTCGTTCTCAGATTTCCTCGCTCGGAAACTGCCGGGAGATTCCGTTCCACCGAGGACGGTGAAGGTAAAGATTTCGCCTCAGATTTTGCTCTGTTTTTCTGTTAAACAATTTCTCAGTGCGAGGGATTTAGATTGCATTCTTTTAGGCCCCGTTTGATAATCATTTCGTTTTTTGTTTCTAGTTTTTCATTTTTTGTTTTAAAAAATAAAAACAGTATATATGTTTGATAACTGATTTTAATTTTATGTTTTTAAAAATGGAAAACCAAAACACACGTTTGATAACTGTTTTTTATTTTCAAATATCACATTTTGTTTGGATTTTTTTAGTTTTTTACTATTTATTCTGGTTCTTTTCATACTTTTTCAAAATTTGTTATCAAACAAACTTGATTTTAAAAAATTATAATAAAAAACAAAAAACGGAATGGTTATCAAACGAGGCCTTAGTTTTAGGTAAAATTTCCAAAACTATCAATAAAATCAATAAGAGAGATCGATTTTTTGAGATTTCATGGCGATTCTAACTTAGATGACGATTTTGTTTCTTCTCCTTCTTTCGACATATAGTAGGAGTGTACATGGTTTGAGTTGGGTTGGGGTAGAGGAATTTTTTGGACTGATCCAAACTTTCGGGTGGTTCAATCTGCCGATCTGTTCAAACCTAATGTAGAGCAGCCCAATCCATATATTTTTTTGGGTGGTTCCTCTCTAAAGTCTCGTCCATAATCGATAAATATGTACAAAAAAAAAACTGTATGATATTAAACTCAAACTCAAAATATCTATCTTGTTAGTGCATGCTCTCTATTAATATGCTAAGAACTTATTTTGTTAGTTAATCTTATACATATAGAATATTACCTTTACCTTTAGTTTGAGTTTGGTTGGGTTGAGTGAGCCAAAAATTGGTCAATCGAGAACTACTTATTCAAGTCAAAGAAAATTATAGAGTTATAACCTTAATCCAATTCTTAAGATTTATTCTCGGTAATTTTTGAGTTTCTTGGGTTGTCGGTTATGTCGGTACACCGTATCATATAGGCTTAAAAACAGTATTTCTTGATGAATCTCTAATTTCACGGGCAAAATGCAAAAAACAAACAAGGGAAGAAGGGGGAAAATCAAATTGATGGAGTTAGGAAAGCCATTGATTCCATTCTTTAAACACAGGGGAAGTCCACGCCCTTCTCCTCATTACAGGGTCCAAGGGATTCAAATAGCTCCATTAATGGACCAATTGGAATTCCTTGTGGGACAGATTCCCAGACAGAATCAGCTATTTCAAAGGTGCTTTTTGAACAGTTCAAGCATTCTGAACCAAACCAAAGTGAATGGTTAGTTTCAGGCAGTGCAAGTGAAGCAGATATCTTTAGTACAGATAATATGCTTGATTCAAGGAAAAGAAAGACATCAAATGAAGGCTTTATTTCCACCAATCCATGTAATTAGCTTGTTCTATAACTCTGTGTTGCTCAATTCTTGTGAATCTAGATGATTTTGTGTCTGAATGGCTGATGGTACTTGAGTTTTGTTAACCTGGATCATCAGGTGATAGCCAAACGAAGAAGAAGAACGTGGTAGTTCTTGGAGGCGACTCAAAACCCGAGCGAAAGAGAAAGGAGACGATTCATAATACTACAAACAAAAAACCAAAACCTCTCTATAATCATTGTAAGTGTTTGCCTTGCCATCTATATACATCTTTTTTGTTTTTCATTTCTGTTGGGTTTAAGGAAGAGTAGAAAGACAGTGGTTTAGCCACTTTGTTTCCCTGTTCATTTCCAAATGCTTTTTAAACCAATGCTTTGTTTGTCTTTTAGTTTTAATTGTTGTGTTTTAAATAATCTTGAGAGTTAGTATCTAACTTAGCTTAGCATACTTATTCATGTAAACATTTATTTATATATTTCTGGCAAATACTTACTTATAGATGAACAAAGGATGCACTTATAAGTTTGCAACAGTTTCCTTACGGCATATTTAAAAGTTTATGGACTAAAATAAGATTTGGTCGGTTGGTATGATTAAATTCACTTCAATTTATCGACTTAAGTTTGGATGATGGTGATTTTACCCAATTCAACATGGTTAACTATTAATAGGTCATTCGTTCAAACTCCTAAATTTGTTTACTCTCTAATTAGCATTGATTTCTACTTATTTGGGCATATTTTCAATTATTCAAGTCCGCAAGTGAGGAAAGTGTCAGTTTATATAATTAAATTTACTCCACATCTATCAACTAAAATTAATTGGTTATTTAACATGTTTCATAGATTTAAACTAAGAGATTAGAGAAACATTCTCTTTGGACTATTTCCTTTTTTAGAGTTTATTAAAATTCATGATCTTTTAGTCATGGACATACTATGAACAGATGCAGGTGGTCGTGGCTGGTGGGACGGCGACATGGAGGGTCTTGATAGTGAAGAGGTTGGCATTGGTGAAGTATGGGAAGGAGTTGGTTCTACCACACTTGGAGGAATAGAGTGGCATTGAGTTTTTTTGGGGCTTAATCCTCTCACATTAAAACACAGTTAATATTCTATTTTCCTTGACTATTTTTGTCATGTTGCTGCTAATTACTGACTCTCTTTTTCTTCTAAAACTTAAATTAACATAGCCAACTAAAGTTTAGCTAAACTTGTATGATGTATCACTTGATAATTAAGAGGTTATCGATTTGAATCCATCTGCTAGGAGTTTTTGGGAGTTGAAATGCAGAAATTGAGATTTACCTAGAAAGTTTCTGTCAGGCTTGCACCCGTTTAGTTCGATGAGTGTTAGATGATAAAATATTGTTTAACAATCAATAGATTCTGTGTAAAATCATACTTGTGAGTTTTGACCTCAAATATAATTGTTCTAAAAATAATCAAACTATTGTTAAACTGCACAAACTATTGATTAAAAAAACTGCACAAACTATTGCTTAAGGTCGAGCCTGTAGCCACAAAAAAACTAAAGAAAAATTGGATGATACTAGTTTCAATAAAATATAATTATAACCTAACAAAAAACCTTTATGATTTGGATTGGGTAGTATGGGTTTAAATTGTCGATTTTTTTTATACACTTTGATAATTTATCTTTCGAGAACTATAAATGTTCATTTTAAATTCTTGAACTTTGTTTAAGAATAAAAAGATTATAGTTATTCAACTTATGTCATTTTTATGGATCTAATTCAAGAGTAATATTTTGGTAATAAGTTTTATATTTGCATCAATATGTCCATGTAATACCCTCTAACTCGAATAATTCTGCACAACAATATATTAATTTACACTTTTGAAGTGACAATAAATGAACCAAACTCACTAAAATATAAAGCACCAAGCTTGCGTACAATGCGGAAATGTGTAAAATAGAATAATTTAAATGTGATATGTGATATCACCAATTGGGGTGGTGGCGCAGTTGGCTAGCGCGTAGGTCTCATAGCTTTCTGAGTAATCCTGAGGTCGAGAGTTCGAGCCTCTCTCACCCCAACTTTTTTTAAATTTTTTTTTCTTCATTTTGGGTGGGCCGCGATAATTTAGACTAATGGCCCCAAAAAAGCCCACATACGGGTGGACCGTGTCCCTCAAGGCCTACGAAGACACTTACAATAAATAAATAAAAAAAAATATATATATATATATTATTTTTAATATCGATTGTAGGGATCGAACTCGTGACGGTGGAGTGGAAATGGATTAATATCAAACTAGATAACCAATCGCGTCATCGATCCAACATCACACACAACATCAAAACATCATTTATATGAATATAAAATTAATATTATGATTTATAATGTATTTTTAACTTTCTTTGTGAAAGATGTAATGTTTTTAACTTAAATACTTGCCAATATAACCATAATTTAAACAGCATGAAATGCTTCAATCAAGAAGCTAAGGTCTAGTTCTCCCCATTTCATGTGTGGCCAACAAAAAAAACAATAAAATGCCTATTAAACATTTGTTTATTTGTTTTATAATAACAGATACATTTGATTGAATAAACATTACAAATATTCTTTTCATAAATATTAAATAATCGAATACATATACTTAAAAATGGCATTCTTTCAAACGGGTACACTCGTCCGACAATATCAATGCATACCCAATAGTCAAATGATAATATAACTCAAAATTATACTAAATATTGGGTTTTCATGGATCAACAATTATTGGTCTAATCTCAATTCCTTCAACAATTAAGCCACATTTGACGTTGTAATCATCAACCTCCTTTAAATGGAAGATAATAGAGGCATTGTCGTCTTGTGATTGGTTGAAGATTTGGCCCATTTCAATCTCCATCAATCTATCGGGTCTTTGACGAGAAACAACGAAGGGAGTTCCTGGTGGAGGGTCTAAAATGGCCATGTTCCCTTCTTCCTCAGCCTCCTCTGCACCTTCAAAATAAATCCTCATTGAAACTGGCCTTTTGTCAAATCCACAACGGTTGCGTCTCTCCAGCTTGAACACGAGGTAAGCTGCGTACTTCGTCTTCGGGCTTAACTTTTTGGCCTCGATCTTTCCACGGATCTCGAGCCAACACACAAAATTCAACACAGCCACCCTCGCAAACCTTCCAACAAGAGTAATAGTTCAGCAGTGTACCTATATGACTAAAAGTTTATGTTTTCATGCGATCCTGCAAAATTCCTTCGTTTGTTGGAAGGTACTTTACGAAAATCAAAATCATTATCGAACAAAGTTTTTTTTTTCTTTTTCGGTAAAATATACATTTAATCCCTACAATATTTAAAGAAAGTTAAAATTTAATTCTCATGACTTAAAAAACTAGAGTTTAATCCCTATAGTTTTGAATTTAATATTCGAAAAAAAGTTAAAACTTAATCCATGTAGTTTTAAAATTAAAATTGAGTCCCTATGAATTTATAAAATTTAAAATATAGTTCTTATTATATGTAATTGTTTACGTATGAAATATATGGAACTTCATTATTCATCCATAAATGATATGATTTTTTGTTATATCAGTTACGAAACTTATAATATTATCATTGATACATAAATAACTAATTTTCAAGTACTTAATTCGCTGACTATTAAAAATGACAAGAACTAATTTGTAAGTTTTATCAAATTATGACTTAAATTCTAGTTTTTAAAACTATATACACTAAGTTTTACGCTAAATAATAAGGAAGAGAAACAAAATGGGCACCTTGATTGAGGAATTGATTTCCAAGTCCAATATTGTGGTGAATTTCCCCAAACAATGTTCAAATCTCTTGCTCCGATCATATAACATTTCTTCCCACTCTTTTTCTCCAGTACAAAAGTCTGATTCAAATTCTTACCAATATCAACAATTTTTCATATAAACTTCCAATAAAACACCATAAACGATTTTATAATTCAACCTAAAAAATAAATGAGATTTTCATCTATAATTTAAAAAATATATATATATGAATAGCAATAATTTTCTTGGAAAAAATTAGTGCCCAAAATATTGTAGCCAATAAAGAAACGAAAAAAATCCAAGCGAGTGCAACAAATAATCTTTAATAAATACATTTATAATCTTCAATGTCACAAATAGTTTTTAATTAGTGTTATCAACTATTTTTTCTCTTTTTGGAATATATATATATTGGAGGAGGGCCAACAAGAACAGAGCTCTATCGGCATCTTGTATAACCTAGTAACCATGAGATTACAGGTTCGAATTCTCTTCCCCCAAATATGTTGTATAAAAAAATATATATATTGGAGGAGGGAACCAACAAAATAGAGGACAATCACCAATCTATTCAAGCATTAATCAATGATACAAATAGTTTTCCTATGGATACAACTTAAGACCGTAAATAAGAGAATTGAAATACGTAAAAAACACACACACACCCATAAAAATTATGCCATAGATGAAATATTTATTAAAAAAAAAAATTATCACCAAAAACAAATAGGTTATTTGTGTCCATTGATTTCAATTTCAATTCCATACTTTTTTTTTTTTTAAAGGGGTTTCAATTCCATACTTAATATGAATTAAAAATCCAGAATTACCGAATTTCCAGAGCCGATGAAAAGCAGATGATCGCAGAGATGAAAATAGAGATCCTTTTTGGAGAAGGAATTGAGAAGCAAATTAGGTGAAGCCTGAGAAATGATCTGCTCGTAATCGGACGGCAGAAAAGCGATCCAGAGATCGTCGGAATCAACGGCGGATCTGAACGCCGGCGAGACCGCGGCGGATCTGCAGGCGTCTTTGGGCGAAGTGAAGGCCAGAATGGCAGCGAGGCACTCGACCGGTAGCTGGTTCACGTCCATTTCGCCGGTTCGGTTTCTTTGTTTTCTCCGTTTTTATTTTTTTTAATATTTGATTAGTAGTCTTTATTTATGAGGATGGAAAAGTACTTGAAATATTGGAAAATCTATCCTCCATGAATGGGTTTTTTTGACGAGGATGTCCAGTTGACTTCAACAATGGCGATTATATATATATTTTAATTAACTTTCGAATAAATTAATAGTGGGTTGTTTTTAAAAACTTTTAGAAAGAATTGAATGAAAAGTATATATGATTTTTTAGCAACAAAATATCTTTAATATATTCTTGTTAGGAATAAATATCATTAAAGATTTGATATTTCATGCCATATATATTTATAAAAAATTAATGAAAAATTATAAGGTTAATATCTTTTTCACAATTTGTTGTGATTAAAAAAAAAAGTGACAGCAACCATAAAATTATTAATTTGGAAGAGAAAAAAGCATAGTTCGAATGAAAATAAATCTATTACTCACCAATTAAGATATGACAAAGAAAATTTTCCACTTTAAAGTGGTGCTTGCGAATGGGGAATGAAAATATCTATTACTCACCGATTAAGATATGACAAAAGAAAATTTTAAATATCTATTACTTACCAATTAAAATATGACAAAGAAAATTTTCCACTTTAAAGTGGTGCTCGCAAATGGAGAATGAAAATAATTATGGAGAATTAGAAGAGAATAAAAAATGAAATAATTATAAGAAAATTGATTATTTGTGTTGGCAAATGATTATCTGACAATGAAAATAATGAGCCGTGAAAAATAATTATTGAAAGGATAAAAAAATTGTATGAAAAAATAAGAAATAATTAAGAAGAAAAAAAATAGGATTTTAAAGACGTGATTGTAAAAAGAATGATTATGTTTTTCATTCTTCTCATTTCTTTCATTTGCCACAAACTCCCCAAATGTTATGTATTGAAATAATAGTAATTGAGAAGAAAAATATAACTAATAAAAATAAAAGTATATACGAGAAAATTTATTTAGATATATATATATATATATACCAACAAAAGTTAAGGGGGTGTTTTTTGTAATTTATTTTTAAAATTCATGAGTAGGTACTAAAATAAGGCTATCTATTTTGATAGGATAAATTTCTAACTCTCCACTATTTAGTTCTCATAACATTCAGTAAAAATTTTAAAATGAATTTAGTTCAAATATCACTTTGTAATATGGAAGGTCGGTTCATGCGGGCCAACCTATCACTAAATGAAAATTCTACTAAAAATTAATTGCTAAATATTTTTTTATTAAAAATAAAGTTCATAAGTTTTTTTAAAAAAAGAAATTAGGTTCATAAGTTCTTTAAAGTCTTTTTTTTTTAGAATCTTCTTTAAAGTCTTGTTGATCATTAAATTAATCTATAACGATCAATAATGATGAGGTGTTGATATCTTCGATTGTTTTTTTTTTTTTCTCATTTACTTGTCTTTTTTGATTGGGAAGAAGATTCCTATCTATGCTCTTTTTTTTTCTTTTTAATTTAAACAGTATTACTTTTATTTTAGTTTATTTTCTACCAAGTCAATTGCCCTTTTATTTGTTGAAATATTAATAGAAATATGTGCTGGATGAATAATATAAATGGCTGGATATCACTGACCATGTCGGTTTGACTAGAATAAAGTATTAGAATATAAATGACTACATGAATAATATCCAATAAGTTGTACTTTGAATTAATAAAAAAGTTTTCATCCTATTTTATAATTTGTGTTTACTCTGTTAAAAAGCAACTTGATTTTTTTTTTTTTTTGGTTAAAGAATCAATTATGTTATAAAACAATGGATGATTGACAAGATATTTTTGGAGAAATTTTATTTGTGAAGTTATACTTCAATTTTAAGATAATTGGGTGCGAATGGAATTTATGTTCTCCAATGGATGTGTTCTTCAAGTTTTAGTTGTATGTTTATAAAATTGTTTGATCCTCAAAGTATTTTTAGATTTAAATAGATGTTTGATCATTTGAAATTTGAAAAGTTTTTGAAAGTTTCTATTTAAAATTTCAAAATTTTGAACTCTTGGAAGGAAGAAAATCTCTTCTATTTATAGATATTGTTTGATCCTCGAACTATATATCACACTTATTTGTTAATTTTATTTTTTAGACTATCACAGTACATCTATAGCAAAAAATCAAAATTAATTTATTTGTAGCAAAAAATTCAAATTGAGTTCTACCACTTGTTAGTAATAGATTTCTATCACTGATTGAGTTCTATCACTAGTTATTGATAAATGTCTAATATGCTACATATTCAATTATTTTAAAAATTGTAGTGCAAAATTAATACAAGAGATAGAATTTGCGCTTATAAATATGCATGCTTGCTTAAAAACATAATGGGAATTAAAATCTAAAATCACACAGTATTTCATTAATAATAGCAAACATAATGAATCTATTCACATAGTGAACAAAAAATTTCAATTAATTATCCTAATTAATAAACTTGACATCGAGCCTTCTTCTCTTGAGAAAGCAAATTAGCATATTTAACTAAAGCATGTTCGTTAGTTTCTAATATGCCAAAATCCTCAAGAACACCCGTCTCCAAGTTCACCCTCGAAACATTTTTCTTCAACAATTCCTCGCCAATTTTTACAAGATCATTCAAATTCTTCTTCGTTGCAATGTCAACCGAAGAAACGACATCGCTTAACGTATCGTCTTGAATGCGAAGATAACTATTAATAGAGTGATGATCCTTAAGAAGTGCGTCGAGTCCCAAACTCACGATACTCGAACTTGCATTAAAAAATGCGTTGACAATGGCGGTCGACCACTGCAACAAACCCCATTTGGCTGCCTTCTCCGCCGTGTATTTAACTTCATCTTTCGGCGAGCCCGTCCCAAGAGATATTACTAGAAACTCCAATGACGACGATGAACCAGAGTCTACCTCGAATTCAATTACTTCACTCATTGCCACCAATGTCTGTAATTTAATATATAAAAGTATACATTATATGTAATATGAACAAAAACTTAGTTACATAAAAAGACAAGATTTTTACTATGTAAAAGAAAATGAAGATTAATTAAATACCGGATTATTTGCCGCAATGCCACCATCAACGAGGTTAAATTCTCTTTGTGTATCATCGACTTTGGTTTTGAAGTGGTGGGGAGGAAGATAAGTTGGTGCCGCCGAAGTTGAGATGCATATGTCCGACACAAGTGCGTTTAGTGATGGATTTTTCTTTAGCTTGATAATTAAATTAAAACCAAGTTAGTTTTAAATTTAACTTATAAACACACTATTTTATCAATATTTTCAAAATTCAAAGTCCAAACAAAGTTGCTCTTTATTCATGAATGAATAATAATAAAAAAAAAATAGTGAAAATTTCTATGGATACCAATTTTTTTTTTTTTAAAAAGTTATATATGGCATGATTCAATCTTCAACAAAACTCACAAAATTGATTGAAATAATAAAAGTTGAAATGTTTTGTTAGGTATAAAATAGAAAGCTAAAATTTATTTATACAATAAATTTCTTTAATTATAACTACTTTTTTTCGTTAAAAAAAGTAAAAATAAAACAACAATAAACGGGAGTAAATCTTCGAACTTGGTAGTGAATATATGACCCATAACGGAATTTGTTTGAACAAAACAGTAATGGAATATATTTGTTAAAATTGTTTACACGAATAGAGCAGGGTCGCAGCTAAAGAGAGATTGAAAATTACAATGGTAATGAAGAGGAAGAAGAGGAAGAACGACACAATGATTTTACGTGGAAAACCCCTAAACAAATTATTAGGTAAAACCACGGGCAAGGATAGAAGAACTTTATTACAAAAATAGGAGTTACAACCTTCTCTCTACAAAGAAACAACAAGCTTTCTTACAAGGAGAAAACACTCTCTATTTTTATCTCACAACCTCACTTTAGATGTGGGAAGTCTTGGGATGATTTGGGATGGTTTGCCAACAAATGACATAACCTATTTATAGCCTCCATAAACTTGGGCTCCAAGTATGATCCAATGGTCCACATTTTGCCTTGGTAATCAAGTCAAATAAATGGCTAGGATTTTGCCACAACTTGGATTTGGATAAGGATGTCTAGATATTTCTTGGCAAGTTGAAGTTCTAGATTTTTCTTTGACCATCTAGGATAAATGATAAAATCTAGAGTTTTCTTTTGGCTATAACTTCTAGATTTTTCTTTGGACCTAAATTCTCTTTTGTTGGGCCATAATATTTAACAATCTTCCCACTTGGAGATTTGATTGATCCATCAATAAATCTCCACACCGTTCTTTCTTCCTTGCCATCTCCATGTTGCTTATGTTTTTCGCTAGGCCATTCGCGGATCGACACCAATCAAACTTGTCACCATTGATCGCCTTGGTCGATAATCGCCAGTTTTCTTTTGTATGAATTTTTACGCATATCCACTTTGTTCCTTCTTCCACTTTCTCACGAACAAAGTGGTACTGCGCACTCGAATATGTTTTGACTTGGAATGGAAAGTGGATTCCTTGCAAGGTACAAGGCACTGATCATCACAAAACAGAGAAATATTCTTCCTGTTCGTGCCCGAGTTCATCCATTAACATTTTTAACCATATACGCCTCTTTACTAGCTTGTGTAGCCGCAACATACTCGCTTCGTTGTCGAGGTAGCCACAATCGATCTGCGATTTTGAAACCCGACTTACGACTCCGCTTAGCAAGAGTGAACACATATCCAAAGTGGTGGATTTGCTTTTATCAAAATCACCGCATAATCTGAGTCAACATATCCTCTCGACAATAAAGTCTCGATCCTCCATAACATAATGCAACATCTATCGATCCTTTAATGTATCTAAGGATCCTTTTAAAGACATTCCAATGCTCTCGACCAGGATTCGCCATGTACCGACTAACTACTCCCACTGCATGTGCAATGTCTGGTCTGGTACAAATCATGGCAAACATTAAACTTCCCACTGCTGATGCATACGGTACTCGAGACATCTCCATCCTCTCCGCTTCACTGCTAGGGCACATACTAGAGGATAATTTGAAATTAACTGAAAGAGGGGTAGAAATTGGCTTACAGTCTTCCATGTTGAAGCGTCGTAAGACTTTCCTTAAATAGTTTCTCTGAGATAGCCAAATCTTTCTATTATTTCTGTCTCGGTGAATTTGCATCCCCAGAATCTTGTTTGCTAGCCCCAAGTCCTTCATTTCAAACTCCCTAGCCAACTGAGCCTTCAATTCTTTAATACGATCTTTGTTGGGGCCTGCTACCAACATGTCGTCAACATACAACAGCAAGATAATGAAATCTTTTTCACTAAACCTCTTGAAATATGCACAAGGGTCTGCATTAAGTCTGTTGTATTCAAGGCTCATGATGAAGGAATCAAATCTCTTGTACCAACATCTCGGCGCTGTTTGAGACCATACAGAGATTTGTTCAACCTGCAAACCAAGTTCTCTTTTCCTTGTTCTTCAAAACCTTCTGGTTGGAGCATATAGATTTCTTCTTCAAGATCACCATGGAGAAATGCAGTTTTTACATCTAACTGCTCCAGATGTAAATCAAATGTAGCACACATTGCTAAGACTATTCTAACAAAGAGTAAGTCGAACTATTGGAGAAAAGATTTCATTGAAGTCGATACCTTCTTTCTGAGCATATCCTTTTACCACCAATCTTGCACGATACCGCTCAACTTGATCATCATTGTTGCGCTTGATCTTATATACCCATTTGTTACCAATGGGCTTTCTTCCATGTGGTAGCGTTACAAGTTCCCAAGTCTTGTTCTTATGAAGAGCTTCCATTTCTTCATGCGCCATTTGTCATCCATCGAGCAAAGATCCGAACTAGTCATTGCCTCTTGGAATGTTAATGGCTCTTCATCCTCGGTTAGAAGACAATATGCAATGTTACTCTCCATAATATAATCAGATCGCCAACTCGGGTGGTTTTGTCGTTCGGATAGAACGGCGAGTCTCTTGTGACTCAACCGGATCTTGTATCTCGTGTGTTGGTTGACTTGAGTGGTCATCTTCATATTCTTTCTCCACATGTACTTGTTGTAGTCTACGAGCTTTCATTGTGAAAGTGCTATCATTTGCTATCTGCTTCTTATCTTCCATGAAGATCACATCCTGCTTGATGATAACCTTGTGGGAAGTGGGATCCCACAGCGATACCCCTTCACACCATCAGCGTACCCTAAGAATAAACATTTTCTCGGATTTTGGATCCAGTTTTGTAGTTTCTTGGGTATTGTACATCACGTATAATCTGGACTTCCAAATATATAGAGGTTTGAATAATCAACAAGCTTACGGTCCATCTCTCGCATTGGCGTCTTCAACTCAATTGCAGTTGATGGAGCACGATTCACTACATAACAAAGCGGTATTGATATACACGCGAGAATGATTTGTCCAAGCCTGCAGCTCCTAACATTGCTCTTGTTCTCTCTAACAAGGTTCTATTCATCCGCTCGCGCCACTCCATTTCTTTGAGGAGTGTAGGTGAGTGAATCGTCTTTTAATGCCTTGTTGATTTACTGACTCGCAAACTCATTGCTTGTATATTCTCCTCCATTATCCGTCCGCAAGCACTTGATCTTCTTTTTTTCGATTGTAGTTCAACTTGCGCTTTGAATACTTTGAAGACCGAACACACATCTCGCCTTCTTCTTGATTGGATACACCCAACACCTTTCGGAGTAGTCGTCGATAAAGGACACAAAGTACCTTGCTCCTCCCAAGGATGTAATGGTGCTTGCCATACATCGAATGAACCAATTCTAGAATATTTTTGCTTCTAGAATTTGATGTCTTGAACTTTAATCTGTGTTGCTTTACTTGTAACGCAATGCTCACACAAAGGTAGAGACACCTTAGAGAGCCAGGGAGTAGATTTTGCTCTGCAAGAACTTTAATTCCTTGCTCGACATGTGTCCAAGTCTCTCGATGCCACATCATTGAAAGTTGTTCACTTGAACTACTTGAGGCAACCGACGCTCTCCCTCTTGCAAAGTCTCCCCATCAGCATGTACAAGTTGTTGTCAACTTTTTCTCCCTTCATAAGTACCAGCGCTCCTCGAATCACTTTCATGACTCCTTTCTCCACCACGCTTTGCAATCAAGGTCATCTGTGACCTAATGAAAGCAAGTTCTTTTTTAGGCCTTCTACATGTCGCACATGTTGAATTGTGCGAAACAGTATTATCATGGAACTTCAACTTGATAGTTCCAATACCGACAATCTTCAAGGCATGATCATTGCAGCTGAGCACGGACCCTCCTGAGATAGGTTCATAATGATGAAACCATTCTCGGCGTGAGGTCATGTGATAAGTCGCTCCTGAGTCGATGAACCATACATCGCCCAAACTCTTTCCGCCTTTGATAGTTGTCGCTGCTTCACAAGATAAAACATCACCTTCATTTGAGGTGCTTGCTACATTTCCTTGAGGATTGGAATCCTTTTTGTTTAGATTCCAACAATCCTTCTTCATATGTCCTTTCTTGCCACAATGGTAGCACTTCATGCTCTTCTTACTTCTTGATTTTGACCTTCCTTGATTTTGGCTCCCACTGAAGCCACGTTCCATTGATCTCCCTCTTGTCACCACCAGAGCCTCTATTTGTTGTGAGCTTGCCAACTTGTCTTCTCTGTTCTTGCGCCGATTTTCTTCTTCAAGGACAGCAGCTCCAATATCATCAAAGTTTAGACAGTCGGTCAGAATATTATTTGTCAAGTTGATGACAAGTTGATCATATGAATCAGGAAGACTTTGAAGTAGAATTTCAGACGTTCATTTGAATCTATTTTATAACCCAACGATGTGAGTTGAGAAAATAGAGTATTCAACGTGCTCATGTGCTCCGTCATTGAAGTAGATTCTGACATTCGAAGAGTATACAGTTTCCTCTTAAGGAAAATCTTGGTGTGAAGTGACTTGGCCTCGTACAGCTTGGTGAGATGTTCCCAAATCTCCAAAGTCGCAGCTTTTCTTCTCCTCTATGCTTGACAAAAGCGCATCCGCTAATGCTAGATGTAAATTTGCAATAGCATTCCCGTCCATCTCATTCCACTTATTATCATCTGTGATGTCTGTCGGCCTCTTACTGATGGCTGCAAGACAATTATCTTTTCTCAAGATAGCCTTCATCTTCATCTTCCACAACGAGAAATTGGTCCCGTTGAACTTCTCAATCTCGAACCTTGCCGCCATTGCTTCTACCACGAACAAGAAACAATCCACAACCCACGCACTGTCAACAAAGGTGAAAGTATCTAACTTATTTTCTCGATGTGGAGGATCCACTTTTAGTGGCAACCACAGAGCATACGATAAGTAGATAGTTACACCAAGAAACTAGGCTCTCGATACCACTTGTTAAAATTGTTTACACGAATAGAGCAGGTCGCAGACTAAAGAGAGATTGAAAATTACAATGGTAATGAAGAGGAAGAAGAGGAAGAACGACACAATGATTTTACGTGGAAAACCCCTAAACAAATTAGGGTAAAACCACGGGCAAGGATAGAAGAACTTTATTACAAAAATAGGAGTTACAACCTTCTCTCTACAAAGAAACAACAAGCTTTCTTACAAGGAGAAAACACTCTCTATTTTTATCTCACAACCTCACTTTAGATGTGGGAAGTCTTGGGATGATTTGGGATGGTTTGCCAACAAATGACATAACCTATTTATAGCCTCCATAAACTTGGGCTCCAAGTATGATCCAATGGTCCACATTTTGCCTTGGTAATCAAGTCAAATAAATGGCTAGGATTTTGCCACAACTTGGATTTGGATAAGGATGTCTAGATATTTCTTGGCAAGTTGAAGTTCTAGATTTTTCTTTGACCATCTAGGATAAATGATAAAATCTAGAGTTTTCTTTTGGCTATAACTTCTAGATTTTTCTTTGGACCTAAATTCTCTTTTGTTGGGCCATAATATTTAACAATATTTGGGACAAAAAAATTAACAGTGAAAAATATTTCCATAATTAATTTTCCGCAATGAAAAGTACATACGTTTTTTTTACACTTTTTGGTTGTAATTGATTTATTTGAGACTTTTTTTAAAACTACAGTTCTGTAAAAAAAAATTGTAGTATATTTGAAGACAAATGTATATCAAACAACTGCCGGAATAAAAAGTTTCAATGGTAATAAAAACTGATAAATAGACATGTAGAAATCAAAGTATAATGAACTAACCTTGTACGTAGAGAAGATGGCTGGCTGCAGCAGTTTAATGTCGAAAGTCGGGATAACGACATTCGTAAGCAATTGGTGCAGTTTGGTTTTCCCGAGCTTTTCCTCAACAATCTGATGAAGATAATGACCCGTGTATTTAGGGCCGAACAAGGTCTTAAGTGGCCATGGTAACCACCTGCCAAGGATTTAATAGCGCATTACAACAAATTACAACACATTTGAATATACATTAGAAGTACAAAAAAAGATCCAACATACCTATGTTGGGGGAAAATTTTGGGACAGTGATTAAGATAAAAATCCTTGATATCTTTCGCTGAAAACAACGGTCTGTTGTTTTCATTTGGCGTAGTCAACATCGCTGTTACCAATCCGCCCGTGCTCGTTCCAGCAATCACGTCGAAGTAGTCTGCAAGTCTTGCTTCCTCGCCGTCAAGTTTCTGCATATCCAAAATCAATGTGTATAGTTACTCGTTACAAAGAATGATATTGTGTTGATGTATACAACGACGACAATGAGACGATGATTACCTGAAGTTCCGACTCGAGGAAGCTAAGAATAGTTGCTGGAATAAGACCTCGGACTCCACCGCCGTCGATGCTCAAAATAGTAATGAGCTTAGTAGAAGATGAAATTGCACTCATATAGTAATAAAAAGTAAAACTTTATTGGAAGTTTGGTTGTTGTTCAGATTGAGAATGAAAAATTGTGTGTAATCCACAAACAAATTTATAAGCATCTTCGATATAAACTTTCCTTAATAAACTTTTTCCATAAAAATATGCTTATTCACGATAATTTCAATATGTTTATGGATAAAATGTATACGCTTGTTTTTTTCCTTTTCCAACAACTACGGATAATTGTCTAAGCGTCAAAAAGGAAAATATATTACATTCCGCTTCAAATATGGAATGTTTGTTTTTTACTAAGTTCAGTTAAGGCTATTTTTTTATTGTTCAAAATTTTGTAAGTAAATGATTTAGTAGTGGCATTTATTACCGTTTTCAAATATGGCATTTGTTTTAATAATAATAGTGATAACTTTAGTTTATTTTTTAAACAATACTTATTAATATTTATATGTATCTAATCAAATTTGAATTAATTTAAAGTTTTTTCCCATAGACGAATTCCATTTTAGAATTAATTTCATATTTTGATCCATTCCAATTTCACATATCATTAACTATTTTATGGTGTTGGTTAGTCCATAAGACATAACTTTTTGAATAATTTTGAAGTCTAGAGTTTGAGCTTCACTAACTTCTTTTTAACCCTTTTTCTTTAGCATATTATTTCTAACCGTGTAAAACTCAACTAGTGATAAACTGAATCTATCACTTATTAAATTCTCAATGATAAGACTAACCAGTGATATAATTCTATCACTCATTGAATTTCCTACTATAAATGAATTATTTTTTATTTTGTGTTATAGATTGAAATATTTTGTCTTTTTTTATACATGCAAAATCCTCAATATATAAAGAACGAAACATATAGTTTCTTTTATAATTAATTCAATTAAATATTACTACAATATAGAAACGTAAAAGTTAAATAACACGGGGTGGTGGCGCAGTTGGCTAGCGCGTAGGTCTCATAGCTTTCTGAGTAATCCTGAGGTCGAGAGTTCGAGCCTCTCTCACCCCATCTTTTTTTAATTACTGTTTCTATTAAGGATAGGTATAGTTCATTGGGCTTATATATAAGGCCCACAGAATAATGATCCATAGTCTAAAGGCCCATTTATACTTATACATGTGCAGCTGCTTAATGCACAGATACCTTATGGCAGCACAGCTATGCTTGGTTTTAAAAAAAAAAAACTTTTTTTTTAATGTCTAATAAATCTTATTTTGTAAACACGCAGGTTACTGAGCTGTACTTATTGTAATTTAAAACAATTTACTATGATCTTAAAAAAGAACAATTTATTTTTATTAAGAATGTTTTAATTATTTTTTTTTTCATCTTTGAGGGGACATATTAGAATTATACCTTCACCAGTTGCATGGCATTATGAAAAAGTAAAATAACCAAACTCTTTTGAGATTCTTTGTGAAATAGAACATAGCCAAGAATAGAGAATGAAAATCATCTTTTGCTCATATCCGTAATGGACTGAACAATTATGAACCAAAGTACAATTCAAATAATATACCCCATTTGTTAATAAGGTTTTTTAATTCGATGAAATTCAAATTTCTAAAACCTTGTTTAATAACTATTTCGTTTTTTGTTTTTTGGTTCTAGTTTTTCATTTTTTATTTAAAAAAATAAAATCCGTATATGTTTGATAACTTATTTTAGTTTTATGTTTTTAAAAATGAAAAACCAAAAAACATGTTGATAACTATTTTTTGTTTTCAAATATTTTGTTGCAGCTGCTTAATGCACAGATACCTTATGGCAGCACAGCTATGCTTGGTTTTAAAAAAAAAAAAAACTTTTTTTTTAATGTCTAATAAATCTTATTTTGTAAACACGCAGGTTACTGAGCTGTACTTATTGTAATTTAAAACAATTTACTATGATCTTAAAAAAGAACAATTTATTTTGATTAAGAATGTTTTAATTATTTTTTTTTTCATCTTTGAGGGGACATATTAGAATTATACCTTCACCAGTTGCATGGCATTATGAAAAAGTAAAATAACCAAACTCTTTTGAGATTCTTTATGAAATAGAACATAGCCAAGAATAGAGAATGAAAATCATCTTTTGCTCATATCGGTAATGGACTGAACAATTATGAACCAAAGTACAATTCAAATAATATACCCCATTTGTTAATAAGGTTTTTTAATTCGATGAAATTCAAATTTCCAAAACCGTGTTTAATAACCATTTCGTTTTTTGTTTTTTGGTTCTAGTTTTTCATTTTTTATTTAAAAAAATAAAATCCGTATATGTTTGATAACTTATTTTAGTTTTATGTTTTTAAAAATGAAAAACCAAAAAACATGTTGATAACTATTTTTTGTTTTCAAATATTTTGTTTGGATTTTTTTAGTTTTTTTTTACTATTTATTCTTGTTCTTTTCATACTTTTTTTAGTTTTTAAAATTTCTTTAATATTTTTAAAATTTTAAAAACAAAAACAAAAATTGGTTATTAAAGAAACAGTGTTTTAAAAAAAATAAAAACAAAAAATGAAATGGTTATCAAACGGAATCTAAACTTTTGATCGAAAATATAACATCTTAAATAATTGAGCTATGCTTTTAATTAACTTCAAGAGTGGAAGCTGAGCTATTGGATAATTGAAAATTAAACAGGAAAGTAAAAGCAGTTCAAACATATGATTGAATATTGATAATCATGTACCTGTGTCCTTGGTTTTGCTATCAGAAGCTTTTCCATTAGGATCTTCCCAGCGGTTCTCTCCTTATGAGAAAAACTCGCTGTTGAAACACATCACAACTTTCACTGTCTTCTTCTGAATCTCTAATATTTCAGTTGCTGAACTAACAACAACTCCTGAAAAGTTTTCAAACACTAGATTAGATTGAAAGCATCTCATTCTGTCAGATTCAACACTAGATTCATGAATTACAAAGTTTTCAACCATAATTTCTCATATGTGCTGATTTCATATAAATGTCATTGAATTAGCAAAGAATGCTATAAAACTGTCTAACTCCAGAACAATCCTATTTGCTATGTCTTAACAGCATTCTCTTCCCTCCTCAAGACATTGCCGCGTTCGTTGGTTGCTTTTGTCGACTCAACCAACCCCTCCGACCAAGAAGACGATTATTTTGGCGCAATTGAAGAGGGGAAATCCTGATTTTGGTCTATCGATCAAGAGCTGGATCGGCTGCGATTGGTTGCTGACACAAACCATATCGTTTCTTGACCTGATTCGGTACTTCGTAGCTTTATTTTTCCGTCTTATTGTAATGGAGGAATGACTTGTTTTTCTCCATATTGATTTGGCTATCATAGCCTTCTCTCTCCCCTCTAGTACTCTTTCATTTATCAATGAAATGGTTTTCGTTTCTTATAAAAAAAAGGAAAAAAATCTCAGTTACAATAGAGAAAACATGAAAATTCCATGTCTTTTTCACCAGAGTAAACTTTTAGCCAAAAAAATGCTTTCCTGACATTTTAGTAGAGACAAAACCATTCAGAAACATGTTCTTCAATGATCTTGGTTGAAAAAGAAACTAAAACTTCTCAACTAGCTGAAAGAAGGAAAACAAGGGAGTTGTATATGAAAGAAGTGCACAAGATAGAAACTCAATTAAACTAAATTTCACAAAATGAAACGAACGATTAGTAATGTCACAGGTGAGTCTCGAACCTGAGACCTTGAAGAGAGCAAAGCACAAGTCTTCAACCACTGTGCCACCCCTCGGGGACAAACGAAATGAACGATTTGAATCGATGATAATCATCATAAGCCTACTATCACATCCATTTCTCTATTCACATTCATATCTTTTTCTGCTTCATTCTAATTGATCGTTTTTCATCTAAAAACTATTCATCTAGCCTTGAAATGCAACACGTTCACAAGCAGATTGATCTACCACAGAAATTTGATCCAATTCTACAGAAAACTACAAAATCATTCAAACAAAAAAAACAGAATGAAACTTAAAACTCGCCTTCTAACATTCGATAAAAGAATTGCGTATGGCGAACAAACCTGCATCGCAAGGACTTCACCTCTTTCTCTGCCTTAATCGCATCGGAAAACCTAACTTCTTCAACAATCGCCTTCTTCTCGATCTCCACATCGTCTTCACGAATACTCCCCGCTCTCTCTCGGAGATCGGATTCTTCTCCTTCAACACCTGCAACAGGAAGGCAATATTAGCGATAGACTCCAACACCAAAACCGTCCATTCTTGCATAGAATTTTTGCATTCTAGCGCCGGACTTTGCACCTTGAGCGCAACAATTTCCTGCAGAAGCGACTCCAACGCTGCTCTTCGCGGATCCACCGTTCCTCTTCACGATCGTTGCTAGCGTGATTCAAAGAGCGATTTGATGAAGAAATTGGCGAAAGAACGAGATGAGAGCTTGGAAGAGTAATGGAGGAAGACATTGAAGTGTAGCAGAGAAGTTGAAGAGAGGGAGAGAAAAGGAAGAACGGTGGAGGAGTAGAAATGACGGCGAGAAGATATTTTTCCGATGAGCAATGAAATTTCAGGTTGCGAAATTTAATCCACGCGCTTTGCGTGAAGCAACTGGCGGGAAATCCTGACATCAGCCGAGCCGAGCCGAGCCACCATTTTTTACAGAGTGAAAATAAAAAAATAAGAAGAAGAAGAAGAAAACAAGCCGTATCATAACTTTTTTGGTGGAATTAAAGGAACCATTTGAGAAATATTATTGTAGATTCATCCATAATTGTTACACTTTAGTGAGAATAATTATTGTAGATTCAACGGCGTCGGTATTTGTTTCCTTTTCTCAATATCTATTCAAAAATAATAATAATAATAATAATGTTACACTTAAGTCAACATTTTAAAAGCTTAGGTGAATATAATCAATAAAAATACTGTTTTTGTTTAGTAAGTCAATCAATTAACACTAATTGAAATCTATTGAAGTCAGATGTTGATTGGAATCACTAAAGTCACTCACTAATTCAAGTTCTCAACAAATAGACTTTAATTTTAGTTAGTATTATTGATGATTGAAATCTTATTTATAAAAAAGAACATTTTGGTAATTTTAAAAAATTCATTTGTTACTTTTATTTTTTTACTTACTATTTTTTGAAAGAGAAACACTTGCAGCACGTATGGAAAAGCTCGAAAAGTTGCATGAACTCACAAGGAACGTGTAAAGTTGGAAGAATAAACGAAACTTAAAAATCATTTTAAAGAATACTTACAAAATACATAACACATGTTAATTAAAGCATGTGAAAATAAGACAATGATTGAAGTGCTCAATTGGTTAAAAAGAGTCTTAAGGTGCATAATATGATAAATTATGAATTAATTTTCTACCAGTTCCTTGACATTCAAATGTCATAGGATCGGGCAATATAAAACATGACATTCTAACCGGTCATGAATATTAAAAAAAAAAGACAATGATTGATCATTTTTTTTTATATAGTTCTACAATCCATGTGCTCTTTAAACTTGCCTGCATGTCATGTATGCCACACAAATTAAAGAGGGCATTTGACTAGATAACCATTTAATAAACAATAAGATTATATTATAATAATTAAGACATCAATTATAATAACATGCAAGTTCACAACTCCTCGTTCTAAATGTAATAACCTTATATCTGTTGCAATAATTCATGTTGTATAAAACTTTATGTTAAAATAACTTTTGATTCCAAACGTTATAACCTCCCTAAGTTAGAATAGCTCTATATTTATCTTGAACACACCCTAAAAGTATAAGACCTATGAAATAGAACAAGGAATAATAAGCGATTCCACAAAATTAACTACTTTCAAAATTCAAAGGGAAAAGGAATAAGAAAATTGGTGACCAACATTATCATAAATAGACAACAAAAGGAAAATGCAAATTCAACGACTCCATTCTCCAATAACATTAGGCATTCACTCAACAAACTCTCAAAACAAACTAGTATTTAATAGGAGCTATTACTTGCAACTGGGGACCGAGCTTCTCGTCTGCAACCTTCTCGGCTTTGACCCTCAATTTGGTCAACTGCTTCTTCTTCTCGTATGCGGATTGAGCCCTCTCCTTTCTCTTCCTTTCAAGTTCCTGAGAGAACAAAATAAAAGAAATCAGAAACCAGTGAAAACAAAGAAGCAAAGAAGCCATCAACCCACTTGCCAATTTGGAAATGGCAAAAACAGATGATTGAAAATAAGACAAACTATTATAATGGTGTCATACTGAAATACTATGAGCTAATGTATACCACATCAGACAAACATGTTATTCCATCTCAAAACAGAGATGCTATTACTACCAAAGAATGGTGTAAAGAGGCACAAGGGCATATTAAAGTTTTTACAAAGAAAAGATGAATAATAAGTTTAATATTAAGATGCATCAGTTATTCTTCTCTCTTGTAGTCAATTAGTTTTTCAATGGAATCTCATATTTATCTGAATTGATTATGAAAAATATCCATGAAGTCAGTTATTCTCAATCATTTGCATGTTATTAAAAATTGATAGCGACTTTAACAATTACGACAATTAAGTTGGTTTGCAATCTACTTTATTTTTTATATCTGTATCTATAAATCTAAAACCTTAGACTTCAAAATAAAGGATTTTGTTTTTAAAATTTGTTCTTTATCTTGGACAAGAATTCGAATATGGAAAAGTACAACAATTTGAGAAATAAAATTTAATCGAAAACTTGAAAATGGTATAGAAAGGAGCATTCAACAATGCCAATGCGTACCTTGATGGTGTCATAGTGGTTCCATCCCACTTCTGATGAGAGTCTACCCAACAAGCAGTATTTGTGTCCAGCTTGAAGCCTCAAAACCCTAATACATTCAAATACAGAGAGGACTTACAATATGCAAAAGTATAAAATAATTCTTCGCATAAACAATTTTTGCAACCGAATTCTAAATTCATGGCTAAAAAATTTAATTTGTAGTTAACAAAACTAAGTGATTAGAACAATAGGTTATATCCTAATCCTTGTTTCTTATAAGAAAAAATACTCACTTGAGAGCGTCAGGGATGACCATCCTCTTCGTCTTGTCATAAGGAGGGGGAACACCTTCGTATGCCTTCAAACGAGCAAGAGCAGCAGCTCCACGCTTTGTCTTATGTGGGATCATACTAAAAGAATGCAAAAACAATAACCAATTGAGTGAGTAATTCATTTACTATTGAATGCAGATAAATGATTAGCCCAAACACCTAAATTAGAATCACGGCCGGAAAAAAAAAACTAATTTTCTTATCTTTTTTACTATATTATTCTAACAGGCAGATCGGTCTGACCCTCCTTAAAACTATTGACATCCAAGAAAATACTTTGAAAATTCCTAGTTAGTGGCTACAACCAAAAACTTCTAAGATCCCTGAATCCTTGAAAAAATCAATAATTTCCTTGATGATTTTTTTTTTTAAATAAGGTAACCATGCACGTCCCTAAGCCAAACATCGGAGATATCGAAGGGGAGTAATGTCACAGATGAGCATACCCTCTAAGCACAAGTCTTCAACCAGTGTGCCACCCCTTTGAGACATTTTCCTTGATGAAATTAAAATATAGCAAACAGTAATTTCAATCTAATGTTCATAAGCCTAACAGTTTTCCAAATGCATTGGCAGATACAATATGACGTTCATAAATCTAATAGTTTGCCAACCAAATAGAGTAAATCATAAAATCGGATTTCCACAATTAGTAATTAGTCTAATGCATTGGCAACCGTCTGTAAACTATATAAAAAATCACAGACAACATACACTACAGAACTGTGTTGATGTCTCATAAATTCATAATTCATACTAGAATAATGTAAATCATAATAAATGATTACAAAAGATAAGCAAACTAATATACTCTTCCTAACCTAACGAGGCATGAAAAAAATCAAATTACTCACATATCACAAACAATACACAAATTTAACATCAAACACATCTATGTAGCTGCTCTTATGATCGATTCAAAACCTAAATAAGCCGCAGTAAATAACAATCAAACAATACAAATACAAAGAAACGCACATTTTCGTGTCAATCTAAGAGTATACATTACCCGCGGATTGTTCGCCAAAGGATCTTGGCAGGAGCGCGGAAATGAATGGGGCCATGAGAGGGCTTGGTGTTCATACGCTTCCTCAAGAACCTCATGTACTTCATCTTCTGGCGAACCAATCCTCCAGAGATGCAAATTTCTTCGCATCGAACGACGACAACCTTCTGGCCATTGAGAAGCTCCTTGGCGATGATCGAAGACAGCCTTCCGAGCATGTGGTGCCTGGCGTCGACGACGACACGCTTCGCGCAGATTCCAGATCCCGACACCATTTTCGGTTCAGCGGCTACTCTTTTCAGTCTCTGCGAGCAGCTAGGGTTTTGGAAAGAAGAAGAAGAGCTTGAGAATGATATTTCAATATGTATGTGATTACAAATGGAATAGATTGGGCCTGACCTGGAGGTTTTCTAGGCCCATTTGTTTCATTTTAGGCCCATTATTTCTAGTTGGACCTAAACTGTTTAGGCCGGTTAATTCTATTTGGACCTGAATTGGATGTCCGTTTATCGAAATTTACCTATATTGTTTTTTTGTTACATGACTAATTTCTCGAACATTGTTTATTATAATGCATGTTATAATAACTTGCTCCTCAAACATTATTTATAATAACTTATCGCTTATCATAGCTCAGCGTAACATTTCGTCTATCATAAACTAAATAGCTCACTTTAAAATGCAATTTTTTTTTTTGAGATACAACTTCATTTCATTTTATTATTAGAAATGTTCAAGGAACTATGAGAATAAATATTTTTGTTAACAAGAGAGATCACCCGACTAAATAGATTTGAAAACCACACATCATTGCCAAAACAATGTAAAGCATAAGTCGCCACATTTATGGGCAACTTGACAACTGCTACTTATTCGTAGTGATATATATATATTATAAGTATATATTGGGGGGACAAATGTCGATTCTCAAACTCAAACATGTGATGTTGGTATTGAATTGGTTTACAACCAAACAATAAAACTATTGCGTCACTCAATGTCTTATTTGAAGTGAATTCAATCTATTTAAATTAATAGTTACTTCTTCTTTTTTTTAACATAAATTAATAGTTAGTTACTCGTAAATAAGTTGAAACCTTACTTAAGAGGCATGTGGCACGTTTTTTGTTAATTTAATTTTTAATCAATTTGGTGGCACCGGCAAATGTTGGTTTGTTAGGTCGTAAGAATTTAATAAATGCGAGGTTGTGGGTTTTTTATCCCCACAAATAACACATTGGTATTTTTCCATTATCTTATTGTAAACAAAAAATGCAACCGGTTTCCAAAACTTTTTTTTTTTGTTTGCATTATTAGAATTATTTTATTATTTTCAATTTTAATGTCAACGGACAATAGTGAAAGAGTCTGTAACATAGTAATATATGGATTACATTGTTTAGTGGTAATCTATCATTAAAAGTTTAATTTTGAAAATAATTGTTTAACTCTCATTCATTTTAATCTAAAAAAAAAAAAACTCATTAATTTTATTTCTTAAAATTCAAAACGTTTGCTTGTTAGTTGTGGTAAAGAATTTAGCAAAATTTTCCTTATTAATTACACATTATTCGTATATTTCCCCCTTTTTCTCCTTAACAAAAAAAGTTTTTCAACAACTTTTTTTTTTCATTTGTATAATTATTCTATTATTTCAAAATTTTAAACCAAATGAAAATTATTTTTAAATCTAACTATTCTAAATTAGTTTAATGGTTTTAGAAAACTAACAAAAATTTGAATTCAATCATAATGGTTATATACATAATCATTAATTTTGTGTGAAATTTTTTAACATCTAAATATAATTGACCTATCATCCATAAAAAAAAAACAATTGAATCTCAAGCAAGTTAGCAAAATTTGAGTGAGTATTAAAAAATGATTTTTTTTTTTTTTGAAAGAACAATAGGAGGAGGACTATTCAAATTAATGATTTCATTAATTATACACTAAATCTACTAGCTATTGGCAAATGAATTGATAGGATGATTCAAACTCATAACGACTATAAGAATATACAATTAGGATGTATTTGGACCTTCTTTTATGTAAATTGTCAAGTTGATTATAATAACCCAACCGATGTTTGCCCCACTGTTTATTATAAATGATAGTTACTTAAACCTACGTGTCCGTTTATATATTACTTTTTGTTACATAATCACCCCCTCAAACACAGATTATCATAATCTCTATTATAATAACTCGCTCTTCAAACATCATTTATAATAATCCACAATTTATCATAATCGAAAGAATAGGTGTGCTTATATTCAAAAGGTACATTCATGAACAAAATAAGCTTTGAATGGATGTTGAAATTGTTGAATTTTGGCACGTTGTTGCCAACCAATTCTGACCACTTTTTTTTTTTTTTTTTATTGGTCCTTAATTTATTTTTCCGTTTTCAAATAACATCCGTCGTCATTTCCATCTACCTACTACCAAATCCCTAATTTCAGTTGAAATCTAGAACTTTCCTTTCCTCCACTACTAAATTTTTATTTGTTATTTCATATAAATATAAATTGTTTTTCATTTCCATTTTCTCATCCGCGTTTTGGTCGCCCGATTTCACCTTCCCCCAATTCGATCGACGATTCCGATTCCGATTCCGATTCGAGCTCAAATGGGTAGCTCCGAAAAGATCTTCACCTTGAAGGAAGTCGCCGAGCACAACAATCACAAGGATTGTTGGCTCATCATCAGCGGCAAGGTATAGCACTAATCCGTTTCTCTTTTTCTTGTGTATCGATTTCTCGATCTGTGATTTTTCGATTTCTTTTGCGGATTTTTCGAGTTTCTGAGTCGATCTTTTTTCGTTTTGGGTGGACTCTGGTTGATTTTGAGTATGGATTTGGTTTTTTGGTGTTCTGATGTTGTGGGTTACTGCTTAGATCTGGTTTTTTTGTTCTTTGTTTTTGAATCTGTTGGTTTAAGCTTATGGATTTGGCGGTGTTTCGTTCTTGTTTCAGAGTATGTAGTCAAATAGTGTAATGTTGTTTCGTATTTCGATGAAGATTGAGTCATTGTTAGTCATTTAGGTTAGGTTTTGTGCTGTTTTTTTTTTAATCCATATATGAGGATGAAGTGTGTTATGAATATATTTTTTTTGTTTTTTGATTAATTTACTTTTATCTTCATCTTATTTAGTACAGAATTAGCAATGTTTGTGCTAATTTTTTTTATCCATATATGAGGATGAAGTGTGTTATGAATATATTTTTTGTTTTTTGATTAATTTACTTTTATCTCCATCTTATTTAGTACAGAATTAGCAATGCTTGTGTCTTAATATGGAATTTTTTTTAGCTTTAAGGTGCTTTATTTGTGTATATTCAATTGATTCAAATCCCTATCAATAGTTGCTGAACTAAAAAAAAAACAAGACATCATGAATAGTGTAGTTGTCAAAATTACAAGACATCATGAATAGCCTAGTTGTCAAAATGGCCGAAAGATAAGAAACTAAAATGTTATGTATTTAATCCCTCATGCCTAATAAAAATGATTGTTATCTACTCCTAAGAGATGGTTCTAATCGTAAGGGCTCGGGATGCTTGGACTTTGAAGATATCTAGAAGATTCAATTTCGTAAAACGTTATGAGAGTCTAGTGGTCGAAAGCATCTTATCGAATAAAAATTTTTGAATTCAATCTACGATTATAGGCCCCATTTGATATTTGGTTTTTTGTTTTTGGTTTTTGAAATTTAAGCTTATTTTTACTCAAATTTCCTACTACTCTATATTTCTTACATTCTATCCATTTCTCCTTAAAAAAGTAGGTGAATGTCAGCCAAATTTCAAAATAAAGAACAAACTTTTGGGAGCTACTTTTTTTTTCCAAATTTTTGTTTGCTTTTTACAAAAATAGGTAAGATGTAGATATCTAAGTAAGAAAGAAACACATGTGAAGTTAGTTGTATGTTTAAATTTCAAAAACCAAAACTAAAAATAAAATAGTTATCAAAACGGGGCCTTAGGAATTAGTTCCCTATGAGTTCCTTGAAAACTAAATGTTGTAGGGTACGTGGTTTTCAATGTCGTGTTTAACTAGCCTGAATGCTCATGAATAAAAAAAAGATTTTAAACTATTGTAGTTAGCCTCCCCGGTAATGGGAAGTTCTTGAGGGCCTTATTGAAAAGAAAGTATCATTCTCACGACCTATACAAGATGTATATGCTTTAGATTGTGTAGAATTTAACCTGGTTCATCCAATTTCTCATACACCAGTTATCTGATCTCTTCTTGGTTCGTTACATTATCGAGCAGGTTTACGATGTGACCAAATTCTTAGAAGATCATCCTGGTGGCGATGATGTTTTGTTATCAGCTACAGGTTTTCTATTTCAACTTATAGATTTTCGAACTTTAACACAGTCAATAAAAACAATACCTTAACTTGCTTAACTTGTGTAAGTGTATTTTCCTCACTGTCAGTAATTCATTCCTCACTCGATTTTCCTCGTGCAGGAAAGGATGCAACCGATGATTTCGAAGATGTGGGGCACAGCGACAATGCTAGAGAAATGATGGATCAATACTATGTGGGTGAGATTGATGCTTCAACCATTCCGAAGAAGGTTGCGTACACACCTCCGAAACAGCCTCATTACAATCAGGACAAGACGTCGGAGTTCATCATCAAGCTTCTCCAGTTCCTCGTTCCACTTGCGATTTTGGGATTGGCTGTCGCCATTCGCTTCTACACCAAACAAGCTTAAGGTTGGTACCTTAGAAACTTCCAAATTTGTTAGTTTGTTAGTGGTTGAGTTTTATGCTGTTGCTAATGATAAGTCCAGTAATGTTGTTTCTTGGTTATAATGTGAGACAATCAATGTACTTGGTTCCCAACTGATGTATTTCTGTACTTCTTAATTTTCAAAATAAATATGGTCGATATTTTGTTATCTGTGCTCTTTTTTCAACCTCAATCTAGATCAAGAAGTTAATCTTGATCCATTGTGATGAGTAATTCTTTTCTCTATATTTTTTTGAGTGGATTGGACAATTTGTGAGATGTTAATTACTCCCATTTTGATTGAATCACAAAACAACTTTATAATCCTACATGTGGAGCGCGTAGCTTGTAAAAAATGAACTATTTTTTTAAGATCCCTATGATAACTATTTTATTTTTTGTTTATGAAATTTAAGCTTACAACAACTACCTTACTATACCTTTCTCTTTATTTGGATATCTACCTCTTACTTATATTTTAATAAACAAAACAAAAATTTGTAAACAAAAAAAAGTAGCTTCCAAAAACTTGTTTATGTTTTTGAAATTTGATTAGTATTCTCGAAAGATGGATACATTGTAGGAAAAATGAAGCACATGGTAGAAAACTTGAATAGGAATAGATTTTAATTTCATAAACAAAAAACAAAAAACAAAATGGTTATCAAACATGGCTTAAAAGTTTCATTATGATTTTTTTAGTGTTTGGGACAAGTGAATAAGAATGATTATAAGAATAAGAATAGAGGAGAATACATAGAAAATTAGGCTATGTTTGTTTTTAGTAGACTTCTAAAAAATCCCTTATTTGTTGTTTTTGTAGTATACAATTACTCTTAATCACTTTTAACCATTTTGAACCCTTCTATCAAGCTTCACATTAAATTTATCACACAATTATTATTAACCTCAATCTCCAAATAAATAGTTGATTAGTTTATTACTATTAACTTTAATCTTCAAACAAGTAGTTAACAACTTTAAACTACTATTAACCACTTCATTCCACTATTTTCTACAACTTATGCATTTGTGATGCGGAGAATGATGATGAAGTAACGGTTATAAGTAGAGAAAATGCTTATGACAACAAAAAGCGGTTACATAGAAGAATTATTTCTCAATCTCCTGATTGCTGATTCCTTTGTCTCCAACACCCCCTTCGAATTTTAACGAATGGGAAAATTGTTTTTTTTTTAACTCACAAAATTGGTTTCTGTTAGATAATTTTTTAGATATGTTCCGTTTACTTCCTACCTATCTTTTTCTAATCTAAATCTTTTTTTTTTTTCCGATCTTTGCTTCAACTCAACTTCTACTTGATCTAATTTATTCACATCTCCTTTATAATCTAAAATTTAAATGAAAAAAAAAACCCTCTTTTACCCTTGTTAAAAATAGTTTGACACCTATACATATCTCAATTGTACAAATAAATGACACTAGTCAAGTAGTTCTCTTCCAAGTGTATTCTGTTACTTTAGAAACTAATGATATGGTCATAGACAAATTCTTTGGCAAAGTTCCGTTATTTAACCATAGTATATGCTTGCGTATATTAAAATGTTCATGCTCTTCTAATTTTCAGCGCCAAGTTTATATATTTAACCTTCAAAATTAATAATGATATAAGAAAAGAAATGAATGATTATAGGTGAATGCTAATTTCACATGTGACATTACTCATTCGATTCGATGCTTAGAGATGGGCATAATTGACTTATTTAAAAAAAAAAAAAAAAATTTATTGTTTCTTACACAGTCAATGATTGGACTTTTGAGAATTGGGTAAATACTATGTTGTTCTGTCATGCTTGGACTAGAATAATACTTTGTCACAAATGTTAAGATTATAATTGTGATTAAAATAGTTTGATAGGTTAAATAAAGGAGAACTTATCAGGGTCAAATTCAGAAAATTATTAAAACTAATAATTTTTAAAAATATCTAGCAACCATAATATTGCTATCAATAAAGATTCGCAACTCATTAGAGTGAGAACACCTATTCCCCTTTTCAAGTTTCATGATTTTATCCAATAATATTTAATGAACATCATTACTTTATCTTCATTTAAAAAAAACATCATTATCAAAATTTTAATGGTATCTTCAGACAAAAATCAATACCTCCCGATCTTCGCTGACGTATAACAACTTAAATATGACCAATTAGTTGAGACAGATCTCTCCCCCAGTGGTTGAAATTAAGAAAATATAAACTCCTGGGGCTAGGTAGTTCAATCAGAAAATTTGAATTTCCCAAAAATAAGGAAGTGATAGGCTTTCTTTTTTATTGAGTTACAACAATTGGGGTGAGGAGATTCGAACCCAAGACCATGAGCCGTTGAGCTACTGTTCTTGTTGGTAGAAAGTGATAGGTTTGGCCCTTGAAAGAACTAAAATAGTATGAGATTATATCAACAATTAGTTAGAGAGTTATATTATTTAGTATTAAATAGGAGGGAATGAATAGTGAATTATTATGCAATAATTGAGTAGAATCATTTGGGCTTAAGAAAGTGTTTTCTAGAGAGAGGAGGTTCCAAGTTCCTATTAAAATTTCGCTTATTATTTTCAATAGATCTTGGATCTTATCACCAAGAGAAAGGCCAGATGAGTCAGGACAAACAATATTACAAAATAAAGAAGATGGAGGTCATTTTTCTTGCACATGAAGTATAGTTTCTTGTCAAGAAGGTCTCGTTTATTTTTTTGATAGGATAGGTCTCATTTAAGAGAGTAAAGAGAAGGAAGGAGAAGCATGACCAATTAATTAAGACATATTCTCGATGATCAAGAGGTCGGAGATTCAAATCCCTACCTAGATGTTGAATCAACAAAAAAAAAAAAAAACCCCTCCTAGCTTACAAGGGGTAGAGCAGTTCAAACTATTTGCATTTCACCAAAAGAAAAAACGAAAAAAGGCGAGACGGGACAGGACGGGACAAACGATATAAAGGAGATGATTAAATGGGGGTCATTGTCTTGCACATGAAGTGTGGTTTCTTGTCAAGAAGGTTTCATTTAAGAGAGTAAAGAGAAGGAGCATAGAAGAGGGAAGTCATAATCAATGCAGAAGATGTGTTAGTTAGAAGGCTTAGGACCACTGGGGCTCACAATGAATGAAAAAACTCAAAGCAAAGCACATGCCACTTCTTTTCCCCTTCAAACATCTTCTCTTCTTCCTCTGTACTCTGCTCTTACCAATTTTTGCAGGCTTTGACAGTTACCCTTCACTGTTTTTGAAAGAGAAGAGAAGGGTGTGGGTGCCCTCTGGCTTTGCTGCTTTAGCCCCACTCTTTCATCTTTGTCACCTATGGCTATGGCCCCCACCAAACTACTCCCCCCAACATTTTTTTTTAAATATTCATAAGTGTTCGTATCAGCTTATGTGCAAATTTTTATAAGACAAATCATTGGACCCCCCTATAACATTTAACAGTTAACGAAACCTGTAAGAAATTAGGTGGGTGAAGTGTTGGTCTCATTGTTTGGTGGTAATCTAATCCAACACTATTCGATTCTAAAAATCGGTATTTGACTTTCATTTATTCGGAAGCAGTAGTATATGTGGGTTTGTGGTCCATCTCCCTCAATTTGTACTAAAAAAAAAATTGAGTGATCACCATTGGTTGAAGTAACTTTTTGGTTCTCCAAGATTCTATTGACCAACTCAGGATAGTCCTTCCCCCATTCCTATTGTTCACTCATTTACAAATATGGGTTTCAATCCTTACATTTTGGGCAATTTTTCTCTTAAAGTTCGTTTACTAACTAAATTTAATGAAAATTTATCATTTTGAGGAAATGTAAGTTTAGAATACCTAGATTTGATACCCTTCCACTATGGAGCTCATGCTCAGCTGCACCTTGAATCTGACTTCTGTTGTGCTTTAATGGATGGTCCTGAAATGTAGAGATGATGGGAGTTAAGATTCATTCCATTAAATATTTGCGAGACAAAAGTTGGAGAGACTCGGTAAAAAATACTTTTTACCCATTGGGAGAGAGAAATAATAAGGGTCTTGGGAATTTGAAGTAATTTTTTAATTCCGATCCAGCATTTTACCCATTTAGGAAAACCAGCTAGCCTACCATACAAGTTATAACTACCATCACATGTTACTCTCCCACCTAAAAGAACCTGAAAAAGGCTACCAAAATATAACTAATATCAACCATTATTATACACATATGATATATATAATTCCTGATAATGATAAATGCCATATAATTTGAAAACCTTTATTAAAAGAAGAGAAACCTTGCTGAGGAGGCAAGCCCCTTTTAGTGTTATATGTGACACCATTTGATGCCACAATTTATTTTTAAAATCGTTGAAACAAAATTTTTGTGGCACCAATCAAGGAGAGCTTGCCTCGAGCAAATATTTTACTTAAAAAAATCAGCTTAGTTGCAGGTTAGCGTATAATCAAAATAGATGGTAGGGCATTTTTTTTAATTTAGCCAAAAGAAAATATATAAAATATATAGTAAAGGAGAAAGAGAGAGTAGAGTGAGTGGAGAGAGCGGCAGAAACAAACATTTGGAAGCAGAAAGTAGTGATGGATTAGATAAGATTCTTTCCCATACGCAATGGCCATTACACAGACAAAAAAAAAAAAAAAAAAACAAAAGGAGGGTCCACCACAATTAATGAATCAAAGCCAAAAAAATGAGACTTACACAAGGTTACGAAATAGTAGGTTCTGAATTCTGATTCCTTTTTCTGAGCAGTGTCGCTCCAAGCAGCAAGAGAAGAGTGAGGCTTATCCTTAAATGAAGTGTGGAGTGACTTGTCTTGCATGGAATAGATGGGCCAAACTTCTCTACTGGGACCAAAAAGTACTGCAACAAAGATAATCAAGGAAGAATAGAAAGAAAACAACAAGAAAAAAGATATTGGGAAAGGGAATGGTTAAATTTATTTCAATTTCCATCATAAGGTTCTTGTTTTTTCACTGTTTCAATCAGTACAAGTATAGGGAGGAAAATACAGTAGAAATGGAGGACAAGTTAAAAAAAAAAAAACTAAGTAAATTTCTGTACCACAAACATTCACCTAATTTACCCAGAAGTCTAAATCCTACACCAACCCATACACCCTGCCCTCTAGCCTCTTCCCTTTCCTTCCAAGACCAATCTGTTAGACATAAGGCTTTGAGTGCTATTTGCTATGTAATTTAAATTCTTGTTATGTTACAAGACCATGAGTACAGCCCTACTTTACAAGTAAAAAGGTAACAGAAACTAAGATCTGACTATCTACGAATCTACCAATTATAAGCACAACATAACCTGAGAAACATTGAGAAAAATAGGTACTGAATTCTGATATATATGAATGAATGTCGTCATCTAATCGTCCAATTTCTCCCATTCGTAACGACCTAGAAGTGGCTTGTCTGTGATGGGGTCATAGTTATACCTGCAGGTAACCGGGATTGTAATTCTCCTGATGTGAATTTAGACTGGTTTTGTGATCGCTTATTTTTGACAGAGCAACTTACTTGTCAATTAATTTTCTCTGCTGCTCGCCTTCAGCGCAGTTGAAGAAATCGTCAACTTCCTGAGCGGTAGGTACATCTGTAGCCGAGGAGTTCTCCAGCTGTATCCTATCATCGGTTGTACTTGACGCCTTTGTAGAAGAGCTTGGCGTCCGTATGCTCTCGGGCTTCCTTATCAAACTACAAGGAGTGGATTCCCTACTGCCGCCCAGTAAAATGAACACTGTTTAGAATTGGATTCTAAACAAAGCTACAAACAGACCATTAACCATCATAAAGTGGTCTAGTGGTCAAGAGAGTCAAATTCATAAATAACTAATAGGTGATGAGTTAAATCCATGGTAACTAGACTACCTAACTAAGAACTAATTTTCTACAAGTTTTCTTAACATCCAAATGTCATAGGGCCAGACTGTATGTTTCGTGAGAATAGTCGAGTAACGCGTAAGCTAGCCCAACCACTATGGATCTTGGAAGAAAAAAAACTGCAGACCAATTCACATATGTAAACAAAGCCATCTTGGAGGCCATTTCTAATCACAAAGTAGAATATCAACTCATTCAATCCATCAAAAAATGGGAACAAAAAGACGTGCAGGATGAACAGATTCCAGTTCTTTCAATTTGAAAAATGAACAACCAAATGATGAATGTTAAAATTTTCAGAGGAATTTTCACGTGATTCAATGGAGCCCCACGCTGAATTGGGCAAAAAAAAATACAAAATACAAAATACAAAAAGGTAGCAATGATGAAGTTTGATGAACGAA
This sequence comes from Sicyos edulis, assembly GCA_036507275.1. Classification (NCBI taxonomy): domain Eukaryota; kingdom Viridiplantae; phylum Streptophyta; class Magnoliopsida; order Cucurbitales; family Cucurbitaceae; genus Sicyos; species Sicyos edulis. The sequence continues at coordinate 2,341,755 of CM071857.1, read as the reverse complement.
CCAACCAAAAGGAGAATAAAGTTAAAGCAATTCAAAAGGCACAGTTCTTCAAAAGTACTCTAACGGCGTGAGGCGCGTTTAGAGAGATAGATAGCGAAAGTTTTAGACATAAAAGAACAATTGAGACCAAAATTAGACGCAATTACAGATATGTGATAAAGACAAATGGCTTTCTCAATTAAATGTACAGCAAAAAAGACTGGAAACTACTGGGAAATATGAACAGAAAGGGAAAATAAAACTTCATGATATGCTCTACCTTTGATAGAATTCGTAAGAAATTAAACTACAGAAATTGTTTGGTTCCTTTCAATTTCAAGAAATACACACACATAATACATACATAAATACATATATATATACATACATAAATACATATACACACACACACACACACACACACACACACATATATATATATGTAGTTCTGAAATGGAGAATGGGAACTGATAAATTATGCTTGTAAGTGCCATCTCTGTTTTCTTGGAACAGATTAATGAACTTCTATGTGATAGCACTGTGTTGTGTCAAATTGAAGAGAAAAATGGAGACCCTAATCCCCAATTCGTCCAAAAAAAAAAGAGAGAAGAACAGAGAGGATGCAAGGAAGAAGAGAAAGGCGTACCTCGTTCTATCTTCAAATTCCAAAACATTTTCTCCAAACGAAGCTTCTTCCTGAGCACCAATGTCGAGAACATTCGCATTTTCCCGAACCTCCTCACTCTTCTCAACCACAATTTCCTCAACCTCCGCCGCCGCCGCCGCCGCTTCCTTCACACCGCCGTCAACTCGCCGACGCGACACGGACTCAACAGAATCAGCAGCGACAGAGAAAACCCCCAACCTCGAGGAATCAGCGCAAACTCTCCGGCCTCGTTCGCAACTCCTCGGCGCAGGCTTCTGCAAGCGGCGGCTGCGGAGCTGGAGAAAGGAGGCGGAGGAGGGCGGAGACGGCGGCGGAGAGGGGGAATTCGGAAGCCTGTGGAGGCGGTGAAGAGCTAGGGTTTTGGCGCGGGTTCGAACGCCGATGTAGGAGGGGGATTGAGAGGCGTCGAGGATGGAGATTTCGCGAGAGGGTTTGGATTTCTTGATGTATTTGCCCATTGGAAGTAAGCTCTCATGGAGGAAGAGGAACAGAGGAGAGAGAAAGAGGGGAAGGATTTGTAGAGAGAGAAAATGGATTGTTGAATTGAAGAAGAAGAAGACTGAAATTGGTTAATTTATGGAGAGATGAAAAGCGCGCTTTACTTTGATAGAGAAAGAATAAAAGGAAACAGGTAGGGTTCGGGTTTTCAGGATTGCTGTACTTTCATTTTCTATTTCTTTTCCCATATTTTTTTTTATTTTATTTTATCATTGTTGCAAATGGTAAAATAGGGTTTTTTAAAAAATATATACATATACTAAATTATAAAAATACTAGACAGAATTTTTTTTAGCAATTATATAGTTATTTGATATTATTAAATAGTATTATATTAATATGCAATTTTTTTTTGAAAAATTTAATACACAATATTATATTAATAATAAAATAATATTGTATAATGAATATTAATAAATTGTAAATTGGACTATCGAATACAGTTTTCATGTAAAATATAAATAATGATTAAATTACATTAATTTCTATATTTATAATCTAGTTTCACTTTTTTTTAATATCACTTTTTTTTTTAAGGTTGGTGTTTTTATTTAGCTCTATTTTTATAATTAATTTCTTTTAAGATAAATTTAAGAAAAATTAAAACAATCATTTTAGTTGATATTGCTTTAAGTAGTTAATGTTTTATTTATTTTAAAAACTAAAAGTAAACATTATTATAGTATTATATATAATTGTTTAATTTTAAAATAGAAGACTAAATTGAATCTATGCCTTAAATTTAAGAATTAAAAATATATTTTTTCAAATTAGTAAAAGATGCTTAAAAACAACTATATGGTAATTTAAAAAAAAATGTTTGATATCCTTTGGTTTTTATTTGTCTGTTTTTTAAAATAGCATTTATTATTATATTTTTTAATCGTCACTTCTTTTCTCATCTTTCTTTCCAATTCCAACTAAAGACAAGTATGTTGTGTTTAAAAAAAAAACTACAAATACGAGTTTTATAAAAATTACTTTATTAGGGTCATTTGGTACTTTTTTTTTATTCGGTAAATCTGACTTAATTTTTCTCTATTTTTATATCATAGTTTTAATTTGAAAATCAATTTCTAAAAACAAAAACAAACAAAATTTAGGTTTTGATTTGATTTTTAAAATTAAGCCTATATTTACTCAAATATTTTATATACGATGTATGTGAATTTTAACTAGATCCCATAAATCTAAACAAGTATTTTGAAAATATCTATTTAATTTTTAAAATATAAATAGAATGTAGATATCAATATAATAAAAACTATATATTAAAGTAGTAACTGTAATCCTAAATTTCAAAACTCAAAGACAACAAATGAAATAGTTTAAAACACGGTTTAAATGTTTTTTTTTTCTTTCTCCAAAATGTGATTTAGATTCAAAATCTATGTTGGTTTTTAAAACATATGGAATATAAAGATAAAATTACATTTTCTTTTTCTTCAAAATTTATCTCATAGAAGCAAAATAAAAGGATATTTTGGACAATTTCATTCAGTTGACAGTTTTGATAGATATGGATGCAACAAAAATAAAAAAACGAACCAAATCAATCAATTTTTTAGCACAAAATTGAATATATCACTTGTAATTTGAAAAAAAAAAATATTTCTTAATGATTTTCACTTTTAAAAACTAATAAAAATCGAACTAACCCTACGCACTTATATAGTTAATAAATTCTCAAAAATCATATTCCTTATGAACTTTCTCCAACTTTACTTTTACCGATCATATTTATAATGAGTTCATTAATTTTGTCCTATTTTAAATTTTTTAATGTACTGCTAAAATAAAATACGGAACCAAATGAAAGGCCAACCCTTTTTTCTTTTGTAAAGGCAAAAGAAGTTGACTACTTGCTTAGAAACGGAGATGCACATGAAGTGTATTATTCCCATGTGCACGAAGATTCAAGTGTAAGAAATGCTGTCACTAATATTCATCTACGTCGTTCTTTTCTTTTTTTTGAACAAATGTTAATTATATGATTTTCGATACGACAATGAAAATGAGTTTTTCCTTTTCTTTGTTTTAATTATTTGTTAATCAGTGTATTTCAGAAGTTTTGCAAAATCGACTTGACTGTTCAATAAAAACAAAATTTTTAAATATTATTTTGGTCCTTTTTTAATTGTTGAATAAAATGTTTCAAGGAAAACATACAAAAGATCAGTCAAATTAAAAAAAAATGATAACAAATTTAGTCACTTTCAAAAAGAAATTAACAATTCATATGTATTAATAATAATAATATTGTATGGATGCAAAATACTATATTATTAACATACATTTTATATTAATAATATGTGATGATGCATCGATAATATTAATAAATGATATTGTATTAACGAGTACTAACAATACAGATAGTCAATGTAAATATTTTCAAATTTGACTATATTTATAATTAATTTGTACGAATAGTCCATCAACTATAATTTCTCAAGAATCAAACATACAACATATTGAACAATGATACATATCGATCTAAACTCAATTTTAGAACGATGATACATATACCCTCAAAAGATTGAAGAGCTCATTACAAGGAAAAATAAATAAATAAACGTAAGGAACTACTTGATTTAGAATTAAGAATAGAATCGAAGCATGGTATAACATAATAATAATAATATTAACAAAATATAATTTAACAAACCTACGGATAATATTATTGATTTAAGTTAGTAATAATGAGAAAGAAGATAGTAAATCCTTTAAACAGTGCAAAAATTAGCTCTACTAAAACGGCGTCGTTAAACAAGGTTCAGTTCCTAAAATCCACTAGACAAGGAAACCCTTGATAAGAACCAGTGGCTATAAAAAGAAGAAACATCTTTCATGCTTATTACCCTCCATAACTCTAAATAATGAAGAAAATGGAAGGTAAACTTTGAATGCAACCAAAAAACCCTTCTTTTTCTCCATCCTTTTCAACTTTTTTTTTTTTGAAAAAAAAACCCCTATTTTCAGCCTTTTTTAGCTGCAGTTTTGAGAAAAAATGGAAAAAAGGCCACTAGACTTGTATGATCAGAATTTGACTCACCCAATGCTAAGAAGTTGTGTATTAATCCTTACTTCCATATCTTGACAGATTTGTCGTGGCTTGCCGAGGCGACCATTCCCGTTATTGGTGATTGAGCTAACGACGAAATCACGCACTCGTGAGCATTCATTGACATACACTTATTCTCAGCCATGTTCCACAGCTCTAATGACTGCAAATTACCGGATTGAATCGGGTTACAATCTTGTATAAAAAAAGATATGTACAGCAATGGTGTTGAACAATTCCCAATATCAACTTCAAAATCATTTACCAAGTCGCAAAATGTTCGAGGAAACAAGTCGTCGACAGAACAGACATGGAAAAAGTGGGGGTCTTTGTGAGGAAGCTATGCTTTTTTAAGTACAACAAATGTGGCAATGAGAATTTGAACCATCGACATAAAAGAATCGATGACGGTAAGACATGGGACTATTTTTTGAAATCGAAACCTGCTTTTCGAAACAAAAACTTGATATAAACTTTGTTTCTAACTACTTTCTAAAATTTATTGCTTTTATCATGTTTTCATATGATTTCAAATTGTTCTGGCTAGAAAAATCACCAGCTTGAAATTAACATTGACCTGACAGAACACAATGTTAGGTACTCCATACCTAACTAAACGTGTAACAAGCAGAAAAATCCCAAACACTATAATATACCCCAATGACACTTTTTTTTTTTTTAATCAAATCAGATAATGACACTATTAATACGATATGGTGACAAGCCTGCCTTTTTTTTATATCTGTGATTGCGGACCAGTTTGCACGCATGCAACTATTGTCATGGGACATACCGCATGATCTTAGAATATTTGGATGTCAATGAAACCTGTAAGAAATTAATTCTTAGGTAGGTGGTCTCTATGGATTGAACTCATCATTTCTTAGTTCCCCAAAGTCCTTTTAACCACTAGGACACTTCATGATGGATTGAACCCTAAACCCTGCCTCTCTTCTTTTATTTATTTTTTTTATAGCTCGCTAGCTTACACACACCTCGACTATTTTTACTAGACTTACCATCTGACCCAACAACATTTGGATATCAAGGAAATTAATTTTAGGTAGGTGATCACTATGCATTATATTCTTCACCTCTTAATTCAACGAAGCCTTCTTGACCACTAGACCTCTCCATGATAGTTTCCATTTTTTACCTTATTCATACCCACAATAAAATCTCTCCAAAAGCATAACCACCCCACATGGACCTCTTAACCAATTGTCTTCCCTAAAATACCATTCTTACTCCCTTCTAGAATATTTCAACATAGATAAAGGTCTACACACACGCCTGTGGTGGTAATAACTTTAGGGACTAACGAGACACGATGCTTCCATCGCGCGTGGTAACTAATGCTAGAACCTGTGGTGGTATAACTGGAAGCAAAAGGTATAGAGTAAAGCTAAGTAACGAGGAAGTAATGAGTTATTGTAAGGCAAAGTATAACCTGGTAACCGCCTAAAACCAAGAGTGAGGAATAGCTTGGATGAAAAACGCAAGAATTGTATATACTTCCACCGGAGCTGAACTCGTGAATGCATTTTCCCGAGGCAATCGACCAAACTCTGACAGAGTCTCGACTAACAGAGGCTAAAAGATCTCCATTCGTATCCCAACAAACGGAATGTACCTCTGATGAGTGACCCTGAAAAGTGATGAAAATGAAATTATCTCATCAGCAATAAATACTTGTAATTAAGCGAGAAACTATCTATTTTATCAAACAATTATTAATAGCTTAGGAAAATAAGCATTTGAACTTATTTGACATTTATTTAACCCTTTCTTATTTGGGAAACAAGATCACTGAATTGGTGAAGTTACTTTCATCGAGCAGCTTTAACCTCTAATTTCTTTGGGGAACTTGGATTTTCTATCATATATATTTACAACTTTCTTACTTCAAACAATATAACAGCCAGGTTTACTAGGCTATGATTACAGTGTCAAATTTGTAAAGCTAAGGAACAAATATCTTGGCATTGAGTAGTTCTAAAATGGCATAAGTTTTAGCGATTTATAATTCCCGTGAAAATGGACAATATAAGTGAAAAGAGATTGGCAAGAAAATAACTTTTGGACCGAGGGTCAGTAGCACAGTTGGTTATCTTGTTTGGTATTAATCCATTTACATTCCACGGTCACGAGTTCAAACCCGAAAATCGGTATTCAGCTCTCATAATATTTGAGAGTTGTTGTGTCCTCTATGTAGGGTTTGTTGGTCCCCCTTCCCTCAATTTGTACTAAAAAAAAAAAACTTTTTGTCTAAGAAGTTAACCTTATATGCGGGTGTTGGTTTTTTCTAAAATTGAAAATTAAGGTGAACAAACAACAAACAATCTTAATCTGTAATTTTAATATGAAATAGCAATATAAATATTGTCCAGGATTCCATAGTTCTGTTACTAAACTAGTTTTGAACTTTTGAGAGAAATCTATGAATATTAGATCCTACATTTTTTCCTGATGTTGAAATTACAATCTTATCTCAAACAAAAAATAGTTATACATCGTTATAGATGTATAATGCAGATCAAAACTGAGAATTGCAATGACAGGAAAAAGAACACTACATCAATAAATTTATCAAGAACTACTACCTTTAATGAGAGCGTTGGCCTGTCCGTCTCGAAATCAATGATAGAAACCACACTGTCTGATGCTGCAGCCAGAAACTGCCCTATTCTTGGCTGAAATCTCACCGAAGTCGAGCCAAAGCCACCCTGGTTCACAAACTTGCATTTAGACTAGATTTCTTTTTATTGAAAATTTGACTAGAAACTTAACTGCTAACAAAATAGCAACAGTAAACTGGGAATTTGAAATAATGAAATAAATGAATAGAATCATTGGACTAGCCTTGGAGACGTGGGTAGAGCCCTGACTGACGTTCCAGTAGCGAATCTCATTGTTCGCATCACAAGAGCAGAAAATATCATTCTTTTTAGGGTGGAAATCAAGAGATGCCACTTGCGCCTTATGTCCAGTAAATGCATGTAAACTATAAGTTGGCTGCAAGAAGAGATCCAACAGTCATTTATAGTGGAGAAATGGAGGGCTCTATAATAAATCAATTTAAATAATTGATGACAAAAATTACATCATGTGGAAGTGAAGTTAACAGAATAAACCTACTTGTGCTGCATCCCACAGACGAATAGTTGTATCAAAGGAAGATGTTGCTAGCTGAGTTGAATTGGGTCTGAAACGAACATCAGTAATGATAAGAGTGTGTTCCTCTGGTGTAGTTTCAGTTTGCAATGTCTCCATGTTCCAGATAACAACCTAATAAAACAATAATGATGAAAATGAATATCAAGGGGACATAAAAACATTTATTTGTAATAGGAAACTTATATGAACATATTGGATCTGGATGTCTGAATGAAAAGCAGTATACAATCCAAATATTTTCCCAACGTTTGCTAGTATACAATCCAAATTATGTGCTTAGGATTGTATTCATTTTTGCTGGCATCTCCTGTTCAAAATACTTTTTATTTGAATTGCAGTACTCGGAAACCAACTTCTGCATGGCATAAAAGGAATTGAAAGAGAATTGCACATCACTACTACAAAAGATTTAAAGCATCAATATTGTGTCTCTGTTTAATAATGCTTAATACATAATCCATAGAGAAGAGAGGAAGTCAAGGAGATCCCATTAAGCTAATAAAATTAGAAACTTGGACGTAAATAAGCAATTGTGAAGGAGTACATATTACACATAAGAAAATCCAGATCAGTATCTGCAGTAAAGAACATGGAAGATATACAATGCGTAATACCCTTTTGTCATGACCGGCACTTGCCAATAACTTTCCATCCGAAGAGAAATGACAGCACACAACTTTGCTGTTGCTTTTACGCATGGAACCAACTTCACTAAAAGAATGACCTAAAAAATGGGGGAGGGACACAAAACCAATGGTATAGTCTATCAGAACCAGGACATCCATGACCACTGTTTGAATGAAGCAATCATGGATTACCCTTTGAATTTTCTGCACCATGATCTGAAGGGTTCCGCTTCAACGTGCCAAATAAATCCCTTCCATCCCCATCATCGTGTGAAAGAAACGATTCCACATTATCATCTAAAGAGCTAATATCTCCAAGATGTTCAATGTCCTCCTGAAATGGGAAATAATGAAATAATATTGTAAGCAGTCTAACAACTGTAGTACATAAAAGCGTCTATATCCTGGAAATAATATTTCAGCACAAAATAAAGGATATTATATGTCAGGTTAAGAAGACATAGCAAACAAGAAACATACAAAGAATATTTTACCATCGTCATCACAACGGAATTGTAAGATACCACAAAGAGGGTGGCAACCACTGGAAGCTAAATAGTAGAACTTTTTTTTTATCTGTGAGTGTCCTAGCCAGCTTATGAGCACGTCGACTATTTTCACAAGACATACCTCCTGGCCCTACAACATTTGGATGTCAATGGAAACCGGTAGGAAATTAATTCCTAGGTAGAAATCTAAAATTCTAGGACATTGAGATTTGAAAAGAAAGAAAACCAGAAAAAATATGTATACATGTGAATGTATGCATATACATGTGAATGTATGCATATACATGTATCATGTATGCATATAATATATGTATACTCCACAAGCCATCAGGAACTTTTTTTTTTTTTTTTTTTGAGAAGAGCCATCAGGAACTTAACCTAACATCCCTTTGTTGAGAATTATTCTAAACTAGAAAGATGCACAGGTTATATTATAAGCAAATTTCATAATGCAACACTGGTTAGAATGTTTCGTTTTATTATGCAGATAACATATTGTTGAAGTAATAAGTTCCTTTACCAGCTGGTTAGTGGATGATGCAAGACCACCCGGTCCGTCATTCCCATACAAAATCAAACCACCCTTTTGCATGCTATTAACATTCTGCATATTAGGGGCAATTGCTCCATCACCAGGAGTGTGAGTTGATGGAGTTGATGGTTGTGAGTTATGTCCAATGGTATTCCCTGTTCCAGTACTGTTAGCAGCTCCAGATGATGAAGGCCCCTTCCTTTTTCGGTTCTGTGATCCACAATCAATTAACAATTATTAGTTTGCTAATGCGTAGAAAGGAAGTTTATGGTTGCACAATCTTAAAGAACGTTGTTAACGGTAATCAGACAGGTTAGTAACTAGAAGATTTAGTTTCTTGAACTTATGAAGTGTAAGGAAAAGAAAATATATTGTGGTGCCATAGAATAGACAAAACCTGTGGTACATGCTGAGGATGTAAGCCATCTTGCTGTTGAGAAGAAGACTGTTGCATTTGTTGAATATTCATCTGCAAAGTGAGCTTTAACAGTTTAGGTTACCTTAACATGAAGGAAGCAAAAAAGAAGTATTCCGATTTAAGATGATCTGTGCACTTCCAGAAGGAAAACTTACCTTCGATGAAGTTGACTGCATGGGTGAGCCAATTGATCCATCATTTGCAATTGGTTGACCATCTTTTGTATTTAAATTATTCCTTTGTAATCCTCTAAATCTTTGAGGATCCATGTCACTATACATAGAACTACCTAGATTGCCTTGTGCTTGAGCCTGTGCGAAGAGTTGCTGCTGCTGTTGCGGCGGTAATAGCTGAAATTGACTAGCATTTTGAAGGAAAGGTTTTTGAACCTGTGCGCCAAAACCTGGCCTTATTTGCTCAAGACCCTGCTTTGGAAAAGACCGCAAACATGTACTTGAAAGCATACTTGACATCATTAATCTAAAGAAGGGGAGAAATGTAACTTACAGCTAAAGGCCACCCCTTCAATGGTAGACCATTGACTCCAGGGTTCAATCCTGGAAAATGAACACAAGTTTTCAAGACATGAAAAGCGGACCTCAAAATTAAAGTGATCATAAGCATCACAAAGAATAACATACGTTATCAGAAATATTCTACATTCAAAATCAAATTAGAGGGTAGAGAACTGCTACAAACAACAGAAGACTCTAATTATGCTAGATTTTTAGGAGCTCTCTGGGTCTTCAAAATATGTCTCATGTATGTCAGCCTTCACTTGTGGAAGAATTTTTTTGGTAATATCACTAGTAATTTAGTTTAGCCCCTTCGGCTTCAATGCTTTTCCTAGGGCTCAGCGTGGTATAACTCAAGTCAAGATTCAGTAACTATTCAACTAGCTTCCCCTAGCTGTTTGATGTATTGGGATAATACAAACCATGTCTTCTCAAAACATGAAGTCTATATATGTACAAATTTCACACAAACATTTTATCTGTCGAAATCTCTGAGGGTAAAGTGTATAACTAAAGAGTAAAGAAGTTTAAATACTGATGCTAACATAAAGAATGTTGGTATCCTGAATAGTAGAATTTATAGAAGTCTTGATGGGGGTATTTAAGAGGGATTCAAACCTGTGTTTCCCATTCCAGGTTTTGACTGCATTAACGCTTGCCCATAAACCGAGGATGGATCCATAGGTAATGAACGTTGAATACCACCAATATTGACCTCTGGTTTAATATCCTACAGATACAAGATTATAGATCAACACTGCAGCTATATACAAAAAAAAAATAGATAGCAGTAAGAGATGCTGAATAAACCAATTACCGCGGGCTGCTGACCTCGAGCTTGGATTTGCTGCAATGCTGCATTCACATTTCCAGAGTTTCCTAACTGTCTGTATTATTCAAGGAACCAAGAAGGATGCATTATCTACTCATTAGGTTCAAGAAAACAAACAGAAAATGAATAAATAAAATAAAATGAAACTTACCCTGGGTGATTTGTAGCTGGTTTCACAAGGGCCACCCTTGCATCAAGCAATGGTTGGGATGTCTCTGAATCCATTGCATTCGGGTTTTTCATGCGCTCCTCGTACATTCTCGCAGCCAGAGCACTAGCTGTTGGTTGTGCTAGCATTCCTTCAGAATTCACAGCATTTAATGAACCGCCAAGCGGATGGTGAGTACCATTGCTTCGTTGTAACTGAGCTTGACGCATAAGCTGTACTTGTTGCATCTGCAGTTGTTGTTCCTTCGATTTAATTTGTTGTGCCTGCACATATGACATATGCAACAAAAAGATGAAATCCAATCGAATTTGGAATCGATTCAATTTAATGGACAAGTAATTCCGTGGATGGTTCTGAACAATAATAAGTTGAGAAAATAACCTCTATATATGCTGCAGCAGGTTCCGAATGTTTCTCATTCGTCCTTGCTATAAATATGTCCCAAAATACAGACCACCATTCGAACAAAAATCCTCCAGGAGCATCAATTGCTGCACATCATCATATACAATGATTCATGTCAATGCACAGAATGTAATACAGTAATCTAGTTCAAATAAAAGACTCCCGTCTCCTTAACAATCAACTAGAGCGTAAACCATCACGGGATCAAGTGGGTCTTGGGGTGCTAAGAGATTATGTGTTTAATCCAAGGTAGCTACCTACCTAGGAATTAATTTCTTACCGGTTTTCTTGATATCCAAATGTTATAGGGTCAGACGGTATATCCTACGAAACGCAAGTTGGCCCGGACAGACACGAATATCAAAAACAAAAAAAGCGCTCTAAGTATTTAAGATGTAAGCATAAGCATAATGAAGGAAAATCTGAGTAGAACCAGACTAATTATTATTCCACGAGAAATTTCTTGAATAAGAACAGATAGATCTTTTTGAAGTATTACCTACTGGATCCGGAGCAACCTTTCCTTCATTCATGAAAGACTTAGCCGTGACATGCAATTTTTTCTTCACCAAGTAATCATAAATGTACACATCGAGCCTGGAAAATCAACGATAATTTACGGAAAAGTGTTATTGAACGAAATTCTAACAAAATATTGCAACGGAAGCATCTAATAATGAATGAACTGAAAATTGAAGCGAAGTATATACATCTTATCAGCTTCCCAGTTACTCTGCGCCATCTTCTACCTCGAAACCAAACGAACTGCTTGAAAAACCGATGAAATTCCTAAAATATACCGTAATTAGAACCTATAACTGCAGAATCAAGGCAGAAGAATCTGCAGACTGTTGAATTATGATCTGCACTGACTCAAATCGACCTCAAAAATCAACCAACGAAACGGATCATCGCCTGCATTACAAATCTCCAAAATCCTGAAAGTAAAATCTCCATTGATCAATTATCTCGTCCTCAAATTCACAATCACATACGGAATAAACTCAATTCAATAAGCGCAAAACCTTGAAAGTTGAAACAATCTCAAACGAGGCTTTACAGAATTCAATAAAGAGTTCAAAACAGCCAAAATTCTCACCTGTAATCGAAGAACTTTGAATTCAGCGTCGATTAACGAGTTCTAGGGCTAGTGATCAGACATTTTCTCAGGTTCAAACCGCTCAAAGTTAACAACGCGATTGGTTGAGCCTTCGAGGACTTCAAAGGCTGAGTTCGTGTTTCGAACCTGACTCCGTTCTTGAGGCTCGGTTCCGAACTTGAGCTGGTCCGGTGATTGACGGCGTTGGCTTTTTGCCCTTTTACCGGCACGGAAATTTAGCTTCGTCTGTTAGGGCTCTTGGTTTGTACACGTGGATTTTAAAGATGGAGTAAACAGCTGACTAGGACTCATCAAAAGAAAGAGGGTCGGGTCCCCAATGAAATTTACTTTGAAATATTCATATTTATTTATGTATTTTAATAAATATATCTAATAGTTCGTTTTTTATTTTATTTTATTTTATTTTTTTGAAAAAAAGTTCGTTTTTTATTAATGAAGGAATATATGGAAAAAATATTAAATAAATAGTCATTCAAAATTTACGGAATCCTTGCTTTTATTAATGTGACAGATATATGTTTTAGATAAAATCTTAACGACTTACCCTGATTTTGGATGCATTAAAAAAAAAAAACTTGATATTGGTAGAAAAATAGTGGTAAACAACCACCCTTCTAAAAGCTATTTTTTCCCTGTATTTTGTATTAACAATTATCTTTTAATTGTAAACTAGAGCCCGGCATCTTGTACAACTTAGTTATTACAAGGTTACACGAATCTCCTTCACCCAACATTGTTGTATAAAAAAAATAATTATCTTTAATTACCCACCAAATCTTATATTAATCCTTCCATCAAACTCGGGTCAAATTTATAACTCAACCATTACTAATATCAACCTTTAAATTAGTAGTGAATTACTTTTCATAAAGATGACAACTCAACCTGAATCTCTGTAATATGATAGGATTACGTTTCACTCAAAATGCCTTGTAGTAATGAAAACAGTCGTCATCATTTTTATACCAATGATTAGGGGTGTACAAAAAAACCGGTAACCCGAGCAACCCGGACTACCCAACCCAAACCGTAAGGGTTGGGTTGGGTTAAAAAAATTTTGGGTTGGATTGGGTTATGATTTTATAGTTTTTGTTGGGTTGGGTTGGTTCTTGGGTTTGGCTTGTTCAACCCAACCCTACCCGAACAAATAATATTATATGCATTATGTGTGTGCATGCAAGATATAATAATAAAATAACTTTTTAGAATACTTATAAGTCTTCTAAAAATAAAGAATTGCACTAATTAGATAGGTAATAGGTTGTAGTATAGTATTAAAAAAAAATTAACCTATTTATGAGCTTATGAGTTGAATCTTTGAGAGAAAGAAAGGAGAGTAACATAACCCGAGAACCCAACCCAACCCAACCCGAAAATCTAGGGTTGGGTTGGGTTGGGTTTCGTTTATGCATAGGGTCGGATGGGTTGGCGAATTGCCCAACCCGAAAAGTTGGGTTGGTAAAAAAAAATCATTTAACCCTACCCAACCCAGACCATGTACACACCCCTACCAATGATCTTCTCATCATCTATCATAGGATAACTATATGTTAAATGCTTAAGGATTCAATTCATCCTTCGAACAATGATTAAGTTTCCTCTTAAATAGTCAAATTGTCTAAATGACATTTAAATCCACCATCTTCAAGTGATAGTACAATGTTGGTCTCATATAATGAATTTATGCCATGACTATATATCTCAACAATTTCTCATCTCCTACAATCATTGTTTTACAACTTGATGCTCTTATAACCCTTGATAAAGATCTATGTATGTGATACAGTTTATTTTGGACGTAAGCCCTTGCGGCTTTTCTTTTGGTTTTACTCAAAATACCTCACATAGTTGTCATCACTTGTATGCTAGTGAGTTTCCCTTCATCATAACAAATGTGATATAACTTTGTTTACATCCTAACAACTCAAACCAATACTAACATCGAACTCTAATCAGCTTTAACCAAATGTTAATACCTAATCAAGTAGTTAATTAATACATAACTACTCTTTGACCCTTCCACCTTACTCACTATGTTTCTAGAAAATCACAACACATCCTAACTTTTAGAGTATATATTGAATTAGTTTTTTTTTCCTTTTATTTAAGCAATAACACTTTCCTCCCCAGATTGAATTTAGTTTGTAGTTAATATTTGAAGTTATAAATTTGACATGTTAGATTGAATTTAATTTGTTATTATTACTTATACTCGAATTGATTAATTTATAAAACTAAAATGGTTAAGAAAAATGGGTCTAAAGTATCAGTAACATTTGTGGTTGAAAATATGAGGTCTCACAACCTTTGAAAGAAAAGCTGACCAATTCTCTCATTACAAACTAATATAAAATTCCATACTAGCCTAATATATATCTTATAGCTTATTATGCCCGCCCCAAAAAGATTGTCATATTAAGAGGCATGCTAAGAATCCTACTTTATTTATAAAAATTAAAAATTAAAAAAAAAAACTCATAAATTCCTATACAAACAAGACGATGCTTCTTTGGGTGATTTTAAATTTATGTTATTATCATTTTTTTAGTAAAATTTGGGGAAGGGAATAAAAATGTCCATTTTTTGCGAACGGGACCGGGGAGAAAAAAACTTTTCGTAGGAAATAACGGGGCCGGGGACGGGGAATGCATTCCCTATCCTGTTTCCCCGACCCTACTCTATTTCCCAGATACCCGTCCAGTTTATAATTTTTTTATTAAAAAATATTTTTGTCTCATTTAATGATAAAGTAAATATTTTTTGGTGAAATTATATATTCAAATGAACATTTTTTTTTTCTTTAACCATGTAATTGAAACTTATAGATATTTTATAAGAAGAATTAATTATTTAAGATTATAATTTTAAAAAATATCAAAAAAAAATTTAAAAAAATGAACGGCCAAAAATTTTCCGTTTCCTACAAGGAATCCCCGTGAACATCTCTAAAGGGAAACCAACAAAAATACGGATTTCCGAGTTCGAACACGTGACCGTAAAGTTGAAATAGATTAATATCAAACAAAATCACTACCTGCGTCACTAACCCTCAATTACTCCTAGTTTCATTAACCATACGCAAACAAAAGTTTTTGGGTTTATCATTTTTTAATCAAATATGACTTTCATTTTTTTATTTAATCGAATAGATATTTAAATTTGATTGATATAATATCCTTATTTTGAAAACGTATGATCTGGAATAAAGAGGGAGAAAATAGGCGTGGTAAATATAAAAGGAAAGTTAGGAGTAGCAGTTTTAACTGCAAAGCTGTATGATTGGTGGTGGGAGGACATTGTTTGGTTGTGCCTTTAATAGCTCAACCCAACAGCCCCCTTATTAAATGATGTCACACATTATAACCCTTATTACCCATTCAAATTTGCTTTTCTACAAACTTTAAATATCCTTCCACCTTTTTCCTTAACCACTTTTGCCCAATTCAAAACCAGCTACCTGAACACCTCAAAAAAATATTTCTTATTTTCCTTCTCTTTCGATATATATATATTGTTGCAATTTGTTAGAAAGCAAAAAGTCAAAACCCTAATTAATGGGGTTAAGCTTATTGGGAAACAACTGCATCTGATGTAGGTTTGTGGCTTAATTGTTTGGTTAATAAAGGAGTATGACACAATTTTCAAAAACAAGGATGGATAGAACTCTCTCGTGTTTGGATGAGAAATTAGTTTAAAGTGTTATTGTGAATATTTAGAACGGGAGATTTGTAGTGATCATTTAAAGATAATAGCTTGTTTGGATGTGTATTTTTTTCTTTAGATTACAACAATTGGGGGTGAGGGGACTCAAACCCAATGGCCAAAACACTAATGCCGCTGAGCAACCGCTCATGTTGGCTGCTTGATGTGTATTTGAAGTGAATAGTTGTTATTTTGAATAATAAAAAATGAATTATTATAAATAAGTAATTATAAAATAATGATATGAACGAGGGATTATAGATAATGAGTTATTTTGAATAGTTCAAAATTAATGATTAAAAAATGAATAGTTATTTTTTAGTAATTAAAAATGAGAAGTTTATTTTGAGTAGTTATCCTATCTAGTTTGAATGTGGTCTTTTAGGAGTAGTTAATAAATAGTCGATGTATCTTTCAAATTGACAAACAAACGCCCCTCAATTTTCAAGAACAAGTTTACAAAAACAAGAAATATATGACATAGGTTAAAATAGTATTTTGGCGTATTTGAATTTTTTTTTCATTTTCATTTTGGTGAAGGTTTTTTAAAATGTCCATTACAAAAACAAGAAACATATAACATAGGTTAACCTTCAATTTTAATTTATGTTTTTTTTTTTTTTAACATTCCCATTACAAAATGCTTCTGTTATCTTTCCCTCCATAACTTTAATTAAAAATATTTCTTACCATAAAACTATTATTATTATTATTCAACCAATTTTAATTAAAAATAATTTCAGTTTCCCAAACAAAAAAAAAACTAATTTCAAATTTGTCTATAGACTAGTATTTGTTAGTCACATAGATTATATACAAGTTTTAAGTTTTATGAAACTGCCAAAATTAAAATTGAACGTTCAAAAAACCTTGAAGAGTTTTATGTTTTATGAAACTACCAAAATTTAAATTGAAGGTTAACCTTCAAAATCATTAGGTAAAAAAAAGCTAAAAATATATGGACACAAGATGAAATCTTAACCTAAACTTAAAGATTTCAACCCAAAATTAAAATTTATTTTATTTTTTGTTTAGTACTCCATTTTATCTATTCGACAATATAATCACTAACTCAACCAATATAAATATGTTCATAATCAATAATTATGATTATTGTCGAACTTAAAATATATTATTTACAATAATCAACAAAGAGAAAAATGATTCACTGCTAGGCATTTTTAGCTACACACTATCGAGTTTATGACATAAATATTTGTTTTTATGGAAGAAAAAGTCTCTCTTCTATCTATAGGATATTTAGAGGAAAATGTGCCGCTGATCTTAACCCAATTTACATGAACAATAAAGTTGTTTAATGGAACATGCCAAAAAAGTGATAATATTATTTATTTGTTATACAAAAAGTTTTAATTGATGAGTTTCAATTATACATAAGAAATTTAATGGCTTCTAAAATAATAAGAAAAAGACGAAAAAGAAAGAGAAAAGGCATCTTTGATTGGGCAGTGCCTATGTTCCTTTAATATCGATTCGATTGGCCGCGTGGGACAGTTGGAAAAAATAAATGGCGGCAAGGGGTAGATGAGGCTCATTAAACTCTTGCCCTAAAGCTTTGGATCATTATCCTCAACATTTGGGCCCTCTTTTCCCTTCAATTCAAACTGCATTTAATTTTATTTTCTTTAATATGTTAAATTATATATTTAATCACTTAACTTAAAAGTTAAAAATGTCTCTCAGTGACCCGAGGGTCAGTGGTACAGTTGGTTGGTTATTTTATTTGGTATTAGTCCATTTCAACTCTACGGTCACAATTTCGAGTCTGGAAATCTGGCCCACTATGTACTAAAAAAAAAAAAATGTCTCTCGGTGCCTAATTTAGCTATGGATGTGGAAACCCTTATAATTTCAAAAACCATAATTTATTGTTTTATTTATTTTTAGTACATATATAAAAAGAGAGAACAACAAACCTTATATACAAAATATAATTACTCTCAAATAAATGAGAAATTAATTTATTATAAAATAGTTTAATTTATTATTTGTAAATATTGACAAATTAAATACGTGGATTTAAATATACATTTATATAACCAAATGGTGTAATTTTACTTTGTTTATTTTTCACTTAACTCACCATTATTATTTACAGACAACAAGATTATTTTGTAGCTTTTTATTTAATCAAATCATATTAACTAAATTTTAATTTTTAAAACTAAAAGCCTACATATTTTAAATAATGAAGTGTGTCACCCACCCTCAATAATAAGTAGTCATCTTCGATTCTTTTAATCAAATTAAACATTATCATATGATTAAATTGGACATTTTTTAAATAACAAAAGTAAAAGTGTAATTTTAAAATACATGGACTAAATACAAACTTCACCGGACTAGAAAATTAACTTTCCCTCATTTTAATTTTTTTTTCTATGATGAGTTTTTTTTTATGATGATTTAATTTACCTTTTTCCTTGTCAATGTGTGTTAATTTCTCCTCTATATAAATCACATGTTCCCTCTCAGTGTTACTCAGAGCTGAGCCACTAATGATGGCGTCTTTTTCTCTGCGTGTTGTGGCTTTTTGCTTCTGTTTATTGATTGCATTGGTCGGAGCTAACAATGTAGAGGACGAAAAGGGTTTGTTTCACCGCCCGCTTGGTTTCTATAAGAGAGGGTTTCGCGGCGGCGGTCTCGGCGGCGGTGGAGGTTTTGGCGGTGGCGGAGGCGTCGGTGGTGGTGGAGGCTTCGGCGGCGGAGCTGGCGGTGGCTTTGGAGGTGGGGCTGGCGGTGGCTTTGGTGGAGGCGGCGGTCTCGGCGGAGGAGGCGGGCTGGGTGGTGGCGGAGGACTTGGAGGCGGCGGCGGGTTTGGCGGTGGCGGTGGTTTAGGTGGCGGAGGTGGTTTAGGACATGGGATTTATAAAAGGGGTTTTAAACGTGGAGGACTTGGCGGCGGCGGCGGACTTGGCGGAGGAGGTGGTTTGGGTGGTGGCGGAGGATTAGGGCATGGTATTTACAAGAGGGGTTTTAAGCATGGAGGACTTGGAGGCGGCGGCGGACTTGGCGGCGGTGGAGGAGGAGGTTTAGGAGGCGGTGGTGGTTTGGGTGGTGGCGGCGGATTCGGAGGAGGAGCAGGCGGAGGAGGAGGCCTTGGCGGCGGCGGTGGAGCAGGTTTCGGCGGAGGAGCAGGTGGAGGAGGAGGGGCAGGATTCGGTGGAGGAGCAGGCGGAGGAGGAGGTCTTGGCGGCGGCGGAGGGTTTGGTGGCGGAGGAGGTTTTGGAGGCGGCGGAGGATTTGGCGGCGGCGGCCACCCCTAAATGCAATATATCTGCAAATATCTATTGCTTAATGTGAATTGTGAAATTAATGTGTCTAAGTTTATCCAAGGACGTACTTTTTATTATTGTTTTCATGTAGGAGTGATAATTTTAAATTATGTAATTTGGTCTTCTCAAAAAACAAAAAATTATGTAATTTGGAATTTAATTTAGAAAAATTAAATGATAATCGGAAATTTGTGATTGGAAAATTGCATGGTGCGTTTTGGACGATGATGGATCTTGACCGAGTCGTTTTCATGCATGCAGGGTACGATGCTAATTCTGTAAAGCAGTGATATTAATTGTTTCTACACAGTCTTTTTCCTTTCTTATTTTACGTTATTAATTACTCAGATATAAAAGCAAAAGCAATAAAAAGTTTGGTTTTTTTTTTGAGTACATATTGGGGAGGTGAAAAATACCGATTCTCGGGCTCGAATCTATGACGCTGGTGTTGAACTGGTTTACAACCAAACACTGAAACCATTGCGCCACTGACCCATTGGGTAATAAAAAGTTTGGTTTGATTAGGTCTCGTTTGATAACTATTTTGTTTTTCGTTTTCGGTTTATGAAATTTAAGCATACAATAACTATTTTAATATGCACTTTTCCTTATTGGGATATTTACATCTTACCAATATTTTAATAAATAAAACCAAAATTTGTAAACAAAAAAAAGTAGCTTCAAAAGCTTGTTTTTATTTTTGAAATTTGATGAGTATTCGCCTACTTTTTTAAGGAAATATGGATATATTGTATGAAAGATATAACACATGGTAGGAAATTTGTGTATAAATAAACTTAAATTTCATAAACAAAAAACTAAAAGCTATCAAACTGGGCGTTAATGTTTCAAATTTGAGATTAGTTATTTAACTATAAGAAATAAATTAATTATGAGAAATAATCTAATTAATTGTTGTGGGGGAATTTAATTTTTTTTTTTTTAATATTTGTGAAGTTTATACTTATTTTAATGGGCAAATAGTTTGATCCTACTATATATCACATATTTATCAAATCTAAAGTTGAAAGGAACCATGACTCGATGATTTCATTCTTTTGTGGAAATCTAATTCAACACCGCGGTTACGGTTCAAATCGATATCTAGCTCTTATTTATTTGAGAATAGTAGACATCTTATTTGTAGGGTTTGTGACCCCGTCCCCCAACTTGTACTAACAAAAGATTACATTTAATATAACAATTAGGTCTCGTTAATAGCCCATTTTGTTTTTTGTTTCTTGTTTTTTAAATTTAAGTTTATTACAATTATTTTATCATATGTTTTTATTGGAGATACTCACCTTTTGGTGCAATTATCGTTTTTGTTGGAGATACTCGCCTTATGGTGCAATTATCTCACATTGGAAAATGAGAAGTTTTCAATACATTTATAAATGATATGAGTTACTCCCCTCCTAGTCAATTAGTTTTGAGATGGAACCTCGTATTATCTAACACCATATTCTCTAATAGTTTTTTCTTACTTGAATGCATATATGGCCAAGTATTCACATACTTTGCCAATGAAGGGTAAAAATTTTGTAGAAAATATGGAATACACATAGAAAATTTGAATAAAAATAATATTGAATTTTAAAAAATAAAAATAAAAAATTAAATGGTTATTCAATTGACCTTAGTTTTTCTTATTTTGAATTTATTATTGACCTATGGAATAAAAACTTAACAAATTATATTTGAATTTGGTATTGGGCGTATGAGGTAAGTTGGATGGTGGAGTGTTGACTTTTGATATCCAATTCAATTCCATAGTCACAAATCCTAAAGGTACTTATTTTATTTGAGTTTAGTAGTATATTATGTACCGAATAGGTTGGTGACGCGATTGGTTATCTGGTTTGTTGTTAATTCATTGCTATTCCACCGTCACAATTCAATCTCTCACATCGTATTGGAAATCCACTTTCCCTCAACTTGTACCAAAAAAAAGGAACAAAAAACATTCAACATATTATTAAGCTAACAAATATTGAAATAAGGATAAATAATATTAATAATTTAGTACAAAAAACGTCATAATATCAACATAGTGATGAGAAATTACCGCAAAAATTGTATTTTTAGTATATATTGGGGGATGGGGAACAATTTTCGGGATCGAATATATGTTGGTGTTGAACTGATTTTCAATCAAACAATAAAATTATTATATCCAATCAATTACCACAAAAATCGTTTTATAATCTATATTTATTTGAAAGTATATGAATTTAAATTAGAAATTTAAAAGTTTAAAGATAAAATGAAACAATGTACTAAAACAAAAGATAAAATGAAACAAATTAAAAAAATATAGGGATTGAAAATAATATTTAGTATTTTATCTTTTTTTTTTTAGAAACATTTAGTATTTTATCTCTCTATAAATTTTGAAACTAAATTTATTCAAGAAAGAACTTCACGAGTATTTTAGGAAAAAAATACTTGGACCAAAATCATATTTATATTTATTTCGATAGTATTTTATCTTTATTTAAAACCAAATGGAAATAGTTTTTTTTTAAAATTTTGTAAACAAATGGAAATAGTTTAGGAGATGGAATTTGGGCCTGATTCATACGACAATGCGAAAGAATACAAAAGCCCACGAAATCGACCCGACGCAACCCCACGTCGTTCAGGTGTAGAAATCGGCTCGGCGATTACCGATTCGTCTTGTTCTTCGAAAACCAAGCGCTCACAGATTCTCTCCATGATGAAATTCTGCAATTCCTTCGTATTCTTCACTCTGTTAATCATCATCCCTCTCGCTAGGGTTCGTTTGATCTCTTGATTTCCACGCTCCTGTTTGATTCTAAACTTTAGCGGATTCATTCTGCGTACTAGCTACGGGATCTGACTGTTCTTGAAATTTGACGGAATTTGATTTTGTTGTTGTTTGATCCAGTGCGAAGATTCTGGTACGGTGCTTTTCGTTGATAGTTCGACGCATCAATACCTTCGATCTCATTCGCCCGATGATGGCGTCGACGTCGAGGTAATTCAATTTCTTCTGTAGTTGTTTCTTTGCTCCGGCATGATTAATTCGGTACAGACTTGTGTTTTCAGCTTGAATTGTTTTGAAATATTTGCTGTGTTCGTGTTTTTGCATTGCGAATTCGGCGGAGAATTTGAATCTGGAACTACTTGTTTTTTTTAACTGAGTTGAGTTGTTCTTTCTTGAATTCGAACAGTTTAATTGTTACGCATCGTAGTATATGGATGAATGCATTTTGGAATTCTCGAGTTCATCTTTGTAATTAGTGGTATCTGCTATTGTCTGTTTATAATTGATGTGGAATTGTGAATGGATTTAAGATCGCATATGCATCACAATTCGTGATGAGGAAATTGGAAGGTTTTTTAGGGTTTTTTTCTACGGCAATGGTCCTGACAACATTGTGAACTCTTTTAATTTCGGGCTATTCGAGCATAGATGAGCAATTTTATATGTTCGATCATTGTATTGTCATATTATGCAGATTGCTAGTTACTCATAGTTAATCATATTCTCTATGGAAAATATTAATTGTGTGTAAAAAACGTTAAATAATCTTCTTATGTTATGCTCGAATATTTGATTTCCACAGCTTAGTTCAATGTCACTACAAGAAGTAGGTGCTGCTGTGTCAGTCTTGCTTGGTTTTGCGCCACTTCCAACTCTTTCAGCTTCTGGTTCATCTAAGGTTCGTAATTGTTTGATAAATTCATTCTTTGGGAATTCTATGTATATCTACACTGTAAGATTTTGATCATGTTATTAATGTCTTTTGCAGTTAAATGGGATTTTGATGCCAAATCCGTTCGATAGGCCTCGCTCAGTTTTTATGCTTGAAATTCAAGGAGCATATGGTCTCTGCAGTCATTTTGAAAATAAAATTGTAAACATTTTTCTTAATTGCTTATTTTTTAAACGTGTAAACATTTTATTTTCTTTCGATACTGCAGATCCTGAAACTGTAAACCTTAAAAGTGGCGTGTCCAGCAATGTGGTTACAAGCAAGGTTCATGTTGGTTCGGAGAGTGCTGACATCCAACTTCCTGGTATTTATTCCTTATAAAGACATTGTTGTTGTTGTTGTTTTTCTCCAAATATTGTTAGCTACCCTTTGGCCCTTTCTAATGCTTGTAATTAGCAGGTGAGGATGAAGTGTCTGTTGTTCCTTTGAATGAATTATTTCCAGATTCTACCGATGAAGATATTAGAGAATTTGTGAGTCATGATATTTATTGTATGATTTGATGCCTATATCTTACCTCTTTCATTTTTTTTTTTAATTTCTAATTTGTTTGAATAACTGACTAGGCCTCTTTTATTGGTGGGTCATATGTTGCTGATGCATCAAAAACTTTAAATGGGGAGTTGACTGTGCCCTTGACTGACGCCGATAAGATAAATCTTCATCTGTCCAAGGTTTTTTCCATTATCTCCAGAATGTCACTTTGTTATTTTCTAAACTTCTATTTATGTGTTGATTTGTGCATCATGCTCATTTGCAGACAGAGAACAGAGAGTTCATTGGTAGTCTTTTGTGTCTGTTTCGCAATATTCAAAGGGCTATAAGCATTCTTGAGGATTTGTCAGTAAATGTCCAGAGTCCATCTGAGCTCATTTCTGGCTCTTTCAATAGCATCAAGGTAAGCAATTTTCCTTGGTTTTGATGTTTCTTCTTTGGGATGACATTATTCTACATCTATTAGTAACATGCAATAATCATTTAACCTCGTTTTGTCTGCACTGTACAATTAATCATTAATGGAGACACTGATGAGGTTATTAGAACTATGGTTTCTGGTGTTACTAAACTATAGCACTTATGGGTCATACCTGGTGTGGACATTGAGAGCCTGTAATCTTAATTTCTGCCACCTTCTTGAAGAATACATTGTTGCAACAAAATGTTTTTTTTTATATATATTTTTTTTATTTTTTTACTTTCTTTGAAAAAATTGAGCAATTTCATTTATTCTAATCATTATTTCACCTACGGGCTACCAGGCATTCACAGATCAAAGTGATTCTAAAGGAGATGCTGATCATAGGTCGAGACTATTTACCGTTACTTTGTCTAAGATATTCCACTTACTCCAAGAGGCATATAACGGTAAGTGGTTGGTTGCTTTTGTTTGAGTGTATCATATATTCATGATTAAGCTCTAGTCTCTTACTACCCATTACCCATTTTTGTCGAGTGAAAACTTTTATGGAAACTTATATATAACATTATTGGCTTTGGCGTTGTTCTTGTCCAATGATGACTAGATGAGTATGTTTTCTATGGTCAATGGTGGCACCGCTTTTGGTTTTTGAACAAATGATTTAGTTTTTATGATGTTAATTTTTACACGAACAGCTGTAATCTAACTTGCAGGTGAAATTGTTGGAGTTGTTTTCTTTTCTGGATCATCATCACCAAAGGCAGAAAAAGGATTAAACGTGATGTTTAACCCTCGGCAGAGTCCACGTTGGTTGGTGGAAGAAGTCAAACCTGACACAACTATTCAAGGAGTGATATTGGTTAGGACAACCCTTGCCTGGATCACAGGAATCATCCTTTTGATTGCTACTCTTATGGGGGTAAAATTTTGCTCCTTTTCTTCATTTTGCTCCTTCAGTTTAGTCTTTAAAACGAATAGGGAATGGTGAATCCGGTCATTTTCCGCTTCTCTATTGCGTTGCTTTTGTTCTATGATTATGATAGGATCCAAGATCTAGATTATATCAAAAGGAAAAGAACTACAAGATAACCTAAGTTTGAATAGGACTTGGAACCTCCTTTTCTCTAGAGAATCATAAGCCCAAAATGTAATCACTTCAAATATGGATACCTTTCCCTTCACACAACCTATCCTATTTATAACTACAAGTCTCTACTTACTTTCCAAGTAATTATTAACATACCCCTAAATTTCGTTCAAAAAAACATACCCCTAAATTATTCCTTAATACCCTAAGGGCCCAAACCTATCAGACTAGTCACTGAACTCAATTATATAGCAGTTCATATTATTTTTTTGTGCTTCTAAGTTCTAGAGAGTTTTCGTCATCAATTTTGTTTTTGGGAAACCTGTAGACTCATTCCAAGGAATGTAATAGATTTTTAAGCTAAGGATTTCAGGAAAGAAAAAAAAAAAAACTGGGCCAAACTCGGCCCTTGCCACTTTTTTTACTGACACTGCCATGATCAAGCTTTCTTTTGGAAGTGCCATATTGACTATGAACATTCATTTTTTGTTGATATTATATGATATCTGTGAGGTGAGTGTCTGGGCTAACTTACGCACTACTCGGCAAGATAATGA
Source organism: Sicyos edulis (assembly GCA_036507275.1). Taxonomy (NCBI): domain Eukaryota; kingdom Viridiplantae; phylum Streptophyta; class Magnoliopsida; order Cucurbitales; family Cucurbitaceae; genus Sicyos; species Sicyos edulis. The sequence continues at coordinate 2,315,943 of CM071857.1, read as the reverse complement.
TGATCACCATAAATTGAACCTATAACTTCTTTGATTTTCAAGATACTCTTTCACTATTAGGCCAACCTATGATGGTACATGTTGATGCCAAAATTTGGTCTCCGGGATCAACGGTGAATTTGTATTTCGTTGGGATGAATACCTGCAAAACAAACAATAATCAATGGACACCGGTGTGGTGTGAGCCACGTAGCCTCCGATGCCTAAGTCAGTCGAGGTTCAAAAGTGTAGAGGAATTGTTTCTAGGGTTTAGAATTAGCTTACCTCATGACTAATTGGCTTACGAATATATAGGAGGCGGGTAGGTGGCCACTTTTGGTAAAAATAAATTATAATTATAGAAATATTCCTTTTAGGTGAATATTTCTAATTTAGGAAAATATCCTTTCTTGGGCCGAGCCCGTTTTTGGGTCTAGCCTCTTGTAATTGAGTTGGTGAATTTCATTAGATCTTGACCACGAATTTCACCCATAACAGTACATATATTCATCTTGTGTTAAATAATAAATATCGGTTATAATACGTGATAACATGAATATTGATGGTTCATGGTTGGTACATTTTGCTTTCACTGCTAAGTCGAGTGAAATATTTATAACCTTTTGAATTTTTGTTGACCCTTTGTCTTTCCACTGCAGTCTTGCTGCCTTCTAAGGATGCCTCTCACAAGGGACACCCTCCTCTATTCTAACGTCAAGTTGGACTAAGATCGAACGAAACTGCCAACTGCATGGATGCTTGAAATGATCTGTGTCCACCATTGAAGCATTTTCGGGATGAGGTTTATGTAAGTGCCTTTTCAACAGCGTTATTGTCTACATTTTGATGTAGAAAACCTTGGTATTATTTAATGGTAGCAATGGTATGGTATGCTCTCTACAAGATAATGATGGCTATATATTGGATAGATAACAAGATGGGTTGTTGTATGATAAAGTTATTTTTTTAAATGAGATTCGTTTATGTATATTATCAAAATTCACCACCCATATAGGTCGAAACGCTTCTCGTTGGTGACGTGGAAGATTGCGAGTGCCGGCAATGAAATTATTTAACTTCGTTGTACTTTTTTTTTTTTGGTGAACATGAGTTTTTCCATAGTCCAAAATAATTCCATGTTTAGAATATTTAATCAAGTTGCATTCTCTGTTTTGCTCAAAAGATTGTGTTTATGCATAATATTGGTATGAATTTGGATTTCATTCTGGTGGTGAAATGGTTTTCTTTTTGGCGCTCAAATCTTACTCGTGCATCTATTGTCACTAGGCATTTTTGTTGAGTAATTGTAGTTTTTAACTTGTTGAGTAGATTTTTGAATTTACAGAATCACATTATGATTGAATTTTTTTTCAGAGAGGCACAAAGCAATTTACATTTCTTTCTTTGAATAATTTCTTTTTCAAGGGGACAGAAAGCACTCTGCCCTTCTGGGCATGGACTAGGGGCCAGGGGGACCTGGCTTGGCTTCACAATTTTTTTTGGATTTTTGTTATATTTTGTTTATGAAAGTGGATCTCATCTATATTTTAATACCATTTATGATGATATAGGTGGTCACCAAAATTATTGATTTATTATTGTATATAAAAAAGTAGATTTCACTCATGGTTCTTTAATCTTGAATTTTGTGAACGTTTTGTATATAAAAGTTACCTTTTAATAGGTCCTTCGAAATCAATTATTTCAATCTGCATGTCTCCAAGGGATGGTACAGTAGTTGAAAATTTGGACTTTGAAGGTATGTTTCCTTCAAGGTTTCAAGTTTAAGAGTTACTTATGATATTATTCTTTCGATGTTTTCTGATGCTTGGCCTAGGGACGGGTATGGTTATTCTTGTTTCAAAAAAAAAATTCTTTCATCTGCCTATGCCTTCTTTCTGTTGTCAAAATTATATAAAATTTTGAAAATTAAATCGTTTCCAGAGTATAATTGTTAAATTTATTGTGAGATGATGGTTTCAGAAAAACAAAAGGCTGTTTTGCAAATTGAAAGGTTGCATGGTTACATGCGTGTTAGGCTAGTAAACAAGAGAGTATGAATATGAAAAATTAATTTCTTATCAATTTTTTTTGACATTTCAATGTTGTAAGATTAAGTGCAGTTTTTTTTTTTTCTCATTAGAATAGTCCAAGATTTTCTGATCCAAGTTCCACAATAGGATGCTCTCAATGCTTAGCTGCAACAAGCTTCTTTCATCTTTTTCTTCCCATTAACATCAATGTTTTGTTATCGATGTTTACAACCACTCTCGGTGTCTTGTGGACATGATTTCTTAGGCATTATACTATTACCACACTGATGTTTTCGATAGATCAAGAAAATAAACTTCCAAACTGTGTTATGCTTTAGTAACCATGCCATCCAATTTCAATCGTTTATTTTGATATTGTGTTCCCATCAAAGAAAATCAATGTTTTAATTCTAATGCAATACATTACACCAATACAAAAGAAAGGTTAAAGAAATTTCAGATTAAATTATACTTATTTTTTAACATCGTAATTCATTCATACTCTTAAACACACATAGGAAAAAAAACAACCAATTGTGAGCTCCTTTATAACCATTTGTTTTTTAGTTTTTAATAATTGATCTTTTTTTTCTTTCTCGATTTTCACTACCATAATTTTCATCTCTCAAACAAACATTAGAAACCTTAACCAAAATTATAGGCTTTGAAAAAGCTTTAGCTGAATGCTTTTGGACTTCGATAAACACAAATATCAAATTTTATTTTTATTTTATTAATGTTTGTTTAGAGATTGACCGAACATCACATTTGGATTGAACAACTCTCATAAAATCCATTTTTTTTTTAAAAACAAATCCTTTCATTCTTAAACTCACATATATCCTTTTATTAAAAAAAACATCCCTCCATGCTTAAACTCTCATAAATCCTCCTCTATATATATTATACATAATTCTTCCATCCAAATGAAAGTAAGTTATTTTTTGTTATAATAAGTCATAATTATTCTATCTAAATAACAGTTCCACGCTACAACCATTACAGCTCATTTATTAATTTAAATGATTTTTTTTGTCATAACCACTCATAAGTTTTAAATGCAAATAAGTTTTGTTTATCTTCATAAAACTTATGCTAGTAACCGCTCAAACTCCTCATGAAAATTAGTTTCATTTAAAAAAATCATTTATATTGTGTGTTTGGACAAGGGGAATGAATGGTAATGATTAAGGGGGGTTTGGAGGGGAATGGAACCAGTAATGATTATGGGGGAATGAAGTGGATAATATAAAAGAGAATGATTATGGAGGAATGCCTATTTGTGTTTGGGTTGAAAGTAATCATTATAAGGAAAATGATTGTTTGTGTTTAGAGTGAAGATAATGATTATGAGAAAAATAAAATAATGAATATAATGTGATGTAAAAAAAGTTGTTGAGAAGAGAATAAAAAGTAGTTTAGAAGAAAATGAAAAAAAGTGATTTTTGGAAAACGGATTACGGGGGAATGATTGCCAGTAGACAAAACATGGAGAATCATCCCTATTCCCATTTTCTCCCTTATTCTTGGTGGCCCAAACATCTCTTAAAAGGAAACGGTAATGAGGAGGAGAATAATTATGGGGCAATGGTTATTTGTGTTTGGGGTGAATATAATAATTATGGAGAGAACGATTATTTGTTTTAAGATAAATATAATGATTATTATTTGTTTTGAGATAAATATAATGATTATGGAAAAAATGAAACAATGAATATGATATGAGTGAAAAATAATGACGTAATGTATGAAAAGTTGTTGGAGAGATAATGAAAAAAGTAATTTTTAGAAAACGTGATCATGAAGAGAATGATTCCCAGTGATAGCCCAAACGCAAGAAAAATTCTCATTCTCATTTTCCTATTTATTCTTGGTGGTCCAAACACCTATTTTTCAACAAATTATGGAAAACCAAAAAGATGGATGCAAACTAATATTCAAATGTGAGAACTAATTTCAAAATAGGTTTGATTGACACGTAAATGCACCTGGAGTGCCGGAGAGATAAAAGATTCTGCTGCTGATGTATGATTTTTTCAGCAAAACCGAGTTCTTCAAATTTACCTTTTTGTTTTAAAAACATTTTTTTTTTTTTTTGAGAATATTGTTCTTTGTTTTAAAAACTTGGATAAAGATCTTTCAGAAAAAAATATTCAAATAAAAGGAAAAATATTAAAAAAAATAATAAAAAAACATTTTTTCCTTTAAATTTTAATTTATTTTGATTTCTTGAATTTAAAATATTATTAAACTTGATTTCTATAATATTTGAAGCTTCCTTAAAAAAAATGATTCAATGATAATGAATAAAATCTAAATTTATTTTTAGAATTATAGGAAAAAATAGTAAAAAAAATTATCAACAATTTTTATATAAACATTAATTTTTTTAAAAAAAATCTCAAACATATGCGTATAATAGATTTGTACTTCTGTAGTGATCTCAACAACAACAACAATAATATCTTAAAAAAATTGAAAGACAAGTAAATCAGTCATACGTCTATAAATATAAAATTTTATTATTAGGATAAGTATAATAATCGTTTATTAATTTAAATTTTTAATTTTGATTTTTTTTTGTCAACAAGAACAGAGCTCTATCGGCATTTTATAAGACCTAATAACTATAAGTTACAGGTTCGAATCCTTAAAAGTTTTTTTCCTAAATTGAAAATTCAAATATATAATATTTTAATTAACACTAACTAAATGAAAGTAGCAAGGCCACTAAAATTATCTTAACTCCAAGCCATATTATTCATTGAGCTATTTTATCTCTAAAGTGTTATTTTGGTCGAAAGTTCTTTGACCTAGAAACGAGTGCGGTTATTTTTATTGTAATGTATAGTCTTCCATTTTTTAAAAAAAAAATAATGAATTATTTCTCAAAAAAAAGGAAAAACCAATCACATGTGCAAGTAAACTTGTGCTTGCCTTTCTGATTTAGCCTTTTACCCACGCTGATGCTGACAAAGGCAGAAGACATGGAAAAAACTAAAAGAAAAACAAAATTGACGCAGAAACATCGCTGTCTAATTTCTTTTTTGTTTTATTTTTCTTTTTAATAATCTGATTCTTTTTTTCTCGACACTTCTTCATTGATTGACCCAATAGGTCACTTGCTTTAATTTTATCCACTGGATTTTTGTTTCTCGCATTTTCGTTTTATTTTAATTTTTTTTTTCACTCGCCGGAGCAAAAATGCTCTCTGGGTTTTCTCAGGAACCGGCCGGAATGTACTCCGCCGTTACGGCGCTGCCGATCGACGGCGGCGGCGGCGGCCACCGCAAGTTTCAGGGTGCTCTCGACGGAGCGAATCTTTCCGGCGACGGTTGTTTGGTTCTTACGTCGGATCCGAAGCCGCGCCTCCGGTGGACGGCGGAGCTTCATGACCGATTTGTCGACGCCGTCACTCAGCTCGGCGGCCCTGACAGTAAGTTCGTTTTTTTATTATTATTATTAATTTTTTTTTTTGCAAATTTTGGCTCTGTTTGTGCAATGTTGAATTTGGTATGTTGGGATTTTTTTTTTCTTGCAATGTGTGATTATGAAGCAGTGTGGTTCGAATTTTTTTCTTCCAATGTGTGATTATGAATTTGGTATGTTGGAGTTTTGTGAATTTGTTTGTTTCTTTGCAAATATGGCAGTGTTTGTGGAGATTTTTGAGGTGTGGATTTTGGTAGCAATATCTCTTTATTGTTTTACTTGGTTTATTGGAGTTTTGGAGATGTTGGTATTTTGACTGTGATGAAAGTTATTTAGAAAATTACTTTTTCAGTTTTAAGTTTGAGTGGAGTCTATTTAGTTTATATGTTTCAAAATAAACCACTTTTCAATTTTAATCTTTCAGATAACAAATCTTTTAGTAAGTTTACAAAATGTTGATTAGGATGTTGACTAGACACTAATTTTGAATTCTAATGGATGGGTGATATGATTATTTTGTCTTGACATGAGTTTAATTTTTTTTTAAAGTAAAAAGAAAGGAAACTCTAAAGACACATGAAGGACTTAAATTGAACACTATTGAAATGTTTGAGATAAAAGTGTACAATTTTGAAACATGGAGACCAAATAAAACTTCACCCAAAATCTCCTTTAAAGAATTTTATGGCTGAAACTGGATGAGAAGTTTGATTGTGTACCTCTCTCACTCCAATTACTCCTTGGAGGGAGAAGATATTCACATTTGATGGTTCTTTTGGATAAAAGCTTCACCATTGAGTATAGAAGAATAGCAAGGGAGATTTTAATAATGGTGTTCTACCCTCCTTAGAAACAAGGGAGAAGCCCTTTGGAGAGGGCAATATTTCTTGCTATATCTCATGGGACATTTGGCTTGAGAATGATTCAATGTCTTCGTTTCTGAGTGTTTGTGATCAAAGAACTTTATGAGAATCAGTTGGTTGGTATAGTTTTTTTTAATATCCGTGATTGTCCAGGCTAGCTTTCGCGCACGTCGATTATTTTCACAAGACATACCTATCTGATATTTGGATGTCAAGGAAATCCATAGGAAATTAAATCTTGGATAGGTGGGGGATTTATACATGTTTCATCTCCCTGTCAGCTTAAGCCTTTCGGTTGATGGGGGATTTATACATGTTTCAAAGTAGTATCAAAGTGGTTATGGGTTCAAACCTCTTGCCGAATTGTTTCATCCTCAATTAATTTTGATTTTCACTTGATGGACATTCTCAAATTTGTAAGGCCACAAGTTAGGGAGAGGTGGTTGTTATAATTAAATTTACTTCAACCTTAATGCTTAAACCTTTAGGTTGATTGGTGATTTAACATGTTTCAATGCTATCATTTGTCTATCATTTGCAACAATTCTAGCCTTTTGGCTGTCTGGATAGTTTTGTAACTTTAGTTTCTTTTGTTTTTGCTCCTTAATGTGGTAGGCTGCTTTTTTGTGTCCATGTGTTTTCTTTCATTTAAGTTAGGTTAGGTTTCTCACTTTAATTTTTCTTTAATTAAAGAAATGCTCCCACAAGTGGTGTGTCTAAAAAAAATAAGTGTGGTTGCAAAGGAGCATAGCCTGTTTGCATAATTCCATTGCTCCATTTAAAAAAAAAAATCAACTACAAAATTGGAATTGGGGTGATTCAAACCCGTAACGTTTTAGTTACCGGGTCATACAAGATGCCACCAGAGCTCTGCTTCTTTTGCCAAATTTCCATTAGTCCATTGATCCATGGAATTTTTATTTCGTATTCAACGTTGCGCACCATTGACCATTTGATCAGTATGTGATGATAACTTCTCTAAATTCTTCATTGTGGTCTATGTCAAAATGTGCAATGCTAACTTCCTATCTTTATAAATTTCTATCCTATTTAGTACCTGCAATTCAGCTGTTTAGAATAGCAAACCTATATAAACATTGTATAAGGCTAAGGTGCAAACTTTAGCTATAAGAGTTTCTTCTTTTTCTTTTTAATTATTATGCTCTACTTTCATTCTGGCTTGGACTGATTCTTTATTTCGACTTATGAGACCCGGTCGACATTAAGCACGGCAACATTACTAGATTTGTGTAAAATTTTCTCATTTATGTCATAAATAGTTAAAATGCACTGTTGATCTCAGTCATGATTTTTGTTTCCCTACTCATTTCAGAGGCAACCCCAAAAACAATTTTGAGAACAATGGGAGTAAAAGGTCTCACTCTTTATCACTTAAAATCACACCTTCAGGTTTGTTCATATTATAACCTTTATACTGACCGAGCTACAGAAAGTTTGAGGTCATGTTCTTAACCTCAAAAAAATTTCACATTGAGAAAGTTCTTCCATTGTAGATATTTACACCATGTGTTTTCTTGATGGCTTGTGCTGGCAGAAATATCGGCTCGGGAAGCAATCGTTCAAGGAATCGACTGAGAACTCAAAGGATGGTACAAACTTCCTCTTCAAAACAGTTAGGACTTGGCAGTTTCTTTTTTCATTTTGTCTGCTTTACTTACTGCATTTGATGAAATGAAAAGTCAAAAATTTCAATCTGTGGGGCATGCTTACTCTTTTTTTATGTAGAGAATAAAATATCGATTTAACGGCTCGGATTTTTTGTCGTAAATCATTTGTGTACTACTTGATTTACAAATTCTTCTTGGAGGTAAGTCCAAGTAAAAAGAAAAAATGGCTCACGGATATCGGCTTTCAGCTTCTTGTATGGCAGAAAGTCAAGAAACAAGTTCCTCTTCATCGCCATCTTCGAGAATAATGACACAGGATGTAAATGAGTATGTTCAAAGTTTTCTTTTAACCTTGTCGATTTTCATGCTTTATCAAAGACGTCTTTCGTTTGAGTACGTTTGTTTTTCGAACAGCGGTTTCCAAGTAACGGAGGCTTTACGAGTGCAAATGGAGGTTCAAAGAAGGCTGCACGAGCAGTTGGAGGTTAGCTCTATTTTGTTTTGTCTGAATAGAGACAGCGTTTACTCGAAACTGCTGCAACTCCATGCTTTTACTGTAATTAGGTGCAGCACCATCTTCAACTTCGCATTGAAGCACAGGGCAAATACTTGCAGTCGATACTCGAGCGGGCTTGCCAAGCATTGAGCGATCAGACTGCAGCGTCTGCGGGGCTCGAAGCTGCAAGAGAAGAGCTCTCTGAACTTGCAATCAAAGTTTCAAATGACTCTAAAGAGATGGCACCATTGGAGTCTCAAAAAGTGCTTCCATTCTCAGAACTTGCTGCTGCTCTAGAAAACTGTAAAGCTCCTACTGATACGGCTCGAATGGGCGATTGCTCCATGGATTGCCGTCTGACATCAGCTGGGAACTCGGTTTCCCCAACCAATGTAGGATCAACTGCCACCGCATTGAAAAGACTGAGACCAGTTTTTAGTCATGGAGATTCGATGGCTCTCGAGGGCAGTTCACGGCACGAAGTCGAATGGATGATGAGTAACATTGGATGAAACTTGGGACTTTCCCCTTCTAAAAGTCCTACCTTTTTTTCCCTTAATTTTTCTGTTTAGCTCATTCAAATGTGTTCACATGTTTGATGGAGATACAATATTTTCTATTTTTGTGGTTTGTATATTCCTTGTAATCAGACCCTTTCTGCTTGTAGTGATCTCCATTTTTTTTTTTTTTGAGAAATTGTAGTGATCTCCATTTAGATCTCCAACTTATTGAACATTCTTTCCAGCCTGTTCATTAGAAAGTATTTGAAGGCTTGAGCTCTGAAGGTATACTCCCTCCAAGATCTCAGATTTGAGACTCACTTGTAACATTAATTTGTAGATATTTCTCATGTCCATTCTTTCGATGTCTCTTGGTGACTGACCCAGAAATGGACGTGGTTATCCTAGATAGAGTGGAGCAAAGTTTCGGTTTCTCGATTTCAAGAAAAGTGCTTTCTTTTTTTAAGGAAAGGACAGTTTCATATGAATGTTCCCTTTGGACAATTCAATCACAAAAGAAACAAAGTGCTTTAGGCCAACTTTTGAAATGATGCCAAACCTTTCTTTTTTAGTTGCTTGGTTAAAGCAACATTTTTCATCTTATTGTGGTCAAATATGGATCAATAATTAAAAAAGGTGGGGGGCAAAATGGTATAGTGCAAAAGCTGGTTTTTTTTTAAGGTCATTGGCATAATTTATCTTTGTTAATTTTGTCTTGTTAATAGTGAAAAACTGAAAATGTTTGTAAAAATATGAAAGCTCATAAAACTGCAGCATGCACAACTTTAAATAAAAATACAAAATGCATAATTCCGACTTAAAATATCTATATATGTGTATATATATATATATATATATATATATATTTACACTTTTGTATGCCTAATTATAATTCATCTACTTTCAATAAAATTGAAACTAGTATCTATAATCAATTTGAAATTAATTTTTATTGAAATTGATTCTATAATCATAATGATAATAATAATAACAATTTTAATACAAGATAGGAACATATCTCTAAAATTTATTGAGAGAAAAGTAATAGAGTAGTTTAAAAAAATAACAAGAAATTTGTCATAGCGAAAATTTTTAGCATTAAAAATTAAATATTTGAAAATATAAATATCAAAATGAATCTATCCACAAAATACATGAAAAAAAAAAAGGAAAGATATTTTCTTCAAGGAAGAAAAATATTTCTAGAATGAAAATAGCATTAGAAGTTTAATCGGAATAAATCTTGTTGGTATCTTTTCCTACCATTTTCAACTTTATTTTCATTACAAATGACAAAAGTACCTACAATATAGCAAAGGCTGCTATAAGTTTTAAATATTCCCAAAATTTCGACGTTTGAAGAAAAGCAAGCTATTGATCATGGTTATATATTCAAATTCTTCTCCCTTAACATATTTTATGAAGTATTTTTTAAGAATACCTCATAAAAGAGGCATAAATATCTATTTATCTAAAGAGTGAGTCAATACAATAAATGCACATTAATTAATTTAAAAGGTTATAAGTTTGTATTTTCTCTGACTGTCTTAAACTAAACTAAGTATAATTTAAACAATATTTTTATAAAAAAAATAATAATAATAATAAACAATATTTGAAAGATTAGAGATGGAAATGGAACAAAGTACCATTTATTTATTTTAAGTTGGGGTATTCATCGGTCGGTGTCGGTTTTGGTGAAAACTGACACCAAATCGACTTAACGGTTTCCTAAAAAATGAAAACGATACCGACCGATCAGTTAAATCGTTGGTTTGATTCATAACATCGATTAAAATCTGTTAATTCATATTATTTTTTATTTTTTTTATTAAAAAATATAATTTAAGAATTAATTTTTAAAAATGAGCATATAGAATAATTTTTTGGAACACATTTAAATTTAAGTTAATTTTGTAATAATCCAATAAGGTATATATATATAAAAGTACCAATAAAGAATATATTTAATCATATGAAAACATACTTGAAAATTGACCGATCAACCCTATTTAAATCGATTTGATCGGTCCAATCAATTTTGGGAGAATGTATGTACAACACTAATTTTAAAATTTTAAGTGATATTCATTCTAAGAAAGAGAGAGGAGATATTTAAAAGCATAAGCATATTAGGATTATACTTAGCTCAAAGCTGCTCTGTTGTCAAAGAATCCATAATGAGCATCTCCACTTTGAACCAATGCGCATTTCAATTCCATTTTTCTCCTTTCTTTTGCTTTTTTTCTTTCATATATTCTTTATTTTTCTCCGCCGCTGAATTTCAGATGAGCTTTCTTCTCTGTGTTTCCGTGGAAGTTTCATCTGGTGAGTTCAATTTTCCTTTTCTTTGTGTAATCCATGTCTTTAATTCTTAATTCATCGCCGAGGTTTACGTTTTTCCGAGCTTGTGCGTAAATTAATTTAACCTGTTCGTCGATTTGGAATCAATTTTGTGCGAAAATTTCAATATGTTTTGTAGTTTGTTTGTGTGTTGAAATCGAATTGTTTGCCTTGTTGAATGTTTGCGTTCGATTTTGCTGTTAATTTTACCGGTGCGACTTAGGGATTCACTTGGTTATCAATGGATATCCAGTTTGAATGATTGCTTTCTATTCACGCTAGTTCTTGCTAATCAATGCTCGTTTAATTCACCGCTGTGGTTTACGTTTTTCTGAGCTTGTTCGTGAATTAATTTAATCTGTTCGTCGTTTTTGGAATCTATTTTGTGTGAAAATTTCAATATGTTTCGTAGTTTGTTTGTGTGTTGAAATCGAATTGTTTGCCTTGTTGAATGTTGTTGCTCGTCGTTTGCGTTCGATTTTGCTGTTGATTATACCGATTGACGGTGCAACCTAGGGTTAATTTCGATACTCTATAGTCGGTTTGAATGATTGCTTTCTATTTAGGCTAAGTTGATCTTGGAATTTGTTATGAACAGAAGTATCTTGTTGAAACCTCAAACTGGAATTGTATACTAGAGTTGTTACGATTGAAAGGGGCAAACGTGTGAGAGTAAGAAAGATGCAAAACGATAGATGATTAGAAATTTGGAAACAAAGGCGATTTGTAAGCGATGTAATTTTAGCCAGTAGTTCTTTCGTATTGAAATTGGAGGAAATTCTTGTGTCTGAGGCTTGGGGAAAGAATGGATGACTAGAAATTGATTTCTCTTTGTTTTTTTTCTAACATCCATTAGCGTATAGGTCAACTTACGAACATCTCGACTATTCTCATGGAACAACATGTTTGAACCTATAATAGTTGGATGTCAAGGAAACTCGTAGAAAATTAATTTTTAGGTAAGTGACCACTATGGATTGAACTTATAACCCATTGTTTCCTCGAGACTTTCTTGACCACTAGTTCAACCCATGATGTTACCTACTACTTACCGATGTGAAGAATCAACTTTTTTTATTTTTTATTTTTCTTTATTAAGCAATAACTTGGAAGAAACTTTGGAGAGTATACAAAGTACTTGGTTTCAAGTGGATGCAAAGTAAATGATGGTCATAAAAGAGGTCAATACTTCAATAAATGCTTGCAGATATAGCAATTTCTTTTCTATTTTTGACAAGCATCAATTAGACATTGTAACCTGCATAATTTTTACGTGCTCAGCTCCTTGGATTCTCAAATGCTTATTTTTCATTTTCAGGTCTTTTCTTGGCTGTTTGACAACTTCTGCAATTATTATTTTGCTCATAGGATTCACTGATACTGTTTTCATTTGACTTGTCAGGCACACATTGATTTTCTCTATCCTTTATTCTAAAGGAACATCTGATTCCTGCCCACATGTCAAAAGTTGGAAGCATGTTTTTCTGCTGCAGTTCAAATAAATACAAGAGATTGGATGCAAAGCTTGGAAGAAAAATGCTTGAAGTCAAAAGAAATTTAGCCGGACATGACAATTTCAAGTCATTGAATGGCATAATCTTGAGATTCCCCCAATTCAGAAAAGGATTACAGAATATCAGAGGTGTATTTGAACAGTATGGTGAGTTTCATTTTTGCTGTATCTCTATGCTTGAGCTTCTCCCGCACAAGGCTTTATCACTCTCTATTTCTCTCACAGATGAAGATTCAAATGGAAGCATTGATCGCGAAGAACTCAAGAAATGCTTACAACAGCTGCAAATGCACATGACTGAAGAGGAAGTCGAGGATCTTTTCTACTCTTGTGACATTGATGGAAGTGCTGGAATACAGTTCAACGAGTTTATCGTTCTTCTATGCCTCATTTATCTCCTCAAGGACCAGAATTCGCCCATGGTAAGCACAAACAAAGATTTATCCCTCCATATTCATTCAGTTTTCAATCTGTTTATCATTCTTGGTCATTGTTGAGGATCTCACAATGTATAAGTAAATTAACATGAGTTAGGCCTCTCATTCTCAATTGGTTTTGAGATTAAACGGTTGTTTATCCCACATTAGAAAAACGAGGAGACTTCTTAATATTTATAAGATAGACGAGTTACTTCAGTCATGGCTAATTGGTTTTGAAATGAAAGTCCAGGCTATCTAACTTGGTATCATAGTCCATTAAACCCAAACGAGTATCCAATTCAATAAAAATGACATTGTGATCCAATCATCCAAGAATTGTGAACCCAAAGAAACACCATCTCGAAGACACCTCCTAATATTTATAAGATATATGAGCCTTATGAGCCTTTTCTGCTCATAGCCAATTGGTTTTGCTAAAACCTCATGTTTTTCTGATAAATATAAACATCCTTGAGGTTTGTTACAGAAATCAAAGCTGGGTTCACCTCAACTTGAAGCAACTTTTGACACAATCATCCAAGCTTTCATATTTCTCGATAAAAATGGTGATGGAAAGCTCAACAAGAAAGAAATGGTCAAGGCTCTGAACGAGGCTACTCCATCCGAGAGATCCCCAGCACGCATTATACAGACTAGATTCAGTATTGCTCCCTTCACTAAAGATACTCCATATCCGTTTTTGTTTAATGAATCGTTCTATATAGTTCAGATATGTCGAACGTATCTGATCAAACAATAGGGCAACATATTCATTAGAGCTAAGTAGTAGATTGGCATAAGGCCACATATAATAACCATTTTAGCTTATAAACAATATTTTCACTTGTTTTCTTTTTCTAAGAAATCATTCGATAACTATTTGGTTTTGAGGTTTTTGAAAATTGTGTTTGTTTTCCAACAATAGCTTACATCTTTTTTAAGAAACCATTTGAGTTCAAACATTTCTTCAATAAATGTGAAAGCCATAGTAAAAAAAATTGCAAAGAAGCACAATTTCAAAAACAACAAACTATCAAAAGAAGCTTTCTCAAAAAAAAAAAAAATAAATAAAAAACTATCTAAAGAGGCATAAAATTTTAAAGCAATGCTTTACTTTTTTATTATATATTGAGTTCCCAACTTTTATTAATGGATGCAGAAGAAATGGACTGGAACAACAGTGGGAAGGTCAATTTCAGGGAGTTTCTATTTGGTTTCATTAACTGGGTTGGAATTGACACTGATGATGACCTCTCTCTTACATGAAATTTAAACAGGACAAAGACATCCATTGTAGACATGAAAGACTATGGCTTTTAAAAAATAAGGTCAGACTGATAATGCCATTCAAAATTGTGACACTTGCTGATCATTTAGTGCCAACTACTTTGTTTGTTTATTTCATTTTTCAATTGTAATGTTCAGGATGAGTTTGTAAATTAGATTACATAATGTTGTTCTGATCTTTATTAATGTCACTATATTGACTTCTTGAATTTGATTATAGTGAGATATTACTTCGTTTGTTTATTTCATTTTTTAATTGTAATGTTCAGGATGAGTTTTAAAATTTGACCACAAAATGTTATTCTTTTTTTTTAATTTAGTTAGAGTGAGATACTAAAAGGATTGGTGGCCTGATCGATACCATAATCACGAGTTCGATTCTTGAAATCAGTATTTAACTCTCAATTATTTGAGAGCAGTCATCAAACCCTCCTCGAGTTTGTGGTCTCTCTCCTAACTTGAAAAAAGAAAAGAAAAGAGTGAGATACTACTTTATTTGTTTATTTTATTTTTCAATTGTAATGTTTTTTATGAGTTTGTAGATTATATTACATAATATTATTCGTATAGTCATTAATGTCACTATATTGACTTGTAAAATTTGTTTGGTTTTTGTTTTTTGTTTATGTATTGGAAAAACTAATCTGTTTGTTTATTTCATTTTTCAATTATACTGACCGGACTTTGTGAATTAGATTACATAATTTTATTCTTATCGTCATTGTTGTCTCTGTGTTGACGTGTAGAATTTGGTAAACTGAAATTTTTTTTTTTTTGAAACAAGGTTAAACTGAAAGTTAACCCAAGTAAGTTGATAAGGCGAAATATGCAGTGTTTTAGTAAGTTAACCCAAAATTGATTTTTTTTTTTTATTGCTTAAATTTCTTATCTTAGTTTTGTGTATTTCAGATTTTTCTTATTGGGGAAGATTTTTATACTACGAAAAGTGTGCCTTAATATTACCGTGTATCAAAGAATAACTAATTGGGGTTTAAATCCCAAATATTGTTATTTAAAAAAAAAAATAAGTATTAAGGTTTGAATCCCAAATATTAATAATTAAAAAAAAAATGAGAACGTATAAGTTTCAATCAAATAAACTTGAAATATTTTGACATGCACAAAATATTTTTAAAAAGTCCATATAATTTGTTATCTACCGTCAATTTTCAATATTTTTTTTACCACCACAATAGGCTCATGGCTTTATTAGTTGATGACAAATTTAGATGATTTAATATTTATTGAGGAATTGAAATTTAGTTCAACTTTGGCGCATTGGTTATTATTTGATAGTAATCAATTTTACGGTCACGGTTAAATTCTGCACATAAGTATTCGATTCTTTTTAAATAATTCATTTGTGACAGATTTCTACTATTTTCTTAATGAAAAATTTACCCCTGTTTAAAAAGTACCCATCGATTGATTAAAAATTATATGCAAGTTGAAAATTATTAACGAACTAATTGAAAATTAATTGACAAATAGATATTTTAATCATTTTTCATGGACGGACCTATTTTTTTTGCTACGGATTAATTATTATTATTATTTAAAAAAAAAGTGTTATTTATGATATATATATATATATATATATATAATCCGTGAGCCACGTTGCAATTCCGACGGCTGCACATCTGGCGCGGAAAATATACTAACATGCTAGTCTCCCTAAATTGACTCTATTTTCTCAGCTCCTCTTTATTATTTTTTTTTTTCTTTCTTTTTCAAATTATTATATCTCTTTCTTAGCGTTATGATCTTCACACAACGTTCTCGAATCGACGTTTATGGAAATTTATTAGGGCTCTTAAATCCGAGAGAGCGAAATAGGGAACCGCCATCCATTGATTCGGTCACTCTCATTTCAACATTTCAGTAAACTGTTCTTCAAGATTTCCGTGATTTTGCTGTTGCGTTGCTGAGAATTGAAAGCTTATGGAACTTCCAGAAGAAATTATGGTTTCTGTTCGATTCTTACCCTTCGGCTGTTTAGTGAAGTGAAGTTTGAACTTAGAATCGTAGATTCAGTTAGGTATTTGATTGTTTGAATTTTTCTGTACTGTGTGTTTTTTGTGGTTTGATTAATAGTATTGTTCTTATTTCTGTTCGTAGTATTAGCTGCTAGAGAAGTAGTTTTTCGAATTTGTTTGATTGGATTCATTTGGATATTTGAAGTTGTTTTTGTGGAAAATGGCTTGTGAAGCTATACAACTGTGGACATTTAATGGATTAGTGGCTGCATTTCTTGATCTTAGTATAGCTTATCTTTTATTATGTGCATCTAGTCTTGTTTTCTTTACATCCAAATTTCTTGCACTGTTTGGATTATGTCTGCCTTGCCCTTGTGATGGGCTATTTGGGAACCTTAGTAGTGATCATTGCTTCCAGAAGTTACTAGTAGAACGATCGTCGAAAAAAATATCTTCAGTCGTACGTTCGGCTAGAGACAAGTTCCCATTGAATTCCATGTGGGATCATGAGCCAAAATGTTGTTTTGAGTCAATGTTAGTGCAAGAGAGGAATGGAAAGGAGGCACATGTTGAATTGGAAGGTGAAGCATCTCGTAGTTCCTTTTTTAAGACCCGATCGTCTCGATGTATGATTTGTGGAGACTTTCACAGTGTGAAAGAATCGTGTTGTGAAGGCGGTGTGGGTCGTATGAATGACATTTTACAGTCGGATGTGGAAGATGTTTCTCACTCTCCTTCAAGCTTCAGTGGATTTGGGGATAATAATACAGAGGACGGCTTCTTTTCTGTTGATTCTGGAGGTAGCAACATTTAATGTTTACCATTTGTTATTTTTTCCCAGTTAGATCAGCTAAAAATTCATGATCATTTATGTCACTTTGATTGCTTTCTCATGCCAGGTTTGAGTTTATTAGGAAAGTGAATAGCTAACATCTTTGTCTCCTGAACTTTTTTTTGTACTAACAGTATAATTTTTATGTTGAGGGAACTAATGGGTTGTCTTAGTGGTCAATAAGGTGGCAAGTAAATCGGAAGGAAGAGAATGAATTCAATCCATAACTTTATGTAGAAGGATCAAGTCGTAGATTAGTCGAGTTGCGCTCATTTTGATGTTTCCAGTAATGCCCTTTAGATAAGTCTAATGTATTTCATATTAATTTTCATGGGAATTTCTGAAGTATGAGTAGAATTTTCATTTAATTGGTCATGCTCATTTCTTCATTCCTTATTTTATCTTATCATTATTTTTTTAACGCAAGTTTTGAGATTCCTTATAAGAGAAATTTTGCACTTTCTTCATAATTTGGCAATAACTGCAATCTGGGCATTCTTAAATTGTAGATGGAAGAGAGGATGCTTCATCAGACAACGATAATCAGTATAAAGTATTTCCTGCTCTCGAACTTGATGAATCTTATGATGAGAAACTATGGGCAGAGAAGTATGGAACATTTTTTGAAGAGGTAGGGAACAACTGTAGGGGGAAGTTATGCTTGGATGGTAATGAGAGTGATACAATCAAACTATTGGAACGAGCAGTCGAAGAAGAGCAGACAGCTCGTGCTACCCTATACCTGGAGCTTGAGAAAGAGAGAAGTGCTGCTGCCACTGCTGCTGATGAGGCCATGGCTATGATATTACGTCTTCAGGAGGAGAAAGCATCAATAGAAATGGATGCTAGGCAATACCAGAGGATGATAGAGGAGAAAACTGCTTATGATGCTGAGGAAATGAGTATTCTTAAAGAAATCCTAGTGAGGAGAGAACGGGAAATGCATTTCCTGGCGAAGGAAGTGGAAGCTTTTCAGAAAAGTTTCTTCGAAGATGATGGAGTTGATGTTGATCTGCTCGAGTCGGAAGTTACACCCCAAAGGCCCCCTTCTTTCCTATATTCAACTAATGATCCATCTCATATGCTTCGACGCATTAATAGATCCATTAGAGACAAACAAAATGCAAGTTACATAAAACATTCTGCACAATATGAGATTCCATCGATGGAGTCACGAAAATTAACTTTTGAATTCGAGGAAGAGTCGCCATTTATTCAAGCAGATGAATTTGCTGATGCTGCAAAAGCTGGGGGTGCGTTGTTGCACCAAGCTGCTGATAACTTCAAGGGTAATGCAAACGTTGACTATGAGTTACAAGAAAAGGGCATGGTAGAAGATGAGGATATATACATTCTACAAGGAGAAGTAAATGAACTGGAACCATATCTACACAGAAACGAGTCAAATGGTCTTGGTAAGGTTGAGAAATCCATGGAACTGATTGCTGATGATCAAGAAAAAGTCGACGAAGTTTTATATGATGGGTTGGCATCTGCTAAATTAATTCTTCCCTGTGTTGAGTACAATTGGGAAAAGAATGGTGACCATCAAAAGCAGCAAACAAGAGATCTAGACTCTGTGACTGATATAGATCCCTATCCTCACGACATTCATGTCATCAATGATGAAGCTACCATGGACGATGAAGCGAGTGCCGAAGCAAGTAAGGAACCGGTGGTCAAGGGTACCTCGAGTGTTCCAGCAAAATGTGGTGGTCCATCCTTCAGCTTGTTGAATAGTGAACTAGACATCACAAGAAGCAGCTCAGATGCCACTGTTAGATTTCCACCAATAGCTCGTTCTCGAAGAAATTTCTCTCATTTCGACATGCGTAGAAATTCAATGTCTGCTGTCGATTATGAAAGGTCAAAAATTGACAATGAAGTTGAGTGGCTCAGAGAAAGGTTGAAGATTGTTCAGGAGGGAAGAGAAAAACTCAAGTTCTCTGTGGAACACAAAGAGAAGGAGAACAATCAGTCACAACTCTTAGAAATTATAACAAATCAGCTGCGTGAAATCCGACAACTGACGGATCCTAGAAAGGAAACTCTGCGGGCTCCATTGCCTCGATGCTCTAAGGTATCAACCAGTTTTCAATTGATTAATATGCTATATGAATCGTTTTCTATTAGACCCTCAAATATATCCAAGGTTTTTTTTTACTTGAATTATATCCAAGTTAAAAAATGCCAAATGTCCAATTGATCCATGAACTTTCAATTTTTTTCTCTAATTAAATTACTGATGTATTCGACAATTTAACGAATCTATTTGACACAAAATTTTGTGCTCTGAAGTGCATTAGTAGAGGTTTGAGGTTTTGAAAGTACTTTCCTTTGAAAGTCCCAGATTCGAAATTTACAAGTAAGCTCAATTGTAGAATTTTTTGTTGTCTCTAAAGTTTGGACCTTTGAGCAAGTTCAGGTACCTCCAATTATGTAGTGTGGCAAAGTTTCAATTCTCCGTTATATATACATAAAAAAAAGGAAAAAAGAAAGAAGAAGACATTTTTGTGTTTGATAAGGTATTAAACTTCCAATCTTCTATCAATAGGTTTTTTTTCTTCTTTTAATTTTAAGAATTCATTCCATACCTTTTATTGGACTAATTAAATAGACCTATTAGAAACAAAATTGAAACTTAATAGACTTATTAATCATTTTTTGAAAGTTTAGAGAACCATTTGACAAAATCTTAAAAGCTCTGGAACTAAAATTGGTTATTTAACCAATATTTAACATACTAGCAAACAGGTGACATTGTAGAATGAAAATTTTAGTTTGTCATTCATCTCAGTACATAAAGCGGTAAATGCTCTGCATTCTAGAACTTAGCATTATCAACCATTCTTAAATGTTGACATCAAAGTCACATTTTTATCGTTCATTGCTGATGATCTGATGGCTCTGTTTTCAGGCTATGTCAAAGAAAGGATGGTGGCGAAGCTCATCTTTAAGCATTCACAGAAGCAACTAGTTTGACCGCCCCCGACACCGAAAACGGAAGAGAACAGGAAACAGGAAACACCATTGCAAAACATGATACAGAATCCACCAGGTTAGAAATTCTAGGTCTTTTTGCTCCACTGCCATACAAGTCATGTGTATTGGGAATAAGTTGGCAGGTTATGTCTTATAGTTTAACAGATCATCCCTTTTGTACTTTCTCTAAAAAAAAATTGATGCGGCTGATAGAATGTACTATTTAGTTGTCATATTGAGATTGTTAGATGCTTTTGGCGTCGAGATTAAAATCTCATTTTGATTTTTATATTTTGGATTTCATTTAGAGCAGGTGAGAATTATATATTTTTATTATTTTTCTTTTACATTCGTGAGTGTATAGGTCATAGGTCAGGTTACGCAGACCTTGACTATTCTTACGGTACACAATCTGACCTTATAATATTTTGATATTAAGAAAATTCGTATGAAATTATAATTTTAGTCTGTGATATTGTTTTGCTCAATAGGTGACTCAAACTTATACTTTTATTGATACGTGAATAGTTAATTTCTACGTGAAGAATTATTTTTTAGATTTTATATAACTATAGGAAAGGGAGATGAATATTGCTTCTTGGGATCAAACCTGTGAGATTGGTGTTGAACTGATTTACAACTAAATAATGAAATTCATTGCGCCACTATCCATTCGGTTTAAATTATAGCTTGTTTGCAATCAAAATTCACAAATTGGTTATTTTGAAGGATGTAAAATTTTCAAGGTTTGGATTATAAGATTTTGAAATTTATGATACTTTTTAAGATTTTGATATTGTTTTGATGATGAGTGTGAAGAAGCAATTTTGATGAGAGTTTGAGCCGACTAAAATATAAGTGAGAAACATCATGGACAGAGCAACACCCATGAATATATATATAATCTTTTCATAGTCAATCTTATGAAGGATGTAGAGAAAAAAAAACGGGCTTGTGACAATAAATAGAAAGAGGGGATGTTTGTTTACCGTATTTTTAGAGGATTTAGATTGAGAATTTACTAATTTCTCTTTTAAAAAACTACATTCAAATAATTTTTTTGTAACTACTCAAAATAATGTCTTGTTTTTACTATTCAAAATAATTTCTAATTTTTAACTATTCATTTTTAATCATTCATTTATAACTATTCAAAATATTCTTTATTTTTAAATTACTCATTTCTCATTATTCATTTATCACTCTTCGAAATAATTCATTTTTAATAATTTATTTTTAATCATTTTTTTAATTACTCAAAATAACTACTAAATTTAAATTCATATTTAAATAAGTTTTTTTCTCTAATTTCTAAAATAAAAATTAGATTCAAATGAGTATTTGACTACAACTTTCAATTTTTAATAATTAAAAAAAATTCGACAACCAAATACCTCCAAGAACTTAATAGTGTTGATGATTTGAGAACGAGAGTATTTTGCAGATTCTTTTTAGTGCAAGTAACGTTTTGCTTATAAAAAATAAAAAAGAAAAGAATCTAGTGGAATCCTATTTTAAAATTGAGAATTTTCGAATAATAAGAAGAAATAACAAAATAAGATAAAGATTATATGTGAGAAAAAAAAATATCCTTAATTTTATTTCGTTGTTTTATAAATTAATAACAACTTGTAAGTTGTTTTAAAAAAACAACAACAACTAGTAAGTTGACATACGTGAGAATTTTTTTTTTTAAATAAGTCGAAAGAAATGCAAATTGATATAGTCCTTCAAATTTAGGGTTAAAATTGATGTTTGAAGTTTAAATTTATGTTTTCCCCCCTTTTCAATCTCATTTTAAAATGCTTGAAACAAATAAGGAAAATGTAAGTGAAGAAACTTAATTTTATAAGTTAAAAAATACATTACGAAATCATTATCAAATTGGTTTCTAAACAAAAAAAATCATTATCAAATTGTACAAAATATACATACCCAAATCTTTTTTTTTCTACAGTCATGCCCAAATCTTTAAAAATTTGAAATAATTATTATTGCATTAACAATTATAATTATTATTGCCCCAAATCTTTCTTCTTCTTTTTTTTTTTACAATTATAATTAAATAATTAAAAAATATTCTGACCCATTTAATTACTTTTTTTTTTTTTGAGACACAACCCATTTAATTACTTAATTCTAGGACTGAATCTCTCTTGGAGAACCCTTTCACTAATCTAACCTTACAAACAAATCTTTCATTTTGTAGATTGAGAAAAAGAGTTTCAGTAGCAACAGCCGGAATGCGAGCGAACGCTTCTCTTTCTCCATCTCAATCGCTTGAGATCTTGAAGCTTTGATCTTCGATTTTTCAATCTGTATTGTTCCATGTGATTGCTGGTTTTCGCTGTGGATTTTTATCACCAGTTTTGGTTCTCTTCGTCTCTGATTTCAGGTACAGGATTTCGAATTTGGCTCTGATTTTTGTTTTTGACGTCTTCGATTGTTCAGTAGAATCGGAAATATTGTTCTGGATCTTCGTTAGGATGAGAAGCCCCTGCGTTTTGTGCATTCCGTGGGATTTGAATGGCTTTGTATAAGTTACTAGGATGGATGATTTAGGAGTTGCTTTCGATTGTTTGATTTCTGCAGATTGCGTTTGAACAGTAGTTACTAGGATGGATGATTTAGGCCTCTTTTGATAACCATTTTGTTTTTCGTTTTTTGTTTTTGTTTTTGAAATTTAAGCCTACAACAACTACCCTACCATAGATTTTTCTTATTTAGATATCTACATCTTACCTATATTTTAAGAAACAAAACCAAAATTTGGAAACAAAAAAAAGTAGCTTCCAAAAGCTTGTTTTTGTTTTTGAAATTTGGTTAGTATTCACTACTTGCTTAAGGAAAGATGGATACATTGTAGGAAATTTGAGTAGAAATAAGCTTAATTTTCATAAACCAAAAACAAAAAATCAAATGGTTATTAAATGGGGCCTTAGGGGTTGCTTTCGATTGTTTTGATATCTGTAGTGCGTTTGGACAGTGGTTATAAGAATATAATCTTAATCTGGTTTTGCTTTTGTTTATTTGATTGGTGTGGTGTTAATGGATTTTGTTCGATTTAATTATGTACGAACGCTTTTTGGTTGTTTGTTTGTTTCCAATGGTATCTTTGAATCTGTGTTTAGGGAACTGAATGGGGAAGAAAGCTAAGAAGAAGAATGTACGAGCTTCTCCGAAGGACAAGCCCGTATCTTCAAGTTCACCAAGGGAGGTGCCCCAACAAAGCAGCACAATGGTGGAGATTGCTGATGGTGATGCTTCGGTTGTTAAGTCGAAAAGCCAATGCCGACATATTGATAAATGTTTAAATTTAAATGAGTTATCATCTAAACTTGGGTCCTTGGAATCTGTTAGCTGTGAAGATTGCCAAGAAATTTCGGTTGATAGAAGGGGGAGTAAGGGGAAGGCTAGACACGGGAAGAAAAAGGGGGGAACTCCTGTGGATGTAAAAGCTGATTCCAAAGCAATTTGGATTTGTTTGCAGTGTGGACATTATGCCTGTGGGGGTATTGGACTTCCTACAAACTCTCAGAGTCATGCTGTTCGGCATGTCAGGCAAACTCGTCACCCTGTGGTGATTCAGCTCGAAAACCCGCAGCTTCGATGGTGTTTCTCTTGCAATACACTACTTCCAGTAGAGAAAACTGAAGAGAATGGTGAACAAAAAGATGGCTTGTCTAATGTGGTGAAGTTAATTAGGGACCGGTCGGTGGAAGAGTTGCTTATAGGTGTTGAAAACACATGGAATTGTAGTGAGGTTATATCTGCTGCAACAAAATCAGAAAGTTCCATATTTAGTGATTTGAACAGAAGAAATCATTATGCTGTAAAGGGCTTGATTAATCTAGGTAACACTTGTTTTTTCAATTCAATCCTTCAAAATCTCTTAGCCATTGATATGTTGAGAGATCATTTCGTGAAATTGGAGGAATGTGTTGGACCTCTAACTATTGCTTTGAAGAAGATCTTTATAGAAGCTAGAATGGAAGGCAGAACGAAAGGTTCAATTAATCCAAGATCAGTTTTTGGTTGCATCTCTGCCAAAGCCCCTCAGTTCAAAGGAGGTGAACAGCATGATTGTCATGAACTGCTTCGAGTTCTGCTTGATGGATTGTCTACTGAAGAGCTGGCTTCAAGGAAAAAGAAGTTAAAGGAAGGGAGAATACCTGGAAATCCGACTCCTACTTTTGTTGATGGGATGTTTGGGGGGCAAGTGTCAAGTGCTGTATGTTGCAAAGAATGTGGCCACACATCGACAGTTTACGAACCATTTCTAGATCTCTCTCTTTCTGTTCCAATGAAGAAACCTCTGGCTAAAAAGGTCCAACAGGCAAAGAAGACAAAAGTGCCTCCCAAGAGAAGTGGAAAGACGTTTCCTAAAACTGACAAGTCTTCAGGTGTTGTACCAGTTCAAGTTTCCGCTGTTCCATCGTCTAGTAATGATTCTTCACTGACATCAGAGGCCAGCGCCAGTGGCACAGGTACAGTCATGGAGAAGACTTTAAGTTCTCCGAATCTCTCCGATGTAAAAGAGTCCGAAAAAGAAATTTTGATTGAGAATGGAAGAGAAGGGACTTCAGATGATTTGACGTGGATGTGTTTCCTTGAACCAGAACCAAATGCCGAAAATTGTGATATTTCCACTACTCAGTGTTCTGAAAACAATGCTGAAGTATTTATTAGTGATGATTCACAACAAAGCATCTCTGGGTCGAGTATGCCTGTGTCATCCCTTCACAATGAGCCCAATCAACGACCAGATTTTTCTCCGGTGGATTCGTGTGTTGATGAGTCCCCTTTACAGGTTCAAGCCTCTGAAGTCTTGTTGCTCCCTTACAAGGAAGAGGGTTCCTCTACTGAAGTAGCAAAAGAAGATGATCAGTCTTCCTCATCAGTTTTGGGCTGTGCTCAAGATGATACTGATGGATTTGGCCTTGGTGGTATGTTTGATGAGCCCGAAGTCACTATGGGACCCATTGAAAGGCCCTCCACTGGGAATGAAGTTTCGGAAAGTAGTTTTATTAGTGAGTCTGATCCTGAGGAAGTTGATAATACTGATTCTCCTGTCTCTGTGGAGAGTTGTCTAACTTATTTCACAAAGCCAGAGCTTCTGTCGAACGAAAATGGATATAACTGTGAGAAATGCTTAAAAAGGCTACAACAACGAAGGTTGGAAATGAAGAAGCAATCGAAAGCTGACAAAGCTGTTGCAAATGGATATCAAACTGCAGTAGGGGATGATATATCATGTTTAGACGAGGACTCTTCACTTGAGGTGAAGAATCAAAGAAATATGAATTTAGTAAATGGTTCCATAAATCATACTAAGGGTGAAAGCTCGAATTTGAAATCGAATGTAGACTGTTCCAGTCAAGATTGCTCAAAGCCTGTGCCTGTGAATTGCAAGACAGATTCCCTCAATATATATGAGGATGAAGCGAAGGTTGGTGGAGCTATGAGTCTTGGGCCAGCATATACTTCATGTAGTAATAACACCAGGAACCAAGAGAATTCTGATGGTATATCCCGGTGTTCGCTTTCCAACGATGATCCTAGAAGCAGTGGACTTCCAAAAACTAATATTGAGTCCTTGAGTTCAAAAATATCTGGTGAGAACGGTGAATCAGAAAAAGGTGATGATGGTGAGATGGATTCTGATTCAACAATTGTGAATGTGAAGAGAGATGCAACGAAGAGATTTCTCATTCACAAGGCCCCTCCTATCTTGACAATTCATATAAAGAGGTTTAGTCCTGACGCTCGCGGTCGTTATAGTAAATTGAATGGCCATGTCAGATTCAAGGAGACCATTGATCTTAAACCATTCATGGATTCCAGGTATTGCCTTCGTCCTTGTATCCTTGGTTAAAATCATTTTAGTTCTTGTGTTGTGAGTTTCATTCCATTTTAGTACTTTCGAATGTCCCATTTTATGCACATCTTGTCTTCTCTTGCGTTAACATTATTTTTAATATTTAATCATTGCCAATAAAAATAACTTCAAACTAACAGTATGAACTAATTTTAAGCTTTATTGTTAGTACAAGGACTAAAGTTGAATGTTCAAAAAATCTAAAGACTAAAATAGAACCAAGTTGTAGACGTACAGAAGTTGCATCTAATCCAACTATCTATGACTTATGTTTACTATGAAAAGCCAGATTTGGTGGATACTGATCAGTAAAACAAAATGTAAAGTTTTCATATACACTGTTGGCTAGACTAGATCTATAGCAATTCAATTTTTTCTTCTTTCGCAACAACATAACCTTTAATTTGAAGATTTTTCAAACCTATAAAAAACATAACCTTTAATTTTACATTATAGATACACACCTCCTTGTCCAGACTAATATCAGAACAGAAGCAATGCTTAGCTTATGGGTTCACATTCATGTACTGATATACAACCTTGCATGCTACAACTCAAAAACTATGGATAATAAAAATCTTTGCCATGTTGAGTTTCATGCGTACTTATTAGATAATGTGAACATCTATCTTAAAACCAATTGGCGATGAGAGGAGTAGTCTACCTACTTTATAAACACTAGGAGATATTTTCATCTTATCAATGTAAGATTCTCAACGTGCCCCCTCAAGATGGTGCCTCTTTTGGGCTATCAATCTTGAGTCGGATCTCAATTTTATTTTTATTGGATCGAATATCTATTTGGGTTTAATGAGCTCTAATACCATATTAGATAGTGTGAACATTCATCTTAAAACCAATTGACGATGAGAGTAGTCCAACTATCTTATAAACACTGGGAGATATCCTCACCTAATCAATGTGGGGTTCTCAACAACACTTATACCAATGCATAGATTTCACTGAAGTGAAAGTACATTTCTAATAGTGTCCCTAAGCCATCATGGATGGATTGGCCTAGCATTAGGGAACCAAAAGTTTATGGATTTATAATGGTCACTTACCTAGAAATTAATTTTCTACGAGTTCTTTTTATATCCAAATGTTGTACGGCCAGATGCTTTGTCCCATGAGAATAGTTGAGGGGCAGCATAAACTAACTCGAGCATTCACGGATATAAAAATCAAAAGTGACTTTAATTTGTAGACACCTCCCGTATCTCCATTTCTTTGTTGTCTCTCGATGCCTGGCCCAGGGCCAAACATGGTTACCCTTGTTCCAAAAAAAAGAGACAAGTGTCTCTGAGCCAAGGCCAAATAACTGATGTCCCGACTCCTAACCAGTGGAGTTCTATCTCACATCCGTCATTCTTTAGAGTTAGGCACTGTTCGTGTTGACTTATTTCTTTCTTGGTCACTTTCTGGTGGTGCAGATGCATTTTTCAATGATATTTAGTTAGCTTTGGTTTTGTTGGACAGTTAATGGTGACTGAATTCAAACAAATGTACATAACATTACATTAACACCATGCTTATTTATGTTCACAGGTGTACAGACGTAGACAATTGTAATTATCGGTTGGTCGGGGTCGCAGAGCACTCTGGATCTATGAGACGAGGACATTATATTGCATACGTGAGAGGAGGCAACAGGAGGAGAAGCAGTGTGGAAGCTGAGGAAGACGCTTCTGTTTGGTATCGTGTAAGCGATGCCTTCGTAAAGGAGGTTGCCCTCGATGAGGTTCTCGGATGCGAAGCATACATCCTATTTTATGAGATAACATGTTAACATGACAGATCCTTGGCTAACACATGCTTCTTACTTCAACGAAAGAGAGGTCGGTGAGTGTACAACACCTTTTACAAAATATTTTTTCCCCCGTAAAAATCCATTCTTTTTTATCTATTAGAGATCTAGGTTTTGAAATATGATTGTTACCAAATTTGTCTTGTTGCCATTGCCAAAAAGGGGGCTTGAGTCCCTTTCTCACCCCGGATTTTGTTATATGAGGTATATTATTGCTCAAATTGTTTCTTCTCTCATCTCTCTTTTTCCTTGCGACTTTTTTAAAAACATTTATCTTAATGGATTAGTATTGGCGAGGATAAATTTTGAGTATGCATTTCGATGGCACTTCAAAGTTTGTGAATGTATTTTCTTAGTTTGTCTTGTTATAATAGTTGAAGTGCACTTTAACCGAGGCATTAAAAAAAATTTAAAACCAAGTAAATGCCATAAAATGGTATGGAGTGTATTAGCTACACTCCTATCTCCTTTTGTGATGTGAAGATTGAAATTTCAAACCATTTAGTTTTTCTTTTAGTTGAAATCAAGTTATTTAGTCTATAATACTTTAACCAATTAAGATAGGTTGAGTTTGACTTCTAGTCACTAATCATTGCGACAAATTCAATCTATGATAATTTCTTATCTAGAAATTAATTTCTATGAATTTTTTGATAATATTAAATGTTGTAAGGTCAGGTAGCACACCCACTCACAAATTATTATTATTTTATTTTAAAAAAAAACTCATATGTTCGTATCTTAATATTACTCAATTGAGTGGCTTTTACAAACATGGAAAACAAGGTTCCAATACGTTAATGATCTTGTCTAAAAGATAAAAAATCCTTTAGTAGGTGCAAAAGTTATACTCTTGAGTTATTTCATGATTTTTGTTAATCTTGGACGTGCTACAACAGTGGACATGATATTAGTTTGATCAAATTCTCATTTTCACTTTTTTATTAGTTGTGATGAAAAGAAAGAATATCTTCTATAACAAATCCGGGGTGAAAAACGACCGACCGCCCTCTTTTTGGTCGATTTCAGTCAATCGAATTGATTTTTGGAGAATGTATGAACGTCACAAAAATTAAACATTCAAATCCTCTCGGTCATCAGTGAACTTGTATAAAAAAAATTGACAGTGACAACTTGATTTTTCAATGGGATACGTGATCCATATATTATGATTTGTTAGGACACTTTTTTTAGGCCATCAATTGTGTTGGACTAAACCCGCCCACTTTGACTGTTACTTTGTATCAATAAATTCACAGGCCAATTTAAGTTCAAAATCAACATCGAGTGGGCAGAAATTTTACAAAATATAGCTAAAATATCATCAAAATATAAGCAAAAATTTAATATTAATATTAAGAAATTTAAACTTATTTTAAAACTTCAAAAGTAACAACGGCCCTTCCACTATTTTTTTTTTTACGGAAGGCCTTTCCATTATATTTGTATAAAAGTTAGACATCAACATTTATACTAATTTATACTAAAAGGCAAAATATTTCTTCAAATTCTGCAAGCAAATTAATACAGAATTTTCATAACATTCAAGATTTTCTTCTTTGCAGTTTAACTTCCCAACGTAAGCATGGCATTATTATTTTGAAGTTCAATCTATGTACACATTTGTTTTTTTGTTTTTTTTTTCTTTTCAAAATGTACTAAAAAAATTTGAATTAACATAATTTGAACCATTCATGTTAGTCTTAGGAAAATGGATGAGTAAGCCAGCTTATACATACCTCCTCAACCACTAGGTCAGCTCAGGGTGATTAAGAACTACTAATATTAACCATGAAGAAACTATGTAAAAAGTTTTTACCTTGGGCTGTGTGAACCAGAGTGCAAAACATGCAACATTACAAAATAACAGAATAACATATGAAGAAAGTACATTGTACACACCCAATATGAATCAGCAAGAATCTCCTCTTTCCATCATCTCACAATGCTAGAACTAATCCGAATGAACCTGCCAAAACCAAGAAATGACCTTCATGATTCAACAGACACAAAAATTAATGTCCCAATAGGGTAAAGAATGCAGGAATGTTTCTATACGTAAGACTGGTTTAAGCTGCCAAATAAGTGTTTCCATGATCAAGAGGTCTTTGGTTCGATTTTTTTGTTGAACTCAAAGGAAAAAGATGGCATTTTTTTACCCAAAAAAGTTACCTCAAGGCAAGTGCCGTCGGTAAATTTCTATTCAATTGGAATTTGCAAGTGTGTTGTGGTAGGTTGAAGTTAGAATCAATCAACTGCTAAAATCTTGATAAATGCTTCTCATCTTCCTACTGTGTTCGTCGAATTTGATTGGGTTGAGACATCCAAATCATTGTCCCTTTGACTTTCCACTAATTGGCCGTTCAAAATCTCCAGCACGTTATCCGGTGGACATTTATGAACAGGATTTTTTGGTGACATTTGGCAGAAACATTCAGGCCAAGAATTCGTATAGAACGACTCGGGTGAAATGCGCTCATGTGGTCCGCCGAAGTGTGTGTCGAGCATAGCTCTCCTAATAGCTTCTTCAAAGCCTGTTGTCCTTCCGTTCTCTCTCTCGATGAAAATTGGAGCAAGAGCTTTTCTATCCGGTCGGATTGTAGTTCGGAAGCCATAGTAAAGACGGTGCCCCAGCAAATTGTTGGCGAAGTTGCTTGGTCCGTCATAGGTTGGCATGAAGATGTCGGAAAGGAGACAGACCATGTAGTCAACTGCAGACCCTGTCAATCCCCTTACATTTTCAACGAGTTCCTCTGAGGATTCGACAGAGCTATGGTTCTCGAGGAGGGGAAACAAAGCACGGAATGGCTTCATGAATCGTTCACCACCAAAGAGTTCACCAGCCGCAAGATAAATTCTAGTAGAATTGTCGAACCCCATGGAACGTAAAATGAGACCAACCTGCAAAACAAATAAGCCTAGCAGCATCAGTGATTCTTTTCTTTACATGTCAATGAAAAATGGCAAATGTAAGTGTCCAATAATCAACTGGTCCCTTTTTAAGAAGATGAAGTCAATTGTCGATGCGGACATTACCTCCTCTGGAGTTAAGGGACATTTTCCAATTGCCCTTCTTTCACTATAAACCAGCCTCTTCTTAGCAAAATTTCCATCTCGATATTTCTTCAAGATCTTTTGCTCTTCAGGAGCAAAAATATCAAAACACCTACAAGACAGTCAAATAATGTAAATAAAAAATAACATTTCCTTTTTTCTCTAAGAAATGGCACGAGAATGGAAGTAAAATGTATTGTGGGGATGTCTAAGCTCCTTCAGAATTTTTTTTTGATATTTGTACCCTTACGTACACTTCAACTATTCTCACGGAACATACCGTCTGACCCTACAATATTTGGATATCAGGAAAATCCATAGGAAATTAAATCCTAGGTAGGTGGTTATCATGAACCCATCACCTAAGGCCCTTTTGATCCTTAGGCTGGTTTGGAAATTTTCTTTTGAAAGAAAATGAAGTCCAACGAAAACAAACATAATTATTGCAAGGAAGCCATCAGGAACTTGTTTTAAAATCCATGGTCAAGTCGAGATTAGCGAAGAGAATACTTACCCTGCGAAGGCCAGCATGTCCATCTCAAAACGAAGGTGAATAGACATGAAATGGCCTTGATTGCGGAGCTTATCAACTATTGATTGGCTAATTCTTACAATATGAGGCTTAAATCTCAGAGCGTGATAATTAACCCTGCATCTCAATCTTTGGTATTCAGGATTGTCAATTTCTTCTGCTAAACGATGTGAAAATGGAGTGAGATATATAGCCCCGTGCTCCCTCATCTTTTCAAGAGCAACCGTAGTATACCAACTGATTGGAGCATCTCTAGGGGGTCGGAGCTGAATTGATTACAAAGAAAGAACATGAATACAAACAAATAATCTCCAAAAAAATATATATATACAGTTCCAACATCTGACTTTTTTACCTGAAAAGGTTTTATCTTCTTCGTTTTCCCATTCTTGCGAATATCTGGAATGCTTTGCACTATTCGTACATCATACCTCAGTGTCCTTATAAAATTCTCAACGTCATAGATGCCATGAAAACCACTACACAATAAAATCTAAAGTTACCAGGAAAATATGATAGAGGATGGAAAATTCTGTAAAGAGAACAGGGTTTTGTTGAAAGCTGTGTACATAAACATAAATTTATCAGAAGCAGTTGCATAGAAGTATGGTTTAATAAAATAGGCTCTGGTGTACAAATATGGTTTAATAATTCGGTTCTGATTAATGGTTTTCTGATGTTAGAAGAAAAAATAAAAAGGCTCCTCTCAGGCTCTCACTTCATGGTTTCACGGCTTCAACGGACAAAAATAAAAGAATTGGGCAAATACAACATAAGATGCACAAACAAGGTGACTAGAAGGGGTAGAAGTTCTGAAACCTACGTGGTCTTTTGTAATCAACTTTGTAGGGGTCTCCCCTTTTCTCTTGTAATTTCATATATCGATAACATAAAATTGTTTAGTTTCTTATCCAAAAGGAAAATGTTAAGATAGATATTTAAATTTAAAATACCTTTTCTCGTGCCAAAAGGAGTTTGCATCTAACTCAGGTAGCACCAGGGTTGCATTCATAATTCGAGCAGCAAGAACTGCATTACATATCTAAACCATCCATAATAACAATTAATAAAAAAAAACCAACTCGCATCTAGAGGAATGAATCTATGGAAGAGAATGGTGCAGAAACTAATCAAAACCGCCACCCACACCCCCGCAACCGCAACAACAAAAATGATAAAACTATTGTGAAGCTTGATACAATTAAGCTTTCCTTCTTTTAAATCACTTGGTTAGATGGAGTGCTGTCCCCAGGTCACAAAAAAACGAATGTTTCAGTATAGAAGCATTGAAACAGAAATATGTAATTATTATCAAAATGGGGTTGGTGTTTTAAAGGAATCTCATTCTTTTTGGAGGAAATTTCTAATCAGAATTTATGGTTTTAGTAAAAATGGTTGGTGCTCAGACTGGTCCAAGAAGTTTCAAATCTTAGCCTGTGGATGTCCATCTCTAAATTGTGGCTTTTATTATTTCGGAGCAATGGCCTCTTAATGAAAAGTGTTTGCTTCTTGATAAAATAAAATCAGAATCTCACAAACACACACACAAAGTAAATTTTCCACGAAGTTGCCACAAAACTATGTCAGAGAACCCCAAGGGACATCAAATTAGTGACTATCCATCATTGGCGAGTTTATAAGCATGCCATCTTTAAATTGTTAGTAATAATTAGTCTGCTCTAACCATCTAAACAGGTAATTTAAAAGTATAAGACCAGTTTTCTGGACATGAGTAGCATATCTTTCCACTCAAATTTGAACTCTACCGTACTCGTAACAAAAGAACTAGGAGAACATGAAGGGTGAAGAAAAAGGACAATAATAATAAAAAAAAACTAGAGTTGAAGAGATGTAAGAAATACTAACAGCACTGCGTTGTTGATTCAGACCACCATTACAACGAACCTTCAAGTAACCATTGCTTTCATGCGGTGGAGCTGCCATTGTGAGTTTGAGTTTTAAAATCTAAATTTTATTTAAGACAATAAACCCCTGAACTATAAACTTGTTGCATGAGACAATTATCGTTAAAGGCAACGAAGACGTACGTGGCCAGTCAGATCGCGGAGCTGAGGAAGGTCTCCAACCACCAGAATCAGCATGATTCCAAAGTTCTTCAGCCTTAATCTGATCAAATTAAAATAAAATGTCAGAATTCAATCGTGTTCAGACATTCATACATTACCAATAACTTTACCTCTTACTTCCTCCATGATCCAGATACTAGCTCATGAAGGTTGCTATCTTTTCGCATTCATAATTCGTAAGGTTTCTACACTAACGCATCAATTTTTTCAAAAAAAAATCAACAACATTTGGGGGAATTGGGAGACTCGAACCTGTAAACCCTTGGTTATTAGGTTATACATACCATTAGAGAAACAAAACAGAACTAAAAGAGTTTAAAGGGAAAGAGATAGATTTGTATTGAAGTTAATTATAACACAGAGCAAGTGAGCTCTTAAATACACAAGAAAGAGAGTAGGTGAGGCCCATGATTATACACCTTACTAATCTTACCAACTACACCCAAACCTACAAGAAAAGCTTAGCAGAGGTCAGAGTAATTAACAGAACTAATCAGCCACAGTTAGACTGAGATGATGAGATGTTGTCACAGCCTCCCTCAAACGAGGAGCGGGAAGATACTGAAGTCCGAGTTTGACGCGTAGAGAGCAAAAGAGCTGCGGAGATAAGGGTTTGGTGAGACAATCCGCAATCTGATCACGAGAGCGAATGTGCCGAACATCGATCTTATTATTGACAATCTGGTCCCGAATGAAGTGAGCATCCACCTCGATATGCTTAGTACGAGCATGAAAAACAGGGTTTCGAGCTAGAGCATTTGCAGAAATGTTGTCACACCACGTGATGGGAATGTTAGACGATTGCACCGAAGATCCGCAACAAAGCGAAGCGGTTGCACAATCTCACATGCCACCATAGACAAGGCCCGATATTCAGATTCAGTACTGGAACGAGCGACGACCGCTTGTTTTCGGGAAGACCAAGTAATGAGAGATGAGCCAAGGTACACACAATATCCGGTGACTGACTTACGGTCGTCTGGACAGGCTGCCCAATCCGCATCGGAAAAACCAGTCAATTGCAATGATAGAGCAGGTTGAATGTGTAAACCATATTGTTTGGTCCCCTGGAGATATCGCAAAACACGCTTTAAGGCCTTCCAATGAGAAGTACGAGGAGACTGATTGAACTGACTCAGTTTGTTAACAAGAGAAGGCAATATCAGTCGAGTATGCTGCAAGTAGTGCAAAGAGCCAAGGATACTACGATATGGTAGGGGATCAGCCAATAAGTCACCATCCAATCGAGACAATTGCTTGCTAGAAACCATCGGTGAGGGGACAGATTTGAGGTGTTGCAGTCGATGCTTGGTTAGAATGTCTTGAACATACGTTGCTTGATTCAAAAGAAGCCCATTCAAAGTGTGATGAACTTGAATCCCCAGAAAGTAATGGACTGGGCCAAGATCTTTGAGAGCAAAAGCGGCATGAAGACTAGTGATTATCCGATGAAGTAGAGACTGGTTGGAGCCGGTAAGCAAAAGATCATCAACATAGACAAGTAAATAGAGTAACCCTTCGGCGGTGTGCAGTATAAACAACGAGCAATCAGCTTGGGATTGAACAAACCTTAGTTTTAGCAAATATGATCGTAGCTCTTCATGCCAAGCACGAGGAGCTTGTTTGAGGCCATACAAAGCTTTATTCAGTTTGCATATATATGTTGGGTAGCGAGAGTCAATGTAGCCTTGCGGTTGTGGAGTATAAACTTCTTCCCGAAGAGTGCCATGAAGAAAAGCAT
Source organism: Sicyos edulis (assembly GCA_036507275.1). Classification (NCBI taxonomy): domain Eukaryota; kingdom Viridiplantae; phylum Streptophyta; class Magnoliopsida; order Cucurbitales; family Cucurbitaceae; genus Sicyos; species Sicyos edulis. Next base: position 2,280,564 of record CM071857.1, on the reverse strand, counting down.
TGGACACATCCGGTGGCGAATCAAGCAAACCCAAGTTCACGCCAAGGTCGAATGATGCGAATAGTTGCTGGTTTCACAACAGGAGAGAATGTTTCTCCATAATCAATTCCCGGAGTCTGCAGGAACCCTCGGGCGACCAGACGAGCCTTGTAGCGATCTATATTTCCATGCTTATCCCGTTTCAGCATGTATACCCACTTGGTGCTCACTAATCGTTTGGAGTGATCAGGAGGAATTAAGGTCCAAGTGTTTTGTTGAGTCAATGCTGCGAATTCCTGATCCATGGCCTTCTGCCACTGAGGCACCAAACATGCCTCTTTGTACTTTGTAGGCTCGAGAAGGGACCAATCGATATCAGAAGTTGCTTGAGCCACGCCACTGAACAGACGATTCGGTTTTGTTATTCCTGCTTTAGCCCGAGTCGTCATTGGATGGAGGTTGGATAGAGTAGTTTGCTTCTCGGTTGAAGGGGGAGATACAGGCAGCGGTGATGAAGCTGGATGGATTTGTGAGGGAACAGAAGCAGTGATCTCAGGCACGGATGGATCAGATAGGCTCACCATATCAACTGGACCCGCTTGTGGATTCTTAGAAGGGATCAAACTATGAAGTGCCGGTTGTATAGCTGGAAACCAGGATTGGAGAGGTGGCAACCCACCAGAATCTGCCTCAGTAGCAGGGGTGTGTTTTGTGAATAATTCTGTAAACGGAAAGTCTTGCTCATTGAATTGCACATGGCGTGAGATAAACAGTTTTCCACTAGAACTCTGGCATTTGTAGCCCTTGTAATAATCATGGTAACCTATGAATAAACATTTTTCTGTGTGAAATGAAAATTTATTGGATTGAAAAGGTCTAGTATACGGATAACAAGCTGTGCCAAAGACTCTCATAAACGAATAGTCGGAAGTTTCTTGTGAAGAGTCCAAAATGGGAAGCATTGTTGAGGATCGGAGTAGGCATTCGATTGATTAAATAAGTGGACGTGTGGAAAGCCTCCCACCAGTAATCAAGGGTCATTTTTGCTTGAGCTAACAAAGAGAGACCAGTTTCAACAACATGCCTATGTTTCCGTTCGACACGACCATTCTGAGGACTAGTGTAAGGGCATGAAATCTGAATGGAAATGCCTTGATCATGGCAGTATGAAATAACCGGTTTAAACTCACCCCCTCCGTCACACCGAATTGTTGTAATAGTAAGATTAAGTTGTCGTTCAACAAATTTCTGAAATTCCTGAAAGCATAATATTGTTTCAGACTTGTTTTTAATAGGATAAATCCAGGTATATCTGCTGTTGTCATCTAAGAAGGCTACATAATAGTTATATCCTTTGGTAGATGGAATTGGAGAAGGACCCCACAAGTCCATATGAATGAGAGCCAAGGGTCGGAAGGCCCTGGATGTTGATGGAGAAAAAGGTAGTTTGTGACTTTTACCAAACTGACATGCTTCACAGAAAGAGAACATTTCATTGCCTTTAGTTGATAGTTGACATTTGGACAAGATTTGACCTAAAATTCTACTAGAGGGATGGCCCAATCTTTGGTGCCACACTCCCTTTGTACAAGCAACAAAAGCAAAAGAAGAATTGTCTGTCAAATCTTTTCGAACAAAAGGCTGAGCACACAGGACACCAACTTGGTAGTCTTCAAAACACGTTTCACCAAAAGATCTTGGAAGTCCGTTCTTAGCAGCTTCTCCAAAATACACCACCCGGTACAGTCCCCGTTCAAGCTTCCCGATTATCCTGATGTCCTTGCTTTTTGCGTCCTTGACCACACAAGAAATAGCATCAAATTCAATACTAACATCATTATCCTTAGTGAGTTTAGATATGCTAATGAGATTCTTCTTCATCATGGGGACATACAGAACATTAGTTAATACTAACTCAACCCCTTTAGTTCGAAGATATGTGGTTCCCATACCAAGGATCGGGACCTTAGAGCCATCACCAACCATAATAAAATTCATACCTGAGGAATCCCCGTGGAGATTCAATCGGCTCGAATCGTGACCACATGGTTTGTAGCACCATTGTCCATATACCACCCTTCATCTTGCAGCGCTTTTGGGTAGGCGGAAGAGGCGTGGTCGAGGTGAAAAGTGGAGATACTGCCGAGTATTGGAGCTGGACCTCGGAGAGTATCGGAAATAGCAGACAGGGGCTAAGTGACCCATCTTGCCACATATTTGACACCTTTCAGTGGTGTAGGGAGAGTATCGATCCTGACCTTTCCACTTTCCTCCTTTACCTTTCTGGTTTGAGTAACCTTGTGAAGGAACATTTTTTGGTCCCTGAGGGTAGCAATTTAGCATGCCTCCCTGATTTGAAGACCCTCCTTTCTGACTAGAGTAGTTTCCACCAGAGCTAGTGCTCTTAAACTTGTTAGTAGTAACCATATTTGCTAAAGGTTGAGTAAAGGAAGCATTACCTCGAAGAGATTGAAGTTTCTCTTGACGATTCTCATAGGAAATAAGTTCATATTGCAGTGCATGACCACTCCATTTCGAGCTCAGAGGACACACACTATTGGATTGTAATCTTCATCCAGACCAGCTAGCACATACGATGCCAAAGCTTTTTCACCAATCGGATTGCCAGTCATCTGTAAATTGTCGTTGTATTCCTTCATTTTCTCAAGATATTCAGCCATCTTCATCGACCCCTTTCGAGTTTGTTGAAGCATTTGCCTGTTGTAATCTTCTTGGGACCGAGAGTGAATGCCATAGCATTTTCCAAGAGCTTCCCACAGTTCTTGGGTGTATTGAGTCCCATAACACGAGTTGCCATTTCAAGTCATGGAATTGTACATCCGGCCCAAAAGGAGTTGAGTCAGAGTGACCTGACATCTCTTTCGAGATTGAAGCATCATTCCCTGTGGATCGTCTTCAGATGGAGGAATAACGATCATTTCATCAGGACAGGGGTTTGACCCGTCAAGGTGACCATCTATTTTGTATCCCTTCAGGAGTGGCATCACCATGGTTTTCCATAGTAAGAAATTATTTCTATTGAGTTTGACAGCAGTTGTCTGGGTTATCAGGTTTGAGCATGATAGATACCCAACCGGAGTTTTTTGGTGTTTGACGAGGATTCCTTGACTTTCTTCTTCTGCTATCCACTTCCCTTTCTCAGTCCTTTTCTCTGCCTCTGTTTTCTTCTGTGCTTCCTCAGATGAAACATTTCCAGATTGTTCTTTTCTTGCCACCGATGGATCAGCCATGGCTATGATACCAAGAAACAAAACAGAACTAAAAGAGTTTAAAGGGAAAGAGATAGATTTGTATTGAAGTTAATTATAACACAGAGCAAGTGAGCTCTTAAATACACAAGAAAGAGAGTAGGTGAGGCCCATGATTATACACCTTACTAATCTTACCAACTACACCCAAACCTACAAGAAAAGCTTAGCAGAGGTCAGAGTAATTAACATAACTAATCAGCCACAGTTAGACTGAGATGATGAGATGTTGTCACAATTAGAACTATGCTCTTGTTGGTCCAAAGCGTCAATTTAAAACTGCAGAGTGATCGTGATTTCACTACTAGCCAATACAAATTTCAAAAGATTACAGTATAGTGTAACGCAGAATTTGACATTAATTGAACAAAACGAATTCAGATGATCGCATTGATGATAACCCAGCAATATAATAATGGATCGACAAACATTTTTTCCGGCATTTTGAGTATAATTAATTAACTATGATACTACCACTCTATAGCTCTACTTCAACATTCTTGAGAAATCGAACATGAACATCAAATAATCACACGCAACAAGCTCAGCTTTGACTAACCTCAGAGCGAGAGACGGATCCAAATCCGCCTTTTCTCGTCGAAGAAACAAACAACAAAACTGTGCAGATCAAAAGAACAATCACAGCGATTGACAACCTCCCCATCGTGGCCTTCAATCCTCCTGCGCCTTGCTTCGCATGAGGCCGGTGCGAATGGGGGCCCGATCTGCAACGAAGAACACGATCATTCAAATTCTAACACGATTGCGAAATACAACAGCCGTAAATCATACAAATGAGTGAGAAATCGATGATTTGAGAACAACCTTCTCATGATTGAGAAATGTAGTGATTCCGGTGTGAGAAGTTGGTGTTTCGCCTCCGATTGCAATCGTCGATTCGTGGAGGAGCGGCCAATTGGCAGGCTCGAGGACTCGTAATCTGGAAGAGTGTGGAATTGGCTGAATCGATTTCTTGGATCTCTATTTCAACGCGCGCAGATTGGCGGGGAATTGGCTGTGAGCACGAACGATGAAGTGAGTTCTTCTTCTTGCTCTGTTCGGGTCGGGTTGATCTAATCAATCGTATGCCCATATTCATGCCCGACTTGTATTATGTTCATGGTCTTTTAATTCTTATTTTCTTTAAATAAATTAATTATGCCCCGTTTGATTATTTTTTGTTTATGAACTTTAATCCTATTTCAATTCAAATTTCTTATGCTCCATCTTCCCTACAATATATTTATAAAGTAAGAGAATACTAACCAAATTAAAAAAAAGTAAACAAGTTTTTTGAAACTATTTTTTTGTTTATAAATTTTAGTTTTGTTTATTAAAATATATATAAGAGGTAAATATCCAAGTAGTTATTGTATGCTTAAATTTCATAAACAAAAAATGAAAAACAAAAGTGTTATCAAACGAGGCCTTAATGAATTTGGTTGAGAGTTTAAAAAAAAAAAAATAGGAACACAAACGAAAAGAGAGAGAGAGAGTTAAATTTTAGTAATTACAAAATTTTGAATTTAATTTTTGTAGTTGGAAGAAATTTAAAATTGAGTTTTTGTGATTTTACAAATTATAACTTTGTCATTTTGCCAATTGAGCTGTAACTCAAACGGCACCGGTGTATACCTAATGACCAAGAGATTTTAGGTTCGAGTCTCCTCCACCCCCGATTGTTGTAATCTAAAAAAAAAAACTTGGCCATTCTAAAAAAAATATTATAAACTAGTATTTTGTTAGTTTATAGTTTGAATAAAGTTATAATTTGGTATTTGTGATTTTAAAAACTACAACTCAATCTTCATGATTCGATAAAATTTAAAACTTAGTTATTAGAATTCGTAGTTTTTATGAATTATATACGTGAAAAATATATATATTTTTTTAAAGATCATGTGGAAATTAATTATCCACGTTTAAATGGGTTAACTTTGCTGTTTCAAAAAAAAAAAAAAAAATGATGTAATTTTTGTTGTCCCGATAGTCATTTAACTCACATTAACATAACCAAACGGTATTGTAGCTTGATGACCAACAAATTGAATTTTAATTTAATTTGATATTGTTGGTCTCAAGATCCAATTATAGTAGGTACATTTAAAAAAAAGAACTCACATTAACATAGGTAGCCATAAATAATTGATTTTTACAGTTTACTAACAAATATTTGGTAACTATATTAATTAACGGTGGTTAGTTTGGTAATTGATAATCAACCGAAATACATCATACCAATATCTTATTAAGAATGGATTATTATAAACGTACATTTTAACATATAATATTTTTTTTTTTAAGATTCACAAACATTTGGAGATTGGAGACTTTAACGTATGTAATTGTTTGCTATTAAGTTGTAGACGATACAATAGAATTATGTCCCCTTTTTATTTATATGCTTGTGTTGCTATTTGATGATTAGGATCTTGTACTATTTGTTTGTCTGATTTAATTTATCGATTGCGTATATAAGTAATTTGACGTTAGAATAGTCAACAAAAATAATAAAGCGACATGCTCAATAGCAATAGCGTGTACTCATGAACCAAAACTTGTTAAATTCAAATTCTCTAATAATTAAATTAAAAAAAAACGGACATAATAATAATGGTTTTTTTTAGAATAACAGTAACGGGTGCCTAAACCATGTATATTTACTTAGACAAATATTATGAGTTTGAATCATTTACTCCAATTATCGTACAACTATAAAACACAATGCACGTATACCTTAAAAAAACACACATACAATCCACATGTAATTATTTAGAGGCCAAAATGCATACATATAGTCTGCACATTTTTTTTCACAAATGTTTATTTTAAATTATACACAATGTGGTTCGTTTATATTTCACCTTGTAGGCAAACGTATAATTTTGGGTAAATAAAATTATAGATTTTTTTTAATTGATTCGTTAAATATAGTTTTGAATTTAATGTCTAATCGAATGTTTAAAACCATATTTGTAAACTGTATTAAATAAATAAAATGAAAAATAATCCTAAAATCCGACCTTAGCTCAGTTGGTAGAGCGGAGGACTGTAGTGTGTAATCTCAGATATCCTTAGGTCGCTGGTTCGAATCCGGCAGGTCGGATGGTCTTTCTTCCATTTTGTCTGCCTTGTTTTTTTTTTTTCATTTTTACGCATATTTCGATAGTTTTAAATGTTTTTTTTTCCTTTTTGCAGAATGTAAACTATATAATGATACAAATATACCATCTAAAATAATATACAACAGGTGCAATATATTTTTTACTCGACATTAATTTATTTTTGGTTTTAAATTAAACTTAAATAGACTAAGACGATTAACTTATATGCGGTAAACAATATTATACTTGAAATAAAAAAACTATAAAAATTTATAGGCCATGCGTTCAGACTTTTATTTTTGTTTAATAACCTTGAGAAATCAATGTAATGCATGTCTCAATTACTAGCTAATTTTGCCAACACGAGTAATTGTTCAGCGGTACTAGTATATGTCCAATGATTAGAAGTTTTGGGTTTGAATTTTCCCACCCCCAAGTGTTGTAATTTAAAAAAAAAAAACAATACTAGCTGATTTTACAAACCACCCAAGCTAGTTACAACTGAATAATGATTTTAGTGCACATTTACAATCAAACAATAAAATGATTGTACTACTCATCAATTTGGTTATTTTTTTTAATTTCTTAAGCTATACATGTAAAATCTTTTTTATCTTTCAATATTTTTGTTTGTTCCTGAAATCAGATATGGAAAGGTGACACGAGTAATTGTTCAGCGGTACTAGTATATGTCCAATGATTAGAAGTTTTGGGTTTGAATTTTCCCACCCCCAAGTGTTGTAATTTAAAAAAAAAAAACAATACTAGCTGATTTTACAAACCACCCAAGCTAGTTACAACTGAATAATGATTTTAGTGTACATTTACAATCAAACAATAAAATGATTGTGCTACTCATCAATTTGGTTATTTTTTTTTAATTTCTTAAGCTATACATGTAAAATCTTTTTTATCTTTCAAAATTTTTGTTTGTTCCTGAAATCAGATATGGAAAGGTGAGTGAGTGATGGTTTTTTTTTATTTATTTTTGGGAAACCAAATTGAGGAAAGGATGTCAATTAATTTATTAATCCGGCCACAATCCTCCCGCCACCACAGCAAAACCCTAAACCCTGCGGTTTTGTTTGGCGCCTCCAAATTCCGGCGAAAAGCTACAATGAAATAGCGGCCGCCGATTCAGCCGCAGCCCACAAACATCACCATCCAATCGGAGTTCCGAGCGATGCACGGACGACCGTCCAATTTCCATCCTCACGGCGGCGGTTGGCGGCAGCAACCACCGCCACCGCCACATGCACAGTTTCCACCATCGCCGTATCCGAATCCCAATGTCCAATTCCCCGGCTTCAATCATCAGAACCTCAACTTCTCTATGCCGAATTCGAACTTTCCGATGCAAAATCATGGGTTTCAGTTTCATCAACCTCCCAATCCAGGTTTTAACTTTCAACAGCCTCCGAATCAGAGTTCACACTTCTCACAACCTTATAATCCAAGTTTGAATGTTCCTCAACCTCACAATACGGCTTCCCAGTCGCATGGTATGACTACGAAGCCAGCCGAAGGCGTCGCGAGGATAAACGACGCTGTGGCGAAGGCACACAGCGATCTTCTTGCGGCGAAGGAAAGCATATCGGCTTGGAAGGTCTCGCAAGCAGCGGTTTCAATTCTCAAGGTTGATTCATGGGATTCTTTAGGGTTTCGTATGCAGGAAATCGATGCTCTTCACCGCCTCATTGAGATGGAAGGGAAGGTAACAACATAAGAAAATGCTCTTAAACGTCTCTCTTTCTCTTCTGCTTGGGTTATCTGATAATTAATTATTTTTTTAAAGTATGGATTCTCTGGGAACTTGAGTGGATTGGATTTTTTTTTATATCCGTGTCCGGGTAGTTTGCACCCACCTTGACTAATATCACATGACATATTGCCTAATGCTCCAACATTTGAATGTCAAGGAAATTCTCGGAAATTAATTCCTAGGGAGGTGGCCTAAGAAATTCAACCCATCACTAGAATTATTAGCATTAAGCCTACCGGTGATTTTGCCTAATTTTTGTTCCTTCTAATTTGTTGAAGTTTTATATTTTTTGAAAACGGAAGATATCGAAGTTCTATTTCAGAATATTGCAGGACATTGGAGTAGTCAAGTTTTTTCCTCGTTGAGAATTGACTGGTGTTTATAAAGTATGTTGCTTTCTTAACAGCAGGCGATTTTTCCTACCGAGAAGATTCATGTGATTTTTACTATGTAGTCGATAAGAGAAGACTATTTTTCTGTATATTTTTGGGCTTCTTTTGCTTTGCAGTTTTCCCCTCATAACAAGCTTTTATTAAAAAAAGAACGAAAGATTAAAGAAAAATTGTATGGGATAGACTCTTCTCACAAAATAATTACAAATGTAGGCAAATTTTAAACTATTTACATCCATAATCAATAATATGTTTTAATACTTTATTATAAGTACTCATTATTAGAGTATTATAAGTAAGTATGTGATAATGTATATTAATACCAATGACTATACTTGCTATATTTTTTTAAAAGTTACCATATTTGTAATTATTTTCTAGATATGACTAGTCTCGTAAGTTTCCCATGATAAATAATAACGGCACATAAAAAAACAAAGCCGAAACAAACAAAGAAGACACCGTACAAAAAATGACCTCTATAAGATCACTCACAAATAACAATCAGAAAGACCTTTCTAAAACTCTATTATTTATCTTACCCCACAAACTCAATACAATAGCACTCGTAGTCCACGAGAACAATTACAAATCTTAGCCCCTGTTTGATAACCATTTTGTTTTTCGTATATGAAATTTAAGTCTACAACAACTACTTTACTATACCTTTTTTCTTTATTTGGATATCTACATCTTACCTATATTTTAATAAACAAAACCCAAATTTGGAAACAAAAAAAAGTCACTTCCTAAAACTTGTTTTTGTTTTTTAAATTTGGTTAGTATTCACCTACTTTCTTAAGGAAATATGGATACATTGTAAGAAAGATGGAGCACATGGTAGGAAATTGAGTAGAAATAAGTTTAAATTTCATAAACCAAAAACAAAAAACCAAATGGTTATCAAACGGGGCCTTAGTAACGAAGGTCTATAGTGAAATGTAGAATCTATTTATCACTCCAAAAATTATATTATTTCTTTCACCACACAAACTCCGCACATAACTATGCTTCCCCCAAAAAAAGATCCTCTTTCTCGTGAAAGGACGAAGAAACAAGAAACTCCATTATCATCCTTTGCAGTCTCTTGGTCTTGCCACCTCAATGCCAAACATTTCAATAAACTTGTTACACAATGTCTCAAAAGATGGTCGATTTCTTCCATCACCCTCTTGCATAAAGCAACATATTGATTGGTTTGTCCCACTAGGGAAGGAACCTTTCACAAAATTCTGTTTAAGGTATTTATCTTGCTATAAAGAATCTACGAGGTAAACAACTTAACCTTCTTCGTAATTTTGTACATTCCATGAAGATGCAAAAATTGATCTCCCAACGAAGAGGAAAAAGGATTGATCCGACCATTGAAGAAAGAATGACAAGAACATCTCTTGGGAGAGCTTGGAATCCAACAACGAACATCTCTACGTCTTGAGACACCATGAAAATCCCCACAAGGTCAATGAGTGATTTAACATCCAACATCTCCACAAAAGGTACTGGAAACTCAACAAGAGAGACATGTGATGCCCAAAATGCATCATCACACTTGCCATCAAACGATGCTTCATCATGGATAAATGAAACAAAAGATGGGAAACATAACAAAATGGAATCTTCCCCACCCAAATCTCCTCCCATAAAAGTGTCTTAAGGAAGTGTCTTTCACTTTGCAGTTATGGGCAATGTTTGCAAGCAATGATGACAAATGATGTTGATGTTGTATCTTTGGTTGCTCAATGATTGTAATCTTGTGGTATCTAATAGGCTATAAATCTACGACAATGCTTTATGGATTCTTAAAAGTATAAAAGAAAAAAAATTGAACAGTTCTTAAAGCAAGGTAAAATTTAAATTAGCTTTAAAAATTACTCTTCAATAGTGAAATAGTTTGTTGTGTAACTGTTTTCATTGATTTCTGGTCTTTATTTCCCCCTTCAAAATATTTGGAATAAGTTCTATAGATCGTCATTAGGGAGGAGATTTGAGGACTTTTAAAGTTCTTCTCTCGCTATCTATAGAACCAAATTATCACATGTGAACCAGATAATATGGATTAGAAGGGTCAGTTCATGCAATTTGTGTTCGTCTGTAACAGTAGAGCGGTAATGAAAGCCACATATTTTTCCTCCAAAAATAAATTATTATCAAAATTTTCGATCAAAAGTATATTAACTCCACAAGTTATTGATATTGTTTGTATTGGTATAGATCAATTCATTTATTCACTGCTTTGTGGGGGTCAGAAGAATTACTACGTTGTATGAACTAGAGAAGGCTATATGCAAGAACGAGGGAGTTGAGCAATTTGAAGAGTTGAGTTTGGGCCCTTTTTTGCGTCATCCTCTTGTTTTGCATTATTTCTCGGTGAATTCTGAGGCAACTGAAGTATTTAAGATAAATAGTGAGCAGATTGTTATTTTTCTTTCCAAGTTAATGGATGTGGATGCTTGTAAAAGTAAAAATATTACTGTCGAAGACTTGTTGGACTTCATTTCTAGGAATCAATCAGTCACAAAGAAGGAAATGCTGGGGATACGTGTTCAAAGCTTGGGGTACGTTTTTTTATACTATCAGACATTGCATCACTTGTACAATAATGAAATTTTTTTTTTTCATGGTTCGTGCATTTAGTTATAAATATAAATATTAATATGATATGATGCACGCTACTTTGTATTTTTTATGTTATTAGCTTGTTTTTTTACTGTATGAGTAAGCGAGCTGTTTTTTATAGGATGCATATTTCTGTTATTCGAAAAGCTAGGAGATTAGAAAATGATATCCTCAGCAAGTATCTAACAAAATCTGATGGGAAATGTCGGAAGCGTCCTCTTTATAAATTGCAGAAGCAACAACTAGATGAACGTTTTAGTGCAATATCTCAGCGAATTAAATCATTCTCCTCTGTTCAAAAAGATTTTTATGGCAATCATGTTAGATTTGCTTCTTCAAGCTCAGAAGATGAAGGCAATGATGATAATATATATGAAATTAAAAAGGATGGCCATGATTCAAGCTCTGGTCTAAAACTTTCATTACAAGGCAATAAAAGTTCCGATCGTGCTAGTGGCTGTCCTTACCCTTCTGCATCCGAGGAGATGACTCGACTTGGGCTGAAAGGTGAAGTCATTCGCCATGCCACTCCTATTGGCGGCCAAAAGCACAATATGAGTAGTGATACATCCAAAAAGAAAAGAAAATCGAGAGATCAAAACAACAATATTTTTGGAACCTCAATTTCAGGTAAAAAAGTTAAAGTAGAGGCCAACATCCTTGACAGAGACAGTTTTGAAAACTCTGATGAAGGTAGTGGTGATGAAGCTGAATATAAAATTTCAAATAGCTCTTTGAGGATGTTCATCACAACATGGAAGGCTGGATGTGGAGATGTGACTGTGGATGAGGTGTGCTACTGCTCTTACTTTTATCAATTTGTGGTGCTAAAAAGATATTTCTTTTCATTCATGCATCAAGCTTTGTTATACTTGCCATCTCTTACGATTATATGAATTTCTGCATGTAACACAATAGATGCTATGAATTTCTGCATGTAACCCACAATAGATGTTGTAGTTTTATGTTTTACCATTGATTAGCTCATTAAGCAGGCCCATAAAACAGTCTTAACACATAAGATATGATGCTGAATAGGAACCTCTCTCGTTATCTTCTTGCAGATTTGTCAGTCATGTCGAATGAACATGTAAACTATGTATCTAAATCTTCATTAACTGTTTGTTACTAAATAATGGCTCTAATCCTCAAGAAAACACACTCCCTCTCTAAAAAGTTCCTAACCAAAACCCTAAAGCGTCATCCCTCTTCTCTTCCTTCTTTGGCGCCTCTCCTCCAGTGTTGGGGAGGAAGAGACACCATCTGTGATGTGACTTGTGCCACTCATGCTCATCAGGAGCTTGTCGCTCGATGTTTTCTTTTTCTTTTTCATACATGTGTTTCTCGTTCGCGTAGCTTTCTCAAGTGGTTTCTTCCTCAGGTGTGCTCAAAGAGCCTTAACTGGCGCTTCGCTGTATCTTGTTCGTTCATCGCTACCTCTCCCCATCTCGACTCTTTCTTTTGGCATTTCTCCTCTAACATACTTGAAGAACAACTGAACATGTGATTCTTCTTCAATGGCGCCATTTGAGCATATCTTTTGATGCTTCCTCTGACAATATCTACATCTGAACACTTTTATCTTCCTCTCATTGTTGTGACCTGTACATTTCCTTTAGCACCATTCCACACCACGCTACCCCCTTTTCATGTTTTCCTTTATTGACATCAATGTTGGGTTTCTCCCTTTCACAAAACAAGCCACAAGTTTCTCTTTGCGTGCCATCTTCTTTGATGCATCAAACCCTCTTCCCACAAATGTTGATTAACCATCGAAATTGTTTTGCCATTGACAAGCAACAGTTTCTATCAACTAACATCTGACACTCATGGATTTCTTCAATTTCAGGCCATTTGCTTAAGATTTAAATTGATGGTTTCTTCCCTCATCACTGATGACATCAACACACAAGAATTTATCGAGTTTCTATCCTATATTGGGATCTCTCTCTGTTTAAATGGGGTTAGGTTCGTAGTTTTTACTTTATCTTATGTATCTCACACTCTATAAAATAGCCCATTCAGTTGGCTTCTTCTTACAATCTCTTCTCTCTCCATTCTATTCCTTTCAGTTTTCATCCATCGGTTGTTTTTATAGGTTTCTTTGTAACTCTTTCACTAATCTTTCCCTCTGAGTGTTGTTTTAAAATCCATATATTTTTTTCATTAAGATAGTATGCTGGCTTCCAGAAGTTCTTTTTGGAAAGGTGCTAATAAGCAGCCTTAATCTTATGGACAAGTGCTATTAGGGATTTGATTTGGTCCTTGGTTAGAAAGTAACAACGGAATCTAGAACGAGATTTGAAGCTTCTTTCTTTTCTTCTTTTTCCCCCTTCCTCACTTGTCTTTTGGCAAAATGTACGGCATACAACCGCAATTTGAAGTGCCAATCATATGGATTTTTGTAATCATAGAAGCATTTATTATGCTGGGGGATTTGTTTCCCATTGTTATCCACATAGGCAGAGAGATCTCTCTTTCCTCTAGGCTTTTGGGTGTGCTTCCTTTTATTTAGTGAAAATTTCTCTGATAAAAATATATTGTTCCCCATTGGATGGTTTGTTTACTTGGAAAGCATCATGAATTGGATTTTGATGAGGATCTTGTGTGTTTTCTTGTTTATTTGTTTTATCGAAATAGGGAAGCTAAATTGATTCTATATTGTAGGTACTTAAACGGATGCTTAACCACTATGGCACAAATTTTCGGTCAAAAATGAAAGTGAGATCGATGTTTTTGCAATACCCATTCATTGGATTACTGAATGTTGCTGTAAGGATTTTTACTATTTTTCATTTTTTTTTCATAGTATACTCATTAGTATCTCGTCTTTTATTGTAGTTTTACCATTATTAGTTTTGGTTGATATAATGAAATTTATCCTAACCTATTAGCTTAAGGTTTTGGATTGATCGGTGATTTAACATGATTCAACAAGGTTAAGTAATTTTGTTTGATGCCAGAAAACCAAACATATATTTATTTAGGAATGAGGTATATCAACCATGACTCTTCTGTTAAAACTTTTATCATTCTCATACTTAGCTCGAGGCAGAAGTTGAATATGCGTTTCTTATATATCATAAGTGTCATCAGTGCATACCAATCTTCAATTATTGATGGTTTACTTATTGCATTTCTTATATTTCATAAGCGCCATCACTGCAAGGACTTTTTTGCTTTGCTTTCTTTTGATCAAGTATTTTAAATCACTTATTTTTCATTGTTGTCATAATTGCAGGTTTCATCTATTAAAAATGGGATGTGGGACAGCATTTATGATTCACTACAAACAATCAATCTACATGAATCGACTAATACACATGTTGAGAAAAAACCAGTATATGAATGCATAGATGTAGGTCCAAGTGCAGGGGAGGCTCTTATTAAGCATGTTCCGAAGTCTACATATGGTGAGTAGTGTTTGCTTTCTGGGCTTATCATCATCCTTGACACTGAACTTTTTATCGTAGATGGATGTTATACTGCTTTAGGTCATAAAACAAACACAAACATAGGCGAGTTCACAAGCATGCAATAACTTAATATTGCTCCCTTGCTCCCTTGGACTTTCAAATGCTTAGTCCTTTTGGTGGATAAGAAACTGAGAATTTTATCCAAAAAAATCAAAGGGACAGCGTAAGGGTCAGGAATAGTGGGAACCTTTGGCCAAGCACTACATGATGAAAGCCCTCTGATCATTAATAACCATTATATAGCTGTAGTTACAAAAGAATTTTGAATGTCAGGAACACCACCCAGAAGCTGTAATTTGTATGTAGTTACGAAAAGAATAAAAAGAGGAAGACTAATATCTTCAGAAGTCCTAATATTCATTTCCTAAAGAATGTGCCAAAAAAGAGGTAGAACGGTTCCACATTATCTTCGATTTTTTCTGTATTTAGGCCTTCAAGAAGCCAATCGACCACTTTAGTTTGCTCCTCTTTTGAGTGAGTTAAGTGCACTAGTAGAAACTCGTGGAAAGACATAGATGAGGAGTTTCTTCTTTCTAGTTGGGTGGGTATGAGAGATACTTTTTTTTTGGAATGATAAGTAGATGGGGTAGATCCTTCTAATCATTGTTTCCTCGCATGTTTCATTTGAAACACCCCTGTGTGGTGCATATGCTGGCTCATCCAGGACACCATCTTTCACTTATGTTGGATTTTCAACATCCTTCACCCAATATGAAGATATTGGATGTTGTTGCTTTACTCTCTCTTTTGGGGGATTTTGTTGAGATTTGGAGCATATGGATGTTCGTTTTTACGTGCCTAATCCAACTTAGGAGATCACATGCTGGTCCATCTTTGGTTGTCTGATTAACTCTTCTGCTTGTTGGGGGGATACGACTTTTTGTTCGGGGGGATACAACTTTTTCTTCGTTGGGGATGGTGAAATCCCAAAGAAGGTTTATTTTTTTACTTGGTAGGCTGTCTCCCTTTTGTGACCCTATTCTTTTGTATGTTTTTTTTGTTCGTATGCTCTTTCATTCTTTACTCAATTAAACCTTGACTTATCATATGAATGTGTTTGTTTCAATTTTTTTCTTGTACCATCTTGAAAACAATATCGGTAATGAAATTGATATAACTTAATTATAATGCTTTATTTTTATTTGTTTAATTTTAAGGCATCACTGTGGAAGATATCCTCAACAAGGTTTGTCAGCATATCAAGTTTGAGCAGGAGATACACACCAATGGCCGGTTCTTCCTGGAAAGTAGAATTCACATTTTGAAACAGCTCTGCAGCTGCGAGTTCTGGCTTGTGGAGCAATTTTCTGTCAAGGAGTTTAAGTCTCTTGGTCATGGGGACTTTTTCACTTTCTTACAGAAGCATGCCTCTATGCTCCCTGATGAGCTACGCAAGTTTCTTATGCCTGAAGTTTCTGAAAGATCCCCTTTGGAGGCTTGCATGCTGCAGTGCCAGTTAGTGAATTTAGTATCTCAAGCTTGTAACAACTTATTCGAGAATGAAATGATCAGTAAGCAGATGATAAGTACCCTTCTTACTCAGCAGTTTCCCTCGATCAGTTTCAAACTTACCGAAAATGGGTCGTTGGAAGATTTTATGGAGCTTGTAGGGCAGCAAAAGAACAGTTCTATTTCAAAGTGTGTCACCTTTTCTGTTACATTATTAGGGAGATGTCATTCGAGAGATTCTTTGGCCTCACTGACACTGAAGAATGATTTATTGGGTGCCACTTCAGTTACTGCTGAATTTGGACATGGAGTAAGAGCCATCGAGTCCGTAACATCAGAGGATGCCATCAAAGTCTTGGTCAAAGCACCCATGTTGTTAGATTTGAACTTATGGTCTCATTGGGATATCTTATTTGCTCCAGCTCTGGGTCCTCTTGTACACTGGTTGCAGAATGAAGTTAATATAGAAAACTTTTTGTGTTTGGTTACCAAAGAAGGGAAAGTTATACGTATAGACCACATGGCTACTGCTGATTCATTCTTGAAAGCTGCACTGCAAGGATCCCCATTTCATACTGCAGTGAAGCTTTTATCTATTTTTTCTCTACTTGGGGGAGAAAAACATGTTCCCTTATCCCTTCTCAAACACCATGCCAACCGTGCTTTTGAAGTTATTATAAAAAACTCTGTTGATAACATAGAAATGTTTGACAATTGGGTTCACGGGCATGAAAAGGTGTTCTGTCATCAGAACTTCCTTGAGCCGGTAGCAGCTGCTACTGCTAATTTGAGTTGTGAATTGAAGAAGAAGATTGATATGAGAAACAAAGCAATTCCCTTACTGTCGAGGTTTTTTGTTGATTGTCTCGGTTATCTACCGACAGAGTTTCGTAACTTGGCTTCAGATATATTGCTTTCCGGCATGAGTTCTGTCATTAAAGATGCTGCATCAGCTATTTTACACGAGTGTCATAAACCAGAGTTGCGTCTTATGCTTCATGAAATTGG
Source organism: Sicyos edulis (assembly GCA_036507275.1). NCBI lineage: Eukaryota > Viridiplantae > Streptophyta > Magnoliopsida > Cucurbitales > Cucurbitaceae > Sicyos > Sicyos edulis. Next base: position 2,263,509 of record CM071857.1, on the reverse strand, counting down.
CCTTTCTCTAGGTGTGTTGGAGTGGATTCAGGACTATCACTCAATTTCTTCTAGTCCTTCTTCAGATTTGTTCACGGATGAATTTGTAGGCTTGAATGACTGGTCTGGGATAAACAAAAATGTACACATACATGGTATTTTGACCAAGCGTTCTGCTCCAGAACAAAATGTTTGTGTCTCTATTGAAGAGAATGTATGTAATGAAAAGATGAGCATTCCTAGCACGACCTGTACTCCGAAAACTTTTGATGATGCTAATGGCCTCAGTTGTGTGTCGCTTGCTTCTGAACCTGATGGAAATAAGGATGCGGCTCAAATCATCCTTTCCATCAGGCGAGATGAATTTGGTCTTGATCCGGATCTTCCTAATTCTGAGATTGGTATGTTGAGAAAGCAACATGCTCGCTTAGGAAGAGCTCTTCATTGCCTTTCACAGGAGCTGTATTCTCAGGATTCACATTTTCTGCTTGAGCTGGTGAGCAAGGCTACTGTCTTCTTTGCTTATTTGATTTCATTTCATGAAGTTTAAAATATCTATTTGATGGACACACTTTATTGCATTCATCTGATCAATCTTCTGATGTCATTTTAGGTTCAAAATGCTGATGATAATATCTACCCACAAAGTGTGGAACCCACTCTAGCATTTATTTTCGAGGAGTCAGGTATTGTTGTTTTAAATAATGAGGAAGGCTTTTCTGCTAAGAATATCAAGGCCCTCTGTGATGTTGGAAATTCAACGAAGAAAGGATCTAATGCTGGATATATAGGAAAGAAGGGCATTGGCTTTAAATCGGTTTTTCGGGTATGTTTAGGATAACTTTATGTTACCTTTCTCTTAATTATTTACTAAGATATTTTCATCTCGAACCTTTCTCTAATCTTCCTTTGTTGGGTTGAGGCTTTCTTCTCCCTCTTCTGAAATTTTATGCATTGAATTTTTTTTCTTCTCTTAAAGAAAAAAGATAAGATATTGATCATTTATAACTTATAAGTATGATAGTGCGTGTGTGTGTTTGTTTTCCCCTTTCAATTTATTTTGTTGCAAATTTTAGATGTTTCAAAATAAGTAGAAACATTCGCACGTCACCATACGACTTGTAAAAGATGTACTATTTCTCTTGTATTGGCATGGAATGTACAACTGTAATTTGGCAGTCTATTTTGATTGAGTAAAAGGTAAATAATAGTAAATAAATTAAGTAACTACAAAAGGAGCAAAATCTGTACAAATCTTAGGAATGCAAATTATAGATGCCCTTGGTGGTAGGGGTGTTCAAACAAACCTGAAATCTGAATAAGCCTTGACCCAATTTGATGAGTTGGGTTGGGTTCAAAATTATGAAATGTTCATGGGTTGGGTTGGGTCAAGGGTTTACCTAAAATTAACCTAACCCAACCCGAAATGATTATTTAATTTAAAAAATATTTTTTTTTACCCATAACATAATTATATATTCATATTTTTATTTTTATTTAATTATTATTGTTAGTCTTTTTATTTTCCCATATTCTTTAATATTTTTTCAAGTCTTTATAATTTATATACCATGATGAAATATATAGTCAGATTATGTAGTCTATCTTTGTTGGTTTTAATTGTATATTTGTTTTATATCTATAATTGGAATTTTCTATATGAACTATGATTGTAAGATTAATAGTGCATGACTTTTGATTGTATATTTTACCTATTTAATATTTATATTCATTTCATTACCTTTATTGGAGATTATATTTCGTTTATGTATAATGTAGGACCAATTTGGACCCAACCCATTCCAACAGAAATATAAGGGTTGGGTCGGGTTGTCTATTTAATTGGGTTGGGTTGGGTTGGAAAAATGACTAACCCGAAATTTGGGTTAGGTGGAAAATTTCTCTCAATCCAACCTAACCCAACCCATGTACACCCTTACTTGGTGGTTAAGTAGGTTAGAAGGCTAGTGAGTACAATTGGCATTTTAACATTATTCGATATTTAAATCCTTCTGTAGCAGCAGGCCGTTGATAAAAACACAAATTGACAGTTATTTTTGAAGATGGTTTAACAGTAGTCATTGCTTTTGGCGCTTACCTTTGAGTTTTCTATTGGGCACATCACATTGAAAATTTCATGAATTTTCTATAGCGCATCGATGAAGGGGTTTATATGTTATGGGTTTAATTTTCTACGGGTTTCCTTGACAACCAAATATTGTAGGGTTAGACGGTTGTTTCATGAGAATAGTTGAGGTCCTCGTAAGATGGCTCGAACACTCACAAATATTAAAAAAAGTGGCTATATGTTACATACAAACAAGTTTCATGCAAGTGTGTATCCAGTGTTATAAAGAGCCCAATGCGCACTAAGGCGCAATAGGTCTCTGGGGCCTGAGACGCAAGGCACACCGAAAGGCGCTTGCTTTTTTTACATAAGTTGCACTATATAAAAAAATAATTTTAATTTTTTTTTTATATACATGTGTGTGTATACACAATAAAAATATTTCCATAGATATAAATGAAGTTTTAACCAAGAATAATATATAAAACATACATTACATTTAACTACTAACCTTCATTTCATGGATAGAAATGAAGTTTAACTAAAAATCTATTCAAAACATACATAAGATTCAACTATTAACCTTTCATTTTAAGCGAATGTTATCTTTGTGAGTTGAAAAATTAAGTTATTTAAGGTATTGAAATGTCTTGAATTAGTTATGTCGCGCTTCGAATGACTAGTACGAGGTCTCGTTGAGGCGCTAGGGGTGTGCGCGCGCACCTTTTAAAACACTGTGTATCTAAATGCTAAAGAAACTAAGATTATTTCATCTTTCACACCTCTTTATTCCTTCCTTTCTTTCTTTCTTTTTGATACTGATGAGTTCTGGTACTCTTTCTGCAGGTCACAGATGCTCCTGAGATTCATTCCAACGGGTTTCATATAAAGTTTGATATAAGTGAGGGGCAGATCGGTTTTGTCTTGCCAACTATCATTTCTCCTTGCAATGTTGACTTGTATGGTAGGTTGACTTCCAATGCCTCTGATCAGCAGGATACAAGTATTTGGAAGACTTGTATTGTGCTTCCTTTCAGATCAAAATTATCTGGAGGAGGAACTTTGATCAATAATATAGTAAATATGTTTGCAGACCTGCATCCATCTTTGTTACTCTTTCTTCACCGTCTTCAGTGTATTAAGATCAGAAACTTGCTTGACAATTCACTTATTGTCATGAGAAAAGAAATTATTGGAAATGGCATCATTAAGGTTTCTCATGGAGAAGAAAAAATGACATGGCTTGTAGTATCACAAAAGTTAAAGGCTGATGCTATTCGTCATGATGTCCAATCTACGGAGATCTCAATTGCATTTACACTCAAGGGAGAAGAAAATGGGGGTTACAGTGCATTTTTGGATCAACAACCGGTATTTGCATTTCTTCCTCTAAGAATGTATGGTTTGAAGTTTATTATTCAAGGTGATTTTGTTTTACCTTCCTCGCGAGAAGAGGTTGACGGTGATAGTCCCTGGAATCAGTGGTTACTGTCAGAATTTCCTGGTTTGTTTGTGAGTGCAGTCAAATCTTTCTGTTCTCTTCCATGCTTCAAGAATTGTCCTGGGAAAGCTATTGCTGCTTATATGAGCTATATTCCGCTCATTGGAGAAGTACATGGTTTTTTTTCTAGTCTTCCTCGCCTAATTATTTCTAAGTTACGTATGTCCAACTGCCTACTTTTGGAAGGAAAAGAAAGTGAATGGGTTCCCCCATGCAAGGTTTTGAGAGGTTGGAATGAACAAGCTCTTACTCTTCTTCCTGATAATTTGCTTCATGAACATCTTGGGCTTGGATTCCTAGACCAGGATATAATCTTGTCCGATTCACTAGCAAGAGCGTTGGGCGTTGATGAGTATGGGCCTAAAATTCTTGTGCAGTTTATATCCTCCCTGTGTCAGAAGCATAATGGCCTCAAATCAATGGGATTGGTTTGGTTGGGCTCTTGTCTAAGTACACTCCACAATATGCTTCTGCAGTCTTCTGGACAAACGGCATTAGAGTTGGAAAGGAACGCCGATCTTATAAGATCTCTTCTGAAAGTTTCAATGATTCCTCTTTCTGATGGTACCTTTAGCTCCATTGCTGATGGTACAATATGGTTACATTCTGATTCTTCAAATACAACAGTTGATGGCAAGCATGGTCTTGAAGCTTTCCCAAATTTGAATGCTAAGATTCGTGTAGTTTGTCCAGCCTTCCTTTCCCTTTTCTCGACTGATAACTCTCACATGGATGCACCCTCAGCAGGGAATATTAGCAGGATGCTTCAGAAAATTGGCGTTCAGCGTTTATCTGGCCATGAAATTATTAAAGTACACATCATTCCAGCTATATCAAATGAATCGAACCTAAAAGGTAACGAAGTTTTAATGACAGAGTATGTTTGTTTTGTAATGGCTCACCTGCTATCCAGTTGTCCAGAATGTCACATTGAAAAGGAGTTTATAGTTTCAGAGTTACGTAACACGGCCTTGATTTTAACAAATCATGGTTACAAAAGACCTGTTGAGGTACCAGTTCATTTCAGTAAAGATTATGGAAATCCCATTGATATAGATAAGATCATTAACGTGGAAATGAATTGGCATGAGGTTGATAACAGCTATTTGAAACACCCAGTCACCCGTTCACTCTCTTCTGGACTCGCAAAATGGAGAACTTTTTTCCAAGAAATAGGCATCACTGATTTTGTTAATGTAGTTGAAGTTAACAGGAGCATGGCCAACATGCCCCATACTATTACGAAGAATAGAATGTGGGACCCAGAACTGATATCTTTGGGTTCAGTGGTTAAAGATTGGGAATCGCCAGAGTTAACTCATCTATTAACCCTTTTATCCGTGCATGGAAACCAAGAGAGCTGTAAATATCTCTTGGAGGTTCTTGATACTTTATGGGATGATCATTTGAGTGATAAAGTTGTGGGTTGCTATATTTCTAAATCTGATGGTTCTAGCAAACAGTTTCCATCTACTTTTATGAATAGCATCTGTGATGTCCAATGGGTAGTATCCAGTTTGGATGACAAGCTTCACTACCCTAAAGATTTGTATTATGAATGTGATGCAGTGCGCTCAATCATGGGAACCTCTGCTCCTTATGCTGTTCCAAAGGTCAGTTGGTTAGATAAAGGGTTTTCTCCTGATATGGACGATTGCATTTCAAATAATTTTCCTTCTTTTTTATATAATATCTGCAAGGCTATGAGTTCTATGAGGTGCTTCCTGCCATTTTTTTTCCCAATGTATTAAGTTTTTGAAATATAATAGATTAAATGCTTCAATTCTTTTTTGTTCAACACCTCTACATTTGACAGCTGTCAAAAACAGAGGATGGAGCATAGCAGTTTCTGAAACGTTGTTGGAGTGACCCTCCAAGTTAATTATTGTTCTTCTTTTCTGAACTTATCATGGGCATTTTTGAAGTGCATTGAATATCCCTAAATGATGAAGTATCACCAAAGAATTTAATCAGTTATTTTGATGTTTGATGAAGTGCAAAATCATATCTACTGTTGCCTTAATTAGTGTATTGGGTTGGCCTTAGCTTGTAATCGTTATAGACCTACGACCTTGGTGATGTTAATTGTGGTTACATCCATAGATGTTGATTTGTGTTCTCAATGTTGCAACAGGTTAGAAGTACAAAGTTGGCACATGATATTGGGTTCAAGACTAGAGTTACCCTTGACGACACTCTAGCTATTCTAAAAGTGTGGAGAACTGAGAAACCTTTCAAGACGAGGTACTATCTCTTTAATTTACAGAACGACTAGAAGGAATTTGTAAATTTTAAATTATAAGTCTCTTCAATTCAATGAGCTTGGGTCTTGTGCTAAGTCTCTTAATGACCTTATACCGACTGGTTGTGTGATGGAAACAATATAAGGTTTGTAAGCTGGTTCATATATAAACTTTAAGGACCTTTCATAATCATCGGATAGGTTAACTTTATATTTAAAAAGAGAAACTCAGACGTTTAGTCACTATTTTTGTTACACTATATATTTCATTTCAGCTTAATACATTTTGTGCGAGATATACAAACTTCTCTTTGCAAATTACCTTCAATTATATGCTTGACTTTGTTTGATCTAGTTCTTACCTGTCCATTTATATTGCTTTTATTGATGTCAGCATAGCACAGATGTGCACGTTCTATACATTCCTGCGGAATGAGATGGCTACATCAAAACAGAAAATACTGGAGGAATTTCGTTCAGGGCCTTTTATATTTGTCCCTATCGTGGCTTACTCTAGGCAAGAGGATGTGGTGTCTGGTGTTTTTTTGTCTCCTAAGGAAGTACATTGGTGCGATCCAATTGGCTCTATCGACAAGATGAAGGATGCATATCTTCAATGCAGCTTAACAAATCTAGTTGATTGTTCCTTCAAAACTTTATGCAATATTTATCCAGGGCTTAAGAATTTTTTTATTGACGAATGTGGAATACATGAATACCCCCCTCTATGCAGTTATCTTCCGATTTTGCAACAGATATCAGCTGTTGCTTTGCCTTCACAAGCTAGTGATATTGTGAGTCATTACAATAATAGATGTTATTTTTTTGGAAATAATTTAGGTGATGGTAACTGAAGTGCTACTTTCATGTATTAGGTGCTCCAAGTTTTTCTAAAATGGGCTGATGGACTAAAATCAGGACTTCTGAGTTCTGAAGATGTGGTATACCTGAAGGAATGCATAGGAAGCTCTGAGTTCATGGTCCTTCCCACTGAACAAGATAAATGGGTTTCGCTTCATCGTTCCACGAGCATTGTGTGCTGTTGTGATGACGAGAGGTTAAGACAACAATGTAAGAATATGGGCAAAATAGATTTTGTATACTTCGGTGAGATCGACAATGATGGAACAAAGGCTTTCCCGGAAAAATTATCTCGCCTCATGAAAGCTCTAGGGGTTCCTCTTCTCTCTGAGGTACACCTTTTACTTAATTTAACTGTGGCTTGTGAATCCTCTGAAATATTTAAAAAGTCTTGATTCACTGACTGTGACTGTTATTGCTGTTTAATGCGTCTGCTGAACTAAATGTATCACATCGTCTTACCGTTTCTTTTTTCACTTCAGAGTCAAAACTGAACCCCGAGTATACGACACGTTGTATTAACGAAGCATTTAGAACGATAGGAGCAAATTTGAATACTAATGAATCTCTTTTTATGTAGATTGTAACACGGGAAGCAAAATACTCCGGTTTGAGGGACTCTAGCTTCGAAAGAACATTAATGAACTGGGCTCTTCCTTTTGCTCAGCGCTACATGTACAGTGTGCACCCTGAGAGATACGCTGAGCTCAAGCAATCGGGATTTGACATGCTGAGTCATCTGCAAGTAATTGTTGTTGAAAAGCTGTATTTCAGGAATGTTATGAAAAAATTTGGACGTGCTTCTGATGAACAGGTTCCATGTAGCTGTCTTCTACAGGTAATATGGTTATCCATTCATATCTTATGCAAACAGGTTCCATTCTTAATATAAAAAGGTTCAAGACTCACCTGTGACACATTTTCCGTGTCTCTATTCCTTCGATGTCTCTTGGTGCCTGGCCGGCGTGGTTACCTCGGGTATAGTAGAGTGAAATTCTGATTTTCTGGTTCAAAAAAGGATAAAAATAATAATAAAAAAAAGTTGTCTGGGAATCATGCTTGGTACTGGAATTGAAGCTGGTTCAAGTTTGCCTTGAATAAATTAATACATGTGTGTGTATATGCATAGAAACGAGGCACTTACCACTAGGATATTGAAAAGTACAAGAGAAGGATATAAACTGACCAAGGAGGATCAATAGGGCTCTTTAGTTGGTCAACAGATTTTTTTTTTAAGCTTAATTACTGAAGGTGCTGGACTTAGAGGCTACAAAACCATGAATTTAGTGACGTAAGAGCTATTAATTAAGGGATAACCTCAAAATGGTGCTTTTTTGCTTTGTCAAGTTTGAATGCTCGCGATTGGACGAAAATGGTTGAATTTTCATAAATATATGTACTTCTTGATTTGTATGAATTTCTCATTTTATAAGCCTTTGCAGGATAATATTTTATACACAACTCAAGACTCGGATTCTCATTCCTTGTTTATGGAGTTTTCCCGTTTGCTATTCAATGGAGCTCCTGAGCTTCATTTGGCCAACTTCCTTCACATGATCACCACCATGGCCGAATCGGGTTCTACCGAAGAGCAAGCAGAGTTTTTCATCCTGAATGCCCAGAAGGTGACGAGTCTTCCTGAGGAGGAATCGGTTTGGGCTCTTTCATCTATCACCTCATCGGTTGAGACTCACAACTTACTTCAAGCATGTGTTAACCCTACCTTACCAAATGACCAAGGGTCGTCTTCCAAGGCTAAAAAGAATGCAGGAAATTGGCCGCCCGTTGACTGGAAAACGGCTCCGGGTTTTAGTTATGCACGCCAAAATGGTTTTAAAACACAACCAACAAGTTCAGTTGCCAACGTCAACCTACACGTAGAAAATGTGTATGAAGGTATTGACAAGCTAACAGAGAACTTGACTCCAATTTCAACAGACACGGACAGGATCTATGAATACAATTCATCTGCAGTGTCGGTAGCATCGCTTGTGTATGGCACTGGTGATAATGTTGGAGAGCTAATCAGCCATGGTGATGTAGATCCCGAGGCCATTGGTTCTCAATCCGATCCGCGCAGCTTTTCCTGGAAAACTCAGCTTAGAACTGGCACTCCCAATCCAGTACAAGCAATGGCAACTGGGAGACTCGGCGAGCAAGTTGCCTTCAAATACTTTACTGAGAAGTTCGACGACAAAGTAGTTGAATGGGTTAACGAGAATATGGAAACTGGATTTCCCTTCGATCTAATTATAAGAGACGATGATGACGATATGCAATACATTGAAGTGAAATCAACCAGATCTGCGAGGAAAGATTGGTTTGACATATCTGTGAGAGAATGGCAGTTTGCTGTCGAAAAGGGTGAATCGTACAACATTGCACATGTTTTGTTATTGGCTGATAACACCGCCCGAGTTTCGGTTTTTGAGAACCCGGTTAAAGCATGCCAGTCAAGTAAGCTCCAACTGGCTCTTCTAATGCCCAAACAGCAAAGGGAAGTCTCCATTGTCTCTTCTTGAAATGACCTTCTTTCCATCCTTCCTGTGGAGTTGGCTTTGCTTTGCAAAGAAATGCATCAAACAAGCAGTGTCAGCTCTTCGGTTCGATTTTTGAAGCTCGTTGTCGAGAAGGAGAATATCTTGATGCAGCTCGCTGAGGCTGGATTTGTATGTATGATTTTCTCAACAGTCTAATGATAATTTAATGGTGGCTTCAATCTATTCATTAGATTATATTCTTAAAGTCTCATCTGCGGGTACCAGCAGCAGGCTATTCTTGTAACTTATGCCTCATCTTGCAGTTGTCTATATGTAAATCAATTTTGAGGGTAATACATTCTTTTAAAAAATTAATAGAATTAAGTTTTCGTCCCAAATAATCCCTTGTGTAAATAATTTTGTAACTTTTAAAAATTTACTTATGCAGCCAAAAAACTCAAAACATCCTAATTATTTGGGAAAGTTCTTATGCAATTTAAAATGGTATTTGAAAACAAATTGATAGTTAAGATCTTGTTTGATAATCTTTTGATTACTTGTTTTTTATTTTTGATATTTAAGTTTATTTTTATTCATATTTCTTACAATGTGCAAAGTATGTGAATCTTAACCAAATTTCAAAAACAAAAATAAATTTTTGGAAGTTATTTTTTTTTAAGTTTTGGTTTGGTTTCTATAAATATAGATAAAATGTAAATATTTATGTAAAAGAAAATATATGATATGGTAGTTATTGTAGACTTAAATTTCAAAAGGTAAAAATTAAAAATAAAATAAGTATCAGATGAAGCTTAAATTAACTATACTTCATTTATCTTCAAACTGGTCTTACTTGACTTTTCAGTTATAATAATATCTTAAAATCTAATATTTTTCAATATAACATGTCATATCTTTAAATTTGTTAAAATATCATTTTCTTGTGAAAGTAAAACACTTCTTGTAACCCATTTGAGACCTTTTATGAACTAAAATATGTTAGATTCAACTTTCAACCTCCTCTTGTAACATAGAATGGTTCCCTCAATAAATTTTTGGGATGTTTCTAGAAAAAAAAAATCCATCAAATTATTAATGCCTGACTAAAAATCATCAATTGAATTTTTTTTGTGATGTTTCTAGAAAAAAAAATCATCAAATTATTAATTGTTCAGATTAAAAAATCAATTGAAATTTATCATTTCAATCCATTTAAACAAATGTAAAATAAAATTAAAATATTTTATGAAATGTTACAATGCTAGAATTTGTTCTCTCCAATCATTTTCAAAATCTTACCTATGTTAACCATCACATATTATTGAAAGATTAAAAGGTTTGTCTATCAAAAAAAAAAATCAATAAATTAAAAATAGAAATTTTCAACAAATAATTTTAATTTCAATTTTAATATCCGAGAATTTTATGTATTTTACAATATTATAGTTTCTTCAAAACAGAGTCGGAGAGGGTAAATAAGCATAAACCTTGAACCCCAAAACCTTGTGACTCTCTCATCTCAGACAACAATGGCGATTGCGTCTCGTTCGGCGATCCGCGCTGCAACCGATCTCTCCAACAACCTTCTTCGATCCTTCTCCACTTCCATCAAACCCTCTCACCACAACAATCACCAAGAGACGCACAAATACTTGGAGCCGAACGCGTTCGTTGGGAGCTGGGAGGCGCCGAAAAACCCTAAGGAGGCGCAGGCCAGGCTCGCTCTGCTTCGAAGGGACTACGCCAAGCAGGTGAGGCAGGTGCGCAAGAGTTACATCGAGGAGGTCGAGCTCTTGCGACTCGAAAAGCAGCGCAAGGATGAAGCTAAGAGAGAGGCGCTTAGGGTTGTCAATGAGGAACGCAAGAAGCTTAAAGCCGAAGCTGCCAAGGCCCGCGCCGAAGAGCGTAAGGTTGCCAATGAAGAGTTTCGACAGACTTTGGTAAGTGATTTTGATTCATAAACAAGCAATTTCATTGTTGTAGATTAGGTAAATGAGATAAGAACTACGAGGATCTAGAGATCTGCCATCCAAACAAAAATTAGGGGGAGATTTATACCCGTTATTTCAATCGTTACTAAGTTTTTTTTTTTTTTGATATGAGGTGAGTGTTCTTGATTATTGGCCATTAAGGAACCATCGTGGGGTGACTCAATTGGTGAGAGAGGGTCTTAGATGCATAAGGTGATGGGTTCAATCCCCATGGTGGTCATCTACCTAGGAATTAATTTCCTACGAGTTTTCTTGGTATCCAAATGTTGTAGGGTCAGAGGGTATGCCCTGTGACATTAGTCCAAGCTGGCCAAGAAAGTCAGGGATATATATATATATATTGGCCATTGAGGAGGCATAAAATTTTGTCTATTAGAAACAAAAGCAAGTTGATTTTCAGCAATGGTGAAGGGTAATACATTATATAGCCTTTAACCTATTAGATAAAGGTTAGTACAGGCTTTGGTAAGTGATTTCCTTCTCATTTGCTTCTTGGGATTATATATTTTGAACATTTTGATTAGAAAAAAATGGGTTGAAATACATCCAATGCGTATTCCAATTTACTGCTTTTGCTTTTTATATTTGGGAGAAGTACATCCTCTTGTTCGCTCTTCTATGCTAAATGTTAATAGTGCTGCTCTTGTTTTCGTCGTCGTATTTTTGCTTACGTAGTACTCTATGCTTCACTTAGTCTGATTTTGGTAATTTAATTGGGGAACTAATTTGATGTGCTCCTTCACTTAGTTTTGTTTTTGTCTTATTTTTGCTTACATAATTAATGATTCACTCAAAAGAGAAACGTAGAATCTAATGAGGGCTCAAACATCGCTTAAGGATCTCTTACCCTATGAAAATTCTATTGTTTCTCTCACCTCATAAATACCGCACACGACCCTGCTTTCGGCTTTCCACAAAAAAGAAAAAAAAGCTCTCACTAAAAGGCTAATTCATTAGAAACTCATTGATTATTCTTTTGCAATCTCGAGGTCTTGCCACCTCAATGCCAAACTTTTCAAAGAATTGTTCCACACCCCATAATCCATAAAGGACTATCGATATCTTTTGTTGTTCTCCTGCATAAAATGTAACAAGTTGGATCCATTAGGGAAGGATCCTTCTGTTAAGGATGAAAACACTCCACATGTCTCTGGATTGATATGATATTGTCCATTTTGGGGTCCCCAAGGGGCGGCCGTGTTGGTTGAGGCAGGAGCTTCCAAGGTATGATTCTTTGGAAGTCTTAGGTTCAAGACCCACACATTGAGCTTAATTGTAAAATCTCTTGTTGTTTCTCGGGTCCAAGCCTTGGGATGCGTGTGGGTGCCCTCCGGTATATGGGGCCAAAGCTTCGATTCTTGGTCATAAAAAATATTGTCCAATTTGGGCATAACCCTCATGGCTTTCTTTTTTGTTTCACTTAAAAAACTGCTTATCAATGTAGATGATTTTCATCACTTCTATAACCCTGATCTTCCCTTTATTGTGTCTTTTTTTTTTGTATTCCAACACCTTTCTCATCAGTCAGTCTAAAGTATTAATCCTTCCATGAAGAAGCTACTTGGGAAAAGCTTGATCTCTCGACGAAAGGATAAATGACCAAACAAGAAAGTAAAGGACGAGATTAGGAACCCAACACCTAACATCATTATGCGTTGGAACACTATAAAACTCCCATGACATCGATAAGAGCAACAACGTCCAACCTCTCCTTGTCAATGAATGTTGGAAACTTAACTAAAGGGACGAATGGAGCTCTGAGTGGCTATCACCTCTACCACCGAATGATGCTTCATCCTCGATATATGATATAACCGAGGGAACACAAAGCAAAAGGCTCTACTCCTTACCCATATCTCCTCTCAGAAAAAGGTGTCCCTTTCATCACCCATCCTACTAAAAACGAAGCTAGAAGAAAGAGGACAATCCTATGTTATGTCTTTTCAAGGATTCCTAGCTTATGGGTGGTCTTGGTATTTTTTTTTTTTTTTGAAACAAGGGTAACCATGCCCGTCCCTTGGTCATGCACCGGAGACATTAAAAGAGTTAATATCACATGTGAGTTTCAAACCCCAAATCTTGAAGAGAGCATATCTTCAAAGCCTAAGTTTTCAACCACCATGCCACCCCTTGGTATTGGGCAATGGCTTTTGTGCTGATGTTTGGGAAAATTCAGTACAACCAAGTTGGATTCTTAAAGTCTCTCTATTAAAGATATTTGGAATATTTACATTCGGATTTGACTTTAGAAACAATCTTTATATGATGAAATCCCAGAATGGGCTGATCTCGCACATTTCTTTCTAATTTTTCTTTGGTGAAGATATTTATAAATGGATTTAATTGTTGGTTGGCCAACAACTGAGGGAGCATGGGGCTGCCACCCTGTCCCTCTTTACCGAGCAAGGTGAGAAAGTGGGATGTCAAGTTGAGCTTGAGGGCTTGCAACCAAAGACAGTGCATCGTTGTTTTGTCTCTAGAAAACAAGAGACTTCTCAGCAACTCTTTTTGCATGAGAAACCATTGCCCCATTTATTTTTCATTTGCATGTCTTTTCAGTTCCAAATTCCAGCTTCCTTATCCTAAATTTTTTGTAATATATTTATATATATTCGTAAGTGTTTGGGTAGGTTACATCACTTCGACTATTCTCATGAGATATATTGTCTAACCCTGCAACATTTAGATGTCAAGGAAATCCGTGAAAAATTAATTCCTTAGTAGGTAGTCACTATTGAACTCATCACCTGTTAGTTATTTAAGGCTATTTTTTACCATTAGGTCACTCCGGTTTCAAAAATTTGTAACCTCAATTGGACATTCCTTGAACTATTTTGGGTTTAGATTGCCTTAGAATTTCATCTTGAATTCCATTTTTTGTGATTTATTGTTGTGACGGTGAGGGAGAACCCCATTTTTTTTCTCTCGCCTCACTCCAGCTCTAGCACACTCTCCCCTCCCTCCGGTGCCTATCATTTCTTTTTTTTTCTGTCCAGCTTCTTGCCATAGCCTTCTTCTGCCTCCTCTCTCACAAACTTTTTTCCGAAAGACCCACTCATTCTACTGCCTCCTCTTACCATCGTCGTCAACCTGCATACCATCTTCACCGTCCTTATCCATCTTCCATCCTATCCATCTCTACCGCCCTTGCCTTTGCATCCTTCATTGACCCCTTTTCTCTCATTCTCCGTCTCTCTTTATCTTCCTGTCCTCCCATTTCCCCGGATGGTCATTCGCGCGACATCTCCAACGGGAACCGGAGATCAACGATGGTCCTCTGCGTTTGTTTGGCAATTTATTGATTGGGATGGTCATGTTTTTCATGGATGTATGCTCGATGGCTAGTTCAGACTTTTGGGCACTTGTGGCACGGATTTCTCCATCTTTTGAGTGGATTGCTTTGGCACGAGTCGCCTCTTCTCACAATCTTTTCTCCCTTCGATGTATCGTCTGGCACACGACCTCTTCTCGCATGGCCTTTTACGGGTTTCTTCTACCTACCAACATTGGATCAGATAGTGGCATAGCGCCCCTCAAAACGGCTTGACAACCTCCAATCCAACTCAGATGGATCTCTTTATCCCCTCCTTTCGTAGCGACTGTTATGGCCCTATGATTGGCCACCCTTCTCTTCTTCTTTCTTTTACTTGTAACTGGCTGTAATGGCCTTATCTCCCCATTTGCAACTCTTTCATATTATCAATGAAATGGTTTTCATTTATTAAAAAAAAATTGTAACCTCCGAAGGGGTGGCGCGTGGTTGAAGACTTGGGCTTTGAGGGTATGCTCCCCTCAAGGTCCCGAGTTCGAATCTTCCCTGTGACAGTTCTCCTTCGATGTCTCTGGTGCCTGGCCTAGGGATGGGCGTGGTTACCTTGTTTCAAAAAAAAAAAAAAAAGAATTGTAACCACCGAACTTGTATCTTCGTGGGAACCAAATGCACGAGGGTCCACCTATCTTGGGCTTGATTTTTTATGCCTATGTACATTCTGTTTAAAACAGCCCACCTCTATCTGTTTGTGGCCAGAAGAAAGTCCTGCTGATACTCTTAGGCATAACAGCAACCCAAGAAGGGCATAACTTGCAACTTTTAAATTGTCGTATTCAAAATAACTTTGCAAAGAAAAATTTCAATAAGAACTTTTAGTTTCTGATGAAAATTCTGGTCTGTTAGATCTTGATGTCATTAAAGTCATCTGTTTATATAACTAAGCCTATGAACCTTAGCATATTTGAAATTCCATAGGTATGCTCTCTGGATTGATTTGATTGATATACTCTTTTACGTTGTGTACTTGTAAAGGCTAGTTTATGCTTTGTAGGAATTTCTCAAAAACAGAAAAATGTACATATCTACTCACCCACGACTTCAGTTGTCTTGTGACATTTGATTTGATTTTTTTTTAATGTACGAGTGTCCGGGATTATGCATATCTCGATCATTCTCATTCTACAAACACTTAACTTTACTAAGTCATGATAACTCGTAAAAAATTCGTTTTTTGTTAGACGATCGTCGTGAATTGAACTCATTCCATCTATGTTTTATTTGTCCGCAAGCCAACTCATAATGGTTGTTTGATGACCTTTCTTGGGAATGCGAACAAAGTAATGCAAGGAAAAATCCCCTTGTATTCTCAAAATGGTTGGCTTATGACATTTTTATTTCAGAAGGAATGAAATCATTTCATTGTTCAATGAAAATGTATTTTGTTTCCAATCAAAAAAAAAAGAAGAGAAAAGAGAACCATCATGGAGTGTTCTAGTGGTCAAAGAGAGACTTGGGGTGCTAAAGGTGATGGGTTCAATGACCAACCTAACTAAGAATTAATTTCCTACAAGTTTTCTTGACATCCAAATGTTGTAGGGTCAGGCGATATATTTTGTAACATTAGTTGAGGTACGCGCTTTGCCGAGATGGTCACGAAAGAAAAAAAAAGCAGAAGTAGAAGAAAAGAAAAGAGAGAAGATTCCTATATTCTTTCTCTTTTTTTTCATTTAATTTATTCTAAAAGACACTATATTTGATATGTGGATACCTTTGAACTCATACAATCATCTAATGCCATATGCAGATGAAAGAAAGAGCTGAGAAGCTTGAGCATTGGAGAATGATGGAAAAGAAGAGGGAAGAAAAGAAGAAAGAAAAAAAAGAACTAATAAGACGGAAAAGTTCTGTGTGGGTTGATGAAGAGGGGATGGAAGGGAAGCTATTAGACGCCTATGCTCATACCACCCCTCTCTGATTTCCCTTTGCATGTTAGTTTTATTTAGACGACTCGAGAACTATACATTTTTCGTTATCGCGAGAGGAACGTACTTGCTAGTTATATCATCGAGAATCGCCTGAATTGCAAGACGTTCTTCGAACCAATTATACCCTTCAAAGGGATCCCTTAGGAGATTCCTACTTCGAGTGATAATTGTCCAATATATGTATTGGTAGAAGCAATTTCGATAATAATTACCGGAATTTTGCAGGTAAATATTTGCGTATCCAAATTTTTGTTTACTTTTACATGTCCTCAATCTGGTTTTTCCTTTGTTAAGCCACGTGCATTAGTGTCTCAAGCTAGATTTGTATTTTAGGTATTTGAAATTCTGATGGGATTAAGTTCAAATCTACCCCTCATATTTGTGATTGAACAGCCTGAATACTCATACTTATAGTTTTTTTTTAGGAAACAGAACTTTGATTGATTGGACAAAAAGTTACAAAAAAGCCTATTGAAATTTATAATCAAACCTGTCCAATAAAATAAAAAAAGAAGTAATATTCATACTTACAGGTTATTCATGTCTTTGGCAATAACCATTACAGGTTAGCCTAATAATCAAATAAAGATCCTGTAAATAAATATTTGGTATATTTATAACATTTATCTACTTTTAAGGTGAATCATGGAAATGGGTATAAGCTAACTTAGACAAATATTGAAAAACTAACAAAAGTAAAGTTTGAATGTCAACTTGAATATAACTCCATGCATACATCTCGGACTGTTCGAATTTTGGATTGAATTTTTTCCAACAAATTATGTTAATTAAGTTCAACCATAAATTAAATAATTAATAAAAAAAATTATGTTAATGTCTGGCGAACATTATATTCTGGCAGTTCAAGAGAACAATTCTATTAGTTCCAAATTGTGAAACTATACTCCAATTGCTTCTTTTGAAAGACAATTCTATTGCAAATCAATTAAAAAAAAAATACAAATTAAAAACCCAGGACATTTTCTGTAACGGTACAAAACTTGAAAATGGCTAAATAACCCCAAACAACTGTTTTCGCAAAATAATTATAAACAAATTTAAAAATATTTGCATTCATGGTTATTAACATACTTTAATACGATGTTATAAATATTTATTAACAATATTATGTATTATAAACACTAATTAATACAATATTTTTATTAATACTCAATGATTATGTTTGTTAATTTTTTTTAAAAAAAAATCAACCCTATTTGCAATTATTTTTTAAATTTGACTAGTCTAACAAATTTCCAAAAAAAATGAAGACAAAACACAAGTTTACACCTGCAGAAAAACCCAATCTAAATCAGTGGCACAGAGATTCTGAGTATGATTTACATTCATGTGAGAAGGAAAAGAATGGGGCAAGCAAGAAGGGATAAAAGAATGTATAATCCTATTGATAATAACTATCCAAAACCAAAAACCCATTTCAAAATCAAAATAATGTCGCTTTTCCTTCCCAGACATGACTTCAATCACTGGCTCTTTTGTTTTTGAATCTTCACGTATGGAAACAATCCCCAAAAATGAACCACTGTCGGATTCCACTCGAGTTGTTGAGCGCGACAAAACATTAAAAACGTATTAGCGAAATAAGAATTGAACCCCATGAGTACATGCCACAATGCATGGCCCTGAGGGTTGAAATACCAGCTAGAGAGGTTTCTGCAGTACAAGCGATCGAAAATCCAGCAAACAGTCCCGAGGGAGATGGTTACCAAGTATAACTTTGCAAGCCGCTTCGCGTGTATGTCGTTCGTGTGAATGTAGTACTTGTACATTCGAGGGATGCATAGAAGACATAGTATTGCATAATGTACCTTGAAGCCCGCTCCAAAACGTATAATTGCATGAGCAACAGCGAAGGTAGCGCCGTAGAGAAACAAGAACGTCGGCATCGTGCTTCGGTAGTGCCAATCTGGTGAATAAAGGATGTAGATATAGAGGAGCATTTCCCAAACCATTGGTGTTTCATCGCCTTGCTGTTGTCTGAAAATAAGTTGTATAGTTGAATCAGGCCAATGCTAAAACTAATCGTAAAATAGATGGCATAAATTAGCGTTTATAAGTATACAAATATATACTTCATCATCCATTTATGAACTAACTCATTGGTTCCACAAAAAATAATTTCAAAGGGAGAAAATGTGTATTAGAGGGGGAAGAAAAGGGGAGGACTAGAAAAATAGTTATGAGTCGACGGGATGAATTCTAACTTCTTTTATATGTAATGTAGCAACTAGAATAAATTTTGTAATAAACAAACTCCGTTACTTTAAGAAAAGTACAACTTATACATGTTGGATAAAATTGTTTTCTAGTTTTCTACGTTGGTCAAGAGAATCTTGGAGAACCAAAACATTATGAGTTCTATCGATGATGGTCACCTAAGAATGAATTAATTTTTTACGGGATTTTTTATTTCTAGATGTTGTATAGGATCAAGCAGGTTGTTCTACGAGAATAGTTGAGGCACACATAAGCTACCTCTCACACTCACGGATATCAAAAAATAAAGTTTTCTTTTTGCAAGCCTATATCTATATTTTCCCCAGATGGCATGTAAGCAGAATGCAAACAGACAGCATAGTCCAAATTTTAGGTTGTTGTGCAATTGAAAAGGCAAACAAAAAAATTCCTAACAAAGCTGGATACATCATTTATTTAGCAGTTGTCTCCTTACTTTTCTGAGAAGAAGCTGAGAAGTCCTGAAAGAAAATTCGATAATCTTGGACAATGATAAAGCTATTGTTTCAACCATATTTTCTTCATACAGATCCGAACTATTTCTTCCCACATCCGCACCTCATCATTTCGTATTTTAATCACATGGGATTCTATCTTATATAGGTAACTTTAAAATATTTATGATTCACAGCCCCTGCATAGAACTTTTTGTTTTTCGAGCAATACTTAGGTAAGGGTGGGTAAGTATTTTGGAAAGAACAAAACTCCCCTACACATGAATGTGTAGGAGATCCTACATTTTGGAGATGTGGCACCTTAAGAGCCATAAAAATTATATACTTTATGTAATAGTTTTCTTATAAAATAACTTTTTGTGGCTCTTAAGGTGTCACATCCCCAAAATGTAGGGTCCCCTACACATGATGTGTAGGGGAGTTTTGCTCTTTTGGAAATACTTACCCACCTTAGAGCACATGTTTTTTTCTTTTTTAAAAAAAATTGGTTTTGATTGATGGAGAGAGAAAGGCTAGAAGTATAAAAATGTAAAAACATGTGGTTATAAAGCAAAATACTTACCCACCCTTACCTAAGTATTACTCTTGTTTTTCTATATATATATATATGTGTGTGTGTGTGTGTGTGGCTTTTTCGGTCAGTTTACATATTTGGATATTAAGCAAATTCATAAAAAAATCATTCTTAGATAGATGACGACTATGGATTAAACTCGTCGTCTCTTAGTTACTTAAAGTCATCTTGACCCCTAGGCAACTCTATAATGGATGTCCATATGTAGAACTTTAACATTTAAACTCAAACAATTAAAACAAAATACCCAGCCACAAAACAGGACTGCCAAGAAATCATCTTCATTTTTTACTCTTCAACATAAAGAAAGAAGACTTACACTCGTTGTAAGGTGGCATGATACAACATGCTTCCAATGGCAAGGATCATATTTGATAAGTGAAGAACACTAAACCTCTTCTCAAACCTTTGTCTCAACGCATTTACGAGACCGATAAACGCTAACATGAGGCATGGAATATTTGATATCGTGTTGAAGAATTCGGCAATATAAGAAGAGTAGACGTAGTTCTTTTCGCACCACTCAGGAGATGTGACAGGACCCCAGAAACTAGATATCGTATCTGCCATTCGAAAATTCAATAATACTTGAATTGCCTGCTAGGATGGTTCAGAATTTAGTAATAATCCAATGCATAAAAAACAACACACAAACAAGTCAAAGTAGCAACTATTTCCATTTTCAACTAAACCAAATGCTGTAACATGTAAAGGAAGCACGTGTTTAATGAGGAAACTTGTCTGGATTATTATAGATTCGTAAAAAAGGGATTAAATGACAAATTTCCTTAAAGAAACGTGTAGATAACAGCAAGAATGCATTACAGTCAGAATGTGGAATCAGAAAGAGACTTTCCACCTTCGTTAATTCCCCCTAGTCAATTAAGTTAAAGCCCAAAACAATGTCGTAACAACTTTTTTTTTAAGGCACGCCTCGACTATTCTCACCAAACAACCCTCGTAGCCCAATAAAATTATGTTGTAAAAAAAATCATGTAATTAATTAGGTGATCACCATGTGCTTACCCACTACATTTTCGTTCCTCGGGCCACTCTTTTTTTCTTGAACAAGAGTAATCACGCCCGTCCCTAGACCAGGTACCGGAGACATCAAAGGAGTAATGTCATAGACCAACTCAAAATGGTTATAACTAATAACCTAGACCCTAAACGGACTTAGCATAGCCATAATTGACATGCATTCTCGACCAATAGGATACATGTTCGAATCCCAACCCCAAATATGTTCTTGTACTAAAAACAAATTCCTAAATAAAACTCCATTTTCCAACTTCACTTGCAATGACAGAAACTGCCAAAACCTAATTCGCACAAAGCGGAGAAAACGTAATTGCAACTTTCATACATAAGCTTCCTAAATTCTTCACCCCTTGAATAAGAGACGTCAAAAGTAAACTAACTTGAACACAACGAAACTAGTGGCAACGTTTTCTGAAGCAAATTCATAAACAAAACAACCACGTTGAACATTTTTTTCATCTCATCCATTAATCCATCACGAATTCGTGGAGAAATTCGTGAAACGGACAATCCAGAGACAGGAATTAAATCCAAAAACTTCAAAACCGAACGAAAACAAAGATCTACAGATTGAAAGAAACTACTAACCCTTCGGAAACGGGTCTAAGCTTGGAATTCAAATTGAGGCCATGGTTGGGAGCTTGAAATTCAAATTCCTCAGGTTTTTCTGTCGGTGGTGCGAATCGATCGGAGCAGATCTGAGCTGAGAGTCGGAACCAATTAGGGCTAGCCAAGCGCGTGGTGGAGATATATGATGGAAATCATTTGTGGCCGTTGGATTACTTACGTTGACGGTTGATATTGCGCCGGTCAGCTGGCTTTGGCGTGGCTTCGACAAAGCGCCTTAGTTCCGCGTATGCTTTACGCGCTCACGTGCTTAGGAGACCATCGTCACGTCTCTTGCTTAATTAGCTTAATCATATGACTAAGATATTGAAAACGTTGATATATATATATATATATATATATATATATATATATATGAGAAATATTTGCATGCAGCCATCATGTGGCAATATTTGATGGTTTTGTTTTTAATTTGAAAATTTTTAATTTTTATAAAAATAAAGAAAAATGAAGAAATCAAATGATACCACGTCAACGATTGCATGCTGCCTAAGGATAACCAACTGTGTCACTGCCCCTCGATAATTCATCTAAAGATGATGCATTTAAATGAATAACTTAAACAGTAATTTAATAGCATGTATGATTAAAAGTTTATTTGTATCGAAATGAATAACCTATTTCCATAAAAGACGTGCTTTTTTATGTTTATTTTATGAAATTGTGTCAAATCATGCATTACACATTATATAAGATGGAATGAAGTAATAGTTTTTAAGAATGGCAAAATTTAATAATAATTCATTAAATAAATCAACATGCTACTACCCTTTCACTTTAATATGTTCATTGTGTTGTTAAAAAAAAAAGAGTTCATTGTGTTTTTATCATTTTCACTCGATGTTTGAAACAAATATGTGAAGGTAATCTCTTTAAAAGTAAATTTTAAATCATTCTCATTTTTTTAATATGAGATTGTTGAAATATTAAAATTTAAATTCTCTAAATTCTTGGTTTAACCATGAATTCAATTGGATTTAAACATAGTAAAGTTAGGGGAGGGAGAATTATCGGTTTCAAATATCAAATCTGTGACCGTAGAATGAAAATTGATTAACACCAAAACAGATAACCAATCACGCCACCGACCCATTCGATAAATGTGAACCTATTTTAAAATTTATAAAGCACACATTAATTTTTAAAGAAAAAGTAACCATCGGAGATTGTTGTTTGAGAGATTCGAGCTTTAGACAAAAAAGAGAATGAGTTTTTTTTTTTTTTTTTTAAACAATTATTCTCTTATTAATCTATTTTTTCTATACATCTTTTATTTTCCTAGTAACCACTTTTCGTTTTCTCATACTTTTTATTTTATTTTTACAAATATCATACTCTCTATTTTATTATGTTTTCTTTATAATGATTTCATTAGACACAAATAGTAATTATATCATAATCATTTTTGTCGCCACTACAATTACATGTTTGATCATGAAAATCAATATTCAGCTCTTATAGGTTTAATCCCAAAAACAAGTGAGAAAAATAACGCCTCTAATTAATCATTTTTGTCACGCGATAAATAATTATTCTCTCTAATTTCAATCTTTCAATAAGGGAATTTACTCTAGGTAGTATCTTTTAGGGTATTTATTAAAATTATAGCATATTTTTAAAAATAATTTATTTATAGCAGATTTTGATCTTATTTTTCTAAAATTTATATTCTACTATCTCTACTACATGTATCTTCTATCAAATTTCCAGCTATTCTTTTCTCTTCTCACCAACCTTCTTTCTCTTATTCTCTTCAACCTTCTTTGGAACTTTTATTTTCCCTCTCTACACTATATGACATTCTTTCTCTCTCTATTATGAACATCAACAAAATTTCCCGCATCAGTTATTTCTCCCTTGTTCCCTTTGTCATTGTCTTCTGATTTTTGTCCTTTTATTTCCACTTTAATTCGAGTATTTAATTGGTTAATATGGTGGGCATTCAAATTTGAAAACGAGTAATGACTGCAATTGTTCGTGCTCGTGTGTCAGTCGCCGGTGCAGTTGTAGTGATTCAAGAAGCGACGGGCCTGTGTGGATTTTCGACTCAGACGACGCTGAAGAGGGCTTTTCAAGAATTGATGGTTGTCGACTTGAGGTCACTGAAAATTGGAAATTTTCTCAAGGATAAACGATTGAAATCTATCCGTCAAACTCATAGATTAATGGGTCTTTTAATCATTTACTATATTTGTTTGAATTTTCTGCCTCTAATAAATAAGTTTGGAATTACATTATACATAAAATTATTTTATTTATTTTTAATATACATGCAAAATCTTCTTTGATAATCATTTCTTATTATTTTATTTTTGTCCAAACCCATCCCAAACCATTGATGGGCCGGCAAAAGGGTCACTGTCGGCGATTTGGAGTCCTCCAGCTGTATAGTTTGTCGTCTTCAACCACTCGTCACTGCACTGATCTCATCTTTTTCGATACACTTTTCTTTATCCCTTTTCATTTCTCCAAAATATTCACCCAAACAGTGAAAAATCATTCAAACAAATCTTTTACACATCAAACAAAATGTTGCATTCAAATCGTTTACTTCTCATTTCAGTTCGCCAAAACCGTCCGTTGAAAAATGGTATGAAATTTCGCAAATCTATCTTCCAATTGCAATTTTGTCGGATTTCCACATGAATTTTGGATTACGCTGCTGGTCCTACTTCGAGATCTAGACTTTCGCGTTGAATAATGTCGCTGGAGTGAGTCAATCATGCAATGGAAGCTTGATTTTCTTTTGTTAATGGGTTTAATTGATTTTGTGTTTTCTTTCATTTTGGCCGTACGCTTTTGTCGATTGTGGCCAATTTTGCGTTTGTTCTTAACTTTTGTAGTGCAGGTGGGACTTGGAAGAAGTTAAAATAGGTTGCTGGATTTCGTTTTGCGATTACTGGTTTGGTATTTTATACTTGTCTGAAGGCCAATGGCTGTAAGTTTTTTCGATAGTTCTCTTCATTTTTTCTTCTTTTGTTTTGTTATTTTGTGATTTTCATTGGAGTTCGTTGAATTTCTTTGTTATCTTATTTATGAGTTGCTAGCTGTTGGGATCTATGTTTTGGCCACGTTTTTGGGTTGTCATTAGTTATTTATGGATATTTCTGTGTTGGTTGAAGTTTTGAAGGTGGGAAAATCTTGGAATTTCTGGAGATTTGTTGCTAGTTTACTGTTTGGTTTGTTTGATATCTTTTTTTTAGTTCCCCCACTTTTTATGGGGTGTTCTTGCTGTTTATGGAGGTTGTAATGTAGAATTGTATTCAGTTGGTGCCGAGTTCATAGATTAAGGAGTTTTTGTTTCGTCATTGGCTTGCCCGTGTTTTGAGTTCAGCAACAATTGGAAGTGAGGATCAAATCCACGACCGCTTGGTTCTTGGGTATACATTGATGCCACCGAGCTTTTGCGCGCCATTGGTTTGGCGGTGTTCGGAGTCTAGACTTATTTAGAACGAGAAACTGCACTTTTCTTGTAAGCAAAGTGTTGGAGTCAAGAACTGACTTGGCCTTTTATAGCGAACCTTAATGAATGGGTTGGACCCTTAGCTTATTTTTAACTCTTTTTCCATGACTGGGTCTCTTTGAACACTTTACGTATCTCACTCAACGATTCAGTCAAAGATTTCCAATGCCCATGTTTTTTTTTTCTTTTTGAGTTCAACAACAATCGGGGGTGGAGGATTCGACCTCATGACTTGGTTATGGACATACATTTGTACCGGTTGAACAACTGCAATCTTTGATGTTGATCTAATTCATTTAGGAAATTTTTATTTATAGTCAATTTGTAGGTTGTACCGTTACACCAATAACAAATTTTTTTTATCTCTTACCATGAACATTTGATACTATTTCTCTGATTAAGTGATATCTGGATATGCTACCTTTGATTAGATAAGGAACCTATGGTGAGTAATTAGTATTTTTTTAATTTCGTGGCCGGCCGCCTGAAAGAAGATAGCTATCACTTATTTTCCAACACGAGCAAGCTCATTATTCATGATCTGGTTTACAAGTGAAATTTTTTTGTCATTTCTTAAATTTGTATGCTTCAAAGGTAAAACAATACATGCTGATTGCATATCTTCATTTTCCTTCACATGGACTGTTTTGAAACCTATATACTTGTTAGTTGTTACCATATAGCTTTCAGGGACTCTTAAGGAAATTCCTTATTGTAAGTTCCAAGAAGTTGCAGGAATCTGCATGAATTGAGAATTTGAGGAGGATCATATTTGTGTTGAATGTAATTGTATAATACTAATCATATAATTTTGGCTTGAACACAATCCAGTTTAGAACCAAAAAGTCTACTTTCCTTGCTTATGGTAGGTTAACTGAAAATAGTTTTGTCAGAAAGTAAGATATTTTCATCTTCCCCTGCAGCGGAGCTCACAAGTACCAGAATTTGGCAAATGGGATGATGGAGAAGATGTCCCGTATACAGCCTATTTTGACAACGCAACAAGGGCTAAATCGGAGAGGTTGAATCCGAATGATCCTCTTCACCGAGAAGAGATTTCAGATACAGTAAAGTCAAACTATGAGCGACACAAGGTTAGAGAAGGTATTGTTGTGAGAAGGCAGACCGGGTCTCCATTGCACCGTGATGCTTTGTCAATGCCGGGTCGGGATTATGACGATATAAAATCAGCTAAGAGTCGGGGCCAACAAGCATCAAGGCCAAAGCATGTGCATGAATATTTGAGCTCAGAAGATGGTTATACGAAAAAACATCTTGATTCTCCTTTGGACCATCAAACGAGGGGTAAGGTTAGCTTTAACTCCCCTCTTCATCCACGCCAGGGGAACAACACGGCCAATAATTCATCCAAAAGGCCTATGAGAAATGGCGCAGGTTCTGATGGTAGCATAGAAAACTCACCTCTCCATCCACGACAGCATCCAAGGATCGGACCGAATGGCGTCGTACCGTCTTCGCCATTAAGGGACAGAAGGGGTTCGAGTTTGCCTAAAGGAGGTAGTCATGATGTCATAGCTCCTCGGACTCCTGGAAGATGTCAACGATCTGTTCTTCGGGGCAATGAAACAGTGATTTCTTTTTCTCATTTCCTTTTCGTTGGGTGTTTAACTGCTCAAGTATTCAAAAGATTTTGGATTTAGTAACAATCAACCAGATAAAGGCTGATAAAGTAAATGGTGTTTTGAGTATAAATCCAGATTTTTCATTTGGATATCATAGTATTTCTTGAAACAAAACCTTATAATTTACTGCAACCGATTGGTACTTGTACATTGATGACATGATCTCTTATGTTTGAACTTGCAGCCTGATCGTAGTGCCACTGTCCCAAAATTTGGTGACTGGGATGAGGGTGATCCATCATCATCTGAGAACTACTCAAATATTTTCACCAGAGTACGCGACCAAAGACGAACCGAGGATGGAAGTCTGCCAGCAGGAAGTAATGTTTCTCATGCCAATGGTCGTAATCGTTCTGGTGCCGAAAATTCTAAGGTACGCCACTGTTAAATCACCATTAAGTCCAAAAACTTAAGTTGATAGGTCATCGTCATAAATGAGACTTTCCTCTGTCTACTCACGAGTTGGAAATTTCCATTAGATCGACAAGTGATCGTTCATATTAATTTGTAAACACATGCCATATCTCCATTCCTTCGATGTCTCCTGGTGCCTGACCTAGGGATGGACGTGGTTAGCCCAAGTATTAGTGGAACAAATTTCCAATTTCCCGATTTCAAAAAAAAAAGAAGAGGAAATGGTATTACAAAGATTTTAAAATTGGTTTGGCCTAATAGTCAAATAATGAACTTGCATATCATAAAAGTACTTTAAGGTTATGAGTTCGATCTATGATAGCAATCTCTCCAACAATTAATTTTCTATGAGTTTTTGATAATCAAATGTTGTAAGGTGAGGCAATTATTCTATGAAAATAGTTGAAGTGGATAAGCTAACTTGAGCACTCAACTTGTTATTATTACTTTTTTTATATTCGTGGATGTTTAGGTTGGCTTATATGCATTTCGACTATTTTCCTGGGACAAACTGCCTGATTCTACAACATTTCGCTGTCAAAGAAATTATAGGGAATTAATTCCATGATAGGTGGCAACCAACCATCCATTGAACCCATAATTTCTTAATCTCTCAAAGGCCTATTGACCACTAGACCAATCCATAATAGTCACTCCACTGGTCAAATCACCATGGAATTGAAAACCCATTTTTGGATTTGGTGACTTAACAACGATTCACATAGTTTGACAATGTGATGAGGGGTTGGTTTGTTGTTGGGTGTGATTGTTTTGAAAATTTAGCCCAAATTTAGCCAATTTTATGCAATACTTTTAGGTGGAAAGAAGTTAAAAAACCTGTTTCCTTTCACTATTTTCTACGGAGTTGGTAAAACTTTGTGATTTATTTCTTCTGCTTCTCATACAGAAATGTTGCTGTTTTCCATGGGGGAAATGACTGCTAGAAAATTCTTAATGATAAATTGTTGTTAATGGAAAAATCTGAGTGCCAGCAGGTACATATGGCCCAGAGGTACATGCTCTATGTATGATTGACATGTTTTGTTCTTTATTCACTTGATTGAAAATTAGCGTATTGTCAAATATTATCCAATCAAGTGATGGAATTCCTTAGTCTAAGGAAAGGAGGACACCTTGAGTCCTTGAACTGATAGCCATTCTACTTTTGAGTAATTTCAAACTTTGATTGATTGATTGATTTTAAGTGAAATTTGTTATTTTGTATTCCTTGAAAGAGAAGGTTTGGTTTTAAATTCTATCAGCACTTTTATTGGCTAGATTGATGGTGTTTGTGAAATTATTAATTTAGTCTTTGTCTTTTATCAATGAAGTTTTTATTTCTCAAGGTTAAGATAACATTTTGTTGTTTGTAATGATTTTGTTTTTATTATAAGAATAGTATTTGAGAGTGGGAAGAGTCGGTCCCTAAATCGAGAGTACATGTCAATTATCGTTGGGTTCGATCTACTTTAGTTTTGGTCTTATCCTATTTTAGTACGTGCACTTTTAAATTTAACAATAGCGCAATCTGCATAAGTGTGTCCATGATCCAGATATGAGTTTGAATCTTCTTCATAATTGTTTAGCTATAGATCAATTTTATATTTATAACTGATCTCCTAATATTCTCACAAGCAACTCAGGTAACTTATGGCATGAGCCAACCAGAAGAAATGATTGAGAGGTTGAAATTTTTTATGTTAATTGTTGTCTAAAAAAAGGGTAAGCTATGAACATGAAATTACTTATTTTATTAGATTTTCTCATCAAAAAAGGGGACAAATCGTGCATATTCATCTTTGCAATGTAATGAAGACACTGGGCAGCTTAAAATTCAGTTTAATTTGAGATTTTCAATACATAAATTCTCACCGGAAATTATACACTTAAACTATAGCGAATGCCATTTCTTTTTGAAAAGTAGAACCAAGATTAAAACCACAACTAAAATAGGGTAAAAAAGCGGCGATTTGAGCCAGAAAATGGCAGTTGATTTTCTTTTGGCTCACAATTTAGTACGATCAATTGTAAGTTTTGAGATCTACAAAATTGTAATGAAGATGACATCGATGAATTAGATTTACTTTTGAGTGGCGAAAGTAACAAAATTGACATGTATTATGGATTAAGAATTCAGATGCTCTAATCTCTAACCTCAAATGCATTATATTGAGAGTCGTAGAATAATACAAAAAATAACATATACGTCAAAGATAATAGAGAGGTCACGAAGCCTAACTATGTCAAGCGTATAGATGAACATTCGATGTATCAAATAACATTAAGTTCTATTTAAAAATTGACGATGAAAGACATTTATGATTTTCTGAATATTGAGAGGTCTTCACCCTTTTAGGACAAGATTCTTAAAATACACTTCAAAATGACGGCTTTTTGAATTCACTATCTCTTATAATATTATAATTTTTATAAATATCTTTTTGACGCTTTAATCTTATATTAGATAATACATAATTCAATTTAATAAAAGTTGTGAGATTTTCTTACATTTTCAATATAAGATTATCAATATATTGTCGAGCTACATCAAACCTTGATAGTGAGTGTCTTCGCAACATCACAACATGGTAATTTAAAAATTCAACTAAAACTAGACATTTTACATTTTTTTTTTGGTTATAGGTGGCAACTGTTTGGTTGTGTATTTCATATATATTGCATATTTCTTCATTTCTTGATTGAAGAAGGTGAATGATATTGATTGAAAATTATAAGTGCACTAATTGAAATTTATGAGTTGCATTTATTGAATCCATTACATGCATGAACTCTTTTCGTTTTTTTAAAAGATGCACAAAATTTTCTATTATACATAATTTTTTTTCTTCTCAAAAGTGAAATTTTATTATTATTATTATTATTATTTTAAATAAGAAATTCCTAAAATGAAACGTAAGCTATCAATATAATACAGTGGGCCGGCCCACAAAGTCTCATTAAAATGGGCCGGAAACTGAAACGGGCCTAACGAGAGCCCACGTTGGGAATGGAAAAGGAGAAGAATAAGCGAAGAAGACAAAGATGAACGAAGATGGGAAAATAAAGAATAATTTGAAAGAGAGGAGGATCTCGCAAGGGGGTGGGGGATGTAAGGTTTTTTCAAACAAAACACACATTTCTCTGCATATATGGAATGGAATGGAATGGAAGCCAATTCTCTTCACTTTTCTCTCCCATTTCTTCATCGCCTCTGCAAATTTCTTGCGCTTCATCCTCCGATTCTTCCCTTCCAGGTACGATCTCCGTCACTGTTTTATTGCTTCAATTCATGCTTCTTTGTTTCTTGTAATATCCGTTTTTGTGTTTGTTCATGGTGTTTCGATTCGGTTTGATTGTATTTGTGGTGATTTGTTTGATTCGGTCTGAGTTCTTTTAACTATTGAACAAGAACCAGTTGGAGGTTTTAGCACGCTTGGTTTAGATTTAAGTTGCTGATTCTTTTAATTGTTTGTGTTTCTTGCTTGTAATTTCCGTTTTGTGTTTGTTCTTGGTGTATCTATTCGGTTTTATTGTATTTGTAGTGATTTGTGTGTTTTCTATTCGGTTTGAGTTCTTTTAACTATTGATCATTAGCCAGTTGAAGGTTTCAAGTTGCTGATTCTTTGAATTGTTTGTGTTTCTTGCCTGTAGTTTCCGTTCTGTGCTTGTTCTTGGTGTTTCTATTCTGTTTGATTGTATTTACGGTGTTTTTTGTGTTTTCGATTCGGTTTGAGCTCTTTTAACTATTGAACAAAAGCTAGTTGGAGGTTTTAGCATGCTTAGTTTAGATTCAAGTTGATGATTCTTTGAATTGTTTGTGTTTCTTGCCTGTAATTTTCGTTCTGTTCTTGTTCTTGGTGTTTCTATTCAGTTTTATTGTATTTGAGGTGATTTGTGTGTTTTCGATTCTTGATATTTCTCTGTGCTTTGGGCAAGGAGAGGGTTTGACTTCTTTTAACTACTGAACAATAGTCAGTTGGAGGTTTTTGCACGTTTGGTTCATATTCAAGATGATGATTCTTTGAATTTTTCGTGTTAAGGGTTTAATCTTGTCTAGGGTTTTATACTTTTTTTTGTATGGTTTGGTTTAGGTTGTTAAATCTTTAAGAACGTATTATTTAAAATAGGGGTTTTGTTTTAAAGGAGATTTTCTTGGTCCATGATTGGGGGAAAATAATACTATGTGTTCTTTTAAGCTGTAATAATTCCACCGGGTAAAGTAAAATGACGATTTAGACCGTGATTAAAAGTTTGATTGGTTCTTTTTATAATCCTTTTTAGAAAAAACAATAAAAAAAAATAATGCATCATCGTCCAATGTTATTTCTTACTACTCTAATTCCGTAAACGTTTTTCAATCGTAGCAGAGTTTTATTAAAAAAAGAAGTAGAATCTAGTATGTTTTTTAAAAGTTGGTTAAGATCTGTATTTTTTTCGTTAAGTAAAGATAGGTTCTACAAATAGTTTATGTTAGATCGATTTTTGAAATGGAAAAAAAAAAAAAAAAAAAACAGAAGCATTGATTTCGTATTTTAAACTGCCAAGTGTACCTTCTTTCATATAAAATAAATAAATTTCATCTGGGTATCCTATTAATATCCCAGCTCGATGGTATTTTTGTCTTTGTAAAATTGTTATCATAAACTGGTAATGCGCAGTGGAGAAGAAAATTGTCTTATCTTTTCGTTTTTGAATGTTTAACGTGGACTTGCTGGAATCTATTTTGTAGATTTGAAAGATAAAATAAGGCTGTTGGAATGGGCTCTCAAAGTAGAAACGATGTACAGGAAGGGAGTGCAAGAGATGTTGAGCGAAGAACAGGAATGGACTTCAACTTAAACTTTCCACCTCCAGACGAGTTCATTGATCTAACTGGCCTACACGAAGGGAGTGCAATAGATGTAGAGCGAAGAACAGGAATGGACTTCGACCTAAATTGTCCACCTCCAGATGAGTTCATTGATCCAATTGGCTCTCATGAGGAAGCAGCACAGCACTACAATCATAACCAAGAACAAGCTATGGACAATCACGATATTATCGATGATGACATTGCTATAATCTCTCCTCAGAAATTTGTTGAGGTATGTGCTATTTGGGTAAAATAATAGGACTGTGTAATAGTGTTTTAAAAAGCGTGCTTCAGGCTAAAAAAGGCTCTAGACTCAATGTTGGTGTCTGCCTCGCGGAAAGAAATACCCACAAAGGCATGTGCTTTTTCATGAAACCCTCAAGCATGCAAGTCAAGTGCCTTGAGGGGTTTATTTATTATATATATTTTTTGAAATCTAAGTGAAAAGGTGACGTTTTAATCGTTTTTCTATATTTTTTGAATTTCATATTCAATCGCCCTAATCGACAACCCACTTATTTGTTCTCTCCAATTATTTCCAATGAAGGTGTTAATGAGGATGAATACGCGCGTTTAGTAACCAAACCATATGTTTGATTTTTTCGACTTTAGATTTTTATTAGGGATTAATATTTTAATGTTTCATGTTTGGGTGACTATATGAAATGTTCCATGCGTAAATATATTTCTATGTATGGTGCGCCTTGAAAAAGCGCCTTTGGTGTGCCTTGCGCTTTTAATAATAGAGTGTGTATCTATCTAGGCCACCTAAGAGGATAGAGGATCTTACATGGTGTCAAATCTTTTAGGCCAGGAAGAAATTTCGTAGAATTCACAATGAGAGTAGCTGTGGTGTTGATGTCAATAATGGCAACGCAGAAGTTTATGGTGCTCTCTCAGGTTCGTGGTCTTTTTTAAGTTCTCTATTTTTATTTCAATTGTTGATTTTCTCTCAGATAGAGAGTCTAGCTACATTACCATTTTCCAACCGTTGCTGTTTTTCTGGCAAACTGATGTATGTTCATTAAGGATATACCCGCATTCTTGGATTTTCTCGCTTACCTTTTCCTGGCACATTTCGTGCATATTTTCATTATATTTAGCTAAGTAAGAGGAGTTTCAATATTTTGAAATTAAATTTCCTAGTTGTGGTGTATTGGGTGAGAAATAATAGAAGATGAAAAGATCTTTACCGGATGTCGAGGTCCTCGTTTGATTCTATATTTCTCTTTGGTTCTAAGTTGCTTGTAAGGTATCCAATACCTTACTTCTTCAACAATTCTCAACAAAATGCCAAACACAAAGTAAAATGGAAATAATCACCAAAAACAAAGATGAAACTTCAAACACCAGCAGATTCTCATTAATGGAAATAACAAATAGAAATGCAGAAATAGACAATAAACCAAACAACGCTACCTAGAGAGTTCGAGAGCTCCGGTATCTCTCCCAAGAAGTCCTCAGACCTTCTTCCAAAATAAACCCCCCCCCGCCCTTCTCTCAACCCCTCCTTACATTATTTATACCCAAAGAGACCCCCTCCTCACTCTCACGTAAGAAGCTTCTATGGAACTTCCCAATTTGCCCTTTCTAAAATATTAAAGGGAATTGAGGTCCTTACATTGCTCAACTCTTTTTGTAATTATACACTAGGTATAATTTCTCTATACTTGATACCGTATCGGTGGATTCTTTGTTTGCTTGGGCTGTTTTTTTGTATACTCCTTTGTATTATTTTCATTATTTTCTCAATAAAAGTTTGATTTACCTTCCAAAAAGCTTGTCAGGATGGAAGCAAACATTAAGACTTAGCTTACACAACAATCTTGGGCATTTAATTAATATTTATTTATAATCATATGTTCATTACTTGTTATGGGGTCTTAGACCATCGATTGTTCCTCTAGTCATAGCTGACCAATCTGTCCAAATTTCATTTGCGTCCAATTGTGGGTCTCTGTACTTTTTCGATAATTTTCAATTTAGTGGCATTAATTAATACATTGGTTATATTTCTTTACTCTGTTGCCAATCTGCAAATGTTTTCTTTTTCTAACCTTTCTTCAACTATTTTGCAGATATAACCAGTGGGCCTCCTCTTACAATTAGCAACAGCATATCCATCATACAGCAACAGACGATTCAAAACTTGGACACTGAGGTAGAACTGTTCTAATGGTTATTTGCTTTCAAATTTTTGGAGTTGTCTGTCTATATTGAAAATGAAAATAAATGCATTTTGAAGAAATCCGACCTCATTTGATACGTGAATCATAATTGTTTTATGTTTGATAAGAATGTGCTTGTTTACAAAAGAATGAAAATATTTAGTTTTCTCTTTTTCCTACACAGAAGTATTTGCCAAATGGGGAAAATTTTGAAAAATAACTTTTTGGAACAACCTTTTTGTTCTAAAAACTGTTCTCTACTTATAGTTATGCTCCCTTTTATCTAATTGAACCACTTTTTTTTTCCATAATGGACGTTTCATCCCGAATTTTTTTCTTATAAAAAACTTAAGCTAGCTATCATGTCGTCTCCTAGCTATCAAATCATCTCCTAATTAGGAATTAATTCATCTTCTACATAGAAATTAATTTCCTACTTTTTTGGTAACCAAATATGGTAGGATTAGACAGTTTGTCTTAGTAGAATAGTTGAAGTGCGCGAAAGCTGATTCGAATGCTCACGGATATAAAAAACGAGCAGCTATAGGAAAATCTTGATTCAAGTTTTGATCCATAAAGCTTGAAAAATATTTGATTAATCGCATGAAATTTGGATTATCCTCTAGATGCCCTTCCACTGTGCAAGCATTCCAATCGATCTGTTACAAATTTTTCTAAAATAGTTTTTATCCAGTAGATGCGACATTCTGCTGTGACTTGTAATATGATCTCCGTCGAATTTGTTTCGTCTTGTGCAAGTTTCTGTTAGGGGCCATAAAGTTTTTCTTGGCCAAGATTGCCATCAATCTGTTGGAATCAAATTTGCAATTAGCTTCACTGATCTATGGAAAAATTTGTAGGTTCAATCCAATGTGGCAACTAGCTAGGAATTAATTTCCTACGGGTTTACTTAACATTCAAATATTGTAGGGTCGGTTAGTTTGTTTTGTGAAAATAGTCCAAATATGCATAAACTGCCTCGAACATTTAACAGTAAAAAAAACAGCAACTACATTGTTCTAGCCTCCTTGAGTAATTACTTTGGCAAATTGCCATTGGCATGAAACTTTGTAAATGGTGTGGATAAATCTTTAATCTTGTGTAATTCACTTAGATTTAAGCTCCTCATTGCAGGCAACAGTTGACACTAACAGCTCTTCTGCACTTGCACAAAGTAGGAGCAGCAGCCCACCTGCAGCGGTCCGGAGGTTCCAGTGCCCGATCTGCATAGAACCATTGGTCGACGGAGCAACAACCAAATGCGGGCATATTTTCTGCAGAAGTTGCCTTCAAACGGCCATAGCTACCCAGCACAAATGTCCCGTATGTCGGCATAAGCTTAGAAAACGAGATATTATCCGGATTTTCCTTCCTGTATCACCTTGACAAAATATGCACACAACACACAAGAATATTGAAACTCTATTCTTTTTTCTGATAATGATGATGATGATTTAGGTTTGTATTACTGGCACACAGTTGCATTAACAAATATAGATTTTTTTTTTCATTTCTTTCTTTCTTTTTCTTTTTCTTCTTTTTTCTGTATTGAATGAGAACTATGAACAAAATTCAAATATCTTTTGATGAGATGTTTGTAATATTTGACTGAACAAACAGACGGTTGGTCGATTCATTAAAAATAGTTTATTTATTGATTAGTGAATTGGCTTTTGGCTCTCTTTGCTTATGGAAATAAATCATTCTTTAGGATGAGGATGAGGAGGGGGAAATCTAGATTCTGGTGAATTACCGCCTCATCCCCCAACAAAATTTAATGAGAAATTTTCCAAGCATAGAGATAAAGTCATTATTGTTCCGTCCCATGAACATTTTTGTTCTTAAGCGGTTAACAAACTCAGCAGTTAATGAACTTAACTTTTTTATAGATATTGGGTTCAACTATCATGGGGAGTAGGGGTGCAACAAAAAATCAAATCAAATCAATCCAATTCAATGAATAAAATCAATTTTTTAGCACAAAATCAGACATATTGGTTTGTAATTTGAAAAAAATCAAAAATTTTGGATCGGTTCTAGTTTTTGTTTTAAAAACCGATTCAAACCGAAATATATATATTTTTTAGATTGTCATATAAAATTATCTTCCTTTCATTATTTAGAAGATTTCTTTAGTCATTCATATTTCAAGTAAAAAAATCAACAATTCTATACTTTATTAGATATTGGATCAAAACCATTTTTTGAAAATTGAAGATATCAGTCCAATTGTCGGTATGGTACAAAATCGAAAAAAACCGAACCAAAATCACCCATTGGGGGAGGAGGATTCAAATGCATAGACAAAGCTAAAACTAGGTTGAAAATTGCAAGATTAATCGAAGAAGGTGCAATTTGATGAAGGGTAGCTTGGTAAACAAGTGTTTTCTTTTTTTTGAATGCTAAACAAGTGCATGCTTTAAAGTATTTGAAAAATCATTCCAAATATATCGGAAATTGATCATTAGTGATAATGTATTGATTTCAGGCTTAAATTTGTTATTTCTCTATGAAATATCATAATTCATTAAAGTCTTGATTTTGCAATTTTGATTATGTATTTTAAAAATTCATCCGCTTCTCGATTTCGCGGGCTAAAATCCTGCAGCCCAAGCCCAATATTTA
This sequence comes from Sicyos edulis, assembly GCA_036507275.1. NCBI lineage: Eukaryota > Viridiplantae > Streptophyta > Magnoliopsida > Cucurbitales > Cucurbitaceae > Sicyos > Sicyos edulis. The sequence goes on along the minus strand of CM071857.1, from coordinate 2,227,013 downwards.
AGCGCTCGGCCTCCAATTTTCGAGGTTTGGTTCATAGAAGCTACTGCGTGACTGAAGATTTCTCTCCACTTCCCTCTCGATTTGAATTTTTTCACAGACGAATAAACGCGAGGAATCTGGTTCGGATTCTGTGCAGATTCCGGCGAAGAAAGGAGAGAATGATGCCAGTATTGATGGAAGCTAGTTCGTATGAATCTCCAAGCTTCGATCTCCAAGCAATTCGCAGGTTTCTCTCGATCTGGTTTCCGTGTGCTCTGATTTGCGTAATAGCGAATGATTCGACGACGTTCTTACTCTCATCGAAGTCGCATAAGCGATCTGGAAGAGTTGCAGAGATCTTCGCACTCGTTCGGATTCCGTGCAAATTCCGGCCAAGGAAGGAGAAAACAGTGCCAGAATTGATGGAAGCTACTCGATCTGTATCTCCAAGCAATTCGCAGGTTTCTCTCTGCCTTGTTTTGTGTGTGATTGTGTGTTATAGCGTGTAATTTGATGGCGTTCTTACTCTCATTGAAGTCGCATAAGCGATCTGGATGAGTTGCAGAGATCTTTGGAGGAAGGTGAAGCTTATATGAAGGATTCATTCGGTTCTGAGAAGTTAGTAAAGATTCATTGTGCTCTCCATCTCGAGGTTGATTATTGCTCTTGATCTTACTTTTCTTCATCTCTTGAATTTTTTTTTCACTTCTGTGTTGAAGAAAATTCGGTGTCTCTTTTTCTTTGAAATTTGCAGAGCAGATTCTGTCGGAATGCTCTGACGTCGATAGTTTCTTGGCGATTGATGATTTTAGGTAATTTCATTTAGCTTGGTTTTAAACTATGAAGCACAGATACTGATACACAAGATACGGATACGCATGACGATAGGTCAATTTCTTAAAAACTAAGATATGAGTACGTTTGAGATATGGCAATTTTACTCAAATAAAACGTATGAAATTGAATTTAGGTTAGTTTTTTCTTTTTATAATTTTACTAAATAAAACATATGAAACTGAATTTCATTTTAGTAGAAATAAAATGGGTTCAATAAAATGAGAATAATGGGCTAGACTCACTAAAATGAGTTTAATTTGGTGAATATATTGGGTTGGACTTGTAAAAATGGCTTTTAAAAAATGCAAAAGCATTCTCACGTATCATGGCCATTTCTTCTGCGTATCTTCCCGTGTCCAATATTAAAAAAATAAAATAAAAAATCAGATACTTCAATTGACATATCTGATACCTATCTTAGGCATATCTTGCCATATTTGTGTCCAAACGTATCTGATACAGATTCAACCCAAAATGGTGTGTCCGTGATTTATAGGTTTTAAATTTCCAAAGCTTCGAATGCATTTGTGTGTGTGCATTTCAACACTTCTTCATCGATGGTTTTAAAATTGATTTTTTTTTTCATTTTAGTAACCAATTCTAGATTAACGACTTGTATTTCCTTTCCTGCGTTTTGATCCATCTCTCTAATGTCTGTTCTTCATAATTTGTTAAATCTATTTCCAGATGCGTATGTTGAACTCATGAAAAAAGAACTTGTCGCGGTGGAATCTGAAAGCAGCAAAATATGTAATGAGATTGAGGTTCTTAAGAGAATCAATATAGAAGGTAGATCTCTTTGTTTGTCTTTTGATTACTATTTTTTAGCCTTCTTTTAGTTTTGACATCCTTATTTTGATTCCAATTACAGATTCTATTAACTTTTAGTCTAAAGTTGATCTCTATTACAAACAACTTTTTACAACATTAACAGTTGCTCGATTAGGATGAGCGGTTGTAGACCATGATATAGCATAAACTTTCATAAAAATCCATTGCTTAAATGTTGAAATGGGATTTATCTAGTAAGTCCAATTATGGAAGGTGAATGTGAATTGTATTCACTTAGATTTCAATCAATCTTAGAAGAATGAGAAATAAGGGGAAAACAAAAGTGGATGAAGCTATAGGAAATGTAATGTCTGACAAGAACTCATATTATGCAAATTTGATTCTTCATTTTTTACTTTATCGAGTTAACGTTGTATAAAAACTGAAGAAAATAGATTCTTTAATATAGTGGATAAGATATTCTGCAAGGGTGTTTCTAGACATTACACTAATGCTTATTTTGTTTACGTCAATTTTCTTTTTATCATGTTCACTCTTTTCTTATTTTCAATTTGATTTTCATTTTGATTTGTATCCATTTTTTTTGGCCTAACTTATGATTACTATAGCTTGTTTATAATAGGCCAAATTGAAGTTCTTGTCACTATCTTGTAGGATACACAAATGGCAACATTTAATTGCTGCTCTGTTAGTGGTGAAGATCAAATGAAATGCCTTTGAGGTTTTTTCTACACTTGATTACTTCTTGCTTCTTCGTTTTTTTTTATCATCACATGTTCTTTATACAATTTGAATCAACTATAAGCAAGTTTCTAGGAAGTGTGTGATCCAATGATGCTAACTTAAACTGCGTGGTTCATTTACAATTTCAATCTTGACATTGTAGCTTAATTTCAAACTATCGATATAGTGGTTTGACTAATTCTGAACTGGTTTATCTTTACTTTTACCCATTCATTTACAAAGCTTACAGTCATCAACTATTTTAAGAAGCTGTTTATACCCTTTCCAGGTTTTGGAACTTGATAGTCAGATTGAAAAGAACAAAAGAGTTATAAAATCTTTACAGGAAGTAGATGAGATATTTAAAAGGTAATATGTGATTTGAGGCATGAATTTATTTGTATTGTACAGTACTGACACTTCTCTCTCCTTTCCTCCATCTGTTTCTCTCTCTAGTTTGGATATTATCTAACAGGTGGAAGACACAACTGCTGGTCTGAAGATTATTGATGTTGTTGATAATTTCATTAGGTTATCATTGCATACACATATCCAAACGTGGAAGATTTTTCAAGCTTATGATCGAGCCATCTGAATTGGATCACGAGTTGCTAATAGACGTTTTTGAGGGGACAACAATGGAGTTAAAAGAATGCTGAGGTATCCATTTATTTGGTTAAAGTACCGCGTCTAGTTGCATCCACGGTTATCTTTGTCCATCTATTTTTAGAATTTAAAATTAATTCGTTAGGCTCCATTCGATAACCATTTCGTTTTTTGTTTATGAAATTTAAAGCCTATTTCTACTCAAATTTTCTACCATGTGCTCCATATTTCCTACGTGCATACTAACCAAATTTCAAAAACAAAAACAAACTTTTGGAAACTACTTTTTTTTGTTTACAAATTTTGGTTTTGTTTCTTAAAATATAGATAAGACGTAGATATCCAAATAAGAAAAAATGTATGGTTAGGTAGTTGTTGTAGGGTTAAATTTCAAAAAAAAAAAAAGGTTATCAAACGGAGCCTTAGTAATTTGCACAGATCTTTCCAGGTGATGTCTACTTGTACGATACCATTTACGATTCAAAGTCATTCAGGTACGTTTCTTTTAAGATTCCTTTATAAATTTGGCTCTGTGTTATTCAAAAGATAAAAATAAAAAATGGCTCCGTTGTAGTCAAGACGAATTGGGAGGGTTTGTCTTTATAATTGGACCTTGATTGAAATCCAGTTCATCTGAAAAATAGGGAAAGCTGAACCGAACAAAGCATTTGTGAGAATTGAATTAACTGATAGACCAAACTGACCAAACTGCTCAAACTCAAACCTGATTGAAATTAGTTGGGTTGCAGGATTTTCGAATAGATCTCTTGTCCAATTTTCCCTTAATCAACTAAACGGTTCCCTAATTGCTCAGTTCAGTTAGTTTGTTTAGACTTTCATTCGATAACATTTGGTTTTTAGTTTAAACATATTTTTACTCAAAATTCCTATAATGTATTTCATGTTTGTTATAATGTATTCATATTTCCTTAAGAAAGTATGTGAATGCTATTCAAATTTTAAAAACAAAAACAAACTTTTGAAAGCTACTTTTTTTTTCTTTCCAAATTTTGGTTTGGTTTCTTAAATTATAGGTAAGATGTAGATATCCAACTAACATATGGTAAAGTAGTTGTTGTAGACTTAAATTTCAAAAACAAAAAATTAAAAAAAAATGATTATCAAACTAGATCTTAATTTCTTAAGTTCAACGTATGCCCTCATGCCAGCTATGCCATGCTATATTTTAGTAATTTTTTAGACTGAAATGATTGTTCTTGATGCAGTCATTCCTTTGAGTATTTAGATCAGGACGAAACGATAATATGTACTATGTACTATGATTGGAGGAATTGATGCACTTATTAAGGTACCTCAAGGCTGGCCATTTTCCGATTCTTCTTTGAAACTTATATCTCTCAAAAGCTCGGACCATTGTACAAAAGGAGCTTGATTAAGCCTCATTTGCAAGGTGGAGGTAAGATGGGCCCCCGTTTTCCTTTTTATCCTTTTTTTCAAAAAATATCTTTTTTTTTAAACCATATATGAGACAGGTAGAGGGAATGGAACCTCTAACCTAGAGATCGTTAGTATGCTCAGGTTTCTTACATTCTCCATGTTTTGTCTGTCGGGTATTTTAAATTTACAATCACAGCAATGGAATAAATCGAGATCCTGTCAATAGGTTAGGAAACTTAAAATCTATCTACTTGTACAAGAGTTTAGTCAAGTTGTAGGTGATGATTTTTCATGCTGATTTTTTTTTTTTTTAACCTTTGTCTATTATTATTTTTAAAATTTTGATATCAAAAGCCCATTCTTAGCGCCATATTCATAGCACCCCCAATAATATTCTATCGAATTGAGGGAGAAGGATTTTGATTTATTGTTAAGTTTTGAATCCAAGGCGTAGAGTTTAAGACCTTAACCCAATCTATCGACGGAAAGTTAGAGCTTCATTTGATAACCATTTGATTTTTTATTTTTGGTTTTTGAAATTTAAGTTTACAACAACTCTCTTACCTTATGTTTTTTTCTTAATTGGATATCTATCTCTCACTTATAGATTAAAAAATTTGAAAACTAAAAATTTGAAAACTAAAAAAAGTTTGTTTTTGTTTTTGAAAGTTGGTTAGAATTCACATACTTTCTTAAGGAAAGATGAATACATTTGTAAGAAAGGTAGAACACATTGTAGTAAATGTAGTAAATTTGAGTAAGAATAGGTTTAAATTTCAAAAACCAAAAACAAAAAATTAAATGGTTATTAAACATGGCCAAAGTGTTTGAAGTTGGAAACCTAAAGGATGGTGCCTCTAAATATCTTTAGTTTTTTTACACCTGTCTAAGTTAGGTATATCTCAACCATTTTTAGAGTAACCACCTAATTCTACTTATCTCTCTAGTTAAAGGTGAAAAGATCAAGTAAATAATAACATTAATCATTATGGATTGATCTAGTGGTCAAGAGAACCTCAAAGGAACTAAAAAATTATGAATTCAATCCATGGTAATCATCTATCTATAATTTAATTTTCTCTGAGTTTTTTTGACGATAAAATATTACAAGGTCAGACAATTTGTGGAGGTGCACGTAAATTGTTACAAACACTCACATATATATAAAATAAACAATAACATTAGATTCATTTGGATCATAGTATGTTATCAACAATTAGTCAAAATAATCTAAATTAGCTTTCCAAATTCTGTCAAATCAATTACAACTGTTGAATCATGAAAACCAAAACTAAATGTTGGTGAGAGTAAGAAATATAGAAATCCCCAACCTACTGTGTAACAGGTCCTTAGAAATTTGAAATGTATCCTCAAATGTTAGCTAGTAAGTTCTATTTTATTATTTTTTGTTAAAATTTGAATTTGTACCTCATTGTTGAACAATGAAAAACCAACCCCTGAACTCCAATTTTTGTCTTGCTTATGTGCCCATCTTGTTTGCTTCAAACAATAAATTAACAAGAATGCTCCATCAAAAAAGAACTGTCTCCTAGCCATGGAAACTTGAATTACCTAAACAAAGGTCTGTGGGGTTATGGATGGGAAAAAGATTGGCTCACGAATTCTCTGCGTTCATACTAGACCGTTTCGGAAGACCTAACGACCACCGGGCCTTCGGGGGGTGATGATGGAGAACTCCCCATATCCCTGGTTTTATGTAGGAGAAAAGTTCCCGAAAGAATGGTAACAAAACCACATAATTCGGTTGCAATTTGTGATGCATTTTGTGAATCCCAGTCCTGTAAGTAATTAAACCAGAGCAGAAAGAAGTAGAGACGGATTAGAAGAGGGGGAAAAATTAAGGGGAACTTTACTAGAGAATTAGAAACTTTCATAGACGTGATTAGAGCTAAACAAATCTCATAAAGGGTAAATCTTGGCTGTGCCCTTTTTTTCCATGTATTAGTGAGTGTTTGAGCTAACCCAAGAGTCCGACCAAACTATATAAGTCAACTAGTGAGAACCGAGATATGCTTCGGATCCATTTTTCTTGCATGTTTTTCTATTATCAACATGGATAATTAATTTCCATTATGCTTAGTTTGTTAGAATTTTTCTTGCATGTTTTTTTTATTATCTACATGGATAATTAATTTCCATGTACTTAAGTTTGTTACTTTAAATTCTAACTTCCTCACCACCCTAAAGATCAAATTTGCAAATTTACCATATAACTATCTCATACATAATCTATAGCGGTAAAGAAAGTCATGAAAAATTAAGAAATAATGAATTTACAATCTATGATGGTCGCCTAAATAAGATTAATTTCCTATGGATTTCCTTAATATCCAAATGTTTTAGTGTCAGACAATATGTCTCGTGATATTAGTCGAGATTTGTGCAAGTTGCCTAGACAATCACAAATATATATTTTTTTTAAAAAATTGAACCATAAAAAAACTATTGATTATACATGTATCAAACAAAGTCTAAATTATAAGATTTTAGAGAGAAAAATCTAATATCATGAATTACCTTGAACATAATCATGCTAGCAAGGATGGTGAGTGATGTGAACATCACATAGTAAACTGGAGATACTACAGCAGTGTTAAAGGTATCCAAAGCCTGCAGGATAAGCAAAAGTCAGACCTACCAATAAAAAGTTATAGCTCAGTTTGATAACCATTTTGTTTTTTATATGAAATTTAAGTTTACAACAACTATCTTACTATATATTTTAATAAACAAAACTAAAATTTGGAAGAAAAAAAAGTAGCTTCCAAAATTTTGTTTTTGTTTTGTTGGTTGATATAATTAAATTTACCCCAATCCATCAGCTTAGGCTTTTGGATTGATTGGTAGTTTAACATAATTCAAGATGGTATCAGAGCAGGAGGTCATGACTTCGAATTCCTGACAAGTCATTTCATCCCCAATTAAAATTAAAGTCCACTTGTAGGGCATTTCTCAAATTTCAAAGCCTACAAGTGAGGGGGAGTGTTGATTGATATAATTAAATTTACACCAATCAATGAATTTAAACTTTTGGATTGATTGGTAGTTTGACATAATTTTTTATGATACTTAAATTTCATAAAACAAAAAACTAAATGATTATCAAACGAGGCCTAAACTTTTTGTTTTGAAAAGATGAAAAGTTAAACATAAAGCTAGGACATCCAAACCAAATTAAACAAAAGGTAATGTATTTTTATATCAACTAAGGTTTCATTTCATAGACATTTTGTTTGATTTTTTTGAAAATTAAGTTTATCAGCATGACTGGCACCCTTTGAATTTCTTTTCCGTGTTATTAATAATGTTTTCAAAATCCAAATAAGTTATGAAAACTTAAAATAGTTTTTAGAACTTGTTTTTGGTTTTAGATTTTGATTAAAAGTTTTAATATTTTTTAAGAAATGTAGAAATCATAAATAAGAAATTGGAAAGAAACATACATAAATTTTATAAAATAAAAAAGTATAAAAGAAATAGTTCTAAAATATAAACTAAAATTTACTATATTTATTTGATTGTCAACAGCAAAAGAAAACATAATTTTTAAAATCGGACATAAAAATACCTAACGTCAACAAGAATATAATTCAACAAACATGAAATGTATGTTTAGTTTATAATTTAAAGTTCATAAGTTCGAAATTGTTCCACTTCATTATTCTTGAACTCAATTTATATATATATATATATATATATATAACTCCTAATACTATGGATGTTAGTTATATATTGGGAAACCCAAAAAATAAGTGTTAAAATATTTCCTATGGTTTCACCCCAAAGTACGTGCAACAGTATATACTATTATAGAATGGATGTCAATGGCAGCAGCATTGTAATAATAAGAAACTAATGTCCTCTTCAAAAGATTATAAGAAACTAATGTCCTCTTCACAAGATGGGAATGATCTTATTTATATACCGACTAAAATACTTCCAAAGATCGATGAATTCAGTATAACTTGTAGACAAATAAAATGAATTTTTACTGTTTTAAAATAATTATAATCTCATCTCAAGTTTGCCCTATTGAAAATACAAATTTCACTTCAAAGTACCTTTTTCACAATTCATCTCAAATTTACGTCTTGTTGAAAGCTTAAAATGCATTATTAATCTTTTTGACTGTTATACTCTTTGTTTGGCTTAACTTAACATATCAATCGGGTTTATTCAAATAAAACTAATTGTGTGTTTGACTTGCTTTTAAACGTGCTTATGGAGGCAAATAATGGTTATGTTTTTTTAAAGGGTAGTGTTTGGTTAAAATTTTAAAGAGCCTTTTTAACAAATTAAGAACACTTGTCATGATATTGTAGATTCGTATCTCCCTCACTAAATACTGTTAGAATAAAAAATAAATAAATAAACACTACTTAGAATTTTCAATAATGTTTATCTTTTCATAAACGGGTAGTTTTGATTTATAAAAAAAAAAATAAAAAAAAATAAAGAGAGTTTAATACTTTTTAAAATTTTCAATAATGGCAATCTTTAAAAAAAGAAAAAAAGACGGTGTTTGATTAAAATTTTGAAGAGTACATTTTATTAATTAAAAGCATTTTATCAATAAAAAAATAATAAAATAAAATAAACAAAGTGCTTATTTCCTAGATATACAGCAATTACGAGTAATCATGTTTTGTTAAGGATGTGGAATATTTACCTTGTTTAAGTAGTTCACCTGCAAAATGCTACCTCCTATCACGATGACTGTAAAAAACCACGTCTCGAAGTACTTAAATTGGTTCATTCCTGAAAATGACAATTTAAGTGCAATTCCTACTGCTTTCACGCTCATAACCTACAAATTAATTCCAAACTAATTGAAAAGAAATGGTGTAACGATTAAAAAATTTATAACATGAAATGAAATTCAGTGATAGTGAACGAACCGTAAGAGATCCCATGAGAGAACAAATTCCAACGTAAACAACCATGTGGGTTTGTCCATTTCTTGGCACATATCGAACAATGAGAACAACAATTAGAACCAAAACTATGACGGAGTATACTAGAAAACCTGGTAAGAATCAACAAATATATTTATCTTAAATCACAATGGATGATGAACACTAACAAGAAAATTGCAAGTTTCTGGTTGGTTTAGTAGGAAAATAAAGGCAAAATTATACTATATGGGCTTTGGTTGGTTTAATTTTACCTCAAACGGTTTATTTTATTGCAGAGAAAACTCTCTTGTTTCAAATATCTTTTTTTTAAAGAAAATTGTATACGATGGACTCTTCTCACAAAATAATTACAAATGCTGAAAAATTGTAGTCATTAATATTGTATTATAAATATTCATTAATACAATTTTATAAAAAAGTAACTATAATTGCTTGTAATTCTTTCCTACATTTGATTAATCTAGTAAGTTTCCACTATGCAGTATTATGCTAAACTTCTATAAATGTTTTTAAACTGCCCTTAGAGTATAAATCTATCCTAATTTTGGATGTAAAAACGGATCTAAAACAGTATGGAGATCACCAAGATTAAGTTTGAAAGAACATTCAAATACTTCAATTTTTCGTTCAACAATAACGATGTTTTTAGTTGAAGTATAATTATGAAATATTTATGAAAGTTCCAAGTTAATATTACAAGTTATGAAAAAAGTAGGAATATTTTTTGTAAATAATTCGCAAAGTTCAGGAGGATTTTTTATTAAACAGTAACCACACCGAGACATCGAAGAAATAATGTCACAAGTGAGTCTCGAACCCGGGATCTTGAGAGGAGTATACCTTCAAGACCCAAGTCTTTAATCACTGCGCTACTCTTTGGGAATGAGGATTTTTATGATTTAGCCCAACTAAAACTTTTTAAACCAAAGTGAGCGTAGCTCACGACATGTTTCATGGACCAAAAAGTTTAAAGTTGAAGTCTCCAAGCCAGATGTTATTGAACTAATGTTAAAACCAACTAAATAATACAAAATATTCCGAATGTAATGTAGTCTATGAAAAATATTCCAAATTGTATTCGGAATATAATATGGTGAAGCAAATGACAAACCTGGCTCTGTAGCAAGCACCCAAACTTCCTTGACAGATACAATATTTCTCTCCTGAGGAGCATGCAAAACAATAGTTGTTGATCCCACCACACACAGAACACACCCCAGCATGCCGAAGATATGCAGATTCTCCTTCAATATGAAGTGAGCTAACACTGCACTGCACAATGCTGTCGCTTAAATTAAATTACTCAAACTCTAGCCATGCATTACCATTCGATTCCCATGAAAATGTATTCAACTAACAAATGCGCACATAGTATCCGAGTTTTTTTTTTTTGTTCAGAGCCAATATTCGGGACTGGGGGACTCGAACTTGCTATCTTTGGGTAGATGATATACGTCCATTACGCCTAAGCTAACCTCATTTTGGCCATAGTATCTGAGTATTCAGTATATTAAAGAACCACAAAATCCTTGAATTGATATATACCTGAAAATTATACTTAAAGCTCCCAAAGGAGTTACAAGAATTGCAGGAGCAAATGCATACGCAGCAAAATTAGCAACCTCTCCAATAATCACTGCACAAAATGAAATAAACTGATTGTTGGTTTTTAAAAGAACACTCAAAATCATCAATCTTATATGTGCACCCTGCCCTGTTTTGGTAATTAAACAACAGAGCCATGAGAATTATCTTCATTGTAATAAGAAGAGTTTCACTCGAAATCAAATCACTCATCTCAACAGTAAATAACTCAAGAAGCCAATTGATAACTTAAACCGTCCGCGTTTTGGACCAAATGTTACTTATACTTCAAAATGTGAATTGAATAATAATATGCTTCTGTTTGGACAAATGGAATGAAGGACGAAAAGGGGAGAAATGCCTCGGATCCAACACGCGGTAAAGAAAAAGTCCTGATTCCGAAGAGAAAAGCTGCAGCAACTTAATGAAGTTCATTTGTACTTTATCTTGTTGCATCAAGAGAATGCACATTCTTATATAAGGTTGCTTCAATTTACTAAATCTTAACAACTTGGAATTGAAATAAGAATCACCTAAAAAAGAGATGATGAACAGTGTTTTTAAACTTTTCAAACAAATATGACTGCAAGTGCAAATGTAAATGCAATAATGCTTTTGTGGGAACTGTTGCTAACTGTATAATCAAGGTTTGAACAGGTAAAAACTATCATAAGAACAAAATTAATGAAGAAGAACTTACTACTAATCATCCCAGCCCACCACATTGGTTCATACAAGTACGAGTATCCTCCAGCTCCTGATCAAATGAAAAACAAGTTCAATAAAACAGAAGAGATGATGAAAAAAAAGCAAGCAAATGAAGGAATTTCAGACATTATCAAGAAATCGAACCTAAATACATACACAAAACCATAGCAAATCAAGAACACACACGTCGCTTCTACTACTGAACGTAAACATGAAATTCAATCATTCGGCGATGCAATAAACTAAATCGAAACTCAGACGCGATTGAAGATGCTAAAAGCAAGCTGCAAATGAAGGAATTCTAGACATTATCAAGAAATCGATCCTAAATACAGACACAAAACCCTAGAAAATCATGAACACATACATCGCTTCTACAACTGAACATAAACACGAAATTCAATCATTCTTCGATGCATCTTAGAGGCGATTTGAAGATGCTAAAATCAACCAAAACCTGCTCTGGTTCCGATAGCACCGGCGTTCATAAGGCCTTTCTTCTTGATAATGAAGCTACTGCAGATGAAGAGGCGATGAAAAAGGAGCAAGCAAATGGCGAGGAATTCACACATTATCAAGAAATCGAACCTAAATACAGAAGAAAAAACCCTAGCTAATCAAGAACACACATATCGCTTTTACAACTCAGCGTAAACACGAAACTCAATCATTCGATGCAATAAACTAAACCTAAACTCAGAGGCGATCGAAAATGGTAGAAGCAACCAAACCTGCTCTGGTTCCAACAGCACCGGCTTTCATAAGACCTTTCTTCTTGATAATGAAGCTACTGCCGATGAAGATACTGGAAGAAACGGCGAGAATGAGGCCATGGATGTTATCGGAAGATAATCCCATGGCTGAACCAAACAGAAGAAAGGTTCAGAGAAAACCTTCCGATGCCGAAATAGACGATCCGAATAGGTCCTGCGAAGGCGAAGAAACTCCATTAGAGAGAAGGAAAACGAGGAATGCATTATCGTGCGCATGAAGGTAAATGCAGATACAAAAATGGCGGAAATAGCAGAAATCTGACCACCATTACATCAAATTTGATGATGGAATCGGAAGCTGAAGATCGAGGAAGGAACGAATCGGATCGGAAAGTGAACGGAATTGGAAGAGGATGAAAGATAGAGACAAAGAGAAGGAACGCAGAAATGCGGGAATTCAAGGCGCTAATGGTAGTGAATCCGTTACATTTGCTTTTTAGTTTTTTTTTTTTTTTCTCTCTTATTTTTATGTTTTTTGTTATTTCTAGCCTTTTGTTTTCCCTGTTTATTCTAGCATCTACGACGTCGTTTTCTTGCTCGTTCTTTTTCACTTCAGCAACTATTGATTGAAGTCATGATCTTAAACACATATTTTAATGTCAATTAAATTATGGTTCTTGTTGTTACTATTCTCTTTCTCTCTTTATATGAACTATCCAACGAGGGATCCTAATCTTCATTGTTGAAAATTTGAACTTTAAATTTATTGTGTTTCAATTATAGGATTGAACTTTCAATTAAAGAGTCAATTTAAAGATAGTTTAGTAGATGAAAATACTTAATGCCATTTTAAAAATGGATAGTTTGATCACTTGATCAATTATAGTTGAACCATACTATAAAAAAAAAAAAAACTATTGTTAAACTAGAAAAAATAATTTTAAACAATTTTCCAAAAAATAGATTTGTTGGAATGGTAACAGGTGCTTTATCACTTAGTTATACCTGAATTATAAAGTTGTTCTTAATTTTCCAAAAAGTTGTTCTTAAAAAATATTGTACTTTAGTTACTTTCTTATTTTTAATATTTTTTAATTTGGCAAGAGATTTAAAGGCATAATATTTTGATTATCCGTTCATATGTCTTACTTATCAAACTTGTTACATTTCTAACCTCATTTTTCTCAATTAAAAAAATAAAAATAATAATACGAATGTTAGTAAATGTGCCTATACTATATAGTTTAATTTAAATAATAGATCAATTAATATTTTTATTATTAGTTATTCCTATTCATTTTAGAACAGCATTTCTTATTTTTCTATTAATGATAAATAAAAAAACGTTAATAAAAAAAACGTTGTTGGTGATTTTTTTTTTTTTTTTATAAAAGTAATAAGAACAACTGATTAAACAAAGCATGAATTACAAAAATGGCGTTGAATAAAAACACTTGCAAGATCACTAAGAAACTCAATCTTCTCTCGATTGTAAAGCTCTTCCACATCCATTGAGACTTCCTCCACCCAAATTGCTTCTTCATCCATGGGAATTACCAATTTTGCTAGAGCATGTGCCAATTTATTCATATTTCGACCACACCAATGGAACGACGCGAAAGTAAGGCAGCTTGCAATTTTCCAAATTTCATTAACGATTTTGCCCAATTCAGTGATGCATTTCGTTTTCCGTTGTAGGAGATTCACAATTGAAGTCGAATCCAACTCGACCTCAACACGTTGAAAGCCCATCGCCTCTGCCATCAATAAACCATCTTGAACCGCCATAGCCTCAACCAGTTGCACGTCTATAACTCCATAAACAGGTTTGGCCATGGAAACCATAGCTTCACCTTTTTCGTTTTTAATCACCATGCCCATTCCACTACTTCTCATTTCCTCTCGGATAGCAGCATCAGTATTTATTTTGAAATTAGGATAATTAGGGGGATTCCACTCTTTCTTGTCGAAACTGTTCTGTTGTGTATACTCACGATGAGTAGAGAAAACCTTTGCATTTGTTTCCCTAAACTCATTAATATAGGATTGACAAAAATTCCAATCCATAGGCAAACCATTATAATCACTTCCTCCACCCCTCACCTCCTTATTTCGATCTTGCCACACACACCAACACATGATTAGGAACTCTTCAAAATATTTTTGTTGTGCAGAATCAAAAAACCAGTGAACCAAATCAACAAAAGTAGTGATTCCCTTAGGACACTTAAGTTCCTGCCAAGGAGTTGTCAACCATAGCTTTTTTGCCCCTTTTACGCTCCCACGTAGCATGGTATGTTGATTCAGGCCTTTTTCCACATCGAGGGCAACTCTCATTCAAATCAATCCCCCTTTTATGCCAGTTAGCATAAGTTGAGACAAAATTATTATAAAGTCGCCAAAACAAAAATTTTATTTTGCTAGGAACATTACTATTCCAAAGTCTCTTCCACGATCTAACTTGGTTGCCATCATTTGAAGACGTAGGAAAGTCCCGCATCTTACAAGCCAGAACTTAACTAGATTTCATGGTATAAAACCTATTTTTTTCAAACTGCCAAATTAAAGAATCTTCATCTAATTGAGTCACGGTATGTCTTGGTAGTTTGAGAATATCTTTAGCATCCTCATCACAAAAGAGGTATTTCACCATCTGCACATTCCATTGCCCATCATCATTCAAAATATCACACACCCTAAGATTTGGATTTATGCCAACTAAATTAAGAATGCACATATTCCCCGATCGATTCAGCCACTTATCATTTAAGACATTCACATTTTTTCCTCCCCCTATCCTCCATCTCAATCCTTCTGTTAAAAGTCTTTTCCTCCAACAAATACTCCTCCAAATATATGAGGCGGAACTTGGGCAATTAGCAGTAAGAAATGAGTTATAATGATAATATTTAGCCTTTAGCACTTCAGCCATTAAGGATTTAGGTTCATTAACTAACCTCCACCCTTGTTTGGCTAGAAGTGCTTGGTTAAACAACTCCAAATCACGAAAACCAAGACCACCTTTAAACTTTGAAGTGCATGCCTTATTCCAAGACACCCAATGGATTTTATGTTGTAACTCGGGACCACACCACCAAAACCTTGACATAATTCTATGACACTCAAGAATAGTGGCTTTTGGTAGCCGAAAACAATTCATAGAATATGTCGGTAAAGCTTGTAAAACAGCTTTAATTAGCACTTCTTTGCCACCTGCAGAAAAAAAAAAACTTATGCCTCCACTTCATAATATAACCCCATAATCGATCCTTAATATATTTGAAGGAAGTCGACTGAGAGTGTTCAAAAGATACCGGAATGCCCAGGTACTTTCCATGAACTTGTACACGAACCACCTTCAAAAGGTCAACAACTTGATCTTGTATAGGAAGTATAGTATTTGGACTAAAACAAATAGTAGACTTAGCAAAATTCACTTCCTGGCCTGTTATAACCGTGTATCTCCATAAAATATCAGCCAAAATTTGAGCTTCCTTAACATTAGCCTGACAAAATAATAAGCAATCATCTTTCCAAAAAATTCGAAACCAAACTGATGATGTAGCTAATAATGTTGTTGGTGATAACTTACCTAATAATGTTGACGATTAAAGGTAAGTTACGTCGAGCTTAAGGATATGTTAGTATCTTGCCAAAGCAATAAATATATCTTTGTTATAGTTTCTAATAAAGAGATTCACGATTTGATTATCCGCCAAATTTCTCGTGAGATCGAGTTTAAAAATTAATTTGTAATTAGTTTTTTTTAGTACATATAAGGGAAAGAGAGACAATACCAATTATCAAATTTGAACTTGTATCGTCAGTGTTGAACTGATTTATAATCAAACAATGAAAGAGTTTATAAATAAATTCATAATTAATTTTTTTTAGTACACTTGTGACACTTATGTTAAACTGATTCATAAATGAAATCATTGAACCACAGTATTAGTTTTTGTTTTTTTTTTTAAAAAAAAAGTAAATATTCGATTAAATAGCTAAATTTTCACAGATAATCAAGAAATAAATAGTTAAATCCAAAATTGTCATTCAAAGGAAAAATTCTTGAAACTTCTATTAAAAAAATAATGCTCAACATTATGTATTACAGCTAAATTGCCTGGGACTTCAAAATAAATTAAACGATGAGATTTTTGTTTTTTTTTTAATTTGATGGATTTTGAGCTTCCAACCTTTGAATCACTAGTTCATAGCTGGAAAAATTGCTAATTTGGAGTTAATCAATATTACAATAATTAATTAATTAAATTGCCAGTTTGATTTGTTTTCAAGGCCAAACGAACTGGAATGTGCAAATTCCCCTCCCTCTGCTATTAGTGCACTGGAATCCCCATCTCTAAAAAAAAATGAAAAACTTGAAAATAAAAACAAAAACAAATGCCCAAATGTAAGCCAAAAAGATAAATGAATTTCACCCAAACATATTTCAAAAGTTCAAGTATAAGCGTTATTTTTAAAACATAGGTTTGTTTCAAATAAGACAATTCTTTTAAAAAAACAATGTAGAAAATACATGTAAACAGTACGTATATACGGGTTATTTTAATCGTACTTATTAAAAAATCTTTGCGGCAGCAATAAAAGAGAAGCCTTCTAATCTACCTACCAAAATTGATGCAATAGCATTCCATGAGAAATTGAAATGTAAAATCAAAACATAATTTTGAAATGTAGCCCTTCTTAGATCTCAACTATCAAAATTGATGCAAGACATTCTAATCTACCCACCCTTGAGCAAGTTGGCATAAACATGATGAAGATTCAAGCTGTAAGGTTCAACACTGTAGCTCGTTGCTCGGTTCCCTCGGAAACAATAGACCGAGCACAAACTATGGCATTAACATCCACCCAATCCAAGCTGGACCCGAGTTCAAAACCAAAGGCTGCAGCTCTCATACCATCGTTTTGTAGGTGATATATGTCCTACCAAGAAATTATTTGAGAAGGAAAAGAGAAGGGGTAGAATGGAAGAAAAAAAAAAAAAAACACGAGAGAAAAAGACTAAATAGTTAAGGTTTTACCTAATCAATAACTACTACCAGTAATCAGACAAGTTATTAGCATAAAGCTTATTTCATCAAACTCAATGACATAATGTATACAAAAAGTTCATCACTAAAAAAATTGAAAACAAACTTTAAAGACATGCATCGTGTTCGAGTATCATCACAATCTCATCATCCAACATGAACTTTTCGAGCTAGTCAAAGAAGACAGAATCACGAGTCAAGGTTCACTTCTATCGTATACTACTTGTTTCATTTGTATTTTAAAATAATCCAAACCTAGGATCCAAGAATCTGATCAAATAAGCTGATATAGATTTTTCCTATTAATATCTTCAACCAAGCAGTTGCATACAATGTTACCTGTTATATGTATATTTGCAGTTCACCGCAAATAAGAAGCTTCCAAGTGAGAGTCATTCTGAATTCTGATCATACCCAGGAGGAGATTTTGATGAAAGTTATCCCAGCAACATCTGTTTTCACCCTTTAACGTAGCTTCGCCTATCGAAAGTAAAACTTTGGAGATCGGAAGAAAGAGGGGAAAAAAAGGAAAAAAAGAAAGAAAGAAAGAGATATGAGGAAAGAAAACAGCACCACAGAAAATTGCATGGTGTAAAAAAGATATTCCAAAATATACTAATCTTCGTGTAAATGATCCAGGACTTAAATCGAAGCTTGCTGTTAATAACTTCCCACAGCAAAAGCATACCTTTAAGTAAACAAGAGAAAATCAACCCTGACAAACTTTGAATGACAATCACCTCGAAAACCTGCATTTATATTGATAGAACAGGTCCAACACCCATTCGAACGAATATTAAAATGAAACCCATGCATCGGCCACATCAAAAGAATTTCTAGTGTGAGCACTATTAAATCCTAACATAGAATAAAAAAAGAGGTATTTGACTGTGCAAAGGAAGAAGCCTCAAAATAAACTTTAGTCCAAATCATACTTACCCTTCTAGCACCAAAAAGGATAAAATAAATGAACAACAAAACAAAAAATAGATGAAAAGGAAAAAAGGAAATACCAACATATTTAAATTCCTACGGCACCAATCCTTCAAATAGACAATTTTATCGAAAATTCGCCAAGAAAAAGGTCATAGTTCAACATACATTAAGTAGTAAAAGAAGCTCGTTACAGATACTGGGTGTCTTGTCTTGTAGACAAAAGGACAGCAATACTTCAAATGCTTATAGCAGACCAACGTCAAGTGAAAGAGGCTATTGCCTGCCAACCTGAAAAAGACAATCAAAGACAGAGAATAGATGAAAACTAAAAATCAGACGAATTTTTGGAGCACCAAAAAAATGCAAGCAATTCTTCCATCAAGTAGCCCTTTCTCATAAGAAGAAATGGATGCCATCAAGATAGCAGACTGAAATTGCTGCGCATGAAAATTGACCAAGGTGTTCAAGTCCGCAACAGTCTTCTATTCTTGTGATTTACGAGTTACAACCATTTCCATGTCAAATGTTTAATGCAACTTCATCTCCTCAACGTTAATCACCAGAGATTGCATCTGTATTAAGGGTCCGCATCAGCCAGGAGAACTCGAAAAATTATAACTTCCATTAAACTCTAACTTCCTGTGTTAACATCCAAGAACCCACCTGTATCATTATCATTGAAATTGGAAAAGAACCCAAAAGAATTGCATTGGACCTTACCAAATAAATCAATTTGGTTCTTCGTCCTCGGAATATTGGTAATTTAATCCTTTTCTACCCTGATCATCTTTGGTTGGCATATCATCTATAACCTTTGAGAAACTAGCTTCATGCCCTGAAAATATCAATCCATATCCATCAATGTTTATATGCTTATGACTCTTTTAACTGTTAAACAATATTTTAATATCTTCAATCATCTCATTGTACTTACCTCCTACAGGTTCTAGTATTGACTGCTCTCCATCTTTCAATTCATTTTCCTCCGAACTTGGGGATAAATTTCCTTTTCCATTCTCTCTTGAAATTGACCTAGACTGCTGTCTCCCATGATGTTTTGAATTTTCAGCTATTGATCCATTACCTGTATCAGTAACATGATCATGATGCTTATCTTCAGGAGAGCGTGACCTCCTCCTATGCTTTGATTTATTTTCCTCAGAACTGGTAGGAGACAGTTTGGTCCTCCTTCGATGCCTAGCATCAGGAGATATAGATCTGGATGACCTTCTATCATGATGCCTCGGCTTTTTGTCTCCGCTTCTATCTGATTTATCCCTCCTGTGAGGCTTACCGTCTACAGATTTTGACCTGGATCTTCTTCGGCTACGATGTTTTACCTTTTCATCTCTAGTGCTACTGCTATTCACCTTATTGTCTGTGAGATGTTTACTTTCTGAAGAACTCGATCGTGATCGCCTTCTACTATGATATTTTGATGAGGTATCACCTACCTTCTCCCTAGAGTTTGACCTAGACCGCCTTCTATGTTTAGAAACATTTTTGTCCATGCTTCTAGGTGGCGATCTTCGTTTACCATGCTTGTCTTCAAGTGAAGCAGATCTTGACCTCCTTCTGTCCCGATTCTTTAATTTTCCCTGGCGCGTTTCATTATTCTTTTCATCCGAATGAGGCTTCTCAAGAGATTTAGACCTTGACCGTCTTCTATTTTTTTGTTTGTCACCATCATCATGTCTTGGGGATGATCTGCTTTTCCCATGATGACGAGTTGGTGATCTTAAATCAGAATGATCTGATTTCCTACCTCTTTGTGGTGATCGTTCCCGTTGGCGATTAGGAGAATCTGAATCTGCTATGTATGATTTTCTTCTGCGAGGACTTGCACTTCTACTTCTATTTTTTTTTGAGATGGGTGATCGATGACTTCTAGATCTATCTAGATCCCGCCGCCTAGATCTTTCAGTAAAATCTCTCACTTCTCTATAACCCCTTCTATCAACTCCATACCTAGAATAATGGCGAGATCTCACTGGTGATCTAGATCTATGATCTCTCGAACGGCGATAAGGGGGTGAATAAGTGGGAGATCTCCGCCTACTTCGGTACTTGATAGGTGATTTTGATTTGGATTTCGACCTCTCCCTAGGCAAGGAAGGTGACCTACAAAGGGGATGAGGAAAAAATATAAATGCTTATTAAATGGAATGAACTCAATTCAAAGAAGATAAGACCGGAACTTTATGCACATGACATACTTAAAGGCATACAACTTCAAGAGCACTTTCCATCATAGCAAAGAAAAAGTGTGGAGAAAAGGGACGATAAGATGCTGCAATTGATATTATATAATATAGGATTGAACTTGTACAAGAACCTTGTGGTTCTTGTTCCTATTTTATTTTATAGGAGAAGGTGCAGGATTAGTGGCTGCAGTTTACCATACCTTGATTTTTCTTTTGTCTCAGTTTCTTCACTGACAAAGCCAATTCCATCAATCTTAAGTTGTTTGCTTATTTCTGCAGCTCTAGCTGCGGCCAAATCTGTTGCAGACTTCATAGTTGCAGCACGATTAGCAGCCTGCTGAGCTGTCATAGTTTGCTGCATCAACAAAGCCTGCTGGAATTGCATTTGTTGCATGGCTACAGCTTGCTGCATCATCATGGGCAAAGAAGATGAAGCAAGTGAAGGGTTTGATGCAGCTGGTTTCGGTGGAAGTGATTTTGCCATCTCTACATTCAAAGGCCGACCTCCAACATCCATATTGTTCAACGCCAAAGCAGCAGTAGCTTCTTCAGGCTTTGAGTATTCTATGTAAGCAAAATGCTTTGAATCAGTAATGGTACATTCAACAACAGTTCCACAAAAACTAAAAAGTTGTTTCAGCTGTTCCACGGTAAGAAGTGGGCTCAGATTGCTAACTTGCAGCGTTCTCTTCAGTGCATCAGCAGCCTTCCCAGATTTTTCAGATGATCCTAGCCAGAGAAGCATCAATGAATAGCAAGATCATAAAAAATGTGTGTATGCATATGGTTGGCATAGTTTATATAATCTAAAAAAGTTTAAATAAATTACACTGTACACAAGAAAACAAAAACAATGATCAGATCCAAGATCTATATCGATATCAAAAGATAAAGAAATTACAAGATAAGCCAAGTTTTTTTTATAGGAACTTGGAATTCACTCAACATTTAGATAACTTCAACCTCATAATCCTCCCTAATTTATAACCAAAATATTCTAACTCTCAACTAATTACCCATATACCCCTAATATAATCCTAATTCCCCCTTAAGGACCAATCCTATCAAACACAAACAGATGCACTTGAACACACTGTAAGATGCATTTGAGGAGAAAAGAACAGGCACAAAAAACAATAGAGGGTAAGCATTTAATTATATCAAAAACTGAGGATACCAGAAGAATCTTTAGCAGATTTAGCTTGTTGTGCTTGCACCTGAGCAGCATGGGCTTGAAGGGCTTGTGCAGCAACAATAGCCTGAGCAGCCGCCATAGCAGCAGCAGAAGGTGCCATAGGTACTTGACTGATAGTTCCCATGCTGGTTGTTGCAGCTATTGCAGTCATGAGCAAATTGTGAGGTGGATGATTTAACTTACAGTCGGTTTTCGCACATTGACCATTAAGGTACTCTCGACAAACTTCTCCAAGAGAAGCTCCAATTCCAGGCAAGATTGCACCACCTGAAGCACCAGCTACGATGCCAGGAATCATTCCCATCAACCCAGGAAATGCCCCCGAAACAGACCCTGAATAATTAGGCATGTTGGGCATATTCTGATTAACCATATTTGGATATGTAGATGAAGGAGCTAAGCCCAGGAGTCCGCCAGAACTTGAGCCTGGTTGGTGACAACAAACAGCTCAATAATCAGAAAACATTGCAAACTGAATGAAACCGATAAATTCAATTCAATATGACATGAGAAAGAGCAAAGAAATTTAATCATAGCCAAGGATATAATGTTATCTATGCTAATAAGTATCCGTATCATTTTTCCATTCCCCTTCTCTCAGGCCCAGTTTTTTTTATGCACTTCTACATTCAACATTTCAAGTATAAAACACAAATAACATGAAAAGAAGAGCAAGGCTAAGGCCTAAGGGCACTGCACCCGGTAAATCCAGGCAGGCAGCCCATTCCAATCGAGTGAGAAACTCGTCGTTTCCCCTCTATTTGCATTTCCAGGCATCATATTTCTTCTCCAAGTCGTTTTTTTTCAGATGCAAGAACAACTAAAAGGCAAAAAAACATTTAGAGAGCCAAAAAAATTTCACATCATAAAAATTATCCCAAATAATTATAAAATTTACATGAAGCATTGGAGAAAAAGGATATTCTTTTTTATGTTTTTTGAAATAGAAACAATTTGATTGATGTACGAAATTCGGGACTTCGGATACTCTATATTCTTAATAGATTAATCAAGCTAATCTCATAATATAAACAATAAGAATGCACAAATATTACATAATCATCAAGTACCTGCACTGAAGAACACTGGGAATGGACTACCCATGATCGGTCTTCCGTTGCACTCAACATTAACCATATAATTCCCTCTTTTTGGCACCACGTAAGTAATCGTATATGTACCGTCATTCATATCCTTCACAATCCCATCTTGTTCGGTTCCACCCACGCCTATGCCAGGCGACACGTTTACCTTAATCTGTGCACCGCCATGGGGAACTTTCCTCCCATCGCCATCCTTAGTAACCACAGTAAACGAGGCTGGCACACAGGCCGTGCCACCAGCTATGCCGGCGCCAGCTGCTGTGCATCTAGCAGGGTCCACCGGCCCAATAGGCTTGCGTTCCAAGTCCTCATTATCCTCGAAATCACTATCCGAAGACGCTGCTTCTTTTACAGGATTCTTATCTACGCCTTTAAAAGTAGCTTCAAAAGCCGCTTTGGCCGCTGCGTCTTTCTCGGCCTCGCTCTTCAGTTTCGCCTCTTCCGCTTG
Source organism: Sicyos edulis (assembly GCA_036507275.1). NCBI lineage: Eukaryota > Viridiplantae > Streptophyta > Magnoliopsida > Cucurbitales > Cucurbitaceae > Sicyos > Sicyos edulis. The sequence continues at coordinate 2,203,796 of CM071857.1, read as the reverse complement.
CTTCATCCAGATTGGTCTTGCGACCGCCAGGTTACGATCAGCCATCGAGCTGAATTTGAGCAAATTTCAAACACTCAATTCCCAAAAAAAAACCTAAACATAAACCTAAATCAAATCAACCCACCAAGGGTTCCACAACCGCAAAATCTACGGAATGTCAATGGCATGGTCTTGGCATTCAAATACTCAATCGTGAAAGAAAATTTGCGGCTCGTTTGCAAATAGAAGACTACGATTAATCGTTGTACTTTCCGGGAGAATTGAAGAACAACAGCAATACCCTAATTTCCAAGATCGGCGAAGAGAAGAAACCCTAGATCTGATGGAAGCGAGAGCCTGCGAATAATGTCGAAGAAAAACGTACCTATTTTGACGACGGCGATGAGATAGGGCGACGGGATTGGGTGGAAGGAACGAGGAGAACGAGTGGCTTATTTGAACCCCGGATTTTTCTCTTTTATTGTGCTTTTTCTTTTCTTTTTTTAATTCGTTAAATTTATAGTTTTTTTTTATTATATATTGGAGGAGGATGATAAATACCAATTCTTGAAATCGAACTTGGCGTTAGTGTTGAACTGTTTTACCACCAAACAATGAAAACATTACACCACTGACTCATTCACTATAAAGTATTTTCTCTCAAAGTAATAATAATAATATTTTTCTCCATGTTCAATAGCCTTAGGGCGATTTGTTTGACATATTTTGGTTAAATAATTATGTTGAAGAGTTATATTGAGTAGTTAAAATTGAGAGTTATAGCAAAAATTCGTTTGGACGTAGTTTTTATGTAGAGGAGTTAGAGTCAAAATCTTGTTTTGATGTAAATTTAAAATGAGTAATTATTTTTAGTAGATAAAAAAGAAAAATTAAAAATGAGTTATTTTGATTGATTTGAAATTAATGATTAAAAATATATTGTTAGAAATTAAAGCTATGTTTAAAAGTAAAAACGAGGAGAATTAGTAAAAACTCGTTTGGATGTATGTTTTTGAAGAGATATTAATAAATTCTAAAACTAAATCCTACTCAAATATGTCAAACAAACGACCCCTCATGGTCTTGTATTTGGCTTGTTCTATTATTATTATTATAATGATGTAAATATGAAAGTTAGCTTTTGTTAATTCCCAGCTATTTTTATTGGGCAACTAGTTTAGTTCTACGATATTTAGAAATCAAAGAAATTCAAGTAGATCACATGGGTTGAGTTGATAAATTAAGGCCCTTTTGACTACTTGATTAACTTGTTCTCTTGTGAAACCTTTATTCCTATATATTTTGTTGTCACGGTCAATTTTAGATAAGCAATCATTATTAATTGAATTTATTGTCTTGAGAATTCATGATAATGATTAAAATTAAATATTTGAAATAAGATTATCAAAATCAAACAACTCAAAAGACACATCACCAAAATGAATTTTAATATTTTTTTAAAAGTATAAATTAGGGGAAGGGGTAGGGTATTTTTTTTATCTTGAATAAATAAAAGTTAAATATCGATTTTTCATGATCGAACTCGTGACTTCGGTATTGAATTGAATTTCCGTCCAACAATAAAACCAACTTGTCACCAACTTTTTTTTTATTATTTTAAATAATATTAAGTTGCAACTAAGGTGAAGATTTAATTCCATATGTATTCAAAATGGACATGTTCATTCTATCGGTTTCTACAGCAGGACAATTCAACGATGTATTTTTATACTAAAAAATTATTAATAAAAATATAGGGTTGGCTTTGGATTTGCCCAATCACCGGACCGAGCCAAACCGAACCGCCCTTCACCCCTCCCTAGCCATAGTCATCCCACAATCTTCTGCAAAAACTTCATATAGCCAAATGTCATAATTTGTTGCCTACATCATTTGAGCTCTTCTAAAACATTAAATAATAATAATAATAATAATAATAATAGATAAAATAAATAATAAAAAACGACAAAGTTTATGAATCTCATGTGTCATGACTTGGCACAACGTTTAACTAAAAAATGTGAATATCAGAAACAATCTATTCATTCAGCTCTACCCTACAAGAATTTGGTCAAAACATAACTCAACTTCTCATTCTCACACACACTAAGCCACACTCAGCTCTTTCACAAATGGTACAAGTTTTAAAGAGAGCAAGAAAAGCACATCATAGCTGCTCTTCACGAAGCAATGGTTTTATCATCTTGAATTGCTTCACCCTCTCAAAATCCAAAGTTTGGAAATTCCTTTCCACCTCCCAAGCCTGTTGGGACATGCCGTTAAATGTCGACTTCGCACCCTTCTCGTCTGTAACTTCTCTCGGAAATGGAATTCGGAGTTCAATTGTTCCTCTTTGAGGAGAGAACACGCGCATGTCGAAGCCTAATCGATCTATCCATATCAGCTTTGCTTCTGTAAACTGCCAAGAAAAATGGAGAATCATGAGAATTCTACAAATGGTGAGGGAAAGAGGATTGATTGGCCTGTAAGAGCCATCTGGCCTTAGAATTCATGAGTGCTTATATATTTCAATGTGATAAAGCAACAAGCAATCTTAACCTTGTAAATTTGCATAGGTTAAATCTACAGATTGCTTAACAAAACAATGCATGAAGTATTGTTCACTATAGACCTCATGTTTGATATACTTGAGACCATATTTCAGTACAACATTTTAACACAGCATAAAAATCATTTTGCACCTAAAAATGAAGGTTCAGATCCAACTTCTATCTCATAGTATATTAAGCAGTCTCTTTTCATTTTAACCTTCATCCAAGAGAGACTTCATATCTGAGAGTGCCCATAATGAAAAAAAATCGATAAAACTTAGTCGGTCAACCTATTTTCCGTGCATCTATGATCTATCGATAAAGTCAGCTCATTTTATTTCAACCTTAAATGTATAGAGATGCAGAAAAAACAAGAAGAAAAGAGCAAAGAGGATCGTCCTGCTGTTAGTTGACTAGAGAACAAAAAAAGTAAGACCAAATCTCCTATCAAGCTTGGAATCAAATAAGATGTTGAAGATGACTTAGAGAAAAATGGAGTTGAATGCAAACCTGAAAATTCAAATCAGCATATATGTTACAAAAGCGATTAACATCTTCAGCATTATTTATGTTTATCTCATCCACTAGCCTTTCTGCACAATTTCGAAGAGGATCCGGGCTTGCAGTTTTATAATCTGAAGAGTTAACCCAAACACCAACCTGAAACAGTATGAAATATTAGACTAAGATCTTTGCATTTTAGTGCATTGAAACTGGCCTCTAATTATACACGCTGCATAAAAGAAATAAGTGCAGAAAATGACGTCTGTACCTCCCCAAAGTCATCGATCTGAAGTACCCTCTCCACAGAAACAACATACAGGAGATCTTCATTAATTTCTTCGCCAAATCTCTTTCTCCATGAAGTATGAAGCCGCTGAAAAGCATGGAATTTAAGATTTAATAAAGAGTCGAACCAATCTTACGAGTACAGGATACTTTTGCCAATGTCATAATCAAGGCATAAGTTGTTCAAAAGTTATTGAACAATAGCTTGAATAAAAATCAAAACACTATACTAACTCTAATTTTTAATACCAATGAATGTGTGGATAAGCCTACATGCATTTCCACTATTGTCACGGGATAACCGTCTTACTCTATCACATTAAGTCTTCAAGAAAAATTGTAGGAAATTAATTCTTAAATAGGTGGTCACCATGAATTGAATCTATATAACCTCTAGATTCTCAATGCCCTTATTTGACTACCTGACCACAACCCATAATAGTTCCAAAAGCTTCTAAATTATAGTACAAGAATAAGAAGATAACAAAACTAAAATAACTCCATACATAACCCATAACACCAATATTTACTACACGAATTAAGGGTAAACGAGCATGCTTAGGTTGAGCCACATCCAAACACCGAGGAAAGCTATAAGATGGCAAGTGATTTTCCTACCCAAATGTAATCCCAAGAAGAAGACCTTTCATCATTTCTCAACCCAATTGATGAGAAGTCAATAATATAACCATGTAAAAAATCAAAATTTCCTTACTTTCGTGAAACACTACTTCCTTACCATAAATGCTAGAAACCACTTTATTTCTCAACACGTTACTAACTCTTGGATATCTCCAAATCCATGTTTTAAGTAGCCATTATTTCTCTTAGATTGCCTGTTTCCAGTCCTCCATCTTCTAGATGCTTCTCAAAGCTGTGTTCCAACTGACAAAATCATAAATCTTTCTTTACTACCTTCCCAAAGGAGATTTCCCCTTTTTTTTCCACTATCAACTACTTATTCGATGTATTTAGTTCGTCCAATCCAACTTCTACAAAATCTCTTCCTGTAGTTGGATTCCATAATTCTATTTTCTTTGACCCTCTGCCGAAGGCATTTCAAGGTATGAAATCAGAAGTTCAACCTTGCACCTCAGGTAAACAGCTACCACTTTCAGCCTCTCCGTAGACAAGTCGACAACGTCGAAGAGGATTTCTACGGATATCTACAGGTTCATTTGCATCTGAGCAATTTTTAGGACTTCGGAGAAGAATTTCAATCAATACATCATCATCTTTGCACTTTTTTATATATATATTTGTGAGTGTACGGACTAGCATGTTTACACCTCGACAATCGTCTGGCCCACTATATTTGATTGTCAAAAAAACCCGTAAGAAATATTTTCAAAGTGGATGGTCACCATGAATTGAACTTAGTTTTTCAAGATCCTCTCATGATAGTCTATGCAAATTTGATACTTAAACTCTGATCTAGAAAGGCATCAAATTTGCAGCTTTCTCTTTGAACATCGGACCAACTGGTGCTTAAAAAGTTTTTCAAAGCAATATAGACTTAACATTACAAATAGTACTGGTTCCCACCTTAAGCATAAATAGTTATTAATAGTAATACACAATTGTTCATGGAAACTATATGAGCTTAGAGTATTCTTGTCACATGATAGTGATATTTTTCTATTCTTGTTAGCTAAGCCACGACTCAGCCAGGTAACAACAGTTGAGCTCCTAAAAATGCTAATTGTACCTTCAGAATCATTTTGTTGTCTGGTTTGCCAAGACTTCCTTGAATTGTGCATTGAGGAGTCCGCAATCCACACTGTTTCAACTGCTCCAAAGAAAAATGGCAAACATGAACAATTTTTACACCATTTGTAACAAATACTTCAATGTTCAGTTTTGTCGTGTTTGGCAGAAAATAAACGTTGAAAATAGTTTTAGAATCTTTCACGTTTCTTCAATTAATCCATGAAAAACTTTCATTTCATGTATTGAAACTGAAACAAAATGAACGTAAATCGACTAAGAGATTTCATTTCAAAAACTTGTCTAGACATAAACGAATGTCGACAAGAACAAAAATAAAAAATGACGATTTATGTGATTCACTAACTGAAATGTTAGTTGTTATGTTCATGGACAAAAAGAAGTCAAGTGTCAGTGAGAGAATTTATCTATTTCACCCCTCTTAAACTATCAACATATCAATAGGCGCCGTACAACAATAAAGTAAACTTAAACCATAATTTCAGTACAATTTAGGTTACTTCGGTGTTGCCCAGGAATTTCCATTGGGTTGCACCCCCAAACCCTCGAAAACGAGGCTTCTTACCCTTGGACTCCAACTCGCTGACAGGAAGACCCAGTATTGGTTCAAATAACTAATTTAAGAAATTCAAACCTAGTCCTCAAAGGGTGGCACAGTGGTTGAAGACTTGGACATTGAGGGTATGCTCCCCTCAAGGTCCCAAGTTCGAGACTCAGCTGTGAGTCTGTGACATTACTCCTTTGATGACTCCCGATGCCTGGCCTAGAAATGGGTGTGGTTACCCTTATTTCAAAAAAAAAAAAAGACAATTCAAACCTATTCTACTTGGAGCCTCGACATACCTTATGTATATCTTGATCATTCTTGTCGGACAGACATATCACTGACCTAACAATATTTAGATGCCAAAAGAATCTACAGAAAATTAATTTCCAACTAAGTGGTGACCATAACACTTTAGTATCTTAGTCTTTTCTTAACCTATAACATTTGCATTTCAATGAAATCCGCAGGAAATTGGCTATTTTGACAACAATCCTACCCATGATTATGACGCGTTTATCCATAAAAATCTACAAATTATCACAATTAACCCAATGAAATGAAGAACCTGAACGTGGAGGCTGGACATCCTGTCAATAGAGAACTCCTTTACAGATTCATCCAAGCTCAAAAGAGGCGTACCGCCTTCGTCGACGGCGAACCTAACGCCAACTCCGAGAGGCCATCCTTCTTGGCTCAAAGAAGAAAACGTCCCAACAGAAGACAACTCCATGATTGTCCTCGAAACCTCCGCCGGAAACGGCCTCACATTCCGCAGCTCCGCCGGCGCCAACTCGGAAATCGCCGAAACAGAACATTTCAGAGGCCGATACGAAATTCTGCGAAACCGGCATCCATTTGGAGGATCGAATCGAGACTTCGAGGTTGAATTTAAGGGAGAAACCGAAGGCGCCAACTGATTCGTGAGGGTTTGAGCTTGAAGATGCATTTGATGAAGCTCCAAAGAAAAACCCTAGGGTTTATGAATGGAAGAATTTGAGGTTTTTTCTTCTCGAGAATTTCTTGAAAATGGTAGAGGAATTGGGGTTGGTGATTGGATGAGAAGAACTGTGAGAAATTTGTGGGGATTGTGATCGGCACAAGCGAAATAGCGAGCGTGGAAGATGAAGACGACGACGCAGAGCTGTGATCTGGTGTGTGTAGCCTATTCTATTGTAAGTCAACATGATCTTTGGCCACTCAAAATTGGTGATTTAGTATGATTTTCAGTGAATCACATTAAAAACTACATTTTTCCAAGATTATTTTTCATTCTTTTTGTAACTATATTTTATTTTTTTAACTTTTTTATTCTCTACAACTAATAATTGAAATCCGAATTGAATTCATTGTTTGGCTGTAAACTAGTTAAACACCAGCATCACAAATTCGAGCACCAGAATCGGTATTTATCCTCCTCCAATATATACTAAAAAAAAGAAATCGAGCTCATCCAATTTAATAGAATTGTTCATTTTTCTTATTATAAATTTGAACATATAGGTTTGCATTTTGAAAAGGCAATAAATATTAGTTCTCTTCAATATTGATTTTAAAAAATTGAACTGAAACTATATATATTTTCAATCAATTCTAAAAAAATATAGTTCGGATAAAGTGAATGTTTTCCTTTCAAATATTAATTCAAACCTCGAGTTCACTTTTTTTTTCTCTATAATAATATGAGAGTCAAATACTGATTTCTGAACTCGAACTCAGAATTATAGAGTTGAAATAGATTAACATCAAACAAGATAATTAACTGCATCACTCACCCTCAAATTCTTATTTGCTTATAATTGGTCCAATTGCTCACTAGATATAAAAATATTGAGTTTCTTTGAAATGGTGTGGTTGTTGCGATAATGTTTGATAATGGTTGATCGCTAGAATGTCTCTTCCACATATGGTCCGTTGAAATTTTCTTTAATACAAGGTTAAAACCAAATCCAACCAAATGAAAAATGTTGTAAATGTTTTGTACATTACAGGATATTGATTCAAACTCTCTCTAACTATTTCTTACTTTTATCGTATATACATTGTTTTATTTTCCTCATAATTCGTCTTTCTTGTAATCATTCTCGTCCCCTTCTTTCAAACACCTTTTTTTTAGATTACAACAAATATTGTAGAGTGGAGGAACTCGAATCTAAAACCTCTTAATCATTAGTTGTACATTAATGTCGTTGTGTTACTATTGTAGTTGACAAGTATACTGCTTATCTAAACATTTATATGAAGGAATTATAATGAGTCATTAATTTTGGCAACCAAGTTAATTGTCTTTTTCAATAATACATATGAAGGAATGACTTATGAGGGATTTTTCCTTTTATTCTTACAATCAAAATAAATAAATTAAAAATAATAATAATATCAACTTTGTATCGTTTTTTTACATAATATAATAACCGTAAACCATCTTTTAAAAAGTAAAAAAAATCAAAATCAAAATCAAAATTCAATTGATGAAATATATACTAATAATTCAAATAAAATTTATTTATAGGTAAATCCAATATATAAATATAATTAATTTCGTGTAATTGTTGGAGCCTATATATATATATAATGAATGGCAAAATTTTGGATAGGAAATTCCTTCCAATATTGATTCACATATCAGAAGAGTATCAAAGTCTTGTTGGATGTCCACATAAGATGTTTAGAAAAGTTAAAATATTTGGCATTCTTATATGGACACAATTCAAATGATCTATTACATTAAAATATAAGACTACTTCAAATTAAATGGTTGCCTAACGTATAAAATTTTAAGAATAATAATAATAAAAAAATTCCACCAATATGGCGATGGAGAATGAACCTCATTATTTAGGTCGTAGTACTTTCTTCATTATCCTCCTAAGCTAAATAAGGAAATAAAAATAAGAAAGCGTGATGGAAAGGGATTGTATAGTTAGGCAAAGGATTCTTTAAAAAGCAAAAAGTTTGGCAAAGGCTGAACTCAGAGAATGCAGACTGATTTGGTAATAAATACTTTTCCCATTTATCTTATAACTTTGTCTTCTTTATGAATATTCTTACCATTTTTTATTAAACAAAAGGGTATTTTTAAATGAACAAAATAAATCTATAATGTGCTAAAACTAGCTTTACCTAATAGTAAGTTTCAAAAAAAAAAAAGAAGTTTTACATAATAGTAGGTTAATAGTAATTGGCATGCCTCAATTAAAATATTTTAAATTTAAATTCTCAATCTCTAATTATATTGTTTACTAAATAAATAAATCTGATTTTAAAAAAAAAAACAAAACCAAATACATAAATGTTTCCATTTATTATTTTTTATTCCATCGTAATTATAACTGTTGTTCGACATTATTCATTAAAGTTTTATTTGTCTTTTACCATCAATGATTGATATTAATTTCCATAAAATAAAACATTACCTACAAAATTAATAAGAAAAAAAAAATTGTTCATCAAACAATAAAAGAAACACATGAAAGCAGAATAGTAATGAAAGTAAAATTCTTATTATTATACGATTTAATTACATTTTCGAAACCTTCACTATGTTGTTGAACTAATAAAACATACTCATGAAAATTATGAATATTAGCAACAAAAAAAAAGTTAGTTTACCAATTGAGGATAAAAGAAAATTTTCGAAGCACTAAAGTAAAAAATGGTATATTTTAACCTAATTATTATCTCATAGATTGGTTGGATATCAACGTAATTGTTGAATACGCATTTTTATTTTTATTTTATTTTAGAAAAATAAGGCTTCTTTTAATATGTTATACATAAGTTAAGTTATGTTTAATTTATATATAGGATAGTGGCACAGTTGGTTATTTTGTCTGGTGTTAATTCATTTTAACTTCACTCAAATGAATTTGATACGATCAACATTTCTTTTTTGTATTGGATAAAAATGGTAAATAAAAAATAAAATAACATTCTAAAAGAAAAAGAGTTGCTTTCAAAGCCGAATTTTTCCTACGTTAAATATAAATTTTTCCTACGTTAATGTTTTTTTTAGTATATATTGGGGGAGGGGGGACTAGAGATGTCCACGGGCAGGGCGGGGTCGGGGAATGGCTTCCCCGTCCCCGTCCCCGCCATAAAATTCAATTCCCGTCCCAGAAAAATCCCCAATTTTTTTTCGGGGATCGGGGCGAGGATTCCCCCACGGGGATTTTTTACAATTTTTTTTTTCTCTTTTCATTTTTTTTTATATTTTTTAGATAAAAAATTAAAAAAATTAGATTTAAAAAGATATATATCTATAAGTTTCAACTATAATGTTAATTATCAAAGAAAATATTCATATGCATAGAAATTATCATAAACAAATATATATTTATTTACAAATAGAAGGAGTAGAATTAAGAAAAAAAATATAAAATAAAATAAATAAAATAATCGGGGCGGAGATCGGGGAAGGGGAGTACAATCCCCGTCCCCGGCCACGTTTAGCCAACGGTGATTTTTTCTCCCCCATCCCCGGCCCCGTTCCCCTCCTAATTGGAGATTCCCCGCGGGGACCCGGCTCCACGGGGAAAATGGACATCCCTAGGGGGGACAAATATCGATTCCCGGGCTCAAATTTCTAACGTTGGTATTGAACTGGTTTACAATCAACCACCGAAACCATTGCACCATTGACCCTTTCTATGTATCTTTAATGATTCTTTCTGTTTTCTTTTTATTTTGGGTATGATGAAAATATATATTCTTTTGTATCTTATTTGATGTTGATTAGAAATTCACGGACTGTCAATATTCTCTTGTTTTCAATGGTTTATCATTTTTTTTAACAGAAATCTATTCGTTTTTTAGATAATAAATTAATAATCCACCTGACCTTTTGGTTGTGGCCAAATGCTTATCCATAAAATATAAATTTGTTCCAGTGGCAAATTATTTAACCAAGGCTTTGATCGGCCGCCGGATCAACCCAATTTTGACACGTGTTCCATCATAAAATATGATTTTAGGAGATAATTCAAAGAGCTAGTTTGAGGAGTTAAAAATTGAAAATTGTACATTTATGCAAAGAATTAGAAACCATAACTTGTTTGAATGTAAATTTAAAATGACTAATTATTTTGAGTAGTTAAAAATATAATGATTAGAAATGAATGGTTAAAAATGAATTATTTTGAAGAATAAAAAATGAATGATTAGAAATAAATAATTTAGAAACAATGAGTTATTTTAAGTAATTATAAATGAATAATTAAAAATTAGAAGTTGTATAGTAAAAATGAAGATCGAGTTATTTTGAGTATTTATAAAAAAAAAACTTATTTTATTATAATTTTTTAATCATGACTTAATAAATCCTCGATTTAAATTATACTTAATAATATGACAAACAAACACCCAGAGTAATGGCCTAATTTAGACATTTGATTTGAAATTTAAAATTCACCCATGCAAGTTGACAATTTCAAATTAGTTTAAAACACTAATATTCATAAATAAAAGTAATATTTTTTAGGAAAAAAAAAACAACGTACTTTTTTTTTTTAGATTAAAAAACAACGTACTTACCACCTCAATGTTTTGAAGGAGATTTAATAATTATCAAATAAATTCATACTTTTTAAATTTTATATAACTACCAAGGAGAGTATAGTTTTATCCACGTCTTATATAACTTAGTAATTATGAGATTATGTATAAAAAAAAAAAAAAAAAAATCCACGTGTCCTTTTTTATTACTAGTCGAGAATGGTTGTAAAAAAATGCGGTGAGAATAATTTCCATTTAAAAGAAGTTTTTTTTTTCAACAATCAGAGATTTTGAAATCATGACCTTGGTCAAAAGTTATGACCTTATTTGCTCCCTTGTACAAAAAATAATAATAGTAGAAAATAGTAGAAAATAAATTCATATAACCAAAATCAGTAGTAAAAACGCTTTCTCAAAACTATTACATTGATTTATTGATATTTTAAAATTCGGTTGCCTACATCTAAATTTAACATTAGAAACTTTTTCTTCAAAAAAAAAAAAACATTAGAAATGTAAATAATGTGTTAACTAGAACATAAAAAAACGTGAGAAAAAACGTAACGATATACGTAGTTTAATAACAATGTGTCCACAACAGAGAATTGTATTATTAATTTTGGAGATACAAATTATCTAATGTCGATTTAATAAGATTGAGAATTTATATAGTGACTCTTATAAAATAATATTACAAAATATGACTCAAATACCAAAACAAAAACTCATTTATATATTTGATTGACATTGAAAACTCCGCTTATTGAGATTTTCAACTAAATAATTATAAGACATTATAGTTTAAGGCATATCTCCACATAATATATAGATATTTGTATACTAAAATATATGCGAATTATATTGAATGATCTATTCTCATGAAATAATTATAAACATAGTCCAAATTTAAAATATTTATATTCATAATCAATAATACTTTTTAATATTTTCTTAATAATACACTATTACAAAAAAAAAAAAAAAAAAAAAAAGTACGATACTCAATAATACCAATAAATATATTCACAGTTTTTTAAAAATAATAATATTTATAATTAAGTTTCTATAATATATATACTCACCAAAATCAAATTCTTGGTACACTAAGTTAGCAACATATATTATAATATTTTGTAATTTCGTGGATCGTTACAATAAAAAAAAAATCCAATGTTCTTTGTTGCATTTTATATTGCACACACACAATTTGAAGTCAAACTTTTTTCATGCTATTATATAAATAAAATACATATTTTATTTTTTAATTTATTTTATAATCGAGTGCAGCGTATCATTTTAACTATGTTGTTTTCTAATAGACCTATACCATTTAAATACTAGACACATATCAACATATAAAATCGACAATAAAAACTATTGATATTATATAATTTTGACTAATTTTATCAATCTTATTACTCCAATACATAATTTGATGATTTTTTTTTGTCCTTGGACACATATCAACATGTAAAAACGACAATAAAAACTATTGATATAATACAATTTTGACTAATTTTTTTCAATCTTATTACTCTAATGCATAATCGATGATTTTTTTGTCCTAAATGCTAGTTCTATCTGTAATAAGATAGAAACAAGAAGCCATATATTAATGGTAAATTTATCCTTTATTTTTATGATTGGTTTATTTGGATTTGAATGTTGATTTGTGGAGATTTGGTTGATTATTTTGTAAATAACAAACATCATTACATCAATATCAATGTATGCTATTAAAAACAAAAAATGTGACCCATAATTTGAGGCAAGAGTCAAGCTATGCATGGTGTCTATTCACTATAAAATTTACATTCATTATAGTCAATTTTTGGACAAAAAAAAAAACAAAATCACCTAAAAGATGGGAATTATTTGAAATGCAAACCAATTTGCAAACAAATCATATAGTTGGTAAAGCTATTGTTAATTTATAAGAACAAGGACCAAGTTGTAGTTTTTTTTAACAAAAAACAAAAGCTATTCTATCAATTGAGATAATTCTCAAAATCTAGTTCCATTTTTTTAGTGTTATAACTATTATTTTTTGTCTATTCACCGATTACCAACGTGAAAGTTGTAAGGAAAATTTTTCGGTATCGAAAAATTGAAACTTTACTCTACTAACTTAAATTCTAAAATAAGTACTTAGTTTTAATTGATATGTATTATTGATTAATAAATTTTAGGATAGATGTTCCCAACTTTCAAACATGTTGTTATACTAAAAAAAATAGATTATACCTTTCAATAATTCATTTTTGTATAACTATACATACAAAGGAAGTTAAATGACGAATTCGGTCCTCAACCTTAATTTGGTTTGTCATAATTCACTGCATAACATTGAATTTAGCACATATAGTTTGCTATTTGGTATTGGTATCGACAAATTGGTGATGCCGTGCAAAATAACCCCTCCCACCCATTTTTCTTTATATATTCAAAAAAAAAAAACCCCCACCTATTTTCCATTAAATTCAATTTTTTTTTAAATCATAAAATCCAATTCAATCACCAACAAGTTCGGCGACATAATGTCGATAATTAAGAAAGCCATAATTTGAATCCCACTATTATTCAACTAAAAAAGAAATATATATATATATATATTGGAAATACTCACTTGTGGTGCAATTATCACATATTGATAAGGTGGGAATTCTTCAACACATTTATAAGGGATACGAGTTACTCCTCTCATTGCTAATTGGTTTTGAGGTAGAACTCATATTCTCTAATATGATATCAGACTTCCATGTGGGTTATGGGCCTCATAAATTTCAATCCGACTAAAAAATGCTTTGAATTCAAAAAAGGGGGCATGAACCCCACCCAAGCGGGCAAAGAGTAAGCCAATGCAGATACTCACTTGTGGTGCAATTATCCCACTTTGATAAAGTGAAAATTCTTTGGAACCTCATATTCTCTAATAATATATATATATTCTTTTTGTTAAGATTATATATATATCAATTAATATAGTCGGGTAGGGGTAAAAAAATCAAATTGTATTGTAAAATATTTTGGAAGTTTCCAAAACTTATACTTAAATTATAAAACATAAGTAAAAGTAGATAACAAAATAAATAAATTCCATTGTGCAAAATAAATTAACTTATTTTTCTGAAAAAAAGATAACCGCTAATTTTGTATTAACTCATACAAATAGATAAAAATCAATAAAATAGACTTAAAATAAGGAGAAGATACAGATTAATGATCTCCATCTAAAAAATAATTCCATACCATTGTTTCATGGCCGTATATTTATTGAACTAAATAGAGTGGCCAACATTCGAGCTAATGACTTATTAATCATAGATACATTTTAAGTCAATTAATTATATGTGAACAAAATGGCAATTTGTTTTTTTTTTTTAATGTCAATTGATTTTAAGAAAAAGTAATTATAATATTTATATTTAATATGAAAATAAAAATAAAAATAAGGATAAATTATTTCAAAATATATATTTTGTAGTCAATAAAAAATAAGAGATGGACTTAGTTGATATAAGACATAAGTTGATAACCAATAAATATGAATTTCCCCAAGTTCAATTATCATCGTGTATGACTTAAAAGTAACATCGGAGACATATTTAGGTAGGAGTTAGTATTGTGATTTATCAACTATTCCTCGAAAACCTGCATTCAAACAAGTTTTTATTAACTCATCATTTTTACTTTAAAAATAACTTTCATTTTAACTATTCATTTTTAATAATTAATTTATAACTACTCAATCATTTATTAACCACTTATTTTTAATCAATTTTTTTTTTCAAATCAATCAAAATAACTCATTTTTAATTATTTATTTTTTAACTATTAAAAATAACTACTCATTTTTAAAATCTACATTCAAACAAGTTTTTGACACAATTCTTAATTTTTAACTACTCAATATAACTCTTTAATCCAAAACTACCTAAATATGTCAAACAAAACAACCCCTAAGGTTACATCTTTTATGATTATATGTTGTTGGTTGAAATTGGGCAAATTAGAAAAAGGGGGTTATTTTTTAAAACAATTACAAAAATATGGTAGATTTGAAACGGGTTACAAAATGAAGGCAAATGTTTTGTCTTATATGAACTGGTCACTTTTTACCCTCCCTAGCCTCTGAAAACTATTGTGGCAGTCTGAGCAATTTGATGCCACCTTTTTTTTTCCTTTTTTTTTAACAAATTATTTTCTTTCTTTGAAAACATAGTTTTTTACAAAAATATAGTTAAAGGTTTTTAATGAACTCAAACAAAAAAAAAGTTTAAGATTTTTATTTGTTAATTTTTTTTTAGTTCATATACACTTTCCTTTTCATTTTATAATTTTGCATTTCAAATAAAAATCTTAATACAATCATAATTTTCTAAAAAATAAAAAATAAAAAATTATGAAGAAAGTTTTGAATCAAATCAAATTTTTTTATTTAAACTATTTTTAAAATGCATTTTGAACTTTATAAAAATAATCACTCACTATGAGTCTTATCATCATGGTTTATATAGAATATCTCAACTATATAACATAAAACAAATTGATCATCAAAGGCATGTTTAGTGCAGAAATTATGATTAAGTTAAGTCATGTTAAGTTAAACTTAGTGTCAAGATAACTTAATCCTTCATTAAACTGAAGGATTAAGTTATTTGGTATACAGACTTTAATAAACTGGATTAAGTTAAATTGATTGTTGTTTCGTGAGAGTGTTAAATTAAGCTACGTTTAACTTAGCTTATTAATAAAATAAAATTATTTTCATTTAATTGTTATCGGATATTTCAAATATATTGTTAATTAATTTATTGTTATTACTTAAAACCATAAAAGTTTGTTTTTATTCAAACAAAATATTATATATTTACTGTTAAATAAAATTATTAAACGTAACTTATTAATAAAATATTTATTTTTTTATATTAATTTTTTTAATACAAGTTGAATGATTATTTTTATAAAGGTCAAAATGTATTTTAAAAATAGTTTAAATAAAATAATTAAATAAAAAAAATTTGATTTAATTTAAAACTTTCTTCATAATTATTATTTTTTAGAAAATTATGATTGTATTAAGATTTTTATTTGAAATGTAAAATTATAAAATGAAAAGGAAAGTGTATATAAACTAAAAAAAATTAACATATAAAAAAAATAAAAATCTTAAACTTTTTTTTTATTTGAATTCATTAAAAACCTTTTTAACTATATTTTTTTAAAAAAAACTATGTTTTCAAAGAAAGAAAATAATTTGTTAAAAAAAAAAGGAAAAAAAAGAGGTGGCGTCAGATTGCTCAGACTGCCACAACAGTTTTCAAAGCAGGAAGGGGTAAAAAGTGACCAGTTCATATAAGACAAAACATTTGCCTTCATCTTGTAACCCTTTCCAGATCTACACTATTTTTGTAACTGTTTTAAAAATATCCCCCTTGCCCGTTGAAATTTATCACCCCTAATTATGATCTAGTTAGTAAAAAGAAAATATCTTCTCGAAAAGAAAAAAAAAAAGATTATAAAAATATCTTAGATAAAGTACCGTGCAAATAAAATGACAGCTTTGATCATCCTTCTATAAATTAGTACTGATTACTGAAATTACAGACGGAACAAATACAGAGATAAACAGAGAAATGCGGTGCTCTGATTTTACTTTCTCAGGGAGCGATTCACGCTTCTTCACCCCTCCAAACCCTAGCATTACCGGCCGGCGACCAATTTCCGGCCACCGATCTCGGATCTCCTTCCCCAACGCTCCGCCGTGCGACTCCATTAGCTTTCCCTCTCTCTCGATCCGAGCCACGGCGGCCTCCTTCAACGAAGGAACCGCCTCCTCCGAGATCGCCGACGGATCCTTCTACGACCTGCTCGGCATTTCCGAGTCCGGATCCTTGGCCGAAATCAAGCGCGCCTACAAGCAGCTCGCTCGGAAGTACCATCCCGACGTGTCGCCGCCGGGCCGGGCGGAGGAGTACACGAAGAGGTTCATTCGCGTGCAGGAGGCGTACGAGACGCTTTCGGATCCGAGCAGCAGAGCGCTGTACGATCGAGACATGATCGGCGGCCTTCATGTCGCGTTCTCGGCCCGGAGAAGATACGGCGCCGATGAGGTATTGATGATTCTCGTTTGTGTTTTTCGAAATTTTAGGCCTAATTGCGTTTGATTCTTGATGGATTTTGAAATTTCCTGTGCTGATTTTGTTTTTGCCCTAGTTTTTTGTGGTGATTTCGTCTTCAATTTTCTTAGATGTTATCCTGATCGATTTGTTTGATTGAAGGAATTTTAACTTATTAGTTGATTCCTGATTTTGGAATTTTTGGTCTGAGGAAATGAATCGTCGTTTTATTCTGTTGTTTTTCTGAATCTATCTGATAAAACATGCATTAAGCTTTTGACAAAATATTAGAGTAAAGTTGTACAACACTGACAAATGTGCAAGGAATTGGTATTGGAAGCATTTGGAAAAGGAACATCCTTCTTTGATTTCAAATTATTCCAGTCAAAAATATTCTTTACTTAGTGAAATTCTTGGTATATTTATTCCAGTTAAATTTACTTTTGTGGAGAGATAAACAAGAGTCTGAGTTGTATAAATTTTGAAAAAAAAGTGTTTATATAATTAGAATGGAGAAAAAATTTAATGGGATTGCATCCATTTTTTTAATTGTTTTTTTCACCTGTTTTTCTACATAAATTCGTTTTATTTCTATTTTGTTTTTTTTTCTTTTTAATTTTTCATTTATATGACATCCAAATATTGTAAGGTGAGGCGGTATGTCCCGTGACAATAGTCAATATACTCGTAAACTGGTCTAAACCATCATGGATGTTAAAAAAAAAATCTAGTTTATTTTATGCTGGGTTATTGTGAGAAGACTGTTTCAAGACAGGATTGGTGGAAATCTGTGAAGTTTCTGATTCTGTTGAAATAATGATGGATATTCAGTAACTTTTTTCTGCAATTAAGAGAGCAATTGCAATTGGTCAATTTATTATCTCACTCCAGATATGGAATTCAGTTACCACAGACTCTAATTTGTGCTGTTCTATCATTTTTTTCACATAATTTTCTTTCCTTATTTCATCTGACTGTTTGTGTTTCTAGAAAGTCTTAAAATAAAAAGTGCTTTGTCACTGAATAAAACAAGCATGTTACCTCATTAGCTCACTTACCAATTTTGATTTCCCATTTGAAATTGAATGTCATAAATTCAATCTTCCAAATTAACTTGATTTCAGGGAATTGCTGAGAAAAGAGGATGGAAAATTTGTTGGGAAGCTCAGATCTTGGAATTGAAGAGAAAATGTGCGGATAAGGATTCGAGACATAATTTATCGTGGGGAGCTCGAATGCGCCGGAAAATGAATGAACAGATCTGATGAAATTATAGATAAGAAAGCTATGTTTGATTCACTAGGATTATACTTGATCTGGATACCTAAATAGAATAGGTGGCTTTTTTGAATGTAATAATAATTTTGGTCCGTTTGATAACTATTTTATTTTTGAAATTTAAGTTTATAATAAGTATCTTACCATATGTTGAAATCTAGATCGTATTTATAATTTTAGAAACATAACTAAATTTAGGAAACAAAAAAAATAGTTGCCAAAATATTTTTTTCAAAATTTGATTAGCAATTTACATAGTTTATTAACAAAAGATAGATATATTGTAGAAAAAATGAAATACATAATAAAATTTTTGAATAAGAATAAACTTAAATTTTAACATATCAAATAAAATGATTTTCAAATGGGCTTTATTTTTAGTTTTATCATTACATCATTCTGCCTGAGTTCTTGTTTGTAATCTGCAGTAAAACATTACTAAAATTTGAAATTACTAATGAAAGAAAAAAAAAGGTTAAAACATCATTTTGGTCCCTCGACTTTCAAGTTTGTTCCATTTTGGTCTCTCGACTTTCAAATGTTTAATTTTAGTCTCTCGACTTTCATGTTTGTTTAATTTTAGTCCCTAGACTTTTAAATGTTCAAACTTGGTCCCTAGACTTTTTAAAATTTTAAAAAATAGTCCTTGCTAAGTTAAAAAAAAAAAAATTAACACCGTTAACTTCAAATATTCTTCTTCTTCTTCATTCTTTTGCTTCTCCATTTGGAAGCTCTGTTTTTTTTTGCGCATTTGTTCCAAACATACCTATACCCCTTTCTAGGCCGTGAGCAGGTGTTGATGGGATCGAAGTGTGAGACGGAGTTTGGTGGTTGACTTTCCAGCGAAGGAGATAAGCACAATAATGAACGAACAAGTTTCTAGAATTTTTATTTTTTCGCACATAAATTCTAATATATTGTCAAAATAAATATTATTTACACACCTAAAAGCCCCAAATTCATTGATTAATCCACTCTGTTAAGATTTTGATTTTTAGATTCAGTCTTGGATAGACTTGTAATTAATTTTTAGAAGATGAAAAATTCACAAATTTATTTCATCTAAAAATGTGAAAAAGTTGGCAATGTGTTTTTGCTAAAATTAAAAATGACTCTAACTACCTTTATATTCAAAACCCAGAAAAACGTGACTACAAGAAAATGAAAGCAAATTTATGGGGTTTATTGGGATGATCTTGAAAGAGTGGACTGAACGTGATGAGAAAGAAGATGGTGCCAGGCAAGAATTGGTGGTATCATTAGGAATAAAATACCATTAGGTATTTTTTAGTACAAGTTGGGTATAGG
The DNA here is from genome assembly GCA_036507275.1 of Sicyos edulis. NCBI lineage: Eukaryota > Viridiplantae > Streptophyta > Magnoliopsida > Cucurbitales > Cucurbitaceae > Sicyos > Sicyos edulis. Next base: position 2,184,006 of record CM071857.1, on the reverse strand, counting down.
TATGTTTGGAACAAATGAAAAAAAGTGATAATAAAGAAAAACAGAGCTTCTAAATGGAGAAGCAAAAGAATGAAGAAGAAGAAGAATATTTGAAGTTAATGGTGTTAATTTTTTTTTTTAACTTAGCTAGGACTATTTTTAAACATTTTAAAAAGTCTAGGGATTAAATTTGGACATTTGAAAGTCTAGGGACCAAAATTAAACAAACATGAAAATCGAAGGACTAAAATTAAATATTTAAAAGTCGAGGGACCAAAATGGAACAAACTTAAAAGTCGAGGGACCAAAATGGTATTTTAACCAAAAAAAATTATAAACTTAATTTTTATGTTTCTAGAGAGTTATAGATGTCCATGTGCTACACAAAAAATCATAATGAATGCAGCATTAAGTTTGATAAGAGCCAAATGGAATTAGCCTTTTGTTTTAACATCTTTTGGACTTTCAAAGTGAAAGTGGGGAATGACAAATGCAAGTGTGATCCCACTTTATTTTAAATTTTTTTATTTTAAACTTAAAGGTAGTTGGAAATTGAAAAGCGCAAACTTGTAATTTATTACTTTATAAATGGTACATGATATAGCTAAAATTCTTCTCTAATTGACGAAATGTGTTTCTAATTTTCCATTAGAAAAATATTTTTGTTTAAAAGGTAAAAATAACTAAATTGTAATATTATCCTTAAAATATCAAATTAGAGCTATTATCATATCATACTACCTTAACGTGTGACTTAAGGGATAAATCATTTTTAGACGATTTTACTCTTTTTAAGTCATACCCTAAATTACAAAAATGTCATTTATTGGAATATTAAAAAAAAATTCAAATAATATAGAAGATATTTACAATATCATTTAGATTTTCATCCTTAATTTTATGATTAAGTTAGAAGATAAGAGATTTCAACCATCAAATGAAGATATTTACAATATCATTTAAATTCTCAGGTAGAAAATAAGATATTTTTAAGAAATATCGTAGATTTTATTTGACATTTTATATTCTAATTAAAATAATAAATTGAATTTTCTAATCTTATAAATAGTCGTCTACATTTTGTTTACGAGAACTCTTTCTGTTTGCTTGGATTTTTGTTTTGTTTTTTTTTTTATAATAAGTTATGTTGGATAATTTACCTTTACTTTCATCTCATTTTTCTTTTGTGCAATAATTTTTGTAGGGATTTTTTTTTTTTGCATAATTGTTGCCTTTCAAAAAAATACTTATAGATTTGGAAAAAAAGTTTGAAGAATTATAAGATTATCATTCGAGGTTAGTGCATGAATTCTTCAATTTCAAAAGTTTGGTAACAATTATTTCTTACTATATATATAGTTCTATATATTTTGTTTATAAACACATTTGAAACTTTCTTTTTGCTTGGGGTTACTTTCTTGGTTTTTTTTTATAATAAAAAATTTAGTTATCTTATTTTTGTTGGATTATTTAGCTTAACTTTCATCTAACTTTTCTTTTGTTGCAATAATTTTTGTAGGGATCTTTTGTTGCTTAATTGTTGACTTATAGAAGTGGGAATTTTTTTTAAGAACGATAAAATTATTTAAAGGTAAGTTCATAGATGTATATTAATAAATATATTTAAGTTTTTTACATTTATAATTATAATAATGATATAACTCTTATAAATTTTATAATTCAAGAATAATTATTTTTTCTATTTTTTAAGTATATAAATAAAAATTAAATACTTAAAAAAAAAAAAAAAACTTTATGAGACCAAAACTTTGATGAGACAGTTGGATAAGCTATGTCTATTTTTGCCCCATGTTACACAAATAACATCCGGACAACTACTCTTGTAGATAAGGTTAACGCCTCTTATTTTTTCTGTTATAACAGAGTAACAAGCTTATTAGAATCCACCATTGGAAGAAAGAGAAATACACCTCATCAATTTCTTGTAGCATGTCATTAAATGCGGACAAATCATAATAGATATAGCAAGTGGCCAAGGAGAACTTATCGCTTAAGAATTATGAAATTATTGTTCGAATATCTCTTCTCTCAATGTTGTTATACATAAAAAAAAAAGGTTACCCTAAAGTGAATATTCTCTACCTTCCTAGAGTGATCATTTATTTTTAACGTAGATTATAAGTTTAGTTCTTATGATTTGAAAAATGATGGAATTTATTCTCCGTGGTTTAAAAATTAGAGTTTAGTTTCTATAATTTAAATAAATATAAAATTTAATTCATGTCTCGAAAAAAATTAGAATTTAACTCATATGATTTTAAAAATTAGAATTTAGTAGTTATGGTTTTATAAAATTTAAAATACAGTTATTGTCTCATTGACATATTAAGTACATGAAACTTACTATTTATGCATTAATGACATAATTTTTGTGTTTGTCATTTAATTTATAATTTCATGATTGATACATGATTATCTAATTTTTAAGTACTTAATTTACCAACGATTAAAATCACTAAGGACTATTTTTTAGATTGAGGGCTAAATTCTAGTTTTTTAAACCATAAGCACTAAATTCTATATTTTTTAAATTGTATAGACTAAACTCTATTTTTTAAAACCATATACCTAAAGTCCAACTTTCTTTAAACTACATGGACTATATTTATATTTTACCCTAATTTTTATTATGAAATTAAAGAGGTAAATCTCACATCATTAAACCAAAATAAAATAAAATACACGTGCTATAAATTTAATTACACAAGTAAAAACAACAAAGAACAAAAATAATACTTAAATGGTAAGTGATCTAGTGATTTCATTGTTTTGTAGTTATTTAATTCAATACTATGGTCATGTGATGTTGAAAATGAATATTTAGATATCTATTTTTTTTTTGTTGCAAACACGTTTTTAATATTTTAATTAATTTTATAAAACGGAAATTACCATAAGTATGTACTTCTTACTTCAACCATTATAATTATAGCAATTTTTTTCTAAAATAATTTATTTATAACAGTTTTTATATATTACATAATTTGTCTTTATTTCGAACAAACAAAAAAACTTCTATTTATGCAATTTGGGGGTTTTTTTAATACATAAAAAATACTCTTGATAAAATTGTGACTCTTGACTTTTTCACAAGATTGGAAATTTACTTTTAGTGTAGAAATCTTCTTAGAATAAAACTCCCTTACACATGCATGTGTAGAGGAGTCCTACAATTTGATGATATTGGTACCACCAAAATTACTTTGTATTTTAATATTATCAATTATGAGATGATTTTTTGTGGCACCCAATGGTTCTACTCCTTAGACTAATGAATAATGTAAAATTGTGATTCAATAATGTAACTTTATTGGTAAATTTAACAATTTACTTCGTGTTGTTTGAACATAGTTTCAGTTGAGTAGTTATGGGTAGGGGTGAATATAGGTTGGGTTGGGTTAGAGAGGTTTTCAACCCAACCCAAAATTTTGGGTTGATCATTTTTTCAATCTAACCGAACCTAACTCTTATATTTTCGGGTTAAGTTGGGTTAGGTCATCAGATTCAATAATAAATTATAATTATAAATATATTTGATCAAATTAGTCAAACATTATATATAAACAAAATATAATCTTCAATCAAGGTAATGAAATTAATATAAATATACATATTCCAATTATAAAACATAAAACAAATAAATAATTAAAACATTAAAAATAGATGACATAATTCTACTTCTATAAAACAAATATATAATTAAAACCAACAAAAATGGTTTTACATAATTTGACTATACATTTATCATGATATATAAATTATAAAGATTTGAAAAGATATTAAACATTATGAAAAATAAAAAGTCTAACAATAATAATTAAATAAAAAAAATATACTCATATATAATTATGCTATAGTAAAAATATATATATATTTAAACTAAATAATATTTTCAAGTTTTCGGGTTAATTTTAGGTCAACCCTTAACCCAACTCAACTCATGAATATTTCATGATTTTGAACTCAACTCAACCCAAAAATATATTTAAATCTACCAAGACCGTCAATTTGAGTTGGGTTGGTTCGAGTTGTTCAGGTTTCGAGTTGTTTGAACACCCCTAGTTATGTCTTAATCTATTTTTTTAAAAAGATTTATTTATACAATTTAAATCTAGTTTAAATTTAATCATTATTTGCTAAAAAGGAAAATAAAATAATTGATCATTATGATTGGAGGATTTTACACATAAAATAAAAAATAAAAAATTATTTTCATTTAGAACATAAAATCAAAACTAATTTATTTGTAGTAGAAAATTCAAAATAATTTTTACCATCTATAAAATTTAATTTGTGATTGAATTTTATGACTAATTGAATTTTATCATGGAAAGGAAATCATGTGTTATAAAAGAATTATTTTAGGAATAGTGCTACAAATATAATACACGAGATAGAATATATTGGTGAAAATAAATTCTCTCATCATTTAGATTTTTTTAATATATATAATATCATTATGATTTAGTTAAATTTAAAAACATCCCCCAATAAAAGAGCTCTAGGGCATTATATAACATACTTAAATATTTGACATTCATCCAGTGTGGATATTTGACATTCATCCAGTGTGGATAGTATGATCATTTTATTATTTCGTGGAAATTTAATTCAATACTAAAATTATAAGTTAGACAGTATCGCCACTAATCTATTCAGAGATAATATCTAATGATTGAATACGTTTGAAAACTTAGATACTGACAAATTATTTTTTCCAAAAACAATTTAAAATTTTCAAGAACCACAGTTTCACATTTCCTACATAGTAACATCAATGAATGCAAGTGGGCCAAGCAGACTTTATTTCAGAATAAAAAGGTCAAACAGACAAGATATTTAAAAACCAATTTACGAAGATATTTTGAATTAATAATAATAATAATAATAAATAGTGCACATTTATTATTTAGGTAGAATAAAAGATTGATGGACACTAACCTTCGTTGTTAACACATCAAGATGCCAATTTAAATATAGTATGGTACTGTAAAGAAAAGTATACTATGGTTTAAAAATGAATTTAAATGTAGTATGGTACTGTAAAAAAAACTATACTATGGTTTAAAAATGAATTTAAATATAGTATGGTACTGTAAAAAAAACTATACTATGGTTTAAAAATGATGCATGTGTACAGAAAGAATCCAATTCAAAACTATAATTTTTTGTTTATATCTTCTATTTTGTTTGAGTTAAATATACTCGATGATCACTAATATTTTGATTTAAAAAAATAAAAACATGATATATATATATTTGGTTAGCATTCGAGCCTTTGACATCTTTCGATCATAAAAAGGGTAAAATATAAGTTTAATGTTTATGGTTTAAAGACGGTTAAAATTTAATTCATATAATTTCGTGCATGTAGGTTTAAAGGAAGTTAGAATTTAATTCCTATAATTTTAAAAATTATAATTTAGTCTAAAAAATTTCATAAAATTTAAAATATAACATTTATCGTACGTATACATTAGTGTATTCAATACATGAAAGTTCATAATTTAATCATCGAGACATGAATAAATAATATTCAAGTACTTAATTTGTTGACGTTTAGAAATGATAATGATTAATTTTTAGATTTTATCAAATCAAATGAACTAATCCTCATTTTTACAAACCATAAAAATTAAATTCTATATTTTTTAAATCATAAATATTAGATTCTAGTTTTTTAAACGACCAACACTAAAGTTTAAATTTCTTTAAATTACAAAGACTAAACTTACATTTTACTTCTATAAAAATACAATATTGTCATTACTCACGTTATCGAATGCTAAGGCTATATTTGTTCTTTGGACATAAATCACTCCTCAACCACCTCTCGTTTGTATTTTGTAGGTAACAACCACTCTTCAACCCCTTTTAACCACTCTTCAAATTCTCTATCAAATCTCTATTTTTTTTTATAAAAAAAAACAATTTTATTAAATATCACTTTAAATTTCATCAAATTTATCTTTTAATATCGCCTAATATCAATATTTAAATATTTCTTTCTAAAAATAATTTTAACCCTATGGAAAAAGTCAGTAGCGTGTTGGTTTGATAGATTAGTCGTAATCCAATTTAATTATACTTTAAAAAATTTGATCTTAAAATAGATTATTTCATTAAAAAATTATCAATGAATAATAATTTTAATTCATAAAAAACCTCATTTTTTTAATAAAACATTTGATGTAACCATATTTCTAAAATTTTGAAAAAATAATAAGAAAAAATTTACAAATGAAATATAGTAATTTACTCAATTTTAGCTTTATTATCCTTATAATAATTAAAATTTGACATTTAAAAATAAAAGAATCAAAATAAAATTAGACGTCTGTAGACTAAAGGGAAATTGTGCTGCATAGTCCAATTTCACAAAATATCTAAGCAAATTTGAAAATATTTGCATCCATAATAAAAAATATCGTTTGCCTTTTAACCACTCTTCAAACCCTCTATCAAATCTCTATTTTTTTTATATAAAAAATAATAATTTTATTAAATCTCACTTTAAATTTCATCAAATTTATATTTTAATCTCGGCTAATTTCAATATTTAAATATTTCTTTCTAAAAATAATTTTAACTCTATCGAAAAAGTCAGTAGTGTGTTGACTTGATAGATTGGTTGTAATCCAATTTAATTATACTTTCAAAAATTCGATCTTAAAAGGAATTATTTCATTAAAAAATTATCAATGAATAATAATTTTAATTCATAAAAAAACCTCATTTTTTTAATAAAACATTTGATATAACCCTATTTCTAAAATTTTGAAAAAATAATAAGGAAAAATTTACAAATAAAATATAGTAATAAATTAACAACAAATACTAAATTTTAGCTTTATTATCCTTATAATAATTAAACTTTGACATTTAAAAATGAAATAATCAAAATAAAATTAGAAGTACGTAAATTAAAGGGAAATTGTGTTCCATAGTCCCATTTCACAAAATATCTAAGCAAATTTGAAAATATTTGCATCCATAATAAAAAATATGGTATGTTAATATTCATTGTACAATATAATTTGGGTTATTAATAATACAATATTATATGTTATAAGTACAATATTGCGTATTAATATAGTATTATGTATAAACAATACCATATAATGAGTATTAATTATACCGTAAGTTTGACTATGATTGCTAATTTTTTTTTGAAACAAGATGACTATAATATCGTAGTACTTTCTATTTCTTTATTTTATAGAATAATGTATTTTTACAAATTTCACGTAATATATTTTTACTATTTCTTTAATAATTCACATTTTAACCGTCTATTCAATTGTAAATTTAGCCTAAATTTTTAAAATTTATTATTGTTTGTTTCATTCATGTTGCTCATATGTTTAGTAACAAAATATAAAATTGATTTTTAAAAAAAAACAAATATGATCAATTATAAAAATGTCTTTTAAATTCAGTAAACAACAATTGAGGTTGGTACAAAAAAAACAACAACAACAATTGAGGTGGATAATTAAAATTCATAAACTTTTAATTATAGACATATAATTGTTGTTATTTACTCCAACCACATTTTCAACAAAAAAAAATTATATTAACCACTACAAGACTACTATTAACCACTTATTTCCACTCTATACTAAATTCCTACACTCTTTTCTACAAAAAACAAACATACCCTAAATGATATATTATTATTATTTTTTTACATTAATCATGTACCCAATTCAGTTAGTTTGTAAAATGAAATAAATTCATTTATTTCCATAAATCAATTTAGTTGAAGGATATTTTGGAGCCCACCGAAGATATTTTAGTGGACCTTTTCGGCTGCGCTGTAATGCACTCTTTTTTCAACATCTATAATAAAAATCTGGCTTTGGAGCTATTTAATTTTGGAAAAATCACCAACCATTTAGGGCATGTTTGACTAGGGTGCATGTTAGGGTGGGACAAGATGAGATGAGATGGAAGGAAATAGATGTGATAACTAATTTATATTTGGTGGGATGAGAAAGGGAGAGATGTAATTTATATATACATATAACAAAAATGGATATTTATTAGTTTTTTAATATAATAGTCAAATATATTTTTTTAAAAATAAAATGTTATTTAAAAATAAATATCATTTCACTAGTTTGATGTTATCCGTGATGTTTAATTTATTTTAAAATACAATCAATTAATTTAGTTATATAAATATACTTCATTAATTTGGAATTATTGTATTTCACCAAAATAAAGTATATAAATATGTATTTAGATTATTTTGAAAAATAATATTTTAAAAGAGTAGGTTCAGAAAATTGGATAAATAATAAAGCCATATTTATTAATATACATATTTTATAACAAATTTTAAATGTATGCATTTTGAAGAAAATCAAATGTAGAAATAATTGTAATATTATTTTAAGATATTGTAATTCAATAAGTTATGATTAAAAAATTTAATCTTAAATCTCAATTCTCAACACAATATCATTTAAATTGAAGTTGTAAAATATCAAGATACATTTTTTTTCTAAGAATATAAATCCATAAATAATTACAAATATTTGTTAGATAACATGATTTATCAAAAAATTAAATGGAATGTCTATATTTTAAAATAAAGAGATATAAATAAATAAAATATAATGTAGAAAATAGTCATATCATACTATCATACTACAGTTACTACAGTGTGGCTTAAGGGGTAAATCATTTTTGGACGATTGTACTTAAATCATATCCTAAATTACAAACATGCCATCCTTTGGAATATAAAAAATACATTAGTTAGAAGATAAGAGATCTCAACAATCAAATGAAGATAGTTTCAATATCATTTAAATCTTTATAAGGTAGAAAATAAGATATTTTTAACAAATCTCATAGATTTTATTTGATATTTTATATTCTAGTTAAAATAATAAATTGAATATTTCAATCCTATAAATAGTTGCCTAGATTTTGTTTACGAAAACAGTTTCTATTTGCTCGAAGTTACTTTTCTTTTCTTTATTTTTTTTAATAATAAGTTATCTTATTTTTATTGAATTATTTACCTTTAACTTTTATCTAATATATAATTTTTCTTTTGTTGTAATAATTTTTGTAGGAATTTTTTTTTGCATAATTGTTGCCTTTTAAAAAAAGACTTGAGATCTGGAAAAAAAGTTTGAAAAATGATAAGATTATCATCTAGGGTTAAAGTGCATGAATTCATCAGTTTCAAAAGTTTGGTAACAATGATTTCCTACTATATATATAGTTCTCTATATTTTGTTTACAAACACATTTGAAACTATCTCTTTGCTTGAGGTTACCTTTCTTGGTTTTTTTTTTTATAATAAAAAATTTAGTTATCTTATTTTTGTTGGATTATTTACATTAACTTTCAGCTAACTTTTCTTTTGTTGTAATAATTTTTATAGGGATCTTTTGTTGGACTTGGAGATGTGGAAAAAGAAAATTTGAAGAATAATAAAATTATCATTTGAAGTTAAAAGTAAGTTCATCGATGTATACTAATAAATATATTTAGCTTATTTATATTTATAATTACAATAATGATATAATTGTTATAAATTTTATAATTTAAGAATAATTGGTCTATTAATAAATAAATTGAAAAAAAAACTAAAGAGTATGGATTTTTAAAAATCAGAGATAAAATTTAATTTTAATGCGATAAATTCTATTAAAAAATAATAACACTTATTATTTTTTAAGCTCAAAATAAAATATTAACTATGTTTTAACGTAATTTTAATAAATTTAACTAAAGTAAAAAATGGTTATAAAATTCAATATTAGATTGAAATTATTATTTGATGATTTAAATTTAGTGACAAAATGCAGTTATATATATATATACTATTTATTGCACTCAATTGACATATATATAATTTATTATTTAAAAACTTATCACGTGCAAGGCCGTGTTAAAGTTTTAGTAAATTAAATGGATGAGTTAAATCGATAACATTGACTGTAATTCTTAATTTTCTTAATTTTAGACATCGTTCAAATTCGAGTTTTAATTTTGATAAATTAAATGTCCTTAGTTTTGATAATTTGTTTTTGAATATCTACAATAATAAAAATATAAGTAGCAAAATAATTAAAGAAAGATTGCTTAAAAAAACAAAAATTAAGGAATGAAAACATTAAATTATAAATTAAAATTATATAAAAAAACTCATATTATAAAAACCATTATTAAATTGAAAATGCATAAGGAACAAAAGGAAAAAAAAAATTGAAACAGAAAAATTAGAAAAACATTGAATTCAAATAAATTAAAAACAGATTAAAAATAATAATTATAAAAAAAGGTAAAAAAACGAAGGAAAAAGAGATGGAAAGATTTTCTAAAAAGTTTTACATGCACGCGCCGTGATAATTCACTCACGCGCCAACCGGCCAAACAAAACTTTAAAACTCATCTCTTCCTTTCTTCCTTTCCGCACTCAACCTTGCTCCCCAAACACGCCCTTAGTTCTCAATTTTGAGTTAAATTGTACTCATTGTTGAGGTTTCAAAATTAATAATTATTTCCATCAACCAATTTAGTAGCAGGATATTTTAATAGACTTTTTGGGCTTCGCCAATATATATTTTCAACATTTGGGGGCCGTTTGTTTTGGCATATTTAGATGGGATTTAATTTTATGATTTATTAATTCTCTCTCGAAAATCTACATTTAAAGGAGTTTTTATTAATTTTTATTTTTAAAAATAACTCTCATTTCTAAATATTCAATTTTAATAATTGATTTATAATTATTCAATCATTTCTGACTATTCATTTTTAATTATTCCTTTTAAATCAATCAAAATAATTCTTTTCTAACTACTTATTATTAATCATTTCTTTTTAACTACTAAAAATAACTACTCATTTTAAATCTACATTCGAATAAGGTTTTAACTCTAACTCCTCTACACAAAAACTTCATTCAAACGAGTTTTTAGCTACGACTCTTAATTTTTTTCATTGGCTTGATATTTAGAAAGGTATGTGGTTTTAGGAATTTATTGATTTTTGTTACCATGACTGACTTCAAAAGGTATTTAGGAGCATCCTATGATGTTCCATCTTTGGTGGACAAGCTTTTGCACCAACTTTCCTTGATGTTTATATGATACAACTAATGCATCTTCTGCTCACATCAAGATGTATGGATCTGATGTGATTAGATTTTGGAGATGCATTTGCAGGTAGAATTTCTTGGTTAATTGTACATAATTCATCAGTTGGAGTTCTAAGTTATTACTGGACACAGCATTGCTTGCTTGAGAAGGATCAGGTATATATGACTACTTAATTGCATCTTCATAAATTCATTCGAACTCAAATCAAATGCATGGTTATAAATATGATTATTTAGGCCCCGTTTGATAACCATTTCGTTTTTGTTTTTACTTTTCAAAAAACAGATTTGTTTGATAACCAATTTTGGTTTTTGTTTTTAAAAGTTTAAAAATATTAAAGAAATTCTAAAGACTAAAAAATGTAGCTTTTAAAAATAAGTTTTTGTTTTTGTTTTTAAAAAGTATGGAAAGAATAAAAATAAATAGTAAAAAACTAAAAGAATCCCAAACAAAATGTGATAATTGAAAGAAAAAAAAAACAGTTATCATGCATGTTTTTTGGTTTTTCATTTTTAAAAACATAAAACTAAAATGAGTTATCAAATATACGCAGTTTTTAAAACAAAAAACAAAAAATGAAAAACTATAAAAAAAAAAAAATAGGTAATAGGTTGAAAATTTAGAGTTCAATTAATTTGGAAGTGTAAAGTTGAACCAAACATAACTCTAATTTTGTTTGAAAACATAATTTTGAAGGTCCGATTTAAGGATATGAATTTAATTTATGACCTTGCCTACCTATAAGTTAATTTTTTATGAAATATATTAATCAAATATTTTAGGATTTGGTCCTATGAAAATAGTAAAGGTGCCAATAATATTAAATAAATGAAAATCGGCCCCGTTAACCTCGAATGCTGGATCCACCCGTAGGCACTATCTCGTGAAATATGAGAGAGAACAAAATAAATTTACTATCTAAAATCTCTTGTCCTAACCACGAAAAATCGAAGTAAAGGATGTGAAAAACTGTATCAATAATGAAAAGATATAACAAAGTTATGAGAAACAATTATATCTCAGAACCAAATTCTCAAACATGAGCTGAAGCTGGCTATGTTTATGAACCTGTTTTGCTTTTCTGGATAATACAAGGCTCCGTCTCAGAGAAGCTGCTGCTTTTAAAAAAAAAAAAATTATTTTGTCCTAGAAAACTTACTCTTCACTATTTTTTCACTATTTTTTTAAATTTTATTTTATATTACATACTTTTAGACCTACTTTTTGTTTGGAGACTTAGAGTAACTATTTATATTTCAACAAGCTTATAGGGTTGTGATGCATTATCTATTCAATGGCTTTTGGCGAGCTTATGCATTCTATCTAATTGCGAGGAAGATACTTTAATTTTTGTTTTTTCCTTTTATTTTTATCTACAAAGTGAACAATGAATCTGCCTAACATTTAATATTGAAAGTGATTGTTTAATACATACATGTAGGTCTGTTGAGGTAAATATGTGGATTCACCAGCTTGTCTGACCACTATTTAACTGTAAAAGTAGAATTAAATGCTCTATCATGTTGAGGTAAATTTGTAAACCTCATTTTTCTATATTATTTTCATTTGTTTTAGTCATTTTGAGATAACCATGAAGCTATATGGAGTTGTTCTATTGAGCATTAGGTTTTACTTGATTTTTCACTTTGCAAAGGCTCTGATAGTGGGATGCTCTTTTTTTTTTTTTGAGAAAGCTGAGTATGCTCTTTTGGACCACTCCAATCAAGTTCAACAACATTATATTATTATAAATCTCTAGTGACCTTATGATCCTATAATAATTTAATTATCCATGCTAAGTCTTGTAAAACACAAATCCCCCCAAAAGTTCAAAACAACAAAACAAAACTCCACCACCTTAATATCACCATAACTATGTTTAGACAATGCTTTTAATAAGAAATACCTTCCTGATCATCTACAAGGCGCCAATCATTGATTACTAATTATTAAGTAAAGTTTGACGTTTCATTACACCTTAGCCCTCATTTCTTCGTCTCTAAATATCTCCAATCTTTTGCAAAATAATTCGTAGAGAATCGTGCTAATAACGTTTTATGAAATTATCAATAAAAGTACGGAAGCAAAGTAGAGATAGAGACTAAAAGTTAGAGAGAGATGAAATTGTAGAGAGCAAAGGAAAAATCTCTTATTCAATTGGTGTCTTTTACAAGACTTTCGATACTCATATATATAGTATTTAGAAGTGTAGGTTACCAGTGATGTTGACCATAATATGATCATCATGGCTAAATCTAAGGGTAGTGGGCAATGAGGGAAGAACAACATATATAAGTGGGAAGTGGGGTAGTTATAAGTTCTAATAAAGGATAGCTATTATATTTATAATAATAATTAGTACTTATTCAAAATTAAATGTAACCCTACAAAAAGGGCACTATCAAATAATATGAGAACCAAATACCGATTTTCGGGCTCAAATTTGTGACCGTGCAATTGCAATGAATTAAGGGAAATGATAGGAAATAGCTGAATTTAGAGAATAAATAGAGGGCATGGCTAATTTATCATGGACTTTAAATTCAATGGCTAAAAAAAACCATGAGGAGAGATGAATACTTTCTTTCCCAAAATATCCTTTCCAATTAATTGTTTAACAAAAAAATAGTGAGAAAATTAACCTTTTTTCCTAAATCTAAGCTAACTAACCACTTTTTATTTTTTAATATTGCAAAAAATAAATGCTAATTTAGTTAGACAAAGATCCCTAAGATCATGGAGAGTTGGATGAACGTTTGCAAATCACCAAAAAAAAGAATAAATATGTCGATCTTTCAAATTTGCTGTCACTGCTCCAAAGTCACGTTCGATCACAAAAGGTCAATCTTCCCAATTTGTTGTCACCGGTCCCAAATCACGTCCGATCAAAGGCATTGACAAAAAATTCCTTAATTCTAGTCCAGGTAAAACTCTTAATCATTCCAATTTGCAAGAACAATTCAATCATTCTTCCACTCTTATTCAAGAATAATTCAATCCCCCTCCCTCTCATTTTCCCGCTCTTACAACATAAGTTGATTTTGAAGGGTCTCGATCAACGTAAACACGGTCCTCACATAGTCGTGATCCTGAAAAATAAAATAAAAAATTTGTATTCAGCCGGGGGTTTAATGTACCACACAGTCTATGAACACAATAAACAAGCACATATCAAGTACAGACAACAGTGTGAACTATTGCAGTACACTAGATGTACAAATACACTCGATAACATACCATATACAGACAACAAGAAACAGTCCTATCTAATTCACATAGCATATAACATTTTACAAGCTAAAATTGAAAAAACTCATATTCAACTGGGGGTTTAATGCACCACACACTAGGTTCAAGTGTTGTATACAAAACACAATAACAAGTACATATGGAGCACATAATACAATGTGGACGATAGCAGTACACTAGATGTACACATACACTCCATAACATACCATATAAAAACAAAAGAAAATAATCCTAGCTAGCATATAACATACTAACACTAAAATTGAAACATATAGTCATACTAGTAGTACAAAGGAAGTACACAAAAGACACATATGTTTTAGGCACAACCTAGGCGAATGTAGCTATCCAACCGATTAAATATATAACAACATAGTATATATACAACAACAATGTCGTCCGAGAATTACCGATTTTAGGATTTTCTCCGGCTCGACGGGTGCTTTCGTCACCCCCTCATGAGTCTTTGCCTTTCCCTTCATGTCTCCTTTGGCCTGTGCACTCAAAAGGTATTAGTATCGTTGCAACAAGCACATAAACACAATACGCAGCAAGAATGACAACTACATTTACTAACCTTCGTGAGCTTTGTTGCTAGATTGCCTTTAGGGGGATCTTCATCTTGAGTTTGCTCATCATTGAACGAAATCTCTATTGTGTCCTCCATGTCGTTGCAGTCCTCATCTCCCGAACTTTGGTCCTTTTCATTTTTTAAGGTACTTTTCCAAACCATCTTTAATTTACTAAAAAATGTTGTGGTTGTACGGCTTATGTGAAGATGATGTATAACAAAACTTTGCCAACATTAAGAAGAATATTTCAAAATTACCTACAAAATTTAAATTTACAAAATCTATAATTTCACAATATATTTTTGAATTGTCAACTTTAATTATTTTGATAAGTTTTTTTTATAATTATTTATTATGTTTTAGATTTTTCTAGATTCAAAAGTAGTTACAAAAATCTATTTAAAATAGGTTGAAAACAAACTTCTAAAAAATGTTGGAGGGATATGATTGTCAATCAATTTCATAATTAAAAATTAATAAAAAAATTGTAATTAAAAAAAGGACATAAATTTAAAGTCTAATGTTTAGTAGTCATGATCTTAATTAATTTCTAATTCTTAGCCATTTCCCTAGTTGTCTCATGAATTAACACCAAACAAGATAAGCAACTGCAGCATTGACGCTCGATGATAAAATCAAAACTAAATTATGAAGTATTCATTTGAAACTGTAATAAATGTGACATGGATTTTTGAATGAATAACTAACTAGTAGCTAATGCTTTGGTTCTTATCAAATTGGTAAGTGGTTAAAACGTCACCATACGGTGACACAGAAACATGACACGCAAGCTGAACAACCAAGTTTCTTCAGATGACGTTTGTTTGACATATTTAGGTAGGAGTTAGTATTAGGAGTTATCAATTCCTTCTCAAAACTTACATTTAAACGAGTTTTTATTAACTTCCCTCATTTATACTTTTAAAAATAACTCTCATTTCTAACAATTCATTTTTAATCATTCATTTATAACTACTCAATCATTTCTAACAACTTATTTTTAATCATTCTTTTTAAATCAATCAAAATAACTCATTTTTAACTATTCATTTTTAATCATTTCTTTTTTAACTACTGAAAATAATTCTACTCATTTTTAAATCTACGACCAAACAAGATTTTGACTCTAACTCCTCTACACAAAAACTACATCCAAATAAATTTTTGACACAACTCTCAATTTTTAACTACTCAATATAACTCCTTAACCCAAAAATTATCTAAATACGACAAAGAGCCCTGGCAGGCATTTTGATGCTGGGAGCCTTATGTTTACCAACCTCACCTGATGCTGACGTGTACCAACCCCGCCAATCAACTAGCGAGTATACGAATAGCCGATGTACTTGCCTCCACCAGATCACCAACTACTTTCAAAATATTTATAAGATGGTAATTTTTCAAGTACATATTTTAAGGGATTGATCTTAATTGTAAATAAACACCGAAATGATCAAACTATTAACAGAAACGATAATATTTCCCGCGCTGAACACCAAAGAAATGAAATATCAGCTAATAGGACATCAACACGTGTCAATCCTCCGGTCCCGCATAAGCTCCGTTTACCAGATCCACTGACCCCCAAATAACATCATAGATCAACACGTCATCACTCAATCACAACCGTCCATTACACTCCCGCCAGAGCCTATATAAACTCACAAATCTCCAAGAAATAAAATTGCGCAAAATTTTTGTTTCATTTCGTCTCGGTTTCTTTTAAGTTCGTTCAAATTTGATCAGCAATGTCTCTATTAGTTGACAAGACCAGCGCCGGCCGAGAGTACAAGGTCAAGGACATGGCGCAAGCCGACTTCGGCCGCCTCGAAATCGACCTGGCCGAGGTCGAAATGCCAGGACTAATGGCGTGCAGGACCGAATTCGGGCCCTCGCAGCCATTCAAGGGAGCCAAAATCACGGGATCGCTCCACATGACGATCCAAACCGCGGTCCTCATCGAAACCCTGACCGCTCTCGGCGCGGAGGTCCGCTGGTGCTCCTGCAACATCTTCTCGACTCAGGACCACGCCGCGGCCGCCATTGCGCGCCATAGCGCCGCGGTGTTCGCCTGGAAGGGCGAGACACTGCAGGAGTACTGGTGGTGCTCCGAGCGCGCCTTGGATTGGGGCCCGGGAGGGGGCCCGGATCTGATCGTGGACGATGGCGGCGACGTCACGCTGCTGATCCACGAGGGAGTTAAGGCGGAGGAGATCTACGAGAAATCCTCGGCGATGCCGGATCCTGCTTCGACTACGAATGCCGAGTTCCAAATTGTTCTTACCATTATTAGAGATTCATTGAAGACTGATCCAAAGAGGTATCATAAGATGAAAGAGAGATTGGTTGGTGTTTCAGAGGAGACAACCACTGGAGTTAAGAGGCTGTATCAAATGCAGACTAATGGAACTTTGTTGTTTCCTGCCATTAATGTCAATGACTCTGTCACTAAAAGCAAGGTAATTTTTTTTTTTTTTTTTTAAGTATATATCGGGCGAGAGAGTATAAATATCGTTTCTCGAGTTAGAACCTATGATGCTAGTATTGAATTGGTTTACAATCGAACAATGAAATTATTGTGTCACTAGCTCATTCCGTAAGAGCAAGGTAATTATTATTTTCTGATTTCATCACTAATGTTATAATTGGATCAATGTTAATTTCATACATTGGATTGCCACCTTAACTATTTTGTTTATTCAGTCTCTTTATAATAGTCAAATCTCAAGATTAAAAAATGAAAATAATAATAATAATAATTTAGAGGAATCCTACATTTACGTATAGCTTTTTTTTGTTTGATATTATTATGTTTGGATGCATCCTATATTTTACATACATGACATCATTAAAAAAGATAATTTTGAGAACTTTTTGGACCATTGGATAACCATTTGTTTGTTAGAATTTTTATTTTTGAAGTTTGTTTTCTTACCATTTTTTTCACCATAATTGCTGGTTTCAGTTGAGGAAACATTCAGGGTGAGTTTGGAGCACCGGTTTAATTATTATAGACGGAAGGTTATGATAAATGGTGGTTTATAATAAACGGTAGGTTATTATAAATGGTGTTTGACGAGCAAGTTATTATAACAGAGATTATGATAAACGGTGTTTGAGGGGCTGATTATGTAACAAAAAGTAATATATGTAAGGTTTAGATAAACGGGCACGCAGGTTTAGATAAACGGGCACGCAGGTTTAGATAAACGGGCACGCAGGTTTAGGTAACCACCGTTTATAATAAAATGGTGCGGCAAACATCGGTTGAGTTATTATAACCAACCCGGTCGTTTACATGAGTTGCATTAGAAAACATTGGTGCGAAGTTGATAAAATGTAGGTGACATGAAGATGGTATTGTATATCTAAAAATAAAAAATAAAGGTTGGTTTATCTCTTTGATTTTAAAAATTTAGACCCTAATTACTCAAATTTTCTATAACATGAATCTTAACCAAATTCTATAAACTAAAACAAGTATTACTATGTTTCTTTAGACTCAATTGATTATTATTTGATTTTTGAAATCTAAACTTATTTTTACTCAAATTTCTTATAATATGTTCCATCATTGCTAGTACGTGAATACTAATCAAATTATTTAGTGAAGTAGTTCTTGTATGCTTAAACCATTTGACATGAAGATGGTATTGAAATAATTGATAAAAATATTTTAGAAGATTAACCAATTGAATTTATTTGTAATGGTTGATGATATCATTTGAGATTTGATTACTGTTGTTTTAGATATGAACAAATATGGTCAAAATATTTGGTTATAGCCCAAATTTGTTATAAAAAAATCCTGGGTGTTTCAAATTTGTGCTTAAATCTAATTGTTTGTTGTTGAGATCTTGTAAGTTATATGCATATTTCAATTTATTGATTAAGTCATTGATTTGAATATTTAATGAAACAGTTTGATAACTTGTACGGATGCCGTCACTCACTCCCAGATGGTTTGATGAGAGCCACTGATGTCATGATTGCTGGCAAGGTTGCTGTTGTGTGTGGCTATGGAGATGTTGGAAAGGGCTGTGCTTTTGCCCTCAAGCAAGGCGGAGCTCGTGTGATCGTCACCGAGATCGACCCGATCTGCGCCCTGCAGGCACTGATGGAAGGCTTCCAGATCCTGACCCTCGACGATGTCGTTTCCGAGGCAGACATTTTCGTCACGACCACGGGCAACAAGGACATCATCATGGTGAGTGACATGAGGAAGATGAAGAACAATGCAATTGTTTGCAACATTGGTCACTTCGATAACGAGATCGACATGAATGGGCTCGAGACTTACCCTGGAGTGAAGCGCATTACGATCAAGCCTCAAACCGACAGGTGGGTCTTCCCCGATACTAAAACGGGCATCATCGTGCTTGCTGAGGGGCGGCTGATGAACTTGGGATGTGCCACTGGTCACCCCAGCTTTGTGATGTCCTGCTCATTCACAAACCAAGTGATTGCACAACTTGAGCTTTGGAAAGAAAAGAGCACTGGAAAGTATGAGAAGAAAGTGTATGTTTTGCCCAAACATCTTGATGAAAAAGTTGCAGCTCTTCACCTTGGCAAGCTTGGAGCTAAGCTCACTAAGCTCAGAAAGGACCAGGCCGACTACATTAGCATCCCGGTCGAAGGTCCTTACAAGCCAGCACACTACAGGTATTGAGAGGGCAGAGTTAGACGAAATCGGTCAGGGTTGGACGATCGCCTGCTGTTATTTGAATTTACTATCATGTAATTTGATATAGAGTGATAGGTTTCGATTTGCTTTCGGCTTTTTTTTCTTGGAGTGGTTTGGTTAGGACAAAGATCAGATTCTTTTGTCAATGATCAAATGATAAGGTTGGCATACCATTTGTGCTTTCTGCAGTTTGTTTGGCTGCAGTTTTCATATAAGCAAAGAAGTTTTAATTTTATTTTCTTGGATTAATTTGAGCTGGAAGCTTACTTCAAGCTTTGCCCTATCTTTCTTGCAGTTCATAGAAAAATAGGAGCAATCAGTTCACGCATTAAAAATTGTTCTAATATTTGAACCGTGGCATTGCATTAAATACTTATTTTCTAAAAAATCACATTTGTTAAGGCAGATTTAACAACAATCATGGATTGGCCTCCTTAACAAGACTTAGATGAATTAAGAAGTTATGAATGAGTTCAATGATAGTCACTTAAAAATTAATTACGTATAACATTTCTTAATAACCAACCTTGATGGAGTTGGGTGGTTATCGCATAAGGTAGGGGCAACAAGAGATTTTACAAATAAGCCCACGAGTTTCAAATCTAAGCCTCCAAAGGAATATGCCTTGGATGGGAGACCTGAAGCCTTTACCAACGAAGTCACCTTTATCGAAAATTTGCACTCTTATGCTGATCTAATAATTTGAGTCTATATATATGGAAGATATACTAGGCACTTCTGTAGGCAATCTTCACCATCCTAGTTTCTTGCATGTGATTCACCATCATAGTTTCTAGTATGAAATTTGTCAAATATTATGTAGGAAGAACACTAAACTAACTAATTCATGATTTTGAGCTTCAAAGGTGACTGTCTCAAGTGGGTTAAACAAAAAGGCCAAAATCATCACTCAGAAATGTCACTGATCCAAAAGCTCCACTAGAATGTGGTGTTCAAATGCAATTCCATTTCAAATGAAGTGATAACATAACATAAATTGTTCAAGTTATCATAATATTCAACACTAACTTTTTACAAAAGCACACAAATGTTCTTGCTCAATATCAATGAACAACAACCTCTTGGTCGATGCCTGCTTACGGCGCAACAGTCGAACGGCTGCCAGCAACTAGCTGCAAAATACATTCTCAAAGTTAATCACAAGCTGAAGGGAAATTCTAGAGTGATGATCATCAAGTTGCAAGAACATAAGAGTAAATAAATGCAAAGCATCAAAGGCCTTTGGGGAACTTCCACAAGAACTTTGTATTCTCTTTCAAGTGTTTGCAAGAAAAATGCTCTAGTTTGAAACTGCTGAAATCAACACTCTCCCCTCAATTGTGGAAGTCAATATTAATTAGGAATGAAACAATTCAACAAAAGTTTGAACCCAATATTAATTGGGTGTGAAAGAAGAAGACAAACTAAAGAAACAGCCGGGGAAAAGCATTATTGTTCAAACGTTAATTGCAGAGGGTAAAGAACAATAATGATACCAGTTCAGCCTCTAGCAACATCAACTTAATCTAGTGATTTTGAGTTTGACCGGTCTGGAGTAACCACATCTGTCCCTAGGTCAGGCACCAGGAGACATTGAAGGAATAGAGACACAGAAAGTGCCTACAAGTTAATGTCACAGGTGAGTCTCGAACTTGAGACCTTTAGGGGAGCACGCCTTCAATACCCTAACATTTGACCACCGAGCCATCTCTTGGGGGACAACTACTACATTTCTCAGTCATAGATTAATCTCTAATCCTAAATTTGTTAAAACATCATGATGTAGAGGACTCCCAAATTCAAATAATGGGAAAAAGTATGGTATTTGTAAATATGCTTGATATAAAGCCCAAAAAAGAGAGGTTCAAAAAGCAGGAAGAGAATGATAAACTGACCATATCTATCCAAGGAACTGAACCCAAGACACTGCCTTGAGTTTGATACACACTCTAAAACAGGAGTAGCTATTGAGTCAGATATTTCACAGAAATACTCCCTATAATATCTCTTCCCCTCTTAACTCTCACAAAAGCTTTGGTTTTGTGAAAATGATTAGGTTTTCTCTAACACTTTTTTCCTAAAATCATTCCCTTCTCCTACTTGGTAGTTTTTTGAGAGATCCCCTTTAGGTTGTTATGGTTAGTTAGTTGGTCTAATTGAGAGTTGTTAGAAGAATGGGCTATACAAAGAGTAGTTGAAGGCTCGTGAGAGGATAAGAACTATTAAGAAATGGTTGAGTTATGTATGGGAGGCTAGGAACTAGGAAGTTTTCTACACCTTTTTTTAATATTTATAAGTATGTGGACCAGTTTACGTGCACCTTGACTATGCTCACGGACAAATCGCCTAATTCTACAACATTTGGTTGTCGATCAAACTTGCAGAAAATTAAATCCTAGATAAGTATCTACCATAGATTGAATCCTTAACTTCTTAGTTCTCTAAGAACCTCTTGATCAACTAACCAACCAAGTAGATTTAGCTATTCAAGTGGTGAATTAGGACCAAAACAAGAAACTACTTTACCTAAAGAGCTGAGAAAAGAAGCTTTCTTCACTCCTTTTTTTCTCCACCATAGGAACAAAACTTAGCACAAGAAAAGAAAATCCACTAATGTTAGAACTATGAAGACCCTATTGACCAAATTTAGGATTCCTCGACAAATCCATGGTGGCCACCAATGTATGGTTACATGGGTTTCTCGAGTGAAGCTGGTTTGAACTCTCACGGATACAAAAATAAAAACTGGTTAGCCAAGAAAATTTGTATAAAATTATTTCTAAATAGGTGGCCATAGTTAATTAAAAACATAACCAGAACTCAAAACTCTCTTTGACCACTAAACCAACTTTGATTAATTAGAAGACAAAATCCCAACCCCTGTAGAAAAAAAAACCCTAAAACCAGAGAGCAAAACCAAATCCCAAGCTCTTCACCAAAAAAACAAAAAACCCAGATCTCTCCACAAATCAACAATGCAGCACACCTAAACACCAACAATCAAACCCAAAAGCACAATTACAAAAAAAACCCACGTTCAAAACAAACAAAAACAAAATCCCAGCTCAATTTCTCACCTCAAAATCTTCAATCATTAATGTCGTGCACATCTCTAGCACATCTAGTAATAACCTCACAGCCTCTATCATAAGAATTTGCAGGACCAGAATGGCATTCATAATAAGAAACCCCAGGCCTTGAACAAGGAACCATGTCCCTTCTAAGAGTGTCATAGCTTATATACTTCTTCTGCATCAGCAAAACCCTTCTACTGGTTTCAGATTCCATTTCTGGCTCTGTAAAACACTCCCCAATCTTCTGATTGCAAACCCCTTTTGCCATTAAATCGATTTCGTTGCCCTTCAAAGATCTGAGATCCAGAATCGATTGGGAAAATGGGAAATGGGTTTGAAGGAAAATGAGTGAGAGAACGAAGAAGAAAATGGGTTTTGCCATTTTGAAGGTTCAGTGATTTTCGTGTTCTTCTCCAGCAATATGGGCTCTGAATGTGAGAGATTTTTTTTATTGGTTGGATGTTGTTTACAAATGGGATGATTTTGGTCTCTGTCTTTACACTAATTGAATGGAAAACCTCATAAAATTTGAAATTAATATGGAACCTTTCTCTATCAAAAATAGTTGGTTGTAATCCATTTGCCAATTACTCCTCTCAATTCACACACAAGAGAATTTTGCATATGACTTTTGGCATTTAAACTTGAAAGGTTTTTTTTGAAGCTATCCCATTTTAATTTTGAGCTAATAACACTAATAACTCAATTAGGATAGAGGTTCGAATTTGTAACATTTTAATTATTAAGCTATAGATTAATATCAATAGAACTATGCTTCTTTTGACGGACATAATAGTCAAAATAGTTAAAGTACATATAAATTGACTCGAATATTTATAGATAATTCAATCAATAATTTTTTAGAAGAAAAAAAAGTTAAAAGTTTAGTTTAACAATATTAAAGTGAAGAGTTTCAAACTTATAACATCTTAGTTAGATCGTACAAGATGTCACGACGTGATACTCTACTCCTTTTAGCTCCATATAAATTATTGTAAATGTATAAATAGTCTTACCTTTTTTCTCTATCATATGCTACTTTATTAATTTAATAATATTTGAAAATTGATAATTTTAATTAGTGGATCGTACACAATACTCGTGAAACTCTGCTCGTTTTAGCTTCTATGATAATTTAAAAGAGAAAAAAAATAATAATAATAGAGTTGTCTCTTTGTAATAAATCAATTTGTACTTATTACTTCTCGTGAATTGCACGCAGCTCTTGGTTAAAAACAATAAATAAATAAATAATGATCATTTAATATTTCTTTAAGAAAATCATTTTACTCTTTCTCAAAAAAAAAAAAAAAATCATTTTACTCCAAAAAAAGTATCATTTTTCAAAGATTATAATCATTCTCTCTTGACAACTTATGGTCAAAATAAAAATGGAACCAACAATTTGAAAAACTATATTTCTTTTCCATCAAAATTAACGTTTTTTTCTTAAATTTTATTTCATATTTGGTACTCTGAAAAATAATTTTAAATTGATATTTATTAGTTACTAATATATTTTTAAAAATATTAAATTTTTTGTGTTTTTTCTGCAATTAATTATCTTTTATTTTAATTTCTGTTTTTATATGTACCACTGAATTACTAAATAATAAACAAAATTTCAGTTTCTTGAAAAAAAAACAAATATACCGTGGGAAAAGGATGGACCACTAAGGGCCGGAATCCCACCCACTAAGCTTGTCGGTGGGTTTCGGGCATGAATTCAATGGCCCGACCCGACCATTTAAATAAATATAATAACAAAAATAAAATAAAGGGCAATTTTGTCAAAGATCAATCAATTTGCCTTGCCTTTGACGGAGGGGTTGTTTGGAAGAGTGGGTTAGGTCCATTCCACCATCAAGTATACCCTTCTCTTTTTTTTTGCAAAAATAAAAATAGAAATTTGTTGTATTAGTTTTTTTTTTTAATATATATTCGTGACTATTTAGGTTAGTCTATACTCATCTTGAGACATTTTTAGATAGGTGACAAGATAGATTTAATTCATTACATTTACTACTTTAATATTTTATTTGACCACTGAGTCATTCTTTGATAGATGATGGTTTGAACATAGTAAATTTTCCTTATTCTAATTATAATATTTTTCTTAAAAAAATTATATATAGCACAATGTAAAATTTTGTAACTATTAATTTAACCTAATGAACCCATTTTTTTTTATGTATTTAATCTTTTTGTAAAATTTTGATATTGTGGGTTTTTTTCTCTACCCGTTAAAAATCCTCAAATAAAATAGAATGGAGAGGTGCAATTGATTTTTTTCTTAGTATTTATAAAAGTTGGAACCATCTTAAGTGCACCTTTTATTTTCAACCGGACAACTACCGAAATATAATGATCATTGTCGGTATTTATTACAACACCTTGATTTTTTATACATTAGCTTCCTACAATAATAATCATAATAATTATTATTAACTGCTATATTCAAATGAGAATGTGAAGATAGAGTCCAAAAATAAAGTCACATGGGACGAAGTTAAAAATATATCATTATCGTGGTACCCGCTATTAAGGGGGTGTCTGGCACTAATGTAAAGATTTTGTAAGATGTTATAGTATAATTAATAAAAATTTGGTAGGGTAAGTAAAAAACAGAGAAAATCAGTGTTAAAGATAGTGTTTGAAGTACAGACATAATTGTGGGTATCTTTGACAAAGGATGTATTTTTTTTGTAGTTGATATTCATAACTGTCCGAGTAAGTTTGCGCACACCTCAACTAATGTCACTATGTGATAGTTGAGTGTATTAAAAGTAAGTGCTTGAGATGCATGTATACTTTGTCGAGATCTTTTTTCTAAACTATTTTTAATACATTATTTAAACACTTCATTCTTCCTACACTTTTCTTAATGTTTATCTTGTTTAAGATAGTCTTAATTTTGTATTAAACTTTGAATTACTTTTTTTTAATGTTTTTCATGTCTTAAGATAGTCTTAAATTTATACTACACTTAAGAATCAAATTTTGAATAGTTTTTTCTTTATCCATAGCTCAGTACATAGTTCTTAAAAACAAAAAAATAGACAATCTCTTTTGAGAAATATTTCCCTCCTTGGTACATATGTGACATCACTTGATGCTACAAAAATTTTGTTTGAATAATATTAAAGGAGAAGAATAAACAAAATTTGTAACACCAAACGGTGCCACATATGCATTAAAGATTTGGCTCCCCACCTTCCAAAGTATTTATAACTCTTTTTGTGATTGAGAAGTATAGTTTATGGTTTTCAAATTTTTAAAAAAATAATAAAAAAAACTTTGGTGGGGTCGGTGGCTTTTTTCAACCCGTGGCTGTATCCCATTTTGTTCATAAAAGGAAGCTGTAATCACAAAATAAATTTTAAAATATTCATATAATATAAAATATTTTGTTGTCGTTAGATTGTCACAAAATACCACTTAGTAAATCCTAATTAATTGGTTCGTTCAATTTATACATTTTCACCATCTTTCCAGGGGGGAAAATTGTTCTAACATTCGTATTCTATTGAAAGATCCCTTCGAATATCGACATTTCATTCATTTCTTTATTAAATTCTTAGCCAACATGTTTATCATAACAACTTTGATTGCAGACTTCTTTTCATAGATTAATAAATATGATTCAAAATAAACTAAGTATTAGTGTGGCTAATTCGATAGAGAGATGAAGCTAAAATAAACAAAGAGAAACCACCCGTTTTCTCCAAGTTCGTTTAATCGTCAAATAAAAGTCAATGTAAATAGATACAACTTAGAAAAAATATATTAAAATTGTGTCACCCACCTATTTAAGATTCAATATTTTACAACTTTTCAAAAATATGTGTGTATATATATATATATATATATATATATATATATATATATATATGATTGTCTAAGTTAGCTTGTGCATACTTCAACTATCATTATGGAACATATTATCTGACCTTACAACATTTGAATATAAAAAAAATCATATAAATTGATTTTGCTCCAAGAAAAATCATTCACTAGACAAAAATGGCAAAGGACCTCAGCATAGACACATAAATGTGTGTGTTTATTGGCAAAATTTCCGTCAATATACAGATGAAATGGTAAGTTTTAGTCAACTATAAGCTAAGGTATTTAATAAGTTGTAGATTCACTTACCTAATCATTCATACAACATTATACACTGTTGCAATGTACCACGAAGAACTCGTAGCGACACGAGTTACTCCGGGAAATCACATTTCAACTATAAGTTGAATCTGCAAATCCTATGTCAGAATTCACTTATTATGTAACTGCATGCCAAAATTATTATAAACGATACACACAGAGAAACCTATATTAACTGCCAGGAAAGCTTTGGAATTACCTCTCTGGTTAAAGAGATAGTCCTGATCTTCCATCATCTGGCTCCTTGTATAAATTTGCCTTGTAACTAGAACTTGCCTCTTCACTTTCGGGGCAACCCGGCCTTTCGGTGAGGAACTGTTCCCAAAAAACATCATTGACCCTAATGGGCGCGGCTGGAGGTCCATGATTGTTACTCAAGGTCTCTGGGGGACTAAACGTGGTCGTTCCCTCGTCAAGGTTTATGTTTTTAGTAAACAGTCTCATATCTGTTTCTTTCCCATTTGAATTTACTTTTGAATCCGGGGATTTTCTAGGATTCTGACCGAATTGTGGCATTCTAACCGAACAGGCGATGTCGTTGACTCGTAGGGAAGAGGATGCAAGAGTGAGATTTAAATGACAGGAAATGTGACTATCTCCATCTTCTTTGGAGCTAACACTTGGTTGCAGTGAGTGCAGATGCGGACTCTCGTCATTAGGCGATTTCCCTGACAAAGATGAATCCCTCTTCAATATAAATGATGTCCCAGTGTCTGTGAGATCCAATGTTTCAGCTCCAAAATGATGATTTTCTTGGACACCTCTGGTATCAAGTTTTGAGACGTTTCTTTGTGAACTTCCCCCTTCTTCATTTGAACTCTGGGTGCTACTTGAAATTAAGTTAGCATCTGATACAATTGAAGTTTCTAATCTCAGCTTATGTGAGAAATCTCGATGAAAAATATTCCCAGACTCAGATTTAGAACTACTATGATTATCCAAAAAAGTATTTTCGATGACGGGTGGTGAATAATCTGCTGAAGGCAATCGCCTCTTTTTGTTGAATGCAGTGAAGTCCATAGATTCGACTCTTCGGGCAAGATGCTCAACAAAAGAAGGGTTCTTTACGGCCTTTTCTAAAAATGCCAATAAACTCTTCTGCCTCTTTTCCATGCTTTCCACCTTCACCGTTATATCTTGCAACTGAAGTTTAGCAGTCGATTTTTGCTGTTTGAACCGTGAGATATTGGCTTCGAGCGTAGTTTTTTCACGAGATAGCCTCTCTATTTCATGTTCAAAAGCAGCTCTTTCTGGATCTACAAGAGATCCTGGGGGATTACTGTGACTATGAATTGGTTTTCGTCGGTGGATGCCTTTCAGTAGATGCTTTTTATCCTTTATGAAATCTTCATTCGCAAATTCCCACCTTTCAGAATCAATCTTCTTAAACCCCTGCCAATAAAGTTTTCAAAATTTGCAAGTTTAGGCTACCTTTTAATGCCACGGTCACTTCAATTTTTCAAAACAAAAGAATGATACAGTGTTCTTATAAAATGAGGTGTTCAACGACAACTATTCAAGAGATTCAAACATGGTGGATGGAAATATCATACCCAACAAATAATTGACCATACAGAGATAAAGAAACCCTATAAGTACATTTCAAAACTGTTCCAGCCAAAGGTCAATTCCTTTACGAGATCATGAATCACGTGATAACAAATTGGGACTGCAAGAAGAGTAGAGAATTCTCCTCTAGTAGTAGCTCGACTAGAGAGATCGCTTAAAAAAATCCTCTCAGAAAACTGTTTCAAGAAGGTGTTATGACTCCACCAAGAGACACCTAGAGAAGTTACATAGAAGTTGGTCATATAGCATTAATAAACGAAGGCCAATAGGCACACGGGATATCGTAGTAGTTTAAGTTGTTTAGTATTTCTGTTGCTTAGGGAGCAACTCTTACATTAGTAATTATAAATAAAGAGGAGTGTGTGAACAGAAGGGTATCAAGTGTAATATCAAAGTACAAGCAAGGAACTAAGCAAGAGATTAGCCATCTCAAATTGGCATGACACCTATTATCAATACCAATAATCTTTTTTGTATCTCTTTGTAAGGTGATCCTTACAGAAAGAGGCAACATAAGAATCTCAAAGCTAATAGATTGCATAATAGATTATAATTAACAAATGAATCTAGTTTATCAACACAACACCGATACATAAATCGTTCAATCCCCACGAGTTACATCAATCGAAGCTCACAAATAATGAAACATAAAGAATTGCTAAAAACAAATATGCAAACCATGAAAAGGAGGGGAAAGGCAACAATAAAAGTCATATCATGAAAATTAGTTGATCGAACCAACACGGATATGCCAATAATTCAATCCCTACGAGCTACATCAATTGAAGCTCACATATACAGAAACATTAAGAATTGCTAAAACCAATATGCATAACATGAAAATGAGAGTGAAAAAAACAGCAATAAAAGTGACACCGTAAAATTTTGTTTATAAACATAAAAATAGTTCAATCCCTACGAGTAACATCAATTGAAGCTCACAAATACAGAAACATTAAGAATTGCTGAAACGAATATGCATACCATAAAAACGATGAACAAAAAAACAGCAATAAAAGTCATACACTGAAATTTAGTTTATCAACACAACGCGGATCAATTTCAGCTCATAAATACATAAACATTAAGGATTTCTGAAACGAAAACGCAAACTACAAACATTCGGAACAAAAAACAGCAACAAAAGTCACAATTACGCAGAACAAACTCCAAATCCAATCAGCGAGACGAACATACTCAAATCACCGAAACGACGAAATCAAATCTCAGAACTGAACATAGAAAGAAATTTGAAGTAACTCACATAGGTATTAAGCTGGCGAATGAAGCTGGAGAAGTTATTGTGCTTGAAAAACGTCGGAAGAAGAAGACGAGCGAACTCAGGAGGATTCCAAACCACGAAGCTCTTCTTCGAGGAGGTCCACGAGACGATCTCATCGGTGGACGAATCGTCGACCATATCGTAGGTTTTGATGAGAAACGGTGCCGGACCGGCGGCGCCGCCACCTGCTGCCTCCATTAGGCGGTGAAGGACGGCGGATCGGGATCTGAATCGATCGTCGGAATCGCCGGAAACGGGATCGGAAAAGGAGAATTGAAGATGAAGATTACGCGGTAAGGGTTTGAAGATGGTGGAGGTTCTTACAGATTGACTTTGTTCACCCGCTTCTTCCCTGTTCTTCTATTTCGTTTTTTTTTTTTTTATCTGAAATATTTATTTAAAAAGTAAATAAATATTTAAAATAAAATTTGAAAAAAAAAAAAGAAAAGGTTACCGTAAGATTTTTCTTCGTGATATAAGTAAACGGGATCGACGAGGGGGTCGTTGGAGACTTTGGGGAGACTTTTATGTCTCGAGAATTATCTTTTTGTTATTATTGCTATTTTGTTGAAATAACTTTTTTAAAAATGTTTTTTTGTTAAAGCAAATAATCTACCTTGCTATTTTGTTAAACAATACATTTCTTTCACCCAAATTAGTATTTATTAATTTATTATTTATGATAATTTGTTCATTTATTGTATTCAAATATCTTTTATAAAAACCAAAAATAATTTTTAAAAATTACTATAAACTTACCGTAAGGACTTTATAGGTTTTAATTAAAATATCATAATTCATTGTAATAAACATAAATATTTAAGTAGATTTTAAAAAAAAAATTGAGCCAAAGCTTATATAAAAAAAAAAGGATAAAATGATATTTTAATTGAATATTCTTTTTACTTTTAATCGGATAAATCTCGGTGAAAATTAACTACACCTCTATGAATCCCTTCTTATATATATATATATATAATATATGAATCACATTTAATATACATACACATATATATATACACATACATACATACATATATACACATACATACATACATATATACATATACATACACATATATATATATTAACTTCCTAATATTATTTGGTCAACTAATCGTGGGTCGACATTGATGGACTTTGTCAATGTTTATTATAGTGTTTCAAATCATTATTCCAACCATGTGTTATTGAATTTGGTTGTTTTATATTTTTGTTCACTTCTAAAAACACCAATTGTGATGGGGAGAAAAGACAGGGAATTTGCGTGAAGATTTTTGTCATTGTGAGAAATATTGCCCTTCGAGGCTTAATCATTAAAGTGGGTGGCATTGTCCTTGGAGCCAGCTCATGAGATGTGAAACATTTTTAGAGTTAAAAAGGGAGGGATCTTAAAAATCTACGCAATGATTTTGGTTGAGCATCTTATAGTTTGACGAAAGTTCAAGCTGAGGGCTCACCCGAGATGGAGCGAAAGAAATAACGTAACGTCGACCCTGTAAGTTTTAAGTAGTGATATTAATAAAGGGAAACAAACATGTCATTTTCATCCAGTGAAAAGTTGTCGACGTGAAGGAAACCTGACGAGAAGGTTGAGAAATGAAATATTGAATGACTTGTTTAGAAGCAACTCGAGGGTTGGGAGGCCGTGATTATCGCATCGGTGAACCTTCGTCCAAGAACTTATTTAAGAGGTGAGAGTCAAAGGAAGAGAGAAAAGAAAGACGATGAAAGGGGCAAAGGTTTAATTGGACATACGTCAAACTAATTTACTTGCTCGAAGCTAAAAAAACGCCAACTAGTAAGCACGTAGGATGGGGTGTATTAAAATCCATACGATCTTATTATGTAAGAGGCATAATACCAAATTCCACAATAGTTATACTATCTACCATGTATCCTTATAAGCGATGATACATGAAATCCCATATTTGATTTATCTAATGCATGGCCAGAGCTTTGTTTTTTGTTTTTTTTGTTTATAAATAATTTTATAGATTTCTATATATAGGAATATTTTCTTTTAGAAAACATTTTACAATTTTATATGAATTGCGGTTAAAGTGAAAATGTCAAGTACAGATATTATGTACTTCTCCATCCCAAATCCCAAAAGCAAAACACCAATTTCAAATTTCAAATCTCAAAACTCCCAAATTGGAAGCCAAAATTCTAACCCACATTTTTAAGAGTCAAATTTATTTAAGGATATTATAACAAGTATGGGATTAGTAATGAGGGGATGATTGGATTTTGGTGTTGAAAATATGAGAGGAGAGAAAGTTGAAGAAAAAGAGGAAGTTGAGTGATTTGATGATATAAAATAATTGTTTGGAAATTGATGTTTTGGAGAGGAGATGTTGTAAAAATATTTATTTTATATTCATTTTTTATAATGTAACGATGGTAGATTTTAGATTGATTGATAAATATAATATATTTTATTTTATATTGTGTGGTTGAAAATTAAAGAAAGTTTGATGTGATATTTGATAAGATTAGATAAAAGATATTTTATATTATATTATATGGTTTAAAATTAAAAAAAAAGGTTTGATGTGACATTTAAATAATTAAATAAAAGATTTGATGTGATATTAAAGGAGAAGTTGAAGAGAAGTTGGGGAGAAGTTGATAACCTAAAAACAAACATGGAGTTGTGATTTCTCCTCCTCCTCTCTCCAACACCAAATCCCAAACACCCCTGAAGTTGTTCGTTTAACATATTTAGGTACTATTTGGATTAAAAAGTTATATTGAGTAATTAAAAATTGAGATTTGTGTAAAAAATTAGCTTGAATGTAGATTTAAAAATGAGTAATTATTTTTAGTAATTAAAAAAGAAATGATTAAAAATAAGTGGTTAGAAATAATCGAATAGTTATAAATAGATGATTAAAAATAAATAGTTAAAAATAAGAATTATTTTTAAAAGTAAAAATGTGAAAGAATTAATAAAAATTTGTTTAAAAATAAATTTTCGAATTTTTTTTTAATAAATCTTAAAACTAAATTCTGACTAGAGGGCACCAGTGTGTTACATGGGTGTAAAACAATGCATTAAAAATATTTATATAAATGATGATTTGACTAGTGCCAAATTATTATGTGACATTCTCAAAAAAAAAAGTGACTCAAAAAAAAAATGATGTGACTAAATTTTCTCCATTTTTAAAGTTAAATTAAATTTTAAAAAAGGGAAGAAAAAAAGCAAACAAGCCCCACTGCCCACGCCATCTTCATCCACCAATCCATCCACCATGGGCGGCGGCTTAGTTGGTGCCTCCTCCCCCACCACCACCCCTCACAGACCAATCCCCTTTCGCCACGTCATCCCTCCTCCCCTACGCTCCCGCGCATTTTATCACCTCCCTCCCCCGGCGCACGTTAGCCCTCCTCCGCCACCCCATTCCTTTTCTGGGTTTCCCCCCAGATCTCTATTTCTCTTGTGGGTTTTCCTTAAATCTCAATTTCTCAGCTGGGTTTCCCTCAGATCTCAATTTCTCTCATGGGTTTTCTTCAAAATCTGTGATCCTTCAACCCATCGTTAACGGTTTCCTCCGCCATGGGTTCTCCGTCGTCGTCGCCGCCGCCGCCGCTTCAGATTTCAACTCCTTTGCCTCTTTCCTCGAACCCGCCGCCGCACCCTCCGCCGTCCTCTCGCCGTCCGCCGCCTCCCTGCTGGACCAACGAAGAGACCGCTGCTCTAATCGATTCCTATTGCGACAAGTGGTATTCTCTCCGCCGCGGAAATCTCAAAGCCAATCACTGGCAGGAGGTTGCGGATTCCGTCTCTCACCGGTGCCCTAACGCCTCGCCGCCGAAGACCGCCGTGCAGTGCCGGCACAAGATGGAGAAACTCCGGAAGCGGTATAGAACGGAGCTTCAACGCGCGAGATCTATGCCGCTTTCGCGATTTTCCTCTTCTTGGGTTCATTTTAAGAGCATGGAGGCTATGGAGAACGGCCCGGCGGCAAAGCCGGAGGATTCCGACAGCGGCGGCGAGGACGAGGAGGAGGGTGAAGAGGAGGAAGAGGATCGTGAATTGTATGAGGAGTTTCGGAATGCTTCGGCGGATCGGAATGTGAGGAAATTGTATGGGAATGGGATTGGCAGCGGCGACAATGGCATCGCCGCTGCCGCCGGAGGGTTTCGGATCCGGATTCCGACTGGTGTGAGTATTGCACAGCCAGGGTTGAAAAGTTACCCAAAGTCTGAATTGAAGATGAACAACCCTAATTTGAATCCAAATTCAGGGATGAACATGAACCCTAATTTTGGAACCAGGGTTGTTAGGGATTCGATTCCGGCGAGGCCGGTGACGGGAAAGAGAGGGGAAAGGGAAGGGGAGGATCCAGTTGCGGAAATGGTGTCCGCCATTAAAGCTTTGGGAGATGGGTTTGTAAGAATGGAACAGATGAAAATGCAAATGGCTAGAGAGATCGAAGCCATGAGAATGGAGATGGAGATTAAACGAACAGAGATGATTCTGGATTCACAACAACGGATTGTGGAAGCTTTTGCAAATGCAGTTACAGAGAACAAGAAGAAACCGAAGTGAATTCCCTTTCCGGAGTCCTAAAATGGCTGCCTCCTTGATCTCGAGGGGGTGGCACGGTGGTTGAAGGCTTGGGCGGACTAGCGTGGTTACTGTTATAGTAGAATGAAACTTCAATTTCTCAAAACTCCTTGTTCCTGCCATAGCCATACTTGGGCTCCAATTGGCTTTAAATTCTAAAGAGTTTGATTGTTTGAAGTGATTTCAGGTTCTGAAAGTTTAAGATGATTCTAGTTATGTTCTTTTTCTAGCCCCTTTTTCATGTTTTATTTCATCATTTCATTGTTTATCTTCATCTTTGACTGGATTAGCTAGATTGTCTAATCAATGTAGCATAGAAATTTGGTAAATTTTCACATATAGAGGTAAATTACTTCGTTTGTTTTGTTTCTACTGCAGTTTCAAGTTTCATTAGTATATG
The DNA here is from genome assembly GCA_036507275.1 of Sicyos edulis. NCBI lineage: Eukaryota > Viridiplantae > Streptophyta > Magnoliopsida > Cucurbitales > Cucurbitaceae > Sicyos > Sicyos edulis. Next base: position 2,149,303 of record CM071857.1, on the reverse strand, counting down.
TTTAGCATAAAGAAAAAGCTTATTTCTCTTTGGTTTGTCGTTGAATCTTCTTAATGTTTGTTCTCTACATATTCAAGTTTCATTATTATATGTTATTTTTCAATTCAACACAATATGGTTGGCTCATTATTATATCTTTAGTATAAAGATCTAGCTTCTTCCTCTTTGATCTGTTGCTGAATCTTCAGAATTTGTAGTTTTTTCCAAACATGGCGAAAATGGAACTTCAAAATCTGGAGAAACAATCTGGTTATGGCTAAAGATTTGCCATTTTCCTTAGCCTCTTCATCTTTGATCTGTTTACTGAAGTTCTGAATCTGTAGCTTTTTTCCAATCATGGCGAAAAAGGAACTTCAAAATGTGAAGAAAGAATCTGATAATTGCTAGAGATTGCAATTTTTTTTTTCTTTTTGATGGTTAGCTTTCATGTACCTCGACTAATGTCACGAAACATATCGTCTGACCCTACAACATTTGAATGTCAAGGAAGCTAAAGATAGCAATTTGAACTTCGATTGGCCAAATTGGACCCCTGTTTTTGTTTTTTGTTTTTTTGTTTTTATTCCTTTATTGTTTAAGTTTATGGTGAAGCTGGTGTTTGAACTTCTTGTAGCTGAGTGGTCTCTTTGAGAAGTGCTCTAGTGGATGGATTGTGGCAGAGTTTATTGGCTGACCATTTTGAAAGAAACAGCCAATTTTCTTTTGGATTTTTGAGCGTTTGTGTTCATGGCCTTTTGGAGGAAAGGGAAAGGGTTTTCTGAACCCTTTTGTTGGTAGGCACTAAACAGTTTATGAAAATACATGGGTGGCTAACCAAAACTCAATGGAGACAAGTGTATACTTTCGAGTGTATATCTAATTAAGAGATCACTAGTTCTGATTTTTTTTTTTTTTTTTTTTTTTTTTTTTAGAGATAAAATAGTGGTTGTTTAAGATGGTGGGGAAGGGCAGACTCGGCAGACTGTGCTTTCTTTTAAATGTGCTTTGACTGATTTTCAGGATGTGCTTAGTGGCTAATGCTTTGGCAGTTAATGGTTAGTTTCAAAAGCCCATTTTGCTTTCAATAGGATATTCTTAGTTTTTAAAACTCAGCTTTAATTATTTATTGTTTAATTAGGGTGATTATTCCAATTCATTGCCTTTTAAGCACAGAGATGTACTTTGTTTCGTTGAATTACTGCTATGGTTGTCAATTAGTGATTGAATATGCAAGTTTATATCAAATGGGTCGGTGACGTAGTTGGTTATTTTGTTTGGTGTTAATTCATTTCAATTTTATAGTTACGAGTTTGAAACTGAAAATTGGTATTTGGCTCGTATATTAATCCATTCAATATTTCAAAAATATTCAATATAGATGTTGTTTATACAAGTATACACGAGTATCAAATGTGACATTGTTATTTTTTTGTTTTATGAGTGATTTTAGTTTGGATTTTAGTTGATTTCGGTTTTTGTGTTAGTTCAATCTTTATATTTGTTATTGTTTATTAGTATAAATTAAGAGATCACAAACTGTATACTGAGATATTACTGGTCTCAAATATATAATTTTGGTGTTGGTTGAAAAACAATGAAAGCATGGGACGACAACCCTTTCGATGTATATATATTTAATAGATATGTCAATTGTCAATCTAGTCAAAGTCTTTCTTACTTTTTTTTGCCAAATCACTTATAATAGAACTAAATAAAATACAATTAAGCAAGAGTTTATATCAATTTGTATAAATTTAATGGACAATTAATGCTATGATGACCATTAAGTTTTTTTAAAACTAAACATACAAATACTCTTTTAATTTATATCTACTTTTTTATTTAATTTTTAAAAATCAAACCATATTTTTAAACTACCCTAATAACTTAAAAAAATTGATTTTATATTTGGATTTATGAATATTCAAATGATTTATAAAAAATTATTGGAGAGAATTTGTAAGAAAGTAATTTAATTTTCAAAGACAAAAAAACAACTCCTTGACTATCATTCAATTTGTTAGAGAGAGTTAAAAAAGTGTTATTAAAAAAAAAGAAAACGAAAATATATACTACTTTGGGAGAAAATTTATTTTAAAACAATATTTTAAAGAAAAAAAATCAAAAGTAAACGCCTTACATCACACGCGCTATCGGACGGTGCTAAAATGCCCATACGGGAAAACCGTGGCCCGACCCGATCGCATTTTGGCTTATAATTGACGCCCAAGTTGTTAGGGTTTCTTATTTTCAACCGCCTTATATATATACCAGTTTCCTTATTTTCTTCAACTGATATAGGGCTTATATATCTCTCGATTTTCAAGCGCTTCTCAATCGCTCGGAATTCCCAAAAATACTTCGTGTTTACACCACCCAAATTTCTCTCAGAAATTTTAGGGTTCTTCATCTTCAACAACGTTTCAGATCTGTGTCAAAGTTCTCTGATAATTCTTCCAATTCGTTGAAGATGCCTCCAAGGACAGTGAAGAGAGGCGCGTCGTCGGCCGGATCGAAGAGAGGCGGGAGAGTTACCAGAGGAACGCCGAAGAAGCAAGATCAGCCGCCGGAGCCGGAGGTTGTTGAAGAGACGGCGAAGGTTGAGGAGGTCAAGGTTGAAACTAAGGAGCTTCGCGTGGAAGCCACTGTGAAGGATAAAAGCCCTGTTGTCGAAGATAAGCCCGTTATTCGGGATAAGCCGGAAATCGTCGAAGAGAAACAACCAATTACCATTGATGTTGAGAAGGTAGAACCGTCAAAGGAAGCCGGTTCGGATTCGAAGCAGGCGATTCCTCCAAAAAGTAAGCATCGTCTTTCAAACCTTTGGGGTCATGATTCGTTGTTTTTCTTTTCTTTATGTGCGTTAAATTGATGGGTATTTACTGATTTTATTTGTTACGGATGATAATCTTGTGTGTAGTGCGTTTTTGAGACATTATATTACCTTTTTTTTGTTTTCTGTACCGTCGTGAATTCTTACTTGAAGCTACTTAAATAGTGTGGATGAAACTTCTAGTATAATGTGCCGGGGAATATTTGGGTGGACTGGACGTTTATCGATTCCAAGCATTTTGGATTTTAATTTTTAACATAACCAGTATATTTTTGTTGAGTGAATTGTTGACCGGGATAGATCTTCAATGTGCATCTCATTTCAGAAGAAGTAAAGGATGAAGAATATGAAAAGGACGAGCGTTTGGATCTAGAAGATAATGATCCCGAATCAGAACCTGAGGATTTCGATGAAAAAGAAATTGAACAGGAGGATGTTCAAGGGATGGAATATGAAGAGGAGGGGGAACTTGAGGACAATGTGGATGAGGAGGGTGATGACATGGGTGAAGATGATGTTGAGGATGTTCAGGAGGATCATGAGGGAGAGGAGAATGACCAGGAAGCTGCTGAAGATCACGAGCATGCGGCGGCCATGGTTGATATGGATGAGGATGAACACCAACTGGTTGCTAAGGAGAGGCGTAAACGCAAAGAGTTCGAAGTGTTTGTTGGAGGCTTGGACAAGGATGTAAAAGAGGAGGATCTGAAGAAAGTTTTCAGTGTAGTTGGCAAAGTTACTGAAGTCAGGCTAATGATGAACCCCCAGACAAAGAAGAACAAAGGTTTTGCATTCTTACGCTTTGCTACGGTGGAAGAAGCAAAACGTGCTGTCTCAGAGCTAAAGAACCCAGTGGTATTTTTGGCATTTTTAATCCCTTCCTGGTTATTTAGGATAATGGTAAGATTAGGACCTGAAGTTCATTTGATTTAAATTAATGAAATTCCAGATTAATGGAAAACAATGTGGTGTGACTCCAAGTCAAGACAACGACACCCTGTTTCTTGGTAACATTTGCAAGTCATGGAAAAAGGATGCTGTAAGTCGTGGGTTTATCATATTCTATTGATCCTGGAGTTTTTATTCTTACAAGGAATTATAATTTCCTGATATTATGATATTCTCTATATATGGATTCAGCTAAAGGAGAAGTTGAAACATTATGGAGTTGATAATGTTGAGGATCTGACATTGATAGAAGATAGTAACAATGAAGGCTCAAATCGTGGATTTGCCTTTTTGGAATTTTCATCTCGTTCAGAGGCCATGGATGCCTTCAAGCGTCTTCAAAAAAGGGATGTTGTATTTGGAGTTGACAGACCTGCCAAAGTATCGTTTGCCGATTCTTTTGTAGATCCTGGTGATGAAATTATGTCGCAGGTTAGCTTAGAGATATTTTACATTCTTCAGTTAACCTATTGAAATTTAATTATTAGTGGTAGTACACACTACACACATTATTTTATGCTCTCGTAAGTACTGGAATTTGTTTTTTCTTTTGCTAAAATGCTGCTTTATGTCTGATGCCGTGTGATCCTCTTGTTCAGTTGACTGGGTGTGCAATTTGTACATGTATTTAGTAGGTTCTCATTGGTTCATCTCTCATTATATGGATCTTCCATCTGTCATGACTGATATGTAACTGATATACAGATATCATTTCACACCGTTTCTTTTATAATGTGTGTTTATATGCAATTTTTATTGTGTCACACAAACAGGTCAAGACTGTTTTTGTTGATAGTCTCCCTGCCTCATGGGATGAGGACTTTGTTCGAGGACTTCTTAAGAAGTATGGGGAGATTGAAAAAATTGAACTAGCCCGAAATATGCCCTCGGCAAAGAGAAAAGATTTTGGTTTTGTTACCTTTGAATCACATGATGCTGCAGTTTCCTGTGCGAAAAACATTAACAACTCTGAGCTGGGTGAAGGGGACAACAAGGTATGTAGCTTTCATGAAGTATTAATGTGATTCACTTTTAATGGTGATCCTCAAGTTCCTGTTTCCTAACATATTGTTTTCTTCAATTCCTATGTGTACTAGTCTAAAGTAAGGGCTAGATTATCCAGACCACTGCAAAAGGGCAAAGGAAAACATGCTAGTCGTGCAGATTATTGGCCTGGTCGTGCAACTGGTGGACGATCAGTAAGAGGTTCTTGGGGACGACCAGATCCACGGAGTATTACTGTTCGAGGATTAAGAAGTGTTGGCAACCATTTTCCACCTGTCAGTGTAAAGAGGCCTGACGGCATTAGAGACAGACGTCCTATCATTTCAGTTCCATCACGAGGAAGACCAATTGCTCATGTAGCAAGGTCTTATGATAGGGGGCATCCGGGTATGAATCATTTTATATAGACTGATGAATTTCATATCCAACTTCAAGTTGCTAACTAGTAGTTTATTTTATGTTCAGTTGCTTCTTACTCAAAGAGTAGCTTGAAGAGGGAGTATGGTCGACGAGAGGAGCTTCATCCATCCAGAAGCAGGGTACTTGTTGATTATGGATCCAGGGTTGTATCTGATCGGAATGCGTATAGAGATGAATACGAGTCTCGTGCTGCTGCCTTCTCTGATCCACCTCGAAGAGAAGCACCAAGGAGAGCTTATGTAGATGATGGATACAGCCGAAGGTTTGAGAGACCCCCTCCTCCAAGCTACCGTGATGTACGTGCCCGCGATTATGATGCTGTAATTGGATCAAAACGGCCGTATTCTTCGTTGGTAAGATTTTTTTTATTTCCATTTTTAATGCCGTAACATTTAACTTCACATCAGAATCCCTTACTTATTTTTGGCCAACTATAGAGTGATGTGCCTCCAGCTTATGCTGAAGCTGCTGCTCGTCGATCAAGAAGTCGTTTAGACTATGATTATGGTGCTGGTGCTTCACAATATGGAGATGCCTATGACAGCAGGTTTGTTTCATTCCCTCATATTCTGGAACACAGAGATAGAAAATAGATGGTGAAATCAAACATAAAGGTATAAAGAAATTGGTTGGAATTCGATTAGAGCAGTGTTTTAAAATGCTTGCTTAGTAGCACCTTGAGTGCATTGCATAGAACAGGCAAGGTTCGTGTAAACATGCGACTAAATGCAAAAATATGTTTTAATTACCCAAACCGTCAAACACAAAAAGCCTTGCTTGAGTGAGGGTCTTTTTTTTTATGAATTAGAAAAATAACATTTACTTCGTCCCCAAAGGGTGGCACATTGGTTGAAGACTTGAGCTTTGAGGGTATGCTCCCCTCAAGGTCTCAGGTTCGAGACTCAGCTGTGACATTACCCCTTCGATGTCTCCCGGTGCCTAGCATAGGGATGGGCGTGGTTACCTTTGTTTAAAAAAAAAAAAGAACATTTACTTCGATAGGCTTTTTTAATACTCTCAACTCCAACAGACCTCTTCATTTCTTTTTGTGTGAAGTCCTATTAGTTTTTTGCTTCTTGAGCTCTTTAAAACACTAGATTAGAGAATATAAATTGGTTATGTTGTTATTTTTGCACTAACTCGGATGTCATCTTGTTGGTGGGATTGGCAGATCAAATATGGGGGGATATGATGGTCGAAGCTCCATCCCAGGTTAGGGCTTATACTTTGTGTAAATGGCAGCCATTAGGCTGTGGAATGTGGGGGAAGTTTGATGTTGTTCTTAGTGATAATTATATCATTGTTTGAAGCTTATTAACATTGTTTTTTTAGGTTCTCTTGGTAGCGACGGTGGAATGTACTCTTCCAGCTATGGTGGGGAGTATATGACTCGTGGAAGCAATGTATGATTTTTTTTTTTTTTTGTGTGCGTGCGCGTTGTGTTGTGTATTTCTCTCATTTTGATGATGTGTTTTTCTTTGGTTAGGGGAGTGGAAGCTCATACTCATCAATGTACCCTGGACGCAGTGTGGGGGGCAGCAATTACATGGGTGGCGGCGGAGGATCTGGATCTTACTACTGATGTGAGTCAAACTGCACTTCTGTTGTTCCATTCTTTCTATTATTTCATTATATCTTTCTCTTTTTTGTATTTCCTCCCCACTCTTTCTATGTTCGAGTCCAACTCTAAGAAGAACGTGATTCTTTTTTCTAAGAAGAGTGTGATTGGTGGAAGTGGAACAACAATATGGTCACAAGCTATCTGTTTATGGAACAGAGTTGATAAGATAAAGAGGCTCCTGTAGGATATGGACAATATTCGGAAGCTTTTACAATATCTGCCTCTACGGTTCTGTGAAGGAAACACTATCAAGATTAACAGCCTTTCTAAACTTTATTCCTAGAATATGTATTGAATGATGGACAAAACTGGTTAAGTGTTTAAGACCTTACTGGTTTTTTTATATTTGTAATTCTGGATTTGGTGAAACCATTTAAGGAACATGTGAAATTCAGAAATGAAGAAAGGCGTGCCTGAATGTGCATAATCTCATAAGTTGCATTTATGTTTTCTCAAGAGATCCACTTCCTAAATGGTAAGGTGGTGGTCTTGCATCCCTTTTGTTTTGGAGTATGGACATCAAATATGGCGTTGGGGGTGGGGGGTTAAATGAATTTCTTATATCTAACCCTATTGGATTTGGGTCAGTATTGTCTTTGGAACCCTCCTTTCCATGTGGATTTTCAAGAAACATCAAGCTTTTTGGATGTTCTCTATCTAGTCCAGGTAAAAGGTTCTGGACTTGTGTTCCCTTAATTTGGAATTGTTAATTTAATTAATGGCTTAAGTAGATAGATTACCTGGAAGCTTTTATTCAATCTCTTTTTGATGACTTGTTGGTGTGCTTGTCTGGTTGAGAGTTCCATCTTGAGAAGTTGGTATTTTGAGACTAGGTGGGAAATTGTTGTGTAATTGGTTTTTTGCTTCAAGTTTTTTTGGATAGGAAGTTTTTTGCTTCAAGTTGTGACTGGTCATCTCATTCTTACTGTGTATTGGTGGTGACAACTGACTAGTTGGCTATTTCATTTTGTGTTTGGAAGAAAAAGATTATGTGGTGCCCAATTTAATTAAAGATGGAACCAGCACGGTCTAGTTTTTCTTTCTTTTTTGGAAATATTTGGACGAAAGAATATTATGGCACACAAAATAATAGACTTAAGGGGGATACTGACTTGTTTGATTGGTTATATTCCAATTCAATTTAACCGGTTTGATCCTGAAAATTGATATTTGACTCTCTTCTTGTTTGGCAATTTGACTCTCTTCTTGTTTGGGAGTAGGAGTTCCTTATTGATAGTTTACGGTCTCCCCTTTGTGGAAGTTTGAACTCAAAAAAAGAGAGAAGGGGATACCAACTGCACTTAGAAATCTTGCCTATGACTTTTACATGATCTTTTTTTTAACTGTAGAAGTATTATTTCTTTGGATAAGATCTGTAAGTCTTGTTTTCCTTGTATATTGGTTTATTGATTTAATTACTGAGTAAAAGAACCAGGTGGAGTTGCTTTGTTGTTCGATGAGGACAGAGCTTGTTGAACGATATAAGTTGTCTCATTTGTGTTATTGCTCCTTTTGTGTATCTGTACATTTATACAAAGCTAATCCATCTTGTAATCTATATATTATATAGTTCGGGTTCGCATTTGAACGATTATTGTTTGCTTGGAGCCATTTTTTTTAGTTCGCTTTACAGCACCTTAACACAGAATTGTTCAATCTATTTTGTGTATGTTAGAATACAAATTGTTCTATCGGTTTTGATTGACCTAGTAGTTTAGAAGACATTAAAAACCAAATAACTTATAGTTATTCTAAGAAGTGTTTCTTGGGTTAGGACACATTGTTGGGGATGAAATATTTGCTTCTAAATTTCTGCAACTATTGTCCCTAAGGGGTGGTGAGGCTTGGGCTTTGAATGTGCTTTCTTCAAAGTCTTAGGTTCGTGAATCATTTGTAACATTTATTTGTTAACCTCTCATGTCTCCTTTTTTTTCTTTATTTTCGATGTCTTTTGGTGTTAGGCTTAGAAACACTTGACTACCTTTGAACAAAGCTCTTATTTTTCAATTTCAAAGAAAAATATATATGATGATATGATAGTTGTTATAAGCTTAAATTTCAAAAATAGAAAACTAAAAACAAAATGGTTATCAAATGAAACCTATTTGATAAGTTTTACGATTACACTAAGAATTAGTTATAAATTTGCAACCCTAACAAGTAAAGGAGAACGTTAGTAGTCATCATAGAGTGATATATTGTCTTAAGATTGATAGATTCAATTTCTTAATAGATTCAATTTATGGTAATCATCTACTTGAGAATTTTCTATTTTCTAATTTTTCAAACATTAAAATGTTGTATGATCGTGACTTATACCTAGTAGTTGTTTTTACCAAACATGTCCTATATTTTACTTACGATCAACACTTGAGGCCATGGGGATTGGTTGTTTAATTTGATAGCAACCAATTTCATACGACTTTTAGCTGATAAGAGTAATAATTTATCAACATTAATGTATACTATATGATCAAGAGAGTACTAATTCGAATGCCAACCTCAAGTTGTTTAGAACTCCAACAAAAGATGAACAGTACAAGTTTTACACACTGTTTTATTAGAGTTACACTGCTAATTTCATCAATTCATCTTACTTCAGTTCAAAGATTAGAAGAAAAAAAACTGAAACTACAAAGGATAAAGAGCACTGTCAATTATGTTAATTGCCAATGAATTGAAAAAAAGATATTAAAAAAAAAAGAAATCAATTATGTTAGTATACATCTCTAAATAATTCAATGCACTAATCAATTATAGTCACTTAGTTTTTGGAAATTAAAGGGAATTTTATATGCATATTAAAATGTTAAATAAATGTACCACTAATACCACTTTTTTTTAAATAATCACTTATGTATATAAAAAATGGGGTGATCCTTATAAATTGATCTAAATACTCAGGTTTCAATCAATTTTCGATTAGTAGTTTACAATTAGTTTTCAACTAATAATATTTAATTAGTTTTAATAGATAGTTTTTAAAAACAAGCAAAAAAATTGTCCTATAAATAAATTAATTTGAAAAAAGTTACTATGCATATCAATTTCTCAAAGTTAAATGTATAAATATTTATTTCATCTATAAATGTTGTTTTCTTTTGATTCAAAGGTGTGAGAACCAATCATTTTATTTATACCTAATCATGTTAGAGCTTGTTTTGTGGTTATAAATTTTTTATATTTGATTATTTACCCCCTAAACCTAAACTTATGACTTAAAACACATTTATGTTCGTCCAAAAAAAAGGGTCATGTTTTGAAAATGAATAAAATAGTTTTTTTTATATCGACTTACAAATTAGTTTTATGTTTATATTTTGGGATTGTTTTTTTTTTTTTTTTAATTTAAACTTTGCATAAGCTATATGAAAATTTTATTTTAAAATGAGATATGTAAAGTAATGTTTTGTTCGATTTAACAAAATCATTATGAAAAAGAAAAAAAAACAAATAAAATCTATACTACTTTGGGAAAAAAATATTAATCCGAAAAGCAAAAACAATATTTGAAAAGAAAAAATATATAGCGAAAGTAACGTCTTAAATCACACGCGCTTCACACGCGCTATCGGACGGTGTTAAAACGCTCACACGGAAAGATATTGTACGACCTCTTTTATGGCATATAAATAACGTCTTCGTTGTTAGGGTTTCTTATTTCACCGCCATATTCTCACTTTTTCTAGGGTTTCTTCTTTCTCTCGATCTTTTCAACTTTCTTAATCGCTCGGAATTCCCAAAAATATTTCGTGCTTCGACATCTTTCAGAGATTTTAGGGTTCTTGATCTACAACGATTCAGATCCGTCTCTTTGTTCTGATCGTTCATCGGAGTTGCGAGATGCCTCCAAGGACGGTGAAGAGAGGAGCCTCGTCGGCCGGATCGAAGAGAGGCGGTAGGGTTACCCGAGGGACGCCGAAGAAGCAAGATAATCCGCCGGAGCCGGAGGTTGTTGAAGCGACGGTGAAGGTTGAGGAGGTCGAGGTTGAAACTAAGACGGTGAAGGTTGAGGAAAGCGAGGTTGAAACTAAGGAGCTTCACGAGGATGTGCCGGTTCTTGAAAAAAGCCCTGTTGTCGAAGATAAGCCCGTAATTCAGAACAAACCGGAAGTTTTGGAGCAGAAAAAACCTGTTGCCATTGATGTCGAGGAGGTAGAACCGTTGAACAAAGCGAGTTCGGATTCGAAACAGGCAGTTCTTTCTAAAAGTAAGCATCATCTTTTCATACTATGAACCATTGCCTTTTCTTTTTCTTTTTGGGTATTTAATTGAGTTTTTGAACGTATATGCGTTTAATTGATTGTCACATACTAATTTGATTTATTATAAGTGATAATCTTTTTGTGGTGTTCGTATTTAAGACGTATCCTTAACTTATCTGGGAAAGTATTGATAAAAGTCGTGTTTTGTGGACCGAACCGAAACTTGCTTTTGTCTTAGAATAATGCTCTAATTGATTTACAATCTTGGGACATGCTTCTTCACCAATAACATAGCATGCTGCTATGTTATTCTTGGGACTAGTACAATTCCATTGTCATAACTTACCCTCTTTCCCTTTAGTTTGTATTCTGAGGTTCTTTCTGTATCATGTGCGGCTGTAATGGGCTACACTGGACATGCTTCGAGGCCAAACATTTTGGTTTTACTTTTTAATATAACCAGCATATTTCTCTTGTGCAAATTTTTGACCGGGATATATCTTCGACGTGCATCTTGCTTCAGAAGAAGAAGTAAAGGATGAAGAATTTGAAAAGGACGAGCGCTTGGATCTAGAAGATAATGATCCTGAATCCGAACCTGAAGAAGAGTTTGATGAAAAAGAAACTGAAGAAGAGGATGCTCAGGGGATGGTTTATGAAGAGGGTGAAGCTGAGGACAATGTGGGTGAGGAGGAGGGTGATGACATGGGCGAAGATGACGTTGAGGATGTTCAGGAGGATCTCGAGGGAGAGGAGGATGATCAGCAAGCTGCTGAAGACCATGAGCATGCTGCCATGGTTGATGTGGACGAGGATGAGCACCAGCAAGTTGTAAAGGAGAGGCGTAAACGCAAAGAGTTTGAAGTGTTTATTGGAGGGTTAGACAAGGATGTAAAAGAGGAGGATCTGAAGAAAGTTTTCAGTGTAGTTGGCGAAGTTACTGAAGTCAGGCTAATGATGAACCCCCAGACAAAGAAGAATAAAGGATTTGCGTTCCTACGTTTTGCTACAGTAGAAGAGGCAAAACGTGCTGTGTCAGAGCTAAAAAATCCAGTGGTATTGTTGGCATTTTTAATCCCTTCTTGTTTATTTAGGATAATGGTTAGATTTGGACTAACCACCTCAAGTTCATTTTTTTAAAATTAATGAAATTCCAGATTAACGGGAAAAAATGTGGTGTGACCCCTAGTCAAGACAGTGACACCCTGTTTCTTGGTAACATATGCAAGTCATGGAGCAAGGATACCGTAAGTTGCGGGTTTATTCTATTGATCATTGAGTTTATTTTGTTAAGGAATTATAATTTCCTTACGTTATGATATTCCTCTATATGGATACAGCTGAAGGAGAAGTTGAAACACTATGGAGTTGATAATGTGGAGGATCTTACATTAATAGAAGATAGTAATAATGAAGGATCAAATCGTGGATTTTCCTTTTTGGAATTTGCTTCTCGTTCAGAGGCCATGGATGCCTTCAAGCGTCTTCAAAAAAGGGATGTTATGTTTGGAGTTGATAGACCAGCCAAAGTGTCGTTTGCTGATTCTTTTATAGATCCTGGTGATGAAATTATGTCACAGGTTAGCTCTAATATACTTGAAATTCTTCAATTGAAGTGCTGTGTATTTAGTTGTTCTGAGTAATTAACCTATTGGAATTTAATTGTCGGTAGTACCAGCAGTATTTTAAACTTGTGGATGTATTGTATGTTGCTCATTGTTTATCTGTCATTAATCTGTATTTTCATATGGTTAATCTGATCTGTCATTAATGTAGATGATATATGTAGACACGCATCATTTCACACGGTTTTCTCTTAGAATGTGTGGTTATATGCATTTTTTTTATAGCGTCACTCAAACAGGTCTAGACTGTTTTTGTACATGTATTTAGGTTTATCTTTTCACCTCTAATTATATGTAGTGGATTTAAGATACCATTTTAACTCTTTTTTTCTTAAATCTAATTTTTTTGCGTCACATAAACAGGTCAAGACTGTTTTTGTTGATAGTCTCCCTGCCTCATGGGATGAGGACTTTGTTCGAGGACTTCTTAAGAAGTATGGCGAGGTTGAAAAAATTGAACTTGCCCGAAATATGCCCTCAGCAAAAAGAAAAGATTTTGGTTTTGTTACATTTGATTCACATGATGCTGCAGTTTCCTGTGCGAAGAACATTAACAACACTGAACTGGGTGAAGGGGACAACAAGGTACATAGCATTTATAAAGAGTTGATGCGAATTTCTTTTAAAGTTGATTCTCAGTTTCCTGTTTCTGAACATATTGTTTTCTTCAATTTCTTTGCCTACTAGGCTAAAGTTAGGGCTAGATTATCCAGACCTCTTCAAAGGGGCAAAGGAAAATATGCTGGTCGTGCTGATTATTGGCCTAGTCGTGCAACTGATGGACGATCAGTAAGAGGTTCATGGGGACGACCAGCTCCACGAAGTCTTCCTGTTCGAGGATTAAGAAGTGTTGGCAGCCATTTTCCACCTGTCAGTGTAAAGAGGGCTGGTGTAGTTAGAGAAAGACGTCCTGTCATTTCAATGCCAACTAGAGGAAGACAAATTGCTCCTCCAGCAAGGTCTTATGACAGGGGACCTCCTGGTATGCATCACTTATATTGGTCAATGAATTTCATATTCAACTTTAAGTTGCTAACTAGTTTATTTATGTACAGTTGCTTCTTACTCAAAGAGTAGCTTGAAGAGGGAGTATGGTCGACGCGGGGAGCTTCATCCATCTAGAAGCAGGGTACTTGTTGATTATGGCTCCAGGGTTGTACCTGAACGAAATGCGTCCTATAGAGATGAATATGAGTCTCGTGCTGCTGCCTTCCCTGATCCACCTCGGAGAGAAGCACCCAGGAGAGCTTATGTAGATGATGGATATGGCCGAAGGTTTGAGAGACCCCCTCCTCCAAGCTACCGTGATGTGCGTGCACGTGATTATGATGCTCCAATTGGATCTAAACGCCCGTATTCTTCGATGGTAAGATTCAATAAGCATTTTTAATCGTATTTAATTTTATTTAACATCAGATCCCTAACTTTTTTTTGTCAACTTTAGAGTGATGTGCCTCCAGCTTATGCTGATTCTGCTGTTCGTCAATCAAGAAGTCGTTTAGACTATGATTATGTTGCTTCACAATATGGACATGGAGATGCCTATGACAGCAGGTTTGTTTCATTCCCCTGCCCGTAGAACAAAGAGATAGAGATGGTAAAATGGAACATTAAGGAATAAAAGTTGTCTGCAACTTTATTAAAGGATATATATGGCTTTATTGTTATGGTTGTACTAACTTGTCATCTTGTTGATAGGGTTGGCAGGTCAAATATTGGAGGATATGATGGTCAAAGCTCCATTTCAGGTCAGGGCTTATACTGGTTTTGAATTTGGAGGAAGTTTGATGCAATTCTTGGTTTAGAATTGTTTACCATTGTTGGAAACTTATGAGCATCCGTGGTTTTTCTTTTCAGGTTCTTATAATAGTGACGGTGGAATGTACTCATCCAGCTATGGTGGGGAGTATATGACTCGTGGTAGCAATGTAAGATTTATATACTTTGTGTGTACTGTATGTATATGTTGCAATGTGAATGTATCTCATTTTGATGACGTCTTTTGATTTCGATAGGTGGGTGGCAGCTCTTACTCATCATCAATGTACCCTGGACGTAGTGTAGGCGGCAGCAGTTATATGGGCGGCGGCGGTTCTGGATCATACTATTAATGTGAGTCATACTGCATTTCTTTTTTTTTTTTGTTCTATCCATTGTTATGTTTTTTTCTTTTTATTATTGTATATCCTCTCCTACTCTTTCTATTTTGAAGTCCTCTTCTCCCTAAAAACAATGCCGTTCTTTTTTCATTTTCCCTCTAAGAAGAGTGATTGGTGGAAGTGGAACAATACGGTCACAAGTTATCTGTTTATGGAACAGTGTTGATAAGATAAAGTGGCTCCAGTAGGATGTGGACAGTATTTGGAAGCTTTTGCAATATCTGCCTCTACGGTTCTGGGAAGGGAACCCTATCAAGATTAGCAGCCTTTAAACTTTATTTCTAGAATATGTATTGAGTGATGGGAACATATGGTTAAGTTTTTTAGACCTTGCTGGTTTTATGATATTTGTAATTCTGGATTGGACCATGTAAAGGAAACTTGTGACATTCAGAAATGAAGAAAGGCAGTGCCTACTGTGCATATTCTCATAAGTTGCTTTTATGTTTTTCCTCAAGAGATCACTTCCTGAATGGAAGGTAGTGGTCTCGGATCCCTTTATGTTTTGGAGTATGGACATAAAATATGGTGTTGGGCGGTTAAGTGAAACTCTTATTAATTTGGATTAGTGTTCGAACCTCTACGGTTGTGTTGGACTGACAAACTGAAGACAAGAACAGGCATATTTGATGGAATTTCAAGTCAATAGCCCATGGGGTTTATCTTGATGCAAGAAACATCAAACTATTTTGGATTCTCAAGTCCAGGTAAAAAAGGCTATGGAGATGTCCTCCATATTTAAGTCTTAATTTAATTAATGGCTTAAGTGAATATTGGAAGCGCTTTTTTTCAATGTCTTTTTGTTCACTTGTTGGTGTGTTTGTCTGGTTGAGAGTTCATTTTGGAAAAGCTGGTAGTTTATTTTGAGACTAGGGGAGGAGGGGGTTGGGGTAAAAAATTTGGGTTTTGCTATTGAACATTGAATTTCTTTTCTATTCTTCTGAGCGCATAGTACACCCCGTTCTTTATTTGATAACATACCCTTGGGTTCTCGCGCCCTGTCCCATTGCTCGGATTTGAAGGACAAGGGATTTAATAATTAAGTTCACTCTTGGTTTCAAACTTTGGACTTTTAGAGGGAGCAAGAATACCTTGTTGACTCTTAAGTCTCTACCCACAAAAGAGCCATTGGGGGGGTCAATGATGGTGACACAACTGACTAACAAGTTGGCTATTTTATTTGGTGTTTTGAAGAAAAATATTATGTGGTGCCTAATTTAATTGAAGGGGATGGAATCATGGAATTTCTTGGACTTAAGAATTATGGCACACACAACAAACAGTAGATGTTTCTTCAGGGTTGGCATAGACATAGAAGGGATCTTGAAATCCATCCTTGCTATTACTTGTACATCATTTTCTTAAAAAAATTATTAGTAAGATGATGTTGTTTAGTAAACTGATGCCTTGTTTTTATGGATCTTGTTTTCAATTTTCATATTCTCTGGACACTGATGAAAAGTAGTAGTGTGTTTTAAAATGTGGGGTTGTATTCTTTCCAAGTGTTTCAGGATAGTGATTTGATGATTAGTGTGTATTAAGAACCAGGTGGAGTTGCTTTGGTTGAGATATGCAGGACAGAGCTATTTGAAAGCTAAAAGTGGCTCTCCTGTGTTTTTTTTAATCTTTATTTGTTTTGTATAATTTAAATCTAACTCAATTTATCCTACTTGTAAGCTAATTTATATGTAATATATGATTATTTTGCTCGATTAATCATTTTACTAGTTGGTGTTAATACATTGGCTTTGCCAGCCCTTGAACACCAAACTTAGGATGGTTTGATGAATTGCATTAGTTTTTTAAGTTCAAGATGATTCAAACCCTTGACCTCAATATACTTTTAGTTATTGTTAAAGTTAGACTTACTTTGGTGCTGAGGATTCAAATCTTTGACCTTAATTATTGTTAAAGTTAAGCTTACTTTGGTGCTAATCACATTGTTGGTATGGGTGTATTTTTGTACTTTGATTTAACAAAATTCCAGCATGTGTTCATCTTTGATGGGAAATGTCAGAGAGCACAGCTTGTTGTAGTATCTCCCAATGTTGTTTTTAACTATATCAAATTTTTATGATTGATTTGTCTTCTCTAAACTGTGTAAGAAAACCAAGAATTTGGTATATATTTTCAATTGGCCAACATGAATGTTTTGTTTGTCCCGAAGGAGTGTTGTGTGGCATGGTTTTCAAAAACGTGAGTGTTGTTATTTCAGATATATTCAATTATATAGCAGTGAGTTTTTATTTTCTAATTTCCAAAAAAGAAAATTATGAATTAATGAATATTAGCTATCCTTTTATTAATTAGAATTGGGTTTGTTATTTGATTAGCGAGTAAAGCAGTTCATTTGTAACCTCAATGAAATTCAGGTTTGGTTTCATGCATCCTCTACTTCTGCTACAAGATTCTAAAAATCTCAATTTCAACTGTTTTTCAAAATCATAAAAATATAAAAACTAGTGCGTTTCTATAAATATAAACAGAATTGTGCATGTATATGGTTTGGGTTGAGTTAGTTTAGAGAATTTTTTGAATCAGCTCAAGTTTAGTATCGGTCAAACTGTTAATCCATCCAATTCTATGAATTAAAGTTTTTTTTTTCTATCAAATGATTTTACTTTCACTCCACAAATATTTAAATAAACAAATAAAATTGGGATGATAATATATTTTAACCTATTACTTATCAAAAGGATTAGCAACTTAGTGAATGTAGTAATTTAGTTCAACATTATAGTTATGAGTTCAATCTAAAAAATCGATATTTGCGCAGTCCTCTATATAGGTTGTTAAACCTATTACTTATCTTATTAGTACGTTTTGGGTTTGATGGTCTAAATTTTTTAGATTGTCGATTCTTTACTATGTACATGAGTGTGAATTATTAGAAAGCTATAAATATAAGCTATTTGAATGAGTCTTATTTAAGAAAAATTTATTGGTCATTGGACATATACCAATGGCGTTGAGCTACTACTCTTATTGGCACAAGAGCATTTGTCCAATTTTTTTAGGTTATAATTATTGAAGGTGGGTAGATTCGAACGTCTATTGATTATTAAATATATACTGTTGGGTTATAAAAAGGAGACAACACCTCCATTGATATGAGACCTTTTGGGAGATGCCAAAAAAAAAGCCATGAAGAGTGATTCTCAAAGTGGACAATATCATATTAATGTGTAGATTTGTGGTTGTTTGTTGTCCCTAACATATACTAATACCGCTGAGTTTTGTTGGATGAGCTTCAATTTCAATATACAATGAAGAACTTAAATTTGTAAATTAAGTTTATAATCACTATTTCCATATAGTTTATTCGCTTTATAACTCTTAAAATTCAATTGAAAGTTTTTAAAATAAAAGAGTAATTTAACTTCTACTCCATATGCAAGTTTTTCTTGTGACTCAAGTGAAGAATAATTTATCATAAAATTGCGAGGAACGTATAAAATGTTATCTTTCTATATTAAGTCCTAAAATTAATTCATTGAATTTGATTCAAAATACGTAATAAATAAAATCGGAATTTTTATTTCCCTTTTTTGCATGCCCAAGGCCCATTATTTATTACTATTATTTATTTCTGTCAAATAGCACGCCCCCCTTTTTTTTAGAACAAAAGGAAAGAAATACGAATAATAATAAATTTGTAGTTTCATTGTTTTGTCTCTTTTTCGTCGTTTTATTCATTCATTCAGTCTGTCAATAAATAAATACATTGCCGCCAAAATTCGAGAGAAAATGGAAACTCGCTTCGAAATCGCATCATCATTTTCCTTTTTCTCGTTCTCATCGCCATCCACAATCAATTCCCTCAAATCGCATTTGCAAACCCTAGAATCCAAATCTGCCAATCGCCATTTTCGATTCCTCAGTTCCGATGGGCCGCAAGCAGAGCGACGCAGACCGCGGCGTTTGTGCGCTTGCGATCGTGCTATTGATGGGTATTTGTTCCTGCATTTTGGTTTTTAGGTATTTATATGGAGCTTTTAGGGTAGATTCTGTGGATTTTTCTTCGAGTTTGGTCGATTATGGCGCCGATTCGAGGAGTCGGGATCGCGGTGAGTGTTGCCGTGGTGTTGAGCATTTGGAGCTGTGGGGTGATGCTGTGAAATGGGGTTCTGATTATAAGTTGAATTCGTCGAGGGAGTGCTGTTTGGCTTGTAAGGATATGTGTGATGCTCAATCTGGACGGTGTTTTTGTAATTCTTGGGTGTTTTGTGGAGATCGAAATGCTTGTGGATCGAATTTTGGTGAGGTATGTGTTTATGAGTATCACTTTTTTGTGTTCCGTTTTTGGTTTTGTTCTGTGAGAAATTTGATACTCATTATCACTCATTTGCTAGCATCAAGAATGAGTTTATTCAAGAATATTGGAATTTTGTGTGTTTGTAAATGAAATCTGTTTTATGTGCATGTGAGTTGGGCTGGATGGATAACCATTTGATTTTTGTTTTTGGGTTTTGAAAATTAAGCCTACAACTATCAATTCAACCTATGGTTTTTCTTATTTTGATATTTGTATTTCACTCACTCATGTTTTTGAAAACGAATCCAAACTTCCGAAAACTTGTTTTGGTTTTTGAAATTCGGTTAGGATTCAAATACTTCCCCAAGGGAAGATGGATCTCTTTGTAGAGAATTTGAACAAAAATAAGATTAAATTCCAAAATTTGGTTATCAAATGGGGCTTTATTGATCAGTTTCCAATTTCTCTTTTGGTTGATATTTTTTACATGTTATCCAAACAACAAGCATTTGTTTGGTCGTTGGATGAGAACTCAATGTAGTTATAAGACACTCTTCTTCGTTTATTTCAGTGAATATGTGTATGAATTTTTTGGATTTTGATTAATTTGAAGATTATAGTTTTCTCTGTGTGCCAGTGCTGGTTGAAGAAACAAAAGGAGACTCTGAACCCTGATATAAGAGCCTCAGGAGATCAAGTCATGTGGACTTCTGGCCTTATGTTTGGAGAAAAAGAGGTACTTGCATTTATATCTAACGTGTGCTCTGCCCGTGTCGGATATTGTTAGCAATTTCTATTCTTAACTCGTTATTGAATTGGCGCGATCGGTAAGAAGTAGTGAGATAGGGATTTGAATGGATTCGGTCTTATGAATATGCAATAAAAGTAGATTGAATGATACTCTCTTTTATCATATCACCCCACTTTCGTTTGAAATGCATTCCATTTGATGGCTTCATTTGGATAAAGTTTTTTTTTTTTATTATATATATATATATATATCTTAAACTATAAGGCTGTTACCATGTTGTAGAGCTGCAGAGCTTCCTTGATTTTGTGTACATTTTGCTTGTAACTAAAATAAACTGAACTCCATGGACTAAGAAGTACTATTTCTCCATGTTATTGATTTCGCATGGAAGTTCGTTATTTTTAACCTAACAATATGAGATGTAAATGTAAATGACCTATCATTGTCTAGTGGTTAAATAAGGGCTTTGCAAATCATAAAGTGTTTAGAGGTTATGAGATTAGTCTATGGTTGACCTTGGCAACCAAATGTAGTAAGTTCACGCCGTTGTCTCGTGAGAATAGTGAAGGTGCGCATAAGTTAGCCTCGGCAATGATGGATATAAAAAACTTGATATCTCATTATATATTCTAATTGAGCGAGCCTCCTCATTAAAATTGATATCTCTGTTTTCTCTTTTCAAAGGGGATCATTGGCATGCAGACAAAGTATGGGCTTTTCCGTATAAAGGTAAGTTTTTTTCTCAGTATTCAAGAAGTTTTCGCTCATGACATTGTAATTGTATCAATATTTTGCCATACTTCACATGTATTTAGCTTCATTCTCAAATGGCCAAAATACAATTTACAAGTCAAGTATCCATGCTTTTCACAATGCAGAAAGATCACCATTAAATCTGTAATTTCTTTTGAAATATAAATTTTAAATTTTAAATGGATTACTGAGCATCCATGCTTTTCACAATGCCGAAAGATCACCATTAAATCTGTAATTTCTTTTTCGGATTAACTTCGTAACTGACTGATTGTGAAGGCCAAAAGTGTTTTTTGCCCCTCTAAATTTAGATTATTTGGTAAAAATGTTTTTTTTTTAATTTAATTATAATTTATTTTTTTAAGTATGAAGAAAAATTCCCAAAACTTAGAACCTTCCTCTAGTTTCTTAGAAACACTGGAGAAAATAAAAATCATCTTGCAGTAGGTTTGACTTCAACAAATTTCTTTTTTTATTACCTTCTCTTTCTCTTTGTTCTTTAATTTCATTGTATTTTATGGAGCCAATGTAAGGTAAGGAGTGCAAATTTGATATTTGACTTTCCCTCTCGCAGCTTTTCCCTGCATGTGCTCCTCTTTCTGTGAACTACATTCTTGAGCTCTTATCATCGCGTTGTTTGGGTTGCCAATTTTATCGTGCTGAAAGTCGCGGAAGCTTCTGGTTTTCCGATGGGGATCACATAGAAAATGTAAGCATTACAAGCCCTGCTTCTACATGAATTAATATCAATTAGATGTCTACTTATTATCACTGCTCCTAAAAGAGAGTTATGACAGGATTGAGTAATCTTTATGCAGAGTTGAGTATCTTACTCAACATTCAAAACTTCTAGTTTAAATGAATGAAAATTGTCGGCGCAGTAGTTGAAGACTTGAGCTTGGTCTTAGGATGGACGTGGTTACCCTTGTTTCAAAAAAAGAAAAGAATGAAAATATTGCCTTTGGCTAATCATTTTGTTTTTGAGAAAAATTTAGTTCATGCCAAGCCATGACCTAAACTTTCATACCCACTTGTATAGTTTAATTTGAGCTACATTTTATTTTTTTTCTATTTTTTTGGGTTTAAAAGGAAATAGAATGTGGCCTAAATTGGACTACAAAGGTGGACAAGTTTAGGGTCACTTGCATACTTAAACTTTTCTCTTTGTTTTTTTTTTATTGTTCCATCTGAGAAATGAGAATATCAAATGGAACTAAATGGTTAAATGAAAGATATGTTATATTTTGGCCTTTCTTATGTGCTTTATAGGCTCCATATGGTCCTCCTTTTGCTCTAATCCAAGGAACTTTAGAAGCTCATGGAATCATATTCAAGAAGATCCCAACAGAAGAATGTCAAACCATTCGTCGAGGCTCGGTTGCTTGGGTTGGTTCTGGGCCGGAATTCTTCATTAGCCTAGCAAACCACGACGAGTGGCGTAATTCGTACACCGTGTTTGGATCTGTTCTTCCAGAAGACATGAAAATGGTGGAGAAAATAGTACAGCTTCCAACAAGATTAGAGGTTTGGCATAACATAGATGTCTCTGTTTTGGAGAAACCCATCCCTTTGCAGTTAAAAAGAATGAAAAC
Organism: Sicyos edulis; assembly: GCA_036507275.1. Taxonomy (NCBI): domain Eukaryota; kingdom Viridiplantae; phylum Streptophyta; class Magnoliopsida; order Cucurbitales; family Cucurbitaceae; genus Sicyos; species Sicyos edulis. The sequence goes on along the minus strand of CM071857.1, from coordinate 2,127,157 downwards.
AAATAAATAGCTGTTCTGTTTTCTTCTCTAAAAAAAATAATAAGGGATTTCAACTCTAACTTCATACCTCAATTTGTCATACTAATAAATAGCTGACAAAAAGTTAATATTTCCTATGATCTATCAGTAGGTAAGTATTTAAATCGTTGAATAGATGAATTCATGATGATTTGTTTGTTTGTTTTTTAAGTCAACAATATTTTTTGGGTAGAGATTTGGAAGTATGAAGTTAGAAAAATATTTATATGCATGTGTATAATTGTTTTTTTTTCATAAATAGTCACTAAACAATTTAATAAAATTAAATATTATATACAATACAATAACCAAAATGTTACAAATTTGAATTCTCTATCCCTAAATGTGTTGAATTAAAAAAAATGATAAAAACACTACACACTTTAAAGGGAGTTAAATTATAGAAACTAAATAATCACAAATTGTTAACCATATAACCTAAATTGGTATTGCATTATTATAATTTCAAAGCTCAAATAAAAACCAAACAAACTCATTTACCTACTTTCACTCACTTATTTACATATACATTCCCTTTGTAAATAAATACACGAATCCAATTAAAATATTATTTAAATTCTTAAATAAAGCATGGACTCTACGTAGTCTTCATCTACAAATACACACTTCCATAATAATAATAATCTTACAAATCTATAATTCCTTCCCAATAACCGCCGTCAATCATCAATGTGTCCAAGATCGCTTACATCCAACATGATCCGACCACCAGAAAATCTCCGACGCGTTCGTCGACGATCTAAACCGTTTCCAATCGCCAAGAACGGACCGGAGATCGGCGATCTTGGCGGCAATGGTCCGGCAGCAATTGGCGTGGACAGTGGAGACTTGGTGGAAATCTTTGCTTTTCTGGCAAAATCCACTGAAAAACAGAGTGTTGAGAAACCTAACCTTGAGGTTGAGTTTGGGGATTATGCCGGTTCGGATTAGGTTGAAGAGAACGTCCTGTTCCTTCTGGCCGGCGGTCGAGTTCTTCATCGAGTACCACCGGTCGAAGAGCGCTATGGTTTTGTTGTTGGACCGGACGAAGTAGAATCCGGTGTTGATTGGATTTTTGGCGGACCATGGATTTCCATTGAAGTGATCTGTGCTGATTTGAATGTCTTCTGTTTCGTCTTTGCTTAGCTTTGGAAATGGGTCCCTTAGCCACATTATGTCCGTATCCTGTTCAGTGAAAACATTATAATTTTGGTTAATTTCATTTTCTCATTACAATGTTTATTATGTATTCAAGAAATTGAAGCCATAAATCAACCATGCATGTTGTGAAACTTAACGAGAGAAGAAAGAAAATTGTACATAGTTATTTTAGCCAACTCCCACAAACAAACAAAAGTATATATAGTTCCATCGATATATAATATAATATAACCTACATTAATTCAAATCTCCACATCTAAATGCCTTATATTATTGAATTTAAATTATATATATATATATATATATATATATAACTCTTAGGACATGCTTCTTATTTCATCCCATTCTCCAATCAAAGTTTTCCTGCAATCACTTTTCAAAATAATCTCTTTTTTTTGTTGTACAAAATAATATCTTTTTAAGAATTATTTGGTTATATATATATATAAACTCTTAGAACATGCATGAATAAAGGGAGAAGTTGGAAGAAGAAACACCCTATTTGTTTAAGGTAGAAAAATTTACTTCAAACTCCACATTCCAATCCTTCATTTCAACTTCTTATTTCAACCCCTTCTCCAATCAAAATTTTTCAGCAATTACTTTTCAAAATAATCTCTTTTCCAACACACACCTTCGATAGATAATAAAGTGTCACGCCTTCAATATATTATTTCTCTCTCATTAATCAAGTAATTTTTTTTTAAATCAATTTTTCTTATACTTGTACTACTCCTGTGACACGTTGTTATCCTCATAAATGATGGTGGGTATGTACTAGATAGTTTCTAGGCACTACCCAAGTTGCTCTCTACTTTCTAGGAACTATCCACGCTGCTCTCTTTTTATCTACAATCACTTCTCTAAACAAGATTTTTTTGCAATTTTTCCTACAAACCACCTAATTCAAACAAGGTTTTCTTCCAATCTTTTCTACAAATAACTTTATTCAATAACCACTCATTCAATTAGCACATTCAATCCACTCAATTCTTCTACTTCTATCCAACTCTCCAAAATCACACATGTCCTTAAGCATGATTGGAGATGTTAAAGTAAACTTATTTAACAATAAATGACATGTTTCATCGATCAAGAGATTACAAATTCGAATATGCAACTTCAAAATATTGTTGTTGAAGTAAAAAAAAACATAGATAGAACCTAAATGCACACCGACAAAAAAGCTAAAAGTTTAAAATTTTATAATTCATATAAAAGTGTGTATATAACTCAATTGACATATTAATTATATTAATGATCAATTTGCTGCTTAAGTTTCCACCTTTTATTTACTAAACAAAATCACTAGCAATATAAAAATGAGAGAAAGATGAAGCAAAAAGGACTAAAATATTATTTAAACATAATAATATTCTTGAAAAGCTCACAAAAGACAGATGATTTTTTTTTAATTATTTTAAATATTGAATAAAGAAAGTTGAACTGTTTATGAAGCTAACTCATGGTTTTTCGAGGGCCTTGGCAAAATAAATAATAAGATACAGCCATATGCAAGTTCATCTCCCTACATTTTTCGAGAATAATTTTAATTTTTAAATATTTGAAGTCAAAATAATAAAAATAGAACACGTCCAATTAATTTAACTCCTTGAATTTTAAACCCCTACCTATTGAGCTATCGAAATCCAATAAAAAACAAATTCTATATGGTTATAGTTTCCCTTCAACTTTTCGTGGGGTGAATATATATTAAAAAAAAACAAAGAAGTTTTAACGTTTGGCAATACCTAAAATAAAGAATTTAAAAGCAATAAAACTACCATTTTTGTTCACATAAAAATAAAAGAAATTTCCATTTTTATATAGCATTGATATATATGAAATTGTTGAAACTAAGTGGAGGCTTTTATTTTCCAAAACGAAATGTACTTAGTACAAAATTAAAATATTCAATTTATCAGGATAAAAATATAATTTTAAATGAAGGTTTGATCGATTTAAAAAAGAAAAAAAAAAGAGGGTTTGGTTTTTATAGAAAAAATAACAAATTTGTTACGATTTCTATGATTTTGTGGAAACAATGTAATGTATATCTAGAACGCAATTTTAAATAATTGCTTTTGGATTATTTTCTGGTTTTGAAAAATAATAAATTAAAATGACTCATTTGATATTTGCCCATTGCTAAATAAATTAGCATGCTAAATATTAAAAGACCAAGGTAGTTAATATTTAAAAGGCAGAAACTGTATAATCAAAATTATAAAATGTCAATATAAACATATATAATTCAATTGGGTAATATCTCAAAAAAAAAAAAAAGGTTAAGAGACATATATATATATATATATATATATTTTGTTCTTTCGATCTTGCAGTTTTTTTTGTTACTATATTAAAACTCTACTCTTTAAATATATTCTAGATTAAAGGTTAAATAGATGAATCCACCATACAGTTATGGGGATTTTGGATGTGTAACAAAAAATGACAAAATATTTTAATCTAAAGCACGAAATCCAAAATAATTTCATTCGTATCAGAAAATCCAAATGACTTCTATCACATGAGTTCTATTAGTGATAGAATTCAATCAATGATCGATTAATTCTATCACTACTTAAGAGATAGACTATCACTGAGTGATAGAAATAAATATGCTATAGATGAATTATTTTAAAAATTATGCTACAAATATAATACAAGAGATAGAATGTGTTGTTGATGACAGTTATTTCATTTTCACAAAATTAAAATTAAAAATAAAAAAAAGACTTAAAACTATATTTAAAATCGAATATTAGTTGAAATACTTAGCATTAATATCTTTTGACTACAAAACATAAAAATATCTTTTTTTAAACAGAACAAAAACATACAAATATTACCTTATTTTTATTTTTTGGAAAGAACATACAAATATCACTACACAGCTCACATATACCAAAATTATATAAAATCAACTGATTTTAGTGTAAAATTTTCGTCTAAAATTGAAATTGGATTTAAAAGAATAAAATATTAAAAAAAAAATTAATATGAAATGGAAAAAATAGAAAATGCTCACTAAGAAAAGCCAAGATAAACTTAATAACAAAATTTTATAAAAAATCTCAGTGAGTTCTAAAAATCAGTGGAATTTTGAAAATTTTACTTAGAAAGAAAGCCACGATCCCGAGCAATTCGATTGGGCGGTTTAAACACGCAAACGCTCGAAGTGTAATCTCCGGCGTCATTGCTCCACGATTTCTCCATCATCAAAAAATCAATGATTAACGAAAAAATCTCATGAAGAAATTATTTGAAATTAATGGAACTAAATGGACGATTATTGATAAAATCATGAAGAAATTAAAGAGAAAGGAAAAATGAAACTGAAGCCGCTCACAGAGTTCTTCTGCACATATAATTTAGGCAAATGAATCAGAAACATAATCTACTCTTCAGCGATTGAAATTATAGATCTAAATCGACAAAATCAGGAACAAATGAAAGAGAAAAGGAAGAGACAATTAATTACCGTGAAAACGAAGCTGTAGCCGCGCTTAAGAACCTCGAGAAGGAACAGAGTTCGTCGCCACATCATTTTGATGAATGCATCGGACATGTAAAGCTTCTCTCCGCCGAAATCGACGCCTTCCGTCTCCAATTTGAAGCAGTTAAGCCGCTGAAACCGGCAGCGATCGTACGCCGTCTGATCGACGGCGACGAGAAGGAGGTGATCGAGCAGACGCCGAGTGTCTTCTCCGAACCAGAAGCTGCTCAGAAACACATCCAGCATCGTCGTATCGTCCTTCACGCCTTGATCCGCATACGCCTTGTTGATCACCGCGATCACGACCGTCCTGTTCGCCGTCGCCGTCTTCTCCAGCGCTCGATCCAGTTCGTCTCTCGATTCGATCAATTCAACCTGCAAAAAAAAAAGCATAATGAAATCGCAGAATCGAGAATCGAGAATGTGATCAGCTCTAGAAAATGGAGAGAGTTTGTGTGTGTGTGAGAGCTTTCACCGAAGATGAGCGATGGCGGCAATGGAAGCTTGTGGAGAAGAGAATGAGAGGATTCAAAGAGGAAGAAGGGCCAATGACGATCAAGAAAAATGAAGCGATCAAAAAGAGTAATACAAATCCGTAAGTTATGAGCGGAGGTTTCTTCGGCGGGAAATCCATTTTCGCTTTGATTTTTTAGAAACTCAACCAATTTACTTCCTCATTGTTTAGATGCCCTCTTAATCTTAACTTTTAAATGCAATTTCAGGTCAACCAATTTTTTTTTTTTTTTTTTTCTTTTAGTAGTCTAAATGAAGGAGACCAGAAACCCTATACTCATGGTACAACTAAATAAAAGTTAAATAATTATTATTTATAAGATACAACTCGTGAGGATGATATTAAACTAAATTGCTATCCAATTTTTTGTTTTATTGTTTTTTTAAAATTTTAAATCAATTGAAAGTAGTTTAGACCCAGTTTCATAATCATTTAGTTTTCTTTTATTTTATTTTTTTTAATTTTAAATCAATTGAAAGTAGTTTAGGCCGTAACCATTAGTTTTTTCTTCTTTTTTTTTTTTGCAATTAATTTCATTTTCTGCAAAGTGTGGTGAAATTTATTCAAACTCACTTAAATCAATTGTCGAGTTTTGACCGAACATTACCGTCGCTATCTGGTTGAAGAATATCTCAATTGCAGCTTTAATTTTAGTTAAAAAAGAAGCTTTCAAATAAATATTATTTGTTTAAAATTACTGAGGAATTTATTAATGAAGGAAGAGGATGACTGGTTGAACATTATTTGTTCCGATTAACTAAATTGATTGCTAGCAGCTCAACTGATTTGAGGGTATTAGCTGAAAAAGTTATTGAAAGTTATGCGTTAAAAACTGAAATGTATCAACTAAAACTAATTGAAGCTATAGACATTTTGGTTATTTTATAGGAACGGTCCAATTTTTCTCTATAATTACTTTGAAAACATGCATTCTTTCTTATGTGTTTTGAGACTTCAATTTGGCTTGTTTTTATGCCAAGAAGTACATCAAAAGAAAGAAGAAGAGAAGACCAAGCTAACTCAACAAGAATCACATCAAACAGATCGTATAATCGAAAGTTATGACTCATTAAACCGTCACCAAATTGATTGAAAACTGGTTGAAGACTATCACATGAAAAATGATAAAAGTTCGTGACTGTGAGGTTAAAATAGATTACCATCAAACAAAATAACCAACGCGCCACCAACCTATTTGATAAAGTTCGACTCTACAAAGTGAGTCTAGTCATAATTGAAGTTTTGTGGTTGAGCTTTTATAGAAGATTTTTTTTTATCAAGTAAAATAGTTAAAATCAAAATTTTTAGTTTGTGTTTATGACTCGAGTTAGAGATTCACTTCCATATACGCCAGACATCACTAACTCATCCCTAATTTGTAGCAATATTTTTTTTTTTTTAATTGATTCGATATAAAATTAAAAATTAAGGACGAAGAAGATTTTAGATAATATTTTTTTAGTAAATTTGAGATACATGTCTAGTGATTTCGAGACCACTTTGGTAAACAAATAGTGGAAATACACTTGAAGCAAACCAAAAATTTTAAAAATAAAAATAAATAAATAAAAGAAAGAACGAAAAAAGAAAAAAAAAAAAAAAAAAAAAAAAAAAGGTTTCGATGTGTCGTTAAGAAGTTGACGATTATAGTGTACGCTGCAATGTTTACGGATCTGAGCAATGGGGAGGAGGGTTTCCGACGTATCGTCCGCCCAAAGCCTTCCCCCAATTCCAATGCAGATTTTCCTTTCCTATACCCCACTTTTATTAATCACTTCAATAAATCTTGACACGATTTCGTATTCTCAAAGCCAAAAATGACTCGGACTTTAATGGTACATTAGCATTTAGAATGGATTTAATAACTATATAATAGTCAACTTCGTATGAATTAAAAACAATATTAATAATAGTAATGAATCATTCAATTCAATCTCCTACTCAATGTATTCACTATAATCACTATAATCAAGTTGACTATTTCAATTGGATAACACAAAATTGAAATAGATAAATGTGAAAGTTTGAATGAATTATGATAATAAATTAGAAATGCTAACAAAAGGAGAAACACTCGTAGAAAGATGTTAACTAGTGAGTCAATGTCGTAACTGAGGAATCAGATATATCATAAAAAAATTATTCAATAAAGTGACCATAATAATAATCTCACTCAATGTGTCCACAAATGATGGTACAATGAGTTAAAAACTTGGACTTAAAAACGTTTTTTAAGAGGTCTCAGGTTATAGACCTCCTACTTGTGACAACAATTTGTAAATACTTTCCAACTGTGTGTCTACTCCGAGGTATCTCAGAGGAGTAAAGCTCGACACCCGATTATCAGAAGAGGGAAAAAAAACTACATGTCGAATTTAAGTTATATGATCCCTAATAACCACTATATTCAAATTTAAGTTACTTTTACCATTTCTCTTCATGCATCCAACAGAGCAAAACTACATGTCGAGGAGGCTGTCACCAAATAAAGATCTAGTTGAATGTGTAACAGAAGAACACACAATGTAGTTTATTTACAAGTGATATAGGATAAAATTCAAAGCATTGGAAATTAAATAGATGGGAGTAAAAGAGAGGCTTAAACTTGATTAGATAACATTGCAGATGGAATGTTTTCTCTTTGGCTTCTTGGATTTTGGAGGTTGAAGAACCACCTTAATTGCAGCATCAAACACAGCCTTTACATTCTGCATTTCAAAAAACACGTTCACTTTTTTTAGTTCAACAACAATTGGAGGCGGAAGATTCGAGCTTATGACCACATGGGTCATAAGCACACACTTACGCCAATCGAGCAGAAAAGAAGTTCAATTAGCAGTAACTAAATCATCTTAAGGACTATAAACTTTTGTTTTAAAAAAGAACAAAAGGCCTCAAGTCAGAGAGAGGATTAGAAACTCCCTTCAAATTCAATTAAAGTGTTCCATTGAGATCATCCATTCAATCATGCCCAATAAAAATATTAGGATATGGTATTAGAAATTTTATGGCTTAAATTTTGTTTTAATTTTTAAATTAATAAAAAAAATTAATGAATAGTTAAATCCAAGTGACAAACTATTTTTTGACGTTGTATTTTAGAAAATTGAAATAGACAATATGTGTGGTTCAGCAACGAAACTACGAAACTGGTTTGGTTAGTTTAGTAGAGTTCTTCCATTCTATTTCTATTTGGTTGATATCTTTGAGTAGTCTCCATCTCAACTATTCTCACGAGACAACTACCTATAACCTTACAACTTTTAGTTATCCAAATAATTCGTGGGATATTAAATCCTCGCAATTTACATGATATTTTTTACTATTAAGTCAACCAATAGTGGCGGTAGGCTTTTTCAATTATGACTTGAACGCTTAGGGCTAGTTCTTGATTTTCACACTTCCAACCATCCCAAGAATAGCTGAATAAGTCCTTCAATGTTAGAATTTATGGAAACATTTTCTTTTAGATTTGCTCTTAATTTTATTTATTTATTTTTAGATTTTCTCTTAATCAGCTTTTGAGAATAACATTTTATGTTTTTGCTTCCAATATAATAAGAGGTGATAATCACCTACCTGTTGTGTCTTTGAACTGCACTCAACATATGCCACTGCTCCAATAAGCTTCTTTAGTTCCTCACCCTGAAAAAAGGGAAGATTGTCTACACTTGCTTTACATAAAATTTTGGAGAAAAGGACATCATGTATAACATGGAGAATGAAGTACATTCAATGACAGCCCAGTGTGTAACCAACACTGTGTAAACTGCAAATGAAGACTAGCAGTTTTAACAGGTGGGTAGCAGAAGCGAAAATGAGATTCGAAAGGAAAATGAAATAGTTCCGAGTGTTGACCTGTTTCGTTGATATCGTAGATGCCCCAGGATAGTCCATGAGGAATTGTTCGCCGTCTCTCAGATCTGCCATCCCAAGTAACATCATAGGACTTTCAATCAGAACAATACTACACAATGCAAAGAAAAAATTTGAGAAACAAGGGTAAGGGCGGGTGTGGGACAAGTAGGAGCTTCAAGAATAATCTTCCTATCGACATTACGAATCAACCATTACGAATCAACAATGGAGACATGAACATGCATCATTTTACATAATACAAATATTTCTATATCATGTGGGGATACTAGTTTAATATTCGACTTGCACGTAGATGCTAAATAGTTGGTATCTGATTACATGATGCTGAAATTAAAAAAGAAAAAAATTAGGGAGTGTGCGGGCTAGTTTAGGCGCACGACAATAATTCTCCTAGGACAAACCGCCTGAACTGACCCTACAACATTTAGTTGACAAAAAAAAACTTTTAGGAAATCAATTCCCAGGTAGGTGGTCATTATGGATTAAACTCATAGCTTTTTAGTTTGTCCAATAACCTCTTGACCACCAGGCCAATCCATAATTTGATACACAAATTTTTCTCTGGCGGTGTCTGTGAAAAGTTAAGATTTTTCCATTTGTAGATGTTTATTCTTATACCAGCCCACAAAAACAACCCATCAGAAAAATTATGAGAAACTTAAGAGTAAAGGAATTGATAATTCAGGCAATAAAATTAAAGTTAAAGAAGAAAGGCACCTAGCTTTGTCCCTACAAGAATAATGGGCACTGATGGGGCATAATGCCTTAACTCTGGGATCCACTGCTCCAAAAGAAAAAGACATGAAAAAGAATCTAAATACCACAAAAATGAACCAAAATAATAGACATTCCAAGAATTGAGCAAGAAGTGAACTTACTTTCTTTGATACATTTTCAAAGCTGGCCCTACTTATGAGCGAAAAGGCGATAAGGAAAACATCAGCTCCTCTGTAACTCAAAGGTCTTAGCCTGTTATAATCTTCTTGACCTGTAAAGAGATCCTTTTAATATTCATACACCACTTTGGTATCATATTAGTTGAACAGTTGACTTCTTTTTTGGTATTTGAAGGCTGGAGAAGCTAGTGGCAATACCTTTTCATTATTGATTGGTGTACCCATTTTAAAATGGAATTTGAAGTTATGATAGTCTATCAAGTTTTCAAATATTCATAATGATATTTCTGGAAGATACTATGCCATCAAGTGCCTTCAGAACAAGGACTCTTGTTCTTTATTTTTCCACTAGATTTCCAATTATACCAACAATATAAGGACAAAAAAGAACACCTAAATTGATGTCATTATTGAAAAATATGGAAGAATCTGTGGAGTAGCTTATGAACTGGACAGGACATATTTGGAACACACATTCTGAGAAGAACAACTCTGTAATATGGTTTCATTCTAAAGTCCATCTCAATTTCCTATATGTACTTGATGTGACCTTTTAGAATATGCATATTATATTGCTATTGATGACACAAAAATTTTCTTCTAAGGCAAGAGAACTTGAATGAAAAAACTATAATCCATAGGTTGAACTACAAGTCTACAACTATAGTCCGGGACTATAGTTTGCGTTCGGTTTCAATTTGATCCTATGATCTCAAAGGTTTCATTCGCCTTGTAGTTTGGCCAAATCTCCTAAAACATCATTCAATTTTCCATATATCAAGGTTTTCATACTTCATTGGACATAGTAGAGGCAATTAGCTTTGAGCCAAATCATATGAAAATACATAAATACCAACAATCTAATAACAAAACTGCATGCCAACAAGAGCATAGCTCGATGATGAATTTCCTAGTAACCAAGGGCAAGAGGTTACGGGTTCGAATGGCCCCACCGACCCTGATTTCAAAACACAAAACTGCATAAATGAGGCATGCTAATCAGAAACAGAGGAAAAGGAAATTACCAGCAGTGTCCCAGAGACCCAAATTCACAGGCTGCCCATTAACCAAAACATTGGCACTGAAATTGTCAAACACAGTAGGAACATAATCCTGCCAAAGAAAAACACATCATCATCAAACCAATAAATAAATTCAATTTCAGATAAGCTAGAAACTCCTAAGAAATTAATCTGTTAGAAAAACGAAACAACAATCAAAAGAAAACAATAAAGAAACCTGAGAAAAAAATACACAGACATAGTTCAATAACGATGGGCTAGCTATGTCCACATGCATGGGCAGAGAGGAGACAATTTTATTAATTAAAAAATACAAGAATACAAATGTCAGTCAACTGTGGCTAGCGTTTATAAAAGAGTTTATATTGTGCAGACTCATAAAACTCTATTACAAATTACAAAACAGGCCCAAATAAATAAAAGTTCATATATAGAAATATAAACCCAAGTCAGCAAGCACCCGAGGACGGGGCATCAAATAGTTCAAGGCATATCTCATCCCAACTGATAAATAGTTCAAGGCATATCTCATCCCAACTGATAATAACAAAATCAAGAGAACAAATCAAACAGAAAATAACAAAATTAACAGAAACCCAATTGCAGATAAGCTACAAAAATCAAGAAAAACAGCCCAAAATAGCAAAATCAATAAATCAAATCAAAGAAACACAAGTTCATACAGTCGGGAAAGTGTTGCTGGTGTAAGAAATAAGAAGGCAAGTCTTCCCCACAGCACCATCGCCCACCGTGACACATTTGATGAACTTGGTGGCCGCCGTCGGAGCAGCAGAGGCGGCGGCGCCGGCCATGAACGACCGTTTTTCCGGCGGATGAAGCAAAAACAGACGATTTCAAAGAAATCCCAGTTGCCGTTTTCACTTAACTTTCAAGCAACTATGAATTGGGAGGAGGGTTTGGAAAGGGGCATTGAATTTTGGAGGAAATGGGGCTGAAATTGAGGTGTCAAAGAAGGAAAAAAAGGGAACCCCACAAAGAGAAAGATGAATTATGGGAAGAGAATCAAAGATGAGCAGAGCATTAAAATCAATTTTGGAAGAAATTGAATGAGATGTTTGGAGCAGTGGTTTTGCCTTTTTCTTTTCTTTTCTTTCGGGACCCCATGCAGATACGCGCTTCTACAACGCACCGCTGCCGCTTTATTTATTTTCTTTCCCTCTCTTTTCATTTCCCTTTCTTTTTTTATAATATATATTTAAATTCATTTCTTAGACTCTATTTGATAACCATTTTATTTTTCATTTTTTATTTATGAAATTTAAGTATACAAAAATTATTTTACTATACTTTTTTTTCTTATTTGATACCTACATCTTACCTATATTTTAATAAACAAAAAAAGTAGCTTCCAAAAACTTGTTTATGTTTTTTAAATTTGGTTAGTATTTTCATATTTTCTTAAAGAACGATAGATACATTATAGGAAAGATTGAGCACATGATAAAAAAATTTGAATAAAAATAGGCTTAAATTTCATAAACAAAAAACAAAATGGTTATCGGGATTTTAGTTATTTCAATCATTTTTACTTACTTTCTCTCTCTTTTTGTTTACTTTTATATTTATTTCTTAAGAAAATAATTTACATAAAAAATAAAATAATCACGCCGCCTCCGAAAATGTCAGTGGTGTGTTACTTTTCTTGTTTAGTGGTAATCTAATTCAACATAACGATTAGATGTTCACAATCAATATTTGACTCTCGTAGTAATATCATCTATATATAATTTATGATTTTCTCTCTCAATTTGTATTCAAATAATAATAAACGATATTGTTAATTTAAATATTAAAAGTGAATACGATTGAAATGTCAAAAGTAAATGGGTTGAATATTGAAATATATAAATCGAATTAAGAATAAATGTTAAACCATTTTGGTTACTTTAGATGTGAGCACTAATACTTTTTACTGTTTTTTGTTTTTGTTATAATTATCACGTAACTAGCTCATATTTTTTCAAAAAAAAAAAAAAGCACATATTAGCAATAGCAAAGATTTTTCATAATCAAGGCACAAACATAAGTTGAAGCCTCAAATGAAATCTACAACACTTGATTAACTGTCAAGACTTTTTGGCAAACTCGAACTAAGATTACTACTCTCTTTTTACCCGCTCTTTAAACTCATATTTTCGTAAACATCAAATTGGTCTAGATGAGAACATTGTCATCTACTCAATAAGGCATTGTAACTTTCAATCTCACATTTACTAGCCGCTAAAGTCTAATATGAACTCAGTGTAAAAGAAGTCAGGATTGAAAACATCTCTCAAGTATTCATTTGATTGGCAACATAAGTTTTTTTAGCGAAACTCAATCATGATCAAACTTCAACAACTCAGATATTTCAAAAGAATACGAACATAACTATTGATTCACTCTCAACCATCTTATAGGTAACACGTTAAACTACATTTACTACAAGCTCACACAATGGGCATTTCATAACACGTAATTTTCACATACATAGAGTATTCTCAAAAACGTTCAGTAACAAGCACACACTACTATCAAATATAACACAACTTCGTATAAACTCAAACCAATCTCGATTCACAAGCACCAACCTACACAATTGATCATGGAAATGAACAATCATCAATCACTTATACCCTCTTACATATCATGACTCTCTAAACATGCAATCACGTAACATTTACAAAACGAACATCACACTACAAAGGTACCAATTAAGTATGAACCAACCCGCCCTACAACTTTTTTATTATTATTAAAAAGAAAATTACAACTCCGAATTGAGACTGAAATTTAATTTGTTCCCAATTATATATATATAATTATAATTATATACTGAACAAAAAACGTGTTTAAATACTTACACTATGTATTAAAAAAAACTTACCGTATGTATTATTGAACACAAAACGACAAAATTTACGATGTTAACTTTAAAAAGAAAATAAAAATAAAGACAGAGAAAAAAGAGGAAAGGAAAAACAAATTAAGAACTTTCAGTTTCGTTACTGTGCGCAGGAAACCTCGCTAGGGTTTTTGTTATAAATTATTTTTAAAATTTTTATTTCAAAACGTATACTGTTCGTAGATTTCTTCATTTTTCTCTCGCATTAACGAAGCGAAACTAAGGAAGTAGAAGAAAAGATTTCGTTGAACGAGCTCATAAGGTATTTTCAGGAATCTGTATAATCATGTGGAATTGAATCTCTTGATTTAGGGTTGTCGACCTCATAATTCGATGGATTTCGTTTTGGTGCAGCGAAATGCAATCCCAGACTGTTCATAACAATTTTTGAGCTTTTAAGTTTCTCGATGCTGCAAATGGCATTATTCAGAGCAAGAACGTTCTTATTTAAAGGCTTTTCAACGCTTGCTTCTTATCCTACTCATGTTTGCGTAGTTGGGAGTGGACCTGCTGGTTTTTACACTGCTGAGAAGGTGAGTTTTTTTTTTGAGTATATATCGGGGGAGGGGGGACAAATACCGATTCTCGGATTGAACCTTTGACGTTGATGTTGAACTGGTTTATAGCCAAACAATGAAACCATTGTGCCACCGACCTATTAGGTGGTGAGAAAGTGAGTTTATTACTGTTGTAGAGTATATTACTATGATATGAGATTTATTGTAGTTTGGTATAATTAAATTTAACCGCTTAAGCTCGTGAGTTTATTGGTGAATCAACATGATTCAATGTTTATTTAGATAATATGGGTTTATTATGAGTATAATTATTTCTAAAAATACAAAATTATTGTGTTAATTGGGGAATTTGAAAACCATTATGGAGTGGCCTAGTGACCAAAAGTATCTTAAGTAACTAAGAGGCGATGTGTTTTATACATGACGACCACCTGCCTAGGAAATAATTTCCTACGGATTTCCTTGACTTCCAGATGTTGTAGGATAAGTAGATTTGTCCCGTGAAAATAATTGAGGCGTGCATAAGCTAGTCATACACTCACTGGTGTAAAAAAAAACAAGAATTTTTTTTTGGGACATCTGAAAAATTGATTGTTGATGTGTTTTTATATCAATAGTTGTTGAAGGCGCAACCCAATGCTCAAGTTGATATAATTGATCGTTTGCCGACCCCTTTTGGTTTAGTGCGCTCTGGCGTGGCACCTGATCACCCTGAAACTAAGGTGAGAAGAGAACCTTGCTAGTTGTTTCTTCTATCTGCTCTTAGATTTTGAAAGTGTAGTATAAGTTTTATCTGCTAGTGAGGACTGAGGATAATGTTGCAACAGATTTAGAAGGCAATGGTTGATCGAAGAGAAAACAAACTATTTCAGTTGTTGAATCCTTGCTAGACATTCTTCTGCTATTCCATTTATGTAAAGGAAGTTGTAAAAAATGTTTCAATAATGCCTTTTGTATTCACAACAATGGTTTTATTTGGTTGTTTAAAAGATCAGTATTGATTGAGCTAAGTGGATTTTGAATAATATATTTTGAAACAACGACCTTACTCGAACAGGATCTATTCTATAGGTTGTATGTCCTTGAGTACTAAATGGTGTATTTTGAAACTTGTAACAGATTGTTGTCAATCAGTTTACTCGGGTTGCACAGCATGAAAGGTGTTCATTCTTTGGTAATATTAAGCTTGGATCTTCTATTTCATTGTCGGATCTCCGTGAGCTGTATCACGCGGTAAGTCTTTGGCTTTAGGCATGACATTGTTATGCTAAAAACAGCTTCTTTCTTACATTTCAATAATTGTGGTTAATTAGGTTGTGCTAGCATATGGAGCAGAAAGTGATAGAGCTCTCGGCATTCCTGGAGAAGTACGTTTAGTTTAAACTTCTAATTTTGCACTTATAGTTTACTGCATCCTGGTAGATCGCTTCGACATTGTTCATACTGCTTAACTCAATAATTGTGCAATCATAGTGAATGAATTTTTTCCTTCTTTCTGAATCATTAATGAAACTGCAACTACTAATTCACAAGTCTATTAGTTCAGCACATTGACTTTGGATGCCATATCCTTTTATAGGATTTGTCTGGCATACACTCGGCCAGAGAATTTGTTTGGTGGTACAATGGGCACCCAGATTTCAGAAACCTAAATCCTGATGTAAAGGCCACTGATACAGCTGTAATCCTTGGCCAGGTAACTTACAGGGTATTCTGTCCTTAATTTGCATCAATAGAAAAAAAAATCTGACTTTTACTTCCAAATAAATTCCCATGATTTGGGAAGAATCATGAAGCTTTTAAGATGGGTCAAACAACGATTGAAATGGGTCTATAACTTCCAGGGAAATGTAGCTCTAGATGTTGCACGCATCCTTTTACGACCAACATCAGAATTGGCAACTACAGATATTGCTAGTCATGCATTGGAGGCTTTGCAGGAGAGCTCTATAAGGTAGGTTTTTTTAGTTCATTAGAGCATTAAAACTAATGCTATTGTTTCCTTTTTATTCTAATTGTTGGTTATATAGGAAAGTTTTTTTGGTTGGAAGACGTGGACCAGTTCAAGCCGCCTGTACTGCTAAAGAGTTGCGTGAAGTTCTTGGTATTCCTCAATCCTCAACCTCCTTATCATTGATATCGATGTTTATTTGTAGTACACTTATTCTTGTACCGTTATCGTTGAGACTAAATTCTAAGTGGGAACTTATTTTATACTTTTTCAAGTTGAACCCGTGTATGAGTTGTTTAATTTCCTCACTGCTCAGGTATCAAGAACTTGCACATTCACATACATGAATCTGATTTGCTGATGAGCCCAACAGACGAGGTATAATTCAATTAAACTTATCTCTATGTTAACTGATGAGAAATTCTAGTGGTTGTCTAAATCTTAGCTCTTTCTCTCTTGAGCTGATGGCACAGTTGGCTAGGACATAGACCTCGTAGCTCAAGAGTGATTCTGAAATTAAGAAATTTACCAATCACTAAAATAAACATTATGTTGTCTTATCAACACCATCCTTGCTTAATACTGTCTTTTGAAAAGGAAGAGGTGAAAAACAGTCGAATACAGAGGAGAGTTCATGAGTTGCTTGCTAAGGCTGCTGCCTCTGCACCTCTCCATTCTGGCGCAGGTCTACACGAATTGCATTTTATTTTCTTTCGCAAACCAGAGGAGTTTCTGAGCTCAGTAGACAAAAAAGACCACGTTGCCGGCGTTCGATTTGAGAAGACTGTTCTTGAAGGTATCTATGTCCTATTTCTTATGTCCTAGATATGTGCATTATACTTATCTAATTATGCTGAATCCTGAAGAACTCATTTCTGAAACTTGTCCTAATCTTGTTCCAGTTTCATTTCACTTGTCTTTGCTTCATTTCTACCATTACTGGAAATTTCTTACGTTCCTTCTCAATATCATGCATCCTATCCCATCCTAGTATGTCCTTGTGCTACTTATTGCTTTATTTGCTTTTATTCTGTAGGTTCTAGCCCTGGAAAGCAGATGGCTAGAGGTACTGGGGAGTTTGAAGACCTTGAGTGCCAGTAATTCCTTCATAGTTTAAATTCTGTTTTTTTTTTGTAACAAATTATACATTCTGTTTGTGCAAGTATATATCTTTCACTTGCCTGCACAAGGATTTATTTTCCTCGTATAAATGGGGAACTGCATGAAGACCTTTCACTCATTAAAGTTTTCCCTTGCGATTTAAAATTAAGAAGATATGCTGTATGAGATAATGAATATGAATTGATGTTTCCCTTTTGTTTTAGCAGACTGACTACTTTCTTTCTTTTCTGTGAAAATAAGCACGTCTAGATTCAATTTCTTTTTTGATAATCTAACTCAACTTTTCACAGGATGGTGCTAAAGAGCATAGGTTACAAATCAGTGCCAATTGATGGTTTGCCCTTTGATCATCAGAGAGGTATGCGATTAAGATTTCGATGAGAACTTTCTCTACATTATTTATTACTTAGTTTTCAATTTTTTTTTTTTAATATTCGTTAGTCGATCAGCTTACGCTCACCTCGACTATTCTCATGAGATATTGATAGGATCCGGCCTTGGCATTTTAGGAATATTAGTATTTATTAATTATTAGTTAATTGCTATTTTAAATGTATTGGGCTTGGGCCTATTATTAGTCTTTTATTAATTAGGTCAAATTAGGGTTTAGGGCTATAAATAGGAGTTGTTAGGTCATTGTCAATCATCCATTGAATTATCGTCTTTGTACTTTGGCTCTTTGAGAGATCCTCTCAAGAGAATTATCGTAGTTTAATAAAAAGTGTGGTAGATCATATCATTTTGGTATCAGAGCCATTTACCGATCCGGGAATGGTGAGTACTAAAATGGAAACAAGGATGCAAGAATGCGAAGAAGGGTCGGCTGATTTGGCAAGAAGGCTAAAAGATGTGGAAGCAAAGATGGAGTCAATTCATGAACGTTTAGGGAAAAAGATGGATTTGAAGTTTGAGCAGCAGGATGCAAAGTTTGGGTTACAATTCGAGATGTTAAACCGGAATATGCAATTGTTGATGGATTTGAACAAAGCGGATAAAGGGAAGGGGATTGTGATCGAGGTACCGAACGTGGACTCGACCGAAGGAACGAATAGGGCAGCGGCTGGCATGAAGGCGGGCTCAACGACGGAACCCAGAGGCGTGGCAGCAGGCGCTGAGGTGGGCACGGTTGGCGTGGACGGCGATGTTGTCGGCGGGCTGGGGCGTGGAAGCACGGGCGTGGAGGTCGTGGAGGGTTCGCGCGCGGGCGGGGAGCTAGGGCGCGGGGGTGCGGGGCCGGGCGGCGCAGAGTGGCATCGCGGCGTGTGCTCGGGTGGGGCAGGCTGGGGCGCAGGTGACGCGAACTGGGGTAGCGGCACGTGCTCGGGCGCGGGCTCGGGTGGGGCAGGCTGGGGTGAGGGTGACGCGGGCTGGGGTGTGGGACCGAGCGGCGGGGTTGGTCGCGACGTGGGTGTCGGGCTGCCAAGCGCGGGTATGGGCATCGAAGGGCCGGGCTTGGGTGGGGGTCCCGGCGCTAGTAGGTTGGGGCGGTACGGGCTGGCTGGGTCGGTGCAGTCGGAGCAGAACAGGTTCGACCAGGGAGAGGGGTTTCCGGGGATCTTTGGCGGGGAAAATTTACCGGGGCATGAGTTCGACCGAAGGGGAGACCCGAGAGTCAACAGGAGGGGTAACAGGTATCTGGAAGAGAGGAGGGTGTGCATCGGTTATGACAGGCCGCTAGCGCATGACGGTTGGAACGATCGTGGTTGGGGTGACAATTTCCGAAATACGGGACGGGAATTTGGGCGGAGGGGAGAAGAAAGATTTGAACGGGGAGGACAGAGAGCAGTAGAAAGGGAGCTAGGAAGGACAAAGGGTTATGCTTCCGCTGCGATGAACAATTTGTCCCAGGACATCGTTGTCAAAAGAAGGAGCTCCAGAATTTGGATGTGTGGGTCGTTCGGGATGCGCACGAGTGCCAGGATGCTAATGTGACAGACTTTTTGCCAGAAGACGGGGCTGTAAAAGATGGCATCGGAGATGGAACACCTTGAGGACAAGGTGGCTCTTGGGGGGGAAAGTATTGATACGATCCGGCCTTGGCATTTTAGGAATATTAATATTTATTAATTATTAGTTAATTGCTATTTTAAATGTATTGGGCTTGGGCCTATTATTAGTCTTTTATTAATTAGGTCAAATTAGGGTTTAGGGCTATAAATAGGAGTTGTTAGGTCATTGTCAATCATCCATTGAATTATCGTCCTTGTACTTTGGCTCTTTGAGAGATCCTCTTAAGAGAATTATCGTAGTTTAATAAAAAGTGTGGTAGATTCTATCAGATATACCGTCTTACCCTACACCGCTTGGATGCCAAGGAAATTGATAGAAAATTATTTCATAAGTAGGTGGCTACTATGGATGGAACTCTATCACCCCTAGGATAGCCAATGTCTTTCTTTGAGTTTTCATTTCTTATTTTGGGAATCTTACATGCCAGTGTCATTGTCTACTTATTTTTACCGTGTACTCACTTTAGCCTGCTCTTTTTTGTTAACTGCCGGAAAGGAATTAAAAATAAATAAATAGATAAGGCTCCCCTCAAGGTCCCAAGTTCCCCTTAAGGTCTCAAGTTTCGAGCCTTCCCTGTGATAGTACTCCTTCGATGTCTCCGGTGTCTGGCCTAGGGACGGATGTGGTTACCCTTGTTTTAAAAAAAAAAAAAGATAATAAAGAGGAAAGAAAAGACGAATAAAGTGCATTTGCAACATCAAGAATATTCATACAAAAGACGAATTGTTTTTCTTTTTAAAATCAAAATTATGCCCTCGAGCTGCCAAGGAAAGACTTCTTCTCTAGTGTTATTCTTTGCTGATAGTTTCATTAGTAGGAATCGTACCGAACATTGGAGGTCGAGTTGTAAGCAATATTTCTGGAGATACCACCCAACTTGAAGAAGGATTGTATGTATGTGGGTGGTTGAAGAGAGGACCGACTGGAATTGTTGCAACAAATCTTTATTGTGCTGAAGAAACTGTGAGTCAATTTAGTCCTTTAACTTTGGGATTAATATCTATGTGGTACTTTTAAAATTATAATTTATATCTAATAGATGATCTAATTTCTAAAAGTTTCAAATTTGTCCAGGGCCTAATAGATATAAAGTTAATGGAC
The DNA here is from genome assembly GCA_036507275.1 of Sicyos edulis. NCBI lineage: Eukaryota > Viridiplantae > Streptophyta > Magnoliopsida > Cucurbitales > Cucurbitaceae > Sicyos > Sicyos edulis. Next base: position 2,106,561 of record CM071857.1, on the reverse strand, counting down.
TTATCAGATACAAAATTGAAAATTTAGGTACTTATTGGACATGTTTGAATGTTTAGGGACCAAATAGACACAAACCGATTAAACTTATAATTCAACCGTATTTTTATTTGTTTTGCTGCTTATGATAAAATAAAAAGAATAGACTAGATGTGGGATGATTAAACGAAAACGAAGGAAAAACACCATGATTTAGTCAATAACTAAATAATAAATGGAGCATAGTGATCAGATTTAATATCCTACAAAATACCTTAAAGTTGTAGTGTGAAAAATAGTCGAGCAAGTTAGTAGACAGATAGTTGTATTGTGAGAATAGTCGAGCAAGTTAAGCTTAAATAGTACTGGATTTATTATTATTATTTTTTAAAAAATTAAAAATTAAAGAAATGAGATGAAGAGGAAGGGAAAAGAGTAGTTTTGAAGATAACAGTCTGTGCCCAACCCTTCATTTCTACCAGAATCTGATTGATTTTTTCTTCAAGATTTGGAATTGAATTCATGGTGTTCTCTTTATCAATTTTGCAATCATGCCCTCAATGTATCTTGCTACAAATACTTCAACATGACAGAAAATCATTTCATTACAAATGCAAGAGTTTGAGCACCAAAGGGCTTTTAAATGCACTTTTTAAAACGTCTTTTGATCCTTGATTCTTCAGGTTGCAAGCATATGTGAAGACCTTGACAAAAGAGGATCCTTGTCTAGCGCACCGAAACCCGGGAGAGAAGGTCTGTTACGTGCACTAGACGATCAAAACGTAAGAGTTGTACCGTTTAGTGCTTGGGAAAAGATAGACTCTGAAGAAAAGAGGCTTGGGAGTCTGAAGAACAAACCCAGGGAGAAGTTAACCACTTGGGCGGAGCTACTAAAGGTGGCCATGGAATGAGTAAATTATGAAGATCTCTTTTTGGTTATTCATTTCTATCCCTCTTGTCATTTTTCCAAATATTGCAACTCCTTAGAAGATGGAATCATATCCGGCATACGGTTCCAAACATAGCTCGAGATCTCCCTTTCAATACTTCGGCTGTAGGGATAACCTACATTACTTCTCGCTCTCGAGCACCGAGCATCTCGTACGGAGAGATTGAATCGGATTCTATCGAAGAGGCCAACAATAAAAGATGCTGAACATTCTTTCTAGGGAGCTGGAGAGGATGGATTTAAGGTATTCTTTAGCAGAAAGACACTTGTATTAGGTTCAAAATCCATTTAAAATACCAATTTCAGAATTAGATTGTTTTAATTTTGGGATAAATGAGTGCCAAACATATATAGTCTATGGTAAATCAATGGTGATTTTTTTTTTTTTTTTAGTACAAGTTGGGGAAAGGGAGATTATAGATACCAATTTTAGGGATCGAATCAATGGCTGTGGAGTGGAAATGGATTAACATCAAACTAGATAACTAATTGTGTCATCGATCCATTTGATAAATCAATGGCAATTTTAGCAAAAGTATCTCTCAATTAGTTATATTATTTACCCAAGAAAAACGAAATTGCTGACCTTCTAAACTAAAATATGAAAAGTGTCTTTTATAAGATTGCTTAAATTCATCTTTACATATTTTGAAGGTCTGAAAAGTTATAGAGTGAAAAGTACATTGTGAATGCAATTCGTATTTCTTAATTCTTACGTAAACTAAAAAATATTAGATAGAGGTATACTCTCTTTTAACCTATTTAGGTAGGACTAACGTTAAAGAGTTAACAATTGAGATTTGTAGCAAAAAGTTCATTTGGATGTAGTTTTTGTGTGGATGAGTTAGAGTCAAAATCTTGTTTTGATGTAAATTTAAAATAAGTAGTTATTTTTATTAGTTAAAAAAGAAATGATTAAAAATGAGTGGTTAAAATGAGTTGTTTTGATTGATTTGAAAATAATGATTAAAAATGAGTAGTTAGAGAAAGATTGAGTAATTATAAATAATGATTAAAATTGAATTGTCATGAGAGTTATTTTTAAAAGTAAAAATGAAGGGAAATTAGTAAAAGCTCGTTTGGAGGTAAATTTTCGAGAAATTAATAAATCCTAAAACTCAATCCTACTAAAATATGCTAAACAAACAACCTGTAAAAAGAATAAATACCAGTTTGAACCTATAATGTTCGTATTGAACTGATTTACATCCAAACAACAAAATAATTGCGTCACTCACTCATTTAGTTAATAAACATGATTTTAACCCTTACAAAATTATTATGAAATGAATTGAAAGGATAAATAGCATAATAATTTCATTATTTAGTAGAAGTTTAGTTCAACAACATAGTTTTTAGTCTCCCTTCCTCTCTTTTCTCATCGGGATTTTATTGAGATTGAATGGGGAATGGGTCGGTTTGGGAAACCGACCCACCTGTTCGATACAATTATGTATAAAAGAGATTGATTCCCTTTCTTTCTCATCGAAATTTCACGCAACCAGTTTTACCCGACCGCCATTTTCAACCAGAGCGCGAGCTTTTCAGCCATGGCTTCCATTTCTAGCGATTCGGCTCCGGCGTACCCCAGTGCTGCTAGAATTTCCGATTCTCCTTGTTTTCCTCAGTACAGCGCTTCTCTAAAATGTAGGTTTTCTCCCTGTTCTCTTTTTTCGTTTTGCTAGGATTTTCCGCTACAGATTTACTCATCTGGCCTACTAATTCACCATCTGGAATTCTTTTACACCAATTCACTTGATGATGATTGTATTAAATGCTTCGATTTTTCAGTCTGTATTCTGATGGTTGAACTTGCGCATTTGTTGTTTGCGATGATAATGAAATCTCTAGCTCGAGTGGCGATTCGAGTAACTGGTTAGCATGTTTCGTTTCATATTCTATTCTAGGTCAATTGATGAAGAGTAACCAAACTCAAACGCAATAGTGATCGGATGATAGTTAAAAATGGAAAAAAAAGAAGAGATTCTAGGGTATTATGGATGGAACAACCGTGAGAGTATTAGAATATTGAGTTGAGTCGTTTAGATGAGGTAGTTTTATATTTTCTTATTTTAAGTTATTAGTTGGATTTATAGATTTGATTTATTCGGTATAAATTCATCCTATTATTGAAATAATAATCACGGCATTATTTCCGTTCTTCGAGTGGCTGTGTTTTGGGTTCACTTCTCTAAGAATAAGAATAATGGAAAAGAAACTTCTAGGATTTCGAAGCCGAAAGAGTTTTTTTTCCAGTGAGGAGATTTGAACTCATAATCTCTTGCTTACTATACAAGATGCTATCGGAGCTTTGCTCATTTTGGTAGGCATAGTTCTTGTTTATAATATAAAAGTAAGAACTATTTAGCTTTATTAGTCTTCTGCTTCAACTCTTTTTAGTTGTCTTCCAAATCGGAAATCAAATCCGACTTCATTATTTGGTCCATTCTTAGAGCTACATTTATGGGAGAGTTTCAACTGTTGGAGGTTCCTGTGTGTGTTTTGATTTAGGATTAAGAACACCACATATGGACAGAATAACTTGTTAAAAGACATTTAAGGCAGGAGCTTCGAGCTGCAACTTAAGGAAAGGACATTTATTTTAGCCTCGAGGCTTATGCATTCTAATATAAAGCTTTAAGATTGTGCCTAAACTTACAGATTGTTTCCAGAAAGCATGCTAAATTGGCAATAGCTGATCAGTCGTGTGTAGAGTGAATTTTTTTTTGGATTGGAGACAACATTTTCATTCATATTTGAAAATATACATCCTACCGGAACAATTATATAAGGCTATACCACTGAGAGATTAATGTGGTTAAGTCATAGCTACAAAATGGAGAGATAGAATGGCACAAGTACAAGGCTAAGTATATAATAGATTCAAGAAGAGAATTGTAATCCTTGTGGGTGGGGCTATCATAAAAAAGTCTGTTGTTCCTTTCCTTCCATATACTCCACAAAAAAGCATAGATCATGCTAAGACAAAGATTCTCAATGTCACCAGTGAAGGGATGCCCCAATAATAAATATATGACAATATCCGATGTTCTATTAGGTAGTGGAGTGGACCAATTAAATACTGATAGAATATAAGCCTAAATTCTGGATGTTTTGCCACAATTGATGAACAAGTGATGTTGCGTTTCATGATCTGATTGGCACTTGTTACTGATAGAGGGTTGAAACGCTATTTGCCAGCTTTTTCTGAATAACCTCATTCGTAAAGTAAAATAAAATTGTTCCTTTCCTTCCATATACTCCACAAAAAAGCATAGATCACGCTGTGTAAAGTGAAATTTTTAGCTTGAATTTTTAAATGAGTTCTATTGTTATTGACCTGATAAAGTTCAGCTTAATCTTTGGTGTTTTATGTATCATTCAATGAGAAGTTGGTGTTCAGATACTAAATTTGTCGATTTGGAATTTTATTTTACTTCAATTTAGAGTTTTCGTCGAAGAACATTTTTGAACTTCTTATGTGAGGAAATTTTAATTCGTGGTTTTTTTGGGCTAGGTCTTGAAGAACATCGTTCAGACAAGAGCAAATGTCAAGAACATTTTGATGTTTACAAGGAATGCAAGAAAAAAGAGGTATTTTTTTTTCTTTGTTATCACATCTTGATGATCCCGCATTAGAAAAGTGTGAGGCCTGAACCTTTATAAGATAGGTTAATTACTCATTCTCATTATCAATTAATTTTGAGATGAAAACTCATGTTATCTAACATAGTATTTGTTGGTTGATATAATTAAATTTACCCCAATCCATGAGCTTAGGCTTTTGGATTGATTGGTGGTTTAACATAATTCAACATGGTATTGGATGCCTAAACCCTCACCTAACCCACCCTATTTATAACAAAATACTAACTTATTCTCCAAGTAATGGAGAAATAGAGCCCTAGGCCCAACCTTATCAATACCCGCCCCTTTAAAGCACCTTGTCCTCAAGGTGGGGGCATACACAAAAATAGATTTTTTTTTTTTTTTCCTGCGGCAGCGACGCGTCGGTGGTGGAGGCAGCGGTGATGGAGGTGGTGGCGATGGCGGTAGCGGCAACACTGGTGGTGGTGGTGGCGGCAGTGTCGGAGGTGGTGACGGTGGAGATGGCGGTGGTGATGTTAGAGGTGGTGGCGGCGGCAGTAGCAGCGCCGCAGGTGGGGTTGGTGACGGCGGCGGAGGTGGGGGCAACGGCAGCAGCAGCGGCGGTGGCGGAGGCGATGGCGGCAACGAAGGAGGCGGTGGTGGCGGGGTCAAAACCCTAGCCGTCATTGTTTTTTCCAACCTAATTGCCTCCCTAAAACATTGTTTTAGGTCATTGAAACTCTCCTTTAGGTCTTCTCTGAATTATTTTCTATGAGAAGAAATCATGGCCCTCAAACTTTGCAACTCTTCTAGAATGAAACGAATTTGTTGTTCTTGATCCATCTCTACAACCAAGAATCGAAACGGCTCTGATACCAATTGATATGATCCAGGATCTAGATTATATCCAAAGATAAGAGAATAAAGATAGCCAAGGTTTGATAGGTCTTGGAACCTCCCCTCTCAAGAGAATCTCTTGAGCCCTACAATAAATCACTCAATAATCACTTAATAATTGGATGCCTAAACCCTCACCTAACCCACCCTATTTATAACAAAATACTAACTTATTCTCCAAGTAATGGAGAAATAGAGCCCTAGGCCCAACCTTATCACATTTCTCAAATTTCAAAGCCCACAAGTGAGGGGGAGTGTTGGTTTATATAATTAAATTTACCCCAATCCATGAGCTTAGGCTTTTGGATTGATTGGTGGTTTAACATAATTCAACAGTATTTATAATCCATCAAACCTAAATGAATATTTGATCCTATAAAATGAAATTGAGATCCGATCTTTGATTGGTGATCCCAAATGGCCATCATCTTTGGGGATATGTTGAGGATTCTGTATTGGAAAAGTGATGAATCCTAACAACCTTTAGTGACCAGTGTGTTACACTTAAAAATCATTGGATTTGCTGCAATTTTTTCTTTTCTTGATTTCTATGCAAGTGATGTATTGTCTGTTTTTTCTTTCATGTGATGAAACTGATAAGACCCTTTTAGGAGTAGGATAAGGAATATCGAACTATAAATAAATATGAGAGGATTGGTAGTTATAGGGTAGCATATTTTGAGTGATCTCATTAGGGCTCATAGAGAGGATTCTCTAGAGAGAAAGAGGAGGTTCAAAATCCTATTCAAACTTTGGTTTATCTTGCATTTTTTCATCTTTTATTTCAATATTTAGTTAGTGTTCTTGTTCTAAGTCTGGTTCTTATTGGGTCTTTAGGAGTAGGATAAGGAATATCAGACTATAAATTGAATAGGATTGATAGTGATGCATATTTTGAATAATCTCATTAGTACTCATTAGAGAGGATTCTCTAAAGAGAAAAGGGAGGTTTCAAGTCCTATTCAACTTCGTTTATCTTGCATTCTTTTCATCTTATATTTCAATATATTGTTAGTGTTCTTGGTCTAGCCTGGTTCTTATCGTGAACTACTTATTGCAACAAAATGGACTATTTTTTCATCTTTCATTCTTTTACTCAGACTTTAATGGTGGATTGGATTTAAATTATTGAAACTTGAGAGTCTAAAACTTTACTTTTTAAACTTTGGGATTCAACTTTAAGAATTAAAAATACACTATATTCTGAAAGATACTACGGCATATAAAAGTATTATGTGTGATTCATGCGTTTGTTTCTTTCTTTCTTCATGTTGGGAATTTTTAAACCCTCTGTCTATGTTACATTTCTCTAGGAACATTTTAAAGTGCTTTCAGAACATATAAGAATCTTTTATGGGTTTTGTAAATATAGTAATATTTACTTCTTTATGCATCTATTTTTGTTGAGACATTGCCTCTGGTTATGAAGTTTTTAAATCGAGCGAGTTGGCTCTTTTTCAGCGGGAAGCTCGATTGGAACGCAACAGTAAACGGTCTTTCTTCTCCTGAAGTTATCTCCAGGCATTTTGCTTCATGTTGAAGTTTGTAAGTTTTAAATGCTAATCTACACATTTTTAACCTTCTTGTAGCAGTAGATGCCTCGTTTCAGACAATAATATCCAATAAACATGCTTATCATCTTCATATGCGATCATCATGTTGATAAAATCACGTTGTAAAACATTAATTCTAAAATTGTTCTCGTCCTCAAGGAGTGGCTCCGTGATTGAAGACTTGGGCTTTGAAGGTAAGCTCCCTTCAAGGTCTCAGGTTCGAGATTCACCTGTGACATTACTCCTTCGATGTCTTCCGATGCCTGACGTTAGGACGAACGTAATTACCCTTGTTTTAAAAAATGAGAATTTAGACCGGTAACCTCTCAGATAATCCAATCATATCAATTGAATTCAACTATGGTAAGTGAATTTTATTGTAACCTAGTTACATGATGAAGTAGCGATTCTTTGTTGGTGGAAACATTACTTGGTGCCACTTATGAAGTAGCTGAATAATATCAATTATTTTATTATTGTTTTGTCTATTGATAAAGAGGATTTTGGAAAACAAAAATATTATAAATTGGTCGTGAATTTCTTTGATGATCTAATATAGTAGACCAAATTATTTTATTATGAGAGCTACATGTAAGCTAATCCAAAAATTTACGAATCTTCTTCCTTTCATTTCCTTTCCGTTGAACATTCAATTACTGTTTTCTTTTTGTTAAGCCTTGGGTGTAGAACAGCACATTGTGTTACGTGTGTAATTTACATATCACCATTAAACTTTCAATGGGATGCTGCTTATAGTTATTAAAACGTTTTATTACTATTAAAAATTATAGTTACTAATTGGAGACTTGTGAGACTCATCCTAATGGGGCAGAAATTAAATGTTTGAATAAATTTTTTTGAACCATTTCAAACTCTTGGCCATAATTCTCAACATTTTGTTAAGATCCTCATTAATGGATTGAAGATTTTTATTCTTGCCAACGAATAAATACCATAGTGGAGTGCTATCTATTTAATAGATTCTTTTCAGAAAATAATCTTTAGTACCTATAGTGCTCAAATGTCATGGAAATTCAATCGCATAGAATCAATGAATTTAGAAAAAGAGAAATTTATAAAGGATTGCAAACAACTTCACCGTCAATCATTCAATGGCCTTCTGCAGAGATTTAGGTAAATTCGCACTAAAGAAAATGCAAGAAAATGCATAGAAGTAATCCATGCAAGATTTAAGTTTATCGTATTCAAATAATGTTTCTTCTAATCTAGATCTCAATGAATCATAATTTTCATAAAACAAAAAGAATTTATCATTATCAACACATTTTACCTTTTATATTATATTTACAACAAATTTTTTAAAATAATTCATTTATAATACATTACATTTTTATCACTCAAATAGTGATAGTAAACTCAAATAAAATTTCTAAGATTTTTTTTGCTAATAAAAAATTCAAGCCATGACAGAATGAATAAACCAGTGATATATTTCAATTTGAATTTTTTGCTACAAATAAATTAATTTTGATTCTGTCCTATAGATGAAACAAAAATATTTAGCCCTTTTTGTTATAAAGGAAAAATCCGCTAAAACAAAAGCTAAATTCAAAAATATGAATGCAAACCTGTAATAACGAATGACAAATCTACTACTAGGCCACTCTTCCTCATGTATGTGTAAATAGAATGTAGTACCATGTTTACCTAAATATGCTTAACCTTTTTATGCTCGTTTTCCCTGGTGAAGGTAAAACAATGGAGCTAGCTAGCCCTTGTAAATAATTACCTTCCCCTAATCCATTTTAAGGTTATCTCACTGCAGGCATATCTCAGTTTTCACATCACATCTGACAAATTGAACTAGAAAAAGGAGACTTGTTGCAGCAGCTAGCAAAGACTCTAATGTTAAGAATTCAAGCTATAATTAAAATGGCTAAAAGCAGAGCTATTTTAAAAGGTTCTGGCGTCTCAACTTGAAATGATAAATGGGTTCTCAAATTGCTTCAACAATCTTCTTCCAAAAAAGAAGATCTACACTATCAAACTCGTAATAACTCTGAGAAAAGAAAACGTAATCTAAACCGAACTTAACTCTCAGTCTGCTCCCTCAACCTTCGAATTGTGCTCCTCACTGTCACAGCACTTGCAGTGCTGCCCAAAAAAAAGAGAACAGAATAAAAAACTTGGAACTGGAATTGAAAGCACAAATGTGTAATTTCAAAACAAGAATCAACTGTACTCACTTCAATGTGTAGGCACCTCCGGCTTTCACCTTTCCACAGTCCTTGCAACCCCATATCCCAACAGCCTTCCTTTTCACCGCAAACTGCAAAGGTTTGAATTAAATTTTCATGACATTTCCACATAAGAAAAAAAATGTTGAATCATATTAAAAAAAATAACACAAAAGAAAATATCAACCTAATGATTTTAGGTTCCTTAAGGAATATAAATCCAAAGGCCTTTCATTTCAGAGAATTCCTTGTAAATAATTTGAGATAAAAAAATGGATAAGAAACCATTTCACTAATATTTGAAATTATATGCAAGGGGAAAGAACTCCAGGTAATTAAAGGAATCATTGATCAAAATCATGGATTGAAATTTGTATCAACGAAACAAGTAGTTGATTTGATGACATTTCCACAGGCCATATAATGGATGGTTAAACAACATTACACATCATAGAGAAATTGAGAAATTAATCAATTTTTCTTTTGATATTCGTGACTGTCCGGAACAGCAGTTTGCGCACACCTTAACTATTGTCACGGGGCACATGTAATACTAATATAACCCAATTAGATAAAAATGTTATCAATCGATTCAATCCATTTGTTTAACATTTATAAAGAATTGCCCATTGACACCCACATAAAGGTCAAAACCTAATTCCTCTATCAGCACATGCAAACTTCAGCATTGTGATGGAAGTACTTGTGGCCAGCAAAATGCAAGAAAATATATGTTGACTAATGAAACTAACCTTTCCGCAAAATTCACAGAAGTATTTGCTGTGCTGACTGACTTCCATCTTTTTTATCTGCTTCCTCAAACTAGCACCATATCTGGTACCTATTACAGAAGATAACCCAAAAACCAATTATATACAAAACTATACAGAATAAGGCACGTAATCATGAATAGAATTACAAGGGCATGGAACAATCAAATTGAAGGATATAGGAAAATGAGAAATTATATTTTTTTTAAAACATCGATAATCATTCATGCCCATCCCTAGGCTAGGCACTAGGAGACATCAAAGGAGTAATGTCACATGTGAGTCTCGAACCTGAGATCATGAAGGAAGCATAACTACTATGATACCCCTTAGGGGCAAATGAGTAATTATATACAAACCCACCAATTACTTTAAACATGACATAACTAATCAAGCTATCTATGACTGCCATTTAAGGACTCGTCTTTAGTAGCTATCAGAAGGACAGGGATCTCTTCACTTGCAGCTCTAATATAAGAGGTACAAATCACTTTTCACAGTAATAATAACATAAAAAGCTAGAACATACCGTATTTGCCCACAATTCCAGCCTTCTTGGTTCTCTTCGTCTGCAATTATTTAGAGACCGAATCGAACAAAATTTAGAGACAAATCTAAATCGCACCGAAAAGTATAATACGAAGAAAATGAGATGAAAAGTCTAGCTAAATAAGATGTTCTGCCAAAATCTTTTCCATCCTCACATCCAATAGAACTAAAACTAGAATCATAGTGAAGAAAACACAAACTAATGGGGGATAAAGTCAATAATTGCTTCCTCCATGTGAGATCCATGGAATCAAACCCATAATCCGCTACCTGAAATCGACCTAATGATCTATATTCCCTTCCGATAATTCATTCGCTAAACGAACCTCAAGCATTCGATTCTCGTTCTTCAATCTGCCTCAAGCAATTAAAATCCTAAATACTACAGACATAATCTCTCGCATCCAAAACTTGAATAGAAATATAGAAGTTTGGAAACAATAAAAAACCAAGAAAATCATGAAATTCAATAGAGAGAAAGAATACCATTGTTGAAGCTCGGAAGCAAAGAGACGCAAGCGAAGAGCAGAGACTGAACGGCCAAACGGGAAAACCCTAGAAATCTCTGGCTGTTTATATAACCCCCCGCCAAATTACGAGGTGAGTCCAGCCCAACTTTGGTATTAATTGGGCTTTAAGGCCCACTATTTGGGTTTGGGTTTTTGGGCTTAATTAGAGCCCGGGCCCATCTAATACAAGGCAAAAACTGGAAAATACAGACTGCCGTAGTACATCCTCGTTTAGCAATTGTTTGGTTTAAGGCTTCTTACATGCGGCAATAACCTCTCGTGATCAAGTAGTTATAAATTTGAATGTAGTAATAATTGTAGATATTTGAAATTTATTTATTTATTATTATTTGTGAGTGTTTAAACTATGCTCATCTGAACACTCATAATTAGTATAATTTTACGATATTATTTAATTGTTAAAGAACTCTTAAGTAAATGATTTTCGTGCATTGAACTCTTTATTTTTTAGTTCCCTAAAAGTTAGAGTATTGGAGTTCATTGGACCTATGTCAATATTTTGGAACTTTATATATGGAATATGATAGGAATGTATTAGGGTATGGCTTGTGGCCTACACTCTTCATCTTCTACGATCTAATTTCTCAATTCTCTCAGTACTTGAACAGTGATTTCATGTCTCTTCGTGCCGCTCAAATTATGATAGAAATCATATTAGACATTAAACCAAATCCTCAAATCATGATAGTTTGCAAATACTTGAGAATACGATTATTATGTTTAGTTATACAATTATAATTATCGTTGAAAGTTATACTACAAAATGATATTTGTATCTTTTTATGACATTTATTTTGTAAATTTGTTGATGCAATTGTAAATAGTTTTTTATTTAATAAATTTAGGTTTTTTTTAAACAAGGGTAGTCACGCTCAACCTTAAGCCAGACACCCTAAAAACATAGAAAAAGTAATGTCATAGGTGAATTTCGAATTTGGAGGGGAACATACTCTCAAAACCCAAGTTTTCAACTACTACAACCACCCCTTGGAACATTCAATGTATGTAAATTAGGGTCATTGTAAATGAAAAGACTTAAAAAGGGTATAATAAGAAAATGATTTTTTATAATTATCTGCAACCTTCATCATTTTGATAGCTTGACTATATAACAGATGGAATAACTTTTGATCTAAAAAATGATGATATATTGGCTCTCAATTTAAATTTTATGTGTTGGTAAGACATTGAAATATCAACTTTGTAAATATGAACGACTATGCTTTACGTGAACTAGTAACCCAAACATTGAAAGCACGTTTAGTAAAAAAAAAAAAAATCAAAGTATAATGTCCATAGACATATACTTAAGCATCAACACTATTATGGCTTCCAATAAAGCTTATATTAGAAAAAAAAAACGATATTTACAAGGAGAGTTAGGTTGTGTTAATAACTTAACGTATATTTATGTCAGTCATTGATTATAATAATCGGTAGGTTAGTTCATAATTCATCATCTTAACTATAATAACTCCTAAAATTATGAAATAATAATATACACTCTAACACACGAATGATCACAATCTTCGTTATAACAGTCGCATTCTAAATATTGTTTTTTTATTTTATATACATGACTGTTTGAATTAGATTGTATACACCTTGATTATTATCATGAGACATACCGCTTAACACTACAATATTTAGATGTTAATAAATCCTATATAAAAGTAATTTATAAGTAGTTGGTTGTCACTAAGGATGGCTTTATCCACTTAGGTAACCTAGTTGGTCTTGCCTTCGTAGTTGACTTTATTCACTTAGTTATTCGAAACTTACGTGTGATATTACTCATTCGATGTCTCCGGTGCCTGACTTAGAGATGGACGTTGTTACCCTTATGTAAAAAATAAAAAGAAAAGAATTTATAATTTTTAGTTAGGAAGACTCTTTTAACTACTAGGTCACTCCACGATGTTAAATTAAACTATTTAACTTGAAGCCCATAATATTTTAATAATAAACATACATTTTATGCCATTTGATGCGTTGGATGTCAAATATGTGTGGCTAAATATCTATTATCGAATTAAAAACACAAAATCGAAAAGGGAAAAGTATCAAACGTTCAACAAAATAAAAAATAGTATTTAAATTTGAAAAAAAAGAAAAAGAAAAACGATATAAATTACTCCAACTAACAGAATCCCGCTATTCGTGCAAAGTTACCGCTACATTTCGCTTCATCTTTTCCCCAAACCTTTCTTCATCCTTTCATTTTCTTCCTCCATTTTTGTTGAAAATGTCAAGCTCTGTACTCTGTTCTCTCTCTACATGTGACCAAGTCCAAATGCGCACAAAGATTTCACATATCCACTCTTGATTTGTAAGTTTTTTCTTTCAATCAAATCCTCACTTTCCTGCCATGGATGCAACTATTTGATTTCTAGATTCTGTCCTCAATGTGGATTTTATCAGTTTTTTGCGCGATTTGTCGTTTCGGAAGAAGAATTAGCTCGGTAATGGCTGTAATGATCGGCGTTTTGTTGTGCTTATATGGTGTTTCTGTTTAGGCTTTGATTTAGGTTGCTGTTTTGGTCGTAATCGGGATTTGAACTCCATTATATCTAAGCTAGTAGAGTGTGATTTGAGTAGGTGTTTTTTCGATTGAGACATTAGAAAAAAAGACGATTGCAATTTTGGCAAGTCTTTATTTGTTGGTTCTATTTCGGCCGGTAATGATCGTTTTTCCTGAACGAGGATGGAGTGACCTAGTAGTTAAGAGCACCTTAAGTAACTAAAAGACGATAGGGTCAATTTATGATGATCATCTACTTAATAATTAATTTCCTAGGGTCATCTTAGCATCCAAATGTTGTAGGGTTAGGCGTTATGTTCCGTAGCAATTGTCAAAGTGCATATAAGCTGGCCCGGGTAGTCGAGGTTATAAAAAAAATGGTCGTTTCTCTTCAGGATTGGAGAGATGCTAGTGTAGTTTGAAATACAAAATTGTGATTGTTAGAAACTAGAAAAGAACTTAAGAACTTACACTTTTTTTTTTCTTTGGCTGGATTTTGTAGATTATACAGAAGAATCTGCTAAGCATGGTAGACAAATCAGATAAGGATGTCTCATATTGGTAAATAATTCATTTATCCTCGTGCATTTAGCTAACCCTTTTGTTTTCTTTATTTTCTCCTGATTTGGTTATTTGTAAATGGTCCAATTCTTGTTTGTAGGTTGCCTAAGCCTAAATCTAGAATTGATATGCAGTTCCATGTTAGTGGGGTGCCCTTCGTTTTGGAAAGGGTGAGATTATGGGATTCCGGATTCAAATCCATATTTGTTTTGTTCATATCTCTGTGATCGTTTAGTTATCCTTATAGTTTGTCTACAGGATATCATAGTCGAAAAGTCGGGCAAGATTGCGAAGTTACTGAAAGAGGAATCTAAGGACGGTCTCTATCAGTTCCTCAGAAACATACCAGCTCATCCCAACACATTTGAACTTGTTGCAAGGTTCTGCCATGGCTATGAACTGCAAATGTCATGTGAGAATGTGCTTCCTTTAGCTTGTCTTGCTTTCTATCTGGGGATGACTGAAAGTCACAGCCCAAATAATCTGTTGAGCAAAGCACTTACCTTCTTTGAACAGAGAATCCTCCCCAGCTGGAATGAAACCATTAAGGCTTTTCTTACAACAGAAGATATCATGCAACAGGCAGTGGATACAGGCCTTGTTGGTGAATGTATCGAGTCTTTGGTCGGTAAGGCAGTGAATGATCCGTATCTCCTCGGTGAACCGCTTGTGAATTTCGAAAATGAAGAGCTCAGTGAGGATGATGAGTTTCATCGCAAGCCCAGTGCTAGAAGAAAACTCTTTGCTCCCGAGTGGCAGTCGGAGGATTTGACAATTCTGCCTCTTTCGTTATATGAATTAACCATTCATTCTATGAACCAGCATGCTATACCGCCGAGATTTGTAGCAGCGTCCCTTTTGAAGTATGCAAAGAAGTGGGGCTTTTGCAGTGCTAAAGTAGATGAAAAAATGTCGGTACGTAAAACAAACTGTCAGAGGGAAGTCATGGAAGCAGTGGAGAGGCTTCTACCTCATCAGAAGGGACTATTTCCTTGCACGATATTGTCCGAAATGCTTCGGTTTGCCATTCGTTTAGAAGCTAATGTTTGTTGTAGAAATGGATTCGAGTCGAGGATAGGGAAGCAACTCGATCAAGCTACAGCAAGTGATCTTTTAATACCTTCTCGAGGTTATGCTAAGGAAATGCATTATGATATCGATTGTGTGAAGCGGATTATAAAGCACTTCTATAGAGATTTTAGCTCAAATATGGAAGAACTAATTGCCGTGGCAAGACTCATTGAGGGATTTTTGTTTGAGGTTGCCAGCATCAAAGATTTGGAGATAAGTACGTTTGTTTCATTAGTTGAAACGTCGAGTGCAGTATCAATGGGAACTGATAGGACCTCTGATGGACTATACAGGGCTATAGATATATATCTGGATAAGCATAGCTACCTGACAGAATCTGAGAGAGAAGAAGTGTGCAGGGGGCTGGACTTCCATAGGATGTCGTCTGAAGCTTGTGAACACGCAGCCAAGAACCAGCGGTTGCCATTGAGGATCGTGGTCCAAGTTCTATTTTTGGTGCAACTACAACTTCGCGATGTGATCACAAAGGAGGTGCAGGCTTCTGATAACAGATTGAAACATGATGAGGTTGAAAATGATGATAGAGAGTTGCTCTTAAGTGAAGGAGTAGCAAAAAGTGAAATGGAGAAAATGAGCAACAAGGTGACTGAGCTAGAAAAAGAGTGTAATATGATGAGGAAAGAGATTGAAGAAGGCTGCATCCACATGGTGAAAAAAGAGAAGACAAGCATGTGGAGAGAAATGAAGAGAAAGTTTGGTTGCATAAATAAGATGAACAACTGCAATTGCCAAGTTAAAAAGAAAAAGGTTCATCCAAAGACTTGACTAATAGAAATCTGCTCTATCTACAAACTCTTCTGTATTTATTTGATTTCATGCTTCTGCACTGTCATTCAACTGGTCTTATTTAGTGAATAAATCTTCAAGTTTGTTGGCATTAAGCCAAAATTTCCCCAAGGTACTGCTACTTTGCCATCTTACTTTTTCAATATCATGTAACATTGACTTTACAACTTGCAGAATTTGAATCATCAACAAAAAGAATTAGGCTCCACATAGCACTTCATTGAGATATCAGTGATAACTAAGTGCCTTTATCTTATTGGTTATTCCTTATATAATCATCAATTAGTTCAATGAATAAAGAGAAGTAAAATGATAAAGAAAAAGGTACTCAGACTTGAAGTTATTATTTTACATTTTACATCCTTTAGTATCTCAAAAATTATAAAATATTCAAGCATGGATAGGAATTCTGGTGACAGTGATGGAAGGATACCTAGTGGTCCATTCTCAGCAAAATTCCCATAAATCTTTTTCAAAGTTGAGAAGTAGCTTTCAGCATGCCAATTTAGATAATCAAGGTATGGCCTCTCTCTCTATCTCTCTTTGGGTTTCAAATCAAAATCTGAACAAATCTAGGTCAGCATTTTTATTCTACAAACATGAAAATGATGGTGAACTATGCTTTTTGTCAACAGGTCTGCACCTAATCTGAAACCATTATTCTTGCTAATTATAGTTGAAATGGTTTACTTAAAGAGAAACACCATCTGATAAAGCTTCAATATTAGTTTCAGAATAGGAGGTTGAGAAATTTAGTTGAGATGGTTTGCCTGTATTTCTAATTCTTCTTTACTTTATTATTTTGTTAATCTTTTTTTATTTATTATTATTTTATAGACATGATACTTGAACTTTGATGAGGTTTTGGATGAGTAGTTATTTTGAATAGTTAGAAATTGAGAGTTGTAGTAAAAAACTTGTTTGGATGTAGTTTTTATGTAGACAATAACTTGTTCGGATGTGGATTTTTAACGATTTGAAATAAATTGTTAAAAATGAATTATTTTGAAGAATTAGAAATGAATGATTAGCAATATGATGAGTGATTTTGAGTAGTTATAGATGAATGATTAGAAATGAAGAGTTATTTTGAGTAATAAAAATGAGGAATTATTTTGAGTAGTTACAAAAAACTTGTTTGGATGTAGTGTTCATTGATGAGTTAGTAAAGCCCTCCTCTAAATCCTTCTCCTCTTCATGTCTGCTTTAGATTAATTCTCTCCATAGTTGTATCTGACATCAGTACTTTTGTTGAGACATGTTCATGTCTATAAAGCTCAAAATTCACATGGAAGAATAGTATAATAGTGGAAAATTTAAAATTTAAATATTGAAATTAAAGTTAAACCAAAATTTCTCCCCTTACATTATATGCAAAGTGAATTAGGTAGCCCCTGCATAGATTCTGACAACTCTGCATATCGCAACAAAGTGAGAGAGCATAATTGACGGTAGAAAAGTGCTAATCATTGAGACAATTCTTAGGCTTCAAAAGCACACTTCCTTGAGTTTTTAAACTTTTAGAACTCATCACTCCACTAGTTCTGACAATTCTGATCAGTTACCCTCAACAAAATTCCAAAAAGAAAAGAAAAGATAAAAAACTCTTTAGTAAAGCTTTCACAGAGTATGATGCATGAGTAACATCTGTGAAGAGGCTTGTAAATTGTAAAATGTACAATCAAATTAAGTCCATCTTGTTTGCTAATCTGGTATTAATCTGACATTCTCTTGTGATTTCACCAATATATTACAAAAATAAGAGTGCTTTTTTCCCAACTTTGTACAGTTTGTAATCTAATTTCAACTAGGAATGATGCAACTCTTCCCTTTCCCATAATTTCTAGAACCCAGCTTCCCAGCTGAAATAGATCTATTCATTCCCAAGTTGGAAACCCCATTTTTGTAATTGGAATGACAGTTCTCTTGAACAAATACTTTAGAAGATCCAATCCCCATTTGTAATTCATCTTCCTCTACCTCTTCCTCACTATCTTGACTGTCTCTCAATATATCAGCAACAGAAATCTGTCCTTGACATGATAAAGAATTCAAAGGAACTGACCTTCTAAATGAATGAACATCATCATCATCTCTTGGCTCTGAATCTTGACTATCTGATGCAAAACTCTGCCTTTGATTCTTGGAAGAATCATCATCATCATCATCATCATCATCATCATCATCATCATCATCATCATCATCATCATCATCATCATTTTGAACCCCCAAAACATCAGTTTCTTGATTTACTGTCAAATCCTGCAAATCTTGAACCACTACAACAACTACTGTGTCATTGCTTGTGTGCTGATACTGAAAAGCAGATGAATTAAAGTGTTGTGTTGTTTGAATTTCTTGATTTGGGGGTGGCAAAATGCAGGTGGGGGAAATGTTGGAGCGGCAAAGAGGGCAAGTTGAGTGAGATTTGAGCCATGTATCAATGCAGGGGAGATGAAATGCATGGCTGCACTTTGGCAAAAGCCTCAAGCTTTCATCTTCTTCAAATTCACTCAAACAAACAGAACAATCAGTTCCTTCAACTAACCCATCTCCTCTTTTGTACTTGCAGACAGTGATGCACTTGATGAGAGCCTCATCCAGGCCTGCAACAGGAGCCAGAGGAGGAGGAGGAGCTTGGAGCTGGTTTTCATGGCGGATTTGGGGAGGATTTTCTTCATCATCCATTTCCATGGCGGAATTGGTGGCTCTGTTCTTGCAGTATTTGGAGATTATGGTGTAGTAGCTTACCAAGATGAAGGCACTGGCCAAGATTCCAATGATGGCTATGATGAGAGGGGAGAAATCAGTGGCTGAATCACCATTGTTGTTGGGAAAGCCAAGAGGTGGAGGTGGGGGGAAGATGATGTAGCACCATTGAGGGCAATAGATGCTGCAAATCTCCAAAGAACAATCCTTGTAAGCATATGGCTGCCATTGATTTGAGTTTCCCATGGAAGAACCCATTTTCCTCTCTGCCACTTGTGGATCTCTTCCAGGTACCCCTATTTTCTCTCTTTCATGTGTTTATGTGGCTAGAGAGAGACAGAGAGAGGAGTGAGAGAGAAAGAGAGAGTTTTGAAGGTCAAGGGCAGAATAAAAAGAGAGAAAAATTGGGTTTTTTTTTTTTTTTAGCATTCATGAGTCCAGGCTAATTTATGCATAAGTCGACTATTTGCATAGTACATCATAGGAAATTATTTTTTAGGTAGGTGATTATCATAGATTGAATCTCTATAATTTTTTTAATTTTCAAAACTCTTTTTGATCATTAGTTTAGAAAATTGGTTTTCTTTTATTTATGAATTTGAGCTAACCTATGCGTAAAGATAATATTGATCTTATAAAATTTGAATATCTAGAAAATTCACATGAAATTATTTCTTAAGTAGGTGACCATTAACCGCTAAATCAATCTAGGATTGAAAATTGGGATCATAGGAAGAAAAAGAGAAAAATGGGGGACTTGGATGCAAAGGAAAGGAAAGTAGAAGGATGAGGTAGGAAAAATGTATCATCACTTATCCTCTCTCTTCCTTTTCTTTTGCAAACCTTGTCCTTTTCCTTTTTGCTTTTCTCATTTTCAAGCCTTAAACTTCAGAAACATGTCTTGAACAAAGAAATACTGTCAATATTGTTGTCTAAATTCCTTGTGTGAGAGTTAGGTTTCACTCAAAGTTAAGTGATATCAAGTTCTCCATTGACCAAGGGAAGAAGATGAGTGTAGGTGTGGGTTTGATAAAGCTAAGTGTACTCTAAGGAAGAAAATTTGGTGAATTTAGGTAAGACAACCCTTTGGAACCTAACTTTCTTTTTCCATCTTTGTTGATTAATATTTACTTGACTTGAGATTAAAAGCCTAATTTTTCTTTTTATAGTTTTTTATTTTAAAAATCTCATCAAAGAGTTAGATAAAAGGATATTTTTTTTTTTCAAGTTCTTACCGAGGCTTTTTTTTTATTCAATCACGGGTTGAAGTGGTGAATTTAAATTCATAATCCCTTAGACCTCGTTTGATAACCATTTTGTTTTTCGTTTTTTATTTATAAAATTTAAGCCTACAACAACTACCTTACTACATCTTTTTTCTTATTTGGATATGTACATCTTACCTATATTTTAATAAATAAAACTAAAATTTGGAAGAAAAAAAAATAGCTTGCAAAACTTTGTTTTTGTTTTTAAAATTTGGTTAATATTCACCTACTTTCTTAAGGAAATATGGATATATTTTAGGAAAGATAAAGCACATGATAGGAAATTTGAGTAGAATTAAGTTTAAATTTCATAAATCAAAAACAAAAAACCAAATAGTTATCAAACACAGTCTTAGTTATCGATTAATCATTTAAGTAATCTTTTGTTGATAAATTTTAAAGAACGAAAAATTGTGGTAAATTCCAAATGGAATAGATAATTTTTTTAAAAAAAATTAAATGTTATTTTGTAATTCAACAATATTATAGATAGATTTGAATATGTTACTTTTGGATTATTTGGTCATCAATTATGTCACTTTAACCATTATTAATATATATATTTTTAACACGTGATGATATGTTTGGACATTAAATGTTCGAATAGCTGATTATGATATCTTAATATTTCGTCTCAGTGATTATAATATATAACATTTAATTGAAAACTAAATTTGTATTAAAATATCACATAAAACAACATTTTCCAATTTTTAAACTTCAATTATTGACAAATCATATTATAGATTTGCGTGACCTTGATTCTCTCTCTAAATCTCAACCTCATAATTTAATAATATAAGAAGAGTTAAATAAAGATAATCGAAAAATGAAGATAATATTTCTTACATTTTCTTATGAGAAAGAAAAATGAAGACTTCCAGTTCCAACCAAGGTTCATATTTCAGATGGAAGTAATCACGTGAGTGCTTTGACGTGGCTAATGACTATTGGTTTGGTGGTTGAACGAGTAGAGATTTCTAGAAATGTGTCTTTTTTAATGTGTGGAAGATAATTTACCCACCAAAGAAATTAAAAGGCTTTTATAAAATTGATTTTTATAGGATTTTATAAAGTTGGTTTATTTACTATCCAATTATTTTTTTAGTTCAATAAGTTAGGAGGATTGAATTATGAAAAATAAAAAAATAATAAAAATAACTCCTAGCACCATCCTACTTATTATTATATTTTATATTTATGAATGTTTGCGACCGTTCACTTGCAACTTAATTATTTTTATTGAACAAATTGTTTGACCATACAAATTTTTTTTTTAAAAAAATCTAAATGGTCATTATAATTTGAAGTCATAGCAATTTGATTTTTTTCCTTTAAATTTAACGCTTTTGGTTCTCTAATTTTTTTCGAAGCTATCAGAAGCGATCACATTTTTTCCTCGTAAGTGAGGAATGTTCTGTACACTCGAATATAAAAAAACCTGAAAATAATTTTTAATATCATATTTTTATAAATTTAATTACTTATAGTTTGAATATATGGAATATTTTTATGAACAAGAAATAATCAAATGTAATAAAAATTGATTTAATCAAATTAAATCATTTAAAAGAAAATTGATGGCTTTTAGTCTAACACAATAAATTGATACTGATGGCTTTTAGTCTAACACAATAAATTGATGGCTTTTAGTCTAACACAATTGATCGAAGTCAGTATGAAATTTAAAATATTTTATAAAAGTTGTTATAGTTAAAATAACTTTGTTATCTACGACAAATTTCTTTTAATATAAAGTCGTCAACTATACTATAACAAACAATTTGGTTGATTTTTGCGTTTTTTAAAAAACCTATTTTGCGATAATACAATATGAACATTTTGGACCAAAATTGAATACCCAACATATGGTGTGCAATAAGTTGGTTGCTTCAAACGATAGATTGCCGTTGTATCCGACATTGATGGTTTACTTTTAACGAAAAAGACATCTCTAAGCTTTCAATTGATAATTTGTCATTTCAATTGATTAAAAATCTCCAAACAAAATTTTAAAAATGGAAAATAAACACTCATTGTATAACAAAAATCACTCCATGATATAATGACATAAATGACCCTAACTAATTTTAAGAATATATATATATATATATATATATATATATATATATATATATATATATATATATATATATATATATCTTTTTTTCTTTCTATGTTTAGTTTCCGTTTAGTTCTTGCCTTTCAAAATGTTGCATTTTTATTCTTGTTATATAAGATATTAGTTTCCATTTAATCATAGATTTCAAAATGTTACATTTTCACCTATTAATTTTGAGTTTTTTGACCAAAGAGAAATTATAATCATTTTTTTTTACTAATAAAAATCAGAACTATATATCTTGGCACCTATGTCTGTCTAAATACTCAAATATAGTAAACAATAATAGATTTTACAATTAAACTCACTTTTAAAACAAACATCTCTTTGTTGACCATGGTATAGGAAAAGTTGAGGGCGAAAAAAAAAAGCTTCCAAAACTTCAATAACAAATATGTCGAAAAGCTCAAGAACCAAAATCAGTAATAAAGTCAAACTTTAAGAACCATGCATCCATTTATCTCAATAAAATAAATCCTATATCTTCAAGTTTAATACTTACTTTATTTGTATCCTTTCAGATCTCCATGTCCCTGTCAGAAAATCCAACAATGGGACCAAGTTCATTGGCCATTGTATTGTATGAAGAATGCTTTATCTCCCCCACTAAATCAATGAACAAAAGAGGCCAATGGCATTATATATAATGATATTAGAAACTATTTAGCTTTTCCAATCAAGAGATGATAACTATAAAAGCCAAAAAAAAAAGGTCATTATACTATCTATAATTAAAATATTATTGAGGGCTCCATCTATAATGGAATATGAGGAAGAAACTATATATGCATTTGTGTCTATGAAAGGGTATAAGGAAAAAGAGCAGTAACAGAATACCTTTATAATTTATTTGATTTATTGGTAAAGATTATGGCTTATTGGTTTCTGAATTCTTTTACACTTCCTTTGCATAATGAATGAATGATAAGTATTGAACAATCTTAGGCGAACCGGTTCGGTCTATGCTTTTGCTTTCCTTCTATCGTCGATTGCCTGCTCGAAGAATATGTGAGATTCAGTCTAAAAACTGCAAATTTTCGGTGTAATCAGCCACCAACATCTATTTCATCACAACATATCACGTACTACCGAAATCAAGGTTAGATGTTCGATCCCCTACCCCCATAAATGAAAAGAATAGTTTCAGATAGCATACCCCACATCATCATAAATCCCCTAAAACTCATTAATATATAACGGTTTTTTTTTGTTAAGGAGATTGTAGCAAGAACAATTTTCTGTTTTTTTCAGACCAAACCTTCAAAGAAGCATGTTTTGAACAACTATTTTTTAAAGGTTGTTTTCTCTTTTTTCCTTTAGTTTGTTGTTCTCACAGATGTTTTCCAAAGCCTCAGAAGTTATTTTTTCATTAAAAATCTTGGGGTTAACACCTTTTTATAAGTGGGTCAATCACAGCTCTAGATAAAAAAATATCTGACCGTCAGGGCCAACTTTCGTGCACCTCGACTATTGTTACGGGTCATATTGTCTGACTCTACAACATTTGGATGTCAAGGAAATGCATAGGAAATTAAATCTTGGGTTGGTGGCCACCATGAATTGAACCCATTGTGTCTAAGTTAATTAAAACTCTGTTAATCACTAGGTCACTCCATGATGACTCTAAAAAAAAATATGAAATACAAAAACAGAAAACTCTCCTGACAACAGTTACATAAAAGAACACAAAGTCCCCCAACATCCAAAAGAGGAAGCTTCAGGGAGGATTATCACCTAAGCTCCATGATGTGAGCCTTTGGGGAGATACCTTATTCAAATAAAAGTCTTGTGGTCTCCAAGAACTAGTGATAGAGCTTGTGAAATCTCTTGAATGTTTAATCAAATCGATCTTACGATACAGATTTGAAGAAAAAAAAAATACTACTAAAAGAAAATAAAAGAGAGCCATACTAGTCAAAGTCGGCCTAGATTTACATACTCATGTAAATATATCTAATACGATACGATAATTTTTAACCATTTTAAAAAGGTGTCCACATGTTGATCCTAATCTAGTGGATTTTGGTGGAGAGAATACCTTGCTTTGGAACATTCTCATGGTCAACACAAACGTATCCCGCATCCTACAAGAAAAATCAGCACCATAGTAGATTGATTAACTATTAAAGAAACATGAAATTGTGAAACTCAAGACGCGCGCATATGCTTCTCGTCGATTATAGATGATCCTATAAAATAAACAGGTCATTTTGAATAAGCCTAAGTGAACATTGGACCAATCTAGAATGCTTGACAAAATGCAAATGAATCCGTAAGTCCAATGGAAATATTACCTAACATCATACGCATTAAAGGGAAGAGATGATCCATCAGAACACATCAAAACAAATTGTGTCGAAATCCCAGAAGGAATTTTTAACTGCATCAACAAGTTTATAATGAAGAAGTTAAAACTTTGATTGATTTGAAATATAATTTAAACTTGTAGGGACCATCATCAGTAAATTGGCTCTTAATAAGGGCATACCGATAACTCTCTCGAATATTTTTCAGCAATTACAACTGCTTCTGTATTTCCCATCTTAATTTGGTAACCAGACCTCCTTAAGGAAATAGATGCTGGCTCCCAATTCTCAGATGAATCAATCTGTAAGAAATTTGTATGAACACGTAAAATATATATAAGTCAGTCAAAACCTAATCTTTAATAGTACCATGCGTTTTGATATTATATGGGATACATCTGAAGTGAATCAAGTCAAGTTATTTATCATTCTACTGCATTACCAGCAAATAATATCATTGATCTAAAGTTTATGAGTTCTCCTTATTTATTTATTTTGTGTGCGCGCAAAAAACACACAGTACATGAGTTGTGACTTTTTATGGATTTTTCAAGATTCAAGTTGAAACCTGGTTTTATACTATTTGTATGTCAGTAGATGTTTTCAAGACTGTCAAAAATCACTTTAACAGAAGAAAAAAAAGTATAATTTGGCCAATAATAAATCCTAGAAGAACTTTTTTTTTTCCACCTTTTTGGATATGGTTCTAAAGTGGTATAATGGGCAAGCAACTAACTGAAGTGGCGTAATAGGAAAGCAACTCAAGAATGTATATATGTACCTATAATGCTTTCTTTTTTTAGTGTTGATTTCACCAAGCACCATATTCCTAAAAGCT
The DNA here is from genome assembly GCA_036507275.1 of Sicyos edulis. Classification (NCBI taxonomy): domain Eukaryota; kingdom Viridiplantae; phylum Streptophyta; class Magnoliopsida; order Cucurbitales; family Cucurbitaceae; genus Sicyos; species Sicyos edulis. Next base: position 2,081,348 of record CM071857.1, on the reverse strand, counting down.
TGCATTATAATACAGAGTTAGCAGATGGCTAACATACTGAACCAATTTTTCAAAAAAGAAATAAATGTAAAACAAGTTCAACTAACAACACTTCTCAAGTCACAAAAGAATGGCCAAGCCAACAAAAAGAAAAAACAACTGAACCTAGGCACAAAATCAAGCAAGTTAAAAAAATATTCAAAGTCAACATCAAAATGTTCAAGTCTAGCTAAAAAAACATGTAACTTAACTAGGAAAACATATGCCAAAATAAAGAAGAAAGAAAAAAGACCTCATAAAACCACTAAAATGTCCATGACTAGCTGCTTATCTTCTAGAAAATGGAAACCCGCTATAATGAATGATATAAATTTCACAATGTATTTTAGTTCAGGGCTCAATCTAACGAAATGATGAATTTGAAGTTAGATTTGACACACTTAAACTAACTATAGGGCCAATAAATAAGTACAACCCCAATGAATGATTTATTTCTCGAAGAATTACTTATATTAGATAAACCTACCAGCAGTAGAACAGTAAACGTGGCTTGACCCTTCGAAAGATATGTGTCAATCTCTACTTGCATGTCGGGATCTATAATGGAACTAATTAGCAAGCTCAGAGGAATATATATAAAAAAAATAGCTAAAATATTTGAAACAAAACAAAAAACATAGAAAATAATTAGAATGAATGGGAGGCATCAGAGGAAGAACTGACAAACTCTTTTTACTTGTGTTTGGCTAACAATGTTAATCATCTGAGGAATCGAAATAATTTAAACAAGATAGTTTGAACCATTTTTGCTAGCCAAAGTCAAGGAGGGAAATAAACTATTTATCATTAAGTACATGATCTTTCTGCATACCAAGATTTTTTTTTTTCCAACATTTCATTACATTCTGCTCTTGGGTCTACAGACAAGACAAACACACTATTAAAAAATTGAATCCAGACTGGGAGGCAACCACATAGCAAACTGATAAGATCCGAACTAGAACCCGATCAATATATTGAAATATAACGGATAAAAGACTACAAACTAACCAAGTACTCGATAGGTACTTGAACCTCTCATTCTTGAGAATCACTCTCAAGCCCAATACCAAAATGGCTATAATATTTTTGATATCTCTCTTATCCTCTAATGCCTCTATTTATAACCATAAGTCCCTAACTTTCTCTCCAAGTAATTGCTAACATACTCCTATACTATTCCTTAATACCCTAAGGCCCCAACGGCCAACCCTATCACAAACATCTCGTTAAGCAATTGAGAAAATGTGATTTTGCCAAAACATGCAAGCATGATAGTCCAGAGATGCAATTAATTAAGCAACCTCGACAAGATGTATAAAGGGTCACAACTTAGAGTGATGTTTTTAAAATTGTAATCAACTCACCACATTTTATTTTGTTCTGGTCATTGGCAAAAAGCTTTACCAGCTCCCCCTGATAATTGGAAAAGAATTTAGAGTGATAAACAGGAAGGTATTCGAATCATAATAAATCACAACAGTTTTCCACAGAAAATGAGGAAACTTGAAAGCAAAATACTTTCAAGCTAAATGTGATATGATAGGACTTCAAAATGCTCAGTGAAACAAACCAGATGGCTTTTCTGAATTTCATATAAAAAATAAATTTAGTATCACAATCCAAAGCATTTTTGGTAGAAAACCTGATGGCCTTGGTCATCCATTGGTATGCACTCAACGGCAATTAGCTTATCAACATCATCAGCTCCAACAACATATTCTGGATTTGTAGCTCCTAAAAAAAAAATCAAATATCAGAAAAGGTTTTCTTCAACATTCTACTAGTAACTACTAACTAGTCAAAATGTACATGGTAGAGACAATCTAACTCCAACACAATCTGTTCTATAGGTTGTAAAATTAAGATGGAGTCATCTTTTATCATTTCTTTTTTCTTTTCTTCTGTGGTGCTTTGCCTTCTCCTCATAATTTACATTTTTCAGTTTCAATAATAAAATTTTCTTCCTAACCTGAAAAGATAAAGAAGAAAGAAAAGTAAGAATGTCATCTATGAATCCTGCAAAGCCGAACTCATTTACATTACCTTCAATATACTGTCTTGTGCCATCCTCAAGATGCCAAACCCACTGGAAGAGAAATTAATATAATTGCATTATGAACATTCAATATGTACTCCCAAATGGGCCAAATCTATGTTGATCTTCATTTAAATGATATCAGAGCGTGTCACCTGAAAAATACAGAGAGAAGTCCCTCGCGTGGGATATCCACATGCAAGAAGTCTGCTCCCTGGTGTAGCCTCACGGCCCTCACCAACAATTTGAAAATTCTCGATGCTAGGTCCCTCTGAATTAAAAATTTATGTGAATGTTCATGTCTTAGTAACGTACCATCTAAAAGTTGTGCATCAATCACCATCTGAATTATAAATTACCATCTAAAAGTTGTTCACGTCTTAGTAAAGTACCATCTGAATTAAAAATTTATACAAAGTTGTGCATCAATCACCATCTAAAAGAAATAGAAAACTCACCAAACGTTAAAGAGTGGTTATATCCCTCATCAATTGTATAACGTTGCTGTTCCCCAGCATCATAATCAACCGGAGGAGTAAAAGCACCAGGCACCTCCCTAAGATAATATGTTATTATAGTCGAGAGATAACAGAAATTTTTCATAAGGAACTGCAGGAACCATAACTTTTATATAAAGGTGTGTGCACTTGGCATCATACTTTTATGCTACCACTAAATTCAAGCAGGATGGTAATAAAGTTCTGTAACAATAAGCTTAAAGATTTATTTTTTGATATCTGTGAGTGTCCGGACCAAATTATGCGCACCAAAACTAAACACACGAAACAGACTGTCCGACCCTACAACATTTGGCTATTGATTCCTAAGTAGGTGGTCACCATCGATGAAACTCATATTTTGATGGTTTTTCAAAACCCTCTTGACCACTAGGTTGATTCATAATGGTTAACAATATAAGCTTTAAGCTCAAACCAAACAAGCATTGAAATAAGATTAGTAAGTAGAAACTAAATTTTAATTTATATTATAAAAAATACTCACCAAACACTTCAAAAGTTATCAGGAGAAAAAATAATATAAAGATAATTATGAAACGGAATTAAAATTGTTGGTTTATGTTTATTTTAGTATTTTTATCTTTTCAATTAGGCTAAATTATAGAAAATGCCCCTATGCTATGGTGTTTGTGTCAAAAATGCCCCTAAACTTTTAAAAGTTTCAAAATTACCCCTAAACTTTAACAAAAGTTTTAAAAATGCCCTCACCGTTAAAGTTGGATGGAAACCGTTAAAGTTTGGTTTCAAAAATACCCTTAAACTTGTATTATGTTTCAAAAATGCCCCTAAACTTGCAAGATGTTTCAAAAATACCTTTAATCTTAAAAAATATAAAATAATAATGAAAATGTTAACATTTTGTTTCAATAATACCATAAATATTTAATTGTGCTCGTAAAGATAAATTTTACTTTTGTATTTATAACTTATGAATTATTTTTATATAAATATTAATTGTTTAAACTTGAATTGTGTTGAGCAAGTACTAAAAAAAAATTGTGTTGAAAATCTCACATTGAAAATGTGACATGCCTCTTTTTTTTTTTTTTTTTTAAATCAAATGTGACATACCTCTTAGCGATAAATTACTCTTTCATTGTCAATTGATTATGAAATGAAAATCTCATGCTATTCTAATATTGTATCGAAAAAATTTATTAAATTCAAATAAGTATATATATATATATAATATACATAATAAATTATCTTTAAATTTTGAATAATTGAATAAATCTCTACCTCAAAATATTCATTCATGCCAAAATTCATCCTGGCAGCAACTTTTTTTTAAAAAAAAATTATGAATGATGATTATGATTTAGAATTTTAGAACTTTTTTTTGGTCACATTATTATTCAAATGTTAATAACATATTTATTTTCATGGCGAAAAAAGATATGAATAAAGAATAACTATTTTTAAGTAAGAATAATTTTTAGAGTTTTTTAAGGGTACAATATTGACACTTTTAAACAAAATATGTAATATTTTTTTTTTATCCAAAAGTTATCGACAATGTTAAATTTGGATGAAAACCGCATACTCATCGTCAATTAATTTAGTTTCAGATCACAAATAAGTAATTCTATTATTTAAATAAATTCAAGCTAAAATCCCTAAATTCAATTATAAATTATCTTTAAAGAGTTATGATTATTATTATAGATTTTTAATTTTGGAACTTGTTTGGTCATTGTTATTTAAAGGCTAATAATATATTTATTTTCGTTAATTTTTTTTTGGAGAAAATGCATTTGAATAGAGAAAAAAAATATTTTTTAAATAAGAATTTTTTTTTTTAAGTTTTTAAAAGATCGAGAATACTATTCAAATAAAAGTATAATACTTTTTTATCTAAAAGTTATTGACGATGATATTTTTAATTTTTTTTTTAAGTCGAGGGTATTTTTAATTGTTTTTAAAGTTTAAAGGCATTTGTGAAATATTTTCAAAGTTTAGGGGTATTTTTGAAACCAAATTTTAACGGTTTCCATCCAAATTTAACTGCAAGGGTATTTTTGAAACTAAAGTTAAAGTTTGAGGGTATTTTTGAAACTTTTCAAAGTTCAAGGGCATTTTTTACACAACTCCCATAGTATAGGGGCATTTTCTATAATTTAGCCTTATTTTTTCCTTTTAAGATTAGGTTAAATATTATTTTCTCTTTTTACAATTAGATTAAATATGATCTTTTTCTTTTATCATTAGGTTAGCTCTCGTAGTCTATTTAAACCAAATATCATTCATATATAATTTTTTCTTAGTACTTTTTTATTAGTAAAAAGTTTGGGTTGGTCCAATCCAGTTCAAACTAGTTTTAGGTGAATTTGTAAACCAATCCCACCCATGAAATCTTTATTTATTTTGAACCATCCCAACATTTGGGGTGGGTTAATCAAACTTTTCAGGTCATTGGATGTTTTTGAACACCCTAGTCTTGTTCTAACTCAAGGTATCCATACCAGAATTTAGAATGCCATACCTGCCAGGATAGAATAAAGGGTCTGGAGAAATGTCCTTGTTGGCAGGTTGATATTGGTACATTTCAGGTCTTAGATTAAAGTCTGCTGATCTTGGAATATTATCTTGTACCCTACTAGATATTAACACATCTTCAGTTGTCCTTAAATGCTGCATGCAAAAAGGTTGAGAATTATATGAATGGCAAGTTTGTAAGAGCAAAGGAAAACAAACATAATAGTAAAGTTACATATAAGCTACCTCTGTTTGGGGAGGAAGTTGAAACTTTGAAGTCCTCATATCAGTGTTCTCTCTCTTTTGATATGGTTGCCCACTATCAAAGAACTTAAAATCATTATCCTCTCTTTTTTTATATTGAATTCCACTCTCAAAATGATTTTCAGCAAGTGGCGTTCGTTCTCCTATTTTTTCCTGTGATGAAAAGAACCACAGCCTTTATTGCAATAATTTATCAATTTTAACCCACAGTTATTATAAGATAGATAACAATGGAGTTGGATGCCTGGCTTAAAATTGGTCTAGTTCAATATTTATTTTATTGCCTGGCATTTTTCCGGAGTTCAATTTCTCGTCGAAAATAGGATATTTGACAACGTTAAATAGAAGGTAGTCCAATAAAACGTTAATGTGATTGGATGATAGTTTACAGCTTCTCATATGATTTCATCAGGAACCCTCAAAAAAAAATTTCAGAAGGACCAAAAAGAACAGTGAAACTATGTCATATCAAGCATTTCCTCTCAATACATTTTCTTATCATTAAATATGCAATTGTTCTTATCTCCATGAGACATAAAAGTTCCAGTATAACATTATGGAGAAGAAAAAAAATGAACACAGTGGAGAAGAAAAACATAAACAATGATAAAAATAAATTTTAGTAGACGGAGTTGCAATCATACAGCAAAACTTAAATATTAGCAAGCTTACATGTGAAGTTCTGATCTTCCGCTGCAACTGATCATGAAGTAGCTGCAAAGATTTGAGGAAAAATGAATGGCAAAGCAAAATGAAACAGGAGGAAACTATTGCAAGAAACAAAAAAACATATTCTCTTAACAAGTAAATGTAAAAAATGTTGCAACATGTTGCACAAATTAACCAAGCAAATTGGTCAATGAGCAAATACAGAAGAACAAAAGGTTACACAGTGCACACTACCACTCAAACTTACACACACACACACACAAGAAAGTCTATTTTTGAGTTGGGTCCATTCTTTAATTAGGGTCAAAGACCATTAAAGCCACCGAGTCCATGTCGAGTTCATGCAATCCGCCTCAAGGTTTCAGCCAAATTTATTTCCAGAATTTATTTGAAATAAGGATAGCTAGCATATCAACAAGAAAGTTGGATTGAATTTATGCATTACCACAGATGTGTGAATCAGTCTCAAGCTTTATATGTAGAGAATTTACCTTCACACTGTTGGTTAAAACAGAGGCATTTATGACACGAGGCCAAACACCATATTCTGCCAAAAGCCCAAGCAACGATGACGTGTAGTGATATCTCTCATCATCCACAGCCTATTGGAGAAGAGATTGAAGACATTCAGCATTGTTAACATAAGCAGATATTAATTTCCAATTCAAAACTTTTTTAAGCTTCACGTGACTGTCTAAACAGTTTTCTCATTGCTCCCCTTTCTGATGAATACAACAGTTTTCTCGTTGTTTGGGGTGTTTGTTTGACGTAATTAACGAGGTATTACAAATTACCTTTTACAACTACTTTTCAAACAACGACATCCAAACGACTTATCGTAATCACTCATTTCTAACCACTCAAAATAATCATTCATTTCTAACCCCTCAAAATAATCACTCATTTCTAATTACATCGAAACGAGTTATTATCTGCAACCCCTCTACAACAATTATAATCCAGACGAGTGCTTTTATTTTTTAAATATGGTAACCACGCTCGTCCCTAGGCCAGGCACCGGAGACATCGAAGGAATAATGTCATACGGAGACATCGAAGGAATAATGTCATAAGTGAGTATCGAACCTAAAACCTTGAGGAGAGCATCCAAACGAGTTATTAACTGTAACCCCTCTAAAAATAACCACATTCAAAAGAGGTATTTTGAAACACACATTCAAACGAGCTATTACTAAAGCTTCTAATTACTCAAAATAACTTCTCATTTATAATCACTCGACAATTCCACATCCAAACATCTTCTATCAGTTTTTGGCTTGGGTTGATATCTTCTCATCTTCCCTCTTTTTGGTAAATGAGTTGCTTCTTATTTAGAGTTTCATTTTACCATCATACGCCCAAAAACATACAGATTATCAAAATGGAGTAACTGAAAACAATAGTTACGAAGTCCAATACAGGGTATCAGATGGAAATGGCCTGGGAAAGAAACTAAAACGTACCTTCAATTCATTAGTCAATTTTAAGTTCATTTCAAGATCCCCTTTTCTGCTTCCCAACTCATTGTAGGCAGAAGTCAGGGCTTCAGTTTGCTTCTCATCAACTGCCTGTCATGCAATTAGAAAACGATTATGTTTTCTGAATCAAAATGCAAAGAAGCCACTGAATGAGGAGAAAACTGAACACAAAGACTAACCATTCTTATGTCTGAAAATTTCCTCTCCAATGCATTTTTCTCATTCAACAGTCGCAATTCCTTTCAAGACAAAAGACATTTTGTATAAGGTATAACAGATGTAATAAGTATACTGTAACAACCGATATCGCATGAACCCAGAGTCAATCAATTTATACCTTCAAACAAGCAACTGAAATTTGTTGACGAAGAAGTTGAATCTCCCCTTCCTGTGCTCTAACTCGTGATGACAGTTCCTATGTATAGCTTTAAACCTATGAGATATGCAAACGGCCTAAATTCAAAACCTGAGAAATTTGTCTATAGAAGGTCATACCATAGCTTCTTGGTCTTGATGATTATTGGTATTCACAGCTCCTATCAGATCATTTGAAGCAAGAGATCTTTCAAAGTTTAGCCTACAAAAGGAATTGTATTAGTTCAGACCTAAATAGAAAATGATGATGATGATGACAGTGTAGCTGCTATTTAACCCATTAACTAAACTAATTTCCCTGCTTACCACTCCTTAAATGATCTGTAGTAGAGACTAAGTTAAGACAACTAAACATAACAAGCTAAAATTTACACACAACTAAAACACATTATTATTCTCAATGGTACTATCTGCATTGATTTTTAGTAGTGAGCAAAAAATCTGCTTACTTACTATGAAAACAATTCAATTTATCACCTTGTTTTTAGATGGGATCTTACAGCATGAACCCCGTCATCGCCGTGCCCCTGCAAAGTGCTATGGGTAGTCGACATCAGATTGAAGTTGAAGTTCTTTACTTCAGCAACTTTTGATTGCATCAACACTAACATTGTCCATCAAGATAGAAATCTTGCACTCTACATCATTTGACGTCCATACGCCGCAGACAGCAACTTTCCACGCTTTATTCACACAACTTTTTTTCATAAGATATATGATTACCATGCATCAAATACAATGTAAGTTTGCAATTCAAAAAAGGACAGTGAAATACTTTCACTACAATGCATCAGCTCAGATTATTGTAACTAATGTCAGATAAACAAATTATAGAGCAGATGTGAGAGTGTGAAACGTATTTAGAGAAACAAGTGAATTTAGAAAGCTCTGATAGATGGGGAAAAACCAAAAGTCCATAACACAAAAAATGAAAGGCTGCTACTCCCCGGATGAAGAAAGCCCGAACAACACTTCACTAATTATTCTGCATAGTCTCTACTCTTTTCACATTAAGAAATATAGTATATGTTAATGGTAAAATCAACAGCAAGATTCTGGGCATTTTGATGAATCAGTGACCATATGAGAAATGAGACCAAAGGGATTGGAAATGGCACACAACAGTTTTTTTTTTTTTTTGGATGTATTGGCACACAACAGTTGATCTTTAACAATTCTAGAGAACCATCATGGAGAAGAGGGGACATGCTCAATCCATGATGATCAACAACCAAGGAATTAACGTATCACAAGTTTTCTTCATATCGAAATGTTATAAGGTCAGACGTCCATGATGTTCAACAACCAAGGAATTAATGTCTTACAGTTTTTCTTCATATCCAAATGTTATAAGATCAGACGGTACTATTCTATGAAAATAGTCGAGATACGCGTAGAGGGCGATCTACGTAATATTAGTTGGGGGGCCAAAATTGTGGGAACACAACAACAATTATAGTTTTATTTATAAAAAACACAAAAAAATGGGGGCAACCTATGACAAAAATATATATTCAATGAAATATTGACTTGTTTATACATGTAAATACCTACAACCATCAGCCCCTAACCCGAAAGTTTGCTCAAACACTTAACGGATTAAAAAAAAAATCTAAAGAATAATTCAAATGGCTGATTCAACATAACATCGGAACATCAAAATATCAGAAATCCAACCAAGTCAAAACCAATTCAACTCATAAAAACCATAGCCATGAAAAGTTGTAAATCGATCAACAAAACCCATATCAAATGCATCTTCACAAAACCAAAACACATACAAATCATGCTATATTTTCATGAAGTTACTGAATCGAATCCTGGAATTTGGATTCCAAACGAAAAATCCCAAACAAATCACAAAAAAAAAAAAAAAAAAAACTCTCAGCCACATCCATATACATCGATTCCAACAAAAACTTACAAAAATCCGTGAATACTCAATCACGGAATGATTCAACCGCCATTAATTAACAGTAAAATGAACAGTCGATGAAGTACCGGTGGACGATAGAGATATGGCGGCGAAATTCTTCTGCAGGTGCGAATATTGGCAAAATCGAGCAGATTAAGAACCAGAAACAGTAAAAATGGCGGATTAAGAGTGGCGATTGGTTGAGGAAAATGAAGCTGAAATCGATGAATGGAATTTTCCTCCACGTATAAATCGGCAATTCCTTCTAGTTTTGCGAATTTGCGAATTTTGATGAGAACGAGAAATATAAAGGAGAAAATTAGTAATAAAATTGACAAAATGCAAGTGTAAGTCAAAATCATAAGTCTCTTCGCCATTTATTGAGAAAAAACAATAATAATAGGCTAATAATAATCAAATCAATTCCAATTTTAGTTAATAGAATTAACTTCTCTCCATTGCTCACTAGAAAAAGAGAAAAAACAAAATCTACTATCCATTTATTTTCACTAACGATCTTTTTTGTCGGTAATATTTAGTTATAAAAAGCACATTAATTCTCTTTTTTAAAAAAGCAGATTATTATTATTATTTGAGAATCAAGCACAGTAATTTATAGGTTATTGTAGATTTGACCCTTTTTTTTAATGATAGATTGACTATATAACATTTTTTTACTAAACAAAGGATTGTATAATATTTTGATTTCACTAGGTCATTTTATGATAATTGATTTTTTTTTATTTGCACGTCACGAGACTAACTCTACAACATTTAAATGTCGAAAAAATTTCTAGATGTGGCTACCATAAATTTAACTCATCATCTTTTAGTTTTTCATTCGGTTGACCATTAATGGTGTGTTTGGGAGAAAGATAAAGGTAATAATTATGGAAGGAATGAGAATGAGAAAAGCAAGGGAGAGGATGATTATGGATAATGATTATTTTGTAATTGAAGTAAATGTAATAATTATGGAAAAAATGATTTTTTGTGTTTAGAGTGAATACAATGATTATGAAAAAAATTAAATAATAAATGTGATGAGAATGAAAACACTAATGTGACGTATAAAAAGTTGTTAAAAAGAGAATAAAAAATAATCGAAAGGATAATGAAAAAAATAATGAAAAACATACTTTCTAGTCATAATAATACAATATTAATAATATATAATATTATTTACTAACATATAAAGTTATATTAAATATTAATGAATACCATATTTATAATTGTAGATGCAAATATTTTCAAAATTGTCTATAATTATTAGATTAAAATTGGACATCCATTACCATTTTTTTATATAATTTTGGAATCATCATTAATTTAGGGAATTTTGTATCTATAACAGAAAATGGAAAAATATTTATTTTTATATCACAAAATGAAAAACAATTTATTTGTAGCAGAAAATTCAAATTAAGTTCTATTAATGATAAAATTGAAGCTACACATTCTATTATTGTTGTAGTCTTCTATCAAAGTTAGAAATCCAAATTGTATTTTATCACTATTTAAATAATAAAAATCAATATGTTATAGATGAATTATTTTAAAAATTGTAAAAAAATCATACAAAAATATAATGAAAAATATATAATGTGCAGATGGTGAATTCTCATTAATTTATAATCAATAAAAAGTTCATCCAAAATAAAAAGGTCATCTAAAAAAAAAAAAAAACAAAGAAAATAAATGAAAAACTATTCAATTGAAACTATATATACGTGCGAATGTTGGAAGCATTAGTTCATCAAACGCACTCTGAAAAGAGGTCGAGAGAGAGGAATGAATTGGAGGGCATATGAATCTGATCTAAACGCCATGAAAGTCAACAATTCTCACAGAAATTCAAATCTCTTCAACACAGCGAAGCTCTTGCTGATTCTAGGGTTTGTTTTCTCCTTCCTTTCTTGCCATACAGTTCTTGCCAAATCTCGTCGTCCCGTCACTGTAAGTTTTTCGATCGCTTCATCTCTCCCCGTTCGTCTTCTCCGATCGTATCTGTCTTCGTTTTCTCTCGATTCTACTGAGTTTTTTCAATTATTCAGGATGCTGAAACCAGGCAAAGGAAGCAGGAGTGTTATTCTGATATCGAGAGGTGAGATTTTCTTTCAACCGATTGTTAGGGTTTGTTTCTTCTCGAACTGAGTGTCGTTGGGAAATTATCCGAGAGCGATTTCCAAATGTGATTATAAACGTAGTCAAATTTTATTGCCCCGTTTGATAACCATTTTGTTTTTTGTTTTTTGTTTATGAAAGTTAAGCCAATTTTCCTATAATGTATCCATTTTTCCTTAAGAAAGTAGGTGGATACTAACCAAATTTAAAAAACACAAACAAGTTTTTGGAAACTACTTTTTTTGTTTACAAATTTTGGTTTTGTTTATTTAACTATAGGTAATGTAAATTATCCAAATAAGGAAAAATGTATACTAAGGTAGTTGTTGTAGGCTTAAATTTCATAAACAAAAAATGAAAAACAAAATAGCTATCAAATGGGGCCTAAATTATTTGCATAGTCATTTATAGGTTTTAGAGAATTTAACATTAGCACATTCTACATCTTATATTACATTTGCAGCAGAATTTTTAAAACAATTCATTTAGCACATTGATTTCTATCACTCAACTAGAAAACTCACCGATAGAAAACTTAAATAGCGATAGAATGAGTCTATCATTGATTGAATTTTATCACTGATAGAACTCAACAAGTGATATAACTTAATTTGAATTTTCTGCTACAAATGAATTAATTTTGATTTTGTGCTATAGATGAAAATATTTTGCCTTTTTTTGTTATACATGCAAAATCCCCTAGGTTTTAATAGTCTCCAAGGGAATGGCACATTGGTTATTGGTTGTAGGCTTGGACTTTGAAGGTGTGCCCCTCAAAATTCTAGGTTCAAGATTCACCTGTAACATTAATTTGTAGATACTTCCGGTGTCTCTATTCCTTCCATGTCTCCCTATGCTTGGAGGTATGGTTACCCGGTATAGTTGAGCAAACTTTTGATTTCCCGGTTTTCAATTTTTATTTTTTATTTTTATAGGTTTTAATAATGTACCAATTGTATTATGTATTTTAATACCGAAGTATAAGAAAGTATGTTAAACTATGTTAAAAAAGTATGTGACAATATCATTTTTGTAATTATTTTTTAGAATTGACTAATTTTGCAAGTTTTCCTTCATTTTTCATGCTTTTGAATTGATTGGTTGGTATAATGTGTTGGTCATTTGCAGTGGCTTGTGGGGTTGGCAATGCAAATCTTCCGCTATCGAAAAGGAAAATTGCGCTCTGCGATGTCTTTCTTCTCCTTGTTATGATTTAGTGTATGGCAGTGATCCGGTGAGATAATGTTCTTCTTATTGTCCTGTGCTTTTAATTTTCTCTGTTTTTATTCAAGTGCTAAGTCGAAACGATGGATTTGTGTTGATGTAGCTCGAGGAAGGAGAGAAGGATCTTGCTAGGAGTCAAGAGTATAAGTATTGTATCTATAAGTAAGTTCAACATTTTTTGTTCAAATTTCCAGAAAATAAAGCTTGACATTTCTTATTTGAAGTGTTGCCTTCCTTGTCCTTGCAATGTCTATTTTTCAGCTTTAAATCATAAATATATTGCTCCCTAAGTGTTAACTGGGTAACCCAAATCAACTTCAATACTACCAGAATCTCTGCAAACAATTTTAAGCTAATTCAATTGGTCTCCTCCATCATTTTGATAGGACATGAGCTTGAAGTTTATTGGTTGGTCGAGTCACTGTATGGTTGATGGGTACCTAAAATAATCTTAAGGACTTGGGGACTTCAAGGAGAAAACAGTGGATAGTATCATAGAAAGTAGATATTTGTGCTTGATTTTGGAAACTTTTGGTTGTTATTATATATATTTTTTTTAAAAAAAATCCCAGTGATTGTTCTCTCTTTCCTTGTTTCTGCCGTCCACTTCATCCTTCAACCATTTGACTAGGAATTCGAATACATTTTTTCGTAGTTGATACGGTACGTTCTTATAGAGATTTATTGCAAGGAGCTTTGACATTTAATATAGCATTTGCTTTCCCTTTTGATTGCTGGAAAGGAATCAGCCACTGCTTGTATTCTAGTTGCTACTAAACTGGCGAGCCATGGTTTGTAAATCACTTGAAAATGCAAAATATGTTTCTAGAGCTACCAAATCTGAAATCTCCCTCCATGCTTAGATCCAATTTCAAATTTAACCATTCAAGAATTAAAACGGCATCCTCTTAGATCTGCACTTCTTTCCTAGATGATTCTGATCATGAGTTGAGAATCGGTTCGAGGATTTACTATCTTTCTCTGGACGTCGTTAAATGTGTGCTTAATCGTATCACGTATGGACTCTAAGGTGCTTGCATATAATGGCGCCAACAAAACATTTTCGGTTTTCGTATACTTCTCCTTTGATTTGTTGGTTTGGTTGAGCTCTCTGTGTAGATGGTTTTTGACTACATGTCGTGTTTCAGTTAGATTCTTGCATCCCTAGGAGACACAAGGCAAGAGAGAACTTTCTGAAAGTATCATACATTCATCTCGATTTAATTGATTACACATTTGCTTGTCGATTTAATTGACGCTAACATTGATGAACCTTTATAGACTTTCAGCATTTTGGGTTTATTGAATTATAAGCTCAGCAACAATTGGTTTAGAGATCCAGTTAAGGTGTGAAACTTTTGTTTGGTTGCAGGTTGTCAATGGGGGAGAGTCTGGAGGGTATTAAGGGCTCCTTTGACTACTGATTGATGTGTGTATGCTTTCTCAAGATTGTCTTTGTTCCATTTATGCCCTGTTCTTCTGACTTGACTACCTTTTAACATTAGGTCAAAATTTGAGGTACTAATCCAATCCCAAGTTCATATATTTTTCTTTCTCTATATGTATACATATTTTAAAATTAAGTGAAATATGGATGTTGTGTGGCAATGGCAATCTTGGAATCGAAACCACAGGTACGTGCAAAATTTTCAATTAATGAGTGGAATTTTTTAACCTTTGCTCAAGTAGATTGTAATGTATTAATAATCATGTTTATACTCATTTATGTTTGATCTCCAAAGTTTTCTTCCTTCACGGCCTTAGGTTCGAAATTCACGTTTTAGCTTTATTGTAGAATTTTGTGTTGTTTCTTTCTAAAACTAGAATATCTACATTGAAACACATATTTCTTTAATTCCAAAGCGAATTTCTTCAATTTCATTCCTCCGAAGTCAGATCTGGGTTTTTATTTTATATATATATATTAAAATATTTCTGAATTTTATTGATTTGGTTTGAATTTGTAAATTTCTTCTGTAGCAAGGAATCTAATGAAACAACAGGTTTCGTCTGAACTCTTAAAAGCTATATTCACGCATTTGAATATTCAAATCTAGGGCTTAGTTATGATACATTTTTCTTGGTTCAATTATCAATTTGGTTTCTAAGCTTTCAAACTTGTATTTAACAATTATTTTAAAAATAAGTGTAATTTTGTGAATTGAGTTTGGGTTGTTTTAGAAAAGTGACGAATCCGAATTTTTGAGTTGGTTTGAAAATCTCCCTCAATCCAACTCCATCTTTTATCCCTAATTGTAGGTGATTTCAATATAGATTATATATTTGTTTTCTATAATTATTCTTATTCTCCTTATCACAAAGACAACGACAATGCTCGCATTACTGCAAGAGAAAAAAAAAAGAAAAAAGATTAAGTCCAAAAATTCTTGTTTGGGATTGGTCGAGCTGATCAGATCTCTTTTTAATCGTTTGAACGAACATTTCCACGCACCTTTCCAAGAGCTATGACTTTGAAACTTTGAAAATTTTGCAAAATATGCAAATAACATCTCAATTAAACCGCAAGGGGGCGTTGAACAAACATAAACGTGGATACAACTTGTGTTAAATTACAAGTTTATGTGGAATAAGTCCTTAATTTCAAAATGTTATATGTTTTCAAGCTTTCAATTTTGTGACTTAAATAGGTTTAACGGGTCCTTTAAGAGTATAATTTGATAGTCCTCTTTACTTTCCACCGTAACCATAATTTTTTTTACTCATATTTTAGTTTTTTTAATAATATATTCTAAAAATTACATGATGTATTTGAATATTCTTTAAAATGAGTAGATTTATACGGAACTCTCCGTAATCTATAATGATAGATTTATAACATTTTAATAAGATAATTTATCATTAGCAGCACATTCTACATCTTATATTATATTTATAGCAGAATTAATTTCTATCACTCAACTAGTGATAGAATTTAGTTTGGATTTCTAACACCTATAGAAAATTCAAGAAGTGATAGAATGTGTCTATCATGGATTGAATTATATCATTAATAGAATTCAACTAGTGATAGAAACTCTATTTGAATTTTTTGCTACCAATGAATTAATTTTGATTTTGTACTATAGATTGAATTATTTTACCCTTTTTTGTTATACATGCAAAATCCTCTTTTAATAAATTAGAATTAGTTAAGGACTCCTTGTTTCAAAAAAAAAAAAGTTAATGAGGTATTAACTATAAATTTAAAATTTTAGTTATATTTATGTTTTTGAGTTCAACTATTGGAAAAAAAATTCTGAATTTATAGTCAATACATAATTATGAGTTATAACTCCTAAAAGTTTGTGAACAAACTTAATGTTTTTTTTTTTTGAGTACATAGTGGGGAAGGGGAACAACAAATCCTACATAGAGAGCATAACTACTCTCAAATAATATGAGAGTCAAATACTGATTTCCGGACTCGAACTCGTGACGGTGGAATTGAAATAGATTAACACCAGACAAGATAACAATCTTAATATTTTAAACCTACTATTTAAGAGTAATTTCATGTTTATAACATTAGTGTCGTAAGTTCAAACAATCAAACCATATATTCTGTGATAAATATTGAAATATGTAAAATGATCCGGACATAAAAGAAATAAATAAAAAATAATAACTTCATAAAGTTATGTAATGTAGCCTTTTCAAATTTAGTCAAACCATGTAAACCATCAAAATCACTTTTTTATGTTTTATATATATATATATATATATATATATATTTCCAACTTTATTTTTACTCGCAAATTCTATTCCAATTTCGAATCCTTTCTTTTTTTAAAAAAAGAAAAAAAACATTTGAATAATCCATTACTTATTTTTATCAATTCGAAATCTACTCTTGAATCCGCCTCTCTCCATTTTTTCCTCACGAATCCACCGAAAAATTCATATGATCGCAAAACTTTCGGTTGAAGAAATCAAACCAGAAAAGAAAACGAGTTTTTGAAATTGAAATCGTTTCGTCGAAGAAAGTTTGACGAATTGGGATCACAATTGCATTCGTTGAAGATCATCGATCTCATCCGAAGATCCGGTTTCGATTGAAGTTACCGGTGAATTTTCTTTGCCCTAATTTTCTGAATTCGTTTGATTTGATTTGAGATCCGACGATGTACTATCCGCACCCGCCGCCGATGCTGGTGAACTGCTCCGGCTGCCGGACTCCGCTCCAGCTTCCGCCGGGAGCGCCGTCGATCCGTTGCGCTATATGTCAGGCGGTGACGCAGGTCATGGATCCACGCGCCGTCCCTCCGCCGTCGCCTTCCCACGCGCCTCCGCCTGCTCCGTTGCCCTACAACCAAGCGCCGCCGGATCCCCCTGCCCACGCGCATGGTCGGAAAAGGGCTGTGATCTGTGGGATCTCGTATAGGTACTCGAGACATGAGCTCAAGGGCTGCCTTAACGACGCTAAGTGTATGCGTTATCTTTTGATCAACAAATTTCGTTTTCCGGAAGAATCTATCCTCATGCTTACAGGTATTTTTTTGTTCAACTCTTTATTTTTCTCTGTAGTTCGTCGTCAGATATATAGTGTATGGCATGTTTTGATAGGCCAATATGGTCGAAATACCAATCAAATACAATCCATCTAGATTTCCAGCAAATCAAATTACGGAATCAACAAATTTAGAAACATTGTGCTTAAAAATATAGATAAACGAATCTAAATTTATAAGCAATAAGAACTATAATAAAAAGTTTGGGGAACATCTATTTACTGTGATTTATGGCTACTGCCACCATTGGTAGGTTCCACTAGTTGTTGTTGGGAGAAAATACAAGAGTTCTACAAACATTCTTCAATGGACAAAATCCTCTCACGAAAAAAAATACCCAAAAAGAAAAAATCCACAAAGGCTCTCTTTGTTCTCTCTACAGTTCTGTATTTTTTTTATAACCCTGTAGCCTTCAAAAAATCTGATATTTTACAAGGCAGTACACACACGTTGAAAAAAAATGCAGTTATTTTTTTTTTCTCTAAGAAACTTCCCACGTATATGTGGTTTTGGGCTCCACATCTTAACATATTTATTCTAGCCTCCCAATTGTTATTATGGAAAATTAGAACCGTCTTGTTCTTTGTATTTATAATGGGTTCATTCTAATAGGAAATGTTTGGATTGTCACAATTGTTTGAGTATATTGGGAAGAATTAGGAGCCCCGAAGGGCTTCCCGTTGGTTAAGGCCCAGTCTTTGAGTAAATATACTAACGTCCACGTGGAGGTCATATATATGTTTAAATCTTTGGGCTAATATGAAAAATCTTGATGTTTTCAGAGTCGGGGCAATGATCGGGTATAGTCTTAAATTAAAAAGGAATACTGACAAGATTTAGAGGTATCACTTGCGTTTAGGACCTCTACGAGTTTGTTTTTTTGAAATATTTATGAGTCTATGAATCAACTTATGAGTAACTAGAGTATTATCACATATCATAGTGTAGATGTCAAAACAAAACTCGTAGGGAATTAGTTTTTTAGATAGGCAACCACCATGGGTTGAACCCATAAACTCTTGGATCCTCGAGACCCTCTTTGACCCTTTGACCACTAGATCAATCTACGATGGTTGGTATGTTGTTTTAGTGTGAGGTAGAATTTCGAACTTTCTAGCCATTGGTTATTGAGTAGACGGACGAAAAACATATTATATTATACTGATAGAATATTTGCCCAATTGCAATAGTTGGCATGTATCATTGATCTAGAGGTTGAGGCTTGAATTCCCCCGATCCTCAAATAGTGTTGTACCAAAAAAAAGATGAAGATTTGTAGGTTGAAAATGGTAATGTTGTACTTTTGGGAGGAAATATCATGGGTCGAACTTTAAAACTAAGCAAGTAAAGTTCCATCTTTCTTGAGAGTTTGGCAAGAGTTATGATCGTGTTTGTTGCATTAGTTTACATCCGTGGCTTTGTAACTATTACTATGCGACAACTACTATCTTTTGTTGTACTGTTTTTTTATATGCCCGGCTATCGATTCGAAGGTGTAGTTGTAAGATGTAGGAGAATATGTGCCAAGTATTTCAAAGAATGTTGGGCCCTCTATAATTGATCTCAAAAAAGATAAGTGTGACATCCGTAGAATTTGGTAGAGATAGTTGAGTGATATTTAGCTTTCATTTAGCTGTGACGTTACGAATCAGGAGGGTTTTTGATCTCTCAAAATAATTTTGTGGCTGTGTAATTTTCTCTCTCGAGTAAAGAAAGGATATATCAGTAATTTCTTGGTAGAGGTTTGGGGTCTCTAAGGTATTCTTTCTTAGAGGTCCCAGATTCAAAACCTACAAGTGAGTTTAATTGTAAAAAATTTTGTTGTCTCGGTCCTTAGGACGAGTGCGGATGCCCCAGATATGGAGTGAGGTGAAGCTTTAGTTTTTGGTTATAAAAAACTAAAATAAAACTTGGAGTGAGGGGATGACACCAGAGTGGAACTATCTACTCATCCACCCTCTCAAGAATACTAACTCGACTGTAAAAGCATCTTGGACCATTATGAAGTAATAGGACTCGAGGTGTGGAAGTTGTGGTCGAAGAACCAAGTTACGAATGAGATACGATGGGGATGGGGTTAAGATTTGTCTGACATGTATGCGGGTTTTTTTTTTCTTCCTGACAACCAGAAGAATAAAAGGAAGAAAGTGGAGCTGTTAATGCTTAATTCATTATTGGTCTTTGTAAACGAAGATTATGGCTGGGTCGTTGAGACATTAAGTTGAAGAACATTTTGAGTTCCTCATACCAACAAGAGCAGAGTTCCACTGGTATCACGTACAACCTATTAAACAATAGGTTATAGGTTCGAGTCCCATAATCCCCCAAATATTGTTGAATTAAAAAATAACAGTTTGAGTTACTCATAGATCCACTTTTATGATCAATATTGAGGAAGTTAAGTTATCAAAGACAATAACAGACTTATTCATTTTTAGTCTTGAATTAACATGGGGTCAAATCACATTTTGTCCGATTTCCTATTCATATTGGAGGACTCTCTTTCACATATTTCTAGTTCTTGCAAACTTCCTCAGCCTTGTGTGCTTAATAAAACTGTAGAAGTTATCGCCTTGATATCAATCACATCTAAACTTATCGCTGTATTATTTCTTAATCTTCTTGTCTCACATCTAGTTGACTTATGTTCGTTATGGAAAATAAAATGCAGAAGAAGAAACGGATCCATACAGAATTCCCAACAAAAACAACATTAGAATGGCATTATATTGGCTAGTACAAGGTTGTCAATCAGGTGACTCCTTGGTATTCCATTATTCCGGTCACGGTTCTCGCCAAAGGAACTATAATGGTGACGAGGTAGATGGATATGATGAAACTCTTTGCCCTCTGGACTTCGAAACTCAGGGGATGATTGTCGATGATGAAATTAATGCAGCAATTGTTAGACCCCTCCCTCAAGGCGTAAAGCTTCATGCATTCATAGATGCTTGCCATAGTGGCACCGTGCTAGATTTGCCATTTCTATGCAGAATGAGCAGGTTGGTGTTTGCACAAATATGTTCACATTTTTTAAACATGATACGAGACCTCCGGTGCCTGGCCTAGACACCGATGTTGCGTGTGTTTACCAAATATCAATAATCATAATAATCAAAAAGATTTAGAAACAATAGAAAATAGTAGCAAGTACTTCTATGTATCTTCAATTTAATAGTTGAGCATCTCCTGATTTCAACTTTTTCATTTTTTGGTTTTCCCATTTGTTCGTAGGAGTGGACAATACATATGGGAGGACCATCGCCCGCGATCGGGAGTATGGAAGGGAACGAGTGGCGGAGAAGTTATTTCTTTCAGTGGTTGTGATGATGATCAGACCTCTGCTGATACATCTGTAAGTTCATTACATTCCATAATCCACGATTCTTTTTGTCCCAATTGCATTGCTTTAGATCTGAAATGCAATGATGCTAAGCTAATTACTAAAATGGGAACAGGCTCTGTCGAAGATAACATCAACAGGTGCCATGACCTTTTGCTTCATCCAAGCTATCGAGCGGGGACATGGCACTACGTACGGAAGCATATTAAACTCGATGCGAAGTGCTATAAAAAATGCTGGAGGTAGTGGTGACATTGGTGGTGGCGCGGTGACGTCTTTGGTCACCATGCTTTTGACTGGTGGGAGCGCCATCGGTGGGCTCAGACAGGTACGCACTTTTCATTGCAGATCATAAGGTCTTATTTGATAACCATTTAACTAGCTTGTTTTCTAGCAATAAAGATATTTTATAACCATTTAACTAGCTTGTTTTCTAGCCATTTCTTTACAACCAGGGTAAATCATGAGTGAATAGAAAATTGAAAATGTATGGTCCAATTCTTTTCACCCTAAAGGAATACCATATTCATTTTCTATAGATCATGGCCTCTCTTCAACAAGTGAAAGATTCAAACAACATTTGAATTTTTAGCTAAATACCAAAAATAAAACAGTCTTTTTTTTTACAGTTTTTTTTCAAGTTTACTTGTCTCGGATTTTGGGAAAAGAAAAAACTTTTTTAGTCCTTAGGTTCTATATTTCTATCTCTTTCAATAATACCCACTTTTAGTTCTTAAGATAACAAGAAATTTAGTTGTATATAGGACTAAAATAATGATTAAACTAGTTTTAAAGTTTAATATATATTTTTTGATGACCCAAGAACTTGGAGTTTTAACATGAGTTATTATGTTGTTGCTAAAATTTTAGTTCAAATTTGAGGCCTGTTAAAAGGCTTCCTTCCTAATTGTTGGATATTTGCAGGAGCCGCAATTAACCTCGTGTCAGCCGTTCGATGTTTATATGAAACCTTTCTCGCTGTGATGGTTGAAGGTTATATTTAGAGGAGGGTTATTGTTGTCCCTTTTTTTTTAATCTGTTACTATTCGGGCTAGCTTGCTACGATATTATTGTTTTGGGAATATACGGCAATTAAAAAATGTAGACAGTTCATAGATTGATGATAATATACTAGAACAATTTTATTGATTTGTGAAAGTGTTACCTATTCTTATTGATACTGTAATGAGAGAGGAAACAAAATGGAAATCAAGAGAAATATTTGTTTTGTGAATAATGAGGCAAGCAAGGGAATTTCGGTGCAGCGGGCTGAGATGTGTGGCACCTTTGACTTCATGGGTGAGGGGCAGCCCATGACTGCACCCAAATTCTCCTCTTCTTAGTGTACATCAATTCTTTTTTTTTTTTAATATTGTTCAAGTAAAAATTTTACGATACGAAAGGGCTTTGTTTCGACATGAATAATGAGACAAGTATTTCTTACATAGAGATTAAAAAATGATAATGTAGTACAATGCATGTATCGGAAGATTCTATTTGACTAGTTATCATGAATTCTTGAGTTGCCATTGTTGATTGTGTTTGGAATAACAGGTTAAAAATATCATTTACCCTTATATTCCCAGTACAATAATGTTGAATAGAAAAGTAACCATTTAATTTTTAATTTAAGAGATAAGTGTAATTAGTCTTTAAATTTTTATGGGAGTGCACGACTCATCAAATTTATTTTGTCTAATAAATTCACAAATTTTCAATTTTTTTTTTATCCAATATGTTTTGGGCCAATTCTAACATTTTTTTGTTCAAAAATCAGTTAATCACATTGAAAGATTAATGTCTTATTCGACAGAAAATTCAATTATATCTATAGAATTATTAATTAAGAAGTGAGATCCTTGAATTCTCCATTGTTGAACCTAAAAAAACTTGGAATGTTGGAAAAAAGTACCTTTTTAGTCCATTTTGAATGAAGTTTATATTTAATTAAAAAATACTTTAATAATGTTCAATTTTAGTCTTTGAAAAAACAAAATTATTAGTCACATAATTGAATATTGATTTAAATGATAATTAGACTAATTTTTAATTTCAATATAATGATGGAGTGATTATTTTCAAGGTACAAATTTAATTTTTAAAAGAAAATAAATAAATCCAAAAACACAGAAGAGCTAAAATTGACTTACAAATATACAAGATTAATTAGACACTATGTACTTTTCCTTGATGTTATTATGCCAAAGACCCATAAAAATTCAAGAGTGTTTAGATTTTCTTTTTTCTAAAATCAGAACATAATAAACACAAACATGAAATTTAAGCAAAACAATAAAACTTTAGAACAAGCAAATACACTAAAGGTAAGCAACAAGAAACTGTAAAAATGATGTGGAAAATAAAGACAAGTTGCAAAATTCTCGTCAACTTACAAAGTATAGCCAAAACTAATCCTAAAACCACAACTTTTGAGAACAAAAGATTAACCTAAAGTCACAAATTAATGAATTTCTCATTTTCCTGATTTCAAAAAGTCCCTGTTCAAACCCTAAATAAATTTCCCTAATTTGGTTGATTTGATTGGATAGGAAGGGCAAAATGAGTCCAATTTTAGATCAGAAGTTTTAAGAATTTGGTTAACAAAAATCTGACCTTTCTCCAATTGAAGTGCCTCCAACAAGTTTCCAAGAACATCAGCTGCAAGCCCAGCTTCTAGAAGACTCCCAGGTTCCTCTCCACCTTCATATATAAACTTTCCAATTTCTTTCAATGGAATCAAATTTTCCCACATCAGGTTTGCCAGTAATTTCCCCATAAATTCTGGAGCTTTGGGGGCATCATTCACAGCATCCTCCAGTGCGGTAAGAACATGTTGGATTCTGGTCAAAATGATGCAGGATAATAAATAATCATGTTTGGAAAAGTTGAGAATTTAGTCCCTACAGTTTAATATGTAGCTATTTAGTGTCCTCGAGGGACAGCCGGATGGTAGAGTTGAGGCTGCGGACTTCAAGTCCAAAGTATGTTTCTTTGAGAGATTCTTGGTTCGAGGCTGTTGGAAGTGCCTAAACTAGAATACCCTCCAAAGTATTGCGGCGCCACAGTCTAAGGACGAGGCAGTGGTACCCCGAGTGTAGGGGAGTGAAGCTTCGATTTCCCAGTTTAAAAAATATATATGTAGATATTTAGTGTTTGTGCTTTAATTTTCTTTTTTTAATAAACATTCAAAGCAAAAAGTCCACAAAAGAAGGATGTAGCCTATATCAATAGCTTCCTATCCAACAAAAATTTGACCTAAAAAATAACACCATTAAGGGGGAGAA
The DNA here is from genome assembly GCA_036507275.1 of Sicyos edulis. Classification (NCBI taxonomy): domain Eukaryota; kingdom Viridiplantae; phylum Streptophyta; class Magnoliopsida; order Cucurbitales; family Cucurbitaceae; genus Sicyos; species Sicyos edulis. Next base: position 2,057,115 of record CM071857.1, on the reverse strand, counting down.
TTGGGGTGTTTGGGCCACCAAGAATAAGGGGGAGAATTGAAATGGGGATGATTCCCCGTGTTTGGCCCACAGGGAATTATTCCCCCGTAATCATGTTTTCCAAAAATATATTTTTTCATTCTCCTCCTAACTACTTTTTATTCTCTCTCCAATAACTTTTTATCAGCTTCTGAGTCTAGCAATCTGATAGAATGTACCACAATATATTATTAACTACGATAATTCTCTCGAGAGGATCTCTCAAAGAGTCAAGTACAAAGACGACAACTGCATGAATCCATAACATAGTGCCTAACATATCCTATATATAGTAGACCTAGGAGATAACCTAATTTAAGTAATAATCCCTATTATGGCCCACAAGCCCAATACAACTTAAATAACCAAATATAAATATATTAAAGAATAGTAATAACTAAATCTGTCACTTCTTCCGCCTCGAGTAGACCTTCAACGATCTCGGGATTGTATCACAATCACATTTTGTTTTTATGTGATTACTCTAGAAACTGTTGGAATAAGCTGCTGGATTTATTTAGTTTGCCTTGGGTTTTTGCAAATTGTGCCAACCACAACACTCTTCAACTGCTTCTCGGGCCTTACTTCACCAAGCAGGCTTGGTTTCTATGGATTAATGCGATTAAGAGCCTTCTCTATGAACTTTGGTGGGAAAGAAATCATAGGATTTTTCATGATTCTTCTCGCCCTTGGCTTATTCGAAGTGATTCAGCTGTCTCCAAGCTTCATTATGGGCTGTTTGTTCTTCAAAATTTGCCAACTACTCCTTTCAACGACTTTCTTCCAATTGGGAGGTTTTTCTCTAATTTGTATTTGCATTTCTTTCAATTGTTGTTGTGTTCTTTTTAATTCTCTTATGTTTTGTTTTCCTTTGTTTTTTTTCTTTCTTTCGTTTCCTTTTGTTTCCTATGTACTATCTTCATTTTCTTAATGAAAGATTTGTTTCCGTTTCAAAAAAAAACTTTTCATACATCACATCACTATTTTTCACTCACATCCCATTCATTATTTTATTTTTTCCATAATATTACCTTTATTTCAAATACAAATAATCATTCTCCCCATAATCATTACCTTCACCCCAAACACAAATAACCATTACCCTCATAATCATTCTTCTCCCTATTCTCCTCCTCATTACCATTCTCCCCTTAATCATTACCATTTTCCTTGCCCCAAACACACCCTAAACAACTGTTACTCACCCAAGTCTAGAGAGAAACATAAAATAGAATAAGGGATCAAATATCTTCCATTGAAAGATTTTGTTGTTTCTCTCTCCTACATATACCAAATAGTAGTACAAACTCCAACATACCACAATAAATTTCCTTTCTCACCAATGGGCGATGACCCAAACATTTAATGACCATACCCTTACAATCCCAAGATCTAGCAAACGAAAAAACGAACTCTAAGAACAAACTATTCCAAACCAACTTGGCAATATTGTACTGCCAAATAACATGATCTAGATCCTCTTCGCACCCTCCTACAACAAGGTTTCAGGTTCGAGACTCGGCTGTGACATTACTCCTTTGATGTCTCCCGGTGCCTGGCATAGGGACGGGCGTGGTTACCCTTGTTTCAAAAAAAAAAAAGAATTTTACCTTCTTTGGGATTTTCAACTTTCAGATCAAGGGGAACAAATTTCTGTTCTCTCTCCTGTAAGCTCAGTTCTTCAACTTCCGTATTAAGGCTTAATAATTCTTTACATTGTTACCTACTAGACTTTAGTGGTTAAATTGTTAAAAACTAAAGTTTAGGACTATATATTTAGGTTTCTGATACGAACCCGGGGTCATTGAAAGTTTACTCAAGGCGAACCAAGAAGTGACGGATCTCTTTTATTGCTTTATTAAATATAATTATGTTTTGTTATTTAAGTTGTATTGGGCTTTTGGGCCTTAATGGGGATTATTTACTAAATTAGGTTAAATACTAGGTTTACTATAAATAGGTCATGTTAGGCCTCTAGCAATCCATTCAAACAGTTGTTGTCTTTGTATTTGGCTCTTTGAGAGATCCTCTCGAGAGATTATCATAGTTTCTTAATAATAATAGTAGTAGATTCTATCATTTTGGTATCAGAGCCATTTGCCGATCCGGGAATGGTGAGTACTAAGATGGAGACCAGGTGCAAGAGTGCGAGGAAAGCAGTGCCGAGATGCTAAAAAAACAGAAAGAGTTCGAGGTTCGATTTGGCGGCTATGGGGAGTCGGATGGACCAGAGTTTGGACAGTTGAATCTCAACATACGTAAGCTTTTAGAACGCAAATCGAACCGCGAATCCCGAACCAACCGTCGCGAGAAAGGGAAAGGGCTGGCGCAGTAATCGGAAGAAGGGGAGAACGGGGCGCCGGCGGCGGAGGGGTTGAGCGCAGGCGGCTCGGTCCGACGCAGGGGGGCGAATCGGGGACGTGTGGCGAAGTGAGGCGCGCGAGAGGGCACACGCGCGGGCTCGGGCGCGGCGCGCGAGAGGGGGAGCGAGGCGGCGGGTGGGCGCGCGAGGAGAACGGTCGTGGGGTGCGGCCGAGCGGTCGGGCGACCGGCGCGGCGGCGACGGGGGGATCGCGAGCGCGAAGTCTGGGCGCGGCGGCGCGGTGAGCGAGGGTGGTCGGGGCCAATGGGCGAGTGGGGCGCGAGCCCTAGCGCGGGTGGAGCGGTCCGGTCTGGGACAGAGTGGGGCCGGGGCGCTGGCGAGTGGGGCGCGGGGCTCTGGCTTTGGTGGAACTCAATGGGGCGCGGTCGTGGTGGCGAGAGCGGCCGCGAGGCGCGGCCGAGGCAGGTGGACGACCGGCCAAAGCGGCGGGCCGGGGTCCGAGCAGTTCGGGGTCCGAGCAGAGTTCGGTCACCGAGGTGGACCGGAGGGAAAATTTTCGTGGGTTGGTCTGATGGGGAACAATATATGGGTTGAATTCGGACGAAGGGGAGATGGCCGGTTCGAGGGCAGGGGAAATGTTTTGCCGGAGGAGAGGAAGGTGCGCATAGGCTATGAAAGGCCGATTGCGCATGACGGTTGGAACGAGCGGGAGGATTGGAGGGACAGGCAAGAACGGGGTGACCGAGGGGACGGGGAGCAAAGCGGATGGGATGGACCAACTGTTGATAGACGACACGAAATTGGAAATGCCGGTGTTTAAGGGTCTTACCGATGAGGATCCGGACGGGTGGCTCGCCGAGTAGAAAGGTATTTCGGGTAAATAGGTTGACGGGCCATGAAAGGGTTGATGCAGCAGCCCTGTGTATGGAAGAGGAGGCATTGGAATGGCTACAGTATGAAGAGGATCGAGCTCCGATTGCTTCATGGGAGGAGTTTCGAGAATTGCTATTGCATCGTTTCCAACCAACGATCAATGACAATAAATATGCCAACTTGATGATGCGCAACAAGTGGGAATAATCAAGGAATATCGCCAGTTGTTTGAGAAATATGCAAAGGGTATGCGCGATATCGTCGCGAGTGCCTTGGAAGGAAATGGGAGAGTGGACTAAAGGCGTAAATACGGGTTAAATGAGGAAACCGAGACCGATCGGAATCCGTGATAAGAAATTCATGGCACAGTAATCAAGATGACTTGGCTTTTCAAATCAAGTCAAAGGAGTTAGCACGACGTCAACAGTTAGACTAAGCTCGAGTTCAGTACTATGAGTACCGAGTAGCGGAAGTACGAACCAAAAACCATCACACCTGCCTCAGTCTATTCTAGCCGATCAACACCGTCGAACATCCCCACACCCGCCATCCCGTATAAACGTTTAACAGATAGTGAGATCCGCATTCGTAAAGACAAAGGGCTATGTTTTAGGTGCGATGAGAAGTTCGCATCGGCACACAGTGTAAGAAAAAGGAACGCAAGCTTTGGAAATTCTTGTTTATGCGTGATGCAAGAGAAACACGGAAAATGAGGAAAATGATGATTCCCAAGAATGTACGTTCAAGAGACTTTTGTTGAGGAAATGGTGGATACACGAATATGGCATTTCTTTCATTGCACTCCATGGTTGGACTAAGTTCTCCAAAAACTCTAAAGGTGACAGCTCGACACGGGGATATGAAGTAGTAGTATTAATCGATAGTGGGGCTACGCATAACTTCATATCCGAGGACATGGTTGCTAAATTGAAATTACTTCGGTAGAACCATCCGATGATTATGGCATTATGTTGGGGACTGGGGATTCTGTGAGAAGCTGCGGGCATTTGTAAGAATGTGGAACTTGATTGACCAAGATGAGAATAGTAAATGATTTCTTGCCCTTACCGCTGGGTAGTGCGGATGTGATTTTGGGCGTTGTGTGGTGGCCACATTGGGAAAAATTGAATTTGACTATCGAGCGCTTAAAATGAAATTCAAGCTAGGGTCAAGGCAGTCAGTGCGAGGCGAGCCACTACCGTCAAGGCCCGTGTTTCATTGAAATCTATGATGAAATCCTTACGCCCCGAGGAGCAGGGGCTTCGGTCGAGTGAATATGATTGAAACCCCGATCACGCCACGTGAAGCGATCAGGACCCTACCGACTTGTCTCGGTACCCACGTAACTCCACGACGTACTTTGTTTATACTCACCGGTTTTTGAATCATTGATGAGTCTACCTCCACAGCGTAATTGCGACCATGCTATTGCGCTATTGCCGCAAGGATTCCGTGAATGTACGTCCGTGATCGGTACCGCAGCATGTAAGAACGAGATTGAAAAACTAGTGGGCGAAATGTTATTGGCGGGTATTATCCGCCCCAAAGACGAGCCCGTTTTCAAGTCCGATTCTGTTGGTTAAAAAGAAGGATGGGAGTTGGCGCTTCAGGTCGACTATCGCTACCGAATCAAAGCGACGATGCGATAAGTATCCGATATTTGGTGGATGAATTATTAGATGAGTTGCATGGGGCAACGATATTTTCAAAAATTGATCTCAAGGCGTGGTACCATCAAATACGTGTTAAGCGGCCGATGTTCACAAAACAAAGATTTAGAACTCACGAGGCCACTACGAGTTTGTAGTCATGCCTTTTCGGGTTACGCAACGCTACCGCGACATTTCAATCAGTTATGAATGAGCTTTTGCGTCCGTTCCTACGCCGTTTTGTGCTAGTATTTTTTGATGACATCCTGATCTACAGTGTGACCATCGATGAGCATAAGGAGCATTTAGTCAGCGTGTTTGAAGTGTTACGTAAACATGCCTTGGTGGCAAATGCCAAGAAATGTCGATTTGGGATGCGCAGATTGAGTATTTGGGGCATTTTATATCCACGAGGAGTGGTCGCGATCCGGAGAAAATTGTGGCCATGGAACGTTGGCCAAGCCCTAAAACATTAAAGACTTACGGGGATTCCTTGGGCTCACAAAGTTACTATCGTCGTTTTGTGGCGAATTATGGGTCGATGGCTTTTCCATTGACTCAGCTGTTAAAAAAAGGAAGGTTTGAATGGGGGCCAACAGCGGAAGAATGCTTTCAGAGACTTAAGCATGCAATGAGTAGTGTGCCAGTATTGCGATTGCCGGACTTTGATCGCTTGTTTGTTGTGAGACGGATGCTTCCGTATTGGCGTGGGTGCAAGGTTGATGCAACGAGGATGGCCGTTGGCCTATTTCAAGAAGGCTCTTCCCCTACACACATCGCGTGAAGTCGGTTTATGAGCGCGAGCTAATGGCTATCGTGTTTGTGATCCAGCGTTGGCGAGCTTACCTATTAGGACACCACTTTATTGTACGTGACGGACCAAAAGAGCCTTAAATTCTCGCTTGAACAACGTAGTTGATGGGGAGTACCGGCGATGGATAGCGAAACTCTTGAGTTATGATTTCCATATTGAATACAAGAAAGGATTAGAAAACAGAGCGGCAGATGCCCTTTCTCGTATGCCATCGACCGGGGAGTTGAGCATGTTGAGTTGTGTGGCCGGAGTTAACACGGCAGTGTTCACTCAACAAGTGCGGGAAGATGCAAAGTTGTTTGCTATTTATAGTGCTATAGTTGCAGGAGAGGAGGGTCCGCCAGGTTATTCCGTCATGGGTGAGGTGCTATTATATCAGGGACGGTTGGTGCTACCTCCGCCGCCTACGATTCTCTCACATCGAATGAGTTCCACGGGGGCCATCGGGGACATTTTGGGGTCCTAAAGACGTACTCAACGCCTCGCTAAAGAGGTCTATTGGCCGGCATGAAGGCTCGCGTCAGCGCATTTGTGGCGAATGTTCGATCCGTGTTCGCCGAAGCATCTATCGTTGTCCCCACCTGGTTGTTGCAACTGCTACCGATTCCAACGGATTTGGGAGGACATTTCGATGGATTTTGTTGAAGGACTTCCCCGCTCAAGGTTACGACACTATTTTTGTGGTGGTGGATCGGCTATCTAAGCACGCCGCACTTTATACCCCTTCGGCACCCATTTACTTCTCTTCAATTGTCACGAGTCTTTATCGGGAAGTGGTCCGTTTGCATGGAGTGCCTAAGAGTATCGTGGTCGGACCGTGACAAGATATTCACTAGCCTCCTGCGGGAAGAGATATTCAAGGCTTCGGGACTCGGCTACGCCGAGTACTACCTACCACCCACAAACCGATGGCCAAACCGAGGTCGTCAATCGTTTAGAATCATACCTACGATGCTTTGTGTTGACACGGTAAGTCCCCGCAATACGTTGGTGGCTTGGGTGAGTTCGGTTTCAATACGTCTTTTCACTCATCCATGGGGATGACTCCTTTTGAAATTGTTTACGCGCGTTCTCCGCGACCATTTTGGGTTATGATTATGGGGCTAGTCCAGAGCAAAATGGATTCCTTAATGATGGAACGGATCGAATGTTGGAGAAGCTTAAGGCAAATTTGTTGCGTTCACAAAGAATTAATGACGGAGCGTGCTAACGCAGCGCCGGATGTTCGTGATGATGTGGACGATTTGGTGTATGTTAAGCTCCGACCCTACCGCCTGACCGCCCTTGGCGAAGTTTACACACCCCAAGTTAGCACCACGGTTCATCGGGCCATATCGTGTGTGTTAGCTCGGGTGGGGCCTGTGGCGCATCGATTGGACTTACCACGACGGTAAGGATTCACCGGTTTTTCATGTCTCCGTGCTACGCAAGGCGGTGGGTTCCTCCGGGCTTGTTTTCCGACACCGCTTTGGTAGGAGATGATCTAGGCGTGCTCGCTTGTCCCGAGGCTGTTTTGGGTCTACGAGAGTCCTCGCAGGAGGGAGGTTCGCGCCAAGTTTTGATCCAATGGGAAGGATCCACTCCGGACGACGCTACTTGGGAGTCTGCTGCAGATCTAGAGCTCCAATTTCCGGATTTTCACCTTGAGGACAAGGTGGCTCTTTGGGGGGAAAGTATTGATACGAACCCGGGGTCATTGAAAGTTTACTCAAGGCGAACCAAGAAGTGACGGATCTCTTTTATTGCTTTATTAAATATAATTATGTTTTGTTATTTAAGTTGTATTGGGCTTTTGGGCCTTAATGGGGATTATTTACTAAATTAGGTTAAATACTAGGTTTACTATAAATAGGTCATGTTAGGCCTCTAGCAATCCATTCAAACAGTTGTTGTCTTTGTATTTGGCTCTTTGAGAGATCCTCTCGAGAGATTATCATAGTTTCTTAATAATAATAGTAGTAGATTCTATCAGTTTCTTTTTCATATTTGTGAGTGTTGGATTAGTTTACGCACACATCGAGTGATCTCATGGAACACAACCACCTAACTTTAACAAAACTCATAGGAAATCAATTTCTAAGTAGGTAACCATCATGGATTACATTCTCTCTAAGCACCTTGTAAGCCCTTATTTTATTTCATATAGGAATCAAATCCTTCCTACATAAGTGAAAAGTACAAAGCCAAAGAAGATAGAAGAACACAGAAAGTGAGAAGAAGGCTAAATGCAAGGTCAAAGAGCAAAGCAAATGGTACAGATCAAGAGAAACACCATTAGGATTCAATCCTATGGTTATTTGCCGACGACTAGGCCAATCGGGTTTTTTTAAGTACTTTGAGGGACGACATTGTTACTTTTATGCAAGTTTAGGGACCAAGGTGCTTTAAAAAATAAATAAAATCAAATAAAAATGCTTGGACGAGAAAGATAAAGAATATTTACCCTTTGGCAAGTTGAAGTTGAGTCAATGTGCCATCCTTTGATCTGGTGAGGCTAACAAGAAGCTTAGTTAAAAGATCTCTTTCTACGTTTTCTCTCTCAAACGAGTCTGTGACCCAAAGAGAAACCATGGATGAATGGAATCCCGGCGAATTCAAATCCTTGATGCACAGAGTAACTTCCTTCTCATCTCTAGCACTGAAAAAGCAGTATTGATTTTACATTTTACTCGGAAGAACCAGAAAAATATCAACCAATAATAAATCATTTAATATATAGTTCGATATTCCTCATTCAAAGCACTTATTTGTTAATTTAAAACCACACAAAAATTTGATGTTCAACATTGATATTCCTTCCCCATTTATTCAAAAAAAAAAAAAAAAAAAAAACACTTGAAAGTAGCCCTCAATGAAGAAACATAAATTTTGAGTTTGTATGTTTATATTGCTCTATGATGTTTAGATGCGTACATGTAATACACTGTACAAGGGATCCTAATACTCACCATTTCCTACAAACATATTTACCAAGTAATGGTACAAACCAAAGTGGTTGACTCAGGAGACTGAGGAGATCATGGGCATTGCTTCTAGTCTGTATTCTTGCATTAGCTTTGGACTTTATTTAATTGAACTGAACTGTTTTATTATTTTTAAAAGGAAAACCCTAACAAACTGTTTAATTCTATTTAAATGCATTTCTAGTTATTTCCAAAATTGTGCATTTTCCTTTTACTTTTGAGTTAAAGCATTTAATGCATGCATGGTAACATTCCTAGAATCTACCTGGAAAATTTGGGTCGATAAAAAATTACATACTGATTGGACAAAAAGATCACATCATTTACACTTGAGTAACTAACACCACATACTTAATTCGTCAATGATTACGAGCAACATGGATTATCTTTTAGCTTTTATAAAACCGTAGGGACTAAATTCTCATTTTTTCTAAACCGTAGGACTACATTGTAGTTATAAAATTATAGGAATTAAATTCTAGCTTTCTTCAAATCATAAATATAATTTACCTTATTAAATATTATCCGGGCAAATCCGCTCAAGCACTTAAAACAATATGAGATAGTAAAGAAGCAACAGAGAAATGAGATAATAATACCTGTAATATTCCCTAATAGCTGCTATGGACTTTTCCCGTAGGCATTCTTTGGACATAACTTCAGAACGATCATTTGGTGTCAAAGCTGGTTGTTCATATTTGAGTGATTGAGACCTACCAAGACATCTATCAATGTTACCCAATTGCCTGTGTCCATTAGCAAAACCATGTTCCTGTGGCAAATTTCTTGAACTGATGTCCCCTTTGGAGTTAGAACTTAAAGCAGCCGTCATCCTTTGGGAGTTATTACCATTCGGTAAGTTCAAATCTTCTAATGATGTGGATGAAACTGACCGTGGCCCTCTACTAGACATTCCTCGAGCTAGATTACTGTGGGGTCCCAAAGTGATAGCATCATCACTAATAGGTCTTAGTGGCAATGAAACTGGGATTGCCTTGGCCTCACAAGACTGTTGTTTTCCTTCAAAGCGAATGTCTTGCCTGCCTTGAAAACCACCAGCCTGGACCTTTGGAGAAGGCAATAGTCCAAATGCTCTAGAACCGAAATCCATGGACATTCCCCTCCTCAATGATGCATTGATTCCAGGACCACGGCCAAATCTGCTAGTTTGTGCTTGACGTTCTTGAACGGCGTCCCTGTGCACTTCATCAATTTTTTTGGGCCCTTCAACTTTTCTCCTCAGTTGCCATTTATCCTTTCTCAAATCAATTGCGTCTTTCAACATGAATCTAACCCTGGATGACAGCTTCATGTTATTAGATAGTTTAGTCATCCTCTCAAAATATGCATCTATGTGATCCTTAGCTTTGGGGTGATCTATCATCTCTCCTATGGTACTCATCAATTTGCACAGTGCTTCAATATCTTCCTCATCAGGATTTTGATATTGACTCAACAACTTCTTGATGCATTCATGCATGATTTTTTCTGTTATCATCTTCTTTTTGTAAAGTTCTCCAATTAATCTGATGTTGCCTAGCATTCTTCTGCGCGCCTTTAGTCTCTTCGCTTCTTGTTCCTCTGAAGACTGCATCTCACTGACCTTGTTAATTTCATCACTTTCCTCCTGATCTCTCTCAAATTCCTCCTGGCACTTGTTTAAAAGCAACCTCTTAAAAGTAATCTTCTGATTATCATTGCTGAAATCAGGTAGCTCACCAGCCAGATGGAGACAAAAATTGGCATACATTTCACAAAAAGTAGGCTCCATCAAAGCTTTGTCAAAGATCTGAGAGATGACACCACTTAGTGTCTTGGAATTATCAATATTAACTGCTCTCACTTGTTCAAAAAGTTTTTCAAAATTTTGTGGGGTTAGCTTGTTTAGTATAGCCTTCAGCTTCCTTTGTTTGGTTTCTTCCTCGTCGGCCACTTTACCCACTTCATACTTGTTCTCGGTTCTGTGCTTCATTTGTAATGGAGTTGGAGAAATTAAACCGTTCATCTGAAATTTAGTATCCTTTTGCCACCTATCACTGCTTGAACCGTTTCTCTGAATCTTTCCCTGAGAACCAATGTATGCCCTTGAGTTCTTTAATGCACCATTGATATCACCTTGGGTAGGTCGAGCCCTATCAAGGTGTAAATCCCGCTCTAAAGCAAATAGCCTGTCATCAACAGTAGAAGCACGATGGTCGAGACAAGACCCTCCATTTTTCTTATCAATTTTTCCAAGATTAGCACTATTAACAGAACAAGAGCCATGGTTAGTACTTATTAAAGCCTTCATGTGGGGAGTAATTTCAAACCCTTCGGGGAGGTCCATGAACTTCTCTGCAAATTTCAGGAGGAAATCTTTAGAGTATTTTTTGGCCATATCTTCACCTGCATCCTCGTGTTTCAACTTAACAACAGGAATATCAACTGCATCTTCCCAATCATCTGGCTCGAGTTTACTCTGAACATCCGTCTTGGTCAAGACAACCTCTTCCTTAATGGAGCCAGCAGATTCGAGATTCATATTTAAATTTTCATTGGAGATTTCCGCAGACATGATGGTCTCTTTCTTATCTTCAGATTCTTTATATGCCATATAAAGGTCAGAAGTGGTCCCAGCAGCATCTGCCTTACGAAGAATTTCCTTTCTCTTCTTCTTCCCTCTTTTAGACGTATTCCTCCTCTTATTTACGCTCACAACAGGGTTATCCTCAACAGAGGGTATAAAGTTCGGATCAGACTGCAGATTAGCCTGGCCCATTTCAGTATTTTTGTTACTATCACTTTGATAAGAAGATGCAATAGTAAGTGAAGTATTATATCCATGAGTTATGGAGTTAGAAAGATCGTTATTGTCCTTTGTACTGTCAACTTCTGCATGAGAGCTTACAGGTTCAACACTAAACTCTGCACGGGAACCTTCATTAGACGAGCCTCCTCTCTCGACAGCATTTGATTCTGAAGTTTTTATGGTTTCAGAAACTACACTGTCTGAATAACTATTACGGTTTTGAGAAACAAGATCTTGACTTGTATGAAAACCCACCTAAAATTAATCATGAACCTCACTTTATGAATGAAAAAAAAAACTAGGAACAATAAGGATTAGAAAAATAGAGAATGGCTATTAGTAGGAATCGAAACAATAGGGTGATATACCTGACTCGGCAGCTGGATTAGTTCTTCATTGCCTGATATCTTGTCATTGGCTTTAATTGAATTTGAACTAGACAGGCTTTCTTTTGGACATGAGTCAATGACCTGCATCAAAGATCCGAGAGGAGGCTGAATTGCTACATCCTTTGCTGCTGAGGAAGTGGAGATCAAATCATGAACTTGTACTTCGTTCACATTAGGTGCATTAGCAATATGATGCACCAGACTCATACTCTCACTAGAAGCTGGGTGACTAATGACTGTAGGCTTCTGATTCTGGTTTAAGGGCGCTCCGGCAGATACTTGCATCTCCCTTTTAGTCTCGGGCTCTGGATTTGACTTTCCAATATTAAGTTTACCACAGACGTTGGATTCACTTTTTGCTATTGGTTGCCTGGGTACTGGCAAGACTGATTCAGAAGGTACGGATTTAACCGAATGGTATTGTGCCTGCAGGTAAGAACAGCGGATGAGAACAAACCAATCCAGTCTCCAAGAAAGACAAACAGGAACCGTAAGTGTAAATGAACATAGATCGTGTCAAAAGCTGAGCATGGGCAAAAATGCTAACATCTAAAACTTGGACCAGTATACTGAAAAACTATCCAAATGAAGTAAAAATGACAATGGTACATGCCAACAGTTATAGACAGTAATATACTCCGTGAAAAGAATTGTGAAAGCCACTCAAAAAGATAAATTCAAAAAGTGCCAGAGTTATTGGGGCCACTAGTAATACATCTATATCAAGACAGTAGCAAAAGTCGAAAGATGCATTCTAACTTGGTTCGGAATCTGTCCTTCCAAATTTGAAGGAGCTACACTGATCCTAGGAATCTGAAATACCAAAGTCCAAATTCTCATATCAGATCATACGATCATATTTCTTATTGACTACCAGAAATTACATTGCAAGATAGAGCTATAAATATCATCAGCATTTCTAAGAAATCGTTGAAAGGATGAATACCTGGAAACCAGGACTTAGGGATCCAAACTGAAGTGGAAATGTGTTATGCTGTCCTCGCAAGTCTATAACATGAAAGACGACACTGGTTAGAGCATCCAAAGCAATTCTCTGGTGTAAATGTAAACATAATTAGCTTACCTTTAAAAACTGTTGAGGATGCATTGGCGACAGAAGTTTTTAAGGTGGATTTAGAAGTTGCATTATTCTGAACAATCCCACTCTTGGATTCTGAAATTTCATTAGAAGTCCTCGAGGTCGTTTGAGAAGTTTCATTCTTTTTAACATCCCCGCTTTGGAATCCTGTCAATTTTGTTGAATTGGATGCTGAACCTGCAAGCAGTGCACTAAACTCATACATTGCAAAATTGATACACAAAAGTGTACAAAAGATAAGATCAAAAGAAAAAAGGAAACACTGATGGAAACACAACATTCACATTGTAATATAAATCAGATGCTAATCTTTGCCATGATAATAGAAATACTACTTAGAAAGCAATTGAATAGCTTCCTCAAGAACTATATATGAATTCATTTCATTGTTTTTCTTACTGATCCCATACCATTCTGCTGCGACTGCACATGAGAACCGTTTTCTCCTCCGCGAGGAGCAGTAGAGACGGTAGAACCTACCGACGATCCACCAGCCCTAGATTCCCGTTCGTGTTGTGCACCATTGGACTGCTTAAAACTAAAACAGAAATCCAAAGGGAAAAGGCAAAACCAATCAGAACTAAAAAAATCAATGTAGAAAATCAATCAATTCCAGAGATTAAACCACAGAATTCTTCCTAACAACATTAATAAACTAGAGAAAAAAAAAACACAATGCCAGTCATAACAAAATTCGCAATGCCATTACCTATGGTTAGAGCTTCGCTGCTGATTGAAGCTTGACGATCGCGCGGATTTCTTAAACTGAGAATCCTCATCCTTATGACGCCTAGATTGATTAAAAGACATATCAACCAATCTCTACAGAAATCACCTCGCGTTTATCTTTCCACTGCAATCAATCATACAAATCCGAAACCGCCATTAATCTCCATACAAACAACCGCAACGCATGAAAGAAATTGCAACAATCAAGGAATGCGAAATGCACAAACTGCGATTGAAGGACTTACGCTCGGAGAAGAGACGGTGAAGAATCTGCCGGAATCCGGAGTGATAGTGGCGGTGAAGAACAGAGATTATTGCTGAGAAGATGGAGAAGAAAGAGGATCGCAAGGTCTGGTAGGGCAACAATGGAGGATTCTAGAGAGAGAGAGAGAGAAAAAGTAGAGTGAGAAAGGCGGCAGCGAAATAACGGGAAGGGATAAAGGAGGGTGTGAAAGGTCAAGGCTCGGTCAACTTTTTTCCAGGTGATTCAAAACGGATTTTCAATTTCTTGATATATATTTCTCGTTTATTTTTGTTAGTTTGGATGAGAAATTTAAAAATTAGAATTTAGTTCATTCGATTGCGATAAAATTTAAAATTAATCATTCTCTCTCGTATTTGTCAAGCAGGTAAATGTGTCAAAGTTAATTATTCATATATTACTAATGACATGATGAATTAAGTGTTTGATAGAACAAAAAAAATAATTTTTTTATACTTACAATAGTCACTTATATATACTAAATTTGCCCGCGATTATGACCGACAACAATTATTTAATAGCTTTTATCAAATTTAAAGGCTAAATTTTAACTAGCGGAAACGGCGGATTCTCTGGCTACAACATTATTACCTCTTCAAAAAAAATTCTAAATAAATGGAACCTACAACTTTTTTAGTTTTGTAATGCCTTTTTTTTATTAGTAAACATATATTTCATTTTTATCATGAAACGAGGTCGACGAATAATACATAATTGATTGCATTAAAGCAAATATTTGGGATAGAAACTCGAAATGATAACCTTTTGATTAATTGGTCATTTTGATCTTAATGTGCCTCTATAAACAACCTAAAGTAAAATTTCCTATCCCTTGATACAGCTGAGACAATATACAAGGTGGAGATTCCCCACCAAAAATCAATTGGCTCAACCATACAGCAGAAACTCGACCAGCAAAAATCATAATGAACTACGAGAAGTTTAGTTGGGAGATCAACTATCATATTACCATCTCTCTTATAAAAATGTAAAGGAAACAACAACTTCTCAATGTCACTCCACAACATTGCCAAATTAAAAGATTCTTAATTATATCAATGCTTCTTTTTAATATACTAGAAATTTAACACGCCGTTGCACGTGATAATTTCTTAAATAATAAATTATATATATATAAATTGTTTTTTATATTTTTAGGCTAAATTTAAATCATCAAATAATAATTTCAATATAATATTGAATTTTATAACCATTTTTTCAAGTTAGTTAAATTTATTATGTTAAAAAGTAGTTAATTATTTATTTTGAGCTTAAAAAATAATAGGTGTTATTATTTTAAAAAAAACTTAATAAAATTTATTGAATTAAAATTAAATTTTATCTCTGATTTTTAAAAATCAATGCTCTTTAATTTTTTTCTCAATTTATCTATTAATAGACCAATTACTCTTGAATTATAAAATTTATAAGAATTATATCATAATTATAATTATAAATATAAATAAGTTAAATATATTTATTAGTATACATCTATGAAGTTACCTTTAACCTCAAATGATAATTTTATCGTTCTTTAAAAAAAGAATTCCCACATCTCCAAGTCAATAATTAAGCAACAAAAGATCCCTACAAAAATTATTGCAACAAAAGAAAAGTTAATGAAAGTTAAGTAAATAATCCAACAAAAATAAGATAACTAAATTTTTTATTATAAAAAAAAACAAAAAAAGTAACCGCAATCAAAAAGAAAGTTTCAAATGTGTTTGTAAACAAAATATAGATAACTATATATATAGTAGGAAATCATTGTCAATCTTTTGAAATTATAGAATTCATGCACTAACCTCAAATGATAATGTTATAATTCTTAAAACCTTTTTTCCAGATCTCAAAGTATTTTTTTGAAAGCCAACAATTATGCAAAAAAATCCCTACAAAAATTATTGTACAAAAGAAAAATTAAATGAAAGTTAATGTAAATAATCAAACATAACTTATTATAAAACAAAAAAAAAAAATCCAAGCAAACAGAAAGTGCTCTTGTAAACAAAATGTTGTCAACTATTTATAGGATTGGAAAATACAATTTATTATTTTAATTAGAATATAAAATGTCAAATAAAATCTATGAGATTTGGTAGAAATATCTTATTTTCTACACGAAAATTTAAATGATATTGTAAATCTCTTCAATGGTTGAAATCTCTTATCTTCTAGCTTAGTCATAAAATTTATGAGATTTGATAAAAATATTTTATCTTCTACGGATGGAAATCTAAATGATATTATAAATATTTTTTACGTTATTTGATTTTTTTATATATATATTCCTATAAATGGCATTTTTGTAATTTAGGGTATGATTAAGGTATAAAATCGTCTAAAATGATTTTCCCCTTAAGCCACACTATCATATATATATATATATATAATTTTAAATTGTTTCCTACATTTTTGCACTAAATTTAAATCATCAAATAATAATTTCAATATAATATTGAATTTTATAACTATTTTTTCACGTTAATTAAATTTATTAAAATTTACATTTATTTAAAAGACATAATATTTTATTTTGAGCTTAAAAAATAATAGGTGTTATTATTTTAAAAAGAAAACTTAATAAAATTTATGGCATTAAATTTAAATTTTATCTCTGATTTTTAAAAATCGATACTCTTTAGTTTTTTTTCTCAATTTATCTATTAATAGACCAATTACTATTAAATTATAAAATTTATAAGAGTTATATCATTATTATAATTATAAATATAAATAAGCTAAATATATTTATTAATATACATCTATGAACTTATCTTTAACTTCAAATGATAATTTTATCATTCTTGAAAAAAACGATTCCACATTTCCAAGTCTGAACAATTAAGCAACAAAAGATCCTTACAAAAATTATTACAACAAAAGAAAGGTTAGATGAAAGTTAAGTTAAATAATCCAACAAAAATAATATAACTAAATTTTTTATTATAAAACAAAAAGAAACAAAAATATAGAGAATTATATATATATAACATTTTTTTTAAGATTTTCAAGTCTTTTTTTGAAAGGCAACAATCTGCAAAAAGTTCACACAAACAAAAATTATTGCAACAAAAGAAAAATTAGATGAAAGTTAAGGTAAATAATCCAACAAAAATAAGATAAATTATTATAAAACAAAAAAATAATAATAATAAAGAAAAGTAAATCTGGGCAAACAAAAATTGGTCTTGTAAACAAAATGTACAAAACTATTTATAAGATTGGAAAATTTAATTTATTATTTTAATTATAATATAAAATGTCAAATAAAATCTATGAGATTTGGTAAAAATATCTTATTTTATAGGTTATAAAGATGATGAAAATTTAAATGATATTGAAAATATTTTCATTTGATTGTTGAAATCTCTTATCTTCTTAGTCATGAGATTTGATAAAAATATTTTATCTAGATGAAAATCTAAATGATATTGTAAATATTTTTCTACATTATTTGCATTTAATTTTTTTTATATTTCAATAAATGACATGTTTGTAATTTAAAGTATGACTTAAGGGTTAAAATTGTCCAAAAATGATTTTCTCCTTAAGCCACATTTAAGGTAGTATGATATGATATTTGTAAAAAATCAATAATCTCAATCGCAGAAGATCTATATTTGCGAAAATTTGTACAGTGATGATATCTGGACTTTTTTTCGATCGATTGAATATCCTTAGGTGGTTTTACATTCAAAAAACATAACATGAAAACGTGTTCCACTTCTAATAAATAACATTTCTTTTACAATTTGACACGTATATATCAAATTGCTAAAAGGTTCTTAAACTTTTCTAATACACAAAATACACTAAAATACTTAAAATCTAACAAATTGGCACGCAAGGATTTATACCCGATACTTATTTCTTAAATACTATACTAATCATCACCGTATGAAAATGACAATTATAAATTAATTAAAATTTCTAACAATATTAACTAAAGTTAATTTTATGTAATATATTTGTAGTTACGAGATTTGTACTCGGCGCTTTTTCAATCACCTATTGTGTACTAAAAAAGGTATATTTATGGGAAAATTAACATAAAATAAATTAAACTAAAACTGATAATTAAAAAACAAAATAAACGAACAAACTTTTCTAGCTTCATGTCACTGCTCGTCCCACCCTTTTATCTAAATTAAGAGAACATATTTCCAAACAAATATTTTCAAAATAGAATGAATCAATTGTAACTAAAGGAAATAAACAATACTCTGTATTAATTAGTTTATGATGATAACTTTAGCACTAAGTTAAACTCATTTTGACTAATTTGATAAAGTTGGTTTGGAATTTGGTGAAAGTTTAAAATCTTAAGTTTTGTTTCATTCGCGGTGGTCAAAATTAATACAATTGATCATATCAACTGTAAAATCCTATTGTTTATTCGATTCAAATTAAATTATACAAAGAAAAGCCATATTTTTTTGTTTGGAAAGTTTGACAGCTATTAAAAGAATTTGGTAAAGAAATTATGTAAATCTAGAAGAGTTTGGTAGGAAAATTGAGGGAGGAAAAAAAACTCTATCTTGGCATGGACAAGTTAACTAGAAAATAAATAGGATAACAATATATACCATTTTTCAATTGACTCCAACTTTTTTTTTTTTTTTTTTTATAATAAGAATTCGAACTTGTAATCTCATGATTATTAAATCGTACAAGATATTGATAAAATTTTATTTTTGTTGGCTTTAGTTAACTTTAACTAGTGGAGGAAAACTCAAACTCATAATTTATTGATCAGTTTATATCATCAACCTGTATTTTGTTGGCATAAATAACACGTACCATTTAGTAGGAAGAAAAAAAAAAAGCCATTTTATTTTTATTTTTTATTATTATTTTGAAATTGCCATTTTAAACGGCTTGAAATAAAACTAGTGAGAAAAGCATCATAACTTAAATTTTATTTAACACTTTTTTCCTTTTTCTAAAAAAAGGTTTCTTTCTTTCCTTCCAACACCAACAACACTTTTACTTTTATTTTTATTTTTTTAGATCAACACTTTTACCTTTTCAAATGTTGCATAATTCAACTATAAACATATCAGTCAATAAATACATGCTTAATCTCTAACTTTTTAACTAAAAAAAAGTTATATATGTGAAGTAGATAGATTCAAATCTATAATTTTATGTAACTAAATTATATTAAATTAACTATTATACGAGCATGTTAAACATATCTTTTAAACGGCTTAAAAGTTAAAAAGGTGTGAACAAAATTGTTGCTAAATTATATTCCCATGTTTTTTTTTCCTTTTAATTAAAACAGATTCTAGAAGCAAAACAAAAGGAAACAAAAAATTAGTCATACTAAACCCAAGAACAGTTTTTCTGTCTATCTGTTTTTCAACGGTCACCATCCGGAAATCTGACTAATTTGCTATTGATTTTGAAATATGCCTTAAATTTTAAATAATTATATAGTGTGAAAATGATTGTTGAGAAAAATGGAGGTTAAAAAAAAACAATTCCAATACAAATATAGAAATACCCTTTTATTTAATGAAATTTACTCTACATGACAACTTTTTATTGTCTATTTTTATTATAATTTTTTTTTAGAAATAGTTCATCCATAGTATAATTTTAGATTTTTTTTGTATATTCTAATTTTATTATTCATCGTCGTCTCTTGTTTGAAGAACATTATTAAAGAAAAATATATGTGCACTGTTTTTTTTTTTAATAATATATATGGACTGATTAAATATTATAGTGATTGAAGATTGTATGCGATATTGATTGAAAACTATATGTCAACATGAACAGTTGCTCAGCAACACTAGTATATGTCCAATGATCAGAAGTCGTGGGTTCAAGTCTCTCATTCTCAATTATATGTGCATTGATTGAAGTCATCAAGCGCATAAACTTTTTCAAATTTTTTTAATTAGGATCATCACAATTTTTCATAATATAAAATATTTAATTTAATTAAAATCTATCAATTTGATTGATTGGAGTCTTATCTGTTTCATTTGATTCCATAGTTTTGTGGCTGTCCATTTAAGGGAATTGAATACATTTTTGCTATGTTTTATTTTATTGCTAAAATTTTGATACAACTTTTTTATTTGGTCATTTTATTATTTATTTTCTAAATGATATTTTGGAGTACATATTACTACTAATTTTATTTTAAATGACTTTGACCTGACATGCAATATTAGAACTTAATGAAACTTCAAATTAATCATATCTTATTGGAAAATTGGAGTATTTGACCTTTTAGTAGAAAGCTACATATAAACCAAATAAGTTTCAAAGTTTTCCATTTTAATAATAATAATAATAATAATAATAATAATAATAATAATTGACAACTTAGAAATGATCTCCCGTACCAAAGAAGACCCATTTTTAGAAATTTATACGAAGTTGGTTGAGGAGTTGTGTAAATTTGGAAGAGTTTGGTAGAAAATTTGGGCGAGAAAAAAAAAAACAAAAATAAAAACAATAGCCCACTTGCTACCAGCAAGAGCATGTATAAATATCATAATTTTAAATAATGTAAACGATGATGATCCACCATAAAAGGAATAATAAACAATGTACCATGATGCTAGCAAATTTCATAATTGTAAATTTAATTAACAAAAAGAGATATGAACTTAACTTAGTTACTAAAACGTCAATCATCCAATTATCAAAATATTAGTCGTATCTTTGACAAATTATTCTAAAAATGGTATGTTTTTCAATTCCAAAACAATTTTAATTGCAAGGAAAAGAATAGTGATTTTTTATTTAAAAAAAAAATCAACAAGTAATTGTGATTTTTTTTAATAATTATTTAAGAAATATTTGTACCTCGATAAAACTTACCACTATTGGAACAGATATAAAAAAAATATATTGAAAAAAATGATGATGTGACTCATGAAAAAAAAAAGATATTTGAGACATAACACATTATAGTTTTCACAAATAAGAGGTAAGTTTATACTAGGTATTTAAATATTATTCTTAATTTTTTACGACAAAGGAATTCAGAATCCGTAGGTCACACGTGTACACTGATGCTGTTGAGGTACTGCTTTTATTAGTTTATGGTCATGATTTAATCATACATAAAAGTTTGTTTTTTTTTTTTTTAAATCAACTAGTTAGATAGATGTTTCAAACTTATAACTTATTCATGAAACTCTACTTCTTCTTTTTTTTTAGATTTAAACTCTACTTCTTTTGAGTATGACCAAAAGGAAAATGATCTAAAAGTACTTTGAATGAATATTTGTCGAATTAAATTGCATATAATTCAGCTTGTTAAATCATCATTTTCGTAAAAGTTTGAAATTGCAATCTTTATTTTAAAAACAAGCATGGTGGAATTTATATCATATATATATATATGATAAATTATAAGCTTAGTTTATTTGAAAAAAAGATAAAATTTAGTCATTATATTTTTAAAGTCTGAGAATTAAATTTTTATAATGGAAATAACGTTAAAATTTAATTTATATAATTTGAAAAATCTAAAATTGGTCAAATATCACTTGTAATGTGGTCATCCAATAACTAATTTCCACACATATTACACACAACAATGTCAATTTGGTTTTTACAAACCATATGAAATAATTTATACTTTAACTTTTTCAAAACTATGAAAACTAAAATTCAAACTTTTAAAATCATAGAAGTTAAATTCTAGTTTTATTCCCTAACCAAATTCTTTTGAAGAAAAATAAAGTCAACAAAAAAATTGGTCAAAGTCAACCCAAGAAATGTTATTTGTCCTTTATTACTTTCTCAACGGTCACCGTCAGAAAACATGACAACTCTGCTACTCATTTTCTGCCTCAAAGTCCTAATAGATTATAAGGGTAATATTGTGATTTGACTTTACAAACTTTGAAGTTAATATATATTTTTTTGAAACATTGAAATTAATATTTAAATGATTAACCTTGAAACAAATAAAAGTTGTAATTACATTATAATATACATCCGCCACATGAAAACATGTTTATAAGAGCGTGAAATTTCATTCTCACAAAAAAAAAAAAAAAAGAGCGTGAAATTTCAGCTCTTAGACATGAAAATATGGATTAGATTAACGTTTTTGCTTTCATGCTCACCTAGTTTAATTTGTGTCACATTCTAATATATTTTAAATAAATTTAAGAACATAGAAAAAATAACAAAATGTGGTTTAGATAGACATAAAAATTTAAACCATGACTTAAATTTTTATCAATAAATTATGCTTTGATTGAGTAGGTACATTATATTTCAAGGTGCTAACACCTTTAATGTCATATGTTGGTCTAAAGGTTAAAAAGTCTTTCAAAACAAAGAGAATAAATTTAATTCAAGATAGTTTCTTACCTATAAATTAATTTTCTTTATAAATTTTTTTACAACAAAATGCAGTAGAAATAAATAACAACCCGCAAAAGGCATTAAATCGAAGCTTTGCTCCCTATATTTGGGGCACCACTGGCCCGTCCCTAGCCTGTGACATCAAGATACTTCGAAGGGTATCCTAATTTAAGCACTTTCCAGCGGCCTTGAAATCCTTTGCTTCAATCGCTGGGCTTTCCCTTGGAGACAACTTACATCCATCTTAACTATTTTTATGGAACAAATTATCTAACCCTATAACATTTAGTTGTCAAGAAAATCTATAAAAAATTCATTCATAGATACATGACCACTATGGATTCAACGTGATCTCACCGCCTCTAAATCTCCAAATCAGATTTTTCTTTTTTCTTTTTAGTTCTAAGGGGGTGTTTGGATGGAGGTTTTCAACTAGATTTTCTAAATAAGTTTTTCAATCACTCTTTAAAAAACTACATCCAAACGAGCTATGGTAATCGCTCCAAGATTTTCAAAACCAGGTTTTCATATTAAAATAATAATAATTTTTTCGTTAACATTCTATATATTTTTATTTAAAAAATAAAAAAATATAATTATTCAAAAAAGATCGAGTATTATTTATTTTTATTTTAAAATTTTCTATTTTTTTTATAAAATTTAATTAGAATTAAGGCTAAATTATAAAACATACCATTGAATTATGAAATTCATGTCAAATATGCCCCAGAACTTTGAAAAGTTTCAAAAGCATCCTTGAACTTCGAAAAATGTCAATGCTTTAATGTTAAGTTTTTTTTTTTAAATCATCAATTTTAAAAAAGTTTCAAAAACTTTCTTAACCGAAAAAAATGTTAAAAACAATCTTTCCAATAATTATTATTATTGTTCTATAATAAATGTTAAAGATTTTTTTGTTGATATTTTGAAAACTAAGGATATTTTTTAAAACTTTTTTAAAGTTGAGGGATATTTTTGAAACAAAACCTTTTCCATCCACCGCAAGAGTATTTTTGAAACATTTTTCAAAGTTAATGGGTACTTTTAAAAAAAATTAAAGTTTATTTTTTTTAAGTTTAGGGGTATGTTTAATACAAACTTCGTAATTTATGGATATGTTTATACTTTAGTCTAAAATTAAACATACAAAATACATTGTTTTAATATTATTTGAATAAATTAGAAATTTATATAATTTTTAAAGCAAGATAATTGGAAGAGACAAATTGACAAAAAATTCATATAAATTGTCTATATAAATACAATATTAAAAAAATGAACATATAACCCCTTTTTCCAAAATCTCCATCCAAACGAGTTTTTCCCTATAATTCCTCTACCAAAAACTTCATCCAAAGAAGCTATTGCACAAATCCCAATTTTTAATCACTTCTATAAATCCTCATTGAAACAGTCCTAATGAAATACTCCTATAAATCTCTATCCAAACGACCCCTAAAACCCCTAAAGGTCATACATTGGGTTGCCCTTTGACCATCCTTCATTGAAGCCCCACTATTTGACATCTAAAAAGCAAAATAAGAGAGTAGCAATCTAATGAGGGTTTGGTACCAAATTGGCAAATCCCAATGGCTGAAAACGATAGCTTGGTACAGCAACAGAGCCCCATAAACAGCATCTATGATCCATATGGTTGGCGGTTCAGTCCACGAGTCAACACACATTTATAAAAATAAATAATGATGATTAAATTTTTAAAAAAAAAAACTTTGCGTATTTGAATGGCTTTAGTTTCTCCATTTTTTTATTCCGTGAATAAATTCATTAATTGAATTCACCCACCGAACTTCACGACATAACAAAGAGAAAACGTGCAAAAACAACTGAACATACCCCATTATTTCTCAGACTCAGCTGGATTCTGAAACTTGAAGCCAAACCCCAATTGTTATTTTTCCTTTAATCCCAATTAGAATCTCATCAATCTCCTGCAGAAGAAATAGAAGGGAAAAAAAAAGAAAGAAGCAAAAGTCAGAAAAATAATGCTCCTTAAATTTCTTTCAAAGTCTTTAAGTTTTGGTTGCCTAATCTTTGGTTGGACTGTCTCAACTAAGGAAGAAGGAAACAATTATAGTCTCAAATTCAATAGCAGTCTTCATTGTCTTCTTGTTTCTGCTGTTGTTTCCTCTGTGTTCCAATTTGGAGTTTGCCGATCCGACATCTGAGTTTCCTGTCTGCTGTCGTCTTTGTTTTGAGATATCAGAGACAGCTTAAAGTTGTTGCATTTCATTGCTGTTTCTGGAGATCAATTGCAGAGACTCAAACCAAACGTGGGAATTGCCTAGTTTTTAGATCTTTATAGAAAATGAAGTGTTTCTTCTACTTCAAAGATAAATCCAGGAGTAGGCATCAAAGGTCTGCACCTGAATTGAAAGGGCTTCCAGAATCTGACTTTTCGGGGTGCAGTCGGGCCGCTGCTTCTTCGTGCTCTCTGACGTCTCCCCGGAGTGTACCTGAATTGTATGAAGAGAAAGCACATAATTTGAGAGTTTTCTCATTTGCAGAGATGAGACAGGCAACACATGACTTCAACAGGCTTCTTAAGATTGGACAAGGGGGATTTGGGAGTGTTTTTAAAGGCTCAATTAAGCCCATTGATGGGAAGGGAGATCCCCTGGTTGTTGCCATCAAGCAACTCAGCCAGGATGGCTTACAGGTATGGATATTGACCTTCAAAAATAAATCCTAACAGCTTTTTTTTTTAATGTTTCTCTATGAATTTTCAAATTTATTGGCAATTTGGTTAATTCCATATCATATGCATCCAGTACAAAAAATCATTGCTATTATCTGTTATGTTTGAAACTTGGGGAAAAGAAAGTAATGTCAAACATGCAAGAAGGGAAGGGCATAAAAGTGCATTTTAAAGCTGTTTCCTTTGGATATGATGCAAAGTTCTTGAGGAAGTGATTTTTCTACATACCATTTCTATTTTGCAAATAGGGCCACAAGCAGTGGCTGGCTGAAGTTCAATTTCTTGGAATTGTGGAGAATCCAAATCTTGTCAAACTCATAGGATACTGTGCTGTGGATGGAACAAGAGGAATTCAAAGATTGCTTGTTTATGAGTACATGACAAACAGAAGCTTGGAAGATCATCTCTTCAACAAGGCGCTACCGCCACTCGATTGGAAAACAAGATTGCAGATAGTACTTGGAGCAGCTCAGGGATTGGCTTATCTGCATGAAGGATTGGAAGTTCAGGTACAATATTTTTTCTAATAGAATTCAATTAGAGAGTGTGAGCGTTAATAAGTGCAAACAAGAAAACTATACACAAAATACCATTTTGAACTTCCTTTCCTTGGACCTTGGTGATAAGAATTGCCTTCATTTACTTCTATAATTTTTATATTAATCAAACTTTTCTAATACAGAGAACAAAACTAGAATATACAAAGCTTGCAAAAAAAGGAGGAGACCTGTTGAATTATGTTAAACCATCAATCAATCCAAAAGGATAAGCTGATGGATTGGAGTAAATTTAATTATATCAACCAACACTCCCCCTCACTTGTGGGCTTTGAAATTTGATAAATGCCCTACAAGTGGACTTTTTAATTTTAATTGGGGATGAAATGACTTGGCAGGGATTCGAACTCATGACTTCCTGCTCTGATACCATGTTGAATTATGTTAAACCACCAATCAATCCAAAAGTCTAAGCTGATGGATTGAGGTAAATTTAATTATATCAACCAACAAGACCTTATAAAAATGGTCTCCAATTAATAGTGAATGTAGCTCAAGGAATAATTACAAAAGAGCTTAAAAACAGAAATCCATAGAAAAACATAGAATCTAATGAGACTCCAAATGTCGAGCCTAGAATGAGCCATGCCTCTGAACATTTACTTCTATAATTGCACAGATAATATACAGAGATTTCAAGAGTTCAAATGTGCTACTGGATGAGAATTTTCATCCAAAACTTTCAGATTTCGGGCTTGCCAGGGAAGGGCCAGAAATGGGGCGCACTCATGTTTCAACAGCAGTGAGTGTTGTTTATTTGTTCTTGCCCTTTAATCACCCTCAGGCTGTATTGATTCTTACAGTGACTACATCATGTACACTCACTCAGGTAATGGGGACTAATGGATATGCAGCTCCGGACTACATCAAGACGGGCCATCTCACAGCAAAAAGTGATGTATGGAGCTTTGGTGTTGTGCTTTACGAGATTCTGACAGGAAGGCGATCATTGGATAGACATCGTCCGAAACCAGAGCAGAAACTTGTGGAATGGGTTAAATGTTTCAATCCTGACAGCAAAAAGTTTAGTTCGATAATAGATCCTCGGTTCGAAAACCAGTATCCCATCACTGCAGCTAGGAAAGTGGCAAAGTTGGCAGATACTTGCTTGGAGAAGAATGCGAAGGATAGGCCCTCCATGGCTGAGGTAGTAGGCAGATTGAAGGAGATCCTTCAAGCTGAGAACGACAATGAACCTTACGAGAAAGTTCTCGATTCCATTGATGACGAACCGGACATAAACACGGAGCCAGAGAAGGCGGGGGCAACAGAGTCGTGGAGAAGGCGTATGAGCCACCTGCAGAAACTGGGAGAGCACGTGGAGGGTGCAAGTAGAAGAAGATTTATGATAATGCAAAGAGCAAAAGTGCCTTGAAACTGTGGTTTCACACTTGATTTTGGTACTTAGACTAAGCTGTAGTTTTGAAAACAAAGAAACAGACTAGAACAGCATGTCAATCAAGAAATGAAAGGAGAAACATTGCAAGTTTGCAACATAGAGCACAATAGAAATCCTACTGCAGGAGGTGAACAGAAGCTAATGTAATACTAAATAGTCCATTCGAGTAATTTATTCTATTTTTTTGGTAACCGGAAACTAGAGCTTCACCCCACTACATACTTGGAGCAGAGTATATTATTCTATTGTTTGAATGCTTCGGCTTTTGCTCCTATATGGGGCCCAGAAAATAAATAAGATGAAATATCATATAGATATACATACTGACTCGATGTGGCGGGGTGGCTTCCATATTCATCCACTTAAAAAATTCAGGAAAGGGATAGGTCTCAGCTGAGGATTTCTCACAATGTTTAAATAATCACCCAACATTAATTATGCACCTACTTAGTCAAGATGAGAGATATATTTATCCCACATTTCCCCTTTCTTCGTCAAGTTAACTTGCAAGTAGACTGAATAACTGTGGGATTCCAAATCTTTATATATACATGCATGCCATAAACATTTCAAATAAAAAATTCTTAAGGTATGAAATATCTCTCTCAAATGATCACTATAGTCAGAAATTAAAAAAAAAAAAAAAAAATATATATATATATATATATAATATGCTGACTTACAATTTGATTGTTTTGACTATTAGGCCAATTTAGGTACATATTCATTCACAATTAAAAAAGGAAAGAAAAAAAAATAAACTTGCTGTTCCATCACTCAGCTTGCACTCTATAGATTTATAGTTTCTAGGTCTGGCTAGTGATTAGAGACCGAGTCCCTCATGGGAACGGCCTAAGTTAAAATCAATCGATAAAACAAAAACACCAAAAGGGCAAACAAGAAATAAGCATTCAGACCAAATAAAAGAACATTCACACTACGAAATTTCATTGCCATGGGAGCTCTCAATGCATTATCCAAGTAAAAAAAAATGTAATCACTGTGCAGGTGTTTAGGGTTAAGTTACAGGGTTAAATTATACACCAAGCTACTAAATAATATACTCCAATGCAACATCAGCCAACCTAAGGTCAGAATAACCACACATCACGATTGACTTCAAAGCCATCAAAAAAAGCAAACAAACAGGAGTAATCAGACTTTTTCCTACACGAGACAAGTTTTACAAATTTTTACCTCGAAGAATGAATCATGCAAGATCAATTTCTCTTTGTTGATGTTCCAAAGAGATGACGCAATGGTTGAAGACTTGGGCTTTGAGGGTAATACTCTAAGGTCCTAGGTTCGAAACTCACTTGTGACATTACTCCTTCATTGTCTCTAGTGCCTGGCCTAGGGACGGGCGTGGTAACCTTTGTTTAAAAAAAAAACTTCTCTTTGTTGATGTTCCCAAGAGATGACGCAATGATTGAAGACTTGGGCTTTGAGGGTAATACTCTAAGGTCCTAGGTTCAAAACTCACTTGTGACATTACTTCTTCGTTGTCTCTGGTGTCTAGCCTTGGGACGGACGTGGTAACCCTTGTTTCAAAAAAAAATCTTCTCTTTGTTGATGTCTCAGTGACTTAGGATCAATTGTCGCTCAGTTGCTCTGAGTCCAAACGACTTCGAGTATGACGGGTTTCACGCTGTCTTGATGCTCCATTAAGTCTAGTTTATTAGAACATCCATTCAACTTCCAAGTGTTTGTATCACGAGCCCCTATCAAATTACAAAAATCTTGGATTAGAATTCACAGAGCACTAGAATGCTCTAATTAGTGATTCTTCACTCTGACAGTATTTAGAAGTTCTAATAAAACCTTACCTCGTAAATCCTTCATTTTTCCATCTCAACTAAGGCACAAAAGTTGACATGAATCATGATCTCAATTTATGAGTTCAACCATCATACACTCATTTTTGGGTTCTGATTCCTTCAGTTTTTCATCATGAAGTTGCTGACCAATACCTCAAGAACGCTAGCTACTCTCTTGTTTTTGTTTATTCATGATAAAATATGAGCAGAATAACCGGAGAGGCAGCAGCTAGTTGCATTTTCTTTCATTATTCTGCATTGAGGTTGAAAGCATCTCAAATTTAGAGGACCACGAACCACCATATATCCTTGATATCCAAATTCCCACATACCTTATCCATGCCATCAAGTAGATGTGAAGTAAATGGGATGCCAAACTCTTGGTGCACCGTGCAACGATCCTTTTCTAAGGATCAAGCGCATTGCCCTTCTTCCAGTTCAGAGGTAGGGTCTCCATAAATATTTATTGCCACCAATGGAGCATCACTTGCATGTCAGCACCATGTCTGGAAGAAATGCATTTTTGTACAAGTAGTCCTGATAAGTTCAAAGGGAATAATAGTATGTTTCTTTTTTCTGACTTTTTTCCATATCATAAAAAATCATGTTGCTGCTCCCAAACCTAACAATACATACATTCTAGACAATGCATTTCTAGAACAACCATTATGCAAGTCGATCCTGCCCAAAAAATGGAATAAGAGATAAAGTTTATACTTCAATCAACCTATTGAACTGACTGAAACTAGTTTTAAATGTTGAGTTCTCGTCTTTTTCTCTAAAGGGTTTAGTTCTACAAAAATAATCATAAGTAATATACATGAGAAAATCCATAAAGACACTTTTCTCATATGATGCATTTATAAGATAGCCACCTTCTTGAATGTTATGGTAGGCTCTGTGCATCATTTTATGTGTGGTTTCATCAAAATCAACATGAATCTCACTCAACTTCTGACCCCAAAATATGGCTTTCTCTGGCATCCCTTGCTTACAAAATTGAGACAATAATACATTTGCCGTCACTATGTTAGGAACAAACGCCATCTTAAGCAATTTTGCAGTTAAAATCATAGCATGATCCAGGATGACATTACAGACCGCATTAATCATAGTATTGTATGTTACGGTATTTGGGATGATCCCTGCTGAAATAAGCTCCTCAAGTATCATCACAGCCCGATTGATTTTCCGGGCAGTGCAGAAACCATGAATTCGTATATTATAAGTCATGATATCAGGTTCCCACCCACTGTCTGACATTTTCATCAGTAAATCTTCTGCACCACCCATGTCAAATGCTTTACAGTAGCCATCAATCAATGTGTTGTAAGTGACGATATCAGGAGATAAACCCATCCTATACATGTCCATGAACGTCTCAATTGCTAATTTCATCCTGCCTTGTTTGCATAACCCACCAATTATCATATTTGCTGTAAAAATATCTGGAAGAAGACCCCGTTTCTTCATTTCTCTCTCCAACTTCAGAGCGTCATTTAGTTTGCCAACTCTACAGAAACCACCGATCAAGGAATTGTACACAAAATTATTAGGCACATAATTCTTTCCCAACATGTCAGAGAATGCATCATAAGCATCCTCCATCAAACCAGAAATACAGAGCCCATTAATAAAAGCTGCAAATGCAACAGCGTCTGGAAACACCTCCATACCCTTCATCTCATTCCACAGACTTTTAGCCGTATTAACATCTCCTGCTCTAAAGTACCCATCCAAAAGAACTGTAAAAGCCATGTTATTGACAGGGAATCCTTTCTCTATCATGTCGTACAAAACTATCCTCGCTTCATCAAGGTTTCCCATCCTAGTTAAGCTAATAAGCAAGGAACTGCATGTGGAAGAGGAGGGAGTTAAACCAAATTTTGTCATTGTAGCATAGGCATAAAATGCCCTCTCTTCTAGACCTGCACTGCCGTAAGCTGCAATAATGGAATTAAAAGAAACCACACTTGGAGGAATTCCTTTCTCCAGCAAATCCTCTAAGAAATTCATGGCTTCATCATATCTACCAGCCCAGCACAATCCGGCTATAGTTACATCACATAGTGTAGAATCATTAAGCAAACCGGATACGGATAAATCCCTCAATAGTCGATCTCTATCATCCTCCCTTCCATATCTATAATGACCTGCAACCAATATATTAAAAGTAATGCCATCTGGAACTATATCCTTGGTCCTCATTTCTTCAAATAGTAAGCTTGCTTGACCAATATCTCTTGCTTTGACATACCCACTTATCATGCTATTATAAACTGTAGTATTTTGAGATAGACCCATGTCTTCAATTTTATCAAAAGTATTCCTGGCTAACTCCACGTTACCCTCATTGCAGAAGGCATTGATGACGGTATTGAATGTAGAAATACTAGGTTTACAGCCATTTTCGATCATCAAATGAACCCAGTGAAGTGCCTCTGATGACTGCCCTTTCAAGCAGTTTGCATTTATCAATATGTTATACGAATATACATCTGGTTCACATTGAAATTTTCTCATTACATGCAAAAGAGCTTCTCCAATCCTACTCCAACCTTTTCTACAAAAGCCAAAAATCATTACATTAAACATGTAATTATTAGGGGGAGGTCCCTTTCGAACCAAATCCCTAAACAAATTCCATACAGCACCATAATCACCAAATCTAAGAAGCAACCTAAGAAGAATTGAAATGGCCGATGGACTCGGCGTCACTCCCACCTCCCGCATCTTCTTCAATATTCTTAACGCCTCAAAATGCATTTCCGACTCCATAAACGCCCGCATTAGAGTGTTCAGAACTGAAAAGTCAGATTCATACTCACAGTGACCATCCCACATAAAATCTGCCAAATTCTTACCCCTTCCCGGACCAATTCTAGCAACAACCCAAGAAACGACATCTTGTGCGAGAAAATTTCCCTCTGCTGCTAGAATATGTGCCACTACACAACAAGCCCTCACACTCTCTTCACAGTCATCCTCAAACGCAAGCTTAAAGAACGCAAACGCAGTTTCTCGACAATCGAACAATTTCATAATCTTAACCAATAAAAAGGGGCAGAAATTTCTCGAAAGGCCCTTCAGTGCGTATCCCTGAGACAGTTTAATCGCTTTGGATAACCCAACAGTGACTCTACGCCGGTCATTCGTAGTGACGACGGAACTCACGGAGATCAATTTCAAAGTACCATCGTTTGAAGGCAAAAATTGAGCAATATAATCAAAAGCACGAACACTCGAATCCGAACAAGACGACGAACAATACTCATTCAATAATTTGGGGATTAGGGTTTGGAATGAACTCAAAGAATAAGACGAGTGTACCTTGAGAGAGTTCTGTAGGCGACGCACATTGACCAACATTGGAAGGCAACGCAGCTTCGAGGAGCTTCCGAATTACATTCCAGATCGGAGTTTGATTGGCGATTACTCGCCGGCCGGCGAGTTGCAGAAGCGTAAACGCCGGTGGAAGAGGCGGGAAAGAACCGGAGATGGAACTATGTATATGATCAGCAACTGGAAGATGATGTTTATGGCAAATAAAGCAGGTTGGTTTGTGAAGTGGGCCTGATAGAGTTGACATTTGGGCCGTAATTGGGCTTTTTGTGTGTGGTTAATGGGCTGTTGAAGTAAAAGGGCCCAGCAATTGTAGGCTTCGGCTGAATCCGAGTTGTAAATTAATTCAGAAAACTAAAGAGCAAGATTAGGTCATGGATACACGTAAGCTATTTAAAATAAAATAATAACAAAATCACTGATCCCCCTTTTGTAGTTTTAATTTTTGTTTATTCTAAAAAAAAAGAAAATTAATTGTTGTCTACAAATTTATTAAAAAAATATTGAAAGGAAAATTAACATAAAGTTGAAAGGAAAAAAAATTATTTATTGTAGAAAATGAGTGTGTTTAAAATAAGTGAATTAATTGTCATCAAACAATTCCACTTATGGAAATAATGAGTTAATTTATAGGAAAATTCGATCCGATGGAGACATATGAGAAATTTTGTTGGTTGATTCTTAAGTTTGAAATTGGTGTGTTTGCTTGTTTTTTGGATATGAGAAGTGGTTAAAATTATTCTTAAAAAATCATTCGTTTGTTATTAACTACTCTTCAACCTCTCCTTAACTTCGTTATAAAATTTTACATTAAATTTTATTAAACGTTACTTCAAATTTATCATTCAACCATTGTTAACTTCAATCTTCAAATAAATAGTTAATTACTCTACTATTATTAGCATCAATCCTGAAACGAGTAGTTATCCACTTCTAACTACTATTAATCACTTCATCATATTCCACTCCACGTTTTTTACAAACAAAAACAAACAAACAAACAAACACACCCTCGAGGTTGTTTGTTTGACATATTTAGGGAGGAGTTAGTTTTATGATTTATTAATTCATCCTAAAAAATCTACCTTCAAACAAATTTTTATTAACTCCTTCCATTTTCACTTTCAAAATAACTTTCATTTCTAACCATTCATTTTTAATCATTCATCTATAATTACTCAATTATTTATAACCACTCATTTTTAATCATTACTTTCAAATCAATCAAAATAACTTTATGTTAACCACTTATTTTTAATCATTTTTTTTACTACTAAAAATAAGTATTATTTTTTAATCTATATTCAAACAAAGTTTTGACTATAATTCTTCTACACAAAAATTACATTCAAATAAATTTTAGATACAAATTTTAATTTTTAACTATTCAATACATAACTCATCAATATGACTCATTAACCTACGACTGCTTAAATATTTCGAACAAAAATCCCCTCGAAGGTAAAAGATAGAAATTAACTAAAGAATCATTGAACGCACTTGAGTTGATAATGACGTGACATTGGTAAAGTGATCAACTTGACTTTTCTTTTTTCTACATTACAGCTAATATCTATGAAGGCAATAAATATTCTCATTATAATATTATTTTAGTTTATGTAATAGTCTAGTTATATTTCTACTTTTAAGTATTTGATTGCAATTAAGGGTTTTTTAATGAAATTTAAAATTGATTCATGCGCCATTAAATTTTATTTAAAACGAATTTAGATAAGAACTAATAATAATTTTAATATAGGATGTAAACATATTTTTAAAATATATAAAAAATAATTAATAAAAGTATTTTTTTTAGTTCAATAATTGAAGTTAAAGATTTTGAACTAATAATATTTTGGCCTATAAGTCACATTAATATTATTGAATTATTGTACTTGTTAACTAATAAACAGACTTTTATTTAGAAACTAATACAAAATACTCGACTTCTCTATATTGTAACTCTAAAAAATAAAAGTAGACATTTAAGTAATATAAACATTAAAATAAAAACAAATGTTAAAGTAGTGAGATTAAAACAACATTTTAATTAATATTATTAATTGGTATATTATTTATGTTTTTTTTGGAGACTTTTTATGTTTAATAAAAAATCTACAAAAAAAAGAAGAAAAAAACGAATAAGAACAACTTTTTTTTATAAGAAAACGATGCACAAAAAAACACTGGAATAAACCGATTAAAGAAACGAAAAAAACTCATACGTAATTTCAATCAATCAGTACAATAATAATTTTTGAACGAGGACAGACATATTTAAAATGTACAAAAAGCCCAAAAGTTTGATACACGTCCTAGAAAAATCAATTTTATTTTTATTCCCTTTCGTATAATTTGATTATTATTAGGATTATTAAGTTTTAGATGATTTTATTTGAGCTGTTTTTTTTTTAATTATTATATTATTAGTTCAGGAGTTTATTTTGTTTATTGTTTTTCTTCCTTCTCTAGCCTTACCTCTTATATCTCACCTTTTTATCATGTCGAAGTAAAAAATGTGCGCCATACCAACCTTTTAACTTTTTTGAAACTATTTTTATTTTTATTCGTTTTAAATTTTCAGTAAAAAAACCTTCCAACTGATTTCAATGAATTTTTTTTTATCATTTTTATTTTATAGATCTGTTAGATTTTCTATACGATTTCAACCATGATTTTAGAACGTAGTCACTTATAAAATGAATATAGTATATTTTTTTTATAATGAATATAGTACATATTCTAACTACTAATTAAAATTCGATTTGGGGAATAATAGATTTTTCTAAAGTTCGAATAACCTTTTTTCTATTTTCTAAAAAAAAAAAACGTTTTTTCTACGCTCACATCTTTTTTTCTTACTTTTTTTACTTCTTTTCTTTCAAAAAATTATTATTATTATTATTATTTGTGAATACAACGCTTACAAAGTGGGAGAACTCAAATCCAAAACGCCTAATTATTAGGCATGTACTAGTATGATTGAGCAACTGTTCATGGCCGATGTACGCAGCAAACCCCTGAAAATCATTATACTTGATAACAAAAATTAACAAGGAGGGAAAAAAATAATAAAGGTTTTCTCTCACAAAATTGAGTGACTTTTTAAATAGAGAAACTAAAAAAAAAAAAAAAAAAAAGCATCCAATCTCAATATGCTTTTTCCATGGATTTTTTTTTCTTCCCTTTTTTTTCATTTTTTATACACATTCAGAGATCAAAAAGTTATTAATGGAATCTTTTTTGTTTTTGTTCTCTGAAAATTGAGTCCTTAAGCTGGTAATGGAATTTTGTTCTTAGCATCCCCACTCAAACTTCTCACAATTTTTCAGTTTCCAAATTTGAGAAATATGTATGCGTGAATCTCTGTGTAGATGAAAATTTGTTCGGCTTTCAAATTTCAGATCTCAGGCCACCACGACGGTGCCGGACCGTACAGTTTTCTTGCTAGATTCTTTGTTCTTGTGAATCTGAGAACTCGAAGAAGAAGAAGAAGAAGATGAAGAAGAAGAAGAAGAAGAAGAACGTCTCCATTTTCTCTCCTTCTCCTCATCGACGTCAATCTGTTCTTGCCGGCACTCCTTGCTGCAAAACGGAGCGTTTCCTCTGCAATACAGTAACAAAACGTTCAATTCTAAGATCTAAACCTCAAAATCAGAACAAAAAAACCACAAATCTGTCCGATTTGAACCTAATTCAACTCCAAAACTACTTTCACCACTCGATCGAACATAAACAGTAAAAACACAACATAAATTCCGATCTAAACCTAAATCGGCGTTTCTGAAGCCTCAAATCCTCGGAAATCGAACAGAAAACTCCAAATCAAAACTCAACTAAAACAGGAACTCATCGAGGAG
Organism: Sicyos edulis; assembly: GCA_036507275.1. Classification (NCBI taxonomy): domain Eukaryota; kingdom Viridiplantae; phylum Streptophyta; class Magnoliopsida; order Cucurbitales; family Cucurbitaceae; genus Sicyos; species Sicyos edulis. The sequence goes on along the minus strand of CM071857.1, from coordinate 2,021,168 downwards.
GTGGAAAATTGAACAGACCTGTACATGAAGATATCGGAGTTGCGGCCGAGCGGTTTCCGGCAAAGAGAACAGGAATCGAGGAAGTGAGGCTCGGGAAGAAGGTGATCGGCGCAGCCGGCGTAGAACAACGGCGCGGTTCTCATGGTGAACGGAGGCGGAGAAACTGAAAGTTTCTGCAAAAATCGCCGGAACTGAGAGACAGAATTTGGGAGCTTAGAGAGTTAGGGCTAAAGCTCCGATGAAAGAGACGAGAGAAATCAGAAGCTGGGGGGAAGGAAAACGTTGGGCTATTTTGGTCAATTTATAATTGCTTGGCCGGGAGGTGGGGCAATCAAGTGCTTCGCGGGCTATGATAAGGTTCTAATTTGGACCAATTGAATTTTTCTTTGTTTTTTTATTTTTGGGTGGAACATGGAATTCATAATGTGTTTTTCATTTAATTTCCGTCATTTTCTTCTTTTTGAATTTTGAATAAAAAAGTTCCGTCATTTTCAATTATTTATTGAGTTTTTTTTATTATTCTTATGCTAGAGACAATTTATTATTTTCATTTGTTATAGTTGTTTTTGAAAAAAATAAAAATAGCTATTTATATGGTTGTGATTTAAATATCACTTTATGCTTTTTTTAGGGTTTTTTTCATAAATAAATCATATTTGAAAAGTATTTACAAATATATGCATCTCCAAAAATATTAGCACGATTATAATTTATTTTAATATCTTATAAATTTTGAAATTAACGAATTACAACAACACCCTTAATTTATTGGTTTTTTATTTGGGAATGGAAAATTTAAAAAAGGAAATTCATCTCCTAATTCAAACTAGAAACTACCAATTTATGATGCATTAATTGTGAAAAATTAGAAACCGCCAATTTATGGTGCATTAAATATGAAAAAGCAGAAATCACCAATTTTATGGTGCATTAATTGCTGAACGAAAGTGGCGACATATATTCTTAGAGGTAGAGTTGTCATTTACATACAGTATGGTTAGTAATGTACATGTACAATATAGTTAGTAATTTACATGTTATTTGATTCTGGTAATTTTGTTTCGTATGAGTTGTTGAACATTCAATTTTGTTGATTGAAATTGGAACTCGTTTGATAACCACACAGTGCTAAATAACTTGGTATATATGGTACACCCATAATATATCATGTACCATATTATATTTTAAAACTTTATGTTTTTTTAAAAATATTTAATTTATTGATATGAATACTTGTAGTGTGATTTAATATGTTTGCGACAACGAACAAATAATTTTAAATGTATAAATTTTTTAATGTACAATACCGTATAGTAAAACATTTGGAATAACATACGTAATATTTGTGAATTTATAGAGACTCATATTGTTGGAGAAATTTCACACAAAATTACTATTTAAAGTGAGATCAATAGTAAATAAGAAAGGTACGTCTCATATGGGTTACAAAATTGAAACTGAAAGTGTTTCGACATAAAAAAAGATTGTAATGTAAAATCATCACTAAGTGAATGCATTCTTCAATATTTATGCCGCTCTTTCAGCTACTTCATGATTATGGTACATCTTCAATTTCATCCCACTGATCACTACATGCAATAGGGATTGAGATGCTTGTTGAACCTATAAGGAAAAGTTACAAAAATATTCAAACAGTACTGCCTTATATTATAAGTCGTATAATATACATGTATATAAACTATACCGTATTGCATAATAGAAATGTAATGGATGGTAATATGCATACGAAAAATGTATTAGACATGAATATAATGAATAATAAACCATAAATGTATCATGTAAGTTATACAATATATATATAAAAAAAAAAAAAAGAAATATATAGAGTTTTGTATAGTTTATACAGTAATATAACCGTACATGACAAACTATAGTATTAATGATATTATACAAATGGATTGATTGATGAACATATAAGGAGAAGGTGTACAGTATAACTAACCAAAAAATACAGTATAAACATACGATATATACTTAATTATACAGTTTTGCATATGTGCATATAGTTAATTATAACAACATATGTGAATCAACATACGAAAAAACTACTGTTCTACATATGATTTTATTGCATTTCTAAACATGATTTTTGACATCCTAAATACTGAAATATAAATAAATTAAATGTAGAGAAATGACAGAGTCGGAGTAAAACATATCATACTGTACATGGAAAACAACAGTATTGATGATATTGTACAAATGAAATGATTGATGAACCTATAAAGAGAAGATGTACAGTATAAATAATCTAAAAACACCGTATGAACGTACGGTATACATTCAGTTGTACAGTTATGCAGATGTGTATACAGTCAATTATACCAGAATATGAAAATAAAAGTACGAAGAAACTATTGTTCTACATATGATTTTACTGCATTTCTAAACATGATTTTTTACATTTTAAATTCTGGAATTAAAATGAGCTAAATGTACAAAAATGATAGAATAGGAATGAAAAATATCATACTAAACCATCTGAGACATATCGAATCACGATTATACTAGAACGAACAGCAACCTGCTAATGGTAATGAATAAAGAACAAAAACGTAATACAAATACTGTGAAAAACGAAGATTATTGAGAAGAGATGACTGAAGACGTATGATTATACCGTCCGATCGAAGCTTTGTGGTCGACGACAATTTGCGTGGTGGCCGAAATGTGAAAAGAAAGATTGAATTGAGCTGAAGAAACGAAAATGGAGGAAGAAAAGTGAAACGAAAACGGAAGAGGAAAAAAGATGAGAGATAAATGAGTAAAGGAATTAAATCTCATTGCATTAAAAGAGTTGACAATTATATATGATATGTTTTAAAAGGATGAGAAGTATGCAAAATGAGACATTTAATTTGAAAATTTAATATTAAATGTGAGGAAGGGCAAAATGGTATTAAGGAAAAATTAATGATTACGATTTTTTATAAAAAAATTAACTTTGCAAAAAAAAACTTGAACGTCTATATTTACAAATACTTTTCGAATGTAGTCTAGTTACTACAATTTTTTTTTATTGGTTATTGTCTATATTTAAAGCTATCGCCTTTATAGTAATTATAATTTTGTAAAATTTTATTGGTGCATTAGCGGACAAATGAGTTATTATTATTATTTATGTTCTTAAAGCTTATAAATTAGATATAATGACTTGTACTATCGATTTTTTTTTTATAATAATAAAAGATAAGATATATTAATAAATTATTATAACCTAATATTTACAGCGATGCAATTAGTTATCTTGTCTTGTATTAATCTATTTCAACTTTATGGTCACGATTAAAATAACTTAATGATATCGTATATTATATAATTGACCATAGTGTATGCCCAATGATCATAGTTATTGGGTTTGAGTCTCCCACGTTCAATTGTTGTAATCTAAAAAAAAAAAAAATCTAAATTTTGAATTATATACGGATTTGTTACACTATTCTTACTGTTTCCCAATTTAATGTATATTATAATATTTAGCTCACAATATTTATATTCATTATTAGTTCTACCGTATTTATTTTCAAAAAAATATAGTCGAGAAACTCGAACTTTAACTTCTTGATTGTCGAGTCATATATAGGGGGTGTTTGGCTGCAGGTGAGATAGATGAGATGTTGATAGCAGAAAACCTTGTTTGGGGTGAGATGAGATGACAGAAAAACCTTATTTTGGGTGGAGGAAGAGGAGATGAGATGTTAAGATGTGTGTGTGTTTTTTTTTTAATTTGTTCTTATATTTTTCTTAACAATAAAATTATTCTTTTCCTTTTTTTAAAAATAATTGTTCTCAAATATTTAGTTCTTAATATAGTAAGTATGCAAATATAACTACTATTATAAATAAAATGTAAGTAATATAAATTTAATATTAAGCGCACCCTTAATTATATTAATGTTTTTATTTAAAAAAAACATAGTTTTAATGATATTATGTAAGACATAATAACCATGAGGTTAAAAGTTTCTAATATTTCATACTTAAATATTTTTTAATTAAAAAAAATTTATGAGAAAAAAAAATTTCACATCACCAAAATAAAGTTTGACTAATCTAAAATATGTGTACATTGTTAATAACTTTTTTTAAAAGATTTGTTAGACTTAAATAATTAAAAAAAAAATAAAAAATATCAAGATTCTATTTATTAAAAAATAAAAATAAAATCATTTGGTTAAACCAGTCATTATAAAATCTTAATAGCAATTTTTATTTTATTTAAAAAAAAATTATTTTCTTATACTTTTTATACATTCATATTCATATTCATAGTTACCGAAGGTCAAAGAATTGTTAATAAAATACACTAATTAATAGGTAATAATAAATTAAATATATTTATCTTATTAATCATTGATATTTCTCGGGAACCATAGACACCTCTAAAAAAATTTATTTATTATTTTTTTGTAGTTAAAAAAGAACTCGATCACATTTTGATAATAATTATTACATGGAATAATAAAATATCTCTCAAATTTTGGAATTTATTATTATTTTTTATTAGGTAGAATAGATCTCAATCCCTATGACTCATAGAAGTCTTGAAATTTATAGTTGTTTTTTTGTATATACAATCAAGACTCTCAAAATTATTTAAATTAATTTATTCTTTAAAAAAAATATTCACTTTTACTATTATTTCAAAGTGCAACGCTGAATACAAGAGTATAAAATTTGAATCTCATTTTTTTAACAAACAAAATAAGTTTAATATTTTTAAGTTTATCGAAAATAAGTTCATACTTTTAAATCTATTGTAATCTACGAATCAAAATTCAATGTGTATAAATTATTTAAATTTAATTTTTATTTTAGCAATAAATTGATATATTCATTGTTAATGTTAAAAATAAACACATAACTTTTAATTATTAATTTTTAAATATGATATTTATAGTCTATCTCTAAACAATTGAAATTCTATAGTTTTTTTTTTGTTATTAAAGATGATTAAAAAATGAATAAAAATATGAAAATTTAACGTCATATATTAAGAGATAATATATATCTATTTATTTTAATTTTTAAAATTCAAATATATTTAAATAAACATTTGATATAATAATAGTATAATTATTATAAAATATTGATAAATTAAAATAATAATATTAGTATAAAAAAATATATCAAACATAACATAAGTAAATAAGTAAATATATATATAAATAAAAAGATGAAAAAATTTTAAATTAAAAAAAAATAGAGAAAATGAGATGAGATGAGGTGAAGAATACCTTGAGCCAAATAAGGTGTTGGACTTCCAACACCTCACCTCATCTCACCTCCTCGTGAAAGAAACACCCCATGTGATTATAATTTTACTTATTTTGATATAATGGTAGGGTATTAACCACAAATGACAATTCAATTAATTTTTCAAAATTAAGATAAAATGGTTGAAAATAACTGTTAGCAAGCAAAACAATGTGGGAATGTTGTAGGCAAGTGAATGGATTATTAATGGGGATATCACCTCAAGTCTTACTCTAATAATTCTAACAATAAATGATAAATATAATTGTCAATCCAAGTACAACTTAAGTGGTATGATATTAATTATTCCTTAATGATTTGTAAATTAAATTCTCTCTACTTTATATCTTATTGATTAAACGAGTAGAAATTCATGCAACCAAAAAAATAGAAACACTTAAAAAAAAAAACTTGTTTTAGGAGTTTTTCAATTCAACAATATGTGTAAGAGTGAATACCATTATTTGACTTATTAAACAATGTTACAATACTAATTAATAGCTATACTTTAAGTTGATTATTTATTTTAAGAAATTGATAAGTCAAAATTTTCCTATCTACACCACATTTATTTATATTCCAAAATATATGTAAATATATATACACACAAAAATAAATAAATAAATAAACCACAACTTGATGATTTGACATTTAAATTTTGATGGGGCAACCATGTATAATTCAAAATAATAATGATAATAATAATAATAATTGGTTAAAAGGGCCCCAAGAAAATCCAAGAGGAATGGTTTTGAGATGGGTGTCTTTAGCTGTTTCGCGGTGAAAATCTATTGGCTATAAATGTATATATCCTTTTCTCCAACAAAAATAATAAAGCCTTTTCCTTTATTCTTTATTTTTAAATTTTTTTAATATAACTTGTTAAAATTTCGAATTCGGTCCTCTTTCTTATTCAATATCCTATATTTCGCCCTAAGAGTTTGAATTTATTGTCAAGTAGGGGAGAGTAAAAATTAATATAGAAAATAAAACAACAATAATTAGGGGGAGGTTCTATCTTATATGTGTCAATATTTAATACATTACTCCATAATCATGGGGTTTTTAATTGCTTTGTAGACTATTGACTAAATGTGTCATTTTCTTTAAAATTTTGTTTGAATAGAATCTCTGGTTTTTATTTGGTTATCAATTATTGTTGAACTAAAATTATGAAATATGATATTGATTTTTTTGTTTTAATATATGTGATTGATTGGTTGAACTTATATCCTATAATATTTAAATATTAAAAAAGATTGTCAGAAATTAATTTTGAAGTAAATAATTATTATTGGTTGCATTCATTTTATTTTAATGTTTTAAAATTCTCTTCCTTACTGAGTCATTTTGTAATGAATATAAATTATGATATTAATATTCAACATTTTTTATTATAATAAGATGCTTTGAAATCAACCATTTAGTCTAATTATATGCTTCTAAATAGTATGTAGGTTAGATAATAAATTCTAAGTGTTCTTATTTTAAACGAATTATTTATTTTTATATTTTATATGTTATTATGGAGGTCAATTTATTATGTGCTATCTATAATTATCATTAAACAAAAATTACTATCCAATAATGAAATCATTACATTATTGATCCTCATGGGATAATTATGTCAAGTTTGAATTCATAATCTAAAAAATAAAATAAAAATCAGCCATATATGTGGAATTTTTTTTTATTTTTTTGTATGTTTTTTTCTTTTTGTGCAAATCTAAGACTTTAAAGTTATTAAGTGTACATCGATGCAACTTGAATTAATGCTCTATTGACAGCAACGTATAAATTTGAATGCAAGTTGTATAAGTATTTATAAAAGTATTTTTCATTCGTATTTCAAAGGTTAATTATCCAATTTTGAACAAGTATAACAACCAATGATGTCTCTACCAACGACATAAACGTTTATTAAATTGAGGTCATTTTCACTTAATAATTACATTATGTAAATAACTATTAATTCACATGAATTAATCTCTCACAATATATAAACGCTTTTGGTAAAAGAGAGTTTTAAATTAAGGTGAAGAAATATAGTGATCATTTTTTTTTGTTTGTTTGTAAGTGTTTGGTTATAATTTAGGAATACGCCTATTGTTGTCGCATCACAGACATATGATCGTGAAGGAAATTACAAATATCGATTTTAAGGATTACCACCAAACTAGATAACCACGTGAGACCGACACATGATTTTATTTTTTGTCAAACAAATTTATAGGAAATTATTTCATAAGTAAACAATTTACGTGAATTGAACTTGAATCCTCTTCTTTTACTACTAAGCTAAATTACATGGTTATGGTGATCACCTACACTTAAGTTTATATACATTTTGTTTACAACTAAATATTATAAGATCGGTAATTTGTTGGTTTCATTGTTTGGTAGAAACTCAATTCAATGTCAATGTTATAGATTCGGTTTTGATAATCAGTATTTAATTTTCATTTATTTGAAAGTAGTAATTCTTATGATAAAAAAACATTGTGAGATTAAAGTTTTAATTAATTTGCATGCAACTCAATTGTCATTACAAAACATACCGTTGAGTGTTGACTCTAATATATTTATATGAAAAAAAAAAATCTTAGTAAATTAATTATGAGCTGATATAATACATGCATAGGTTAATTTTATAATAATTCGACATTTTGTTATCAGATAATATTGATCGAATCTTCTTAATTTTTTAACTCTTTATTTTGTTTGTTTTAGTCTTTATTTATAAAACTCACTTTTAACAAAAATAAAAGGAAATGCATATAAAAACAATATACATAATGATAAATCACACGTCATTGTAGATCATCTTATCATAGCTATTTGAGTAGTTAGTAATTAGTGCATTGTAATTATCAATCTCCCAAATTGCATATATGTTCGTGGTAAAAAATACACGTATTTTTAACATTACTTTGACTGTCTGTTCTTTAAAATGGATAGACTTTGAATTCAATTTCATCTTTTAATGTGAAGAACCTTAACCAATAATTTAACAGATTTAAATTAATATTAATTGGAATACATTATCCATCTAATTGTTATAATTTTTTAGTATTTTATTCCTAAAGTGATCGAGGTACTTTATAAAAATGAATGACTAAACTCAATTTGATAATTATTTAGTTATGGCTTTGATTTTTAATTTTTATTATTGAAATTTAATTTTGTATCTACTTAAATGATCTACATATATTTTTATATTATCTCAAAGAAGTATGTGAATTATAATTAAATTTTGAAAATTAAAATAAATATATAAAAATTAGTTTTGTAACTTTTAAATTTAGATTTTATTTTAAAAAGTTAAATAGAATGTGTATATAAGATCAAAATGACTATAAAATTAAATTAGATTGCAATACACATTATTACAAACTTTTTTTCAATGACAATTGAACTCTCTACCCAAAAATAGAAAAAAAAAGGAGTTTAACTTATTTTATAAAGAGTCTAAACTACCTGTCTTGAAAATGTATTGAGTTTTAATCAAATTTCAAAAACTAAATAAAAAATTTCAAAGTTCTTTTTTATTTTTTATAAAAAAAATGATCAAACTTCAGTTTATTTTTATTTTTGAAAAGTAAAATATAGTTACTAAAATATAGAAACTATAACCTACTATACCGTAAAAAATTTTAATGCTAAAATTAAAAAACTAAAATATATATATATATATATATATATTAATAGCTTTAAAAAAGTAGTAAAGAAAAATTGGAGTCTTTCCATTACAAATAATTAAATTTCCCACATCTCATCCCAACTTGACGACCCCTAAAAAGTCCATAAATTACAAGAGAGCCATCATTTTGAAAGAAACAAGCGATGGCACAATCGTAATTAAATGAAAGAACACGGGGGGGAAATGGAAAAAGTGATCTGGCACTTTCTTCCAGCCGTCTCGCCATACAAAAATGTTCCGTGGGGCCCACAAGAAGGGCCCAAGACGACATAATCGATTATCGAGAGGGGCAAAAAAGTAAAAAGGCCAAAGAGAGAGAGAAAAAAAAAAAGAAAAATAAAAAAGGGGGCAGAATTAGAAAGAGGCTTTGGAGCTGACTTGGGTGGTGGGACCCAAAAAGGGAGAGGGAAAGACGACAAAAAAGGCCAACGACGCAGTGGGCCCCCACCTGACTCATAGCCCAGCTGGCTCTACTCCCCCACGTCATTATCCTGCGGAGCCCACATCCCTGCCCGCACCCATTCGGGCACAAACGGTCTGCAGCCACGTTCTGCCCGTTACACGTGCGACTCGCCCAGAGGTTCCAGCGGAAGAAACTTGCACGTGCTACGTGGCGATGATTCGAAACGGCTGGGCATGCAAATTTCCAGGATTCCTTGAGCATAACCTTCAACGGTTGAGATCGCGCCACGGTAGACTGTCTACACCAATATATTATTTAATTGCAAATTATTTTAAAAAAATTACAAACAATTTTATTAATATACCTTTCTTTCATGGTCTCTTAAAAAAATGAGTGGAAGATATTGGGAATGAGATCGAGAGGATTCTATTTCATGTGAAGTTTTGAAATGAAAAACTAATAAATTATTTATTAAGTCAAATTGTTAAAATAAATATTTATTAATTCAATAGAACACACAACATTATTCTGAAGTGTTTGGACGAAGAACATGAAAATGATTAAAGAGAAGAATTCTCTTAATAATTTAAGACTAGTGATGATCATTAACTTTTATTTCTTCAACACCACGGTTTATTTTTTTTATAATTAATTTCTATTTTTCTATAACTACTTTATATTATTTCCTTACTCATTATTTTGGTTTCTTTATAATTATTATTATCACGATAAAATATAATTAATAAACTTATCTATAATGATTATTCTAAGTATGCATATTAATAAATATTTTTTATCAAAATAATTAATGGCATGTTTAATTATTTGATTAATTATAATTTAATTTAACTCTACGATCAAAGGTTAGAATTGATATTTTACCATTATTTTATTTAAGAATAATAATACTACTTATGTAGGGCTTATGATGATTCCTCCAATTTAAACTTCCAAAAAATTGTCATTGATATAGAAGAAAAACAATTATTTTTAATAATTAGTCTTTTTATATACTCTCTTATTAATTTTCATAATCCCCTCATAATTATTACAGTTTTATCTCAAATACTCCCATAATTATCAAGAAAAATCAGAACACAGACTAGTTTGTAAAGAGCTATAATTAAAATTTTAATCTTTGAATTCTCCAATATCACATCGATAAGGACATTTAAGTTTCAATTCTAATTATTATTATTATTTCTTAAAGAGATAAATGCAAAGGGACAGGTGGGGCTAGATTGGTCAACGTCATTTATATTTTGGATTCATTTTTTGTTGAGGGGATTACTTCAAATTTCATTCAGTCATTCTAAAAATCACAAACGAACTAATTTCTTATAAAAGAAAGTATGATTGTAGGCTAACAAGATTTATCAATGTGTTCAATTTTTTATTTTTATTTTTAAAATTATACCTACGAGATATAACAAGCAACTCTAAACTTATAATTTTGTAGTTAAAAAAAGACTTATAATTTTGTATATAATAAGGTCATGAATTTTAAAACACGATAAATAATCCAAGAAACTATTTGGCGCAAACTTAAACATTTAAAAAAATTGTTTCTAAAAAAACATTTAAAAAAATTATTAAAAAACATAGAAATTATTTGGACTTGTTTATTCGGGTGACTTCGAGTGGACTTTAAAAAAAAAAAAAAAAACATGTCCTCAACAGCGGGAATAACTCAACCAGACAACATCACGTGAACATTTCATAGAAATTCATTCATAATCTCGAGTTTGCAAATAAAAAATAATGATAAATAAAGAATCTCTATTTTATTTTATTTTTTTAAAAAATTATCATTGGCCCAAAAGGCCCAATAGATCCAGGGTGAGCCCGGTTCTGAGTTTGTATAGTGGGCTGAAGAAAAACCCAACAGAAAGCCCACAGTCATAGAGTGAGCCCATAGAAAGCCCACAACTCTTGTGGCCCTTTTATTCGAGCCGTTTCCGTCAATTTTTGCATTTCTGGTAATATTCCTAATTTCGACGAGTCAAATCTACATTATATGGTAAGAACTGAACATAAATCGCTAATAAGAGTGGTTTATATAATCCATTATCCACGAAGTTATAAGTTTGGAGTAAAATAAATTGAATATTTACTCATCCGTGTATAATCTTGTTCTGCATTAAATATGGGTTCTTTTCTTAGATAATAGATATAATAAAACCATCATGAGGTAGCTCAATTGATCAAAAAATGCCTTAAATTTAATGGATTAACATCAAACAAAATAACTAATTACACCACTGTAGATCTATGCTCAAATAAATGTAGACGGTTAAAATAGTGACCCCAAGGTATAATAGAAAAAAAACATCATAAAAATGAGTTTTTTGATTATAAGATAAGATGTACCCTTTGTAACTATAAAGCCTTAAAAAATGTAATGACTTTGAAAAAATAATAATAAAAAATCAAGAGAAAGGAGTGCAAATCCTACGTAGAGGATCGAACAAGATGAGAGCCAAATACCTAATTTTCAGGATCTTGGTTCCCGAAAATATTGCACAACACAGGTCAATAGCCTACAAATCTTTCAATAGATAAAAATTTAAATAAAGGGAAAGACAAACAGAAATTTGAATTCTTCAAATCAATTGAGACAGTGCATAATATATTTACTTTTAAAAATTGTTACCAAATGAACGATGAATTTAATCATCCATACAGATTGAAATGAAAATTCTTCCATGTTTGTGAGGTTCCTGCCACAAGATTATGACCAATGAGGCCAAGCAAAAATCCTTCCTAATATTTTTATTTGTGAATCATTTCAAATTCAACACAGAAAGGGTAAGCCCAAGATGATGTTCCCAGAGGATATTTCGATCAAAGAAAACAACTCAAAACAGATAAGCGAAGGGCGACCGATTTGCGAGCCGGGGAAAACTATCCTGTAAGGGCAGCATTCATGGCGCTGTGCACTTCGACTCCAATTTGGGCTTCGGCTTTCTCCAAGTCTGTTGAGGCAGAGTTCAACTTCTGGGTGAATTCTGCGAGACCCTTTTGTACTTGGCTGGCGTCGATTTGCTCTAAAGGCACAGCTTCGACGGCGATAATGTCAGCGTATGAGTTGCCGTGGATGAATGCAAAACCACTGCTCACAAAGTACTTTTTGGTTTCACTTTCTACGTGCACTGACATAACTCCGGGTTTCAACTCTGCGATGGTAGCCACATGGCCAGGAAGAACACCCATTTGCCCAGTTGTAGCTGGAATAATTACCATGTCAACCTGTTCAGAATGGGGGAACAAAAAAGAACTTTAAGGAGTGTTCATGAGCCCAAACCATATTGTCCTACTCCTTTCAAGGTGTGTAACCAAACCCATTTAGAGTTCACTTCTATTTGTGGCAGTTATACTAATAGAACAATAAAAGTTCAATGTGAGAGAAGTACAGCCTCCAGTCAGTTAGGATATGTTTGGAGCGACAATTGAGTTACTATATTGTTTTTGGAAATATGGTAACCACGCCCGACCCTAAGCCAGGGACCAAAAACATTGAAGGAGTAATGTCACAGGTAAGTTTTGAACCTAGGACCTTGAGGGGAGCATACCCTCAAAGCTCAAGTCTTCAACCACAGCGCCACTAGTTGAGCATGTGGGGACCAACTGAGTTACTATAAACGGTGGGTGCATTGGTTATTATAATAGAAATGCAGAGTCATTGTAGTTGAAATGAGAGATTACATACTAACCCACTAGTTGTTATAACCAGTGGACCAAATATGGATTGGATTATTATAACTCAACCTTAAACGGGGCCAAACGCCCCTTAGAGAAGAGAATGAAGAATGCATCTAAATAATACAGCTTATGTGAAGCATACAACCTTGAGTAACTTCTAGCAACCCATGTTCACAGACAACATACTTTCAGCTTTACTACCTCATATCTCATTATACATGTAGCATTCACCGATTGGGTTTGGTAATGTGCCTATGGGAAATACCAAAAACTGTTTCGGGAAAACTTGGAAAACGGACTAGTCAGTCAAACATACAATAGAACTATATTACGTTATAAAGGAAGTTATAATGTCAATAGCATTTTCAGAGGGCTATCTCTCTTCAAAAGTCCCTACCATGAGCAAATGCCAAAATATTCACTCCCATTCAAGAACTCTAACTCTCCTATTAACTATGACACTAAGAACTAATATTCGGTGTTCACTAAGAACTAAGAACTAATCTCTCTTCTAGCGCCTCGCTTGTCCCAGGCAAGGCGCATGTAATAAGGCACGCGCCTTTTAGCACCTTAAGTGAAGCCCTGGGTGCCAAAAGGCACGGGCCTTGTGGGATTTTTTATGTTTCTAGGTCCCTCTAAGCTTTTAGCTACGAGAACACTGTACTAGGGTCATTTGAAGCGCGTGAAGGTTGACAGTTGAATTTGATAGAATCTACCACAATTTTATATTAAACTACGATAAATCTCTCAAGAGAATTTCTCAAAGAGCCAGAGTACATAGATGACAATTCAATTGGATGATTGACAATGACCTAACAACTCCTATTTATAACCCTAAACCCTAATTTGACCTAATTAATAAAAGACTAATAATAGGCCCAAACCCAATACATTTAAAATAGCAATTAACTAATAATTAAAAAAATACTAATATTCCTAAAATGCCAAGGCCGGATCGTATCAATACTTTCCCCCCCAAGAGCCACCTTGTCATCAAGGTGTTCCATCTCCGATGCCATCTTTTACATCCCCGTCTTCTGGCAAAAAGTCTATCACATCAGCATCCTGGCACTCGTGCACATCCCGAACGACCCACACATCCAAGTTCTGGAGCTCCTTCTTCTGACAACGATGCCTCGGGACAAATTGTTCATCGCAGTAGAAGCATAACCCTTTGTCCTTCCTAGCTCGAATTTCGGCTTTAGTGAGTTTTTTACAAGACGTCGGGTGAACGGTTGTAGTCCTGTGGGACAAAATCTCTGTGCTTCCAATTTCCGATACAATCGTTCCTGCTTTGGCCTTGACTGTTGCAGAAGTACTTCCCTCGTTTTGGGCAGCCTAAAAAGCAAAATCATCCTCAATCACTTGGGCCATAAACATTTTCTCTTCAATGCCCATTGGTCGTAGTTTACGCATCGTGCTCCGTATCTCCTCTTTCAGTCCACTTTCCCACTTCCCCTCCAATGCACTCATACTGATATCACGCATTCCCTTAGCAAAGCGCTCAAAGCTCAGGCGATATTCCTTCACCGTTCCTATTTGCTTCAAACTCATGAAGTTGGCATACTTATCGGCCTGGGCCACCGGTTGGAAACGCTCCAACAACCCATCTTTGAATTCGTTCCAGGAACGAAAAGGAGCACGATCCTCCTCATACTGAAGCCACTCCAATGCCTCCCCTTCTAAACATAACCCTGCTGCCTCAACCCATTCATATTCAGTCAACTTGTTTACTAGGAAATAACGCTCGACCCGACTCAACCATCCTACCGGATCCTCATCAACAAGACCCTTGAAAATCGGCATCTCCAATTTTCTAAATCTCATGTCACATCTCGGTCCCTCCCTTCCTCCTACTCTCTGACCTCCCCGTTCAAATCTTTCTTCTCCTCCCCACCCAAAATCTCGTCCCCTATTTCAGACATTGTCACCCCAACCACAATCGTTCCAACCGTCATGCGCCAATGGCCTGTCATAGCCGATGCACACCCTCCTCTCCTCCAGAACACCGTTTCCCCTCCTATCAACCCTAGGGTCTCCCCGTCGATCGAACTCCGGTCCTGGTAATTCGTCACCCCAATTTCGGCTCCAATCGTTCCAATCGTCAAATCTAGGGTCTCCCCTAATTCCTACCTCAAATGGCTCAATCCAACGGTCTACCCGGTCAATCCCAAATCGACCCGGTCCAGTTGAGACCGTTCGACTCACCCCCGTGCCCGTGCCGCACCAGCCACCGCTGCCGGTCCCACCTCCACGCACCGCATTCGCTCCATTCCCGCGAAGCCCGTGTCACTTCCTCACAATCTCGCGCCCGTGCCCGCACTACCCATGTCGTCGCTTCAGCGAACCCTCGCGCATGTGCTGCCAACGTCAGCGCTTCCGTGAAACCCCGCTCTCGCGACGCCCGTGTCGCCTCCGAGAAACTCCGCACCAACGACCGTATTGCCAATGTCGTCGCTCCCGCAAAACCTTGCTCCAGCGAAACCTCGCTCCCGCGACGCCCATGTCGCCTCTGCAAAACTCCGTGCCTGCGATCCTTCCGCTAATGACGTCTCCGCTGCTCGAGTTCGCGCCCACATGCTCAGCGTCCGCGCCATCCCCGACCATAACTTCGCGCCCCGACACCTTGGCCACTACATTCGCTCCGTCTGCGCCTTTCACCGAACCTGCTTTCGTTGCACCAGCGCCTCCGCTCGCTTCCGCCGCAAACCCTTCCCCTGTAGCCTCGATCAACAACCCCTTTCCTTTGTCGATTTTGTTCGACTCCATCCACATCAGCAAAGTGCGGTTTAAATGCTCGAGTTTTGCTTCAAATTTCGATTCGATTAATTGCCCTAACCGTTCCTCCATCGATTCCATCTTCGCTTCCAATTCCCGTTGCTTATTCAACAAATCGGCTGATTTTTCTTCGCATTCTTGAATCCTTGTTTCCATCCTAGTCGAGATCATTCCCGAATCGGCAAATGACTATGATACCAAAATGATAGAATCTACCACAATTTTATATTAAACTACGATAAATCTTTCGAGAGAATCTCTCAGAGAGCCAGAGTACATAGATGACAATTCAATTGGATGATTGACAATGACCTAACAACTCCTATTTATAACCCTACACCCATATTTGACCTAATTAATAAAAGACTAATAATAGGCCCAAGCCCAATACATTTAAAATAGAAATTAACTAATAATTAATAAATACTAATATTCCTAAAATGCCAAGACCGGATCGTATCAGAATTTTATGTATGTTATATATATTATTCTTGGTTAAAACTTCATTTATGTCCATGAAAAGTGTTTTTATTGTGAATACACACATATATATAAAGTTTTTGTTTTTGTTTTTATTTAGTGCGCCTTAAGTAAAAAAAACCCTCGCCTTTTGGTGCACCTGGCGCCTAGTGCACCAAAAGGCTCTAGAGGACCATTACACCTTAGTGCGCCTTGCGCTTTTTAAAACATTGTTCCCAACGACCCAGCTTCCCCCTCAGTACTCTTACATAGTATGATTTTGTTTCTTCCCCCAAAGAATTTTTCCCTCTAAATTGTTTTGCAATTATTCACCCTTTGTCATTCAATTCAAACTAATTGGAGGTCTATAATCTCTCTAATAATAATTTTTTCTCCTTTTTATCCTCATCCCTTTTGCTTACATTCTTTAGCAAATTTAATGTTTTTGACCCAAAAAAAATAGAAGGAATTTAATTAACAGGGTTGTCGTCACCCGTAGCCACTTCTGGTTAATTTTTTTTTGGAAATAGTTGCTCCACAATATCTGGGGTAACCAAACTCGTCCTAACAGAGGATAGTTCCCCAATCTATACTACGCACCAAATACACGGTCAAGGACTTAGAAAACAACAGCCAAAGTAAAAGTGGATAGTTGCAGACTAAAATTCCAGGTGAGGAAACTGTGATAGAAATATAAACCTTAATCTATCAGCACAACTTAGTCTAATTCTTATATTGCTGATATAACAGAATTGGATAAAAGTTGATAGGTGCAAAATGCGATTCGGGATGAGGAAACTGTGATAGAATTTATGAAGAATTGATGGATGAAAATACCACCTAAATCTATCAGCAGCGCAAGGGGTCCATTTCTTAATAGTAATGATATAACAGCATTGGATAGTGGATACTACAAGCCTACGCCAGTAAATAAGCAGATTTAGCATTTCTTATTACTGCATATCAACAACAAATTAGATGCTCATCGACCACGAGCGAAGAACATGAAATTTACAGAGTTTATATGATCTGATTTGAGCATCATCATGTCCATAAAAATGAAAAGAGAATGCGAAACATCCTCCAATTTGATCAGACAGTACAAGGAAATTAATGACAAAGATCACATTCAAAACAAAAACAATACAGTCAAATCTATAAACCGCACCGATTAAGTGAGTGAGACCTCAATCAGATTGAATCAATCACCAGATTAGCACTTGTAACCGCGCAATCGAAATGCCTATTCTACGTCAATTATTTCCCTAAACATTCGATTTCATTTAATACAGAAGTTGAATCGACGAGTCGCAAATTTCCATCAAAATTAACACACTAAAGGTAAATCCAAGAGCCAATACATTTCAAAAATCAAATGCAGCGAAAACTCAAAATAAAAAACAAGAATCAGCGACGAAATAAACTTCCAAAGACTAACCTCTTTGCCGGAGAGCTCGGAAGCATATGGAAGAACGAAGTTGACGGTGAGTTTAGCAGGGATGGAAGAAGGCGTAGCAGGACGAGGAGCCATGAAAGAGAGAGGAGTTTTAGGAGGATCTATGTTAGGAATCACCTTCTTCCAGGCGGCGACAAAGGCGTCGTCGGTTGACGCCGCCGCCGGCAGATCGGCGGAGAATGATCTGGCCCTTGCAGAGAGGAGAGGGCGGGCCAAAAGGCTGGAGGCTCGTCGGAACATGGCGGAGACCGGAAGGAGAGTCGCTCGGCGATCGCAAGGTCGGAGAGAAACGAAGGAGAAGAAGAACTCAAAGGGTTTCGCTTTGTGCAGTTCGGAAGCTGAGAAAATGGAGGAAACTGAAACGAGGATTTTGGATCTAACTTGTAGTGGGCTTTGGAGGCGTTTCGGGCCCATATTTAGTTTGCCTTATGGGCCAATTGGGCTTTAAAATACTAATATACATAGAAATTCAAAAATATTTAAATCAATATCATGCTTTAATATGTCATAAATAATCATCCTTATCAATATTATATTATAAGAAAGTTGTTGGCTTTTTGGCCCTATCTCAAATTAATTAATTAATTAATATTTTGATGATAACAAACTTGATATTATTTACTAATAATTTTGATGTTTTAAGATGTCAACAAACAGTAGTGCTCTGAAACAAGGATTCCAACGCAATTTGAATTACTCAAATCGGAGTTGAAACGAAGAAATTATTGACAAAACAAGTTTGAACGAGAAAATCCCAGAGACGGTGCAAGAAAGCTGAGTGTACATCGTAGCCATTTAGAAGTTGACATGTGGAGTTTTGGATGAGTGAAAAATGACAAATGGTGGCTTTTGGTAGTTTTGAAAATAAAAGAAAAAGAAAAAGAAAAGGAAAAAGAAATTTAAAAAAAAAAAAAAAAATATTATATATATTTATATATATTAAAAAAAAAAAAAAAAAAAAAATCAGAACTGGTCAGTGACCGTTCTGATTGTTTAAAAAAAAAAAAAAATATATATATATATATATATATATATAATAATAATAATAATAATAATATTTTATATATATTATTTATTATTTTTACTTTTTACTTTTTACTTTTAACCTTTTAACTTTTACTTCTTTTAACTTTTAATCTCCACCATTCATTTTATATTTTATATATCCAATGGCTCAAATTAAATGTTGTCTTTACCCCATTTCCTCTCTTTTAAACTCAATCTTCTTCTCCAAAATTATAACACAACTTTTATTATTCAATCCTCCAAAAATCAAAAGCTCCATTGTTGCTCTCTCCAAGCTCTCAACCTTTTCTTTTAGATTTTATTCTTGAGAGACATTGTATTGTGAGGATTTGGTTGTGTGAGATAAAATTTGTATATCCACTCTTTTGAGAGAGTTGTAAAGTGTGTTCCAAAAAAATTCTATACTTTGTAACGGTTTGATCTTGATCCGTGGAAAAGATCGAGTTTGCTCTTGAACTCGTAAAAGGAGCGGTTTACTGGTTGGACTCTAACCGTGGAAAGAGTTAAGCAAAAAGGTTTTTCAAAATCCCAAGAGCGCTTGGGTAGTGGGAGTAGGCTTCATAGAACCACTATAAATCACGTGTCATCTTCTCTAACTCTTTCCTATTTACTAATTTTTAGTATTGTCTTTCATGCTTTAATTTGAATTGCTTTAAATCAAATTGGTTTACATAATCTTTATCAATCTTGTGTGGTGCATTATTGTTTCTTTTTAATCTCTTGTAAAAGTTTGATATTTAGAATATCTTAAAGCTTATTTAGAAAAATTTGTGTAAAACCCTATTCACCCCCTCTAGGGTTGTCATACCGATCCAACAATTGGTATCGAGCCAAGTTGCTCTTCTAGATTTTTAATATAAACTTTATTGTTTGAGCTTTATGGCAAACCTTGTAGGAAGTGGTATTAATGAAGGACAATCATCCTCTAGGCCTCCTTACTTTGATGGGTCAAATTATGGTTATTGGAAAATTAGAATGATGATATATTTGAAATCCATTGACTATAAGTTGTGGTTTAATGTTATTAAAGGTCCCAATATTCTCACGAAAAAAGGTTAATGATAAAGATGTGCCTAAATTAGAAGATGAATGTGATGAAGATGAATTGAAAAAGCTTGCTTTTAATGCTAGAACTATGAACTATTTATATTGTGCCTTAAGTTGTGATGAGTTCAATAGAGTATCTATGTGTTCTTCAAGCTAAAGAAATTTGGGATATTCTTGAAGTGACATATGAAGGAACAAGTCAAGTTAAAGAAACAAAAATTAGCATGCTTGTTCATAATTATGAATTGTTCAAGATGAATGAAAATGAATCTATTACCGAAATGTTTACTAGATTTACTAACATCACAAATTCTTTGAAGGGCCTTGGAAAAGAATATAGTACATCCGAAAATGTTAGGAAAATTCTTAGGTGTCTACCAAAGAATTGGGAAGCAAAGGTGACGGCAATACAAGAAGCAAAGGATCTCACCAAACTCTCTTTGGAGGAACTTATTGGTTCTCTCATGACACATGAGATTACCATAAAAGAGAATGTGGAAGATGAGTCCAAAAAAGAAGAAGAGTATTGCTTTAAAGTCTATCACCTTAGAAGTTGACTCGAAGATGAAGATGTTCTTGATGAAGATGATATTGCATATTTTTCACGTAAGTATAAAAACTTCATCAAGAGGAAGAAACAATTCAAAAGAACTTTTCCAACCAAAGAGAATCAAAAGGAGAAAAGAACAAGAAGGATGAGGTAATATGTTATGAATGCAAGAAACCGGGTCATATAAGAACGGATTGTCCACTCCTCAAATCATCCAAGAAATTCAAGAAGAAAGCAATGAAGGCTACTTGGGATGATAGTGATGAAAGTGAAAGTGGAAGTGATGAAGAAGTAGCAAATTTTTGCTTCATGGCTCATAGTGACAAAGGTGATGAACAAGATGATGAGGTAACTCTAGAATCCCCTTCTTATGATGAATTATTTGAAACTTTTGAAAACATGCAAAATGACTTAGAAAAGCTTGGTTCAAAATATAATGTGCTTAGAAAGAAATATAATACTCTTACTAGTGAAAATAAGACTTTACTTGATGAAATTACTTGCTTAAAATTGCATGAGCATGATATTGTGAAAATTGATAAAATAGATGTCTCTTGTGATGAACATGCTTTAGATTGTGATGAGAAAAATATCTTACTTGATAAAGTTAAATTTCTTGAGCAAGATTGTTGTGAAAAAGATAATTTGATTAAGTTGCTCAAAGAAAAGGAATTAAATGTTTTGCATGAACTTGATAGGGCTAATGAGTCTATTAAAAAGTTAACTATAGGTGCCCAAAGATTGGATAAAATAATTGAAGTAGGAAAGTCTTATGGTGATAAAAGAGGTGTAGGTTACATTGATGAAGTTTCTACTCCTTCAACTTCTAAAACTATTTTTGTTAAAGCATCTCCTCTTGTATCTAAACTTAATATTCCTAAAATTGTGTCCAAACATGATAAATCTAGCTTTGTGCCTATATGTCATTATTGTGGTGTTAAAGGTCATATAAGACCTAAGTGTTTTAAATTAAAATATGCTCATACTACTACAAGAAGAAAATTTTCTCCAAAAGCAAAGTTTCATAGAAATAATTTCTCAAAGAAAAGTAGAGTACATAATTTTATTATAAGAGATAAATCATTGTATAATGTTGTTTGTTTTTCATGTGGCAAGTATGGACATAAATCTTATTCTTGTTACTTGTCTAAATCAAATGTGGTAAATGTGGATGCAAAAGTAAAATGGATTCCAAAGTTTAAAAATGCTAACCTTTTAGGACCCAAACAAATATGGGTACCAAAGGATCAAACTTGAATATTTGTGTTTGTAGGTTTGTTTGAAAGCCTCCAAGAAAAATAAATGGTATTTGGATAGTGGTTGCTCAAGGCACATGACGGAGACCAATCCAAGTTTGTCAATCTTTTAAGAAAGGATGGAGGCTTAGTAACTTTTGGTGACAACAAGAAAGGTAAAATAATCGGTAAGGGTAGTATTGGTAATGCTTCTTCTACTTTGATTGAAAATGTACTTTTAGTTGATGGTTTGAAGCATGATTTACTTAGTATTAGTCAATTATGTGATAAAGGATTTAGAGTTATGTTTGATAAAAAGAATTGCATAATTGAAAATGCTAGTGATGGAAAAGTTTTATTTGTTGGAAATAGAGATGAAAATGTGTACACTATTGATTTGAACGATTGTCCTATTAGTGATAAATGTCTTTCGGCTTTACAAAGTGATTCATGGTTATGGCATAGAAGATTAGGACATGCTAGCATGCACTTAATTTCAAATATTTCTAAAAGTTCCTTAGTTAGAGGTCTTCCCAATATTAAATTTGAAAAAGATAGAGTTTGTGATGCTTGTCAAATGGGTAAGCAAACTAAGTCATCTTTCAAATCTAAAAATATGATCTCTACATCTAGACCTCTTCAACTATTACACATGGATTTATTTGGCCCTTCTAGAATTGCTAGTTTTGGAGGGAATTATTATGCTTTTGTGATAGTTGATGATTTTTCAAGATATACTTGGGTTTTAATGCTAAAACATAAAGATAATGCTTTGAAAAGTTTTGCTAGTTTTGCAAAAAGAGTTCAAAATGAAAGGGGTTTCTCATTTCTAAAATTAGGAGTGATCATGGAGGAGAATTTGATAGCATTGCTTTTGAAAACTTTTGTGAAGAAAATGGTTTCTCTCATAACTTCTCCGCTCCAAGAACTCCTCAACAAAATGGTGTAGTTGAAAGGAAAAATCAGACTTTGCAAGAATATGCTAGATCTATGTTGCATGAGTATAATTTGCCTAAGTATTTTTGGCGGAAGCCAGTTAATACCGCTTTGTTATGTTTTAAATAGAGTTTTAATTAGACCTTCTTTAGATAAAACTCCTTACGAGCTTTGGCATGAAAAAGTCCCAAATATTGGGTATTTCAAAGTTTTTGGATGCAAATGTTTTATTTTGAACAACAAAGAAAAACTTGGAAAATTTGATTCTAAAACGGATGTTGGTATTTTTCTTGGTTATTCTTCTTCTAGTAAAGCTTATAGAGTTTTCAATAAGAGAACATTAGTTATTGAGGAATCTATGCATGTTGTGTTTGATGAATCTTGTAAAAATATTTCTAATGAGTCTATATGTGGTGATGCCTTAGAAGAAAATTTTGGAGATTTAATTGTTAGTGATAAAGGTAAAGAAATTGCTCCATGTAAAGAAGAAATGAACTTCAACGATAAGAATGAAGAATGTTCTTCATCTATGCCTAAAGAATGGAGGTATGTTTCATCTCATCCCAAAGACTTGATTCTTGGTGATCCCGAACAAGGTGTGAAAAACTCGTTCCTCTCTTAATTTATTTAATAATCTTTCTTTTGTTTCTCAAATTGAACCAAAAGTTTTAAAGATGCGAAAATGATGAATTTTGGATTTTAGCTATGCAAGAAGAGTTAAATCAATTTGAAAGAAACAAAGTTTGGGAATTAGTCCTAGGCCTTCTAACATTTCTATTATTGGGACTAAATGGGTTTTTAGAAATAAAATGGATGAAAATGGAAATATAATTAGAAATAAAGCTAGACTTGTAGCTCAAGGTTATTGTCAAGAGGAAGGTATAGATTATGAAGAAACTTTTGCACCGTTGCTAGATTAGAAGCTATTAGAATGTTACTTGCTTTTGCTTCTTATAAGAATTTTATCTTGTATCAAATGGATGTAAAAAGTGCATTTTTAAATGGTTATATTATGGAGGAAGTTTATGTAGAACAACCTCCGGGTTTGAAAGTTTTGATTTGCCTAATCATGTTTATAAGTTGAAAAAGGCTCTTTATGGTTTAAAACAAGCTCCAAGAGCTTGGTATGATAGACTTAGCAACTTTCCTCTTAAAAATGATTTTAAAATGGGTAAACTTGATACTACTCTCTTCATCAAGACTAAGGAAAATGATATGCTTTTTAGTGCAAATTTATGTAGATGATATTATTTTTGGTTCTACTAATCCTTCTTTGTGTGAAGAATTTTCTAAGTGTATGCATAGTGAGTTTGAAATGAGTATGATGGGAGAACTTAGCTTCTTTCTTGGACTTCAAATCAAACAACTCAAGAATGGTATTTTCATAAGTCAAGAGAAATACACAAAGGATTTGCTCAAAAGATTCAAACTCAATGAAGGTAAAATTGCAAAAACTCCAATAAGCACATCTACCAAACTTGACAAGGATGAAAAAGGTAAATGTGTGGACTTAAAAGCTTATCGAGGTATGATTGGTTCTCTTCTTTATTTAACCGCAAGTAGACCCGATATCATGTTTAGTGTATGTCTTTGTGCTAGATTTCAATCTTGTCCTAAGGAATCTCATTTGCATGCCGTTAAAAGAATATTTAAATATTTACTTGGCACTCTTGATTTAGGCTTGTGGTATCCTAGAAATGTTGAATTTAATTTAGTAGGATATTCCGATGCGGATTTTATGGAAGTTTACTTGATCGTAAAAGTACTAGTGGAACTTGCCAATTTCTTGGAAGTTCCTTAGTATCTTGGTTTAGCAAAAAGCAAAATTCGGTTGCCTTATCTACTACCGAGGCGGAATATATTGCGGTGGCTAGTTGTTGTGCTCAAATTCTTTGGATGAAACAAACATTATGTGATTTTGGTTTAAAATTTGATAATGTGCCAATATTTTGTGATAATACTAGTGCTATAAATTTGACCAAAAATCCTATACATCATTCAAGAACTAAGCATATTGATATTAGACATCACTTTATTAGAGAGCATGTGCAAAATGGTCATATTATACTTGATTTTGTGAGCTCTAATAATCAATTAGCGGATATCTTTACCAAGCCTTTGAATGAAGAGAATTTTTGCAAAAATAGGCTCGAGCTTGGTATTATTCAAGTTGTGATACCTCTTAAATTTATATTTTGCTTTAAGGCATATTGTTAGGGGAGCTATTTTGAAAAGTATGTAATCATGTTTGTAGAGGAAATATTCTTATATTTAGGGAGAGCTTTTATATCTTATTTCTTTTGATGATTACAAAGGGGGGAGAAGTTCTTTGAAAAAAACTTATTTGAAATGTTTGTAACATATCTTATTATTATTGATTATTGATGCATTAATTTAGGGGGAGAATTAATGTGAACTTTATGATGATACTATTGGACACATGTACTCAATTGATTCTTATGGTTTTTCAAGTGATTGTTTTTAGTTGTTTGTCATCATCAAAAAGGGGGAGATTGTTGGCTTTTGGCCCTATCTCAAATTAATTAATTAATTAATATTTTGATGATAACAAACTTGATATTATTTACTAATAATTTTGATGTTTTAAGATGTCAACAGTGTAGTGCTCGAAATAAGGATTCCAACGATATTATATTATAAGAAAGTATGTGACAATACTGATTAGTATCAATAAATACATTTTTTTTTTAATTTTTAAAGAGATTTCATTTGTAATTATTTTATAGATTTTAGTGTAAATTTTCCATATTAAAAAGGCGAGAAACCCCTTATCATGAAAAAGATAAAATTATTCTCATGTAATAAGCTACCGATCATACTTGCCAATAAAACCAATAGTTAAATGAGCACAAATGTTTTCAAGTTACTTTTGTTATAAGTTCCAATCCTCACATTTTTTATTATTGTTGAATTAACAAACAAAAATACTTGTCATAATTATCAATGGAACAATTAAATATGTTATTAAGCCTTTTTTTCTTTATTTTAATTTAATGACATTTTGAGGTAGAAATTTGAACTAATAATTGATTACTCGATCATACACGATACAAATTGAGTTAGAACGCTTATTGACATGCTCTTAGGATTACAACCTCTCATTTCAATCTATATAGTTTTATTTATTCTGTCTTTTTTTCTATTACAATATAATAATTGAAAAAGCATGTTAAAAATTATAGGTTAGTCAATGTACTTTTGGACTCATCCATTTTAAGTTCTTGTCCTTTTTTAACCTGTTATTGTCCTTTGAAATGCCCCGTCTCCAAACTTTCAATCGAATTAGTCCTCGTAATCAATTTGAAATTCTATTTAAAAATTAAACTTGGCAACATGATAATCACAGTTTTAATTCACGAAAATGCATACTATGAATAGGTTTTCAACGTTTATAGATGCCCACTAATAATTGTTAGAAAATTTAATTAATTTCCAATGTTGATTCATATAGTTTAAGTAATTGATAATTGTTATCGTCATACACAATGTAGTATTTAAGAAACAATTATCTTGTGTAAATTTCTCCATGTAAATTTTAAGTATTTTAGAATGTTTTGTATATTAGAAAAGTTTAAGGACCTTTTAGCCGTTTGACATACACGTGTCAAATTGTAAAAAAGGAAAGTCACAATGTTTCCACAGTTATTTTGGGAGTGAAACACGTTTTGACGTTCAGTTTTCTAAATAGAAAACCACCAAAGTGATCGATTCAATCCATCGACAGAAAAGTCCAGATATCATCATTGGTCAATTTTAGAGATACAGATTTGACATTGAAAAACAGTAAATTTTAGAGAATACAGATTTGGCCAGGGAAAGCAACAGAGATCATCTGGGTATTATTCAGGTCATGGATTCATCGAATAAGTTTTCGATTTACAATTCTGGAATTGGTTATATTTATGCCTAATCAAGATTTTGGTTGATTTAATTATTCTATTATGATCATAAATGTTAATAGCTTCCGCATTTAAGATTAAACATTACAATAATAATTGAAGTATTTCTTTTTTTGTTTGTTTGTTTATTTTTTTTATATATATATTTTTTTACAAATAACATTTTACATTATCATTTGCACTTCATAAGTGCTTTCGCATTCTGTTGGGTGTTTCGCATGTGCTTGCATTATGTTGTGTGTTCCGCATGTGTTTACGCATCGACATTCTGTTTTCAATTCTAACGTGTTATGTAATAAAGTTTAATGGGAGTACATATATAAACTCGAATTAAACACTAGTTGTATTATGACATTCACTCTATAATTTTGCATTGTTCGTTTCTCCTTAATAAAACTTTGTCCTGTCTCTGCTCGTAGACTAGCTAGCACTACGTTAGTGAACAACTTAAAATTATGTGTGTTTGTTCTTTGTCTTTTACGTTTCTTTATCTTCACATCGGTTGTTGATTGCCGTTTTCATAACCGTTGTAATTAAAAAAAACATTTTAGCATGAAAACAAAAATAATAGAGCCACCAAATTGCTTGTATTTAGTTGCATAGAGGTGGGCTAGTTTGACCATTAAATTGTGTGGGGGAATGGCATCAAATTTTAGTTGGTAGAGCAATAACACATTTTGGTGAGGAAGAAAAATGGGCAGAGCAATATTAAATTGATGAACTCATGCCATTAAGGACATATGTTTGAGACTAGGGAAACTACCTACCCTCTTGCTATTACTTTTTGTTACAATCAATTTGTATAGTGTTTCATGCTCTTATTTATATTTTTTGTCATGTGGTGTGCCATTTGGCACATAAATCAAATAATAGACTTTGTTGACGGTTGGATTTGGAATTCCATTAAGTGAATTATCATATCACTTATCTTCTTTTTTTTACCGAGAAATAAAAGATTCACTCTCCACTATCTAGAGCATCATTGATAATGATTGCATTTTAAACGATATTCTAATTTAAGTGTTTCTCTAAAAAAATATATGTCTTAAAGTTCGTAACTTTAACCACTAACATATCTTTCGGAAGATCATACCCACACTTATCTCAATTACATAACTTCTTTTAAATATCAATATTTGAGAGGGAAATTTTTTAGTGGACAACTTTTGATAAGTATATAGATCATATATAATTTGGTGATCTAATAGATAATGTGGGTTTGACTTTGAAATTCATATATTTAAGTGAAATTAGGTAAAAATATTTGAAGTACTGAAGATGCCCTTATAGATTTGTCCAAAGTCTGAAAGTTTGCTAAAAACATTTCTCTCTTTTATCTTGCATTCATTAGAAGAGATGTTTGACTTTTGAATTCAGTTTATATAATCGATAAATGTAAAAAAATATATGTACTTTGCTGCAAATTTGAACACTTTATATCATCTTTAGTCCCAAATATCATTTTTAATTCAAGATTTGAATATTTAACGTTGGTGGAGATTTGAATATGTAATCAGTAGAGAATTTATAGATTTTCAAAGTAATGTTTATAATGATAATTTAAAATAATAATAATAATAATAATAGTAGTAGTAGTAGTTTGGTAAAATTTATATTTTATTCTGTTTCTCAACGAGGTTCTTTTTAGCAAATTAAAAATATATGTACCTAGCTTTTCTTTTCTTTTCTTTTTTTTTTTTTTGAGAAAAATTGTCAGCATAATTTAGCTATTAATAACATGCACGACTTTAAATTTCTTAATACTACAACTAATAATAAAACACTATTATATTTTCTAAACATGTATTATATAGTCTCACAAATCAATCCAAATATAATTGAGTAAACAATGTACAATATTACCGCCCAAAGTCAACTTTTTTTACCCTCACTTATAATTATTGAATTAAAAAAGTTTCAAATAAAATGTTAGATTACATATTTTGTTCATGAATTAATAAACTTGTCTCGAATAAGTTTCAAAAGTTTATGAAATACTTATAGATTTTAAGTTATTTTTATCACTGTGTTTAATATATTCTTGAACTTTTTAGAAACTCTTATAAATTTCTCAACGTTCAATTTTGTATACAAAATATATTTAATCAAGGAAACGTTTTTAAATAAAATAAATAAATAAAATTAAATATAAGTTGGGAGAGAGAGATCGCAAACCCTACATAACAAAAAAAAAGTTATAACTACTTTCAAGAGTCAAATACAGATTCTAAAGATCGAATTCATGACCATGATTAAAAAAAAACCTTTTTTTTTAAACAAAGATAACTACGGTCAGGAAGCAACTCGATAATCCTATTTCTCATCATACATGCTTACAATGACATTGGGTTAATTTGGTGCCAATTATAAATGGCCATGTATATATATAACCACGATGAGTATTTTAATGTCAATTTAGAATCATGATCATTGAAAGATTTCCATCTTACCTTATAATGATACCAAAAAAACATAATGATTTTGAAACTATCATTATATAGGTTCGATAAACAAGGTCAAATTATTTTTAGAAGAACTTATGTATAGTATAGACATTGCTTTCTTTACTAGTATTTTCAAATTCTTTTTTTTTTTTTATATATATATATCAAAATCAATAATTCCCTTAGTTATGCTTCCTAACTCAAAATCAAATTCTAACTTTATATTTGAACGTGGTTTTGTAAGATTTTGCTTGACCTGTTTGTCTCATGGAGAAAACTTTTAAGATACGAAAAGAGTTATGCATATGTTGATTTTGTTGAGAGTATTTTGTGTGGCGTGCCATTTTAATTTTGCACAAATTATGAGTTTTTTCAGTAGTAACATGAAATTTTTTATTTGACATTTTGGGATGTAACGTTTTGAGCATTCAAGTTTGTTAAATGCTTTGTCTTTGAGAGTCTTTTTCTTTATATTAAATGAATTAGTTATGAAGAGTTAATTTATACAGTTTACATTGACTATATATTTGTGCTACTTGTGTCATTTGGAAGGGATTCCTCTCAAGTTATGATTTCATGTTATTTGGCAACATTATGTTTGATATTTTATATGTTGAGATATCATTATTTCATAGATTTTGTTTGTGAGAACAGGTTGTCGTTGTCGTTGATGAACTCAATTCATTACTCTGTTGAAGTTAAGATAATTTTGTTCAAATTCTTAGGTTTGAAGATCATTTTAATTATGGGAAAATTTTGGTTCAAGTCTGTCTAGAGTTATGATTTTTGTTGCTAGGATCAAGCAAGTTCCGATCCATGTGTGTATGGAATCGTGATTTTGTTTTGCTCTCATTGAGTAAGTTTTGATCCAGGTTTGTCCAGAATTCTGATGATTTCAAAAAACATTATAATGACATTATCATGCCTTTTGGGAGATGCTTAAAATAAAGTCATGAGAGTTTATACCCAAAGTGGACAATATCATACCAATGTGGAGATATATGTAGGTTTGTCATTCTTATAAGGTATCAGAGCCAAGTTGTTGCCTTAGTCATATCAGAAACATCGAGTATGAAACAAAGAATTTGGGAGCTAGTCATTATAAAAATTTGTGATTAAGCCGCCTACAGTGTGCTTTTGAATGTCAGCATTTGTGCACTTCAATGTAGGAGTGCTTATGAATCAAGTACTCAAGTGAGGAAATGCTTGCGACTTTTGAATAAAGAGCTCACTTGAGGAGTGCTTGTGACTTTTGAATCAAGTGCTCGAGTGAAGAGTACGTGTGCGTTCAAACATACTTCCCGCGGATCCATATTGGTTTGGGTTTGTGTATTCTAATGTGGGATGGCTTTTGAAACAAGTGCTCAAGAAAGGAATGTTTATGCATTAAGTGTAATTCTGAAGAATTCATGATTTGAATTAAGGTGTATTCAAGTGTAATTCAAAAAATCACTATCAATAAAGATATGCGGTACTTTGTTCGAATGAAGGATTACTGAGAATACAAACAAAATAGCAATTCCACATTTGTTAAATAATGAGTAGATCATGAATTTATAAGAAATGATAAACATCTCTATTGGTAGAAAGACTTTTGGAAATCCAAAAAATAAAGTCACTAGAACCTATATTTAAAGTTGACAATATTATAAAAATATTGAAATTTGAATAGGTTTGTCATCCTCGTGAATCTTAATGTCAATTTAATTAAAATCATGATCATTAAAAAAATTTCCATCTTACCTTATAATGACACCAAAAAAATATGATGATTTTGAAAATATCATTATATAAATTCGATAAACAAGGTCAAATTATCTTTAGAAAAACTTGTGTATAATATAGGCATTGCTTATTTATTAATTTATTATTTTTTATATATCAAAATGGATAATTCCATTGTTTATCGAGCTTTAATTATGCTTCCTAACTCCCAATGAGAGAAGGCTTGGAATGTCAAACTTTCATTAAAAATATTTTAAAAGTTGGTCAAAGTGCACGGAGGTCAAGGTTTTCAAACTATATTTGTAGCATAAAAATAATTTTTTTAATTAAAAATATGTTGAAACCAAATTAAAAAAATAAAAAAAATAATGGGACAAGGGTCATGCGAGGAGTGTCAATGAAGCAATGAAATGCGCAGAATCCGAAACAAAACAACATTTTTTATCTGTCAAAATTCCATTTCTTTTTTATTTTCCCACTAGTAATGATGAGCTTATGGATTAATTTTTTAATAAATTATCAGTCTTCTCCTGGATATACCCTATCTTTTAAATACTTTAATTTTTATTCTTTTTGAAATAATTAATCATTTTCTAAAGTTTCAACCATTGCCACTTATTGTCATGTAGTATATATATTATCTTCACATCTTGGAATATAAGTAAATTATATAGATAATAGATCCTAAGTCTACATTATATTAAATAGCATTTATATTAATACATGATAAATATTCAATTTAATGACTCGTAAAGAATTTTGAATTATTTAATTTTATTCTAGCAGATCACTTTTTTTCTTCTTCTATTTTGAACTTTTGGTCCTTCAGTCGAATGGGTTAGTGATGCAATGATTTCATTTTGGTTGTAAATCAGTTCAACATTAGTGTCACAAGTTCTTTGTACTAAAAAACCTTTGGTCCTTTAAAATTGCAAATATATATTTTAACAGGAGAAAATTTGCACGCAGATGGATGTGCAGACCGTGGCTATTTAAAAGATCGATGTATGTCGCACAATTTTTTTTAATGGTTAAAATCAGTAAAAATATGTATGAAATATTTAGGTTAGGAAAATAGCAATCAACAACTAATAACGAAGATGAAGAAAAATGTGAGAGAAAAAGAATGATACACAAATTTACGTGATTCACTAATATTGTATTAGCTAATCTATGGAAAGAGGGAAAGCAATTTTATTAAAAGAAACGAATTATAAAGTACATAATGAATGTGTAATCATATAGCTAAGGTTTAACTCGAATTTATACATGCACTCTCATTAATCCCTATTACCAGATGCGTAAGCATTAAAAATAGAATATGGATGCGGGTGCTACAATGCAATATGCATTTATGCTCTAGAACGCGCAGCGGGATGCTCTAAGCGAGAGTAGATGCGTTCACGTATGCGAGAGAAGAATGCATTTTTGCACTGAGGGCGTTGTCCCCGCACTCCCACTCGCTAATCGGATAACGAGACTCCCGACTAACTAATTGCAAGACATTCAACGTTCAATGAATAATTTAACAGTTTATAAACTTATTATTATTATTTAGAGTGAAAATGACCTTATTATTACAACTAGTCCTTGTAAACAAAATTCTGATTTGTTTTTTAAATGTACGAGTATCTTGGTCAGTTATATGCACCTCTGTTTCTCTCAACTTATTATATTCTATAATATTTTGTTTTTTTTTTAGATTATATTCTATAATATTTTGTTGTAAATAATTAATTTATACATTAATAACCATTATAGATGATCAACTTATAATTTCTTAGATTTTTTTTTTAATGAAAAGACTAATCCATCCAAGTTAAATAATGCATATTTTTTTAAAAAAAATCATTTGCATATTGAGTATATAGAAAATAATATCCAACATGAACCTACCTCAATTATTTAGGGTATCTATTTTTTTGGGAAGTTCATGACCTTGAACTAAACAAAAAAATCATTCACAATGAAAAAATAAATAAAATAAAAATAAAAATAATACAACCACATGAAAAAAAATCATGCATTTCATCATTCTTCCAAATAATAACATCACAATGTGAACTGATTGAGGAAAAATTCTGAGCTAACAAAAAGAAAAAGGTTTAAAGAGATCATCATACTGTTTCAATTTGGATTTGATTGATTGATTGGTTGCATTCCTAATAATGGGATGATTTTTATTATTAAATACTTATGTGCTAAATACACATTTAACTGTATTAGTGTCCTTAATTAACATAATATATATATATATATATGTATATATATATCAGTATCAAATAAAATAATGTTGATTTGATTATTTTTCTGTCGAGTTTCTGTTCTACTTGTTGCTAACATATCCTCTATTTATTTAGAAACAACAAAGCATGTTGCTTTTGATTATTTTCTAAAGTGAAAATCATTATTATTTATTTATTTTTATTAAATTCAATCAAAAATATTTTTTTTTGAGTACATAAATTCAATAAAAATTAACTTCAATAAGAATGTGTTTTAAAAATCATTAAAATATTTTTGAAAAAAATTAAAGGTGAAATCTAGATATTTTTTTTAATTCAATATATTAAAACTTCAATAAAAAAAAGAAAGATGCAAACTCTTTTTTTTAATACAATAATGATGAAAGGCTGAAAATTGGAATTTATAATGTTTTAGACACATACAATTATGTTCGTTGGATTATTGCTCCCAAATATATTCAAACTTCTTCTTCATTTTTTCCACAAATAAATAGATTCAAATTTATGATATTGGGAATAAATAACAATTCAATTTACTGTATTTGAACCAACCATTATGGGAAAAACTAGCCAAAACAAAGATTTGGGAAAGTAATTATGACATTAATTAAAGAAAAAATCGATATAGTGTGTAAGACAAAACACCACCATTAGGTAGTAACAATTCATTAGCGATGCTCACTAACATAAGAGAGAGAGAGCAATTTTGTTAAGATATAGAATACAAGAATGTCAATCAAAACCAAAGCTTTAAGATAGTTTATGTTCAAAAAAAGCAGTCTAACAGTTGAGGTAAAGAATTCAAGGCATGCTTCTTTAAGAGATCATTGGTTTGAGGCTGATGGAAAATGCTTAAATTAGAATACCCTTCGAAGTATTACAGTGCCACAGTCTAAAGACGAGCCAATGGTACCCTGGGTATAGAGGAGCAAAGCTCCAATTTCCTGATTTTCAAAAAAATAAAAGAAGATCATAGTTTATAAAATGTACTTTCACAAAACTATATAACATTATATGACTCAAAACATATTAAAAGTCCACACCTGGAAATAAGAACCCGACTAAATGATCATAAAGTATCATACTTCCGAGTCATCTCAATAAATAAAGAAGAATTGTTGGAAATACAAACAAAGTGTAGTTTCACATTTAGTAAATAAGAGGTAGATCAATGATATATAAAGGGAAAACATACATCTCCGTATGTGTGAGATATTTCGAATGAAACAAAAAAGAAAGGCACGAGAGTTAATATCTATATATAAATGTGGAGATTCTTCTAACTATACATAATTAATCATATATTTAAAAAAAACCATCGTGGAAAATTGTATTAAATTGACTATTCACACAAAATATTTTCAATGATAGGAAAAATTAAAATATTTCCATCTATAATTATTAATAGTTGCTTTTTTCTTTTCTTTTTTTTTTTTGAAAATTATTATATTTATAATATTTACCAAATTTGCATTCGTTTTTAAAATATTTTTTTAATTCCAAAAAATTAATCAGGTGTGGGCGTGCGTGCGGAATCAGTTGCGTTCGTGGCAAAAGATCATCGGTGTGATGATGATTTTAACCAATGAGCTGTGGGACCCACTGAAGAGGCGGGCCCACCAAAGCCTCCGATTTGTACACCTCCCGGTTGGAGCGTAAAAGGCTGCATTTACTCTTCTCACCCATATTTATTTAATTAAATATATGCATTTTTTAAAAAACCAAAATTTAATTAAATATAATGTACATTGGCAGCTGTGAAATTAAATTAAACACATTAAATGCTACACCTCCAAATAGGCCAAAAAATGAATTAAAACGGGAGTTTTATCAGATCAAATAAATAATTCGTTTTTTTAAAAATAAAATAATGCGTTATAGAAACCTATATGTATAATTTAACCCATGTGTAGTTAATTAAAGTTAGAGTCAATAACAATTAGGATAAGTTTAACAAAAAAAAAAAGAAAGATAAGTTTAACAAAACTTCAATATATCATGATAACAAGTTTAATCATGAAAATTAATATAAAATAACTTGTTGATTTATTTCCTTAGTTGGTACTAAAAAAATAGCTTCAAGACAAGTAAATGTTCTTTTAGTAAGATAACTTCTTTTATTAGCATATATATATATATATATATATTCATTTTGTCTAAAAGAAGTAGTAATTAAGAGGTTTATTTAAAAAAAATTTAATTTAATTTAAAAAAAAAAACAAGTGAGAATTTGTAAGATTGCTTTTGATTATCTCTAACTAAACATTATAGCAACTTTGAAATACTTTTAGTTGGCTAATTCTTCTTCACTCCAAAATATTCCAAACTCAGCCTTAGTATATGTGAGAGACAACTTTTAGAAATGTATAAGAAAATTTGCATACCAAAACAAGATCTGTTTTTTTCCCTCCAGAATCTTATATTCCATATCAATCAAAACTTGGTGAACAAAATATCCCTTGTTTTCATGCATGATCGTGATTTATTTTTATTTTATTACATTTATCATTTTAAATATATCACATTCAACCTTTATAAAAAATTGAATTCAACAATATTTGAGTAGATCAAATCACGGACCAACAAAATTTACATGGATGACATTACTCCTCTCAAATAATATACGAGTCAAGTAGTAATTTTCAGACTCGAATAGAAATAAATTATCACCAAATAAGATAACAAATATGTCATAACCTATTCGATCATATCAATTGAACTTAGTTAATAACCTTGAAGCTAACTTTTTAACTATGATCTTTGCAACTAAGCACTTTTATGTAGAATTGCAATGCTTTTTTGTTAGATGAATAGAATCTATGTGTATATATATACATTGAAATGTAATGAGTAGAATAATAATGCTAGAGTCTACTTTTATTTATTTTGTAATTTTAGGCTGGCATAGTCGAAGTTAATTTTTTTTTTTAATTCACTGAATTTAATTAAAAGAAAAGTCAAGGGTGTGAAGAAGTTTACAAAAGCAAAGTTTCAGTGAAGGAAACGAAAGATTTTTTTATTTTTTTTTCCATTAAAAAAACACATAAGAATTTCTATGGTAAATATAATATGTTTAGGAAAAGATTATTTTAGATATGTTATTTAAAAGAGACAACTAGCAATAATTTCCCCTCCGACACACTCGGACTCCGTATGGCAATGTTTTTTATTCTTTATTTCCTTAAAAAAAAAAAAACGAAAATTACGTGTCGATTATGTTTCTGAAACCCAAATTCTCACGTGCAGGTCACGTGACTCCATCCAACTGAAATGAATGAAACCTGCCCAAAAAAACTGACCGCTGCATTTACTGTGTTTCCCTTTCAATCTCCGAAACCAGAAGAAAATACTGCAATGGCTTCTCCGCCGCCGCCGCCGCCGTTGCCGGACGCCAGCGGCGGTTCCATTTTCGACTACGTTTCATCCTCACCTCCGGCGACGGCACCGGCTCACTCATTTTCCCTCAAGAATCTCAGCCCTAGCATTCTAATCATTCTCATAATCCTTGTTTTCACCGCATTGGCTTCCGTGATTCTCTGCCTCGTTCTCCGGTACCTCAACCGGCGGTGTCTACTCCGTCTCTCCGCCGTGCCGGGATCGTCCTCGTCCTCGTCCGTCTCCAGCCGCCGCATTCTTCCGGCAGAGCAGAGTGCGGCTCGGTGTGTGAATTCGTTTTCGTCGATCGATTTGCTTCCTCTGTTTTCCTTCTCCACCGTGAAGCGCCGCTCCTCCACCGCCGCCGCCGATTGCGCAGTTTGCTTGTCGAAATTCGAGGCGGAGGATCAGCTCCGGCTACTTCCGCTCTGTTGCCATGCTTTTCACGCTCCATGTGTAGACACCTGGCTTCAATCGAATCAGACCTGTCCGCTTTGCCGCTCCGCCATTTTCGCCTCCGAATCGGACTTGATGAAGGCTTCTTTGGCGTCCTACGCCGCCGAAGGCCGCGGCGAAGATAGTTTCCGCCTCGAGATCGGCAGCATTAGCCGCCGGCAAACCGCTTCCGAAACCGGCGACGGGAGGAGATCGTACTCGATCGGATCGTTCGAGTATCTTGTCGAAGAAGATTCGGAAGTGAATTTCACATATCCTCACCGGAGAAGCTTTTCCGATAAGGAAGACATTGAAGCTCCGCCGGATCGGAGTCTCGCCTCCGAAGTCGGCTCTGGCCGGAGTTGGTTGAAGGAGTACGTTGACAGGCTGTCAAACTCCGTTTCGTCTCGTGCACTCTCATTCCGCGGCTCCGGCAGGTTTTTCACCGGAAGCAGTCGCCGGAGTGAGGTCGTCGTCGGCGGCGATTGGGAACTAGAGAGCAGCCGTGTCGGCGAGGAAATCAGCGAAATGTTCCGGTGGTTTTCAGGGGTATAATCGTAATTACGTACCAAATTTTGATCATGGAAATGGCCGCAGGTACGGAATTTTTTCTTCTTTTTTCATCATTTGAATATGTCAACGGCTGAGATTCAAGCTGGGAATCCTGTGAATATATAATTTCACGATTATACATCGAATATTATTTTGTTGACATTTAATCAAAAGCTCGAAAAGATTTCTGAGATTTTTCTTTTTCTGTTGCTTTTTTTTGCTGAGATTTATTATTATTTTCTTTTTCTTCTTTTTTAAAAAAGTATAGTGGCAAGGAAGCTATAATAATTTATTATTAATAAATAGTGAACTCATTTGTGACTTGTGAGAGTGTTTGCAGATTCATGGCCTATTTGGCAAGGCAATACAGCTGCATTTGTTTATATTCCATTCCTTTACTTTTCTTTCTAAATTTCTAAAAGCTTTTTCTTGCAATAATTTTGTGAAATTGGAGCACTTGATGAATGAATCATGATTTGAAATCTTTGTTAATATGTAATGAATGATTTGTGATTTGTGGTAATATTAAACCCTGGTTAGTGGTAAAATAAAAACCTAAAAAATTATGGAGTGCTTATTGAAATGAGTTTAATACATAATTGCCACCGACAAACATTAATTTAAATAGAATCTGAGAGCATCAATAATCATGGTGTGTTTAGAGGAATGAGTGTACCAAAAGGGTCAATGGCGCAATAGTTTCATTGTTTAGTTGTTATCCAGTTCAACATCAGCGTCACGGTTTCGATCCTCAGAATTGGTACTTGTCCCCCTTCCCCCAATATGTACTAAAAAAAAAAAAAAAAAAAAAAAGAGAGAGGAATGAGTTCAAATGGCTACCGATTATTTGTGAAAATGGGAGGAGTGAAAGCAATGTGATATCTATATGTTCTCAATTGTTAGAGAATCATTGCTTTGCTTGCTTGTTGAAATCCTTAGATAAAAAGAAAAGAAGGAAAACTAGGAAAGTGAACTGCTGAAAATAAAGAGGCCAAGATTATAGGTGCCCATCTTAGAGCTTTCTGAGATTCTGGCTACCTATGAGGCAAACAAAATCTCTCTTTCTCTTTCTTCCTTCATTTTTTTATAAGAATTTGTTATGTCTTGTTATTATGAACTATAAGTATTGTGTGTCAATAGAAGAGGCTTTTGTCCTCATTTCTTATCCAATGGGGATAATCTCAATGCTACTTTTTAATGTTATGTTCTATAGTTTCTAGAAGAAGAAAATCTCACTATATGAGTATTCATTGAATAATCGAATCAGTTAATGTACAACTTAATTATTCTAACCCATCAACCCATTTGACTTTACATTATTAGAATGTAAAAGATATTTTTTTAAAAAAACTTCAAAATAGATAGTCACCTCAGACAAATAAATGAGAACCCATATTTAATTAAGTTTTTCAACTAAAAAAAGTTTTTTTTTTTTTAAAAGAATAAATAGAGTTGGAATAATTTTTACCTATAGTGGCCACTAGAAATAGATTGACATTTCCTAAATAAATTGCTGGCAAATTTGATGACACGGCGATTGTTTTTTATTCATGTCAAAGGGTATTTTGGTCACGATAAAAAAAAAAAAGTAAAACAAAAGTCACATCTCATCCACAATAGGCTATGAGCCATATGAGATTGGCTCTCCAAATTTGTTAATAAAATGAGTCTTATATTAAAAAGGTTTCATGTGAACTTTTATCGAATTTAAACATTTCCAATTTGTGAAACCAAACATGTCAAATTCAAATGGATAGATTTATTGGTTCTATTAAAGAAAGAAAAAAAAAAAAAGAGGAAATATGAAGCTAAATCAAAATTTACAAAAAGTAGTTGAATTGGGGGACAGTTTGTTTGGATTTGGAAAACAATCCTCAAGCGGCTACCTGTTTTTTCTCTGCAAATACCGCAGCTTCCGATTCCATTTTTCTCTTGTCGCAATGCCATGATTTATTGTGCCAAAAATAGAGTTTATATTCTGAGCAGCTCATTGGTTACTTTTTGGAAATTTTTAGTCAAAATTCAACTAATGAGTTATATATATACATATATACTTATTGAGTCGATATAGTGAATCAGAGTTTTGATAGAAAATTAATTGAGATAAAGAAGTTGTCTACAAATTAGTATCAAACATAAGTTAAACTTGAAACCTTGAAAAAAAATACACTTCTAAAATCAAAGTCTTTAATTACTACACCATCCTTAAGAACTGTTGATTTAATTCATGTTAAAAATATAATAAAAACCCAGAATTAAACCACATATGAAAGATAATATACTGTAAGATTCATTAATTTAGGGTGGAACCGAATAAGTAATTTTATTGTTTGATTATAAATTAGATCAACCCCAACATCATAAGTTCGATCTAAAGAATTAATATTTGTCCCCAATTTTATACTAAAAAAAAACCACATATGAATATAAAAATGAATGTTTTTTAAATGTGGGACCCAAAATTCAAGAATGGCTTATCCAATCTATTAGATCGGTTGAAGTCCACTAGAGAATACGGCCGAAGTGGTGCGTGTTTCGGTGACGTCATCTTTCCGGTGGTAGGTGCGCACCATCGTCCAATCACATTTCAACAAATTTACAAGTAAATTTGAAGTTTTTTTTTTTTAATAGTAATTTTGAAGAATTTTTAATTCATAATTAGGTTTAAATGTAATTAGGAATTTTTAATTTTGAAGAATTTGGAAGAGACTTTTTTTTTAGGAACTTATTGGAAGAGACTTATGTTGGCTTTTTGGTCATCTTAAATTAATTAATTTTAACTAATTAATTAATTAATGTTTTGATGATAACAAACTTGAAATTTATTTACCGACAAATATACTGTTTTGAAATATACATTTTGTAGAGTTTGAAATAATAATTCAAACCCATTTTGAATTACTCAAATCAAAGTTAAGATGAAAAATTTATGGCCTAAAAGATTTTGAATGGTAAATCCCGACGTAATGACGTAGCAAAAATTGGTCAATCCAAGAGCGACATGTGGAGCCTTGGATGTTTGACATTTGAGATTTCTTTTTGTGTTATAAAAAGTCAAGGTAAAAGCAAAATAGAAAAGAAAAACAAAGATATCCATTATTATATTA
This sequence comes from Sicyos edulis, assembly GCA_036507275.1. Taxonomy (NCBI): domain Eukaryota; kingdom Viridiplantae; phylum Streptophyta; class Magnoliopsida; order Cucurbitales; family Cucurbitaceae; genus Sicyos; species Sicyos edulis. The sequence continues at coordinate 1,980,795 of CM071857.1, read as the reverse complement.
TTATTTGAGGATGTGTCTAACGGTAACTTTCTTAAAAGGGAAAGAAAGTTATATATTGTTATACTACTTTTATGGGTTTGTCCAAATGCAATTTTTTGAATATTATAATATTATTATGTCTTGTGTCTAACGGTAACTTTTAGAATATTATAATATTATTATGTCTTGTGTCTAACGGTAACTTTTTGAATATTATAATATTATTATGCCTTGTGTCTAACGGTAACTTTTTGAATATTATAATATTATTATGTCTTGTGTCTAACGGTAACTTTTTTAATATTATAATATTATTGTGTTTTGTGTCTAACGGTAACTTTGCCTCTTCATGTCTATTTAAGCTTCATCTTCTCCACCAAATGAAGACACCAAGTTTCATATTTCTCAATCCTCCAAAATAAAGAAGTCTTCATTGTTGCTCTCTCCAAGCTTTCAATTTTCATCTTATTCTTGAGAGAGAAATTATTGTATTGTGAGGATTTGATTTGTGAGAGTTAAATTTGTAAATCCACTCTTGGAGAGAGTTTGTTCATCTTGATCTTACATTTCCAAATCATTGTACGGTTTTCTCTTGATCCATAAAAAGAGAGGTTGTAACGGTTTGATCTTGAGCCGTGGAAAAGATCGGGTTTGTTCTTGCTCCCGCAAAAGGAACGTTGTAACGGTTTGACTCTAAGCCGTGGAAAGAGTCTTCATTGTTTTAGTGGAATACCCAAGAGGAGCTTGGGGAGTGGAATAGGTGCGCCGAACCACTATAAATTCACGGTGTCAATTTCTCTATCCTTAACTTCTTTTATTTTTGCAATTAATTTATTGTTATATTATATTAATTGCTCTTATATGTTTTGTTTGGTTGTTATAATTTTATTTGACATATTCTTTACCAATCTTTATATTATAATTAAATAGGGTGCTTGAAATCGGTCTTTGATAATTTCTTATTTAATTTACATGGTATTCTTGGTTAAATTGATTGTTTAGTAAAAAGTAAATTCATTTGTTTAATTGGGCCCACATTAGGAAAAAGTTTCATAAAATTTAAAGAAACCCTATTCACCCTCTCTAGGGTTGTCATACCGATCCTACAACTTAAAGTAAATAGTAATAGAGTCATATGTAAAAAAAAAAATGATGCTCGAGGGATTATATAAATTGAAAGGGAAAGAAAAAGGAAAAAAAGATCCTAGGGTAAGGTTGTATGATGAACCAATCCACATGCAAATAAAGTATTCAAAGTCAATTGCAGGAATTTTGTAGATATTATTAATTAACAACCAAGCAAATTATAAAACACATAACTCGATATTTTAAATTAGTTAGATCTATTGGATTTAACTAGGATTTTTAAAGCATTCTCAAAAAAAAAAAAAAAAAAAAAAAAAAAAAAAAAAAAAAAAACTAGGATTTTTAAATCTTAGGTGAACATGGTTAACTTTTTATATTTAAAACCTTTGAAAATAGAATTCCTAGCTAATCAAATTAGTGTTCATGTTTGTAACCTGAGGTGAATAATTTTTTTTTTTTTTTAATAATCAAGAATCAAGGTTTCGCCTCTCTATATACTGGGAGCAATTATACCAACAAAAAAAAAAACAATTAAGCTCATTTATCAATTTCAAATTGGACCAGTAAAAGAATATACCTTTTACATCTGAGGTGGATAAATTTAACAACCTAAATTATCCATAAATCAATTAGAACACTCAACTTCATAATCCAACACTATATAAACCTTACCTATACAATAGATCCTCTAAAGATGGCAGAGAGGTAAAGTTTTATTTAATTATTTTTTCGAAATCCATCAATATTTTGGCCAACTTACGCATATCTCAACTATTATCACGAAACAATCACATGATCTTACTCCATTTAGTTATCAAAAAACCACCAAGTAGGTGACCAACATGAATAATACAAATTTATTTGCATGACTATTGATTCCTGTTTATCTTCGGTTAGCTTTTTTAAAAATAATTTAAGCTATATTCTTCCTAATGAGAATGACTAACAAAGATCAATCAAACAAAATAAAAATCATATATGGGAGAAAATGTCAATGAATGAGAAAAGAGAACTGACCTGAGTGAAAATTACTGATGTTGATCTGCAGTGCTTAACATCTGTGCCCAACAATCAACCTAGAAACCACCACCAACATTCACAATATGAAGCTATATATATTGGCTATGTTCAGATGTAGAATGAACATTTGTTTCACTTAAACAACAATTAAAACAACATCTTATTTTGAATAGAAAAAAAACTTGCCTCCTCATTCACTCTCTATTTAAAACCTATAGGCCCCACATTTATTTTTTCATAAACAAAATGATATTAAAAAAAAAAACTGTGACACAAATAATGGCACACAGTTCTTAATGAGGAGACAAGTTTTTCTCTTCTGAATATGCATGAACAAACAGAACATAATTCTGTTTCGAATCTCTTCGATTCAACCTTCTTGAACCTTACTCATTTCATAAACGAAAAATCTAGGTATTTGAATCTGGTTCTTTCAAACTTAATCTAGATTAATATTTAAATCGTGTAAGAAACCGCTTCATTGTCATGCTAGTCACCACCATGTTGTTCCATGTGACTACAACGTCCGTTTTTCATCCACCAATCCAATGAACTTTACTCTCAGAATAGTTTTGAAACTTCAACAAAAGTTCAAGCAAAATATGGCATATTTGAAACAAAGTGGGCATTTTTAAAACAAACGAAATAAAAAAAAAAATCAAGAGTATTTTATTTATATATAATTTAGTCAAAATACAATTGTTTGGGTGAATTGATCAGAACTTAGAAACAAAAAAAAAGTGGCAATGCCGGTCAGATAAATATCTGAAAGCTTATTTAAATGTTGAATAAAAAATTAGTGATTCTATGACAAATTTTATGCCCAAAGAAGAACTATTTTCCTAAAGTTAAGCAGTAAATGATCAAAAGAAAACTGCTAAATAAATAATATATTCAAGTATAGCTTTATCTCTAAGAGGAATCGTGTATAGACTTACCCAATTCATACAAACTTAGAATCTAAAGCAATCCTAAGATCAGATATTTCGAGTCAACAAGATTTTATACAACTTTAAATAAGCAAATATATGGTTAAAAAGTTGTAATTACCTGCATTATTGACTGCAGCATACTTGTGGTAAACCAATACTTGTAAAGGAAAACTGGAAAATAAATAATTGAGAGAATATTCAAGCCAATATGACAACTCCACCAAACATAACGACTTACCTCATAAGCATTTATGTCGGATAAAAGAACCTGCAAAAGGTAATATACACTTGCTCTTCTTAGATAAGAACAAATTCCAAAAGTTTGCATAATAATAAGGGTGGATTTAGAACGGTTTGGCACAAAAGTAATGTTGTTAGCTAATTATAAAACCTTTGTCAAATTTCTCAGAGTTAATTACTTAAAGCTAAATAACCTAACCATCTTGAGTTAGAAGAGTTATAAGAATTAAAAAAAAATTGATTCAATTCATATTAGTCACTTACTTAAGACTTTTGTGCATACCAAATGTAATAGGATGAGAAGGTTGATCGATTAAATTAGTCGTGTATGTGCAAGCTATTAGAAAGTAAACGAAAGAAGGTTGATCGATTAAATTAGTCATGTATGTGCAAGCTATTAGAAAGTAACCGAAGAAAGTTACAAAGCTAAAAGAGTGAGTGAATTTGTTAAAAAGCATTGCAAAACCATTGAAAAATACTTTCTAAAGGTGTTTATAAAAAGCTGCTTCCCTTGATAAAATACTAGAAACTCACCAGTCAGTCAGTCACCATCATGGAAAGAACAAATTATAAAACTAACTTCTACCTTATTTCCAGGTGCAGACCCAGTTCCTCCAACTTCTGATCCAATGGATAGAATCTGAAATCTGATTGAAACATAATTCATAAAATCAAACACCCAAGCATATTCCCTCACAGTAATAAATACAGAGAAAATAGCAACTGTAATAGAAGGATTTTCCTCATCTCAACTTTGACAGAGCAGAAAAAGAAACTTCACTAGCTGATACCTCGACTATTGTCACGGGGCATACCACATGACCCTACAATATTTGGATGCCAAGGAAACCCATAGGAAATTAATAACTAGGCAGGTGGTCACCATGGGAATTGAACTCATCACCTTATGCACCCTAAGACCTTCTTTGACCAGTTGAGTCATCCCATGAACCCATCACGTCTCAAATTTTTTAAAGATTTTATTGGAAATAAACTTTCCATTCGTAAATTAAAACAAAAAACAACAAAAGAGAACACAATAATTATGTGAAAAACTCCAAAACCAAAGATGACAAAAAGAATTTCTACTATATGAAAATTGATACCGTCACAATAAATTCTTATCCCGACTTCAATTACATGAACATTATTTTTAAACCTTATACTACTCGCACTCTCCTGAAGAGAATACAAATGGAATTTAGCAAGACTTATTACACCAAAATTAAATGTTTTTAAGTGCTATGCTTTAAAGCCAAAGACACATTATGTTTGGAGAATACTACTTCCATTTAGCCTTTTGATCTCTAAGACCTTTCCGATTTCTTGCACCTGTCTTATGAGTCATCTTCTTCTAATATTTTGTCAAAAATTCAAACACGTTTTATGATTATCAGTACATCCAACAAGTTCTACGAATCGGAGTTACAGAATTACACAAATTCATTCGCAGTTCTTGTTGAGATTGAGCTTTTACCTCAAACGAAGCTCATCGAGACGGACGATAACTCTCTCAGCCGGAGAAATCACCTAACATCCACATACATCACAAAACGCCAAAAACAGGCATCGAAATCAAGAGCACAAGAACGAAAAAATACCTAAAATCACAGAAGCGATTTTGGGAGCGTTCGCCGGTTACCATTTCTTAGAAACCGCGCTGAATTTCAAAGAGCTTCTTCGTAATCCGCCATTCCAAAACTGAAGAAGCAAAAATCATCTAGAAATTCAGAAGACGAAATGAGACAAGAAGCAATCGAGAAAAGTAAAATGCAATAATCTATATACCGACGGAGTTCTAAGCGTTTCGATTATTCGTCGCCGTGAAGGTACAGAAGATGAACAAGCAAGCTCTGTAGATGAATGACTTTGGGATTGTGACGAACGTAGACGCCATCGCAATCGCCATGGATGAAGAAGCAAAGCTCTGTGTTGTTGAATGAGGCGGGCGGGAGAAACGTTTTAGCGATGGAAAATATCTAAATTGCTCTTTAATATCAATTTTTAGTTATGTATTTAGAAGAAGAAAACTAAACTAAACAATTTATAATTGATCCTAAGTTTTTTTTAGTTATGTTTTCCATCATCAATCAAAGACCTACCTTGGGCTCAACCTGCAATTCGGGTTGTGACCGACCAAAAATAAAGAAGTCAAACAGGAAAGACATTATAACAAAGAGAAAAGTAAAACAATCTTAACATACAAGAAGTAACATGACTTCGAGAAAATAGATTCATTAGCCATCTTCAACACATGATCACAGGTTGAATTTTGAAAAATCTTGTGGGGGTAATCCGTCCATCATATACTCCACTGAAGAATATGACCTCACCAAAGTAGCTGAGAATAGCATCGAGCCCATAAATGAACTAGATTTTTCCGACGAGAAAAACTTGTAAAACCTTTAGTGAGAATAAGTTTTGTCTACCAACCCTATCTTTGATCGTGCCAACAACACCCAAACTAACTCCAACTGACTCAAAAATTTAAATAACAAACCGAAAAACAAAACGAAAGTGCAAACCAAAGAGAAGAGACAAGGTCTCTCGGGCCACACCCAAACCCGAAGAGACACTCCACCAAGGCCTTAAGAAACTTGGTGAGAAGGGCAACCCCCTTCTCCCAAGAGACGAGGGTCTATTGTCATGACTTGACACTTCTTGTCTTTTCTCTTTAACATTGGGCCATTGACAAACATAACTTGACCTTTGAAAGTCTCAATACATTACAAAGATTTTTCAAAAAAGGAAATGTCCCATCTTCACCATCTTCCTTGCCTCTGACCGTATCAAATGTGCCTAGCACAATTCCATTTCCCCTTCCACTGTCCCAACAAACTTTGTGGTCAATTTGTTTAGGTCCGTTTGATAATCATTTGATTTTTTATTTTTGGTTTATGAAATTTAAGTTTATTTCTACTCAAATTTTCTATCACATTTCCTACAAAGTATCCATATTTTCTTAAGAAAGTAGGTGAATACTAATCAAATTTCAAAAACAAAAATAAGCTTTTGGCAGCTACTTTTTTTGTTTCCAAATTTTGGTTTTATTTATTAAAATATAGGTAAGATGTAGTTATCCAAATAAGAAAAAAAACTATGGTAAGACAATTGTTGTAGGCTTAAATTTCATAAACTAAAAACGAAAAATAAAATGATTATCAGAGTCTTAATATCTAATTTTAGTTATGCATTAATATCTAAGCTTTTTTTATAATCAAAATTATTGTAATACAAGAAATTATACGATACAGACATATTTTTGAAATTTATAGTGAACAATATTTTTAAATAGATTAAACTAAAACTTGTCGTATAACAAATCGTTATTTTACTTAGATCGGAAATTCCAATTATCTGATGAGATCCATACTGAACAAGAACACAGACATTATGAAATCCAAGATTAAACCAACATAAGATAAGTCAAGTTTGAATAATACTTGGAATCTTCCTTTTGAGCCCTATTGAGATCACTAACCAAAGAACTAAAAAGGAAAGTTTTCCCATTACATAAAATCCTTTCGGGTGTGTTTGGGCCATCAAAAATAAGAAATAGAATGGAAATGAGGATGATTCTCCATGCTTGGGCCACTAGAAATCATTCTCCCTGTAATCACATTTTCCAAAATCTTTTTTTTTTTTTTCATTCTCCTCCTAACTATTTTTATTCTCTCTCAAACAACTTTTTATATATTACATCACTATTTTTCACTTTCATCATAATCATTATTTTATTTTTCTCATAATCATTCCCTTCCCTCCAAATACAAATAATCATTTCTCCCATAATCATTCTATTTCTTATTCTCCCCCCTCATTCTCATTCCCCCGTGATCTTTACCAATTCCCCTTCCCCTTCCCCCAAACACACCCTCAATATTTGCATACCCTATCACTACCAATCCCCTCAAGTTTCTAACAAACTCTCTATTATTCCTTAATTCCTCTAAGGGCCAACATTATTGTCCATAACCTGCAAATTACTCAAATGAATAAGATCAAGAGCATGCATGATATTAAATGGCAGATTGACAGAAGCTCAACTACATTTGCCCTTCATTTAAAACAAAAAAAATGTAACAGTATCGTTTTAAACAAAGAATGTGGATTCAACCATTTATGTTGCTGAAATGCAAATAAAAGCATTTAGTTTTCAATTATGAAACTGATCCTAATGCAAAGAGATTAAAACAGAAGATTTGGAACAGTGAACAGCCCAAGTTTAGCTGCAAGTTCAAGGATTTCTAGATAAAGAACAAAACATTCATCACTAATGTGCTTATTTTTTGGTTTAAAGCCTCAGCTCTGTGACATAAACTACAGTACCCCTATGTTACATCTGCAAGAGTTGTGCAACACTAAATAAACTGGAAAAAAGGCCGCAAGTGCTAAACTAACTCGATATAGCCAATTTCATTGTCGAAATGCTATGAATTGAATGCACCTACCGAACTAAAACGGAATTAAACGATGTTGAAGTCAAAACTCAAACAGGCGCAACTCGACCATTCCCTCTTTCCGTTTGGGAGAATACCAGAAGACAGCTTTTCCTGATTGAAGAAGCCTAAATGAATAGTTTAGGCTGTAAATTGTGTCCTCGACATGGGGACGGTGCTGGCCGGAGGCAGAATCGAGCCTAAGCCTGGAATCGACTCGGAAGACAATCGGGCCAGCGACCTGCAAATGTCATTCATTCTTAACATCATTCATGTCTTTTGAAGTTTAGTAATGAACTGGTTTCTTATTTCAGGCTTAAAAAACTAGACGTGTGAACAGAGACAGGTATTTTTTACCTGTTGTTGAAAGATCAAATTGAGTCTGGGGGAAGATGCTGATCTCTCTAGATCATCAGCAGGATTCTTGAAACCGTTAAAAACTCTTTTGGCAAATGCTGAAGCCAACGAAATATCTAGCCGAGCATCTAACCTTGTGAGGTCACCAGATAGCTTTCTAAATCTCCCATGTTGGAAAGTATAGCAAATTGAGCCAAAAAGGTCAGCATTCAATGGACTTCTTTTCTTAGGTATAGCTAAGTTTCCATCTCCATTGGTCCCAACCGTGTCGCTGCCTCCGAACCAAGTGCTAAAGGTGCCACCTGATATACAAAAATTTGATAAGAAACCAGAAGCAAATGGATCTTTTAACTATAATTTTCCAATGGCTATGCTCGGGAGGGGGGTCGGGAATGCAAACCAAATTTAGAAGACGACAGACTGACCGACAATTCCAGATATGGCTGCATGAGGTTCTTTAAGGCGCAAATCGTAAGACGGCCTCCACACTTCCCCCTTGTCTGTCTTATCTATCACATCTTGCTTCCTTTCTTTTACCCTCCAAAGGTACCTGTTCTTTTCAAAAGAGAATGCAGCTTTTGCACATAATCCAGGCATAAGAGCAAGAGGTGGGTCGTCGACATTGGTAGAATTAAGAGCCCGGGGAATGCCGCCATTCTTATGCAACCCAAACCGGTACCGCAAACCAGATTCGGATATTAGAGATGAAAGATCTAAAGATAGAGACTCGGGCACATCCCAATATTGACCTTTGTGATCAATGAAGAGCTCCGGCCATGCTGCTTCAAGATTTATATCATGTTGAGGAAGCTGCAGAAACACGATTAAATGTGCCATGCAATAAGCTTGTGATCACAATTGATGAAGAAAATAAAACAAGCAAAAAAATTAACTGAAGTTAAATAAGTTGCAATATAATTCAATTTTTTTCGTACTTGGAGCAAAATAAGTCGGTTATGGAACAATATATTCCTTAAAATTCTCAGAAGCTAAAATCAATGCAGGCTAAAACAAAAATTCGAATAAGTTTCAAATGAAGCTTTTACAATGCCAGATTCTATTGCAAGAGCCACCACTTGGGGTCATGGCCTTGTCACATTGAGGCATAAGATAATTACATTATTACAAAGACCCCAATCAGTATTATTGAATATAAATTACAGGGCAGAATTTAAAGAACAAAAGCATTTATTTCTCTTTGCATATAACTAACTATCATTTAATGTAAGTTGGGATACTACACTGCTAACCTTATGATAAACCATCGCTTTGTGTCGATGCCCTTTCCTCTCACCATGGCCTTCTGTGCTGACAAATACTGATGAAAAGGGACTGGGAGAAAACTGAGAGCATAATCCATATGTATAAAGTGTCTTGTCCAGAAACAGTTTAGCAACATCTTGCAAGACAGGAAACTCGAGGCTCTCTGCAGCAGAAAGTTCGGCTTTTATAGAAGATATCAGCTTCTTCGGACGGAACTGGCCAACCAATCCAACCCACCTATAAGTGTAAAGATTCCATTAGTTCGTATGTCAGAGATTTGCAAAATCAATTGCAATCTACACAATGTCAGAGATATTTGGTAATATATATATCATGTTTGACATTTTTCCTTCAGATAAACTTGCTTATAACCGAATGAGAATGCCAAAATTCAATTATCTGTGAAAATCCCAATACTGAACCGGAAGGGTATGTGATAGTAGGTCACAGATAGAGATGTCTATTAGAAAAACATTTCAAGAGTGATGAATTGTCAGTACCATTAGTATGCAAGTTGTAAATTAAGGTGAAGAAAGGAGAATAAAACTAAGGTGAGTATATAGAGATGGTAGCACTTAAGGGGTATAGTTTTTTCTAACTCGAGCTAGTTTGAGCATGCCACCGACTATTCTCACTCAACTCTCTAATCATCCATGATCCAATTCTTCATAAATGACATTGACTTCTGTCAATTTGTTCAACTTCAATTGATAATCTGAGATTCTTAGTAGATTAATCACTTCAAATATGCAAGCAAGTAAATTCTGATGAAAAAATGTAGAAATAATCAAGCGAGTGACCAAGTCAATGAAATATTTCATTCATCTCTACTGTCAAGAAAACTCCAATCAAGCAAACAGATAAAATATACAGGGAATTTGATAGTACGTCCCATATGGAACTGAATGAAGGTGTAACACTAATTATTGAAAATTCCAAGTGAAATGAAGCACTGAAAACACCAGGAATCAACATTATCGAAGAAAATCCGAAAAATGTATCATAGCAGGGCGATAAAAGAAATGCTAGAAGCATAAAGAAAAAATCAATCATAAGTTATAACCTACGAATACGATCACAAACCTAAGTTACCTAAACAAATACCAGATGCCTCAACAAAGGCAAGTTCATTTCTCAATTTCGAGACATTTTTCTCGCAATCGATAACTCCAACACTGAACTCATCTCCCTAAGATTTTTCACAATAGACAAACAATATAATCAACCATAATCTATGAATTAACTATGACAAACCTAAGTTACCTAAACAAATACTAGATGCCACGACAAAGGCAAGTTCATTTCTCAATTTCGAGACATTTTTCTCGCAATCGATAACTCCAACACTGAACTCATCTCCCTAAGATTTTTCACAATAGACAAACAATATAATCAACCATAATCTATGAATTAACTATGACAAACCTAAGTTACCTAAACAAATACTAGATGCCACGAAAAAGGCAAGTTCATTTCTCAATTTCGAGACATTTTTCTCGCAAATCGATAATTCCAACACTGAACTCATCTCCCTATGATTTTTCACAATAGACGAACAATATAATCAACCATAATCTATGAATTAACTATCAAAAGCCTAAGTTACCTAAACAAATACCAAATGCCTCAAGAAGGCCAAGTTCATATCTCAATTTGGAGACGATTATCCCACAATCAATTATTCCAAAACTAAACCCATCTCCCTAAGATTTTCTCAACAGAAAAACAATATAATCGATCATAACCTAAGAATTCACGATCACAAAGCTACGTTACCTAAACAAACACCAAATGCCTCGACAAAGCCAAGTTCATTTCTCAATTTCGAGACGTTTTTCTCGCAATCGATGATTCCAACACTAAGTTCATCTCCCTAACATTTTCTCAACAAACAAACAAAACAATCCACATTATCACAGACCTAATAGATGAAGAAGAATCCACAGAAACTTACCAATCAGCGACGGGCAACCTGAGCAGGAGCGACTGGAGAGAAAAGGAACCTAACTCCTTGGGAGCAGTAGGAGAGTATGAAGGAATAATTCCGAGCGGAAATCCGTTGCCGAGAAGTGAGATTTGCTGAATCCGCAAGGCGCGGCTGGCTCGAGCTCCGTCGAGCGGGATAGGTTCGCCGGGGACGGCTTTGGCGGTTCCGGCGAGGGTTTGAGGGGAGGCAATGTTCAAATCCCAGAATGCGGAATCCATGGCGGTTCTGAGGTTCGCCATTGATGCGTTTTCTTGGAAGCTCTGAAAGAAATGGGAAGAGCTTAGACCGATGGGTTGTTTGTTTGCCTTCTTCCCTTATCTTTTGATATGTCTTGCATTTTTTTGGGTTTTCGTTTTTTGAAGGGTTTTATGTGAAGGTTTTTTAAAGAACAAAAAAATAACAATTTATTTCGTCGGAAATTTTAGGCTAAATTAACCAACATTACTCTTTTCAAAACGTTTTAGAGATAACCTTCCTGTTAATTCTCGAACCGAACTTAGGGATTACTTTAATGATAATATTAGTGGGTAAGGAGAAATGAAACTTGAAGTTGTAAGTTTCAAATTGGGCGAAAAATGTCGAATATGAGCCAGAGATGGTGAAAAATGAGCTAAATTTGTGAGAAAAAAATGAAAACCTAGGTTTGAAAAAATAAGAGGTGAGAAAGAGCAAGAAAAAATGGTGTGTTTCTGTCGAATGAGGAAAGAAGGAAAGAAATGAGCCTTTCTAACACTTATAATAGATGATGAAAAAAATAATTAATGGGAGGCATATTTTGCCCACCATCTTTTTTTTTTTTTTTTGAATACAAATGGGGAAGGGAGATCAACAAGAGCCAAATACCGATTTTCGGGCTCAAACTCGTGACTGTGGAGTTAAACTGGTTTGTAACTAAACAATGAAACCATTGCGTCACTTATCCATTCAGTATATTTGTTGAGTTAAACAATGATACGGAACTTCAAAGCCAAATATTATATTGAAAATGCTAAAAGTATAGCATACGAATAATAATGTAAATTGATAATATTGTACATTGGTCCATTGGACTCATTAGGGTTTAATGTTATCATTTACTATATATTGATTATTGATAATGTTGAGGTTGCTTGTATTTGGTGGGTTTGGCAAATAACTTCGGTAATCGTCTTTTTCATTAATAAATAATTTTCTCTCAAATATTCTTATCTTCAACAATATCTTCTCAAGCCTGTTGCTGATATCTCAAATCATCACACCAAAGATTATGGAGAAAACAAACATTATATATACATACACCTGTCACGCTTGAGTTGAATTGGTTTACAACCAAACAATCAAACTATTGCGTTATTAACCTATTTGATAAAAATAAAGTCATATTTAACTTGTTAAAAATATAAACTCACAGTAAATTTTAAGATTGAAAATAAAAGTAAAAGAGAAAGAAAACTAATTTTTTGGAATTAGGATGGTTCGAGAAGAACATCTTTGTTCATTTTAGGCAATCCATATTATTACATCATTTTTCTTTATTTTAAATATAATGCACTTTTTTCACACTTTCTCATTTTTTTTTATATGAAAAAGTAGCTATATGTTCTAAGAGTTTTTAGAGTCTTATTTGTAAGAAAATATATTTGAAATAAAAGTCTATATTATTCGACGAAGCCCCAAGGGCATATTTATACATAAAAGCCCAAGAATAGTAGCAGAAGGAATTAAAACAGAAAGAAAAATAAAACTTTTTAACAGAAAATACAGTAATAGCAAAATATATCTTTACATTATTTATACATGATAAAAATAGGTATTACAAAGGGCATACTTCTTGGTAGAAGTATTGCTAACTCTTTTACATTTATTACAAATCTTCTTAATAACTTCTTGGTATTACCAACTCCTTCGTATTGATAACTTTACGATAAATCCTTTAAGAACTTTAATAAATTGTTCCAGTCATTGAAGTTATCAAAATAATTCATTTTTATAATTTTTTGGTATTCGTAGGAGTTCAACTTATTGCTCTTTTAGTTGTTGATCGAATTGAATTTGGTTCTATAATGGTTACAGACACATTTCTGAACAAAAAATTATGATTTTTTTTTAGATAGCAGAAAAATTTGATTTGAGGATATATATGCTGTTGATTAAAAGAAAAAAAAAATCAAAGATTAAAAAGCATAAAAGCAGTAACATTATCCATATATTAAAACAAGAAAATAAATAAGCATAAAACCTGTTCGGTTAAAAAAAAATCCAGCCATAAGGGCAACAATTTTTGAAGGAATCGAGTGCTGTCTGTAGCTAAGAACAAAGTAGAGAATCTCAGATAAAATGGGGTCGACATGAAGAAAAAAATTAAAATTCGTACATTTTTTTTTTCATCTTTTAGACAGTAGAATAAATTCCCTTACCCTGATCAAATTCTGTTTCCATCACTAGCTCTCCAAGTCATTTTAAAATTATGAATTTAAATCTTTTTTTGGTTATTGTATTTTTTTTAATTCTAATAATATGTAAAAATGTCATAATTGTAAATATTAGAAGAAAAAATAATACTTTTAAAACGTTAATAATAATAATATATATATGAGAATTTTGCATGTATAATAAAAAATGGCAAAATATTTCTATCTATAGCACAAAATCTAAATTAATTCACTTGTAGCAAAAAATTCAAATTAAATTTTGTCATTGGTTGAGTTCCGATAGAATTCAATCAACGATAGACTCATTCTATCACTGCTTGAGTTTTCTATTCGTGATAGAAATTCAAATCGAGTTCTATCACTAATTGAGTGATAGAAATTAATATGTTATAGATTAATTATTTTTAAAATTTTGATGCAAATATAAAATAAGATGTAAAATGTGTTATTAATGGTAGATTATCTCTATATATATATATATCGTACATTTATATGTGATTGTTTGCAAAATTATTACTCAAATTAGATACATAATTGGGTAAGTAGGAATCTCTAATGATCCCGGCATATTTTTAACAAGTAGGATAGAATAATGTAAAAAGGAATGGAGGGTGAATAGATTAATTTATTACATTTCAAGAAAGAGAGAGATTAATTTATTATTATTGTTTTCTTTATTTTATTAAAATAAGTACTTGTTAGTTTGAGAAACACAAATTACCTCAATAATAATTAAGCGTGTATGATTGATTCCAATCTATATCATTTCCAATCCTATTATTGAAAAAAAAAAAAAAAGTTCATTTTGATAAGGAAAAGAAAAGAGAAGAGAATTTGGTTTTGCATTGATGTTAGTTAGTATTAATGGTTTTCTCTAATGTGAGTTTAAGTCACTAATTACCAATCGAATGGGATGGTGACACGGTTAATTATTTAGTTTGGTGTTTATCCATTTCCACTCTATAGTCACGATTTCGATTCTTAAAATCGGTATTTGTAATCACTTTCTTCCAACTTATACTAAAAAAAAAAAGTTAGTAATTACCATATATATATTGATATTAGGTTGTATTTGGAGAGTGTGGCACAATGTCCTTCCACACACCCCTCTTATGTGGATGTTATCTTTCATTCATTTTAAAAAATGACCATCTCTATGTAATTTGCTGACAATTTTGCTTTTATATCTACCTTGTGGCACATTTGAACTGTTAAAAAAATTAATGTTGAATTTTAAATCCAATATGATATTAAAATTTATTAGTCCATAGATCATATATATACATACATACAAATATCCAATAAATCAAATATTGATTATATTTATAAAAAAAATCATATTTATTAAATGGATAACTGGACTACAAAATAGAAAAGAGAACCACAAATACTATATAAATTGCACTATTGTTTTGAAATAAATAAAAGTCAAATATGATTTTTAGAATCAAATTCATAATTATAGTGTTGAACTAAATCACCATCTAACTACAAAACCAACTTCCTTAAAAAAAATAATAAAACCAACACGTGATCGATTATTTTCATGTGACAAAAGAATAATTGTACTTTCGCATAACTTTAAATTATGTTGAAAGTATATGTTGATTTTAAAATATATGGATTGAATTAGAATGAATTAAAACAATATTTTAATCGATCACTAATAATGTTCGAACCGAAGAAAAAGGTTTTATGTAATGGGCAACAAATCGTATCCGATTTTCCCCACGTTATGTCTTCCTAATCCTATTTATCATATCAACATCTCCAAATCTCCAGTTGTCCACACGCAACCTCCATTTCCCTTTTCCCAATCTCTCAATTTCTTTCCAAAATCATAAATCTTAAAATTTCATTTAAAGCTCTCGATTTTTAATTTTGTTTTTTTGTCTATAAATTTTCAAATATGACTTCAATTATGAATGGTCTACTTTCAAATTTGTTTGTGCAAACCCGCTCGACCGAAGGAGGATGAATCGATATTTTATGCCATATTTGATAACTATTTTATTTTTCGTTTTTTGTTTATGAAATTTAAGCTTACAACAACTATCTTACTATACATTTTTCCTTATTTGGATATCTACATCTTACCTATATTTTAATAAACAAAATCAAAATTTGGAAATAAAAAAAAGTACATTTCAAAAGTTTGTTTTTATTTTTAAAATTTAGTTAGTATTCACTTATTTTCTTAATAAAATATGGATTGTAGGAAAGATAGAATACATGGTAAATTTAAGTAAAAATAAGCTTAAATTTCATAAACCAAAACAAAAAACCAAATGACTATCAAATGTAATTTTAATATTTCCATATACAAATTTGTTCCAAGAACTTTCAAATGTTTAGTCAAAGACTTAAAAAAGATGTCTTTACTGTGAATATTTTTGTTCATTCATTCTTTTAAAAAATTATCATATTTCTTCATATATT
Organism: Sicyos edulis; assembly: GCA_036507275.1. NCBI lineage: Eukaryota > Viridiplantae > Streptophyta > Magnoliopsida > Cucurbitales > Cucurbitaceae > Sicyos > Sicyos edulis. The sequence continues at coordinate 1,964,642 of CM071857.1, read as the reverse complement.
TTATGAACTTTCAAGGAATATTATTTTAGAAAAAATTGTAAAAAAAACATATATTTTACATATTTTTGTTAATTTCTCTTTTTTTAAAAAAAAAAATCATATTTTTTCATAAATTTTATTTTAGAAATATTTTTATATATTTTCTTTATTTCTATTACACCAATTTCAATAAATATCAACTTTAATTTATTGAAAGTGTCAATTTATTTTTAAGTCTAAAAATTAAAGATTAAAATTATTTACTTAAAAAAGTTGAGAAGACGAAAATTGAATCTAAAATTAAAAATTTAAAAATTTACAATCAAATTGAAGAAAAACTCAAAATTTGGAACCAAAATGTTATTTAAATTTTAACCAAAATTCTCCTCCTATATATACGTCCATTCCAATTCCCCAAATTCCAAATTTCCAATTCCTAATTTTATTTAAAACTTTAAATTTAAAAAATGAGTTTCGCTTATACGCACCGTTTCATGGCAGTCGCATATTTCTTCATCGTCTTCAATTCCCATTCAAGCGCAAACGACATCGTTTCCCAAACCTGCAAAACCGCCGCCGCGAGCGATCCAAACGTCCGCCTCGATTTCTGCCTCCGATCGCTCGCCGCCGCGCCGGCGTCCGCCACGGCGGACCTATTCAAACTCGGCGCGTTCTCGATCAAGTTAATCGGAAGAAACGCCACCAGTACGCGGCGGTACATCGAGAAGTTGTTGAAGAAGAAGGATCCGTCGCCGGATTCGTCGGTGAGGCCGCGGCTGAGCGATTGCCGAGAGCTGTACTCCGACGCCGGAGCGACGGCGGCCGACGCGGCGGCGGATTACAAGTTAAAGAAGTACGAAGAGGTGAACGTGAAGTTGAGTTCGGTTATGGATGCGGTTGTGACTTGCGAGGACGGATTTAAGGAATTGACCGGCGGCGGCGGCGACGGCGGAGTTTCGCCGTTGACGGAGAGGAACGGCGATGCGTTTGAGTTAACGGCCATTGCGCTGTGTATTCTCAGTATGCGTCCGTGAAGTTGGTGTGTATAGTGTGATTTGATTGTGAATTTTCATTTTTCATTTATTAATTTACAAATAATATTTAATAAATTAATAAGTTTTTCAAACAAAGAAAAAAAATTGAATAATCGGAGATTGGAATCTCAAACTACAATTCGTAGTTGATTAATGAGTATTTCAAAATTTCAGTTGAACTATATTGTATGTGTCGTCTATTTCCCAATTAATAAAGTGTTTTGTATGTGGTTTTGCAAGCAAAAATAGATGCAAAAAAATATTGGGAAATTGTATTAATGGATTATTCTTAAAACAAATGTAGTCAAATTCTAAATTAATCAATAATATGTTTGGATATTATAGTATGAATACAATAATGATTTGATTTTTTATGAAAAAAACAAAAACAAAAATAAAACAAAACTTCTCAAGATTGACGCTCTAAAGCTAATCGATCAACTTTCATAAATTGATTCGTACTATTTTTCTTCTTCTTTTCTAATAGAATAATTGGTAAAAGAAATCTTTTTTTAAAAAAATAGTTCTTGTATTTTAAGACGTTCAATTTTAATTTAGTATTTTCAACTAAAACTTCAAATTAATACGTATATTATGTTTCTAAAATTTTAAAATATGCTCACATTCATCATTAAAAAAACAAAACAATAGCATTATTTAATTTTTTTCAACAAAATTATATGAGCAAATAAGAGAAATAGTTAAACAGCATCTAGTATATAGTTGTAGAGCTTAAAAAAAAAAAATTATTATGTATATAGTTTTATGTTTTATTTGAAGTAAATATACTAAAATGGATATAATTTTACTTTTAATTAACCGGTTTTATGTGCTAAATAAAAGTACATTTTGTAATCAATCTAGGAACCATTTTAGGTCATCATTTTTAAAATTGGCAAATTAATGTTGATTAGACTACACTCTCACAATATTCCTCTATTTATAATTACTATAAAATAAGTCCCTATTCTCGAAAAAAAATTATTATTCTTTTGTTGAAGCATAATGTTAATATTAAATTATGAAATGGATTATACACATATTGACATGAAAAAACAGCTTGCTCACTTGAGAGTCAAGCTGAAGTTAAAAAAACCCAAACAAAACCATTTTTATCGGTTTAAATTATCATTGCAAAATCGAATGAGTTAATGAAATAATTAATTATCTTCTTAGATGTGTATTTGACTCTTTGAAAGCAATTGTGTCTTATATGTAGAATTTATTGCTTCCCTCCTCCGATATATGCACTCAAAAAATAATTATCATTGCAAATCCAATTATGAAAAATAGTAATTTAAATATAACCTACCACGTTCAGCATAAGGTCTGATATTGGTCAATTTTGTTGGTTTCGAGTTGGTTAGAAATAAATTTTGAAAAGAAAAGGTTGGTTAGAAATAGAAGATCAGTTTGGTCGTTTTGATATTATTTTTTAATTTATTTATATATTTTTAAAAAAACTAATCCATTTTTAATGGGCAAATTAGAAAGCTACATAAATTTACCTCTAAAACCAACAATATTGAGTTCAATATCCTCTAGTACTAGAAAGCATCAATTACATTGGACCATATTGTCACATAACCAATCATAATCAGCCAATAATATAAAACATCTCATCACAACCCAAACTCAAAACCAAATTACTGCCTAATTTAAAAGAGAAGACTTATCCACACCCAATTGGGAAGTTTTACACTGCTACAAAAAGAGAGAGAGAGAGAGAGAGAGAGAGAGAACATGCCAAGTATTTCAAGGAAGCATCACTCAATTAGTTTACAAACACAAACATTACAAAATGCCTATTAGAATCTTTAGTATCAATTTTGCACCTAAAAATGTCGATATATTTGTTTTGTTTTGTTTTTTTAAATATTAACGAATCTGTTAGATATAGAATTGAAAGTAGATCTAAATACATACTAAGATCATATTATAAGCATATTTTCTTATAACCGAGAACCGAGATTTCACCCCACTACATATGTGAGAGACATCCACACTTATCCCCAAGGTTGAGATCTGAGTGAAGTGACAACAAAGAATTTTATATCTAAGCTCATTCGCCGATTCCCAAGGGGCAGCCTTATTGGTTGAGCTCAACCTAAACGTCTTAGGTTTGCTCCTTTGAAAGTCTTAAGTTTGAGATCTATGAGTTGAGCTTAATAATAAAAATCTCGTTATCTCTCGGGTCCAACTCTTAGGCGAGCGTAAGTGCCCCCAAAGTATTGGGGTCCAAAGCTCAGATTCGCAGTTATAAAAAGAAATAAAAATAAATAATCAAATAAGCTCACTCGTGGATTTCGAGCATGGGACCTCCAAAGAAACATATCTCGGAGATCTCAATCCTCTTCAACGAGGCTGCCCAAAATTAGAAATTCAAGAACCTAATAGACACTTTTGACCGTTTATCAACCCTAAAAGCTCACAAACTAAACATGTAATTTAACTTATATTAACCGAGAGGATCAAACTCCAAAGGTATATGATCTCTTCTCGGATTGAACCATGCGGAATCTTCAAGAAAAAATTGGTTATCAAACGGGGCCTTAATATTTTCTTCTTCTGCTCATTTATATTAAAAATGAGCAGAAGAAGAAAATATTAAGGCCCCGTTTGATAACCATTTTTTTCTTCGTTTTTTGTTTATAAAATTTAAGCCTACAACAACTACCTTACTATATCTTTTTTCTTATTTGGCTATCTACCTCTTACCTATATTTTAATAAACAAAACCAAAATTTGTAAACAAAAAAAAGTAGCTTCCAAAAACTTGTTTATATTTTTAAAATTTGATTAATATTCTCCTACTTTCTTAAAAAAAGATGGATACATAGTAGGAAAAATGGAGCACATGGTAGGAAATTTGAATAGATATAGGCTTAAATTTCATAAACAAAAAACAAAATGGTTATCAAAAGGGGCTAAACAATCTGATTTGAGAATCAGAGTTTTGGTCTCTAGCCTCCACTCAATCAGAAGGAAAAATATAAAAGCAGGGTGTGAAAAGATGCCACGAATGCTAAGATGCGTATGCAAGAAGCAGCTGATCCAAGCTTCTTTTTTTTTTTGAAACCGAGAAATTGGAGCTTCACTCTACTATACTCGGGGTTAACCACGCCAGTCCCTAGGTCAGACAATCCAAACCTATTTCTACCACATGCATAGCAATGGCTTAAAGTAAGAACCATTGAAAGCCCTGAAAATTTGTCTGGACAGAATGTTATTATGTTCCAAAGCAGTTGCAATTATTTTCCATCACAGTGTAAGGATCATATCTCTCAACAAGCTCCCAAGAAGGCTCAAAACAACAATGTAAAGATGAAAATTCATTCACTGAATAACATGCTTCAAGAAACCAAAAAAGAAATAAAGAGAAAGATGCTAATGCTTCATCAACTGGACATTGGATGGTTGTATACGTACTCGATTGCAAGATTGCAGGAATCTATTTTATCAGCCTCCTTGTCTGGTATCTCTAGCTTGAACTCCTCCTCCAATGCCATTACAATCTCCACAGTGTCCAAGCTGTCTAAACCCAAATCTTTTTGGAAATGACCATCAGGGCTCACCTGCAGATAAATAATACAAAACTCAATAATTGCACTAACATTGCAGCCATGCTATGATTGATGTTTAGTAGGAAAGAGATGCTGCTTGGAAGTAACCAAAAAATAATGTTAGAAAATGGAGGACAAATTTTAGCTGGGTTTGATCACCCCTAAACACTAAAATTGGCTCGAAAATGTGTGTAATATAAAATATAGCCTAGTCGAGTTCTTGGGAATATTTCAAAAAAAAAGTGTGTAATATCTACGGTAGCAATTAGAAAAACCTGGTTCTCTGCATCATGTTACGAATACAACTTGATGAAGTCAAGTCAGAGCAGTGTTTTAAAAAGCGCAAGACGCACTAAGGCGCAATGGCCCTCTGAAGCCTGAGGCGCAAGGCACACCAAAAGGCGAAGGCTTTTTTACCTAAGGCACACTATATAAAAAAAACACAAAAAATATATATGTGTGTGCACATACACAATAAAAACATTTCCATAGATATAAATGAAGATCATATATAAAACATACATTACATTTAAGTATTAACCTTCATTCATGAATAGAAATGAAGTTTAACAAAGAATCTATATAAAACATACATAAGATTCAACTATTAACCTTTCATTTTAAGTGAATGTTGTCTTTGTGAGTTAAAAAATTAAGTTATTTAAGGCATTGAAATGTCTTGAATCAGTTATGTCGCGCTTCGAATGACTAGTACGGGGCAAAAAGCTTATAGGGACTCTAAAACACAAAAAATTGAGGTAAAACCCTAAGAAAACACAAAATCCCACAAGGCACGCGCCTTTTGGCGCCCGGGGCTTCATGTAAGGCGCCAAAAGGCGCGCGCCTAATTAACCGCGCCTCGCTTTTCCCAAGCGAGGCGCTAAAGGTGCGATTTGCGCCCAGGCGCGCCTTTTAAAACACTGAGTCGGAGAGAGATAAACATCAATCCAGTGACCACAAGACAAAAAAAAAGCATTTATTAAAAATGCATGGTGCAAAAGTTCTTCGGAGACTAAGAGATAAGAAAATACATCTTTTGAGTGATGACATGACAATTTATAATACGAGTGATACACAAATTGCAATTAAAAAAAAGGGAAGTAGAGATGATATTTTGATTTAGAAGGAAGAGAGAGAGAGAGGGGGAGAGAATAAGAAGTATAGATGATATGTTAGCTGAGAACAAAAAATGGAGCAAAAAAGGAAGAACAAGGTAAGAGAAAGAAACTGTGCTTATGTGCCATGAAGTGGAGAACAGCATTATTAACATATTATAGGGGGGAAATTGAACAAACCACCCTAAACTATGGTGTTTGTAACAATTACACCCCTAAATTTTTAATTCGATCAATTACCGTCTCTCAAGTTTGATAAGTGTGGCAATTAACCTTTTGTGTCTAATCTGATTTAATTTGAGGTGGATGAGATTAAGAAATAGAGACTGAGGAAGAAGAAAAAGGTTGAGGAGGTGAGATAATTGTTTTTCTTCAAATGGCATATTTATCCTTTCATATCTTACTTAAATTAGATATAGAGGATTAGCAGCAACACTTATCAAACTTTAGGGAACATAATTGATCAAATTAAAAGTTTAGGGGTGTAATGGTTACAAACACCATAGTTTAGGGGTGGTTTGTGCAATTTTTATAGGCATCACAAAAAGAAAACTAAGATGTTGGGTGAGTTTGCTTGGCACACACCAGCCCAGATGTACCCTTTAAAAAAGAGCTTACAACCCTACACAACACAACTTATGAATTTTCATCTATCATCAATTATATCTAAAATGTATAAGATAAGACAATTTTCACCTTCACGAACTCAAGAAGTATAGACCCCTTTTGGTTTAGTATTTTTTCTTTTTGAAATTCAGGCTTGTTTTCACTCAAATTCTCTACAAAAGGTTTCATCTTCCCTTAAGTAAAAATCTGAATCCTAACCAAATTCCAAAAACCAAATAAGTTTTTGAAAGCTACTTTTTTTATTTTCAAATTTAGGTTTGGCTTTCAAAAACATGGTAGCAATGTAGATATAAAAGTAAGGAAGACTGTAGGTTGGAGTATTTGTAGGCTAAATTTTCAAAAACCAGAAACTTAAAACAAAATGGTTATTAAATAGGGCATAGGTGTCAAAATTTAATCCCTAATGAACCTTTTCATGCAATCCGCATGACAAAGGGAAAGGTATTGTGTGCAATAAAGAAATAGACCAATGCTTTGAAAGGAGAAAAAAATCCAAAATATACCGCATCAAAGATTAAATGAAATATAAAGTGCCACTTTCTAGTTTAACGATTTTTCGAGGAATAAATCGTTGTAGCTTGTGATTTACGAAGGCCTATGTTTATACTCTCAGTCCCAAATACTACAAATCAACAAACAAAGGTAAACAGAACCAAAAATTTCAATAATCCCATCCGCACAGATTAAGCATATAAAATCAAATCAAGCAAACGATTCGGAATTCAACTGGAAGAACTTCAAAACACTAATACCAATCGCAAATCACATCGACACATCAAGATTTTCTACATTTCAAACCTAATCTCCTCGCATTACCAAATCAGCAAAAATCGTTTCATAAATTTCGAAGAAATAAACTCAATCAGCTGAAAACACAAGTAAAAATGAAGGATGAGATCGAATCACCTTGGACGGATCGACTTTCGGATGGCATTTGATAACGGAGAGGACTCGCTCAATAACCTCCTCCTTGGTCAAGTGATCATCGTGAGATGAGAATAGCCGGACCGATCCGGAGGAACACGGCGGCGGCTGGCATTCCCGGCGAGCTAGGGCAAAGAATCGGATCGGAACTCTCACATGGCGAAGAACGGCTGCCCTTAGTGCCATTTTTGTTTTTTCTTTTCTTTCTTGCGGTGACTCTCAATTGCTCGAACAATTGTGACTTATTAATTAAAATTCGATAAGAAGGTGACTTTGGCATGCGCAACGCACGTGCCTTGTGATCTATCATTATTTTATATTTAAAATATAAATTACTATAATTTATAGGAGATTTTGCATGTATATTAAAAAAACAAAAAATAATTATGTATAGTACAATTCTCAAACTTATTTATTTGTGGCACAAAAATAAATGAAGTCTATTAATTTGCATTTTTCAATCACTCAAAATCGAGTGAAGTCAATCATTTGAATTGATAGAAATCTATTAGTTAAAGTGATAAAAGTCTAAAGTCTATCAATTGAACTGATAGAAATCTAGTGATGTTAAAATAATAATTTTGAACAAAATGTGTTATGGATGAAATTATTTTTTAAATATGTTACAGAAGGGCAAAAAAATATGCTATGAATGGACAGATTTCCGGGTTAATTGTGACAATGGGTTCTTTTTAAAAACTTACTATTAAAATGGGTCTTTTTTTAAACATGTTGTCAAAATGGGTCTAATTTTTTGTCTTTATGCGGTGATGACTTTAATTAGGTTAAAATATCATTTTGGTCCCTCAACTATGTCTATTCTATTTTAGTCTCTAGATTTTCAAAAGTTCAATTTTGATCATCAACTTTATCAAAAGCTTTAAAATATAAGTTAAAAGAAAAGTTAATAAAAATTGGATGAATTAGCAATAAAATAATAATATTATTATTTTATTACCAATCCTAAACCCTAATTATTATTTTTTTGCCAACTCATCCAATTTTTAATCATAGTTAATTTTTTTTTTACTCAATGACTAAAATAGAATAGAGATGATAGTTGAGGGACCAAAATGATATTTTAACAAAAAAATTATTTCTTTCTTCCTTTAGTTAAGAGCCTCGAGAGTGACTCCACCAAAAGATTAATTGACTTATTAAATACTTTTTAGAAATCTCACTTAGAAAGCTTTAAAAATAATTTAAATGGATGTATTTTAAAATTTTAAAAACCAAAAGTTAAACAATAGAATTACAAAAAAAAAAAAAGAATAATTAAAAAAAAAGAATTTTTATTTCAACTTTTTTTTTACATATATATTAAAAGCCTAATTTTGAAATATAATATTTTAAATATTATTTTTTCAAATACTATTTTTAAATTTTTTTAAATTCTTTTTTTTAGTAATAAAATTTTATTTTACTAAACATTAGGTTATTAGTAAAAATACATTACAATTATAAATATATAATTATTTATATTTAAATAATCATATTCTAAAAATATTTTGTTATGATTTAGGATATGATTACTTAAAATAGTATTTGAAAAAAAATAATATTTAGAATATTATATTTCAAAATTAGGCTTTTAAAATATAAATAAAAAAATATTTTTAAAAGTTGAAATAAAAAATTATTTTAAATATTTTATTTTAATTCTATTGTTTAACTTTTAGTTTTTAAAATTTGAAAATATTATTTTAAAATACATCTATTTAAATTATTTTTAAAGTTTTCGAATGACTTTTTTAAATATTATTTAATAAATTAATGAGCAATGATATAATCTTTGGATGAAAACACGCTCAGACGGGCCCTTAGCTTAGAAAGAAATAATTTTTATTTACTAATATTATGTTTTATTTTTTTACAAAGAAGAAGATGACTTTAGTATAGTCATCACTAAAAATTAAGAAGAAGATGACTCTTCTATAGTCATCACCACAAACTTTCTTTTAACTCCGTTACATTTTTTGAAAATTTTAAAGTGCTAGTGTCTTTACTAAAGTCACCACCGCATAAAGACAAAAATTTAGACCCATTTTGATAAAATATTTAAAAAGGGACCCATTTTAATAGTAAGTTTTTTTAAAAGACCTATTATTACAATTAACCCACAGATTTCCTAATTTATATTATACACAATGATTGTGCATTGTCTTGGTCATAATTTAATTAAACTTTGAAATCACAAATTTGTTCATAAAAGTTGATATTTTTCCATTCTCATCTTGTTCGGGAGTTACCCTTTATATCGTATTTGTTGTCTGTTTTCAATTTGAACTAAAAAAGAAAGTAGGTAATTTATATTTGTCAAGAGTATAAAATTGTAATTTTAACAGTTTTCATTTTATATGTGGCACAATAAAACCATCTGTCATCCACCATTTATTGTTACTGCTCTCGTATCTAAAATCTTTTAGGTCTAAATTCGCATCATTATTTAAAAAAATATATATATAGTTTACACGTAAAACAGCATTTTTTTTTCAAGTGAATTTTTTTTTTTTTTTATATATAATTTATATTCGCATCATTATTATATATATATTTTTTTTTTCTTCTCAAAAAAAAAAAACAGCATTTTTTTCAAGTGAAATTTGTTAGGATTGAAAATAACCCACTCTAAAATTATACAATATTTTATTTGGGATTTTTTAGTTGATTTCTTTAAATTAATTATAATTTTAATAATAATTGTTCTAAGTGGAGTTTTCATGTATGATCTAAAAAAACCAAATAAATTGCACAAATAACAGAAGTTTGAGCTTTTTTATTTTATTTTGTTTATAGCAAAAAAAAGTGTGGATTACCATAAAATGATTAAATTTTTCTCAATTAAAATCAAGTCAATTGAATGTTTTTAAAGTACCGAATGGGTCGGTGGCGCAGTGGTTTTATTGTTTAATTGTAAACCAGTTCAACACCAGCGAATCCCTGGAATCGGTATTTGTAATCTTCCTCCCCCAATTTGTACTAAAGAAGAAGAAAAAACTAGCTGAAAGCAAGTAAGTCCAACAGATTAAAATTGAGCAATGAAATTGATTTAAATAACTATTCGACTAATTAAAAACATTTAAGTTCAACCGATTGAAAGAATAATAATGTAAAAAAGATATGAGAAAAGGGCTTTCCTTGAGTTTGAAACTCGGGAAAAGCAAGGAAGCTCATTGGCGGGTGAAAACAAAAATATAAAGCACACACATTTATTATAAATTAAATATTTTGTAGAAAAAATGTTATAGTTGAATTTGTTACTATAACAATATCCCTAATAAATAAAATCAATATTTTTGGTAGCTCCACTTTTTCATTAACAGAATTGTTATTATTTTTGCTTAAGTTTCACGGTTGAACTAATAATAAAATCGGGTAGTTTCATTAATTAAGGTAAGTAAGAAATAAAAATAACAAAAGCTGGAATTGGCAAATTGGCACTATAAATGCCAAGTCAAAGTCATCCTTACCTGTCGCAAAGGTAAGACGACGTGTATTTAGGCCAATAATTTTCAATAATAGTAAATGCCAATAAATGAACCAAATACCATAAGATTTATGTCCTTTTATCACCATTACATCTCAATCACATTATCTAACTATAAATCACATCGAATTAAAAATAATAATTACAAGTAATTCAAAATTATCGAAAGTTTGAAGGTGTAAATGTTATACTTGAAAATGAAAAATATGCTATTAAAGTTTTTCTTTCAGTCTATTTGTTTAAAAAAAAAAACTGAAAAAATTGATTACATATTGATTTCATTATTTCGGAGTAATTGAGTTCACCACTACCGTTGTGAATATGAGTTTGGTCATGAAAATGTATAAATAATATATTATTTATTGATTTTATTATTTTATGGTGTATTTTTTTCTACAAACTTAAAAATAAAATCAGGTATGAAAAAAGAATTTAAAAAATCAAAATCTAAACTTGACTTTTATATTTCAAATTTACCAATAAATTCAAATATTTTGTTTAAGAAATAACTGTATATTTTAAAAGAATGTAAACTTCTAATTCAAAGTGGAGCTCCTTTTGACTTTTTAAAAAGATAACTTACGGTATAAAATGATTGAAAACACCGCTACACAAATTATATATATATGGGGTTGTTTGTTTGACCTATTTAGGTGGGAGTTACTATTAGAAATTATCAACTTTTCCTCAAAACTTACATCCAAACAAGTTTTTATTAACTCATCTTTATTTATACTTTTAAAAATAACTTTCATTTCTAATCATTCATTTTTAATCACTCATTTATAATTACTTATTTTTAATTATTCATTTCAAATCAATTAAAATATATCATTTTTAACAATTTATTTTTAATCATTTACTTTTTAACTACTAAAAATAACTACTCATTTTTAAATCTACGTCCAAACAAGATTTTAACTATAACTCATCTACACAAAAACGATATTCAAACGAGTTTTTGACACAAACTCTCAATTTTTAACTACTCAATATAATTCTTTAACCCAGAAACTACCTAAATATGTCAAACAAAGAGCATCTATATGTGTTTGTGTGGGATTTTTTGTTAAATAATGAACTAGTTATCAAATGATACAAAAATCATTGAAACTATACCTCTCACGTGTCTTTGAAAATTATTTAGTAAAATCTTTAAATTTTGTGTGATAAAATTTCTATTTAGTCTCATATATTTTAAGGGTGTGTTTGGGCCCCCGTTTATGTAAACGGCCGAGTTGGTTATAATAACTCAACCGATGTTTGCCCCACCGTTTATTATAAACAGTGGTTACCTAAACCTGCGTGCCAATTTATCTAAACTTACGTGCCCGTTTATCTACACCTTACATATATTACTTTTTGTTACATAACCAGCCCCTCAAACACCGTTTATCATAATCCATGTTATAATAACTTGCCCCCCAAACACCATTTATAATAACCTACCGTTTATCATAACCCATCGTCTATAATAACCAAACTGATGCCCCAAACGCACCCTAAAGCAAAGTGCTTAGTTTTCGTACCATTTAAGCCAACAACAGCCTTAATACAAAATTTTAAAAAAATTATAAGCTGACCTTTTAAATTAATACGAAAATAAAAGGCCAACGTAAATTACAGAAATATTTAAAATATTAGATCAGAACCGATCAACGTAATCGGTGGTTTGTGACCGTTGATATTGGAAATGGAGTCAAATTCCCTATGATCTAGGGGGCCCACCATCCAACTGATGACGTGGATCACTTTAATCAAATACACAGTCAACTTATAAGCTAGGTTCTGTGCGAGCGTGTCACACCGCATTAAAATCCCCATTGTCGACATTAACTTTGACACGTGGCGACCCATCACTCGAGAGCTTAGTTATTGCCCTTGCGCCTTTCCTTTTAGCGGGACCCGCCCTTTCTAGTTGAATTGAACAAAATAACAAATTGTTTATTTTTGTTTTAAATTCAAATGTTGTTCTATTTTGACATAATTTCAATTTTTATTTTTATATTCTAAAAAAATTCATGATGATCATTTTTTAAATCATACGATACTTTTTTAGGAGGGTTTTGTTGGTTAAATTTAAGAAATATTAAGATTAAGTATTTACTGATTGTTTTTTTTTTAAATTACATTAAGTTTTGGGACTATTCAGAACAACTATTTGTTTTTAATTATTGATAATAATAATTTTTCATATTTCTACTCATTTATTTTTAACTATTTAAAATAATTTTTCACTTTTAACTCCAGGTTTCTAAAAATATATTTATAACTATCAAAATAACTCTCTATTTTAATCACTTATTAAAAAAAAATCCATTTTTAATCATTTTTTGAACTACCTAAAATAACGATTTTTTAAAAAAGTATGTGTCCAAACAAACTATCGTCACTAGCTCATCTAAAAAAAGTTACATTCAAACGAGTTTTTTGTTACAAATTCTCCATCAAAAGGAGTTTTTACAAAAATCGCAAATTTTTAATTATTTAAATAACTCCTCAAACTAATTCTTTTTCCAAAACTTCATCCAAACACCTCTTTAAACACTTAAAAGTTTTTTTTTCTTTTTAAGTACCTTTAAACACTTAAAAGTAGTCTTTGTTATATTTTTTTAATCTGTTTTTAGGATGATCTTCTTCGAATATTGCTACATTCACATTTGATTATTTATTATATTAAAATTATTACTATTATCCAAAACAGCCTTTTAATGCTTAAGATATTGGCTAGAGAGGATTTGGGATTATTACTATTATTTATTATATTAAAATTATTACTATTATCCTACAGTAGGATGATAGGACATTTGAAAGGATTTTGTTAACAATATGATGAATTTTTAATAGCTAATAATCAGATTATATAGTTTCAATGATTTAAAATATAGCAACATTGTTTAGTCCTAAGTCGCTTTTATCTATTTCATCTATTCGCACGCAATATTGAAATCGAATATTTTTTGTCCTTATATGTCTATTTAATCTTCATATATATTTTTTGAAACATGTTAATCTTTATATTTTAAGCCATTGATGTAGTCATCAAAATTAATAATATAAGCATAAAAAAAATGAGAAAACTATATATTTGTTTTGAATTCGTTGAAGTGTGAAGATTCAAGCAATTATATTTTAATCATACGATTAATGGTTGGTCGAACTATCTTTATCCGATGTTCTAAAAAAAATAAAAAAATAAAAATCTTTATCCGATAAGAAAAGGTCGGTTCGCATTTTTTATTTCATTTTTACCATATATGTTTAGTGTTGTACAATAGTACAATCGTCTTTAAAAAAACCATAGTATTAATAGCTAATTATACAAAAAAAAAACATAATGTTGAATAAGAATAACCTTAAATTTAAAAAATAAAATGGTTAATGAAGGGCTAATTCAAATTAATACATTTTTAGATACTTCACAAACTTTTTTTTTTTGTCAGTCTAATTGTAATTAAAGAAGAGTGTCGAACTAAATATATAGATATTTTTATGATATTCGCACTCAATGAAATTACAATTATTAGAAAAAATAAACACACACACAATCGACTGGCATAATAGCATAACTAATAAAGAAAATCTATCAAGCCATGCACTAGAAGTATCACATAAAATGTTAAACTAAAAAAATATAAATTTATCCAAAGATTATTAAGTCACAAAACGATTAAAATAAGTATATACTCAAATAAAAATTGAAATGAAAATTAGTCATAAATAGAGGAACGTACAACCCCCACGAAATGACTTGTTGGTTCAAATTTATCATTTTACTTATGTTAAATTATAACACATGCTTAAAATTGTTCGACAAGTTTCAAATATATTTTTGAAATAAAAGTTTATTTTTTAACCTTTTCTAAAAGTAAAATTCTTTCTTGACGTTTTAACTTTCAAAATAATTGTCAATAGTATTAATAGGACTACATTGGTGAAGAGTTTGAATCTCCCCATTTCTAAATATTGTAATATAAAAAAAAATCAAAAATAAAAATAATTATTTAAATTTATTATTATGTTTACAAATGTCCTTTAAGAAAAATTTCATTTAAATAAAGGATAACATTTTGACACTACTAAATTATATAGTTTTGATGTACATGATAACCAAGAATTTCCAACTATCTCTAAATATATCATTTAGGCCAACTATCTCTAAATATATCATTTAAACCTAATTTACATGAGTATACTGTAAATATGGTCTGTGTATTTATTTTCTTTTTAATTGGGCAGGTATGTTTTCCAACTTTTATAGGAGGTGTTATGATGAGGAGTGAGGAGTTAATTTGAGAAGTTATATTGAATAACTACAAATTGAAAATTATTACAAAAAAAATTGTTAAGATGTGGTATTTTTGTATAAGAGTTGTAAAAACTTGTCGGATGAACATTTAAAATGAATACTTAAAAAAATGATTAGAACCAATGAATTATATTTATTAGTATAAATGATAAATTATTTTAAAAATTTACAAAATCTTATTTAGACCTAAGGTTTGGATGAAAAGTTAGTAAATCATCCATCTAAAACTTCACACCCCTCATACATTAGCTGCCAAATTAGTTTTCTCCGCTATAATATTTTACAACGATTTAAAAGTTTAACAGCTTGAATAAATCTTTTCAAAGCCTGATAATTAATTAAATTGAAACCTTCCAAATTGAAAGAGTGTTTTAGTGCAATTCAAACCATATAAACAAAAAGAACAATGAATAAAATTCAACAAATCTCAAATCCCAAAGTCTAATTAAAGTGGTCGTGTATTTTTGTTTTTTAATAAATATTATTCTTTATTGTATTGAAAAAAGAGTAGCAAAGAAACCAATCCCTGACACCGCGTGGCCTTTGGATTAGAAGTCTAAAATGAAACCAGAAGGGTAGAATCGTACTTTTACCAAATGCATTACCATCAACAATCAATTTTATGGTCAAATGTCAACGGTAGATGAAATCAACGGTTGTGATTCACTCTCCCAAAATCGGCTATCTTCCTCGACCGATTCGCCGGAACCCTAATGGCGCCGGAGAAAGAAATCTCCGGCGGTGTTGTCTTCAGGTTCCAATTCCGGTTCGGACTTGCTCGAACCAGAGGACTCAAACAAAATGCGAATCCAGAAACGTTCTGTGTTTGCCCTAACCTTCTCGGAGCCGCCATTGGAGACGGATGAAACTTCTGAGAAATCGGACCTTCGGTTTCTTCTTCTTCTTCTTCTTCAGAGTCCGATACTGTTAACGGCGACATTCCGCGTTCGATCGCCTGAGACTGTTTCCGCCGTTCTCCGCAGCAGCCGGCGGCGGCGATCGATTGCTGCTGCTTGATCTTACGGCCGTGGAAGATCGTCGAGAACCACGACGGCGATGAAGACGACGAATCGCGAGGATTTTTGTGATGATTCTTCTCGAATTTCTCAGATCTATTCCTGAAAAGCTTAGACCAGAGCGAGAATTTACTCTTCCGTTTCCGATCGAACGAGCCGCCTGTACTAACGAATGTAGTGTTCGCAGTGTTGTTCGTTCTGCAATTAGGTCCGATTTGTGGAGTACTGTAGAATCTCTGATGGCGATTTCCGCGATTGCGATCGCGATCGCAATCGCTCCACAAATCTTCATCAGATTTCGAGCGATGATCGTAAGGAGAAACAGAGCGAAGAAAAACGAGCGGCGGCGGCGGCGGCGGAAGAGGTGAATCGTCCGCCGTACTAATACCCGCTGCGGTGGCGTTGGCGGCGGAGGAACGGAGCGGCGATTGCTTCTCCGCCTGTTCCTGAGCGGCGATGATCGAAACAATACGCTCCCGTAAACAGGAAGCACAGACGCCGATGCTGCTACTGAAGTCGAATTTGTGCTTCTTGCACTTCATTTACTGGCGAAATCGAGCTCTGATTGAGGAGTTTCAATGGCGGATCTGTGGAGTTTTCAGGAGAATTTTAATGGCGGATGAGGAAAGCGAAGAAGAAATTTCGTTGAAGAAGGAAATGAAATTTAACACGACAGAGTCGCCGGTTGGAATATAGTAACTATTTATAAGTATAAATGGATTGTGCTTTTTGGAAAGACGGGACTGTTAACTTTTTTTAAAAACAATTATTATTTAGATTAATAAAGTTTTATTTAATTAGTGAATTAATAAAATCGGATAAAGATGAATAGCCGGTTATGCCGGTCGTAGTTGCGTTTCTCCGGATCTGTTTGTTTTTATAGCTTTGGCTGTAATTTTCTTTATTTGACAACGATATATGTTGTTTAAGAAAAAGCATTACTGTTATTAAAAAAAAAACATTACTTATCAATTTTTATTTTTTACTTGTAATCTTTTTTTTTTTTTAATGAAACTAAAATCTAATTTCTCTCACGGGATTCTTGTTTTCTTCCATCTCTCAGTTTTTGCTGGTCTCGAGTTTTGTTAAAATAGAAGTTAAAAATAAAAAGTAAAAAAACAAAGTTTTTTTCTAAAAATAAAAAATCTTAAATAAAAAGTAACGACATTTTGATAGCAAGTTTGAAGTATAATTTTCTTTTTTTTTAAGGAAACACTATAATCTTCAAGTTATGACCATATACATTGTATCAGTTTTTTTTTTTAGTAAAAATGGTTCTTTTATTAAAAAGAAAACATAATGTCCGTCATTAAACTATACTCTTGATATTTTGTTAATTTTTATGCTCTTAATAATGTTTTTTTTTTTAAAGTATGCTCTTAATAATTTAGTAATTTAATTTTTTAGTACAAATAAATAATTATCTTGGTAGTAGTTTTTCTTTTTAAATGTTGTTGACATTTTTTTATTATCAAACAATTTAGTTTTTTGCAGGTTATAAGTTTATTTTGGCTTTCGAAATAAAAATACCTAGTTATAATTAGTTTGTTTTTAAAAAAATTAAGTACGTTAATGATTTTTTTTTAGTACATTAATGAATTATAATTATGCTAGTGTTCAAGATTAGAATATTATAATGGTATGAATGCATGAACAAATTACTTCCCATCTAAAAATTGAATTATTATACGAGGGTTAGTGATGCAGTTGGTTATGTTATCTTATTGATATTTGACTCTCATATTATTTTAAAGTAGTTGTGCCTCTATGTAGGGTTTGTTGGTCTCCTTCCTCCATTATATACTCAAAAAAAAAATTTAAAAGAAAATTGAATTGAAAATTGATTTTTTTTTTAGAATTTACTATCAGTAACACATTTTACCTTTTATATTACATTTGCAGCACAATTTCTAAAATAATTTAATCTATAACATATTAATTTCTATTAGTGATAAAATTCAACCAGTGATAGAACTTAATTTGAAATTCTATCACTAATAGAAAATTCAAGCGGTGATAGAAGAAATCTTTCATTTATTGAATTCTATCACTAATAGAATCCAGCTAACGATGGAATTCAATTTGATTTTTTAGCTACAAATAAATTAGTTTTGATTTTATGCTATAGATAGAAATATTTTGTCATTTTTTTGTTATACATCCAAAATCCCTTTTTGTTTTTTTAAAAAAGCACAATAAATCCTATGATGGCTGGTTAAAAAAAAAATCCCATGATGATAACTTTTCTTGGTAGGCTAGTGATATTATTTTATAAATTATATTTTAATTATTTGATTTATTTTGCTTCCAAGTTTTTATTTTTTAAATTAGGAATAAAATTTTGTATAGAGTTTATTTTATTAATATTTTATGACATCTAATTGATTAAGTTAACATTTTGTTTGTTGATAATTTTAACAGAAACCGTTTTGGAAATTTGACATCTAACGTAGGTATTAAAGAGCTTGGAAATTATTTTTCCTTTGTTCAAAAAATAAAAGAACAATTTATGTGTCACATCAATTTGCCGGATTTTATTTTTATTATTATTAATTTATAAAAAGGTGTCTACACTATTTATTGAAATTAAATAAAAATTCTGATTTAAGAGGCAAAACGAGATATTTTTATAATTCTAAACTATTACGTAATAAGTTTTGAAAAAATAAAACTATCAAAGTGAACTCGAAAATCTATGATTAAAATAGACGTTTTTAAATATGTTAACCAAAATAAAACAATCATAAACTAACTAACAAAAATGGAAATTAAAACCAACATAATCCATGTGTTGATATTTTGTAGAAGTGTACCACTGTCATCGATTTTATATGGATTTTTTTTTTTAAATAAAATTTTATATGGATTTATTATATATTTACATGGGCAATATTTGACCTTTTCTTCGTTAGTAACGGTTTAAACTATGTATATGACTATTAAAAAAAAAACCTAGGTGGGTGAATGTCATCTTTGTTTCTTCTTTTTTTATTCTAATATCGGTCATGTTCAAACCGACATGGGTGTACATCGACTATTATTATAGAGTTTATTATATTTGAATGTAAAAAAAATCTATAGAAAATTAAGTAATTATAAATTGAATCTATTATTTATCAATTTTTCTATGCCGTTTAACTATGAAGTCATTCTATATCTTAAACATTTTAATTTAAAGAGATTTATGATTTAAACATGGCGAAGTTAATTCAACCGCTCTAAATTGTTAGCTATAATTTAATTGACTTCAATCAAGTGAAATTCAAATTAATATATTTTAATCGAGCAAAAAAAATATATATATATATATATATATATATAGAGAGAGAGGTTCAACGATTAAAGATTACAATTTACTACCTACATCATATTTATATTTATTTAAGTTAAATATATGTCAATATCCGGCTTTAAAAGAGTACAAAAATTAATAATATGTAACTTGCCACTGATTGTTTTTTAGATTTGTACCTATTTGCCTCCTACATTTTAAACTTGTTTCAGTTTGATATTTTAACATAAACAATATATAATTAATTCTAAAAAAACTAATTTTATGTTTAATAATAAAATTTGCATATTTTTTTTAGTTCATAAAATTTGCATCTAATGTATCATTTATTCTACTTATTTGTTTTTCTAGTTCACGAGCATACTAGACTTCTGTTGCAATTTAAAATTTCAATCTGGCTTAAAGTTCGATTTCATAATGAATAGATACGTTTATTTTTCAAAATTTTATTAGACAAAATGAGGAATTCAAGTACTAAATAGATTAATCCATTAAACTTTAAATTTAACAAATAAAAGTTTTGTTTAAACAAAAAATATATTAAAGTTCCATTTTTTTAGATTAATATACTAAGTTTGTTATGAAAATTATGTCCATTTCGTTTTCAATTAACAGGGCATGCTTTCACTATTTTGCAAACAAGTTTGATTTTTTTAACCAAAAAAACACACACATAAACACTCCACAATAAGCATAATTTTTTCAATTACAATAACTATAGACGAGATAGATTGAATCCATAACCTTAAATATCCGCTAATGTATTGAGTCATTACTCTTCTTGATCATATTAATTTTAATAATTTAATCTTAACTCAACTTTTAATAGAGTGATTCAAACACCTATAAAAGGACAACGCAATATTAAACATGGGTTTTGGATTCTGACCTAAATTTCTCAAATAAAAAAATTATGTTATGAAATGCAATAAAAAAAAATTGTTTAGCCAATAAATGGAGGGTGTAATCGCACCCTTTTCCCACTCCCATCCATAATCTAAAGTGGATTGAATTATCTTTTTCTATAGATTAATTAATTCCGTAAATGGCGATTATTGTTTCATTAAACAAGTGCCCCCTTAATTAATTCCGTAAATGGTGATTATTATTATTATTTTCATTAATAAATTGACCCTTTTTGTTGTTCATGTTTTAATTCCAGCCGTTGGGTTTTGCCTCTATATTCATCATGTACACACTTTGAAAAAAGAACTTCCAGATTATGATTGCCGCTGTGCATGGTCCATGTTCATATTTTGTACTTTTAACTTTTTCATTTTATTTATTAGTATTATTTATATCATAATTTGACATGTCAATCTCAAACACTAAAGGACTGTTTGTTTGACATATTTAGGTAGGAGTTAGTAGGAGGAGTTATTAACTCCTCGTAAAAAAACCTACATCCAAACGAGTTTTTATTAACTCCTCCTCATTTTTACTTTTAAAAATAACTCTCATTTATAACCACTCATTTTTAATCATTTTTTTCAAATCAATCAAAATAAATCATTTTTAACCATTCATTTTTAATCATTCCTTTTTTAACTACTAAAAATAACTACTCATTTTCAAATCTTCATCCAAACAAGATTTTGACTTTTAACTCTTCTATACAAAAACTACATCCAAACAGAGTTTTTGACACAATTCTCAATTTTTAACTCTTTAACATAACTTCTTAATATAACTCTTTAACCTAAAAACTACGTAAATATGTCAAACAAACATCCCCTAAATGGTTTACATTAAGGAAATAATAGTTCTAATTTATTTTATTTTATGAATATGAAATAACAACATTAATATTTGTTGAAAATTCGTCGATCTTCTACGGTATAGGTAGTACATTATTCCCCATCCTATTGTGCTTATAAAAAACATTTTCTCCCCACTAATTTCTTCATTCCCTACCTATTGTTCAGCTAAACTAACAGCCTCTCCCTTCAACTAGATATATCCCTGCTTCTAATTCAATATAATTTAAATTTTATCATCAAATTTAGAATTTATGTGCCAAGCCTATTGAACATACATATATAATATACTTGCACTATAAAAATTGCATGTTTACATTTCATAAAGTTGTTTTTTTCTACAAATACTTTATGAAGCATGTGTAGCAATCACAGCAATACAGGTCAAAATGTAGACATATTGTTACGTACAAATTTCAATATATCACGCAACTTTTATTGTATTACATAAAACATAAATAATAATCAAATCCTAGAAGAAAGCTTTATTTTATTTATTTATTTGTATTTACTGTTTTTGGAATCGGCCCTAGAAGAAAGGTTGATATATCATAATTATTATTATTCTTTTTAGTAATATAATTTGAAAAAGAACATTGGTTAACCCAAAATGGGAGAGTCGAAATAAGTTTTTTTTTTTTTTTTTTTTGAGATTACAACAATTGGAGGTGGAAAAGACTCGAACCTAAGACCTCAAAGTCATTAGGTATACATCGATGTTGCTTTAGCTATTGCTCTATTGGCGAGTCGAAATAAGTTTAACCAATAGCAAATTTAATTGTCGTGTATATTACTAACAAATTTAACCAATTAAGATGTTATTGAATGAGTCAGTTGGCACAATGATTTTATTGTTTGGTTGTAAACGAGTTCAACACTAACGTTCCGTCTACCCTCTCCGATATACATTAAAAAAAAAACCCAATTAAGATGTTCACTCGTTGACTTGAAAACATAAATAATATAAAAATCATATTTGAACGTGTTGATGCCAAAATTTGGTCTCAGGATCAACAGTAAATTTGTATTTCGTTGGGACGAATACGTGAAAAACAAACAATAATTATCAATGGACACCGGAGTTGTTTTTAGGTTTAGAATTAGCTTACCTTGTGACTACTTGGTTTAGAAATATATAGGAGGCGGGTTGACCACTTTTGGTAAAAAAAATAAATTATAATGATAGAAATATTCTTTTGGGTGAGTATTTCTAACTTAGGAAAATATTCTTTCTTCGGCCGAGCCTGTTTTTGGGTCTACCCTCTTGTAATTGAGTTGGTGAGTTTCATTCGGTCTTGACCACGAATTTCGCCCATAACAGAATACATTTTAATGTCATAGTACGAATTTAAGTTTATACAACTAAAAATTCACGAATTTAAATCATCATCCCATCTTTAAAATAATAATAATAATAAAATTAGATATATGTTTTTTTTCCTAGAAAAGCTAAAAGCATTTTTATCAATCTCTTTTTTAATACGATAGAAAATTTGAGGGATTATAGCTTTTTTTTTTTTTTTTTAAAACAGGAATTATAGATTTTATAGCTGTTAATATGTTGAGTTATACCAGTGAAATTCAAGGAATAAGTCGTGTATGAGGACTAAATTGTGAAAATAATTGCCACAATTTGAATTTTTTTGTCTTTAATTAAATATATAATATAATTAATATTTATCATAAGTATAATTTAGGATATTAATATAGTATTTTGTATTATTAAGACATTATTATGTATTAATAGTACAATATTATATATTAATATAATCTTATGTATTAATCATATTATATAATTTATGTGCCTATTTTTTTTTTATCTGGCATACTCCTAAAAATACCCCTATATAAATTAGTTTGTTTAGTTTCTGATCGTAAATATTATTATGAATTATTTAGAAAAAAAAAATTATTATGAATTAAATTCAAGAATAAATTGTAACAATTTTTTTTTTACAAGGACTAAATCATTACAACTCAGTCAAAACCAAAAGGAAGTGGTTTTTAATTTATTATTTATCAAGAAAAACACCCAAAAAGCAAACTATTTTTCTTAGGAATGAAAAAAGAAAAAGAGAGGGCAATAATGAGCTAATGAATGCGTTCGTTGAGTTTGATAATTTAAGCATTTGAAAATGAGTGGTCCCCCAAAAAACAGATGATTTTGAATGTAGACCACCAAAGTTGGTTATTTACCTTTTAGCCATCACGCTTTAGGCACGTGCTATTCTGCCGCTACCTTTGTTTAGTTGTTGTGGTGGGCCTCCACCTCAGGGGCGGCCCACTAGATAATTGCGGATTTATATCTCAATTTGACCGCTACGAATAGTATAGCCCGCCAGACAAATTGGATTTAAATCAAATTTAATTTTTTTAAAAAAAAAGTCATAATTTGTTGTTAAATTTTCATCTAATTATTGGGAGATGGAGATACTTTGTAGGTTGATTTTTTGGACATATGTAAGTAGATTATTAATAAATCGTTTGCCTCCTGGTCAAGTGGGTATCAAGTAAATAAAAAGTGAAGGATTAAATCAATTGTATACTTATTTAATCAATTTCTTATAAATTTTGTTTACATGCTAAAATATATATTTTAGGATTAAATAATCAAGATGTAAATAAGTCAGTCTAGATGGTTATAGATAAAGAAAATTTATTAGTTGATTATTAAGCCCCGTTTGATAACAATTTTATTTTTTATTTTTTGTTTTTTAAATTAAAGCCTACAACAATTATCTTACTATATTTTTTTCTTATTTGGATATCTACATCTTACCTATATTTTAATAAATAAAACCAAAATTTGGAAACAAAAAAAAATAGCTTCCAAAAAATTGTTTTTGTGTGTTTGAAATTTGGTTAACATTCACTACTTTCTTAATGAAAGATAAATATATTATAGGAAACATGTAGCATATAGTAGGAAATTTGAGTAGAAATAAACTTAAATTTCATAAATAAAAAACAAAATGGTTATCAAACGGGGTCTAAATAATCATAAAAAGATCGAATATATATTGTTGAGATGTGCTGCTCCAGCGAACGAGGGTGCGAGAGCAACACCTCATTGTGAAAACGGATTTTCGCTTTTCGCATTTCTTCCATTGGTTGCGAAACCCATTCAACTTGTTAACTTTTGGTTATCCAATAATATATGATGTTGGTTGAATTGTTATAGATAAAAATGATGTAGTTTAAGTTGTTGTTTTATTTTTTAAACAGTAGTTTTAGTTTTTATTTTATTAAGCAAGTATGTTTTTAAGTGCGTAGTTTTAGTTGTATATTCATCTTAGTAAATTACAAATTTTGCATTATAGTTGAGTCTATTATCGTTGATAAATGCTAAAATTAATCGATAACAATCATTACAAAAAAATCACGTTAACTATCAGAAAACAAAATTCGTTTAAAAATAAAAATTTGGAACTCCTTGGCTCGTTTTAAAAATATATAAATAATAATAATAATAAAGTCTGTTTTTTTTTTTAATAAAAAATAATAAAATCTTTTGTGGGGAGGAAAGTCATCTAATTATAGGATAGAGGGATACTTGTAAAATTTTATTAGTTGTCAAACAAAAATGATTCTCAATTTATAAATATATAAAAGTGGTAGACAATTTTGAGAGTAGTGGATAAGGATTATGAATAAAAAAGTTATGTATATGTAAAGTCAATTTTTACTACGCATTACTATTTTGTAGAAGACAAAATTGAGTTAGAATATGACTATTGGATTTTAAAATATATATATAAACGACTTGTCAAAAACCGTTTGAATTGCGTCATTTCTTAGTTTATTATTTAATGTAAATTACGTAGTTAGGTTCCTAAATTTTCCATTTGGCCGCAGCTTGATTAAATAAAAATAATCACAAACGTTGAAAAATAAAAATAAAAATAGAGCACATGCTTCACATTTACATATGAATGGAAATCTAGGTTGTCATTTTTATTCGTCAATACTAGAAGGGACCATTGGCAATGCTAAACTATTGTAGTTAGCGTATATAATTTGAACTTGATGTCAATTTAATACACTATTTGAACATTTCATTGTAGTCTTTAGAATACGAATTCTCATATTTATTGATATATTAAATGTTAGCAAGTTTCATGCGACAATATTTTCTCCTTACTTGAACAACAACAAAAAATTTAGTATAAGAAAATATATAGACATAATCTAATATTCCCTAGTGTAAAAGTTACATAAATACCGGGAAAGATTTGAACATGTCATTTAAGCTAAATGACAATGTTTTTTAGTTATTTAACTCTCTTTTTTTTTAGGTCATAACAATTGGGAGTTGAGAATTTGAATCCATGACCTCTTGATCATTGAGTGTACAACGATACTATTGTTCTTGTTAGCAATTTGAATGGTTTTTTAATACAATAAAAGATTGAGATACTCAATCAAACCACATATCTCATGATTGATAATACATCAATATATCAATTGAATTATGTTCGCTTTGATTATATTCAAATAGTGCCTATTGAAATGGTCAGTAAAAATAGTTATATAGATTTGTGATATAAAACTAATTAAAAGATTGTGAAATTCAAATTATTATAATTAAAATATTGTTGAAATGAAAAGAAAAAACTTGTCTAATTCAAATGCATAACTTATTTGTAATAAGTCAATATATCACATTAGTTTCTTTTGGTACAATATATCACATTAGTTGAACTACCATATAACTTAAAAAAAAAAAAAGTTAAATTGGTTAAACAAAAAAAAGTGAAATATGCCCCACATAGCAATTCTTTTGCTATAACGTCTTTTTTGTTTGAAATTTCTTCACATAGCAAAACAATTGCCTTTTTTTTCCTAAAAAAAAGAAGCAAAATATTTGTTGTCCTTTATAACTATAGCATTTAATTTTTTAAAAAAGTACATGTATAACATATTTAGGGTTTTTTTTTCAATTTAGTTATCCATTAATACTATTATCGAATTAATTGGAGATTATTAAGTGAATCATTTTACAACAATTTATTACCACATACGTAATTATGATGAAATATTTTTAGTTTATTTTTGTTATACTTGTAAAATGAAAATAATAATAATATTATTATGAAGCCATTTCCAGCAAAATAAAGGAAGAAGACGTAATTGAAGGCTCGACTAAGTGGGCTGGCGTCCCAACAAATAATTTGGGTCGCGTTGTTATAACTTAGGATTAGAAGGTTTGTTACGTGTAATAAATCAGCCCCATTTAAAACAATAATAAATAAATAAATAAGAATTAAGCCCAAAGTCTACCAAAATAAAGCCTATAGGCCACAATAAATAGGTAAAGTCATCCTTCATTTTTAGTTAAATTTCAAACGCAGTCCATAAAATTTTTAAAAATTAATAATTTGATCCCTACTATTTAAATTTTACATTTCAATTATTATCTTTTGATTTTTTTTTCTCGAATATAAATTAGAGAAGGGGATTACAAACTCTACATTATTGCTATTAATTTTCAATGAAAACAATGTGCAACCGTGGTGTTGAAATACATTATCATCAAACAATGAGTCATTCACTCTTTCGATGATTATTATTGTTTGATAAACACAAGAATAGTTTCTATCATTAGTAACCATTGTCAAATTGAGTGACGAATAGCTATCCATTTAATGAAAACATTCTCGTATGAGTTTATTAAGGGTGAAATAAGTAGTTGGTTGGACAAAAATTAGTTGAAAATTAACAATTTAATTGAAAATCGGCGAATCCAATTTTATCAAATCAACAACTTAATATCTTCTAAAAAAAAAAATTCAACAACTTAATAGAAAATATCATCTCATTAACACGTGTAAGTTTTTTGTTTTTTTTTTTAAATATCTCATTAATAAATGTTGACATTAATCACACTTGATTGGTTTCAACCAATCTTGATTTATATTAAATTAGCGATTTTTTAATTGTTTTTTGCTACTTGAGGTTAAAATTGATTTCAACAAGTATAATAATACAAGGATATCAATGTATACTCGATAATCAATAGATCATAAATTCGAATAGATCATGAATTCGAATCCCTCAATCCCCAATAATTGTAACTTAAAAAAAAAAGTTAAAAAAAAGTTTACTTTCATATTTTATTTTCAAAACTCAACAACATTTTAACGGGCCATATTTTAACTCGTAAGTTATTACTATTTTATACTTCATGATACTTGAACTAGGTCTCTTTTTTTTAGATAAGTTAAACTAGGTAAACGTATTTTTATTCAATTTAAATAGTATGACACCAAATAGGTTGATGACATGTTGATTACTTTGATTGGGGGTAATCCATTTTAACTACACGATTCACTTAACAAAATTGATATTTGACTCATTTTGTTAGAGACGTTATACCTCCTAAGACTAATTTTAAAAACCATTAATAGTGCTTTTTTAAAATAATTACTCAAAGGGTGTTTGGGATTTTGTGTTGAGTAGAGGAGAGGAAGAGAAATCTCAACTTTATTTTTAGGACATCAACCTCTCTTCAATTCCTCATCGACCTCTCTTCCAACCTCACATCAAATATTTTATTTAATATTTAAAATCTCATATCAAACATTTTTTTTAATTATCAACCATATAATATAATATAAAATACATTTTATCTAATATTATCAACTGTCACATCAAACTTTCTCTATTTTTCAACCACATAATATAAAAAAACTTTATAAATTTTATAAAATTTAATTAATTAATATAAATATGTAAGAATTACATTAAAAAATACATATATAAAATATATATTTTTTACAATATAGACCCTACAAAACACTAATCTCAAAACAACTATTTCATATCTCTAAATCACTTAACCTGTCCTCTTTTCAACTCCAAAATCTAATTACCACCTTATAATATAGCAAAAAATGTTATCAAAATAGTGAAGTAGAAATGAATTAATACCAAACTAAATAACTAACCGTGTCACCCACAACAAAACATATCATGAGGATTCATTTTAAGTTTTTAGGTTCCATAATATTTTATTTTATTTGTCTTGAATATGTGAATTGAGACGCACAACAAACCCTAATACATATTTGTTGCCAATAAAAATGTAGGATAGAAATTAAGAACAAAAAATTGTTTAATTTTGGAAAGAATGGAGGAATATAATTTGTCCCTCCCAAAGTTGACTTTTCAACGTCCAATTTAGTAATTACAGATATTACATCTGTACCCTTCCATTACGCGCTCCATCTTTGTCGCCCAATCTCACTCCAAGAACCTGCTCTGCGTCTGAAACTCGCCAGTTTTCTTTGGAGAAGCCATTGAAATCAGCTCAATGGCGAAGTGGAATTCTCTCTCCGCTTCGATCATGAAGCGGCTGAAGCTTCACCACCAGATCAAGAGCACTATTCCGGCCTCAGCGCCGGCCAGATCCTTCACCACAAGCGAGGGGCACCGTCCCACCATTATTCATAAACGCAGCCTCGATATTCTTCACGATCCGTGGTTTAACAAAGTATGCCTTCCGATTCTCTTTCGATTTTTGTAATTTCTTGTCTGATTTGGTCCTGTTGTTCTGTATTGATCGTTACTGTATATAATCATTGCGAGATTTGGTGCCATGAGTTGTTCGATGGAGCGCATGCTTAGTCTAGTGATTTTCGAATCATTATGAGAGGATTTATTGATTACTTCGTGTAATTAAGTAGCGAAAGCAATTATGCTTGAAATCTGTTTGACAATCAAATCAA
The DNA here is from genome assembly GCA_036507275.1 of Sicyos edulis. Lineage (NCBI taxonomy): Eukaryota > Viridiplantae > Streptophyta > Magnoliopsida > Cucurbitales > Cucurbitaceae > Sicyos > Sicyos edulis. The sequence goes on along the minus strand of CM071857.1, from coordinate 1,935,812 downwards.
CTACTACTAAACCTATTTGACTGATTCCTTTAACTTACTGCATGATTATTGATAATGGTTCTTGTTCTTGAGTATCAACATGTAACTGTCGGTTACTGGATTGAGCTGGTGTGATTTTCCTAAGAATTAATGATGCATGATAGAGTTTACTTTTATAAGTTGAACTGACGAGTTGGTGGCGATCGAAGGTTATTAGATTAGCGTTTTCAAAATTCCATCTAATTAGATCCCATGTCCGAAACCCACTTGTTACATTGATTTGTAGACACCTATTTCGTAAATGTTTGTTGGTGCCTTGTTTAGGGACAAGCGTGGTTACTCCCGATATATTGGAGGGAAGCTCCAATTTTCCGGTTTCTATAAAACAAAAAAATCAATCTAATTAGATGGTTTGTGTACTGGTTGCCAAGCTTAGCACAATCATGAGCTGAAATTAAAGGGTCCTGGGCTTTACGATCGGCACTGTTTTTATTTATTTATTTTTAAATGATCGGTTAATGCACTGCATTTGTTGCTTTATTTAGCACTGTTTGAGGGTTTGTGAAAAGAAAAAAGTGAGGATTGGGGGAACTATCTAGTTCTTACTATATTAGTTGATTTTATGATTTTTTTTTAGAGAAATTGTAATGTCAACTTAGTACGTATGAAGTTAATTTCATAAGAACCTATCCCTCTGTTTCTTCCAACAAATTTATCATGGGAAAGAATCCAATTCATTTTCTTGTACGTATTGATATGATATAGTTTTTTGTTTACTGGTAATGGTTGTGAAATGAAGAAAACTCTATCGCACAATATTAGATAAAGTCTGGTGGAATCGAAAGCAAACTTCTGTTACTGTTACTATTACTATTACTTTTATAACTTCTTCATTTCATTGAAAGAAGGTAAATGATCTACTTTGAAGAATTCCTTTTCCTTTTCAAGTGATCATCTTATCATGAGAATTGGAAAATTACTAGTGATGCATTTGAAGCTTGTTTGATCAATGACTGGATTCTTAATTTTCTTTGGTATTAGCGCCATTTATGCATTTCCTTTCTTCTTTTTCATCATAGTAGGGAACAGCCTTTACAATGACGGAACGTGACCGGCTTGATCTTCGAGGACTTCTTCCACCTAATGTAATGTCGTCAGAGCAGCAAATTGAACGGTTTAGTAAGTTCTTAAGATTTTAGTTCTGCATGGAGCCATTGAGAATCAAAAGCCATCTATTATATATTTTTTAGTATGACCGTTAAAATCTTCAAAAAAACATTACCTTTAAAGTCTGAAATATTTCATCTTAGAATTTTAGAAACAACTTGTACTTCGGTGTCTCTTACTTAGAAGGTGGGTTAAACATCGTTTACATGTCTTAAGAGAGTGTGCGAGCATGACAGCAATGAAAATAGTGCTCTTTCTTTGAAGAAGTTCCCCCAGTGCTATCTACTTTTATTGTTGCCTAATTTATGATTTTACTTGTTGAAATTCATAAATTTGAAATGATATTCACTAAAATCTCTCTTTATTATGGAACAAGAGATCATCCTTGTTGGCATCCCTGGTGCATGTTCCATATAGAAGTTCTGAATTCCTTTGAATAATATTGGAGCAACGTTCCTTCAGTTGTTTACTATAGTTCTTCTTAAGTTAGATTGTACATAAATTTACGTTTCATTGGGTTTCTTGCTGTTTAAACTTTACAAAATTTCTTCTAGATGATATACAGCCTTCAACTCTTCACTGTGTTTTTTAAATTTTGATCACGACTTCCTTTAAAAATTTAGAAACAAAATTTACGTAGCTTCTATCTGCATGACATAACTCTAGATAATTTACAGTGGCTGACCTGAAGAGGCTTGAAGTGCAAGCAAGAGACGGGCCTTCAGATCCAAATGCTTTGGCCAAATGGCGAATTCTGAATAGATTGCACGATAGAAATGAGACAATGTACTATAAAGTGAGTTAAGATTGCTCATGTATTAGTGCACATAATTTCTAGGAATATTTACTCACTCGTTCTCATGAATTCATGATCTAAACTAGCTAGTGTTTTATTTATAGATCCATACAATCTTATTATCTCAGTCTTGCTTTTGATTACGGATTATTCTTTTATTAGGCTAAGTAGTCATGCTCATCGAAAGGGAAGGACATTTCTTATAGTTGAATAAGTTACATTTTTATCAGGTTATTATATTTTATTTTGTTTGCTTTAGTAAGAAGAGATCTCGACGGTATCTTTTTTTTCAATGAAGGATTCAATCTACTGCAAAATTTTGAAACATCGATGAAAATTTTCTACCAAATGTATTTGATGATATGTCCCTTTCTTCTACTGTTGACAAAATGCAACATCACAATCTATTAGAGATACTTCACTTTTAAAGTTCCTCATCCATCACAAATAAAATATTCTTGATAACTTGAAGAATAATGACTTTTCATGTGGTTTCATTTCTCAGCGTACACATACCATTCTTATACTGAATGAAAGCATTTTTATACTGTTATATTTTTTTAATAAAGGCAGTTATTTGTCTTATGATTTATACCACCACATCACAAGTAATCTAATTAATTGTGGCTTTGATAGGTTTTGATTGCTCATATTGAGGAATATGCGCCTATCGTATATACGCCAACTGTAGGTCTCGTTTGTCAGAACTATAGTGGCTTGTTTAGAAGGCCAAGGGGAATGTATTTCAGTGCAGAAGATCGTGGAGAAATGATGTCTATGGTTTATAATTGGCCTGCTGAACAGGTTTTCTTCATGTACTAAGATGATCATAACAGACAAGTCATTGTAATTTGTACCAATTCAAATTCTTCAGAAGCCAAGATATTTGACTTTTTGGAATTGAACTCTTTATTTTAAGTAAATTAAACAAAACTTTTCTGCAGGTTGACATGATTGTTGTTACAGATGGAAGTAGAATACTAGGGCTTGGAGATCTTGGAGTTCACGGGATTGGGATTACAATTGGGAAGTTGGATTTGTATGTTGCTGCTGCCGGGATAAATCCTCAAAGGGTAGGTTCTTGCGTCTACATTCTTAGGTTTTTATTTCCCTTGCATGATTACCAAGTAGCTGGTCATGTATGTTGCATGCTGGAACTGGAAGGAGGAGCCCCCTTAGAGATGGAATTCTGATAATATCTATCAAATACCTTAATGAAAAAACGTTAAAAAAATAAGCGAAGAAGACGCATTTATAAGATGAGTTCCCTTTGCCTTTACTTGTCTTCAAGATTAAACTTGATCAATTAGTTGTTTTATTACTCTGGTTCATGAATATTTTCTTAAATTGGTAATTGCTTATTTGAAATCTCAAAAAAAAAAAAGGTTTTGTTTTGTGTGCGTGTGTCCCACAATGTGAGTGACTAAGTTATTTCAGAATGCTGGCAATATTTACTATTTAATAGAAAAACTAAACTATTTGTACATATGGCATAAATTAGAAATTACTAATTTCTTTGGGAATGGAGGCATAGTCCTGCCGCAGAGTTGTATTTCAAGTTCAAACTAACAGGCTTCTTGAGATTATTTTCAGTTTGGGTTATCATTTTTTCCAGTTTCATTTTTAGATATTGATAACTATTAAACTATAATTTTTTGCGTTGTCTTTAGGTGGATGTCTTTTCGATGTTTGGTTTTCTTTATATAACTTAACAAGCAATGGGAATCTCATTTTGCAATAGGTGCTTCCAGTTATGATTGATGTTGGAACCAATAATGAAAAGCTACTGAAGGACCCCTTATGTAAGTTCCTTTTACTATTAGGTGGATTATGTGCTAATTTTTCATTTTTTCAAATAAAAAATTGTCTTATTGAAACTTGAAAGTTAGATTTTTAATAATAAAGTAGTGATAATAAGAAGAATAGAAAAACTAAATCTGTAATTTGATGGTTGATCAATTATTATAGGGAATTTTGCATGTATAACAAAAAATGACAAAATATTTCCATCTATAGCACAAAATCCAAAATAATTTCATTTGTAGCAGAAAATTCAAATTGACTTCTATCACTTGTTGAGTTCTATTAGTGATAGAATTCAATCAATGATAGACTCATTCTATCACTCTTTAAATTTTCTATCAGTGATAGAAATCTAAATTGAGTTCTATCACTAGGTGAGTGATAGAAATAAATATGCTATAAATGAATTATTTTAAAAATTATGCTGCAAATATAATTCAAGAGGTAGAATGTGCTGCTGATGGTAAATTCTCATTATTATATGTATAAAGCCTTTTTTATACTCGGTACATTTAGGGGCAGTGCCTGTTATTGCTTCATGTTTGTATTGATATTAGGATTATGCACAAAGGCTGCCAGGAAACTACTGCCTGGCTTCATGATACTTCTTTTTTATCAAAAAAGAAAAGAAAAAAAAGAAAAATCATTTGATACTCGATACTGCAATGAGGTGATTTACTTAAGCTTTAACATAATGGGGATGTTCGTCATTCAAAATGTCTACTACTATTTCAATTTTATGATGTGTAAAATTTTTTATATTGTTTTCAAGATGGATTGTCATCTTCAAAACATCCAAAAAATTCCCGATACCTTGAATTAGGTATAATTTTCAAGTTTTCATGAACATTCCAGTTGAATCATGTTAAACCAACTCTCTCCCTCACTCAAGCATATAGTTGGGGTAAATTTAATTACTAATTTAATGTGCCATCGGAATCGTACTTTCATGCATTGGTTGTTTTTTTGTTGGTAATATCATTTTGAATTGATTTTTTCTCGTAGATTTGGGATTGCAAGAACACCGATTGGATGGTGATGAGTATTTGGCTGTTATTGATGAATTCATGGAGGCAGTGTTTACTCGCTGGCCTCATGTTATTGTTCAAGTAATACAACTTCGATTCTGGTCAAATAGTTGGATTTTATCTTATTCTTGTTTTATATTATATTTTTAACACAATGCAATAATGCTTGATATTTGTTTAATAGTTTGAAGATTTCCAAAGCAAATGGGCATTTAAGTTATTGCAGCGATACAGAAATAACTACAGAATGTTCAATGATGACGTTCAGGTTGACCACTTTCTCCCTCTTTCTTTTTCTACTTGGTTTTCTCCTTCCTTTCTATCTTTTCTTTTTTTATTTTTCCCAGTTTTTCTTTGATTTCTTGTACAATACTAATATGCCAACTTTTCTAGATTAGTATGTTATCGATTTATGAATATTTTTGTTATCAAAACTTTATGGTAGCTAATATGAAGTATTTGACAATATAAATTGTTTAGAATGTTATGGCCTAATATTAGTTGGCAAAAATATATTGACATTCAAATTTCAAAAGCTATGTTTAGTGTTCAACATCACAGACCATAATTAACCAGCACTAACAATTCAATGCCAAATTTTCTCCAGGGAACGGCAGGAGTTGCTATTGCCGGACTTTTAGGAGCCGTAAGAGCACAAGGAAGACCAATGATTGATTTTCCGAAGCAGAAGATTGTTGTTGCTGGTGCTGGAAGGTAGTTGCATTCCTAATGGAATTATCTAACATTATAAGATAGAAGAACATAGAATTTTGTATGATGATATTGTTTGTAGTGTCCCAAGCTTGTTTCTTTTAGGGAAACATACAAAAAAAAAAAAAACAATTCTTAGCCTCATTCATAAACTAAATTGTCAAGCATACAAATTCTTTACCATATAATCTTACTCCTGTCTAACTCGATTTCTGCCATGTTGTAAGTTTTTCTTTACCATTCATTAACAATTGATACTGGTGCGGAAATTTTTTAGTAGTTCTGTTAAAACTGAATTTTTTGCTTTTTTTTTTTGTAATGATGCAGTGCAGGAATTGGGGTCTTAAACGCAGCAAGAAAAACCATGGCAAGGATGTTGGGAAACAACGAGTCAGCATTTGAGGCTGCTCGAAGCCAATTTTGGGTGGTAGATGCTCAGGTGATCAATTGCTAGCCTTTCTTTGCATTTAAAATTCTTGAGCTAAAAGTTTCTACCGTTAAAACTTAAAAGCTAACAGTATTTACATAAGTACTATTTTTTGATCCGTAAAACTTATAACCATGCCACTGAATGATTTTCTTGGGAGGATGAAAAATTCTAAATTTTTTATAAACCTGAAGTTTTCAATGTATACATTTTTACCCAACAATTTTCTAATAAAAATTGGATATACATACGTTTTGATCCTCAAACGTATTAGGAAAAAGCCTTTGGCTATGAACTCAATTGGTTTTGGACCTATCTATTTGGCTCTATAAATACTGAAAATATGTGTTTATTATCCGTGTAAAAAATGTAGTAGCATTTTCTTATGAGAAATTTAGTAAAACATGAAGTTGAATCTCAAGTATTTAGCAGCTGATAGAAAATCTCCTTTCACGTTTTAAATATTCCCTTCGTGTCCTAGGGTTTTTTTTCTCTCTCATTTCCTTGTGTTCATTATTTTAAAGTTTATTACCAAAATGCTTCATAGCTTGTTTTGTTGGCTTAGTTGATGGGCTTGAAAAATGGCCAATCTTACATGTCACAAGTTTGAGGCCCATTTGGTAGATGGGGAAAATTAAAATATATTATTGATACTTTATTTTGTTTATCAACATATTTCAGAATTGTGAGCTTTACTAGTATTATATTCAACATCCATTGTACTCTAGGATGTTCATTTATCATGTTGCAATCCTTCTTCTGGGTACATGGTATTTCAATAGCACCTGGGTGATGTGGGATCGAACTTTTCATATATTTGTTAATTGTTTTCTTGTTGTTGTCAGGGTTTGATCACTGAGGAACGTGAAAACATTGATCAAGATGCTAGCCCATTTGCAAGGAAGGTCAAAGAAATTAATCGTCAAGGATTGAGGGAAGGTGCAAGTCTAGTGGAAGTGGTTCGTAAATTCTATCCTCATTTTTAGCTACTTCTGCATAGAGTAATCATGTCTTACTATTTATCTCCACCGTTATCTTTGCTTTGACGTTGGCCTTTAGAAATTTAAAGTTCAAAATCACATTGAAGAATCAGATTAATAGGTCACTCCCAATGCTCTCTACTTCCTTCTCGGCCCTTTTCCTTCATCATGTTTAGCCTCTATCTACCTCTTCCTGTGTTGCGAATTCAATTCATCTTCATCAGATTTCATGACTCAGGCTTCCTCCTAGACATGGAGAATAAGATGATAACATCCATCAACAATTTTCCAAAATCAGATTCCAAACATTACAATTAAACTGTTGAATAATTTTAAATCACCAATTAACCCAAAAGCAAGCTAATAAGTTCAATCCATTGTGGCCACCTATTAGGGATGTCTTCTGGGTTTGGGCTTTGGGACAGGTGCAAGTGCACACGATATGTAGTAGAGTGAAACTCCGATTTCCGGTTATGAAAAAGTGTTTAGAAAAATTAGTCGTCATCTGTCAATGGACCGGTCAAATTCAAGGCAGTAGATGGTGATGTAGCCCAGTGTTTTAAAAAGCCCCGTTAGGCGCGCGCCTAGGCCCAAGGCGCACCTCTTGCGCCTAGCCTGGGAAAGGCCAGGCGCGCTTAATAAGGCGCGCGCCTTTTGGCGCCTTACGTGAAGCCCCGGGCGCCCAAAAGGCGCGCGCCTTGGGGGCTTTTTTGTTTTCTTTATATTTTTTCATGTTTTCACCTTTATTCTTTGTGAGATCCCCGTACTAGGTCATTCAAAGCGCAAGATAACTAATTCAAGACATTTCAATACCTTAAATAACTTAATTCTTCAACTCACAAAGACAACATTCGCTTAAATGAAAGGTTAATAGTTGAATCTTATGTATGTTTTGTATATATTCTTAGTTAAACTTCATTTCTTTCCATGAAATGAAGGTTAATAGTTAAATATAATGTATGTTTGTATATTATTCTTAGTTAAAATTTCATTTATGTCTATGGAAATGTGTATACACACATATATATAAAAAAATTGTGTTTTTTACATAGTGCGCCTGATGTAATAAAGCCCGCGCCTTATGGTGTGCCTTGTGCCTCAGGCCCCAGAGGCCCATTGCGCCTTAGTGCGCCTTGGGCTTTTTAAAACACTGATGTAGCCTGAGTGACCGATGGAGAGAATTCTCCAAAATCAAACTTTAGAATGGTAATTTTCTAAGTACATGAGAAAGGGCTTTCTATTTATAGGGAGCTAGAGAGCTAACTAATTGGAATTCTTTTATTTTTCAGTTGTAATTTTTATCTATATTTTCTCCCTTTAAATCTTTGTTGTCTTTCCTGTGAGGTGGATGAAGCCTCATGTAGTTTAGTGGGGGAGGGCTATATAAGCATAATAATGTAAGGAGTACTGGGGCTTCTTGATACCGTGACTTTAAAAAGTATTGTTCTATGAATGAGTACAAGCATTTTTAACACGTTGAACTCCAGTGCATTTAAATTATAGATATTAGATCCTTCGAGTTAATTCATTTCAGTATGATTTTTCTATTTCTATTCAATTGTTAGTATTTTAATTCTATTTCCCCCATATGAGTCATATTTTGGTTTTCTTCTTTTTCTTCAAAATATTAATGATATTAGGTGCAACAAGTGAAACCTGATGTGCTTCTGGGATTGTCTGCAGTTGGTGGATTGTTCACAAAGGAGGTAATAAGCATCTGCATGGTTCTTTTGATACAAAATATTTGTGGTTACTACTCACTTTCTTTAATATTTTCTTTACAAAGATAACAAACTTACTTTTGCCATAGAAACAAAGGAGAGTGGGAAAAAAAAGTAAATAAACACCTATTGTTTTCAAAGCGCAAGGCGCAATGCAAGGCGATACTCTCCTTGATCGCCTCAAAGCGAGAGGCGATAAAAAGGTGAGGCCCGAGTGAAGAGAGGCGCATTTATAAATTGATAATAAAACATATGTGTATTCCCATAAATTTTCAAATTCATATGAAAAAATACTAAAAAGTAAAAATAAAAGAATAATAAATCACAAAAAATTGTGTTATTATAAGGTATACTATAATATTAAATTATTATTTGTATAAAAAAAAATTGAAGTTAACTGAAAGTATAAAAAAAACAAAGATTCTACGTCAAATAACTCGAATAAACAGACACATATATTTGAAATATCAATTAAACAAATTCAGTATCCTTAATAAAGACTTCGCATAGTTGTTGGACTTCTTCATAAACTAATTTAGGTTCTTTTTGAGAATATTAAGTTAGGATATTGATAAATAAATAAAACTTTAATAAGGTGCACGCCTTGGCCTGAGGCGAAGGCAATGCAGGGCGCAAAATGGCGAGGAAAGGCGATGGCCTTGAAAACACTGAAACACCCAAATGTGAAACTTGTGCAATTTACTCTTTTTGTACATGTGTAGGTACTAGAGGCTCTTAAAGGATCAACAGCGACAAGACCTGCTATTTTTGCCATGTCTAATCCTACAACAAATGGTACGCTCGTGAAATCTATGGATCTCTCTACCTGTGCATATCTCGCCCCTTGGTTGGTAATACTAACAGTTTATATTGTTGTCTTATGTAGCCGAGTGCACTCCAGAACAAGCATTCTCAATCTTGGGTGAAAGCGTCATTTTTGCGAGTGGAAGCCCATTCAAGGATGTTGATTTCGGTATGCAAAATGCATGTATAATATGTTTTAATGCTTCTTTAAGATCTCAAAGGAAGGCACGTTTCTAAAAACACTTGAGCTCAAGAATATCATTCTCCGATCTTTTCATTTGAAGCTGTTGGAAAAATAAGTAAAGTTCACTAGCAGCAAGAATACAGAATTTTTTTTTAATGCATTCATCCTGAAATTATTTTCTTGTAACTAGCAAGTGTCAATGAGGGGAAGTTTTAGCAAACATCTGCTTGATTTAGTTGTCAAGAGAGTCTTGAGAAACTAAGAAGTTATGAATTGTTCAATTTATGGTGACCATCTACCTAGTATTTAATATCTACCTACTGGTTTCTCTTATAACCAAATATTGTAGGGATTGGCGGTTTGTCTTCTGAGAATAGTCGCAGTGCGCGTAACTGGGCCTAGACACTAAGAGATATGAAAATAAGTATTTTCTTTCACTAAATTTGAGCAGCAAGTACCTCCCTTTTTTCATCATTCTTCAATAATTTGAGACATTCTTTTGCAAAAATATTTCTTCTCCGTGCAAATTTTTTTTTGTAAAGAAAACCAACCTTGTTTCTTATCGTAAAAAAGGATAAAATAATCAAGGATAGAGACTTTAGTGAGTTGTGTAATCTTCATTGTAATATCAAAAATAGTGTTAGCAGTTTCTATAATTTGGTAAGTTATCCTCTCACGAGTCTTTTTTGTTCATCGATTATGCAACTAGTTGCTCAGTTCCATTATACAGCCTTTGATTTTATTCAATTTCTACTAGTTCAAATATACTAAATATGCTTGTCTTTCTTTTTCAAAAAAAAAAAGTTTTTCTTTCTACATTCTTTTAGAAAGTTTTCTAATATAATTACAATATTCTCCAGGGAATGGTCATATTGGCCACTGCAACCAAGGAAACAACATGTATCTTTTCCCAGGGTTAGTTTACCAAGTTGCACATTGCAATGGCAATAAAGACAATATTTTATGATATTGGAGGTTTAATTAATGTGTGTGCATGTATGTTTGTGTAGTATCGGGCTCGGAACTCTTTTATCTGGCGCTCCTATCGTATCTGATGGCATGCTGCAGGCTGCTGCTGAGTGGTAAGGATGCAAATTAGACATTTTGCAATATAGCATAGTGTAACTTTTTGTTGTAAGTTTTGGACTTGGTCAGTGAGGTAGTTGAGAAAAAGCTCATGACTGGCAAAGGGGCTTCATTTTTTCTGGACTAAAATAAAATTGATTCTTCTGGACTAACAAAAAAATTCACTGATAAATGTGATCCACACAAAATACTCTTAAACTTGGTCAAAGAAAGGAGTAAAAAAGTATTCTTGAAATGGCATAAATAGAGGGAGAATAATTACGATTCTTTAGAATACAATAGATCTACTTTAGTTTTTTGAAACAAGGATAACCAAGTCCGTCCCTAGGCCAGGCATCGGAGACATCAATAGATCTACTTTAGTTGCGAATATGAACATAGCTTAATTGACGTAAAGCTTGTAGTGTCAATCGAGAGGCTAGAGGTTTGAATCTCCCGATCTAACATATTGTTGAACTAAAAAAGAGATCGATTTTTTTCTTTTAATAACTTGTCTTTTAAACCTAATTTCTTGCGCACTAGATCTACAGCATTTTCAGGCTTGTACAAAAGACAACGACCATAAAAAAAATTCAGTAGGAATATCTTCAAACTAATAACAGCACAGCTTCTTACAATAATGGTTCTTTTGTTATTCTTGTAACAACAGCCTGGCTGGATATATGACTGAAGATGAAGTACATGAAGGAATAATTTATCCATCAATTTCTAGGTAATTCTTCTTTTATATATTTGATGTTTAAATACTTCTTCCTTGATTGAGACGAAAAAGTTAGAGGTTTCATGAGCATATTTTTGTTCGTAGCATCCGTGATATTACGAAGGAAATCGCAGCAGCTGTTATTATGGAAGCGATAGAAGAGGATCTTGCCGAAGGATACCGTGGCGTAGATGCTCGAGAACTCCGAAAATTTAGCAAGGTAGATCATGTTCCAGAAACTTTCCTAGTCCTATTTGTTGCAAAAAACAGTAACCACAGATGCTCCATGCATGATGTATATCTTTTATTTCCGAAAATACATTTTTCATGAAGTTGAAACGATTTAGATAGAACCCAGTTATATTAAAATATCGAAATAACTGAAAATACAGGATAAACCAAATTCAAGGTACTTGAACCTTCCTATCTGGAGACTCGATATCAAAATGACTAAAATATTTGATATGTTTCGCCTCCCTCGCTATCTCTATTTACCCAAAGTATCCAACAATTTCTTACCTAAAAGTAGAGGAGTTTTACTTTTAATACTACAAATCCTATCAAATTGTTCAAGGGAGTCTGAAAATAAATGATTCTTCAAGAACAAAATGGGGGTTGAAAGACTTGTTTGGCTGTGTGATTTTGATAATATAATGCAAATTATATTTTCATTTTTTTTTCTGCAGGAGGAAATTTTGGAATTTGTGAAGAACAACATGTGGAGTCCAGAATACCATACACTAGTTTACAATCAGGATTGATTTATCTTTGTAAGAACAGAATATAGTAATAGTATTATTTCATTACAATCAGGATTGATCTGTCTTTGTAAGAACAGAATAATAAATGATATTTCTTGTAACTGTTCATTTGGTTTAATTGGGATTTCCAATGCATGGTAGCCATAAAGTTCGGAATTTTATTTATATTATTTTTTAATAATAATTATTTAACGTCTCCAAAGAGTGGCGCAGTAGTTAAACACTTGAGTTTTGAGGGTATGCTTGCCTCAAGGTCTCGAGTTTGATACTCGTGACATTACTCTTTTGATATCTTCTGTGTTTGACCTAGGTACGGGTGTGGTTAAAAAAATATATATATATTTAACAAAATTTCCTTTGGAAAAACATCAAATAAACTCTAAAGGTAGACATGTACTGCCGTTCTTAATCACCAATTAATTTCCACTAATTTACTTGTTAATTTAAATTCAAAAACACAAATGACTTGATATAAGTTTTTTCTTAAGTCAATAGTATTTGGTGTAAAACTCTTGATTTTCGGACAATAGTTAAGTTAGCTTTTGTTGGTACTCACTATAAAAATTAACTACACAATAACTTATCCACAAGAACAATAAATATTATTCTCAAAAAAAAAAAAAAAAGAACAATAAATATTTTCATCTTTGATTGATACATCGAACAATTTTATCATACATAGCCTATTAAATTGTATAGTTATAATTAATTAATCGGAAATTCCAATTTGTTCACCCCAATCTTTAAAGGAAAAACTCTGTTAATAACAACACGATAACTCTGTTAATACTCATGAATTTCGACAATGATTTTGCTTTTAGAACACTATTTCAACAAAAATCAAGCTCTACTGTTTTTTTTCTTCTTTTAATTAAGATATGCTTTGTAATTAATACAATTTTTCCGATAATATCAACAAAAATTTATTAGGGGGGATAAAAGTGGTAATAATTATGAAGTCTGTAAATGTAAATAAAAAATATCATAGGTGGTACTGTTTTGGCGTCACGGCCAACCCCAAGAAAGTAACGAACAAATTAAAACATCGTAAGCATTTTTTTTTTCTCCATTCTAGTGGGGCCCACCATAAAAACATTCCGAATAACTTTCAAAATATTCGAAATTTCAAAATTTGAAAACCCGCAAGCTGGCTGGTTGCAAACGTGGCGCATGTTAGCAAGCTTCCCTATTCTTTCTTTTCTTTTATTTTTTTTCCTTGAAATAGCAAGCTACCCTATTCAAATAAAACTTTTAATCCCTATTATTTGAAAAAAAAAGTTACACATTAATTTCCAAGATTTCAAAAATAGAAAGTTTAGGCTCGATGATATCATGTAAAATTTAGATTTTTTTTTTTTTTTTTTTTTTAATTTGATAAAACTTAAAAAATAGTATTTACAATCTTCAATCGTTAACAAATTAAATATTGATGATTTTTTATTCTAAAATAAATTATTAATGAATTAAATTATTGAGATAACAAAAAGATCCCATCATTTTATATAAATAGTGCATTTTCATATGTTTGATATGACATCAGTAAACTTCGATAAAGGCTATACAAATGAAATGTTTTATGAATATAGAGTTTTTTTTTATAACTTAATTTCAATTTATGAATATAGAGTTGAATTTTAACTTACTTTCCAATTTTAGTTTTTGGAATTGCAGTAGCTAAACTCCATTACTAAGGCCCGTTTGATAATTTTTTGTTTTTTGTTTTTTGTTCATAAATTTTAAGCCTACAACAACTACATTATTATACTTTTTTTCTTATTTTGATATTTACCTCTTACCTATATTTTAATAAACTAAACTAAAATTTGAAAGAAAAAAAATTGTTTCCAAAAGTTTATTTTTGTTTTTGAAATTTGGTCAGTATTCACCTACTTTCTTAAGAAAATATGGATATATTGTAAGATAGGTGGTAGAAATTAACTTAAATTTCATAAACTAAATACAAAAAATAAAATGGTTATCAAACCATGCCTAAATTTTTCTTAAAAAAAAAGCTAAATTTATATTTTATCCAAACTGTCCCAAGCAAAAGTGCATTTTAGCGTGCTTTCAACGGGTCTTTGACGACTGTGGAAAAACGCTAAAGCATCGAAGCACAGCGTCCATTTCTTCTCCAACTCTTCCAATTTTATCGCTCATTCATCTTCCATTTGATTCCCAAGAACAGTGCTTCAATTCCATTCATTCTCTTTGTAGCCTCCGTTTTTGCCGATTCTCTCACCTTATCAGCTTCTTGTTCTTGCGTTTTTGTGGCTTCGATTTCGAGGGTTTTGCGAGGGAGAGGCGATTGCTTTGGTTGATCGAAGATGACGACCATGGAGAGCTTGATTGGGCTGGTGAATCGAATCCAGAGAGCTTGTACCATGCTCGGCGACTATGGCGGTGGTGATAGCACCTTTTCTTCTCTCTGGGAAGCCCTTCCCTCCGTTGCCGTTGTCGGCGGCCAGGTTCCACTTCGTTTTCTTGATTTTCGTTTCTTGATCTGTTACTTTTGAAGTAAGTGTTGTGAATTTTTGGTTGGTTTAAGTGGAGTTAGGTTTGGTGAAGGTTTTGTTCATGGCTAGGGTTTTGGGGAGATAGGATGAGTTTTTCTGTACTGATTTCCGTTAGAAACGTTCTAATATCGTTTTCTTGAAACAGAGTTCTGGAAAATCTTCGGTTCTGGAAAGTATCGTTGGTCGCGATTTTCTTCCCAGAGGTTCAGGTGAGGCATTTGATTTTTTAGGTTTTCTTTGAGTAGCGTTGATTTACAGTTAATAATGGCGTTTGTTTTTTAAAATTGCAGGCATAGTAACGCGGCGGCCGTTGGTGTTGCAGCTTCACAAGATGGAGGAGGGATCGCAAGAGTATGCCGAGTTTCTTCATCTTCCCAAGAGGAGATTTACGGACTTCGGTACAATTTCCGTGTTGTTTTTGCTTTGATTGTTGTTCGTTTTGGATGATTGTTTATGATATGTTTTTACATGTCTGCATATTTGTACAATTGTGATATTTGGTGTTTAACTTGCTTGTTCTTGAAAGTAATTTTCATTTTTTTCGTTCTAGCTCATTGTTTGTCGATCCTATTTTCGATTTGGATTCACCTTTCTCTTCTTGTGATATACTGCAGCTGCGGTCCGTAAAGAGATTCAGGAAGAGACTGACAGAGTGACCGGGAGGACTAAACAGATATCCCCAGTCCCCATTCACCTTAGCATTTACTCTCCAAATGGTAAATTTGTTCATTACACAATTTGATCCATATTATTACATTTCTTGGTTGTCCCTCTTTGGATCAGTTTATAATTATAACATTTATAACGGTCTTTGTTTTTGTCTCTCAATCTTAACGATATATTTATCTACAAAATGGTTTTGTTGCTTTCTATGTTTTATTACTATTCTCTTCTGGCTTTATAAGTATTGGGTTAAGTTACGAGTTTAGTCCATAAACTGTGAGATTTGTGTCAATTTGGTCTCTTAACTTTTACAAATATAATTTTAATTTCTCAACTTTAAACTTTTTGATAAAATTTTTACTAATCTACTAGACATTAAATTTAAATTTTAGGTTTGTATTAAACATTAAATTCAAATTTACATATAATAGATCAATTAATTTTTTTAATTTTCGAATTTGTTAGGAACCTTAACTTTTTCATATATCATTAAAATAGGATTTTTTTTTGGTTAGGAACTTTTTAGACAGACACAAAATTGAAAGTTTGGGAATTTATTAGACTCAAACCCATAATTCAGGTGCTGAACTTATAAACGTAACCTATGCTACTTTTGTAATAATTGTTTATTTTTTATTCTTTTTTATAAACTTTTTTATATTAAGTATTTGTATATTCCGGCCTATCCCAAAGGAATTTGGCCAATAAATAATAAGGCTAGTCCTGTTGGATGGATTTAAGATGAGAATTCAGATGTGATTAACCAAAATTTTCATGCTTAGCAGCTCTTTACTTGTATCTGGAAGTTCATCTCTTAAATTGCACCACATGTGCAGTCTTGAGAGTATTTATTTTATATACCAACCTTTAAAAGGTCAATTTAGTAAATTTTTATTGAATGTTCTGACTCTTGGTTTCTTTCATTTTTCAGTTGTCAACCTAACTCTTATTGATTTACCTGGTTTGACAAAAGTTGCAGTAGGTATGTTATATGTTCTGCTAAATAAGTATTTCAATTCAACAAGATTTGTGTATTTTAATGATAGATGTTTTTTTTCTCTCTCTTTAATTTAGAGGGACAACCTGAAAGTATTGTTCAAGACATTGAGGCCATGGTTCAAAGTTATGTTGAGAAGGTACTGAGATTATATATTCTTTTTCAGTTATAAATACTGTGTGATGGGTAGTCAAGTATTGAATTACACCAAAGCTCTATGGGTCCTCATGCTATTTCCATTATGATAATGAACATGTTGTGTGATATTTGTTTTTGCATTTTTGTACAGCCCAATTGCATTATTCTAGCAATTTCTCCTGCCAATCAAGACATAGCAACTTCTGATGCTATAAAACTTGCCAGGGAAGTGGACCCAACTGGTATGCATGGGTTGTAGTAATTTTTTTATTTCCTTTTTCAACTTTTTTTTCTTTTCCAAATTGAAACTGAATTTTGTAGCTTTCCAAATGAGTAGGCCAACGAACTTTTGGGGTGATGACAAAGCTTGACTTGATGGATAAAGGAACTAATGCTTTGGATGTAAGTTGTTATCCTGTTATTAATATTAAGCTTTGTTATGAAATTTTTTTGCAAAGGAACTATATGTCTTCAATGTTTTAAATATATGCTTAGTTTTCAGTTTAAAGGCGGAATTGAACATATATGTCCTCATTTTCCTAAAGGTTTTGGAAGGAAGATCATATCGACTGCAACACCCATGGGTTGGTATTGTCAACCGATCTCAAGCTGACATTAACAAAAATATAGATATGATTAGTGCTAGGCGTAAGGAGCGTGAGTACTTTGCAACTAGTCCCGACTATGGACACCTCGCAAATAAAATGGGCTCGGAGTATCTTGCAAAGCTCTTATCAAAGGTTTGGTTACGAGTTTCAATTTTGTTGCCTTTCGGATATAATTTTTGTTATGCTAAAAATGGTAATCTTTTTTTGTGTTGCATTCTTATTCTTGTAGCATTTAGAGTCTGTGATTAGAGCTCGCATTCCCAGTATCACTTCTTTGATTAACAAAAGCATCGATGAACTCGAATCTGAGATGGATCATCTCGGCAGGCCTATTGCTGTTGATGCAGGGGTGAGCAACTTATTGCTCTTGTTGTCGATTTTATAGTGTCTTCTTACCATTACACACCTTTTACTAAGACTTCGCTATATTTTCTCAGGCTCAATTATATACAATTTTGGAACTTTGCCGAGCTTTTGATCGGATTTTTAAGGAGCATCTGGAAGGAGGGTAAAGTTTTTATAAATTTCTCGTCTTCAGTTCTTAACAAATTTTTTTCTTCTGAATATTTAGTCACAACAATTTCTTGATTTCTTCCTTAAAGGAAAAGAGAGGATCTAAATTTAATAATGTACATCATTCTGCTAGGCGACCTGGAGGTGATCGAATATACGGGGTCTTTGACCACCAGCTTCCTGCTGCTTTGAGGAAGCTTCCTTTTGATCGCCATCTTTCCATGCAGAACGTGAGGAAAATTGTTTCGGAGGCAGATGGTTATCAACCTCACTTGATTGCCCCAGAGCAAGGTTATCGACGACTAATTGAGGGATCGCTTAATTATTTCAGGGGGCCCGCAGAAGCTTCAGTGGATGCTGTAAGTCACTCCCTTTACTTCCTCATCAGTTTTGAGAACTGTTGCTAACGTATGAAATATTCATTTAGGTTCATTTTGTTTTAAAAGAACTTGTGAGGAAGTCTATTGGAGAAACACAGGTAAATAATACTGGTGCATCTGGCTTATGGGATCCTACTTAGGAGGATTTGTTTTAAAAGTTTTTAAATTATTGTATTTTGATTTGAACTGTCAGGAATTAAAGCGTTTTCCCACCTTACAATCTGAGATAGCCGCGGCCTCAAATGAGGCCTTGGAAAGATTTCGCGATGAGAGTAAGAAAACGGTGATTCGACTTGTTGACATGGAATCCTCCTATTTGACAGTGGATTTCTTCCGAAAACTTCCTCAGGAGATCGAGAAAGTTGGAGGCCCAGCTGCAGCTGCTGCTGCTGCTGCTGCTTCGGCAGGGGATCGATATGCAGAGGGTCATTTTCGGCGGATAGGATCAAACGTTTCCTCATATGTAGGAATGGTAGCGGACACTTTGAGGAACACTATCCCCAAGGCAGTGGTTTATTGCCAAGTCAAAGAAGCCAAGCAGTCTTTACTTAATCATTTTTACACACTCCTGGGGAAGAAAGAGGTAAAATTTTCTTTTCTTTTTTAATTTTAAACAACAGGTAAAATTTTATGACCTGGGATAACACTTAGCTAAGTTTGGTTGGTGATTTTCCGGTCAGTTTTAGCATTATAGTTATGAGGTGGGGATTCGAACCTTCACCTGAAGGATTTAACTCTTGATCATCCGGCACGTTAATTTTTCGGTTGGGGATTCGAACCTTCACCGGAAGGATTTAACTGTTGATCATCCGACACGTTAATTTTTCGGTTGAGTTATACTAATTTTTCGGTTCTTCTGGGTAGCCATGCTTTTGAATTTGGGAGCTTTTTCTTTTGCTCAATGCTCATTTGGGAGATTTTAACTTATTAACTTGGATTTATTGAAAGTCTAGAAACATCCTTTATTGCTTTTGTATGTTAATCAGGCCAAACAACTTTCACAATTACTGGATGAAGACCCTGCACTAATGGAAAGAAGGCAGCAATGTTCGAAAAGGCTTGAGCTCTACAAGGCAGCCAGGGACGAGATCGATTCGGTGTCGTGGGCACGTTGAGGTCGATATATATCAGACGCCTTGTATGATATATTAGCTAGCTGACTTTGTTGGATTTATTATTATTCTTTTGTTGTCATCTTATTATGATGTATTTTTAGTTATTTTATGTTATGAACACTGGGATATTTGCATGATGGGTGTGTTACATTCCCTATGTAATATATATGCCTTATATATTTTTATTCTTTAGTTGTCTGATTGCAACACTTCCTTTTAGGTTACTCTCTTTAGCCAGTTAACTAGGATTATTTTTATTATAATATGGTTGTTGGATAACAGATTGCCCATGAGACTAGATTGTTTGTTGAAACTAAAATTTCTCTTTTATGTGCAAAATTTTACCATTATTTGAATTTAAAAAGGTTATGTTTATATGCCTATGCTTCAAACTAAGACGTTTATGGTTTTATAGTTGAGGTACAAGTAGAATGTTTTCAATTTCAACTAGTATAACTCAATTGAAATAAAAATATGAGAAATTCTCTCAAATGTGTTAATGACCTAAAAAAATTATTATATATATATATATATATATATTTATTTTTTAATGATGAGAGAAGTAATTAATCAATGAAATTTTGTCCTCGAGGGATAGCCTAACGGTTGAGGCTAAAGATTTCAAAGTATGATTCCTTGAGAGATCCCTGATTTGAGCTATTACCGACGTATCTTGGTGTCGCAGGTGCCTTGGATATAGGCAAATTAATATTGTATTAGAAATAAGAGAATTTACCATCAGCAGCACATTTTACCTTTTGTATTAGCACAATTTCTAAAACAATTTCATCTATGTTATATTAATTTTTATCAGTGATAAAATTCAACTAGTGATAGAACTCAATTTAAAATTCTATTGCTAGTAGAAAATTCAAGTGCTGATAGAATAAATCTTTCATTGATTGAATTCTATCACTAATAGAATTCAGCTAGTGATAGAATTCAATTTGAATTTTTTGGTACAAATGAATTAGTTTTGATTTTAAGCCATAGATGAAAATATTTTGTCTTTTTTTGTTATACATGCAAAATCCCATAGAAATAATCATTAATATTGTATTATAAATACTAACATTGTGCATTATTAATATAATATCATGAGTTCTCATATTATTAATACCAATAACTATAATTGTTAATTTTTTTTAAACAAATAACTATATTTATAATTATTTTCTATATTTGACAAGATTCATTTATTTTTTAATTCATTAATATTTTAAAATATGAAATTTAAACCAATAACCTTTTTATCGCACATCCTCATAACCAACCATATCTTTGTTGGCTATCCTAACTTTTGATGAACTAGAAAAATTAAAGGGGATTTTGCATAAAATCAAAACTAATTCATCTGTAGCAAAAAAATCAAATTGAATTCTATCACTAGCTGAATTCTATTAGTGATAGAATTCAATAAATGGAAGACTTCTTCTATCACTGCTTGAATTTTCTACTAGCGATAGAATTTCAAATTAAGTTCTATCACTAATTGAGTTTTATCATTGATAGAAATTAATATGATATAAATGAAATTATTTTAGAAATTGTGCTGCAAATGTAATACAAAAGGTAAAATGTGCTGCTGATGATAAATTCTCAAAATTAAATGAAAAAAAAGTCCAAATAATAAATATATAATTTAACTCTTTTTTTTAATCAAAATATATTCACTATTTTTTTAAAAAAATAATATTTAAACTAATTTAAAAAAAACCTAATTTTTATGAATTAAAACACGAGCGAATGGTACTGTTTAAAACCGAGTTCGGCACTGCAAAAACCAGTAATCAGATATCGTCTTCGTCAAGCTCTGAATCCCCTCTCATGGAGCGACGGACCTGACCGGAGAAGCTTCGCCGGAATGAATGGCGCTTGCAGTACCGTCTTCCAGCTCTGGCACTCCCCTCCGACCAAACGCCTCATCATCCGAGCCTTCAATGTTTCCTACGGTTCTGACTCTTTCTCTTAATCTCCTGTGCTTGATGATGAACTTCCGTCTCTCTTTCATTGATTTTGTTTGCTGCTATTTTATGGTTGAGTTTGGAGTTGATTCGCGCCGGATTGCTCAATTGCCGCCATTTCGTAGTTTCTCGAATGGTGCTTTGTTTTTTCGTTCCAAATCTGCTTTATCACTTCGTTTTGAAGTTAGTTTTGCTGCCATTGGATTAGAAACGAGTAGAAATTTTAGGAAATGTTATTGTTCTTTGTTTTGTAGATAGAATCCTAGAATTTAGTACGTTTTGTTTTCATTTTTCTGATGGATTCACTGTATTGAATTCATTTCAATATGTTCTCCTACTCGTTTTTTGAGGTTAGTCATTGGATTGGATGATAATCGCTATTTCTCTCTTCATTTGAAGTCTGTTCTGCTGCCAGTGGATTAGAAACGAGTAGATAAATAGAAAATGTTATTGTTCTTCGTTTGAATATTGAGTTTATTGCGTTTTGTTTTCATTCTTTTGATGTATTCACTGTATTGAATTCTTCGATATCGTCTCGTAGTCATTGGCTTGGCTGATAATCGCTATTTGTCTTCTTCTTCTTATGTAGGTATGCATGTGATCAAGAGTTCTAGGATTTATCCAAATCAGTGCTCCTGTAGGTCTATTCAAACTGAAACATATAACGTTGTCAAGGGTAGCTATATACAGAAAATTGAAACAAAAGTTGAAAATGAAGCAGAGGTATTTTATTCTGTTTTCATTTACTTTAGTTCGGAGGTTGTGCTGTTTTACATCTTAATTTGATGCGACATATATTACCTGCTATAAACGGAAATAGAAAAACTAGGGCCCCGTTTGATAACCATTTTGTTTTTTATTTTTTAAATTTAAAGCTACAACAACTATCTTACTATATGTTTTTTCTTACTTGGATATCTACTTCTTACCTATATTTTTAGAAACCAAACAAAAATTTGAAAAAAAAAAGTAGTTTCCAAAAGCTTGTTTTTGTTTTTGAAATTTGGATAGTATTCACCTAAGAAAAGTTGTAGGATTGAGAGAATATGTTGTAAGAAAGTGGAGTAAAAATAGGGTTAAATTTCAAAAACCAAATGGTTATCAAACGGGGTCTAAGAGTTCAACGATGCTTACATTATTTTGAAGCAGATCTTAAACTGAAATTTATTTTGTTTATTTGAGTGCGCAGCATATCATTAGCTTGGCATGATTCGTTTACTAGCATGTCATACTACATCTTTATCTAACTGAAAGAAGCTTGCTGCTGTCTTATGACTTGGTTCCAGGAAAAAGAAACACCATCAAAGAGTTTTGAGAGCATGGGTGCATTTCAGAAGCTGCCCATGGTGATGCCATCTCTTGATATTTTCTATTCTGCGCTAAAGAAGGCGAAGAGGGTTGGCCCTTCAAAGGGTACTTTAGTTGCATGCAGTTCTGTTTTTGTATTTGCTAGGCGGCTTCAAAAAACCTTCTGCTTATGTTTCCTTTCATGTATCCATCTTCAGGAATTGCTAATATTGCAAAGAGGGAGAGAAATAAGGGTGCCAAGCAGCTTGATACACTGATGAAAGTTTGTTCTTATCCCATATATAAGTCCGCTTTTATAGCAGATGTTAAAAAAAACTTATTCTGGTGCGCTATAATCTTGATTGAAATATTTGTTAAAGCTGATATCCTGACATCTTGTTTCCTTTGATAGGAGTTGGCTGTGCCCTTAAGAACATACCTGGAAGAGTTTCCAAAGAAAGAATATCTACACCCTTATGAATGTTCTCTCATTGAGTTGACACTTGGAGATGGAAAGTATGAAGAGGTATGTCACGAAGTAGCATATCTAATTTTTGTGGCATAAATGTGTTAGAAAAGGTTCACGTCCTTCGATAGTTCATTATTTCCATACTTGTATTCTTATAATTGAAATCACTGAATTTCAATTGTTAGGGCCTCTTTAGAATTTACATCGGATATTCTTGTGGTAATAGATAAATTTTTTTTTTGAAGACTTTGAGATCTATTTTTGGAATTATAAGTCAATATGTTTTTCTCTCCCGAGTTTGAATCCCCCCACCCCAAATGTTGTTGAATTAAAAAATATCAATATGCTTTCCTTGATTGTGCAAGTGAATAAATCTGTTTTTTATTTTGTGAACCATATTAATGAATTTTGGCTCTCTTTATTGATAGTTCTTTATTTTCTCTTGTTCAAAATAGTATTTTATTTTCTTAAACTTCAAACCATAATCTGTTGAAATTTACTTATAATTCTATGATATAATCTGTCTGTACTCTGTACAAACATTTTTATAAAAGATCTACCTGTCTAATATTTCTACTCATAAGTTATAACTTTTAACAGGTCTTGAAAAAGGTTGACACTTTAAGGAAGAAAGTGGTATCTGTAGGGAAGGAGCATGCTTCTCTCTGTGCGAAGGTTGGGACTTTTTACTCTCTTTCGATTGTTGGTCATTGGTTCTTTCGTCTTGGTCAAATGCTCCATAAAATAAGACGAAATCTCTCAATTAGTTTTCTTAATGCCCTTCCACCCACACACAACAACAACAACATCATCAAAAACAGAAAAGTTGATTGAATTAACGTAAATGAAATATGGACAGTATTTTAATGTTCTTTTTGCAGTCTACATTAAAGAAGGATGCTGAGGAAAGGCTTAGTGAGGTCAGTTTTCTCCTTAATGAGGGACCTCTTTTGAAATATGTGAAATGATCATTAACCATAATGTACGTTTAATTATAGGGTATGAAGAAAGTGGAAGAAGTCTATACTCATCAAGCAAAAGCTGTAGATTCTCTGTTGCATATTGCAAAGGTAATCTCTTCTTGAGAAGAATATTGTATTCATGAAGCGATAAGCCGATAACACAGGATATTCCTTACATTTCCCCCTTATAATTATAATTAAATGGAAATTCTGATTTAAATGCTTAGAGGTGCAGTTCCTATCGTCTTTCCCTTCTAATCAATGTCACTTGGCAATTTGTCAGACTTTACGGGCAATGCCAGTTATTGACTTGGATAAACCAACCCTCTGTCTTGTTGGAGCCCCTAATGTTGGGAAGTCGTCTTTGGTTCGAATTCTTTCAACAGGGAAGCCTGAGGTGCGTACAAGTTTATTATTTAGTCCTACTTAAGTGACTACGAATACAGGGTGTAGAGTGACGATTTCGAGATCTTCTTTCTTACTGCTATTGTTTTCCTTTAGATTTGTAACTATCCATTCACAACACGAGGAATACTGATGGGTCATATAGCTCTGGACTATCGGCATTTTCAGGTGATATTTTGCCCTCGAATATGTGGATTGCTTCTTTCTCTTTTCACTCTCTTCATTCAATTGAATTATTCTCTTCTGCAATTTGATTGCAGGTAACGGATACCCCTGGCCTTCTGAAAAGATCTGATGGTAATTGCTCTTATTGTTTTGGTTTTCTTCTTTCATAAACTACAAATTTCAGTTTTTTTTAATACAAGCTATGAATTAAAGTTCCAGTCCCGTGTCATTTTTTTTTTCAGTAAGGTAGAAATATGGGAATCTCAAATTTATTAAAATATCATATCAATAGCGTTCTTGTGTTGCATATTTTAGGAAAAAGCATGGGAATTTGTTTTAAAAAGTGTTCCAATTGATAAATTTAAATTTACTGCCTGAAATTATCTTCATACTGACACCATCATGTCTGTAATTCTAAATTCTAATACTTTCAACAATCATGTGTTTTTACTTTTTGAGTGGCTCAGCTTAGGTGCACCTAAACAATTCTTACAGGATAACCCACCTGACCTTACAACATTGAGGTGTCAAGAAAAAACCTAAATGAAATTAATTCATAAGCAAGTGACTACTATAAATTGAATTCATAACCTTTTAGTTTTCCAAAGCCTTCTTGACCACTAAGTAACCCAGCCAGGAGGGCAATTAGGTTGGTTTTTCACATCTCAAGAAAAGAGTTTACCCATCAATTTAAAAATGGCAAACCCTTTAATTAACCAATACTATCATAATTTAAAATTTAACAATTCAAATATTTGACCTTTTGGTCGAAGATTACTTGAACCAAAAATGTGATCTTTAATATCTGTGTGGTGGTCAGTTTATGATGCTGGCTTAGGTACACACTAAACATGGTTTAGTTTGATAACTATTTTGTTTTTCGTTTTTTGTTTATGAAATTTAAACCTACAACTACCTTACTATACCTTTTTCTTTATTTGGATATCTACATCTTACCTATATTTTAATAAACAAAAATAAAATTTGTAAACAAAAAAAAGTAGCTTCCAAAAACTTGTTTATGTTTTTGAAATTTGGTTAATATTCTCCTACTTTCTTAAGGAATGATGAATACATTGTAGGAAAGATGGAGTACATGGTAGGAAATTTGAATAGAAATAGGCTTAATTTTCATAAACAAAAAATAAAATGGTTATCAAACGGGACCTTATTTATTTATTGGTTTAACAAAACCTTTTGCTCTGGATGTACAGGGAACAGAAACAATTTGGAGAAGTTGACACTTGCTGTTCTGTCGCATCTTCCAACGGCTGTGCTATTTGTACATGATCTCTCCGGTGAATGTGGCACTTCACCTTCTGATCAGGTATTACTAGGCCCATCATCAGTTTCAAATTCAGTATAATACCTAAAATCAAACACTATCTCTGCGATGTGATAGTTTGTCAACATAGTTTTTTTTTTTTTTTTTTAATCATAGTTTGTCAACATAGTTCAACCTACCTATGAATTAATTTCGTATGAGTTTCGTAGACAAATCAAATATTGGAGGTTCAAGCGATTTGTCTTGTGAGAATAGTTAAAATATACTTAAATTTGTTGGGATATTCATGGATATAAAAAATGTATCTGTGATTAATGCATAGCTTTGAATCCTCTATGCATATTGTTGAACTAAAAAAATTAAATGAAAATGTTAAATATGTGTTGTACTCTATATCACACATAAAACTGTATGTTTAGTCCGACTTAAACACAGATTTATGCTAAAATGGTAGGTTACTTGGAGTGAGTTAAGATTACCTTCAAATTTAAGTATCTTTTCACGATAATAATAATAATAATAATAATAATCTGCCTTACATTTTTTAAGAAGTGTTATAGACAATATATATCCCTTCAAGGTCTCATGTTCGAGACTCACTTGTGACATTACTCCTTCGATGTCTTCGGTGCCTGACCTAGGGATGGGTGTGGTTATCCTTGTTTAAAAAAAAAAAAAATAATAAGAATAAATAAATATATATATATATATATATATATATATATATATATATATATATATTGATTGTTGTTGTATTCATTCATGAAACATACTAAACCGACTTTGAAATTTTAATTTTTTAAAGTAATTAAAATTTTACAAAAAAGTAGTTTTCTTTTTTTAATTAAAGAACATATTTTTAACAAAAGTAGCTTTCTTTTGATGATGATGGTTAACCAAGAGCTATTTCAAACACACTATTAACTAGTTCCATAGCTTAAATGTTGTGTTCTTTTGGAAGAACCATCCAATTAACCACGAACTGCCTACACAGAAAACAGAAAGAGATTCAACCAAATGAAACACAATAACCATTCAGAATTGAATTGAAAGAATCCTTGTCTAGAAATTGATACCTAGAATATGTCATTTTTTCCTTCTCTTTTTTCACCCTAATATGCATTGATTGAGCCTATGTTTTACAGTTTGCCATCTATAAAGAAATGAAGGAAAGATATGGCGACCATCTATGGCTCGATGTCGTCTCTAAATGTGATCTTCTGAAAGAGTCTCCTGTAATCTTCAGCACAGAAAACCGTGATCATGACGATATTGAACTTGAAAAGTACAGGCGCTTCGGACCCGATGGAGCCTTGCTGGTATCGGTTAAGAATGATGTAGGACTCGATGAGGTAATCGATAGAACTCTGACTACAAGGTCTTTTCTTCACTCATTCAAGTTTCAATATCTTTTATGGTCTTAAAAGAGCCATTCCTAATTGAAGTTTTTTATACAAACTTACTTCATTACTTGCAAATATTTGCAGTTGAAAGAAAAAGTACATGAAATGCTGATTTCTCAGCTGACTAGAATCAAAGAACAAAAGGCGGCAGAAGAAACATAACATTGATTGGAACTTCCTGACTTCATAGCATTCTAAAATCTGTGCTGATGGCAAAGCTAGAATTTTTTATCTGCGCATTGGCTACTTGAAGATCCAGATGCCGGTAATCACGTGTGGCGTTTCGGTATCGTTTTGAAGTACATATTCTGCCATTATTTGCGACCTCACGAGGAAATAGCATGAACAGTGGTATTGTAACTTGAAGTTGAAGTAGCAATATTTATGTGCAATTCTTATTTTTCGTTTCTCTCGGCACAATTGAACATAATATTGTTGATTGTGTTGATCCCAATATCGGATATCGGTTCGATAGGCTGATCTTCTTCTTCTGTGAAAGTAGAGATGGATGGCTCTTTACTGAATTCATCTGGAGAAAAGAAAAGCTTGGTTTCAGAATACATACTGGAAATCAAATAAATGATTTTTAAACAAAATGGCAAACATGGTGAAAGACTAAAAACTTGTAATGTATTTGTTTGTTAAAAGCTAATATTCCTTCTGTTTAACAACTGGGAGGTTTTTTTTTTTTCTCCTAACCCATTGGCTTTGTGGGGGATGTCTTATTCCTCTTCTCTTGTATTTTCCAAATTGAGCAATATATTTCAGTTTATTTTCTCTAAATTCAACTTAAAACTTTAAATTGTTATACTAATTGATGGTTTAGAAAGGCAAGGATAAAACCAATAAGAGCATAATTCAATCGACATAAGGTATCATGTGTTCGAATCTAACGGTTAGTTAAAAAAAATAAGAGCATAAAATTTCTTGTTTGCTTTCTGCCGTCATTACTTTCAATCTCGATCATTTTAGTTTTATCAAATTATATCATTATTAATACTATTGATACTGATATATTATTCTTATTATTAGAATAATATTATTAAGAGGGCATATGATATCGGTGCAATTATTATTATTATTATTATACTTAAAAAGTTCAATAATAATAATAATGAACTCATGTCTCAAAAAGGGGAATGACAAGAGAGCAATATAGGAAAAAGAAAATGAGCATATGTTAAAAATATAATCTGAGAAGAGTGTACAAAGTACAAGGAAGAAAATAAAATGAGGTTACCAAACATTATATTGAAGGAAGTTGGGGGAGGAGTGGACAAAAAGTTGAGACCAATGTAGAATAGCCATGCTAATGCTATAGAAACCATGACATATGCTGGCACAGCCAATGCCCAGTACCTGCACACAATTCACCCAACCAAACAATCTTTTTTAAACCAAGGAAACATAAGGAATGTAAGGGTAATATTAGTTTTTTTATTTTATTTTTTATTTTTTTATATATATGTGATTGTCCGAGTTAGCTTGCACGCACCTTAACTAACGTCAAAGAACATATCGTCTGATCCTACAACATTTAGATGTCAAGGAAATCTATAGCAAATTAATTTCTAGGTAGGTGATCACCATAGATTGAACTCATCACGTTTAGCACCCCAAGGTCCTCTTTGACCACTGAGCCATTCTATGATGGTTTTTTTTTTTAAACAAGGGTAACCACGCCCGTGCCTGGATTGAAGGAGGAATGTCAGAAGTAAGTCTCGAATCTGAAATCTTGAAGGGAGCATAACTTCAAAGCCCAAATCTTCAACCACTGTGCTATCCTTTGGGGGTTATGATGGTTAATATTAGTTATATTTTTATATGAACGTGCCAGTTTACACATACTTTTAAATAATTTTATAGAACCATCATCTGATACATCATCATACCAACCCTTGATAGCTATACTAATAGTAGATTTGACATCGAATTCTCTACACAAAAGTTTATTCCCCAAGACAGGAATGCATCTATGTACCAATTTCCATTATTATACATTTGATTACATAATTGTTCTCAGGAGATATTGTAAATCCTTTACAGTACATCATATTACTTTCCATAATTAATAATAATTGACAAAGAAAACGATATAAACAAAAGTTATAGAGATGTTCCTATGAAAATAAGGTGGCTGTTTCGAAGTGATTTGTGGGGAGTACTTCGTCTCAATCGGGCGAGTCGTAGCACAAGATTCTATATGCTAGATTTTGGAAGCCTACGCCCATGTTCGAGAGGAGTTTCCAAGAGAAATATAAGAAAGATCCGTTGGTAGAATGTATGCTATGAATACATTCACGAACAATACATCGATGCGACATCGATACGGTTTAAATTTCACTATGAAGGATGACTGGCAATGACTCCATATTCATAGAAATATTTCAATTTAGGGTTATTAACTTGTCAACCAATGTTGCCCAATAGTGACATTTTTAGTAATGAATAAGAATGCTAAAGGAACAGAGTTCTACTAACCTGCTAGGATAGTAAACGATTCCAACGGAATGCAGCCAAGAGTCTGGAACATATGCCCATATCAAGTATACAACTGTTCATAAGAAACTCAGAAATTTAAGCTCAAATCATTCTTAGGTAATAATTGAAAGAAAAACGATTGAATATTCCAATACTGTTTTGTACTTAATTGCAACACCCCTTAGTTAAATTGAATAATCAAATCTCCCTAACCCAAAACAAACACACATGGCATAGCAATTCAAGAGGCTCATACTTTTTCTTACATACCCGTGAGGCGTCGGGTCAACTTACGCGCACATCGACTATTCTCATGAGACAACCGCCTTACCTTAGAACATATGGTTGTAATTCAACAGATATATGCATGAAAAAGCAAACCTGTAGCAACCACTGTTGTGATGGAACCCACAAACCCATAGACTTCTGAAGGTTTAAGGCCATGTTCTCCCGATACCCCGAATGCAGGAGCTTTGTCATCTCCGAATGCAGAAGCTTTGTCATCTCGATCGAAGGAGACCAACGCTCTTCGTTTCTTCGATAGACTGAGTGTTCTTCTGGGGCTGCTAACAGAAAAATCTTCCATGTTTTAATCAGTAGTTCAGATACTAACTTATCCGAATCCCCAGTTTCCAAAGTCCACAAGCTTCCATTAGTTTCCTGCAATTGCATAAGTTGTATTTTAACCATATAGAAATTTCTTAGTAAATAAAAATCATGATATGCTTAAATTCTAGGGGCCAAATAATTCAATTCAAGAAGGAGTTGATGATCAAACGTTCGCAAGAAACTTGCATCCAAACAAAAGTCATAAAATGGAAATTCTGATATTTTCATTGACATTAATTTCTCGACAAAACAAGTAAAATCTTAGGGTGTGTTTGGAGCATTGGTTTGTTTATGATAGACGGAAAGTTATGATAAATGGTAAGTTATTATAAATGGTGTTTGAGGGGCAAGTTCTTATGATAGGAATTATGACAAACATTATCACCTTTTTCAAACCCCTTTTGACCACCAAGTCCATCTAAAATGGTTCTTTTAATCAGAATCTACGGTTGATTTCTAAAAGTTCAATGACTAAATTCCCAATCACATATATGAGTATCAGATTTCATCCATTTGGTACAGACTTGATAAAATTGCCCTAGGTTAACGATTCTTTTTAATATTATTATTTATATTCGTTACTGTCCGGGCTAGTTGTGTGCAGCTCGACTATTAGCACGGGGCATACCTACCGTCTTTCCGTGCAACATTTGAATGTCAAAAAGCCCGTATAAAATTAATTCCTATACACAGGTGGGCACCATAAATTGAAACTTTCACCTCTTAGTTACGATTCGGTAACGATTTCAACAGCGAAAACACGAGGGACAATATTAATTCATAATTTACAAGAAATGTTGTACAACATTCACAACAGTAAAAAAGGAAACAAAGGAAGAAAAACATAGTTGGGTTTTTATGAATTCAGTGACCGATAAATGCTTGGAGCCAAGCGGAAACAGCAAAACCAGGCAAATCGGTAAGAAGATCCAATCAATTCAAACGAAAAATTGAAAAAAAAAATACAGAAATTAAAGAAGATGTAATGCAATTAACGGTCTTCAACTGGATATCAAAATTCTTACCGACGAGAAGAGAGAAGATCGCCGTTGTCAAAGCCACGCCCATAACTAATTTTTCCCCTTTGTGTTTCGCACATTGATTTTAACCAATTGTTGTTTTTTTCGTACTAAAGAAAGTTTTTATTTATTTGTTATATATATATATTTCAATTTAACAATATTGTGGGATTTTTTTTTATTTTAATTTTTTATTCAACAGTACTAAAAAAAAAAAAAATCAGCAACATGTGATACTCGAATTAAGAAACTAGTTACTATTCAACGTTTGGTATAGTCGAATCTGTAGTAATTAAATATATAAGTTTTTTTTGACAAAATTTAAATTTAAATTTAAATCGTAAATGAACATGTCAAAAGGAATATATTCGAGATAAATAAGATAGACCTATGGTATTTCAAGATAACTACATTCTTTAAAATCTAGATTTTCTATTCATTTGTTGCATTTAAAAAAATTAATTGAGAATGAAAGATTGAAATTTACAACTACCTAATTTGAAATATAAATTTATGTCATTTGTTGAATTATTACTTTTATTTTTGTTGGTAAAAGGTTTGTTTTTTTACATAGTTGTAACAAGTTTTAAATAAAATACTAAAGTTGCAGCAATAAGAACATCAATTACCTTGGTTACTTTTAATCTTACTTATTTGTTTATATCTTCATCGTGCATTATGAAATAATAGATTGAATTTTTTCAATCTATATATGTCATTACTAATATTATTATATTGGGATTTAGTGACTAATTATTTTATGTTGGGTGGAAATCCAATTTAATATAAAGATTACAAGTTAAATTTTTTATATCAATATCTGACTCTAATTTATTTAAGAACAATAGACTTTTATATAAAGTTTAGAGTCCCATCTTCCTAACTTGTACTCAAAAAGAGAAAAAAAAAATTATTTAAATGTTTTTTTTAGATTATTATTATTTAAATGATGAATAAAAGGAAATTAACATAAGAGTTATTATCTATATAAAAGAAAAAACAAACCTTTAATATAAAATTTGTTAACAATTAATTTCCAGTACCTAAAACAGTCAAACAATAATTAAATGCGATCGATTCTTAGAATTTACTCAAAGAAGAACGTACTCCAAAAAAATAAAATTAAAAAAAAAGAAACCAACGAAGAAGAAAAAAAAAAGAAAAAAGGATCGTAGTCGTTGCAATTACGCTACCCTTAAACAAAGCAATAATCACAATTTAAAAAGTGAAATGACAGAAATACCCTCACCGACCGTAACCCCTATTTGAAGGCAAAACTTACGTTAAGTTCAATCCTGTGTGTATTTAAGCACTCTACGAGTCATTTTGTTTCCGCGTTTCCCTCCTCTTCTTCAGATCTCTCTCTCAATCGCTCCTTGGCGCGCTCCGTTTTCAACTGTAAGATTCCGAATCTCGATCTCTTCTTTTTCGCCTTGTAATTTTGTTCAATGCATTGTTTCTTCCCGGATCTCTGCACTGCATTCGTGTTTTCGCTTCAATTTTGTCCCGTTTTTTCGTTGATTTGTTTGTTTTTGCTGTTTCCGCTTCGATCTAGCCGTGTTTTTCTTGTAGATTTGTGAAATACTATGGAGAATCGATAAATTTGAGATTCTTAGGGTTTTCTTGTGTTTTTTGGTTTGAAATTGGTTTGTATGGGGTTTACTCGCTTAGATCTGGCTTTGAAATCTTTTTACCGCCATTTTTTGGTAGTCTAAGAATGGAAAATTGAGTATCGACTGCGAAATCTTTGCTTATTGGCTTGCATTTCGTTTCGTTTGTTTGCTCGCATGTTTTTTTTAGATCCTGAATGCTGATCGTATATGTTTCTCGATGTTTTATTTGTTCAAATGGATAACCAAGGTCAGGCATGTCGGATCTGTAAAAATTTTGATGGAAGCTGATTTTGTATTAATGCTTGGAAGATTTTGGTATTTTGTTTGTTTCTTTTCTATGTTCGAGAATTTAGAGTGTATAGATTTACGAGATAGATCGACTGTTTCACGTTATGGTTTGACATGTTATACATTTAGCTTAATGTTCTACCGAATTACCTTTTACTTGCGTCGCATGAAAATCATATCATGTTCTTTATCTTTCCCGTTCTATTCTCTTTGCTTGAGTGCTCAAACCTGGTTTTGACACATTTTCATTTGTTTTCGTGTAGTTAGTCAGCTCACTTTTTAATTAGTGTGATGGGGACTGTCGTTGATGCTGCTCCAATCAAGGTATAAATTAACCCCGTGTTTACTTTCAATATTGGGGATTGTCTTTGCTTCCTTCTTGGATGAATTGTTTGACCATGAAATTTCAGCACGTATTGTTCTGATCTACATGGTTGAAATGAAATTATAGGATACTAATGGAAGCATAGCTGAGAAGAAGAAGTTTACAGTTATCTTTGTTTTGGGTGAGTATACTTTTCAAAGATTTAATGAATTCATAGGTGATTCGTTTCTAGTTTCCTTCTGAGAAGAACCGACATTAGTTTTAGGCATTTTTTTTGGTTACTAAGTGGTAGTTGGATTTTGAAATAACCAGGTGGGCCTGGTAGTGGCAAGGGTACGCAATGCTCAAATATCATCGAACACTTTGGGTACACTCATCTTAGTGCTGGTGATCTTCTCCGGGCAGAGATCAAGTCTGGTTCAGTGAATGGGTATGAAATATCCTATGCTTCAAAACTCGAATGCATATTTCATTCATACCTTATTTACTTATTTATGTATAGTTGCTAAAAGTTGGGAATTCTGTGGCTTCTGGGTGGTCTCATTCTTAAATTGAAGGAAGTTTCAGCTTTTCAGTGAATTACTATTTTTTCTAGATGTCAAGAACAGACCAGTGAATTCTTGTACTAAAAAAAGTAGTATACTATATTAATGAGTACTGCTCCCTAGAATTTAATTGGTTGCTGTAAATTGAATCTTGATCATTTACTATTTTATTTTATAAACTGGAATTTTTATTTAGGAAAGAAGGCTAGCTGTTCTGGCTATGTCTAGTACTATCTGAATTATTGTAGTATTTACACTTAAAATGAATAGTTGCCTTCTCTTCGTACAGTTCTTGGTCCATGTTTACCAATCAGGTTACTAAGAACTCATAAAAGCAATTATTAAGAATATATTTACTTCACCATTTAATTTCTGAAGCATATAATTCGTGTTCTAGGAAATGAAAATTTTGGATTATTTTTGGGTTCTATTTGAATGTAGGAGTTCAACATTTGTCCTCTAGGGTTTGCATCTAAGTTGATGATCAATTATTTGTCTTCCAGTATTGATTTTTCTAAATGTGAATACGTACATATACTATCTGCCAAAACTTACCAGATGTCACTTGTTACCTTTTTACAACATTAGACATTATTGCCTAAGTTCACCCATTCCAAATTATATATTTTCTGATCCTACCATCTTTTTTCTTAGCACGATGATTCAAAACATGATTAAAGAAGGGAAGATTGTTCCTTCAGAGGTCACAATCAAGCTTCTTCAGCGAGCAATGGAGGAAAGTGGTAATGACAAATTTCTCATTGATGGATTCCCTCGCAATGAGGAAAATCGTGCTGCTTTTGAAGCTGTTGTAAGCTATTTTCCCTTTTGCTCTGAGCATGGTTCTTTTTAAAATTAACATCCATTCTATATAATTGATTGTTGAGGCAGTTGTACAATCGAAGCTAGTATTTCTATTTTGTTTGACTCAACAGTATATTTTCTCATTGATGTTTTGCAGACTGGCATTGAACCATTTGTCGTCCTGTTCTTTGATTGTCATGAGGAAGAGATGGAGCGGCGCCTGCTGAGTAGGAATGAGGTTTGAATTCATAAATTTCTGTTGTATTTATATCTATTAGATTGTTCTTAGAAAAATTAATTTCACGTTACAAATTTTCTTTATGAATATGATTCAGGGAAGAGTGGATGACAACATTGAAACAATTCGGAAGAGATTTAGGGTTTTCTTGGAATCAAGTATTCCCGTGATTGATTACTATGAATCCAAAGGAAAAGTTCGGAAGGTGCTGATTCTTTCTCTTCAAACTTCATTACTATTTGGTCCTTTTTTGTTTTAAATTTTGAATCATGTTCTATTCTTCATAGATTGATGCTACAAGGCCTATTGAGGAGGTTTTTGAATCAGTTAAAGCTGTTTTTACTCCAAAAAGTGAAAAGGTAAAGTTTTGTTGAAGTGCTATGCAATGTATAATACTTAACAATTTCTTATTAGAGAAAGCTGGAACTCAGCGCTAGTTAGGCTGGTGAGAAAATTCATAGATGTTTTAACATCCAAATGAGATGTGAAAAACATCTATGGATTTTCTCTCATATAGTTGTGTTTGTTTTTCAACGGAAAATTTCAATAGATGTTTTGTAACGCACATTAGAAGAATATTGCACCTGCAGACAAATTTAATTCTCTTTGATATTAAGTTGCACACTGCAATATATAGTCTACGCTTGTATTCAAAGTTAACTGTCTTAATATGGCTGTTCATTTCTTGACCATTAGATACAAATTCTATGATCTATCTATTTATTTTAGTGACTACCATATTTTAAACCACAAAAGTAGTTTGCTCTTTTGCGACATTCTTGTTATGCATAATACTGATATGTCTGGTTTGCTTTGTTGCAGGCTGAGTGAAGATCATCTTTCCAGTAGTTTTGAGTTAATATCTGCATTAAGGTAACTTTTTTTTTATTGGAATTCTTGTCTTCTGTTTTCTTTTCTATATCCGCGAGTGTCCAAACTAGCTTAAGTGCAACTTGACTATTCCCATGGGACATACTATATGATGACGTTATAACATCAACGACCTCATAACATTTTGATGTTAAGAAAACTCGTAAAAAATTATTTCTTAGATATGTGGGCCACCAAAGACCTCCATTGACCACTAGGCTAGCCATGTAGAAGAATATATTGTAAGGTTCATGATTGGAATTTGTAAACAAAGCTGCATGTGCAACATTTACCCGTTTTTAACACTTTTAGAGCTTTAATATTCATATAAGCTTATAATTTATTTATTTATTCTCTATTTTTCCATTGGTAGGTGTTGATTGGTGGCTGCGTCAGAGTTTGATGTTTAGGTTCTATTCTATACAAGGAGTTAACCATATTCTTATTATTGTTACCGCACTTTATTACTAAGAGATATGCAATAAATAGTATGTCTCTATAATCTTCTTATTGAGATTGTATCCATTGATTTAAATATAATAAAGGCAAGTTTTGGTTGTACCAATCTTTTATCAGCTGTGTCCTATTATTAATAATTGAAAGCTAGATAGCCTTCAGCCATGTTTTGTCATCTGTAAGCAGGGCGTTTACATAACATTTGGCAGCTTCTTACTCATATATAAAGAGAAGGATCTGCCGGTAGATCATCGTCGTAGAAATTGATCAATGCAGCTAAGATTGTAAGAGCTTCAAACTTTGTACATCTTTAAATGTTTGCAAATTTAGAACTTTCAGACTTGCATCATATATATCATTGAATTTTTAAGTCTTTGATTAAATACTTTTTAATGATTTTTTAATGTTTGGGGCCTATTATATACAAGAACTTGAGACGATAGGTTATTTGTTGAGTATAGGGAAATGAGTTCAAAGGAGACCACATTGAGACGATAGGTTATTTGTTGGGTATAAGGAGACCAATTTGAGAGGATACATATTAGATTAATACCAAAGGCTGGAGGAAGAGGATACCATTGTCCTTCTAATTGTTTCATTCTTTGGAGGTTCATAAGTAATTACAAATTCATCGGTTTCTTTACGTTTCTTAGCAATTAGGTTCTCAATAATCCAATCTATCCTCCTCGCTTGAGTGCTCCTCTTTCTGCACCAGGAGGAAAGGTAACCCCTCCGTTTGCACCCTTCATCACTGCGAGCACCACCTTTCCCACGTATACAATGTTTCCCCCAAGCGCTTGTTTCCCAACAGTGCGTCCTAACTGTTACGCAATATTTTGGGACTCAGAGAAGTCGTGCTCTTTTATTGATATAACTATGTCCATATATATATACAAGGAGAATGATGCAAATCCTAACAACTCACTAAATATAGAATAATACTAACACTAACCCCTCTACTCGATTAGTTCTCGATCTCCCCTGCACGGTTCAGCTTTGAAGGAACTCACCTATCTGCTTCTCCTCTCTTTCATGGTTCCTCAGTGCGGGTTTGCTTTTGTCAGAATCGCCCTGCTTCTCCTCCTCCA
The DNA here is from genome assembly GCA_036507275.1 of Sicyos edulis. Classification (NCBI taxonomy): domain Eukaryota; kingdom Viridiplantae; phylum Streptophyta; class Magnoliopsida; order Cucurbitales; family Cucurbitaceae; genus Sicyos; species Sicyos edulis. Next base: position 1,898,462 of record CM071857.1, on the reverse strand, counting down.
CGGTGGCTTTGTTTTGTTGGAGAATGATAGGGACACACTGATCTGCTTCTCCCCCATCCGGCTTCGACCACTGCAGCCTCTTCCTCGAGAAGTTTAGGCGACAAAAATACTTCATAAGTTTAGTTTGCCTATTATCACCAAGTTGATACTGAAAAAATTAACAGTGGTTCTATTTACACTGGACTCCGTGTGAAGCTCAACCTTCGGTGCTGCCGCTGTAGATATCTTCCTCGGGAATATGAGCATCTAGGTCTTCAGTTTTGGTTAGGTCAAAGATCCCTGTTCATCATTGATGGATAATTCATAGTTACAAAAGGGGGGTGATATGGCATCGATAGAAGTCAGTTCAGCCAAAGGACTTCTTTTTCTCCTTTGGAAGGGTGGCCCAGCCAGCAGCAAATACTTGATGAAGTCAGGAATGAGCAAGTGACCACCCAAATGCTGTTAAATCTCCTTTGCAAAAGGTCATTGGTGTTTATGGGTCCTTTATTCGAACTCCCAAACGAAGAACTTCACTTTTTTAGGTTGAGTTTCCTTTCGAAGTCTTTTGTAGAGATCTCGGGTGTGCAAATCTTCAGATACAGAAACAATCTGTCGTTTGTTGAAAGAGAAGGTGCTTTAATGGCATTGTGAGTTTGAAAAAGGAAGATGATCATGAAAGGAAAGTTGCTTCTGCATGAAACTTTAAATTATTGTGGTGGAGAGAAGAAGACGACGACTACGGCAACTCGGGAATTGACGAGCTGAACATTTCATCACTCCCAGTTTGGTCCACCTTCCACTGGTATGTTTCTTCATCCTCTAATTCTCTCTTTCGGTTATGTGATCCTTTTTTGGAATAGACAATATGACTTATATGGTTACCGTTGGGATACAAAAAAAAAAAAGGGTGAAACAAAAAACAAAAACATTAGGCTCCATTTGATGACTATTTAGACTCCATTTGATGACTGTTTAGGTTCCGTTTGATAACTATTTTGTTTTTCGTTTTTGAAATTTAATTCTACAATTACCGGACCATTGTTTTTTTTCTTATTTGGATATTTACATTAAGAAACAAAACCAAAATTTAGAAAGAAAAAAAAAAAGTAGCTTTCAAAAGCTTGTTTTTGTTTTTGAAATTTGCTTTATATTCACCTACTTTTTTAAAGAACAAAGAAGGAAGAAAGAACAAAGAAGGAAGTAAATGAGAGGGTAATGATGATATAAGGCTTTTAACCAAAACACAGTAATAATTGTTCCATTAATTTGCCCATCTAAGGGAAGAGGATAGAGATTAAAATTACAGAACTGACATAAATGCATACAAACTCATAGGACCATAGTTAGATAGAGCCATAAAGAGTGGGTGTGGTGAGAGGCTGAAAACCATGTCGAAGGGTTGCGTTCCATACTTGGTTGATGTTGGACACAGCAGAGCCACACTCGTGCTGTGTCCAACCTTCCATAGCGTGCACCACGCCCGCAATACGCCATGCACTCATCACTCTTCGACCCAGCCAATTCTGCTTTTATTCAACTAATTACTTATATTAGGAAAATCAAATGCACTTTTTTTTAGCCGTTAACTTATTCTAATCAATGCCCTAATTAGAAGATTTTGTGTTAGTTTTGAGTAGAAATTCAAATCTCCCAAGAAGTTGTAGCAAAGAAAGTTTGTACCTCTCTTAGTTCATTTTAGGATCAAACATTGTTTTTAGAAAATTTATTATTATATTTTAAAAGACTCTCCAATCAATAAATATTATTATATTATAGGTTAAAATACCATTTTGGTTCCTTAAGTTTGGGGTTTGTTCCATTTTGTTCCCTGCGTATAGTTTTTGGAGGTAACTGTGAGAACGGAATGAAAGTTGTTCCTTTTGGAGCCTTTAATTGTTCTTCCTTTCTAAGTCCATCTCCCACTAACCATATCTGCATTTATTTATTTTTTTGATTTTATATATTTTCGTTAACATTAGTGCTTGAAAAATTAGAAATAATAAATTTTTAATAATATTCTTCACACATTGTGAGAGTAGCCTTTTGAAAGCACTACTGGATTGTTCTCAAACTTGGTGTCGAATGATTTGTTTAGCTTCCTGTATTCTTCTTCGTGTAATACAGCTACCTACACAAGGATTCACAAACACAAACTTTTAGCCCATTCCTCCAAATATGATTTCACAAGTTTCCTATTTTTTAATTTCAAAACATATTTTGTAATATATATGTTTAATTTTCTAAAAAAGAATGAATATAATTCATGCCTTATTTGTCATTATTTGGATTTTTAATCGCAGCTTGTGCTTTTTCCATCATTTGGTGCTTTTTTTTTTTCTCCATCATTTCTCTATCATAAATTCAATCTATCTTTAATATAAAATGAACACTAAGTCAAGCTCTAAAAATCCAAATAAGATGTGAAAAAAAGTAGATATCAAACCGGACCTACATAATTTATGGTTTTTTGATTATTTAATTATGTAGGTCTCGTTTAATAATCATTTTAATTTTAATTTTTTGATTTTTGAAATTTAAATCTATAACAATTATTTTACTATATGTTTTTTGTTACTTGGATATCTACATTAGAAACTAAACCAAAATTTGAAAAAAATGGTAGCTTTCAAAAGATAGTTTTTTATTTTTAAAGTTTATCTACTTTCTTAAAGAAAGATGGATATGGATGTGCAATAGAAAATGTTTTTTAAAAAAACAAGAGTAACCAAGCGGTGTCTGATAGGCTTAAATTTCAAAAACAAAAAACAAAAAATCAAATCTGACAAGTTTTAAATTTCTTGTTTCCCCTTGTAGTTGCCAATTTTTTTAAAAAACTATAAAATAATTATTTTATTATTGTCGACTTAGAAATGGTATAAAAAACATTTAAAAACAAAAATAGTTAACCAGCCTAGTTCTTTGCTAATTTTTTCTATTTCTGAGTATGTGAAATTTCAAATTCACAACTTGTTAATTATGAGTTTATTGGCCTTTTTTTTGGTTAAATTAAATAAAGAGGAAACGATAATTGTGAACATTACCAAACAAACTCGACATTTTAAAATAAATTATTATTATTATTAAAAAAAAAACTTAATTTTTATATGCAAACCTGAACGCCTCTTTGGCAGAGAGAATAAGAAAGAGCATAAGCCACTTTTGTCAGTTTGCCTCTCAACAAAACTTGGGTTGCCGATTTGGGAATGCTATTCAGAACCACACCCACTGCTAGGCTACTCCCATCCACCACTCTCACTTTTAACTTTGGATTCCTTTCCACATAAACCTCTCCATATTTGTTCAGCTCATTTCCCTACAATTTCAAATTTTGAATTTCCATTGTCCATTATATTCTACTATTTTCTTTTTTTTTTAATTAGGGAATATTAAAGCAAATAAACGGTTTCCTTTCAATTACCTGATTCAAGAGACCTAAACTCAACACTTTACATCCCTTTTTATCTGCCTCTGCTATAGCTTCTTCAATCAAGCTGTTTATTGATTGGTTTTTCCCTTCAAGGAAGTACTGCACATATGAGCTCAAACCTTCATTTTTTAGAGACTATACTATACATAATTTTCATATCAAGACTTTCAAAAACCTAAAATGTTTCAATACTACATGGATTTTACTCAGCCACATTAATATAATTTAAGAATATATAGAATCTAACAACATTAAATAAGACTGATAGAGTCCAGCATGATTAAGAAAACACCAAGTATAGTGTGAGCAGTGGAACTACATACTCAAAGTCATTATACTTTTAGATATATTTCATTTTTGTTTATGAATGACTAATTTAGTTTTTTATTTTAATAAAAGTGTTAAAATTCATCTAAATTTGAAGTTAAAGTTAAATAAAAAATAAATCAAAATATTAATAATTTTAATACAAAAGTAATTATGTGAACATATTTCTTAAATTTATAGAAAAAATATAAATAGAAAGTAATGTTAAAAAATCAAAATAAAATAATCAAACAAATACCTATCCATAATAGTATAATAACCTTAAAAACTTTATCACATAGAAAATTTCCATACTGCCTTCATCTATTACTTGACATGTCACAACGTTTTTAAAAATTATGTAAAATTCATTAGCATTTAGAGAGGTTCGTACTAATTTTGTTTCAAACAAAACTTGTGTACTTATAAATGAGTACGCAACCCTCATTTAAAAAGTAAGTAAAATTTGCAATGTATCCGTCTTTCCTTAAGAAAGTAGGAGAATACTAATCAAATTTTAAAAACAAAAACAAAATTTTGGAAGCTACTTTTGTTTTGTTTCCAAATTTTGCTTTGGTTTTTTAAAATATAGGTAAGATGTTCAAGTAAGAAAAAACCTAAGGAAATGTAGGTTTAAATTTAAAAAACAAAATAGTTATGAAACCAGTTGTTAGTTTTTCAATGTTTCATACTTTTTTTTCCTTTTCAAAAATAAAATTAAGTAATATGAGGCTAAACTTCTACCACATGGCAACAAGTATGCTCACTCTGCACATCTCCGAGTAAATAAGTTTTACTCAAATTTATAAACAAAAAAAATGGCGGCTACATATAATGCTACATATCTCTTAAATAAGGTTTTTTCATACTATTCATGAGTGGGCAAAGTATATGAAGTACTCTTGTTTGTTTTTACCAAAGCGCTGTTATTGGTTTGGTTACTTGATGAGTTAGCAGTTCAATAAGTAATCAGACAGGAAAAAAAAGAATGACGAATAAATTCACCTGAAAAGTAAACCTGGGGAGGGCCCATGTTTGCATCTTCAGCTTTTCAAACCGGTTCCTCTCAACAACAAACGAGCGGCCACAAATCCAAGTCAGCATCGTGGACCCCACGGTGATGGGAGACAGCAACCACAGATACCAGGTGGAAGTGTGGGGCCTGGATGCCAACTCGGCAAATCCCAGCCGTAGATGGTAGATGGAATTAGGAGTCGTGAGGTGCGTCAGATGAACCACGTCAGCAACCTCTTCCTCTCTGCTGAGGGATGTTTGGTAGAGAGAAGCCGAAGACTTGTCCAGTGTGCCGTAGATGTAATCATACAAAGGCATAAACAAGGAGTAGTTTGTGCGGAATTGGGTGTGATGCAGCGAATGAAACCTGTCATTATAATAATATCTTTTATTTCATCAACTCTGTTTTATACGTGTAAGGAAAAATTCTATAAATATCAAAATTTTATTTTAAAAAATTAAATTAAAAAAATGATTCAATCCAGTTAAATGGATGAATTCAATTAAACCCACAGAATCAATGAACTGATTGTTTCAATAATGTGAAATTGATTAAAAACTATTACATATATTATGTTCCACCTCAAAATTACTTAGTAATAATGCAGAATAATTCATATATCTTATAAAAATGTTGAAGACCACTCATCTTTTCCACGTGGGATTAATATTTTGCTATACATTAGATATAGTTAGAATCTCTTATCGACGACTTTTATTTCAACTCTTCATCCACATGGTCGTATTAAACTGGTCGGTAGTTTTTAAACATATACAGATGGGAACAGACTGGAACAACAGAACTATTCATGGAACACATCGAAGGACATGTTGGAGTCCGCTGCCGCCATTTAAAGGATGCCTCCATTTAGTATTATTTTTTTAAAAAAAGAACAAATATTGTCCTTAAATTCAATAAATGTTAATTCTATACTTGGGGGGATGTGTGTTATGTTTGTATATTAACTATACAAAATAAAGGGAAGATGGACACAAAATATAATGTGTATGTGTTTTCTTAAACTCTAACAATATTTGGAAGCCTAGGTTCAAACACACATGCGTTGGACTTTTATTTTTATAAATTTAAGCAAGAACATTTTCAACTACTATTACCTATGCCAATATTATTTAAGAATAGTACTCAATGTATTTATAATCACACCCGTTGCTATGAAAACTCGAACTCAAGACCTTAAGAAGAGTATTTATAATCACTAAGCCATCCCCTTCAAAACAATTTAAGCCAGATAATTGAAAATATAAATTTCCTTAAGGAAGAGAGAGAGACTTACGATGGAGTGTATAGAAGGTATTTGAGAGGTGGAAAGAGAGTAAAGAGGCGATTGGGGATGATCTCAAAGTTGCAGTGTCCCATGTTGTTCATGAAATCAATGTATGTAACGTATAAGATGTACACCGCTACACAAGTCGTTCCGTTCAACAGAACTGTTAGCATTGGAATGGCGAACAGGACAAAATACGCCAAGTGCTCTGCAAATGGATGAATCACAGCTGCCACATTTCAGATTCAGAAGAAATCATTAGTTCATCAGCACCAGGGCAACACAATTTGGAACCTAAATACATAACTACAGTAGGGAAAATGAAATTTCCACAATGACTGTCCCCCGAGGGAGTGTCTCTATTAGATTTCACCAATTTTGAATTTGATCTTTATTTCGATCAAATATCCGTTTGAGTTTAATGCCCTCTTATATCACATTAGTCGGTGTGAACATTATGTCAAAATCAATTAGTAATGAGAGGAATAACTTACTACAAGAATCTCAACTTTTATAATATCTAACAATAATAGAATCCTTATCATTGTGGCTATTTAGCTCTTTCAAATCCCTATTTTTTAGATTGAATCTTAATTTCATTTTTGTAGAAAGGAGTTTAATAAACTCTAATATCATATACTTTTATTTCACAGCCAATGGACAAATGTGAGATTTACTCAGCTTTCGAATATTGGATCATTACATATAAAATCAGAAAAACACAAAACCACAAGAAAAGGAATGATGGCTTACAAGTGATAGGCTCTGTAACAATGGAAGAATGGTGGTGGGAATGGTAGCGAGAATAGAGATAATGATGATGCAGAGCTCTGTGAAGCCAATAATACAGAAACTCCACTGGACCTGCGTGTAGCAGAAATGTAATAACCACTCCATCTGTTCTCCATAGAGGAATATTCTGACCTTTCGTCGTCAAATTAACGATCAAGTACAACAATACTCCATTCAACAAAATTTGGTAATCCCTATCCATAAATCAAAGCAAAAACAAAACAAAATCAGCACAAATGAAACACTAATTCTTTCTAATCGCTTTTGAAATGCAGCACATGAATGTCAGGAAAGGAATGGAAACAATGAAATATGCTGACCAATTTCTTTCTCTATCAACTTGATCGAACTCGACGCCCTTGTCGACGATTCGAGCATTGCCTTTCGCAGTTCGATGGCGAGAGAGAGATATCCATATCTGGTTATGAATTGCTCTCCACAAAAGAAGTGGAATGATAGAAAGACTGGTTGTGTCTCTCTCTGATTCATCCTTTGCAACGAACTGGTAGATGCTGTAGATAAATCCTGGTGCCAAAATAACGTACTGCAACAACAAAAATTGTGCTACATGATTTCGATTACTCTGTTATTGAAATGTACAAACACATAACTCGATAACAAATTCAGAATGCTCGTGATTTCTCACTGCAATGCATATCTATAGAACGAAGAACAAAACTTCGAGAAGACGAAATTACTAACAGTTTAAGGCCAATTCCTAAATGTACATTTCATCATCATCGGTAATTCTCGATCATCAGAAGAAGTTCATTTCAACGGAATATACTATCATTTTGTGACATTTTCACAAACATTTAGAATGCTCGTAAACGCATTTTGAAATGTACAAACACATAACTCGCAAACACATTTATAATGCTCGTAATTTCTCGCTGCAATGCGTATCTAAAGAACGAAGAGCAAAACCTCGAGAAATCGAAATTACTAACAGTTTAGGGCTAATTGCTAAATGTACATTACATCATCATCATCCGTAAGTCTTGATTCATCGGAAGAAGTTCATTTCAACGGAATATACTATCATCTTAGTGACATTTTCACAAGCAGATGGCGGACAAGAGATGCGATGAAGCAGAGATACATTCTGCACTAAAATCACCATGAACGACGGCTTAAGGTGCAGATTGTGGCGGAAAAATGAAATTTCGGCAACATACATTTACGAAGAAAGAAGAGAACGAAGAGCAAAACCTCGAGAAATCGAAATTACTAACAGTTTAGGGCTAATTGCTAAATGTACATTACATCATCATCATCCGTAAGTCTTGATTCATCGGAAGAAGTTCATTTCAACGGAACATACTATCATCTTAGTGACATTTTCACAAACAGATGGCGGAGAAGAGATGCGATTAAGCAGAGAAACATTCTGCGATGTAATCGCCATGAACGACGGCATGGAAGGTGCAGAATGTAGCGGAAAAATGAATTTACGGAGATATACACAACGAAGCAAGAGGATAAAGAAGAGAGAGAAGACATGAAAGGTACCTTGAAGCTTCCAAGAGGCGCCCATGGCCAATCGGTGAGGATTCCGGGAGTGGAAGCCATGATTGCAGAAGCTCACGCTGTAATGGAGTCCGTTCTGTTTTTGTAAAGATTGCTAAAACGACGTTTCGGATTGTACCTTTTATAGCAACGGAGTTACGGACACGTGTCTTTTCTCTATTATGAATTTGGTGAAAGTTTTGATTTAATAGTTAGAATTTTAATCTTATAATGTTAATATATAAAATTAGAATGTGTACATATCATATAAAAATAAGAATTTAGTATTTGTAAATATTAAAATAAAAACAAAAGTTACACGTCATTAATAATTATTGTCCAAATTACTTGCCTAAGTAACTATTCCTAGAGTCAGTGGCACAGTGACAAAATAGTTTTATTGTTTAGATGTAAATCAATTCAACATTAGCGTCATATGTTCAAACTCGAGAATCAGTACTTGTCTCCCTCTTCCAATATGTACTAAAAAAAAAGTAACTATTCCTATAAATAATGTGATCTTTTTAACATTGAGATTTTGTAGTCAAGACCAATTAGTTAATTTATCATCATTTACGAAATAAATAGATTATTTCATTCTAATTTTCTGTAACCAATAGTTTGTTTTATCAAATCCCAAATAAATATTAACCCCCTAATTTGAAGATACATATCAACTCTTTTTTAATACAAATTGAGGAAGGGGGAAACATAATTACTCTCAAATAAATAAGAATAAAATCTGATTTTCGAGATAGACCTATAAACATGATGTTAAATTAGATTATCATTAAACAATAAAACATCCGGCCACAATCTCTTTCAATTCAAAACTTTTTTTAAAAAAAGTTATAGAAAACAATAAAAAGATCTATAGTAGAAAAATGATTGATGGAAAAAATAATTTAAGATAACTGAAATACGGATAAAATGAGAGTTAATATAAAGTCGAGAAACGTTAAAAAAAAAAAGTCGAGGAAGGTTTCTATAAAAAAATATGAAGTCGAGGAATTAAAATAAAATAAATTTGAAAGTTGAAAAATTAAAATTAAACCTTTAATTTATTAATGATATAATTAATTTTTTTTTAACACAATGATATAATTATTTTTAGAAAAAACTTATAAATTAATAAAATATTTATAATAATTAGTAAATGTAGTTATTTGTACTAATGAATGTGATTAATTTTTTTATAGTGCTTATATTAATGAATACTTATAATGCATAGTATTAATATTAATAAGTTTTTATAATATTATAATAAAATGAGATGAGAAGAGGCTAAGAAGATCTTAGATCAAACAAGGCGTTGCAGTCCAACATTTCACCTCATCTTAAAACAAACCCACCTTATTGTTTGTGATAAAAGTTCATTAAATATAATTTTTCTTTTTTTTATTAAAATAATTTTTTTGAACCTATCTTATAATAACTTTAGTTCTACTCCAAACCGATTTCATTATCCTGCGAGTCTGAACAATTTTCTTTTCTTTTTTTTTAAACACGAATATGAACCATTATTAATAATGATATTTAAAAAACAATGGTTAATAATATGTCGTTTTGAAAATAATGTAATGGTTTCGAGTTGCGTGCCTTTGTTGAATTAAATTGTATCACGCACATCCGAACCAATTCCCACCATTTTTATTTTTTTAAGGAAATTCATGAAAACTTATCAATAAAAAAGGAAAATCATTAAAAACGAAAGCAATCCCAAATAAACAAAATAATAATGATCTACTTAAGTACACGGAGGCCAGTATCTAATTTTATCATTCATTCTGAACTAGCTTGTTGAATGTGACTTTACTGTGTGAACTGTACACCATACTTAAAATAGTTCAAAATTAATTCTATTGTAACAAAATTTGCATTCAGAGAATCAGTAATAAACTTTCTTGAACCTCTACATTTGTATGATATTATCTATTTTCGACATAAATTTTCAGGACTATATTTTTTGTTTCACCTAAGAGAACTCATGCCAACGAGATTTTTGTATTCCCTTGATACATTTATTTATAACTACTTAAAATAACTTTTCACTTCTAATCACTTATTTTTAATTATTTAAAATTCATTTTTAACTACTCATATCTAAATATTCATTTTTTAACTACAACCAAACAAGTTTTATATTCTAAGGGGCAGGTTGTTTGATGTTTTTAGCTAGGAGGTAGGTTTAGGATTTATGAACTCCTCCTCACAAATTTACATTAGTTTTTACCAACTCCTCCTCAATTTTACTTTTAAAAATAACTCTCATTTCTAACTATTCATTTTTAATAATTAATTTTAATTACTCAATCATTTCTAATCACTCATTTTAATCATTCATTTCAAATCAATCAAAATAACTTATTTTTAACCACTTATTTTTAATCATTTCTTTTTAACTACTAAAAATAACTACTCATTTTAAATCTACATCCAAACAAAGTTTTGACTATAACACTCCTATACACAAAAACTACATCTAAACAAGTTTGACACAACTTTTAATTTTTAACTACTTAATATAACTCTTTAACCTAAAAACTACTTGAATATGTCAAACAAACACCCCCTAACACTTCAAAAAATAATCGCATCTTTTTTTTTTTTTATAACTCTCCATTTTTAATTATTTAAAATAATTTCTCAAACTAACTCATTAGACTAATACTTTATCAAAACCTCGCCTGTACATAGTAGGGTAAAAATAATGTGTAGTTGGACAAAAGATCGGTAGTAGAAAAATGAGTAGTTATTAAATTGAAATAAAATTCTGAATTATTTTAAACAAAATTAAGAAAAATTATATTTGATGAACTTTTATCACAAAAATAAAAAATCTACGTAAATTCTAAAATAGAATTGTTACTACATTTTATTATAATATTATAAATATTTATTAACATTAATATTATTCATAAGTACTCATTAATATACGCACTACAATTTTTTTTTAATCATACTCATTAGTATCAGTAACTAAGCTTGCTAATTATTTTATAAATTTAATTTGATATCCCTAATACCAAACACCCTATGGCAGACTCCAAACTAATCTCTAAATTGACGACCGGCTAGTGACGCATTTGATTATCTTATTTGGTATTAATTTATTTCAATTATTTGAGTTCAAGCCTAAAAATCGGTATTTGACTTTCATACTATTTAAGAGCCATTATGTACCCTATAATAGAATTTATTGGTCTCCCCTCCTCTAATTGTACTAAAAATAAATAAATTTATACTAAAAAAAATTAAATGTGAAATAAAAATTTATTATACCCCTGAATTAGCGGTCTGCCGTTTCCCAAATTGGCACACGTGTCAGTTCATAGTTATTCGGCCTCTCTTCTTTTATCACAATTTGATAGCTGGCAGTTTTCCTCTCTAATTAACGTTGTTTTTTATGCATGTAAATTTACCGTAGTGAAAGTAAATAGTTTCTTATTGTAGAAACAAAAAACATTAATTGCAATTTGCAAAGATGGGGAAAGAGGAGAGAAGAAGAAGAATGAAATAGTTTGAAAAATAAATTTGGAGTAATGATTATAGAAAAAATTGGTGTTTGAAAGTATGGTTGTAAAAAAAATTTGTTTGAGAAAAATTGTTTGATGGACGGTAGAAAACATGTTTTTGTGAAATGTTGCTTGGAGGAAGGTATTAGAAAAATAAATTAATAACAAAGATGATACTATATATATAAAAAAGGGCCATTATTTTAGATTAGATTCAAAATTTTAAGATCAAATACGTGTTTAAATTCAAATTACTCACTTAAGTTTTACCTACTTGAATCACAAATCGAAATTTGAAAGACTAATATCCCACGTAGAGTCTTGAATCTTGATACAATATTAGATAATTTAAAATTTCAGCTCAAAATTAATTGGTGGTGAGAGAAATAACTTATATATCTTATAAAAAAATGTTAAAAAATCCTCACATTTCTAATATGGAACGAAGTTACAATAGGAGTATTTTGAACAAAAGGAAAGAGAACTTTATTTGCGAAAGACTATTTCATTAAGCATTGTAGGAAAATTTTGAACGATCAGTGTATTAGACACAATGTTAAATTGATTTGAATAATGCATGAGTGAGTAATCATAGTTAGGAAATACTAACTAAATTAAGATTTTATGTTTAACCAATCAACTTCATCTTAGTTACCACTTACTTACTTTGGTAATCACTTGCTAATTTATTAACTCAACCCCTTCACTCTTCGTCATCATGCATTTCTATTAGCATTCTATTAAGATCCTAAATCGGAAAGAATGTAGATCTTATAGCAATATGAAAGGTAGGTGGACCACCCCCTTTCATTATCAATTAGTTTTGGGATGGATATCCAAATTATCCAATATGGTATCAAAGTTCAATAAACTCAAATAAATATCGAAAAAAATATATAAATACAAAAAATTGGTTATTTGAAAGATTAAAGAGCAAATTAAACCATTTTTAAAGTAAACGAATCCAAACCCTAGAGTCTCAAGAATATTGGACGAAAACAAACCAAATTTGTTTGTTTTTTAAGGGGATTTTACATGTATAATGAAGCAAAGTATTTCAATCAATAAAAAATCAAAATTAATTCATTTGTAGCCGGAGATCTAAATTGAGTTAATTTTTCACTGATTGTTTTGCATGTATAATAAAAAAGGCAAAATATTTCTATCAATAGTTCCAAAATCAAAATATGGAAGAAAAAAGGCAAAATATTTCTATCATTTGTAGCAAGAAATCTAAATTGAACTCATTGAGTTCTATCAGTGGTAAATTCATTCTATCACTAGTTGAGTTCTATCACTGATAAAAAATCATGTGTTATAGATGAATTATTTTAGAAATTGTACTGCAAATATAATACAAGAAATGTAATGTAATATAGAGGGTAATTTCCATTTTTTAATGATTTTTTTATAACCAATTGAATACTCTTTAAAGTTCTATTAAATACAAACATATATACATAAACTAAAACTAAAACTAAATCAAACACTCAAAATTATCCTTATGTAATTGGCATTAATTAGGGCTGGTCTTGGAAGATTTTGTTGGTGGCTTAATTGGCATGGGCGGTCAGCGGTCAGCCGAAACCAACCATATTCATAAATGCTTACAACTTCAATTTTTCAAATTAATCGTATTCATTTCAGTTCCAACCTATTTTCCAAATTTAATCATTTTTTTCTTTCAATTTAACTTTTTTTTCCAAAGCTAAATATGGAAAGATATGCCTATGATATTTATTTGGTAGATGGTCTTATATCAAATTTCGATGCAATGCGTCATCGCATTTGATATTTCGAGCTAAAATAGGTCAATATTTATTGAATCTTTATTTTGAAATGGGGGTGGTTGTAAATATTTTACCTTCACTAAAAAAAACAAACTCTGAGCTGAAAATAGTGCTTTATGGAAAAGTATAAATAACTTTTGAATTATTGATATAACTCTTTTTCCTTTTAGAATGTTAATATAACTCGTCTGACATACTTATGTGTTAATGGTAGGGGCCGTTCACACTTTTCTTTGTATAGGACTTTAATAGTTGGCTTGTCCTAAATTACAAATGAAGGAGAACAAAGTGAAATAAGCACATTTATTATCCTTGCAAAGTTCTTTTTTTAGTACATATTGAGAAGGGGGACAAATATCGATTCTTGAGCTCGAATTTGAAATACTGGTGTTGAACTTGTTTACAACCAAACAATGAACCCATTGCGCTACTCACCAATTAAATGTAAAATTCTTTTTTTTTAGTTATCCTTCCAAAGCAACAACGAGTTGAAGAATGACCAATATCTTAATAGGTGATAAGTCAATCTTCGATCATTACCAAACATAACATTATCATCTTCTGAATAATTCAAAGCAATGTTGAAATTAGCGAAATCATTGGTGAGATGAGCATTGCTTCATGAAATTCTAGTAAGCATTTAAAGATATATAAGTGGACGTTGTCCTTGTTTTCAGTTTTGATGTAGGGTGTTTTGTATTTGATACATAAAGTTCATTCTAGTGTAACAATCTAAAACGTATTTACCAAAAATATTGACAAATTTGAAAGGTATTTTTATTGAAAAGATAATCGATTATAAGGAACAAAATTCTTATTATATTTAAAAATAAAAGTACTCATAAATATGTAAATTGTAAATTTTTTAAAGGAAAAAAGTAAAAGCCAACATTTGAACGATAATTCCTAGTTCATCCACGTGTTAGATTTTGGTATAGTTCTAGATCAATTTTAATTCGGGTCCAAACCAACATTTGAACCTAATTTCTCTTTAAATTTTGATCCAATGAGTCTAACGTATTAGTTTGGCTATGTATGTATATCTGGAAATTTGATTGAAGAGCTTAGATTAAGTTTTGAGAAAAACTTCTCTCATTGTTCACAAGTAGAGGGCACTTACATTTTACCCATGTGGTACATTTGGTGTCATACAATTTTTTTTTTAATTTTATCTTTTAATATTATTTTGTTTATAAAATTAAATTTGTGTGATTCCAAATGTACCACATAGGTAAAATGTAGGTGCCCTCAACTTATAAACAAGTAGAGAAGTTTTTCTCTTAAATTTTTTGTCAGTCTAACAAAATGTTACGGAAATTGCAATCTACAATCGATAAAAGAAGATATGAAAATAGATAATGATAAATGTGAAAGACAAAGAAGAAACAACACACAGAATTTAAGTGGTTCACCTATGTTATTTTGACTAGTCCACGGACAGAGAGGGGACAGAGTTTTATTAAGGAGAACAAAATTACAGAGTTTAGAGAATGAATGTTATCATACGACTAGAGTTTAATTCAAAATTATATAGGCACTCTCATTAAACCTTATTACAGAATGCGTAAGCATTAAATGGAAAACGGATGTAGAAGCGTGTTGTGGAAATAGAATGTTGATGCACAAATACATGCGGAATGCATCGCAACAATGTGAGATACATTTGCGCGCACGATATGCTAAGCGAATGTAGATGCATTCACGCAAGACATCAATGCGTTCAAGACATAATACAACACATAACAAATATCTTTTATAGTAATTTCATTTTTTATTCCAAAGCTCAAAAGTATACAAATTTTTCTCGTTTTGGCCTTGGATTCATTTCCCTTTTTCCACCTATTTTAAATTATAGATTGGTTTACACAAACACAAATTTAACATAATTCAAATGGTATACAAATATGTAACAATCAGGAGATCTATGGTTTTGAGTCTCTCAATGCACAATTATACTAAAAAAACAAACATTAAAAACCTCACACAGACATAGTACACAAATCTAGAAACTTCATGGAGCCCTAGGTAGTACTTCTTGGCATCTTCAAAGGCTGAAAACCATGTCGAAGACATGCCCGCCAGACCTGCTCGACGTCAAGCATTGCATCGCCACACTCGTGCTCCGTCCAACCTTCCATCGCATGCACCATGCCCGCAACACGACATGCACTCATCACTCGTCTCGGCAACCAATTCTGCAAGCGGTTAAACCCCATTACGTAAGCTTATGCTACAAGAAATTGTATACTAGCACGCCGTGTCGGTTACGAGATTATGACATTTGTTCGAAGTACGCATACCTCGCAGGAGTGCACATTTTCAATTGAAGGAGGAGCCTTCAATGCAGGGGTGTAGTGATAGAAACAGTCTTTGCGTACAGTTTTTGGAGGGAACTGAGAGAAGGGAATGAAAGTTGTTCCTTTTGGAGCCTTTAATTGTTCTTCATCTCTGACTCCATCTCCCACCAACCATATCTGCATTGTTTTTATTTATCGTATAATTATTTTCTTCACATGTAAGCACACATATTAGTTTTCTTTTTCAAAAAAAACAAAAATATTAATTTGATGGGTAAGTTTTTAACAAAGAATATAATACCAAAAGAACATATAAGTCGAAGAAAAATCACCAAAGCTCTTTTTGGGAAAATCTACCCAACCAAAATCGAACAAAAGCTAATCGAAACCAACAAATCTATGTAAATAGACCTATCAACTACTTACATAATTTGTCAGCAAGGATATTATTTTGGACACAAGGAATGTTTAGGTCATGCTCGGGCATGACCTTAAAAATAATGTCTACTTAGGTGGTTTAATATTGGTCACATCCTATTTTAATTTAAACACAAAAGATAATAAAGAAAAATAGGATGTAACTCACATTAGATCACATAGGCGGACATTATTTTTTAGGTCATATCTGGACATGACCTAAATATTTCTCTTTTGGACACATATTGGAAATTGGCAAATGAATTTAATGGTAAAATCTCTTATTATTTTTTGAATTCAAGTCTTCAAATAGGGACAGGTGCATGTTCCTTCGTATATAGAAATAGAAGGATCAACTATTAAGCCAAATAATTATTTATAGGTAGGTGTGGAAACTATTATGTTTTCATAATATGTTAAATTTCATGTGTATGACCCATGTTTTACTATTATAATATTGTTACCTGAAAAAGAAAAAAAAGAGTAAATGATTAATGAAATAAACAAATTTTAAAATTTGAGTAATGGAAGTAGTCACATTTTGAGAGGAGCCAGTTGAAAGGAGTAGAGTGCCTTCAAAGTTGTTTTTGTTGGAAGCTTTGTTGAGCTTTTTGTAGTGTTCTTCATTCAACACAGCAATTTGAATGCCCCTTTTGGAAAGGGAATGAAAAAGGGCAAGGGCTAACTTGGTAATTTTTCCTGTGAGAAGGACTTGGGTTGCAAATTTTGGGATACTATTCAGCACTACAGCCACAGCCAAGCTACTCCCATCCACCACCCTCACTTTTAGTTTAGGGTTTCTTTGTACATAAAATGCTCCATGTTTGTTCAGCTCTTCTCCCTGCAACTTTCATCTCTTTTGTTAGTTATTTTAAAATTTAAAATAAAAAACCCTTTGGACCAAATATATATACTGAATATTTAATTCCTGCTATTTAAACTTATAATAGGCTCTCAAATGAAAGTTAAATACTAATTTTTGAAATCGTTCATATAACTATGGTGTTAAATTAAATTAACACCAAACAATAAAACTAACATGTCACTAACTTTTTTCGTATATTATCTTATACGTTTTAATATGTGCGGGAGTGTTAAAATTGATTTAAATTACTATATCAAGTTACTAAGCTTTACTTTCCTCATCAATCAATCGTGGAGAAGGTTAAAATTGATTGATAATGATAATAATGCTTACTAACTTATATAGTAATTTTGGTCAATTGTTTATTATTATTATTTTTTCGGTTTAACGTTTTTCTCTAGGTAGCCTATTATGCATCGAATTTTTAATTTACCAACGGAGACAATATAATTTAAATAAAGAAATGAATCAAAGGGTTAAATTTAAACTTTTAAAATAATACTTGTTAAATTGAAGAAAAAAAAAATAGTCAAACATTAAGGACTAAGAAAAATATATGCAAAACTGTATGACTGAGATTTGAGAAGGAAGGGCTTGCCTGATTCAAGAGTCCTAAAGTGAATACTTTACAACCCTTTTGATCTGCCTTGATTATGGCTTCTTCAATCAAGTAGTTTACTGGTTGCCATTCAAGCATGAACTGCATGGAGATATTAAAAACTTTATGCCATTATCTCTGAACTACTAGACCATAAGTTTTAGTTGGCTTTGTTTTACTAACTATACATGTGAATAATTCTTTTCTACTAAAAAAAAAAAAAAACTATACATGTGAGCAATTCAAAAATAAATGTTTTTGTTTCAAATGAAAATAAATTTAAGGAAATACCCAAATTCTAAGAATATTTAACTGCTTTAAAGGGTAAATGTTTTTAGAAAATTTTGTGTAATTTAAATTATCTATATTAAATTTAAAATACAATACATAATTTGAATCAAACTATAGTTTAAATATCATTGCAAGATTGGTTAAACATGAACAATATACTTATAAAAACATATATTCTTACAAATAAATTTTGATTTCCAATAAGACAAACAGAGAGAGAAACAAACAAGACCTTTTTTTTTTATATGAACAAGATTCTTTTTTGTAGAGATATATAAAACATGACTACCTAAAAGTGTATATATTTTCAATTCTACAATATTTTGGACTAGAAATTGTAACAACTTATTTTTCTTCTTTTTTTTAAGAATAGTAACGTGACTAAATAATATAAATTGAATACTAGTCCTTTCAAAAGAGTGTGTTTTTCTTTTTAAATTGGGAGTAATTATGTGCGTATCTAAGCCAGATACCAGAAGATATCAAGAAAATGACGACACTCGAATTATCTACAAATTAATATTACAGATGAATTTCGAATCTGAAAATTTGAGGAGTCAAAAAGTGCCATTATTATTATTATTATTATTATTTTAAAATGTTTATTAGGACTTCTGTCACCTGAAAATTATATTTGGGGATGGCCCACGTGTGCATCTTGAGCTCGTCAACCTGGTTCCTCTCAACAAGAAAAGTACGGCCATATATCCACGTCAGCAGCATGGAGCCCATGGTGATGGGGGACAGCAACCAGAGATACCACGTGGAGGTGTGGGGCCTGGAGGCCAGCGAGGCAAATCCTAGCCGTAGATGATAGATGGATTCGGGAGTAGTGAGATGAGTCAGATGGACCACGTCAGCAACCTCTTCCTCTCTATTGAGAGATTCTTTGTAGAGAGAATCCGACGATTTGTCGATTGTGGCGTAGAGGTAATCGTAAAAGGGCATAAATAGGGAGTAGTTGGTTCGGAATTGCGTGTGATGCAACGCATGAAACCTACCATTACAAAAGTACAATTTTCATTTCTAATTTTAAGGTATTTGGGAGAGGTTTTAGATGGAAGAGTTAATAATTGATAATTGAAAATTGTAGCTAAAAATTTATAATTGAATATGAATTATTAAAAATGAGTAACTAAAACTAGATAATTTTAAATAGTGATAAATGAATTATTAGAAAGAAATTGTTAGAAATGAATAATAAAAAATGAGTGATTATAAATGATGAGTTATTTTGAGTAGTTAAAAATGAATAGAAAGTTATTTTCTAATAGTAAAAATGAGAAGTTATTTTAAATAGTTACAAAAACTTGCTGAATGTAGTATTTTAAAGAGCAGTTAGTAATACTCATATTAAATCATCATTAAACTTAACAACCAAACACCCCTACAATTTTCTCCACTTATTACACACTTTAAATACTATTTTAATCCTTCTACACTAGTTTTTATTAATTATTCTTAAATATTCATCATCTTTTTCCATAAATTTTAAAAATATATTTAGACTTTATTCCTATTTGTATATGAGTTGTTAATATTATTGAACCAATTTTGATTAACATTAATTTCAAACCTATCAATTTCAAATTTTTTTTTTCAATTAAAAATTTCAAAATTCAATACTAAAATGGAACTAAAATAGAGGTACAAAATAGTATTTTAACCCATAAGTTATTACTCTTTTAATTTTTTATCCACGCTTTACAAAATATTTAATAGATCTAGTGAATACTAATATGTTTGAATCGATTTTTTTTTTATTCTTTAATCTCCAAAAAAAAATGTCCTCATTAATTTTGTTTTCAATAAGTTTTACAAGAAAATCTCATAAATTAAGAATTTATTCAACACAACAAAAGAGTTAAAAAATGCAAGGAGCATATATTTAGAATTAATTACAAGCATATTACACAACTTTTAAGGTTTAATATAATGATCTTTCCTAAAAAAAAGTTTAATATAATGATCTATTAAACTATAAGAATTAGTTGCATTTTTAAATGTTCAAATACTACTCTTTTTTTTTTTTTTGAAGATAAATACTTATTAGAGACAAGGTTAAAATACCAATTTTATAATTTAAACATAAATTTTTATATAAAGAAGTACAAATCTTCCGATGAATAAGGAGATTCCCTTACACGTGAAAGAGGCCCGTGGGTATTTTAAAATTAAACCAGAAAATTTTATGTAAAAAAGTACAAATCTCCTGATGAATATAAGGAGATTCTTCTTACATGTGAAGAACGACATGCACATTATTCGCACCATATTCTTTGATTTGAAGAATCAAAATTTGAGAACGGCAGGCACTATCTTGACAATAACATTCTATTTAACATTAATAAAATATTTAAATTAAAGTTTAAAAAACCGAAAAATTAGTATTAAAGCATTTTTCAAAAACTTCTTCTTGTTCACAGCTCAATTATTTTTACGAAACAATCATATAAATTAATTTTTATACGTATGTAGTCATCATAAATTTAATTCATAATCTTTTAAATTAATTACTTGTTTTTGTTTTAAAAAATTTCGCAAAAAAATAAATTAATTAATTAAATGCCTCTTTAAAGAAATGAAAATCAATATAATAAAAAAGTAAAGATAAAAAAAAAACAAACAAACAAACAATCATCAAATGGAACTTTTTATAAAAAAATCAAATTGGGGTTGAAAACCACAAATCATACACATAAAGTACTATTATTCTGAAATAAGATGAGAACTAAACATCAAAATCAAACTTATAATTATAGAGCTAAATTAGAATATAATCAATCCACCAAGTCAATACCCACCGACCCTTTAGATAAATAGGACCAACAGTTAACTCTATATCTATATATATATAAGAGTATGATGATAGTCAAAATATAGTTCATCTAGTTAACTTAATATCCAAGAGATTACAGGTTGAATATATAAATACAATTAAACAAAATGGAGTATAAATTATGTTTTTTTTTTTTGTGCTCTAAACCTTGTTTCCTTAAATTGAATATTGAGATTAATTAGATAAAGAGAGAGCTTACGATGGAGTATACATGAGGAACTTGAGAGGAGGAAAGAGTGAGAAGAGGCAATTAGGGATGAACTCGAAGTTGCAATGTCCCATGTTGTTCATAAAGTCAATGTATGTAATGTAAGCAAAGTAAGAAGCCACAGACACGGTTCCGCTGAACACTGTCGTCAACATAGGAATCGCAAACAGAACGAAATATGCAAATTCCTCTGCAAATGGATGAATCACAGCTGCCATTTCCAATCCAATTTCGATTAGTAAACATCATTTTAAGGTTGTCGATTTAATCGCAACTTAAACCATTTTGTTTTGGTGCTAACATATGATAAAACTCATTTCAAATGTATTTTAAGAATTGTGAGAAATAATAACTATGAAATTGTGAGGACAAAAGAGTGTGTACCGTTCAAATATCATTTTGGCCATTGTCTATGAGGTGCTTACATTTGAAAGTAAATGAAATTCAACATTTGAAAGTAGATCAAACTAATAGTTTACTCCGTTTCATAACCATTTAATTTTTTTTTTTTTTGAAATTTAAGCCTACAACGAACTACTTTACATATGCTTCTTACTTAGATATCTACCTCTCACCTATATTTGTAAAAATCAAGCCAAAATTTGAAAACAAAATAAAGTAGCTTTTAAAAGTTTGTTTTTGTTTTTAAAAGTTGGTTAGCATTCCCCTACACTTTCTTAAGGAAATATGGATAGATCGTAGAAAATTTGAGTAAAAATAGGCTTAAATTTAAAAAAAAAAAAAAAAAAAAAAAGTTATCAAACGAGGCATTAATGACTATTATTTTAACCCAACAAAGGAGAATATTGCTCAAATCACCCTAGGGTTTGTGAGCTCAAAAAAGGAAAACGAAAATTGATGTTTGCCATTAATCTCTAAACTTTTAAGTTGAGCAATCACCTTCTTAAAATTAGATAAGTGTTGCAATTAACTTTTTATATTAAATTAGATAAGTATGTGATAAGGGTAGAGTTGTCAAATTAAGTAATTCCAATGGTTATCAACTTTTAAGGAGTTGATTACTCAAACTAAAAGTTTAGGAACATCATGAGTGTCTAGTAGTTAAGAGAGTTTTGGGAAGTTATAGTAGTCCACCTACTAGAAATTAATTTTTTTTTTAAGGATTTCCATATCTAGTTACATTAGTTGAGGTGTACAAGCTAGCCCGAATAGTTATGGATATAAAAAATTAATTAAAATTTAGGAAGTTAATTGTTACTTTAGGGTGGTTTGTGCCAGAGAGAATAACTTACAAGTAATAGGCTCTGTAACAATGGAAGAATGGTGGTGAGAATGGTAGCGAGAATAGAGATAATGATGATGCAGAGCTCTGTGAAGCCAATAATACAGAAACTCCACTGGACCTGCGTGTAGCAGAAACGTAATAACCACTCCATCTGTCCTCCATAGAGGAAGATTTGAAGCTTGCGCAAAAACATTGCTCACAATGTAAACCAACACTGCAGTCAACAATATTTGATCGTCCCTGTCCAGTGCAAGATGCTATCAAACTACACATAATGAGAACCATTTGATATTTGATTGTACAAAATGCTTACCAATTTCTTTCCCGGTCGACTTGATCGAACTCGAGGCCCTTGTCAACGATACGAGCACTGCCTTTAGCGGTTCGATAGCGAGACAGAGAGATCCATATCTGGTTGTGTATCATCCTCCACAAAAGAAATGGAAAAATCAAAAGGAATGAAATGTCCCTCTCCGTTTCATCCTTCGTCATGTAGTGGTAAATGCTGTGGATCACTCCAGGCGCCAAAATCACATACTGCAAACCAAAATTCCGAGTTTATTGTACAGTGATCTCAACATACACAGCCGGAATGCTCGTAGTTTTTCATTTTAATTTACGAAAAATCAAACAACAAGAGGCGAATACGTGATTTAGTAATGCTTGATCATCTATAAGTCTTGATTGGAAGTTCATTTCAAGAAATGCATCGTCGACATAAAACTAGATCCGAAGTCAGTTTGGCGGAATGTTCTAAGCAACATTTTCACAAAAAGAAATGCGATGAAACAGAGATATTCTGCGATAAAGCACCATGAACAGATCGAACTTGAAAGAACGTTCAGATTGGCCAAATGTTCTAAGTGAGATTTTCACAAACAGTTGGCGAACAAGAAATGCGATGAAACAGAGAAGTTCTGCTACAAATCACCATGAACGGTGGAATGTAACTTGAAAGAACGTTCCGTCTGGCGGGATAATCTAAGTGACATTTTCACAAACAGTTAGCGAACAAGAAATGCGATGAAACAGAGAAGTTCTGCTACAAATCACCATGAACGGTGGAATGTAACTTGAAAGAACGTTCAGTTTGGCGGGATGATCTAAGTGACATTTCCACAAACAATTTGCGGACAAGAAATGCGATGAAACAGAGACATGCTCGAAAAATCGCCATGAATGATGGATTAGAACTTGATAGAACGTACAATTTGGCGAAATGTTGTAAGTTCTAAGTGACATTTTCACAAACAGTTTGCAGACAAGAAATGCAGTGAAACAGAGCCATTCTACGGCAAATCACCATGAACGGTGCAGTGGAACTTGATAGAACCGATGCAGAAAGATAGAGAAGAGAGAGAGGGGACATGGAAGATACCTTGAAGCTTCCAAGAGGCGTCCATGGCCAATCGGTGAAGATCCCGGGAGTGGTAGCCATTAATGCAAAAGCTCTCAGTGCTAGGTGAGGTTCTGGTTTTGAACTTCCCCATAGTCCTCTTTTTATAACAGCAGATCAGTGGTCCTACTATTTATTAATTGTTTTTTTTTCTTCTTTGCTTAAATCGGCAATGTGAATGGAGAAGAGATATTAAAATTTCATTTCTCTTCTTCAAGGTTCATGAGATTTATAAGTTTGGAAGAAAAGAGAAACATTTAGATCATATTCAGACGTGATGTATAAAATAATGTCTACTTTGTGGCTCAATATGGTCGCATTATATTTTTATTTATTTTATATTTTTTAGGTTTAAATCAAATAATTTGTAGCTCAAATTAGGACATAGGTGAGCATTATTTTATACATCATGTCTAATATTCCTCAAGTTTATTTGATGGATTATTTTAAATGGTTACGCTTTAAGAACTTGTAACAAAAAATTTGTTTGGATATATATATATAGTAGATAAATTATAAATAATGGCTTGATGGGAGGTGGATTTGAAAAAAATAATTAAAGATAATGAATTAAAAAATATGAATTATTTTAAATAGTAGAAAATGAAATATTAAAAATGAAAAGTTATTTTTAGTATTTATAAATGAAAATTTGTTTTAAATAGTTACCTTAATAATTTGTTTGAGTGAGTTTGAATGAGGTTATTAGTAAATATTCATTTTTAAATTCTTTATAAATGCATCGAACATCCCCTAGCATCTCAATTTACTTGCACTTACTAGATACTACTTTTTTTTTTCAAGCGTCGAAAAATACTTTTCTTTTTAAATCCCAATTTAAAATTGCTTAAAATAACATTTAGTTGTCTTTCATGTGTGCAATCTTCTGTTCATTCAACAAAAAATTGCAATTAACTTTGATTCAAGATATTTACTCCCAAATTTGGTACTAAAATTAGTTCCACAAAATTCTCTTAACCCAATCCAAAATCTCATACTCAATGAGAGTTTAGTTTCACTCATATGACAGTCTAATCTAACTAATTATTGGTTCAAATTCACATTTTCAACTATTGTATAATTCAAGTAAAATATTACTAATATAGAATTTATATTCATTTAATTTTATCAAATTGTGATTGTGATTATTATTATTGTAATTTATTTATTTGTTAAACAAGTCCCTTCAAAGGTGATATTCAAAAAAATAAAAATAAAAAAGTCCATCAAAGGTGTATGTTCGCTAGTTTTAAAGTGATTCTAAAATTAGTGTTTACTGACTTCTCTTCAAATAACTGAAGATATTTTGAAATTAAAATGAATTATTATTAATCAAAATAACGAATACGTCACAAACTCATTTTATACCCATGGTTGAACTCAAAATAATATAATATGTTTGCATTTAATATTTTATTAAGTTATTAGATAAATTTTTTAAAAAAATTAAAATGAAATTAATACTAATGGAATTAAATGAATGATGTTAATAATTTCAATATAAGTAAAGATAAAAGGTATTTGTATTTCTAACATTTATAGAGAAATAGGTTAATGTTTAAATAAACAATTAAAAAAAATCTATTTTTACGTGTAAGACTACAATCGAACTATCATTATATGGAATTACTATTAAATGGATTAAAAATGAAAAATAGAAATTTCATACTCCCAAATAAAATTTAATCTTTCATGTCAAAATTATAATTTCAGTATACAAAACTCCATCCTTTATATCAAAATTATAATTTCAGAATGAAATGAATGTATTTTTTAAGTACAATATAAAATGAATGTTATTTGTAATGATATGAAATGAATATTATTTTGTCATTTATACATTACCTTAAACATATACATTAAGAAGAAAAAAAAAGTCACAAAAAAACATATACATTCTCATTTTTACAAAGTTAGAGGTCATTCTAGGATCTTTGTAAAAACTCACAATCATAACTAACCTAGATCACACTCAAAATCTAAAATGGTCATTCTTAGATCCTAAAACAACTCACTCCAGAATTAGTTTAATCAAGACTAATCGAATGAATTGATTTAACTTCAAACCTAAAGCAAGATTTGAAAAGAAAGACAACACCAAATGAGGTCTAAGAAAACACAAGCTTTTCATTCATAAAATATGTCCAAAATGATGTATTACAAGCTATTTTAAAGGTTAAAATTCGTGCATGCCTTGGAATACAAAAAGACTTAAAAAGCTATTAAATGCATTTTGTAGAAAATAAGGCCTAGGAAACCAAAATTCAATTGTATGGGTTAAATGCTAGACAAAAGGTAGATATGCTTTAAATAGACTCAACCAACTCTTCTAGAAAGTCCCTTGAAATTATGAGCATGGTTGACAACCATTGAAATAAAAAAGTCTCAAAATAAGAAATTTTGAAATTTATTTACTTAAAATTCTACCATGTTGTCGTCTTCCAAAATAAATGTCTACTTTCATGTCATCATCACTTCAATCTCTTCTTCACTTGTTGTGCTAATGTTGTAAATAAATTTAGAATGAAAAAGCTTTATCTCTTCTTGTGCATTGTGAATCTTCTTTGTCTTGCTTCTTGTAATAGGTCATTCAGGTACATGCAATGAATGAGTTGTTTGATTCCTATCAATAATTAGGATAAAATGCCAAAAAATAATTTTAAAAAGGGATTGAAATTTTTTTTTGAATATTATTTTTATTTCTTTGACAAATTATAAAATGTATTTTTTAATATTTTTCTATTCTTTTTTTTAATTAAATTGGAATTGAACGTGCAAATTAGATTATTTTACCCTTATTTAATAAATCATATATTTACAAAATCATAAATCAAAATAATTGTAAGAGACAAATTGATGATAAAAATGAAAGAATGTATACGCACAAAATTTATTATAATAATTGCCTATATATTCACAATTCATCCTACAAAATCTGTATCCAAACACCATTTCATATGGTCAAAAATGTTATTTCAGTGTTTTTTAAAAAAATGTTATTTTAGTTCATATATTTTTGTGATATTTTTTTCTAATAAAATTTACCGTTATTTCCAAATATTAGATTCTTAACTATCAAAATATATCTCTTTTAAAAAAAATCATATTATTAAATGAATTTCATACAATTTTGTATTTAAATTTACTATATAGACCAATCTTAATTTTTTAAATAAGTATGTTATTTAAAATCAAATATTTAAAGTTCATAAATAAAGTATAAAAGATAAACTGACTTTTTAGTATAAGTTGGAAAGGAGAAGCACAAACCTTACAAACAGGAAATTACTGTTCTCAATAAAATGAGAGTTAAATATCGATTTTCATGATTAAATTTATGATTGAATTGGATTTCCATAAAAAATCAAATCATTAGTCACTATCTTTGAGTATAAAGGGTAATTTGTCTTTGTTCTTGGTTCCGGCTTTGGACTTGTTAAGATATTAGGTACATGAAAGTTACGTACGTCATTATGGGGGTGTTAGGTTTGTTTTAGATTTCACACCTAAAATATGTTATTTTAAATGTTTTTTTTAAGTACTATTTTAAATGTTATATGGAGGTTATAACAGTGCGCTTCCCAATTGTTATCTTTCATTTTCGATGACCACTTGGATACATGCCATTGACAACATCTTCGATCACCACACATGTGATTCGATTGTTGTATTTCAAAAATATAACTAAAATCAACTTCTTTATGCATTTGAGGAAAATTGTAATAAATGATCTAATTTCACAAAATAATTATAAATTTAGTCAAATTTGAAAATATTTATAAATTTAGTCAAATATACGATATTACTAATACTCATCATACCATATTATTTAGAATATTAAAATAGTATTTTGTATTATTAATATAATATTATATGTTATTAGTATAATATTGTATATTAATATACTAGTATGCATTAATTATAGCGTATAATGTTTGCATCGTATGACTATGATTGTTTTTTTTTGCTTACTATTGTAAATATTTTTCTAATTTGACAGACTCCTAAAAATACCCCTAATGGGTACTTTACAAAATTAATTGATATAGAATGAAAAAAAAACTGTTGCAAAAATTAAACGGTAATATCAATTTAAGCCACGATGATTATTACTAAGAAAATATTTTTCTACATATTTTTTGGAATAAAAAATAAGAAGTCAAATGTATACTGAAATTAGCTCGGATAATCATAAATAAATAATATACGTATATATGAAATTATGTAATATTAAAAGTTAAATTTTTATCATAATTTTTTTCATACTAATTTTTTTTACAAGAGGATCACAAACCCTATATAGGTATTATTGCTCTCAAAATATTACTACCAACGAATGTAACTAATACCCATCAACCTTCGGGTTTTTTTTATACTAATTTAGACTTTAGTCCCTTAAGTATTTTTTTTAAAATAACATATAGATTAAATTTAACTTTTTAATGGTACAAGCTAAAATTATATTTTTATATTTTAAAATGTAACAGTAATAATAAATGATACTTTTACTATTTAGGTATTTCATGCAAAAGGAATAATTGTATTGTTGACTATGAGACATTCTTTCATACATAAAACTTTGTCCAAGTACTTTATTATTTTGAAAAAACCAACAATATTTTAGGTATAAATTTGAACCATGCAAGTACGATACAGACAGTAGTACCAATTAAGTTTTTAGGTTGAAAAGGTCCGTGTCCAACTTTAATTCATCAACTATACAAATCAATTTAAGAAATAATTAGGCATTGTTCGATAACTTTTTAATTTTTAATTTTTTTTATTTAAGAAATTTAAGCTTATTTTTACTTAAATTTTCTATCATGCTCCATCTTTCTTAAAATATATCCATATTTTTTTAAGAAAATAGGTGAATACTAATCAAATTTCAAAAACAAAAAAAGTTTTTTGAAACTATTTTTTTAATTTTTTAATTTTAGTTTTGTTTATTAAAATATAGGTAAGATGTAAATATCCAAATAAAAAAAATTATGATAAAATAGTTATTGTAAACTTAAATTTAAAAAACAAAATGAATGAGCCTTACGAACTCAAATAAAACAAATTTGGAGAGATTATTTCAAAAATTTACTAACGAAAATGAGACAATAATAAAAGCTAAAGACAAAAATAGTAATAAAATGGTTTAGATCTGGTGGGATAAAACAGTAATTTTGCGATATCAACAAACAAAAAAGACGAAAATAGTAATCTGGACCCAGTAAATGTGAACCATACTATCTTGTTACGATTAACCGTAAACTACTGTTTGAAAAAATGGCAAACTACTGTTCATTCTATCTCGCAAAATTACTGTTTTATCCCACCAGATCTAAACCATTTAGGTGGCATTTCATAATCGTTTTGTTTTTTATTTTCTGTTTTTATTTTTAATATTTTTAAAATAAGTTTGTTTGATAACCAATTTTAATTTTTGTTTCCAAATTTTTTTTTTAAATTTAATATTAATTGAATTTTAAAAACTAAAAAAGTAGCTTTTAAAAGTATGTTTTTATTTTTGTTTTTAAAAAAGCATGAAAAAATAAATGATAAATAATAAAAAACTAAAAAATTCCAAATAAAATGTGATGTTTGAAAACAAAAAATAGTTATCATACATTTTTTTTTAGTTTTTAAAAACATAAAACTAAAATTAGTTATCAAATTTATACATTTTTTATTTTTTAAAATAAAAAACTAAAAAATAAAAATAAATTTTTTTAAATAAAAAGCAAAAAACAAAATGATTATCAAATGTGACCTTAAAAAATGATTTTCTTAATCTAGAAATAACAATAAGAATCCAATAGTCACCTATCAATATCCTAAGAGTTGATGTTGAGTAAACAAAGTTGTCCTAAATCGGTAAAATAAATTAAAGATCTTGTATATATAAAGAGGAGACAACACCTCCATTAATATGAGATCTTTTGGGAGATACCAAAAAACAAAGTCATGAGGAAGTAATTACCAAAGTAAACAATATTATATTAATGTAGATGTTTGTTATCTCCGATGGGTGATATTTATATAATTTTTTAGTTAACTCGATAGATAACTATATTTCTTGCTGGAGAGTAAGAACTTATCAAATAGATGTAACAGAAATAAGCTATGCCCACAAAGGGAAGGAACTTACTCCAAAAATTAAATAGTACAAAACGTCTTATTAAAGTCACATAAATAGTACAAATTCGTCTTATTAGTCACATAAATAATACAGTTTTTTTTTTTTGATATCCACGATTATTCTGATCAACTTGCGCGTATCTCATACCACATGACTCTACAACATTTGAATATTAAAGAAAGTCGTAAGAAATTAATTCAAGGTGATTATTATGGATTGAGCCTATTATCTCAAAATCTTTTTTAACCACTCGAGTCACACGAAGATGATTAAATATACAAGTAAATAATCGTCCAATAAACTTAACAAAAAAATTAATAATCAACGTATAAAGAATGGTAAGATTCAAGAGCACAAACCAGTTGATAAGCCCAACATTCACTTAGAAACAGCAGAACCGGTAGAAATGGCAATGAACTAGTCAAAAAACAAACTGACGGTTTAGACTATCAACCAAACCGGTTTAATAACTGACAATTTGGATCACAACCCCAGTCAGTTCGACCAAACCGGTAGTCGGTCTAAACCCAAAAAACCCAGACCTTCTCTTTATGCATGTTTTTCTGGTTTTTTAAAGTTAAAATTCTCCGTTTTATTATTATTATTATGTTTTTGTGTGAATTTGAGAATAAAACAATAAATTGTGTTATTATAAACATAGATCAATATAAATTGGCTGAAGGAAAAGTATATGCATAAATATTTTATATCACATATTACAAAAAAAATATATATATAATAACATGTTTCACGAGCCACGAGGTAAGCGTGGACCATCCCACCGGCCAACGATCAAGACTACAATATTTATAAGCGCCAATTTCAAAGTTTAAAAATTCGAAGAATACATTTTACAATATGCAGACAAACTAATCTGCACTAAAATTTTAGTGACTAAACTTGTTTAACATATTAAATAATATACTATTAGACTCGACTAAAGATTAAAACATTCAAACATAGAATTGAAAAAAACAAATATTATTGAATTTTTTCTTTGTTAAGTGTTAAATTTGCCTTTTTTTAATCTATGATTGTCCGTATATCAAAAAACACTAAGGGTGTGTTTGGGCCCCCGTTATATAAATGGTCGGATTGGTTATAATAACTCAACCGATGTTTGTCCCACCCTTTATTATTATAAACGGTGGTTACCTAAACCTGTGTGCCCATTTATTTAAACCTACGTGTCCGTTTATCTACACCTTACATATATTACTATTTGTTACATAACCAGCTCCTCAAACATTCTTTATCATAATCCATGTTATAATAACTTGCTCCTCACTATTTATAATAGTCCACCGTTTATCGTAATCTTCTGTTTATAATAACCAAACCGGTACTCTAAACATACCCTAAGAAATCCATAACAATTGACATTGGATGTATATTAATATTATTGAATTCGACTTTAGTTGACAAAAATACCACAAATTACATAAACGTGAGTATAGTATAGTATGAAAGTCAAAACTATTAGTGACATGTTAATTTGGTCGATTGACTGTAATTTAATTCAACACTAATAAAAATAAAAATATAAGGTTTGTTGCCTCTTTCTAATTTGCACTATGAACGAAAAATAATATTTTTTTCATAGAATAAAAGATTGGAGATTTTTGTCTGTTTCGTACGAAATAATCGACAACTTAACCCTATCTTTATATTTCAAAAAATGGATTTGATCTAATGTCCCATCAAGTATAGAACCATTGATTCGGTTTTCAATTGGTTCGGTTTAATTTTGGATCCGATCCAATGTCCATTTTTTTAATATATCAAAACATTTTTCATTAAAAAAAAAATCATAGACAACAATTTTTTTTAAGGTCGAAGTATTTTTTAATTTATTAAAAATTATTTAAGGATATTTTTTGAAAATCTTCTAAACAATTGAAGGAATATAATTTTATTTTATATATATTATCTTGGATTGGTTTTTATTGACTTTTAAAAATGAAAATCACAATCGATCTAATATTTTTTATTCTTCAAATTATAAGTTGATATATTCAATTTTGTACTTAAAAAATTGATTTAATCATTAAATTAAATCGATTCAACATTTCGGTTTTTTGGTTGCATTCTTTTTTTTTTTTTTGAAAGAATTTAGTTGCACTCTTAACTTCACTAACAATATATACTTTAAAAAATAAATTTGCCACAGGTATCGTGTGGTACACGAGGGCGGTCCCACCACCAATTCTGCGATAGCCCTAATTAATATTATTGCCTTTGGCATCTTTCTATCATTTTCTTATTTTACTACAAATTAAATTTATATTAGATTCTCAATAAATATATATATATATATATATATATATTTATACTTTTTTTTTAGGAATATATATATTTATACTTAGTTTTTAAATTGGTGCGTAATTTTTATATAGTCTTATATTTTAAAATCAAATTGATTTATCTTAACATCTAAAAACATGTTCGGTTTTGCCAACATAAACAGTTGCTTAGCGGCATTAGTGTATGCCCAATGATCATAGGTCTTGGGTTCGAGTCTCCCCACCCCCGATTATTATAATCTAAAAAAAAAAACATGTTCGGTTTTAATATTTAATATTTCAATAATGTAAATTTTAGTCTTTGGAAAAAAATATATTAGTTAGATGATGTAATGTTGATTATGATAGTGACTAAACTAATTTGAAACTTCATTACATTCTTGAGATGATTACTTTTATATTAATGTAAAATAAGTTTATAAAAGAAAATTATAAATTTAAACTCAAATAATACACCACGATTAAGATTGAATTAAAATGTCAATAATAAAAATATTTTGTTTGAAATATTAAGATCAAATTGACATCATACTTTAAACTTAAAAGATTAAAAAAGTTTTGTTTT
Organism: Sicyos edulis; assembly: GCA_036507275.1. Classification (NCBI taxonomy): domain Eukaryota; kingdom Viridiplantae; phylum Streptophyta; class Magnoliopsida; order Cucurbitales; family Cucurbitaceae; genus Sicyos; species Sicyos edulis. The sequence continues at coordinate 1,865,686 of CM071857.1, read as the reverse complement.
CTCTCTTTTCTCCCCAATTTAATAGGGTAAGAAGTAGAGAGGCACCTTGTTAATTAATTAAATTAACTTGTGTGTGGATGATTATAAAGTTATGAATTCTTAACACATAAATTGTTGAGCTTGAGGGGAAAAAATTATTCATATAAGATATTTTGTAGAAAGAAATTAAACAAAATTATGATGATTTATGGCTAATATTCACAATATGAAACAAATTTGAGTTACAAAATGTTTAGAATGATTCAAACCCGTAATCTCTTGGTCATTGAATATACATAAAATGCCATTGAACTATTGATGTTGCTAAGACACGTAGGTGCCATATAAAATAAATAAAAATTCTAAAAAAGTAAAGGTTCTTACATAGTTATGTTAGGGAAGTTTTTTTCTCGAGGTCTATTTCTTTTTTAAAAATTTTATTATTTTACTACAAATTAAATTATAGTTGTCCTCTTTTTTTGTTTAACATGATGAAAAGGGAGTATACAATATTAACTTATTGATCATGACATAAATGTGTGTTCATATTCATATTGGACGTGCAAAATTTTTATTAGAGCTCAAGAAAAAGGTGAAGACACAATGCTCATAATTACATGATATTTTGAAATGAAAAAAAAAAATCAAGATTATTTATAACAAATATTGAAGCTATCACGTAAGTGTGAAGATATGTGAAAATGATTGTAACCTCCATATATTGGTTAATTACATGATATTTTGAAATGATATATATATATATATCAAGATTATTTAAGATTATTTATAGCAGTAGCTCAAATCGCAACAATGTGCACCCCATGACTAAGAAGTCTCAGGCTCGAATCCTCTCACTCCCAATCATTACAATCTCAAAAAAGTCGAGGGTTGGATATGAAAGGTTCTAATGGTTATTAAGCATTGGATCGAGGCACGTTATTGTAACATTAATTTGTAGACATCTTTCATATTTTCATTCATTCAATGATTTCTCTAAGCTTGACCTAGGAACGGACATAATATAATGAATGTTTAAATACATAAATAAATCAATCAATCCAATTGTTTTTTCAAACGACCATTCTAACAATCTTATACTAGATAGTACGAAAAGCTAAGAATAATATTATAATGTTTGAAAAAGTAACGATACTTTTTTAACAAAATGAATGTTCAAGAGTATTATAAATAAGGATAATTGTATTAGATAACTCTTTTAGGAACCATTTAGCCTTCCAAAATACATTCGAGAGAAGTAAGAAAAAAAAAGCAAATAATTACAAATTCGATCAATTATTTTTTTAAAAATAGCAAATGTAATAATAATAATAATTATTATTTTGCAACTATCTCAAATAAATGAGAGCTAACTACCAATTTTCAAGAATATAGTGTAGATTACCACCAAATAATTGAGACCAGTGCGCCACCAACTTTTTTGGTGCAAATGTAATTATAGATAATAATGAATTTATTACATACTAATGATATTAAAACATATTAATGATTATATATATAAATATATTAAAATTTACTTACATTTATAATTATTAGGCCAATTAGAGCCATTAATATGCCCACAATGACTATGAAATCATGGATTCAAATTCTTGATCTCCATTGTTGTAATCTAAAAAAAAAAAAAAAATCTCGGTGAGAATAGCTTATGCGCTAATTTCCCAAAAACATTCTGTCAAGCCTGACTCATGCGTGGCCGGGCGATATTCAGGATTGGGCCATTGGCCCAGCAGAAAACAAGGCCCAATAGAAAAATAAAATATATTGCAAAAAGAAAAGAGAAATAAACAAGAATAAATATCCTGTTTTGGCGGGAATCGGTCGAGCGCGTAAAGAAATTCTTCGCCATTGTTCTTCTCGGAAAATCTCCAGCCGATTCTGCGTCAGTTTACGAAGGAAATTTCTTCACTACCATCGGTTTTTCAGCCTCGAAGTTACCGTCGATGTTCTAATCCGAATTATCGTTTCTGTAATTTTTGAGGTTTGTCTCTGATTCTGTAACTGTTCTTTTAGTTTCTTGCGAAGATGATGGATGAAATAACGACGGTGGCGCACTGAAAACACTGATTTCAAGCTTTCCAAGGTATTATTTCTGTTCATCGGACTGGATGTGTTGGTTCTGGTAGCGTTAATTTGATAGATTTGTGATGTAAACTTGTTCTAGGGTTTCGTTTTATATTCGACGAATTTTTGTTGCGAATTCGTCTTTTTATTTCTCTCTCTTTTTTTCCATTCATTTGAGAAATAAAAGTAAATTATTAATTTCGTGCCTATGTTTGATGAAAGTTTGAATTTAGTGTTTGTGATTTTAAAATCTAGAATTTAGTCCTTATGATTGAGGTGGAGTTGGCATTTAGTCGGTATGTTTTTAAAAACTAGAATTTAATCCATGTGGTATGATCAAATTTATAGTCATTCTGTTTTTAGTTATTGGCGAATTAAATATTTAAAAGTTAGTTATTTATGTGCGACTGTGTGAATAAGTCATCGATCGAACAAAACGAATAACATCTTTTACCATCAGGAATGATAATGACTATTTTTTTTTTGTTTTTATCTAACCTTAAAGACTAAATTTTAACTTTCTCTAAACTATAGTGACTAAATTCTAGATTTTAAAATCTCTGAGACGAATTTCTAATTTTCATCTAATTGTAGGGATTAAATGTATAATTTACACGAAAAATAATAAGTGAAAACGTGGCAGTCGTGTTATGTGATTTATAGAGTTTTGGTTTTCTATAATTCTGAATTCAGTTGTCCCAAGGGGTGGCACAGTAATTGAAGACTTGAGTTTTGAGGGTATGCTCCCCTCCTCAAGGTCCTAGATTTGAAACTCACCTGTGACATTACTCTTTCGATGTCTCCGGTGCCTGGACTAAGGATGGGCGTAGTTACCTTATTTCAAAAAGAATAATTCTGAACTCAGTTGGATTTGTTAGATGCTGAGAATAACAACTTAGAATCTTTGATTATATAGCTAAATGTTGTAGGACTCTTTTCATGGTTGTTGTTAGGGATCTTGACTTTCTGTATGTGTAATATTTAGTGTATACTCTTGAATGTGCAAAATTGAGATTAATTCTTGTTCAATAGTTATGTAGACATATAGTTAGAAACTTAGGCATAGTTCACGAATTATTTTGGTTCCTTTTTGGAAGATGGAGCAGAAATATCCGCATGGAAGAGGAGCTGATGCAGTTTTACATCTTCAGCCAAACTCCTCAATTTCTATTGCATATCACCCACTCTTTGGTCCACATGATGATTTAGTTCTTCTTGAGGTCGATGAAAAGCTTCTCGAGGAAGTTCTCCACCAACGGTAAATACGGCGGATTATAAGTTACTTGCTAATGTGTTAGAACTCTTCGAATTTGTCTAACTTTGAGGATTTCTTTTTGCAGAGTAAGCATCAGAGGACAGTCGGAAGAAGAAGCCGTCTTTTGCACGAAGTCGAAAACTTATGGAATCAAATATGTAGGAACTTCCAATTCTGTACTCCTCATACCCCCATTAAGTCGATCGGAATACTACGAAAACGAAATAGATAGCCTTGAGAATGATGGCTCTAAAGAAGTTGCACCTGTGATTAAAGTTGCTCCAGGGTTCATGGAACTTGTTGAGATTTCTCCCAGGATTGATAAGCTTAAATTGCTTCTCTCAGAGAAACCTTACAGCTTATCCGAAGAGTGGGAAAGCGAAGAGATGGACAAACATGAAAATGGAATTTATAACTGGGATGATCTTAGGGACAAGGTTCAGGCTAGCGACGATGAATTGAAAGCTGGATTACAAGTACTTTCCGCCGTTGAGATTGATGGGCACTGGAGACTTGTGGACGAAAAATACATGGACTCCATACTACAGATGCTTTTGAATAACCGAATTTTAAACGATTGGTCTCTGGATGCACTTGATGAATGCGTAATCGTGAAAGTGATGGAATTAGATGGCTTTCCTGAAAAACTGGTGCATCATTGTCTCCAAGTTTATGGTGATAAATTGGATGGAAATGAGGGGACTATCTGTTTATGGAGATTGGACGAGAAACGGGTTTGTGTTCATTTTGCAAGAGAAGTTTTGAAGAAAGGAAAGATGAAGCTGGAGCATTTCATGGATGAATGGATACGAAAAATCCCATTGGGAATGTGTGCCAACTTCGACATGTTAGACGGTGAAGTTCTGACTGAGAGACTCGGCGTTGAGACGTGGGTTCGTGGTTTTAGAGCTTCTTCATTTCCATCGAATCCTGCTGAACGATTCAACATTTTGTTTAGAGAACGACCAAAATGGGAGTGGAAGGATCTGCATCCCTTTATCAGGTTTGCTTATAAATGTATAGCTGTCTTATTATTGGTTTACTGAAACCTGGAAACTCTAACAACTATGATTTGGTTTTCAGAGATCTTACCGTTCCGGGTCTTTCATCGGAAGGTTTGCTTCTCAAATACACCCGAAGAACTCAATCGAACCCGAAAGACGAGCCGGTATTCAGTGCGAGATAAATGATATGTTGCGCTAGCCGCTATGTTCACATCTGCTGTTAAAGACTGGTTTGTAGATTGTTCAATGCTACAACTGGCTTAAGCTTATTGTATTCATGGACCCAAAAGCCTTAAACTTTGCTTTGTTTATAGGGCTCCATCACTCCTAGAATTGAGATCCAAAGTTCCTCGTTCTCACTTTCAGACATGAAACTTTTAGGAGAAGTTAATTTTTCATTTGATTGCAGACTTTGTACAATTGCCATTGATGAAAGTAATGGAGGATTGAAGACTCAAGGTTTTACACTTTCTACTTTAAACTAAGCTCTTTGTGTCAAGATTAAGCCTGTACAGTGAGACAAAGAGAACACTGTGATTTCTTTTAAAAACAAAGGGGCTTGAACTTATTTGTATGGGACAAATAAAAACTTGCAGGTAATCAACAAATATGTTCCTGCTTTTAAAGTGGTTTTTTCATCAATATTTCAAAATATTTTGTGATGAGATAATTTCAGAGTTCATTTCAAAACCAATTTGATGAGTAGAAGATTGTAAACTTGTCTTTTCAAGATAATATCTTTTTAAGCTAACAAATTTTGAATTGGATTCTAGTTTTAATTTTATTGAAACAAATACTTGAATTTAGTGATTTTTTTTTTTTGAAAAATTGAATTTAATGATGTTTGATACTTCTAAGGAGTTATAACAATCTTTCTAATGTGAGATTTTCAACATGAAAATTGGGAAGAATATAAAATAAATTACTACATTGACGATTTTAATTTAACACTAATTGATGTACATGCAAACAAACACTAATTGATGTAAGAGTTAACATGGATTATGGTGAAAAAGTATATATGGTATAATTTTTAGGGACGATAACTTTTAATCACAAACGAGGTATATTATTCTAAAGTGGAGAATTGCCACTAGATGAGTATCCTCCTTTTTATTGTTCGAATAGTTTAATTTGGATGCTTGAAAAAATTTCAAACTAAATAAATATTTGGATTTGATAAGTGAATAATAAATTTCAACTTTATCTTGATATTTTGATACTAGTCATTGGGAAGAGCTTAAACGCATTTTAAAGTTCTTCCAAGTGATTTTAGAGTTTCTTTTCCAAACTATTTTTGGTTCTATTGTTTTATATTTATTTAAAAATTTTACGAGATCTTTTGATTCTATTGTTTAAATTATTTTTATTACAAAAGTTATAATATTTGTTTTTGTTGTTCTGATTTTCCCATCATTTTCCTTCCTCCCAACGGATATTTTTTTACAGCTCTTTGGTCTTCTCCTTAGTCCATTGACTCAACACAGTCAAAGTCTTTGTGTTTGACCATTTTGGGTTAGATATATTTTGGGGTTTCCTTTCAATTTTGGTGTGTGGGTGAATATCGCCAGAACCCTAATTGAACCGCTTTATCAATTTGGGCTTTTCGGAGGCCCAGTTAATCCTCCACAGTCCAAAACCCTAGTAATGTGGGCTCGAATTGGGCCAATCCACCAAGCCAAGCCCAATACCGCAGATGCCGAACCATAACTTTTGGCGGGAATCCAAAAATCACTGAACAGACTACAGACTACAGAGAGGGTATATATACAAAGACCGGCTCCTCTCCAATCCGTCGCCGATGAAATCCCGACGACGCAGTGAAGGCTCCACAATGGCTCCAAGGAAGAAACCGAATTCCTCTTCGAAGAAGCTCAATCCAAATCCGCCATCGGAGCCTTCCAAGTTCGGCATCCAACACTTCTTCGATCGCCACTCTCAAAACGTTGCACAATCTCAGAAACTCACTCCGCCAAATTCCGATTCGAAAACTGATGCTGGAGATGATCGGAATGTTGGACGGCCGGATTCCATGGCGGCGGCGGCGGAGCCGGTGCGGGTGGTTCCGGTGAATGATGCAGTTTTGGCTTCTCAAAACCCTAAGTTGCCGCAGGGGATTGATGCTGGCTGTTCGTCTCAGAATGCGACGCCTGAGAATTTGATTGCGGCCGTTGGAGATTCTGGTGCTGAGTTTTCTAACAAGTTGTCTCCAGAGTTTTCAAAGTCCGTGTCTCTGAAGCGCTTCAAGTTCTCTCCCGGGATGGTAACTGGACATTTTTGTGCTATTTTTTTGTTTTTTTTTGTTCTGTAATGCTTGTTTGCTTCAAATGCTTTGCCATATTGGTGAATTTTACTTACAAGAGTAAACAAATGGTGATTAGTTGATTAAGCAAAGTCAAGAAGATGGCGCTATTAATGACGAAATCACATGGAAGATATCTCCAGTAAACGATAGACTTCAGGCTGTTTCAAAGCAGCTGCCGGAAACTATAAGGGTTCTAGCGAACTCCTCAAGGCTTAGTTCTTTGAGAATCCGACAGTGTTCGCGAAATAAGGTACTAAATGTTGAGTTTAAATTGGTTCTTCGGACTTTAGGATTCACTAACAATGATCCTTGCAGACTTCTTCTGTCGAGCCTGGGAATTTTGAGCAGTTGAGTTCACTAAACCCAAAACCTACTGAAAGATCAGTGGTTTCGTTGAATAAGGCTGGACGGAAAAGGTTAAATCCTAAACATGATATGGAACCTTATGGGGCTGCTGTTGATAGTTTGGGTGGCTCTAGAGGATCCAACAGTCAGAGTCCATTCCGGACGCCCCCGTCTCTCTCATACTGCGATAAGGTAATAATTTCTTCATAGACTGTAATATTTCCCTTCAAGATTTTGAAACCTATGCTATGGTCTACCAATTGGACAATATAATTCATGCCCTTTATGCCTTTATTGACCTGTAGATTGTCAATGATGTTGCTTGTAATGAAGCAGCACCCGATCACCCTATCTTAAGACCACACAAGAAGGTATTGCATATAACATGTTCTCTTTTCTGATAATACGTTCTTCTGTTTAGTTCAATTTTTAATCAGTTTCATTATGTGGGGGATGAGCTTTCTCGTTTCTTGGACCAGTTGAACTTTTTTTTTGAATAAGAACCAGTTGAACTTATTGGTTGGAAAAATTTATTTGATCATATTTACTTGCACAAAAAATAAATATTAGAAATAATAATTTCAAAGAGGCGATCAAAATTAAAGGAGGCATTCCTGAAGATCTTCTTGTTTTTTTCCAGCCATAAGTTCTAAAGAATAGCTCGAACCATAGCCAACCATACGAACTTCTTAAGCCCATTGAAAGGGGCTCCCACCAAAACCGTAGATAAGAATTCAAGTACTGGTCCACAGCTGATGCCCTCCTTGCTTTGTTTTTGCAGGCATTGCTTGAGCTTTTAGATCAAGTAGAAGATGTCATGACAGTTGATACTGCATCTCCCAGTCCCACTGACTTGGAGGAGGATTCATCTGAATTACAAGGTAGAAATGGGAAGAAATTGACTACTAGGGCTGATTCAGCTGCTATGCAAGTCCCTATAAAGATTCAAGACACTGTGATGAAGGCATCGCCTTGTGATTTTCTTGTCTTGGAGGTACTTTTCATTTTTTAAAAGAGGGTTCATTTTCAAGATTGTGCTTTATTTAGTTGTTACGGGACGATTTAATATTAATGTATTGATTCTATTTGTACCAAAGGTAACAGAGAACTGTGAACTGGCTGATACATCTGGTGTTAAACGCTCATATAAGGTTTCTTGTAAGCTTATTCACTTATTTCTACATTTACTCGCCATTTCAAGTAAATTAATAAATGTAAGTAATGATTTTTCAGGTTCTACGCTTGCTAAATGAGCAAAATGGAGAAGAGCGGGCTGTCTATCTTTGTGAAGACTGGTAAACACATACTGTGCTGCAACTCTTATTGTAGATTACGCTCTTTCTTGTCACTCAAAATAGAATCCAAAATTTGACTTGAAATTTGAAAAAGATAGAGTCAATAGTGTATATTTGCTCTCACTTGATTAGCATTTCCCTTTTTAATTTCCTTTTTAGTCTTAAGTTTGTGTCACATCACAATATAACAGTGACGTAAATCTTGTTGTGTTCCTTCATTTGTATACCACTCTATATTAGATAATATGAGATTTCACCTCAAAATCAATTGGCGATGAGAGGAGTAGTCCACCTACCTTATAAACACTAGGAGATATCCTCACATTTTCAATGTGGGATTCTCAACTTGCCCCTTCAAGATGATGCCTTTTTGGGCTACCAATCTTGAATCGGATGTCAATTTCATTTTTATTGGACCAAATACCTGTTTCAGCTTAATGGTCTTTGATACCATATTAGATAGTGTGGACATCCATCTTAAAACCAATTGGTGATGAGAGAAGTAGTCCACCTATCTTATAAATACTAGGAGATATCCTAACCTTATCAATGTGAGATTCTCTCAACATGCCCCCTCAAGATGGTGGCCATATTGGGAAGGCCATCTTGAATTGGGTCCGTAGTTTTGGATCAAAATACTTGCTTTGGCTTACTTTTGCTAGGGTCAGATCTGAATTTTTGGAATCAAATACTTGCTAAGCTTGTGCCTACTTGGGTGGGTTCCACACCCACTTTAGAATTTTTAAGCATTTTGGGTTGGATTGGTGGTTTATCATAATCCAACATAGTATCAGAGCTTTGATACCATATTAGATAGTGTGAACATCCATCTCAAAACCAATTGGATATCCACACTATCTAATATGGTATCAGAGCCCATTAAGCTCAAATGGCTATTTGGTCCAATAAAAATGAAATTGAGATCCGATTCAAGATTAGCAGCCTAAAAGAGGCAACATCTTGGGGAGGCATGTTGTGAACCCACATTGATAAGGTGAGGATATCTTCTAGTGTTTATTAGGTAGGTGAACTACTTCTCTTATTGCCAATTGGTTTTGAGGTAAAACCCCATATTATCTAACATGGTATCAGAGCTGGAAGTCCTGAGTTCGAGCCCTTGCTGAGTCGTTTCATCCCCAATTAAATTTGAATTCCACTTATAGGGAATTTCTCAAATTTCAAAACTCACAAGTGAGGGGGAGTGTTGGTTGACATAATTAAATTTACTCCAACTCACCAGCTTAAGCTTTTGCGTTGATTGGTGGTTTAACATAATTCAACACTCTAGCATGACCTCAGGAAGAAATTAGGCTTTTGCTTGTTTCTTTCATAAGATGGTATCTTGATTTTGTGTTCAAACTCTAGAGTCCAGCTAATGGGGAGGGGATCTTAGTCAAAGGCTGTAAGTTTAGTTTGTGTTTCACTGATTCTTTTGTTTTATTAATTGTCTAAATTATAATAGTTTTGGAACCGGAACCACAATCGATATTCTTCTTCATTAAACCTTTCAATACTGAAGGTGAATTTGTTTATTAGTTGCTTACAATTTCTTGTTTTAATTTTCATTCTCATTTTTTTCTCAGGTTTGACAGTATTATTTCACCTGGAGATACTGTGAATGTTATTGGCGATTTTGATGAACAAGGAAGATGTCATGTTGATCACGACAATAATTTTGTTATCCTACACCCCGATATACTTGTCTCTGGAACTCGGGTAATGTAGTTATTTTTCCTAGTACTTGGCATGTCAGGCTTCCTCTTGGGTGGGTCATGGTGCCTTTGTAAGCTATTGAATCAAATTTAACATTTGATAATCATCAATTAATCAATATAATCACCAGTCGAAATAATTTCTAGGTTGCTGGTCATTTGACCTGTCCGAGAAGGAGTGTTCTTGATGAGAGGCTGAAAAGTAACGAACAGTCCATTTCGGCATTAATTGGTACTTTGCTGCACCAGGTTTTTCAGGTTTGTTGCTCTATCGTGACCTTTTAATAAGATTAGCAGAACAGATGCAATCTTACTAATAATACACTAAAATTTCAACATTTGTATATACTTACCTGTATGCATTTATGATTTAATTTTAATACTTTTTGACGCTCAAGCTTCTAGCATTTACCAATCTGTGACATTTTAAACCATCTTGCTTTGAAGGCTGGTCTTTTAGAAGAGGCACCGACTGTTGCCTTTTTGGAAGAAGTTTCAAGAATGGTTATTCAGAAAAGTATGGAAAATGTATATGCATGCGGAGGTAAAAAAACTAATTTGTATTCTTTTGGTCATGATCATATTAGAAGCAAAGGTGCAATGAATCACTTTTCATGTCTCTTAAGAGGGATGCCCATCCAATGTTAAATGCAACATACTTATTTTGTTGAGGTTATTTTTTCCACTTTTCTTTGAAATGCTACTCCCGTAGTATATGACTAAGTAATCTGGGTGTTAAGGCACACTGCCCACAGCTTTTGAGGCTAGAGCCTCTAGGCCGTAGGGGTGATTTCGGTTCGGTTTTTGTCGGTTTTGTACCAAACCGACAACCGACCGATATCTTCGGTTTTCAAAAAATGAATCTGATCCAATGTCCAATAAAGTATAGAATCATTAGTTCGGATTTTCAATGTCCAAAAATGGATCCGATCTGATCCAATGTCCAATTTTTTTTAATATATCAAAAATAATATTTCTCATATAAAAACAACTTTTTCATAAACAATTGTTTTTTTAAAGGTTAGAAGTATTTTTAACCTATTCAAAATCATCCAAGGATGATTTTTACTTGAAATAGGAGTGAATTAAAGAAATATTAATGGAAGGAAGATAACTTTATATGAATTATTGACAATATATATTTCGGTTTTGATCGGTTTTTATTGGTTTTTTAAAATGAAAATCGGAACCAATCCAATATTTTCGGTTTTTTCAAATTACAAACTGATATGTCCAACTTTGAGCTAAAAAACCGATCCAATCCATTGGATTGGATTGGTTTGGTTCGGTTTTTCGATTTTTTGTTGCACCCCTATTAGGCCGTTCCTTTAATTTCAGGGGATTGTTTGGAAACAATCTAGCCTTGACCTTGTTGGATACTTTGAATCTTTTCTGAACCAACTGTAGGATAAAATGTTTTCATCATTGAGATCTCTCCATTAGTTTAAGTACCTTCACATTTTTCAATGTTTACATCTGCTAAATTTTTTTCTTTTGACATTTTATTCACAAGTTACGTATAATATTTTATGATTTGAATGACTTATTTTCTTAAACTACCTTGGGTGCAGCAAATGAAAAGGATATATGTCAAACCATGTATGAAGCGGTTCCAAAAATTTTGCATTGGATCGCCCTATTCAAATGCCCAATGGTGAGAAAATGTCTTTTTTAATTAATCGCATTTGCACGTCTTTATCCAAACATGGAGTCGTGGTTAAATTATTTCCAATTCCAGATGAATTTAATTTTTAAAACTATTATTTGTTTATCTACATTGGTATATAAACTTGATAATGTTTTTCATAAATCTGGATTTCAATTGTATGGTGAGAAATCATGTGGTAATATTGAATGAATATATAAGATGGTTTTATTGAAGACGATTTGGTTTCTTTTAGTTACTAAGTTAATCTGGCCATCGGTTTAAAACAATAGAATTTTGATACACGATTGCTTATTATAATCCTATGCATGTATAAATGAACATATTGGGATCTGCATGCATTACATTATCTCTGGATGTTTGTGTTTATTTCCATCTTGTGTATTGTTCGTGTATTTCTGCATTTTTGCTTGCATATATCTGTTTGTTTTTTTTGATGGATTAAATTTTGCTTTGTATTCAAGTTTGCACTTTAAAATTATTTCTAGGATTGAGTTTGACATCGTCATTATGAAGCAAATATGAGTTCTTTTATTTGTCTTTATTAATTGCTTCCGTTGGTCACAGGGCTCTAAAGCTCCGACTATTGAGTTTAGATCTGATGATGGTCCCAGGAAAGTTAGTATATCGGAGGTAGGTATCGCGTATGTTTTTTTTACAACATGATGCACCTAACTGACGTGGAGAGCTTTGATTCAAGTCTGAAATTCTGAATGAATCCATATTTTAACGGGAACTTTCATTTTTAGGTTATTGATATTGAGGAGATGGCATGGGCTCCTAAATATGGGTTGAAAGGAATTATTGATGCTTCTGTCAGGGTAAACGTAATGTCGCATTATAATAACTGTGCCGAGAGTGTCGTGCCTTTAGAGTTTAAAACTGGGAAGGTGCCAGCTGGCCAGGCAAGTATGTGATTGCTTTATCTCACGTTTGTGCAGGTTTCCAGTTGTACTGACTTTTGAGGTTTCTGATAGAATCTACCACTATTTTATTAAGAACTAAGATAATCTCTCGAGAGGATCTCTCAAAGAGCCAAATACAAGACGACAACTGTTTGAATGAATTGCTAGAGGCCTAACATATCCTATATATAGTAAACCTAGAAGATGACCTAATTTAGTAATAACTCTAATAAGGCCCATCACCCAATACAATCAATTACAATTAAAGACTATTAAATATAATTAATAAATAACTAATTTCATAATGTCTTGTTCCGCCTCGAGTAAACCTTCAGCGGGCCCGGGTTCGTATCAATACTTCCCCCCCAAAGAGCCACCTTGTCCTCAAGGTGAAAGTCAGAAATCGTAGCTCTAGAGATCCTGGCGGCCTCCCACGTAGCCTCGTGCGGGAGTGGACCCTCCCACTGGATCAAAACTTGGCGCGAACCCCTTCGAGCGGGTCCTCCCGTATGCCCAACACACGCCCTTAGGGCAAACCACGACACACAAATCTTCCGTCACCATGGACGGCGCGAGCGAGAACTAACATCGAAGAACCCACCGCCTTCCGCAGAGGACGGACACATGAAAAACCGGATGAATCTTCACCGATGGAGGCAACTCGAGCCGATATGCCATCGCCCAACCGTGCCAAAACACGATACGGACCAATAAATCGGGTGCTAACTTGGGATGTTTAAACCGTGCGAGACGATTGTCGGTAAGGTCGGAGTTTAATATAAACCAAGTCATCAACAAAGAAATCGAACATCGCGGCGATTGACATTCGCGCGATCCGACATGGATCATTGCGGCACGCGATAAGTTAGCCTTCAAAGAATCCAACATTCGATCTCTTTCTAACATCAACGAGTCAATCGCCGCCACGGGACTAGCTCCAAATCATATCCGAGAATCGAGGCGGGGCGACCGTAAACGATCAAAAGGCGCCATGCTCGTGGGACGAATGAAACGATGTGTTAAAACCGAATTCACCCAAGACAACCATTTATACCATGCCTTCGGTTGAGTCATCACAAAACATCGTAGGTAGGACTCCAAACAACGATTTACAACCTCGGTTTGGCCATCCGTTTGAGGATGGTATGTAATCTTCGCGGCGAAGTTTCGTTCGAAGCCTTAAACATTTCCTCCCACAAGTAAGCTAGTGAAAATCTTATCCCGATCGGACACGATGCTTTTCGGTATCCCATGTAAGCGCACCACCTCCTTTATAAAAACTCGAGACACGGATAAGGAAGTGAAGGGGTGGCGTAGGGGATGAAATGCGCATATTTAGACAATGTCAACCACGACTAAAATAGTGTCAAACCCCTCCGAACGCGCAAACCCTCAACAAAGTCCATGGAGATGTCCTCCCAAATTCGTTCGGGAATCCAGTAATGGTCAGTAATAATCCTGCTGGAGATAATGACAGTGTTTGGCCCGCATTACAGATCGAACATTCCGCCACAAAGGCGCGGACACGAGCCTTCATCCCTTGCCAATAAACTTCCTTAGCAAGACGATATATGTTTTAAGACTCGAAATGTCCACCGACAACCCCCATGGAATTCTAGCAATAATAGAGGATCGTTGGTGACGCGTCGGTGGTAACACTAACTCCGCCCGTAAAGCAAAACATCGCCCACAACCGAATACCTGGTGGACCCTCCTCACCGCTTTCAGAGCCGTAAAAATAGGCGTAATTTTGCATCCTCTTTTAATCACGCTGCAGAAACACAATTTTGTGTTAACCCCGCCACGACATCGAGCATTCCCAACTCACCGGATAGAGGCATCCGGGAAAGAGCATCACCGCTCGATTCTCAAGACCCTTCTTGTACTCAATCGTGAAATCATACCCCATAAGCTTAGCGATCCATCGATAATCACCATCCACCACCCACGCTCTAGTAAAAATTTAAGACTTTTCTCGTCCGTATGCGTACAATAAAATGGTGTCCCAATAAGTACGCCCTCCATCGCCGAACGGCGAACACAATAGCCATTAACTCGCGCCATAGACAAAGCTTAACGCGATGAGTGATCGGCAAAGCCCTACTAAAATATGCCATGGTTGGCCTTGCCGCATTAACACCGCACCCACTCCAATTCCCGGCGTCGGTTTCGACCACAAATCCTGGTGAAATCCGTGTAATCGGAGGATTGGAACATCGCTCATGGCATGTTTCATTCTCTCCGAAGCGATCCTCTCAGACTAGCCCCCACTCAAATTTCCCCCTTCTTCAAGAATGCGTCAAGGAAAAGCCATCGATCCATAGTTAGCTACGAATCGCCAGAGCATCTCGTGAGACCTAGGAATCCCCTTAATTCTTTAATATTCCGGGACTCGGCCATCCCACCATTGCTTCGATCTTTGCCGGTCCGCATGACACGCCTTCAAAGAGATATGAAATGCCCCAAGTACTCGTCACGGCGCAACCCAAATCGGCATTTCTTGGCGTTGGCCACAAACGCATGTTCAATCAAAACCTCCAAAACACCGAGCAGTGCTCCCTATGCTCCCCAATGGTCATCTGTAAATGAGAATGTCATCAAAGAAAACCAACACAAACTTACGCAGATACGGGCGCAAAATGTCGTTCATAATAGATCGGAAGGTGGTGGAGCATTTCTCAATCCGAAAGGCATGACAACGAACTCATAATGGCCTCATGGGTTCTCGAACGCTGTTTTGTGCACATCCGTAGGTTTAACGCGAATCCGTGGTAACCGCCTTCAAATCAATTTTGGAAAAATCGTCGCTCCATGAAGTTCATCCGTAAGCTCATCCACCAAGGGAATGGGATACTTATCCGTACGGTGACATGATTTGAGCCCCGTAATCAACACAAAATCGCCAACTACCATCCTTCTTCCTCACTAGCGAAAGATCGACTCGAAAATGCGCCGTGCTAGGGCGGATTATCCCGCGCAAGTAACATTTCTCGCACCAATTTTTCAATCTCATTTTTCTCGGTATTGCGGATATCGATCACGGACGCACATTCACTTTAATCCGTTCCGCCATCAATTCGATGGAATGATCCCTGTTCCTCGGTGGTGGTAATCCCGTCAATGACTCAAACACGGGTGAGCACGAATTAATTAAGGAGTGCGTTCACCGGGTACCGAGTTAAGTCGGGAGATTTTTCGTGCGAGCAAACCTCAAGACTGTGGTCTCAACCATATTCAACTCCACTAACAACCCCCGATCCTCGGGTCGTAAGGATTTCATCATAGATTTCAACGACACTGCGCTTAACCAGCGTGGATCCCCTCGTAATTCGGCTTCCCATGAGCCCAACACAAATCGCATCTCGCAAGGAGCGGAAATTGAATTCAATCTTCCCAAGGTCTCCAACCAAGCTACCCCTAGGATCACATCAAGACTTCCAGGGGTAAAGGAAGGAAATCGTTAACTACTTTAAGCTCGCTAAGTGTAGTTCCACATTTTTGCAAATTCCTGCCGCCTCATCGACTTGCCTGCTCTCAAAGATAATACCATAATCATGCGATGGTTCCACCGGGAGTTTCAGCTTAGCCACGATCACATCAGATATAAAGTTATGGGTGGCTCCACTGTCGATAAGAACCACTACCTGAAGACCTTGAATAGATCCTGTGACTTTCAACGTTTTTGGTGAACTCAACCCCGCCATCGAATTTAATGACAATACGCTAAGTCCTCACATCCTCGTGTCACCGATATCCCCATCATTTGTCATTTGCGTAAAACCGTCCCTTCGGTAATTCCATCCTCTACAACACGTATCTCTAGAGCCTGAAGCTCCTTCTTCTTACAACGGTGCCCTGGCTCAAATTTCTCATCACAACGAAAACACAATCCTTTATCTTTACGGATCCGAATCTCACTATCTGACAAACGTTTATAGGGTAATGTGGGACGGTGTACTTGTGGTCATCGGCCCCGGGAAGTTAGGGTTATAGTTCTCGATTGGTATTTCTGTCGTCCTCGTGCTCGTAGCCCCGATTCCTATGCCGCTAGTAGATGGCTTAACCATCAAGAAGATCCTACCCCTTTTACTTGAGCTCGAAAAACAAGGTCATCCTCAATCACACGAGCCATGAACTTCTTATCCACGAATACCCACGGTCGCAGCCTTCCTCATCTCACTTCTCGATTTCTTCCTTCAATCCACTTTCCCATTTTCCCTCCAACGCACTTTCGCACTAATATCGCGTATGCCCTTTGCATACTTCTCAAACAGGCGCCTATACTCTTTCACAGTTCCCACCTGTTGTAAACTCATAAGATTTGCATATTTGTTGTCATTGATCGTTGTTTGGAAGCGGTGCAACAACAATTCTCGAAACTCCTCCCACGAAGCAATCGGAGCACGGTCCTCCTCATGCATCCACTCTTTCGTGCCCCGTCAGCCGATTCACCCAGAAATACCTTTCGACGCGGCATAACCATCCGTCCGGATCCTCATCCGTTAGACCCTTGAACACCGGCATTTCCAACTTTCGTAACCTCCGATCAAACATTGGCCCATCCCTACTGCCTATCCCCGGTCCGCCCCTTTCAAATTGATCCTGCCTATCTCCCCAATCCTCGCACTCACGGTCTCGATGCCATGGATTTCGCCCGCGATTGTTCCAACCGTCATGCGCATTCGGCCCTTCGAGCCGTTGCGCACCCTCCGTGCCTCGGGAATCCGTTTCTCCGGTCAAACCCGTCCATCCGGCTGACCCGTTCCGGCCGGCAAACTGTTCGACCAGTTCGACCTCCCGACCAGACTCGGTCCCCCCACGTCCGGACCGGCCCAGCCCAGCCCGACATCGCCCCAGCCTGCGCGCCCCACCCTCGCCCCCGCTCGACTCCACCCCACCCGACACCGACCGCCGCCGCCGCGCGCGCGCGCGCGCGCCGCGCGCCGACATCGCATCGCCCGGCCGCCAGCGCCTCCGCTCGCGCCGCGCGCGCCGCCCGGTCCGACATCGCCCTGCTGCGCGCCGTACGCACGCGCGCGCGCCTCGCCCGGCTCGGTCTCCCGCCCCGACACCGCCCACGCGTCGCAGACGAGTCCGCACGGCACCGCGCCTCTCGCGCGCGCCACCGCCCACGCGTCGTCTGACGCCTTCCGCTCCGCCGCGCGCGCGCCGCTTTCCTCGCTCGATCGCGCGCGCCGCGCGCCGATGACGCCCCTGCTTCCTCCAGATTCTCCTCCGCCGCAGCAAAGAAATGAGCCTGCACCTCCCTCCGTCCTCTCGGCCATTAATCCTTTCCCTTTGTCACCGAATCGATTCCATTATTAGTTCTAAATTCCGGGTTATCGACTCAAACTTTAGATCCTGGGAATCTATCTTTTTTCCCAGCCGCTCCTCCATCGCTTCCATCTTCACATTAGTTTCTTGCAACTTCCTCGCCAAGTCGGCCACTCCTTCTTCACATTCTTGTATCCTGGATTCCATCTTCGTAGTAACCATTCTCGGATCGGTAAATGGCTCTGATACCAAAATGATAGAATCTACCACTATTTTATTAAGAACTAAGATAATCTCTCGAGAGGATCTCTCAAAGAGCCAAATACAAGACGACAACTGTTTGAATGAATTGCTAGAGGCCTAACATATCCTATATATAGTAAACCTAGAAGATGACCTAATTTAGTAATAACTCTAATAAGGCCCATCAGCCCAATACAACTGAATTACAATTAAAGACTATTAAATATAATTAATAAATAACTAATTTCATAATGTCTTGTTCCGCCTCGAGTAAACCTTCAGCGGGCCCGGGTTCGTATCAGTTTCCCGTAGATTTTTGTGTAGTAATTAGTGTGACATGTTAATCCTGATCTGTTCTGCAGTCTTCCATGGAACATTGTGCCCAGGTGATCTTGTACACACTACTTATGTCTGAGAGGTATGCACATCTTTCTAAAATCTTTTCCTAGGACCTTCTTATGGATGATATTTGATTTTTCCATTTTTGGGCTGTTATTTTTGTGTATGTGTGAATGATTTGATGTATTATGTTATTTGCTCTGTATTTGTTTTATTAGGTACCAGAAACATGTTGCTTATGGTCTCCTCTACTATCTTCGATCGGATCAGACTCAGGTAAATATCAGATTGTTTGTAAGTTTACGTTTCCCTGTGCTGGAAGGCTGATTAAATTATATAAACCTTGTGAAGGGAATCCGCGTTCAAAGATCTGACTTGGTGGGGTTAATCATGCGTCGAAATGAGCTTGCAAATAACATTCTCAAGGCATCAACTGCACAATTACTTCCCCCCATGTTACAGGTATGGTCCTTCGTAAATATGGTTTTGAAGATCTTTACTGAATTATTGAAAGTACTATCTTCTTGCCATAGATTCCAAGTGTGTGCAAAGGATGTCGCCATCTTGATGTTTGTACCATTTATCATAAGGTATATATGTTTGAAATGCTATTCTATATCGTTAATTGTTGCTTCATTCCCTTGTGAGTTGCACATAACTGTATGCTTTGGGGTTTTCCATGAAAAATTGTATCTTAAAGCATTCATATTATCTAACAGACAAACCCTGTGCTAGTTAATTTAGTTCAGTCAGTTATCTTTATTCTTTTGTTGATAGTTGATGGAATTTTAAATACTGCAGATGCAAAATGGAAACAGAGAGAGTAGTGGGCTTGGAGTTTTATTTGACTCCCACACAGATCATTTGAAAGCTTCTCATGGCATTTTCTTTCAGCATTGGGAAAAATTGATTGATTTAGAGGCCAAGGAAACAGAGGTTAAAATTATTTAAAACGTATTTTATATTATGTTCAATTCACATGCTTATTTATGCCAATGCTAAGTCTCCTCGACTATGATTCTCATTTCTCTCAGCTTGTAAAGAGGGGAGTTTGGCACTCACGTAGTGCGGAGAAAAATCAAATGTCTACCTGTCTTTCCTCTATTGTTCTTAGTGTGTTGGATGACCAACCACATTGTACTGTTGAAAAGGACAACCGAATCAGCTATCGTTTTGTGCGTCAAGATTTGTCTTCACTGTGTTCGAAAGATTCAAATGACCATAGTTCAAATTCAATAAATGAATTGGAAAGTTCACTTAGAGTTGGAGACTATGTGGTGAGGCCTTTTCTCCTCGTATGATGAATAGACTCGCATTATTCAATCACTTGGATGAAACTGTTTTGCATGTACTCTATACTGACTGTAATTTGCATTACAATGCTAATTCATAAACTGAAATTAGTTGAAGGTATTAAAACGAAATTGTGTTGGAAAGTTCACTTAGAGTTGGAGACTATCTATCTGTTTTCAAATTTTCATTTTTTTTAAACATCAAAATTTCAACATTTAAAAGGAAAAATAGGAGCTACTGTTTTTACTCCTTACATCTGAATGATTTTGAATCTGTTTTATGCATGGTGTATTATGTTGCAAGATGTATCTGATTGAGAATTAATGGTGGAAAGATCCAACCATGTTCTTGTACTTCTATTTATGGATCATCTGTCATTCTAAATTCTTTCATGCAATTTTTTTTTTTTTTTCATGATGTTTCTTCCAGTAACTAATAGGGGATTTCTGTTGCTTGTATTTTAGATCCTTAGTACAGATTCTGGGCATTTGCATTTGACTCTAGCAAGTGGGATTATAACAGATCTAACAAGTCTTCATATAACTGTAAGAAAATTTCTATGGTTTTCTCATTTGTTGTGCCATAAATTGGAGAGTTGAACTGCTTTTATTAACAGTGGTCAACTATAAACCATTCTACTTCTACCTACTATTGCTCGTCTGTAGCATTTTTTGTCCGACAGTCTCTGCCTTTCAGATTGTTTTATTAGTTCAAAACTTGTAGGTTTCTTTTTCCAAGCGCCTACGTTTGCCTGGAAGCACTTCTTCTACCGAGGCACATGATCTTATGAAGCAGGTTTGGCGGATTGACAAGGATGAATTTATGACTTCCTTTGCAGTCATGAGGTAATAACATGACAATATTGTACTGTAACTTTTTTTCCGTGCACTATTATCAGATTCTTCCCATTGAAACACCGGATACTTTGAGACATCATAATGCAATGCTCTACTCTCATGTTCATTTTGTTGCTGAAGGTTTAATCTTGTCCAACTGTTTCTGCAAGGTGAACAAAATGCTCATCTTAGAAAGTTGATCGTAGAGCTTGCGGTAAGTGCTTATTTAAACCTTTAAACTCTTGAAAAGCATTTGTTGTTTGCTCCATCAGAGATTTTTACTTATTGGCCTGATCTGAACATGTTTTCACTTGTAGGCTCCGAGATTTGATAGTGGATGCATATTCAGCCAAGATCCAGCAATATCTTACATCTGGTCTGAGAAGAATTTAAATAATGACCAACGTCGAGCCATAATTAAGGTGTTTCTGTAACATGTTACTTTCATGCTAACTTGATTTGCCCACTCTCTCCTTCGCCATTTTCATTCTGTTTTCTTTATGAAAGATATTCTAACTTGGAACTGTTCCACGATCATTTTAGATACTTACAGCAAAGGATTATGCTCTGATTCTAGGAATGCCTGGAACAGGCAAGACATCCACAATGGTTCATGCTGTGAAGGCATTGTTAATGAGAGGTGCTTCTATTTTGCTCACGTCATACACAAACGCAGCTGTTGATAACTTACTTGTCAAACTGAAATCACAGGTAACTGTTTCAAAAACATTCTATCTCTATAGGATTATTTAGATTTATTTTAAAAAGAGAAAAGGATTTTTTTTTAATGTTATGGTCGTGACTCCTAAGAAATATTGGTATTTTTTAATAAATCAAAACAATAGAAACTCTGTGAACCAGTTTTTATGTCTATTCTCATTGATTCCTTTTTTTTTTTTAATTTCTAAATTACAATCATCCTAATTCTAAAAGGGAGGATATCTTTGCCCCCGTGATATATACTTGTTACAGCGCAATTCATAAACACCCTTGAAATTTGTTATTATTTTTTTTTCAAGTGCCCATTAAGTTGATAATACTTGGATAGATGTTCTTCCTTTTTTTTAGTACTTAGGCGATCATTTTTAAGTTTCCATTAAATGATATTTACTAGGTCAAGGATGGAAATGTTAATATCAATTAACATACTGGGTAGTTTTCTAAGAATCATTAGAAAAATTTTATTAGTGCAAAACTGTTTTTTTTAGTTGTATTAGTTTTTTGGCCCGAAAGGAATAAGATTATCCCTTACAACAAATGAATAAGTAGTATCATATGAATATTGGGTTTTACTGAATATCTTGGAAAACCTGTCTCGTGTTATTGTCAAAGTCAAATATTGAAGTTCTCGATTGTAATAAATAAATGTTGGGAGTGACCATCATAGATTTGGCCTAGTGGTCAAGAGAGTTTTGAGGAACTAAGACGTTATGGGTTCAATCCATGTTGTTAATGATCACCTGCCTTAAAATTAATTTTCTATGAGTTTTCTTGACAACTAAAATTTGTAGGGCCAGATGGTTTGTCTTGACTGTGCTTATGCGATTGAGACATTCACAAATAAAAAAACATGGGGATAGTTTGATTTAGATAGAATAATTGTCCTCTACGGAAGCATGGAGGAATTATGAGTAAATGTCTAAAGTTTGAAACGCTTCAATTTTAACATTGGATTTATATGTCTTCTTCGGAATAATTGCTGGCCGTGACCATTTTCCGCAAGGTGTCTTCATCTTTTATAAAGCACCACGCCATTTTGTGAGCAAGATAGTTTGTGAGAGGATTTGTAACTTTAAATTTCATGTGCACGCATCTAAAGTTTATATCCAGTTTCTACTCATCTTTTGTCATCTAGTCACTTATAAAAGTTGGCTTTCTTATTTTCTTCTGTCACATACAAACTACAGAATATTGATTTTATACGGATTGGAAGAGTTAATGCAGTGCATGAAGACGTTCGCAGCCATTGCTTCTCAGGTCTGATTTTTCCTATTATGTAGTTTCCTTTTAATCTGGATACTTGTTTTTGTAACTGGTAATTGTTAGGCAAAAATTGGCTCAATGCCTCCAAAATATAATCAATCTAAATTCACAATAATTTAGAAAAAGTATTCTTGCCTTTTCCATATCAAGTTTGAGTTCCAAATTGCACAATGGAATTATCAATTTGAAAACGACGAGCTTAAAAATATAGATAAAGTAACCTAAACTTTCAAGCAACAAGAACGATAAATAAACCAAGTTAAGGGATGAGAAATTGACACCGAATTTATACTGGTTCACCCAATGATGGCTACCTCCAGTCTTCTGCTACTGATTCAGGTTCTACTAAATTATCAGGGAGAAAAATACAAGAGTTTTACAACACTCAAGAATGATATCTCTCAATTCTCTCGAAGAAAAGACTCACGAATCACTCAAAGAAAAATAAACTCTTAATTTACTTTGCAGCTACTGTGCAATTCAAAAGAAAAACTAACTTTCTTTTTTCCTCGGCTGCGGCACTCTCACCCTGCGGCAAAACAAATTGCAATTGCAATTTATAATGCCTTTTACGGCTTGTGTAGGGCAATTAAAAAAAAAGAAAGTATAATGGGCCCATTTGTTTTGACTTCATATTAATAACAGTGATTTTTCTTCTGATAGAGTTGAACATACAAGGCGTGGAAGACATGAGAATGAGACTGGACCAAGTGAAAGTTGTTGCAGTCACTTGTTTGGGGATAAGTAGTCCCTTGCTTGTCAATAAAAAATTTGATATATGCATAATGGATGAAGCTGGACAGACCACCCTTCCAGTATGTATCATGATCGAGTGTTATTTGTTGCAAAATATATTTTGGTAGTATGATGATGTGATGCAAATTGATTATCAAACTTTTTTGGGATTATTAGCACTTAATCTGTTTAATAGGGTTTAGGTATCCTTCTTTTATTTAATGCTAGCATTCATTCAGTTTATGTATTTGTTTCATACACGATTTCAATATGTTTGTGATAAACTGAGTTTCCAATATTCATCTTCTACAATTATTCTTTTATTTCATATATTGGCTGTTAATAAAATTGTTGTTCATATAATGCTAATAGAGTTACTGGAAAGGGGAATATCTTTGCCTATTTAATTTTTATATCTGCCCCTCAGGTTTCCCTTGGGCCTTTGATGTTTGCTTCAACATTTGTTCTTGTTGGCGATCACTATCAACTACCTCCTCTTGTTCAAGTATATATCATTCTTTGTCATTTGCCATTTGTATTTTGTTTATGATCCACTTTTTGAAGTCAAATTTTCATTCCTTTCTAGAGCACAGAGGCTCGAGAAAATGGGCTGGGGGTAAGCTTGTTTTGCAGACTTTCAGAAGCACATCCTCAAGCAATTTCTGCACTACAGAGCCAGGTTTTTGTTTATTTTACTAGATTTCATCTTCAAGCAAGTCTATCATCACTTCAGATGACTTAGCTGATATCAAATTTACTAAGTCTCTTTTGAGTGCAGTATCGCATGTGCCGAGACATTATGGAGTTATCAAATGCCTTGGTATATGGAGACAGATTGCGTTGTGGTTCAGAAGAAACAGCGAACGCAAGGCTTGAGTTTTCAAGTTCAAAGTTGTCTTCATCTTGGCTTAAGGAGGTTAGTGATCTTATTTTAACTTTGCAAGTTACTTTCATCTTTATCAACTGGCTTTATTCTTCCTCAAACATAACTTTGAGACCCAGTTTCAAACTCAATTTCTACTTCATCGACTTCTTTTTTTGTTTTTTGTTGATTGTTCTTGTTTGTTTAATATTCATATATTCCCAATAACCTTATTTTAAGATCCTTTTCGTAGGTCAAGCAATGAGCTGTACATCCCACCAGAATTTATTTCCTAATTTGTGGACAATTGCACAATAAATTTTAACCATCATGGATTGGTCCAAAATAGTCAAATAAGAATCTTGTAAATCATAAAGTGCTTAAAAGTTAGGACTTCAATTCATGATGGCTACATATTTAGGAATTAGTTTTCTACAAAATTTCTAGTAACTAAATATAGTAGGGTCAAACGGTTGTATCGTGAGACTAGTCAAAGTGCGTCTAAGGTAGCCGAGACACTTATAGATATTTAAAAAAGGCTGCACAATAAATTTCATTCGTAGTATTAAGATTTTTGTATTGAAAGAATTGTCATCTTTAGACTTGGTTTGCTTCAATTTCTACTTATTTTTTGTTCCGCTTTTCCTCATATAGTTACTAAGGTAGGACTAGAAAAAGAAATATGTAGTCACAATGGCAATGACGAGTAATCCATGCATCTTTATAAATGTTGTGAAACCTTTTCATCTTTTCAATATGAGATTCTCAAACATGTCCTATCAGACTCTTTGGGTTCTCTATTCTTGGATCAGTTTTTTCTTTATTATATACCAAATACCTGTTTAGGTTTATGAACTATGATGGCATATCGATAAACAAGAGGTTCCATTTCAAAATTAATTGACAATGAAAGGTTAAACTCATGCATAATATCTTCCAATATTTTTTATGTGAAATCTTCAACAGCCATATAAGTCGGATCTTTCTATTGTGTGATCTTCAACAGCCTTATAAATGGGTGTTTATTAGATGCATGAAATCATGCTTTTATTTTCTGGTCATTTATCTAAAAATTTCATTGTCTTAACTCAAAATTAATGCACTTACTCTTCATGGTTTCAGGTTTTAAACCCATGCAAACCAGTTATCTTTGTTTGTACAGGTTCTCGAACATTTATCCTTTTTTCCTTCTAACTTTGGTTAATAAGTTCAGTTTTATCTGCTGTTCTTGTTTGTTAACTGAATCATGACCAACAACTGTAGATTTATTACCTGCTTACGAGACGAGAGATCGCAAGATTGTGAACAACCCAATTGAAGCTAACATATTAGCAGAGGTGCAATCTCCACTGTGATATGTAGATTGATACTTTTTTAAAATAAAACATAGAAAATTGATACTTGGATCAGGCAAAGTTCCTTGGAAATTTACCACGTGATATTGATTTCACTATTTTCTTAATTTTATAGGCGACGAAGGGACTGCTTGATGGTGGGATTAAAGGGAATGACGTCGGAATTATTACTCCTTATAACGCCCAGGCTAGCATCATTCGTCTAGCTATCAACGTAGACTCTGTGGAGATACATACCATTGACAAATACCAGGTTAGACTGATTCAGTTACAGTGCAATGACTTCTATTTTGGTTATTGAGTTTTCAAAGCTAACATTTTTTGTCTTGAAATTTGAATTTAATTTCTATTTGATACTTGGTCTTAGATCTGACATGTTTGGTCATTGAGATTTAAATTTGATTTAAAATTGGTTCTTGATTATATAATGAAAAAAATCAATAAAATGCTATATAAAGTCTGGTTCGCAAAGAGCTATATATCTAAGTTTCAACTCTACTTGAGATGAGACCATTTAGAAATTAATTTCAAAATTTAAAGATTAAATAGAAACTCAATTCAAATATCAAAAACTAGAAGAATTAGATTTTGAAAACAAACAGAAACCTAGGTAAGCATCAGCAATTGTCCTAACAATGATATTACTATGTTCTGGCTCTCTCAATACTTCTTTAGGGCTCTTTGGATTTTTCACACATAAATAAAAGATTTTCATTTTTTATATTAAAAAAAACTCTAAATCCCTGGTTTTGATGATTATGAGTTAGTTTAGTGGTCAAGAGAGCTAGAAGAACAAAAAAGTTGAGTCCATAATAACTATCTACTTAGAATAAATTTTAATCACGTTTTCTTAACATCTAATGTTGTAGTATCCATTTGAACTGTCTCATTAGAATAGTCAACATCTATACACGTACTCGAACTAAACGTGATAAGTGTTGAATTTTTATGAGCTTGTGCGTCTATTTTTACGTATAAACTGCTATATTTTATTCTCCCTTTTTCATGGTTCAAATAATTTTTTGTTTTTTCGTTTTCTTAGGGAAGAGATAAGGACTGCATATTGGTGTCCTTTGTCAGGTCGAGTGAAAATCCGAAGAGCTGTACTACCTCACTTCTTGGAGACTGGCATAGAATTAATGTGGCCATTACACGTGCCAAGGTTAGTGAAATCTCTTCAATTTTCTCGCCCCAAATGAAAATTTTAAGTTTGACAAGAATATAAACATGTATAATGTTATTGTCAGTGTTTTAAAAAGCCCAAGGCACACTAAGGCGCAACGACTCTCCGGGGCCTGAGGTGCATGGCACACCTTAAGGCGCGGGCCTTTTTATATAAGGCGCACTATATTAAAAAAAAAGAGTATATATATGTATGTATGTATGTATGTATATGTATGTATGTATGTATGTATGTATGTATATGTATATGTATATATAATATGAGTTTATATGCACAAATTGACAATAAATGAAGCTTTAACCAAGTCTAATTATATAGAGTAATATCAAAGATTCAAATATTACATATATAAATAACTTAAGTAAAATTTCAATACATACATGATACTTCAAAAATCAAAACAACTTAAAAGATGCATGCAACAAACAACAGTAGTTAACAATACTAAAACTAAAAGCATAAGATTCTAAAGTCATGATTCCAAAGATCAAAATCTTCATCTTCATCATCACTAAATATTTCATCCATCTCGACCTCTACATCATTAGATTTATGAACACTTGGATCTTCTTCTTCATCAGTGTCGGTATCCAAATCATGCAAGGCTAGTGGTATAGGTGCGGGTTGTGCTCGTGGTGGAGGAGGGGGGACTCGTGATCGTAATATTGGTTGTGTAGATGTTGTTGACGAACATGGAGTTTTATCCTTATTTTTTAGGGGCTCTAGAATAATAAGCAGGTTCTTTTTAACCACATGCTCTTGAAACATCACCCCATGTTAGTACGTCGTCCTCATCGTTAAATACAAGATCTCTATCTTCGTCGGAATCACCATCCAATCTTCCGATCAACCATTCATTACTTTCATCAATTTCATTTAATGAGATGGGATCTGCAACATCTTTAATGTTAAATCGACGTTTCAATGCTCTGTTGTATTTTATGAACACCAAATCATTGAGACGACGTTGATCAAGTCTATTCCTCCTTTTGCTATGAAGCTACATAATGAAAGTTCCATCACAGTTCAAGGTTAAGTCCTAGATTTTAAACCTTAAACAAGATATTCAAGGAGAATTCAATTAATAATCCAACCTGTTCAAAAACGCTCCAATTGCGCTCGCATTCAGAAGCACTACATGTAAGACCTAAAACTCTTATTGCGAACTTTTGCAAATTCGGACTTGAATTGCCAAAATCATCCAACCATTCCACTAAGTAGATTTAGATTTAAAATTATGTTAATAGCTTTCAAATCATAAGACACTCATATTGAAATTTAGAATTTAAGGTATTTACCTGAAGATCTTTTATTTCTTTGTCTAATAGCCAATGTGCTTCCAAATGATCCTTCGGCTTTCTTATAGGTTGTAAGTTCAACAAGGATTTTGTCTTGCAACTCTATAGAAGGAGTGATTCTTTCCATGCAAGAAAGAAACCCACTTGAAATTTCAACACTACTAGCAATCTTGGGATATGAATAATAAAATTTCGGGTTCAGAAAAATTCCAGCTGCATGCAAGGGTCGATGCAACTGATGATCCCATCTTTTATCGATGATGGCAAATACCTCCTTGTATTTGTCTTCATTGTTGAAGCTATTTGCTATGGCTTCCTTAGCTCTATCCATTGCTTCATAAATATACCCCATGGCAGGCTTTTTTTCGTTATCGACCAACCGAATAACTTTTACAAGAGGACATGAGACTTTGAGAGCAAATGTGATAGTGTTCCAAAAGTTAGGCATCAAGATTGTTTGAACAATTCTTTTCCTTTGTTGTTTTTTACTCCATTTGCTACCTCTCCAATCTTCTGATGTAAACATCGTCCTTAGATTGCATTTAATTCTACGCATACTTGACAAAGTAATACATGCAGTTGCAAAACGAGTCTTGGCCGGTCTTATCAACTCTTTGTTATTAGTGAATTGCCTCATCATGTTTAGCAACCCAGGACAACCGTAAATAAAATTGGTAACCTCTATTGCTCTTTTCGATGTTTTTCTTATATTCGAGATCTTAAAGATGTCTTCCGATATCAAATCCAAGCAATGAGCAGCACATGGTGACCAGACCAAGTGAGGTCGTTTTGCTTCTAATAATCTCCCTAATTGATAATAAATAAAGCACATGCTAAGAAACTTGAAAAATGTTAAATATATTAATCAACGTTCAAACATGTTATTAAAATTCTTACCTGCCATTACGTTTGCAGAGGCACTATCCGTAACAACTTGTACCACATGTTCTTCTCCAAGTCGTTCAACAAAATCATCTAACAATTCGAACATTTTCATCCCATCCTTTATGTACAATGATGCATCGATAGATTCAACGAACACTGTTCCTTTAGGACTATTAACTAAGAAGTTAAGTAAAGTCCTATTTCTTCGATCTGTCCATCCATCAGTCATGATTGTGCATCTAACTTTCTTCCACTCTTCCTTGTGATCTTTCATCAAATTGTTTGTTATTTCCAACTCCTTTTTCAAGCATGGCACTCTTAGTTCATGATATGTAGGCGGCTTCAATCCAGGGCCAAATTGACCTATCGCTTCAATCATAGGTCCAAAACTACTATAATTACAAGCATTCAAGAGTATTCCAGAATCATAAAACCATCGAGCAATTTTTTGGATGGCATTCTCCCTCATCTCCTTGTTGTAAGCTGCATTTAATGTTGTTTGTTTACTGCTTTCATCCTTATGAATCACAATTTTTGGATTTCTAGCAAAATAGGAATCCATCGGACCCTTTTGCTTCGCCTTCTTTTGATTGGATGAACTTGTTGATGACGTGCGTGACATTGATGGCCTCTTGTTACCAGAAGAACAATAAATAATATCCTCATCTTCATCTTCATCTTCTTCAAATGTCCAATCATTTTCAGGAATGATCACATTTCTTTGTTCTTTCACCTCCTTTCTCTTTGACATATATGCTTAAAGTTCGTCTTTTACATGTTTCAGACATTTTTTACATGCTGTTGCATTTCTATAACCCCCGATTAGGTGTTGTTTCATTCTATACACTCCTCCTTTTGTTACTTTAGAACAAAAGCTGCATATCATAGTATTAAGGTCTTCGGCATTTACCAATCTAGAATACTTCCAAGCTGGATCTTTTCTCAGACTTTCTTCACCCATAGTTTATGGTAGACAATCTGACTAGAAAAGTAAAATCAGCCACAATTCTAACTTAAGTCAAAACCTCAACAACAAAGCTCACATTTTCACTTTTTTTAGTGCAAATAAAAGGATATGCAATGTTATGCCTAAGAATAAAAAAAAGAAAAAGAAAAAGAACTTGTGTTCAAGTTCAAGTTCAACCATTCAGAACAATATCACTGTGAGAATTTGAATGAAAAAAAACAAAATAAGAATAAACAAGTCGAGAATCGTCTACTTACAGCCGAGAATCGTCCAAGGAAGAGAGGGAAATCGAAGGAACTGGTTGGAATGGAGGACGATTGAAGGAACTGGTTGGAATGGAAGAGTCGAAGTCCTGCTCGTGCCCGTGAGTGACGACGATCGATTCGAAGTTTAGGGTTTTTTATGTTTTTTTTTTTTAAAAAAATTTAAACGCAAGCCATGCCTGTGCCCGTGAGTGACGACATCGTTTTGACATCGAATTCGAAAATTTAAAAAAACACACACACACACAATAAAGACCAGCAGGCGCGCGCCTAGCCACACCTTGGGCTTCACGAAAAGGCGCGGAAAAGCGCGCGCTTAATGATACGCGCCTTGCTTGCAAGGTGAGGCGCATGAAGTGCGACTTGCGTCTAGTCGCGCCTAATTGGGCTTTTTAAAACACTAGTTATTGTATTAATACTTCAAGCATCTTTAGTATTAGCATCTTAAACAACCGAGACTGTTTGAGAGCTAAGTAATATTCCAGAATCAACACTTACGAATTAATTTCTTACAGATTTATTTGACATCCAAATATTGTAAGGTCAGGTGGTATGTCATATGACATTAGTCGAGATGCGTGTAAATTGATCCGGACAGTCACAAATATAAAAATAAATAAACAAATATATATATTTGAGTAATCAATTTAATAAACTTAATTGTGCAGAAAAAACTAATCATGGTTGGATCACGCAAAACACTATCAAAAGTTCCACTACTGAAGCTTCTCATCAAGAAGGTCGAGGAACAATCAGGCATCTTGAATGTAACAAGGAATGATATACTTCAAAGTAGCAAGCTTCATGGTTGCACATAGATCAAATTGATGTAAAGGTTTAATCTATGATCTTTTAAACTTTTCATTCATCTAGTTTAATCCGTCATAATTTTTTTTGTTGAAGTGTAAAGCTAAGGCAAGAATGTCTCATATGTTATTGTGTATATAAAAAAAAGTTATAATAATAGCTTCAAAAAAGTGAGGCGTTTCTGTGAAGCCAACTTCTTAGGAGGTTTTTTTTGACATATTAGGGTGTGTTTGGGAAAGGGAAATGGTAATGACTATTTGTGTTTGGGATGAAGAAAATAATTATGGCGGAGAATGATTATTTATATTTGGAGCGGAGAGAAAAAAGTAGGTGGGATGAGAAAGAAAAAGGTACTTTTTGAAAAACGCGATTATGAGGAAAATAATTCTCAGTGAGCTAAACATGGGGAACCATTTCCATTTTCATTCTTCCACTTATTCTTGGTGGCACAAACACACTTTTAATATTGTAGAGTCAAACGGTATGTCTTGTAACATTAGTTGAGATCTATACAAGCGTATTTAAGCAATTATGTATATATATATATATATGTATAAAATAGTGTTTCTGATCAAAAGGTATGGCTAAGTTTAGTATGATCCATTCAGGTTCGTGAAAGTAAACAGTTGTAAAGAGGAGCTGAAGGTGAATCATAAGCCATGTGTGAAGCACTACTGAGAAAATCTTGACTTTCGGAAAAGGTATTTTCCATTTCTGGAAATTTTAATTTTTAGTGATACTGCTTTTCTTTGGCAATTTATTTTTCTCCAAATTCCCTTCTGATCAAAGCCAATTCTCGATCATAATTTTGCTGGACCAGTCCCCACTTTATTTATACATCGCACTTTGGACGGTCCAAAATCAAATGTTCTGAAATAGTTATCATATGCATGTATTTATGTACATATATTGAAGTAATTAATATAGAAATCATATAAACACTGACACGTTATGTCGGTGATTTTAGTAAATCTGATGCTGTTCTATCTTGTCTTTATTTTGCATTTTACCATTAAAAAGAAAAAGAAAAAGAAAAAGAATAATGCGTATTGATGTTAACTGCTTGCTCTTCGTCATAAACGCTGGAATCATATTAAAAATTGAAATAAATTATTCAGCGTAAACCGGAGTCAAATTGATAATGCTCATTTGAGCCTATTAACCACAAACACGCTGGTGTTCATAATACTTTGGTTCCTATAATTTCATAATTATTTTCAAAAGAGGAGGGGAATTATTTTCAAAAAATAAAAATAAAATATAAATGGGGTGGAATCGGGGAAATAGGGATGAAAATACATTTACTCCCCCATTCACTGTCTAAACGGGGATTCACGCTCCTGTTCGGAGCGGGTCCCCACAGAGAAAATAGACATTTCTGGGTTTTAATTATCTAATTTTAATTTTTGTAATTAGATTCTATGGATCAATTTAAACTAAATATTTTTTAAAATTAGTTTAGTAACGTTGATAATTTTAATTTAATTAAAAATAAAATATAAATATATTTTAAAGATTTGTATAGATAGAAACCATTTTTTATATAAAAAATAATATAAATGTATTGTAAGAATTAATTGTATCCTTCTTTTTTTTTGTAGTGCGGAGTCTAAAATTAAAAGAAAAAAATAGTTGAGATCTAATTTCGTGCGCTTCAAAAAAAAAAAAAAAACTAATTTCATTTAAAAAGAAAATAGTATTTTAACCTAATATTTTTCTTGTCATAGAGTATATGCTTCAACATTAATTTCGTCTTTCTGTTTTGTTTCTCTTTTTTTTTTCTTTCCTAAAACAATTGTTTTTTCTATTGACGTCTTTTCTTTGTCGTCAACGTCATTGTAATATTCTGAACCACTTTCCACGATGAGTATATTTTATTTATAATTTTCTTACTTTCCACCATGAGTTGATATTGTCGTCAAAGTAGTTCCATTACAGTTTTTTATAATTTATTTCAACATTATTTGCAGTAAACAAAGACTAATGTCCAAATCCAATATGATTCTGTACCATTTCCTTATATTTATTTATCCAGAAAATGACTTTGCAATACCACCAAATGTTTAACAATAATTGCATACATAAATTATTATCAAAACCTATAATCTTTTTATTATTCTGCGTCATGTACTCACGTTAATTTTCCCTTAAGAATGTCTTTCTTTTGGGTCATTTTATATTCTCTCGATTTTGATCTTATTTGATTTATAAAGATAAATAAATCATCTATCTCCTTGATTTTCTTTGTTGTACTTTGTGATTGGTACCCTACTTTCTAATATGATTTTTTGGTTTAGATTTTAAGTAGAGGCTTAAGTGGAGAGACAGAGATCATCATTTCAACAAAAAGTTTTTGACTTACATTTCAGTTTTACCAGAAATCTTGGTGGGAGTTTAAATTAGGAAGATGCTTAGTTCATCATTTAAACAAATCTTTAATTTTTCTTTTAAATTTGTGATTTTTCTTTTAAATAAATCATCTATCTCCTTGATTTTTTATTTTTGTTTTGAGTACATATGGAAGAGGGGGGCAAATATCGATTCTTGGGAATCGAACTTGTGACATTGATGTTAAATTAATTTACAATCAAACCATCAAATCATTGCTCCACTAACCTATTCGGTAATTTGTGAGTGTATGAATCATATTTGAAATTTTGTAAATTTTTTTATAAACATGCGTTAGGAAGTTAACCTAAGTTCAAACTACATAAATGATAGGAACTTCACAACGACTTTGGAGGGTATTCTAGTTTAAACAATCATTGTGCCACTAATCCATTTGATAATTTGTGAGTGTATGAATCATCTTTAGATTGTGATACTACTTTGGAGGGTATTCTAGTTTAAGTAATCTCCAACGACTTCAAATTAGAGATCTCTCAAGAAAGTATATTTTGAATCCATAGTCTCAAGACTCTCAACCGTAATACTGCCCCTTAGTTATTATATTAGATGTGTAATGAAAATGTAGATTCTACAATTGGATACATGTAATTTTGAGAAATTAGAAAACATAGTTGGGTTTGAACAAATTCACAATAGACTGATGGAGGCATGGGAGAGAATGAAGAATGTTGTTTCCATAAAAAGAAAATGGAAAAAAGGATGGGTAAGGATCACATGGCCATAAAAGATTTCCAACTATACTTACCAATTTTTGTGGTTCAACTTTACCTTCTTTCTCTATGAAATGAGAACATTCCACATGCTTCTCCCCAAAATATGTCTCATATCTCACTTGTGGGTTCCAATCTGTCAAAGTGGAGTTCTTTTTTCCTTGTTTCTTTTTTCTTTTTTTTACTATAAAACTATATCTCAGCAATTTGGTGGGATTTGGTTTTAACCCTATTAAAACATATGATTCATCAGCTTTTCTAACTTTTCCCTATTAAAAAAAAGGCAATGAACAAGAAGGAATGTAAGGGTTAGAAGAGAAAAGAGAACATGTGATAAATTATAGCTTTACCATATGGCCATTTGCTATCCTCCTGTACTGTTCACTGAAGGTGTGGCTGTGGGGTTATTACAAAAAGTAATAACAATAATTTTTTTTAAAAGAAGGTGTGGCTGTGGGCTACAAGGGGAAAATACTTTTTTTTAAATCTATTTTATGTTTTTTTAACATGTTCTACAAAATAGTTAATAGATGCAAGTGTGTGTATAATCCACTGTTAGTATAATATAGGACTTAGCTTACAGACACATCGATCCTACAACTTTGATTATATAATATTTAGATGTCAACAAATTTTTTATAAAATTAATTTTTCCTTAGATAACAACTATAAAAATTCTTCACTTAATTTATCCAAGACCCTTTTAATTATTGGGTTAATCACTTCACTAGTCATCCTTTGGGAAATTCTCTTAAAAATCGTTAGTAAGTAAATAAACATATGGTCTATATTTTTTCAAAAAATAAAAAAACATATGGTCCATATTGTATTATGCCTTGAATGCATTCTTGCGATTAGTAAGCGTGGGTCTCGCATTGTAGCGCATTGCTGCAATGCGTACTATACGTGTTTGCGCATCAACATTCTGTTTCTGCAACATGCGCTACATCCGTTTTCTGTTTAATGCTTATGTATTATGTAATAGGGTTTAATGAGAGTGTCTATATAAACTCGAATTAAACTCTAGCCGTATTATGACATTCATTCTGTAAATTCCGTAATTTCGTTATTCTTAATAAAACTTCGCCCCCTCCCTACTCGTGGACTAGCCAACATAATGTTGGTGAACCACGTAAATTCTCTGTGTTGTTTTTTCTTCGTCTTTCAAGTTTATCGTTATCTGTTTTCATATATTCGTTTATCGATTGTTGATTTCTGTTTTCATAACAGTCCATAAATGAAAACGAATGGAGCCTTACCCTAGTGTTATTGTTGTTAAATGATAATAACAGGAAGAGAAGCCTAGGATTAGTTTCTTACGTAAACCATAGGATTTTGGGAAATTAAAAGACAAGATTCAATTCACTTTGACTATTCAATTAAAAATTAACTTATTACGATCTTTTTTGGCATTTAAATATTATAAAAGTTTAGGGAACTTGAGATAAAAATAGGGACTTGAGACTCTTTAGTCAAGAGAAATATCTTAACGAGTTGAATTATGTTTAAATTATTGGAAATTTTTTTATTTCAATTCAACCATATTTTTTTAGTATACCAATTCAACTGTATTTGAAATTTTCGGATTTTAGTATATAATTTCTTAGTTATATTTTATATATCAAGTTATCTCATGAAGTTATTTAATTACAAGTTTATCGAAAAATATTACAATTTTTTTCAGTTTCAGAATCACTCATTATTGGTTCAGAAATTTCTTTGCATTCTCAGCCTAACAAAAAAAAGTGGTTGGAAATATATTTTTTAAAAATGCATAATATTTGTTTTGGAACATAATACAGCTTTCTTTATTCAAATTCAGTAAAGTAATATCGATTATTAGAAATTCCACATTCCACACATTTTAGTTATATTTATTTTGCATTTATTTCCATATGATTTCGACCAAACAAAAAGCACCACTTTCTTGATCTCTGCCCAATAGAAACAAGCTTTTTTGGGAATCTTATCCTAAGGTCAAATAAGATAATGATGAGAAAATCACTAATATATAATTACTGAAAATTTCCTATAGACCTATACCATCAATATTTTTTAAGGGTTGAGAGCATTTTTTATCCTTTGTCTATAAATTTGGATCTTATATATAAATGTTAGATCAAATTATATATAAATGTTTAATATAGAATCTCATCTAATTGAAATGAGAGATGCACATTTTATTAAGAATATGAGGTTTTTTTTATCTTTGAGATTCTCAACATATCCTTGGAGATGATTTTTTTTTTTTGTTTACAATTCTTATAGTAAATTTCAATTTCATTTTTGGATTGAATGCTCGTGAGTTTTATGAGTTTTAACATCATAATGTTTAATATTTGAGACTTCATATAAAAAATAATTGGAAATAAAGATTAGTACATACATTTCATTAAGAATGTGCAGTCTCTATATCTATTCCAATGGTGTACAATTAGAAGAACTATAGATTATGAAATATTCAAAAAATAAAAATAAAAATCATGGTACTGCAAGGATTAATGGATTTTCTTTTAAGGTGGGATGTTGATTCAATAGTGATACTTTATAATAGTATTTTGGCCATGTTGAAATGAGATCTTCAATTCAATCATAACAAAGCAAGTTTTAACCTTCGATAATAAGTACATGAAAATTATGAAGTAACGTGGAAATTTGAAATTTAATTACTTGCTTTGCTATGTGGGGGAAAAAGTTTTCTTAGACTAGTGACATTTAATCTTTCCTCAATTGGTATATTTATATTTAGCCAACAAGCTCATCGATATCAGTTTATACTTAATAGCCAAAATGTCATGAGTTGAAATCCCAAATTTCCAGTAATTGTAACTAAAAAAATGACATCTTTTCTATTTTTAAGCAAAAGCCATCTTTGTTGGTACAAAGAGAATTTAAGATGCACTCCATGTGTGTAAATTGTACTGAACTAATAATTGAAGTGAATTAATTGAGACTAATAAGCGTGACAGATCTTAAAAGAGATAATAATAATAATAATAAGCTTGGATGAGATTTTAGATGAGAGGTTGGTTTAAAGAATTATTTTGAATAGTTAAACATTAAGAGTTGCTGCCAAAAATTCATTTCGATACGATTTTTATGTAGAATAATCTAAGACAATAGTAATTTATTTGAATGTTAATTTAAAATGAGTAGTTAAAAAAATATTAAAAATAAATAGTTAAAAAATGAATTATTTAAAATAGTTAAAAACGATTAGAAATGATGAGTTATTTTTTAGTGATTAGAAATGAATGAATAAAGATGAGCGGTTAGAAATAAAGAGTTATTTTTAATAGTAAAAATGAGTTGTAATCGTTTGATTGTGATTTGTTAAAGTATAGTTAGTAAATGCTTATTTTAAATCATCCATAAATTTAGCATTATATATAATTATTTTCCGATAGAATAATTGACCTTGATTGATCACATTTTAAACCTGGAAAAATTTTAGGAATAGAGATTTCACCCAACATATATGTTCATAGTCCATCTTTTCTGATCTTTTAATTGCAAAATTTGGTAGGCATCTCTCTCCAAGATGTAGCTTTCAATCAAGTGACCATTGTTAAAAAAGAAAGTTATATTGGAGAGACTTTTTTCTTAGATTGGAGAGATGTCCATATTTTACCAGGATGTGACAATCACACTCATATCAACCAAGTAGTGACAACAATTTGAGTATAGTTTTTGTAAAATTTGACTTACATTTAATCATGGTGGATGTATTTTAACCATGGTTAGTTTCGGAGTTCGGGCATGTGAGTGTTTATAAAGCCATCTATAAGTCTTCTTTCTTGTGGATTCGAACTCGAGAGAGAGTTGAGACACCATCGATCTTCTTGAGAATTCATGCCGTAGATTGGATATTTAATTTTATTAGAGAATATGGTATCAGAGTCCATAAAGTCAAAACGGGTATCGGTTCAATAAGAATGAAATTGAGATCCAATTCATGATTGGTGAGGTGAGTCTAAAAGAGGCACCAAGTCCAACATCAATATAAAAGAGATATGAATTACTCCTCTAATTGAGAAAGTTGTTTAATCTCAAACCACCATAAATTTGATGTACTGACTTCTCAATCTTTCTTATTTATTTTTGCTCATCTATTATGCTTCTAATTTTGTTGAGAGATTGGGAAAATTGTTACAGTTTTACTCAAAATAAAATTTGTATTTTTGGAGGTCTTTAAATCTTTCAATCGAACACCTATTATACAATAATTACAACATGTTAGGAAAGTGATTTCTCTTTATTTTTTAAAAATGGTCTTGACTTTTCTTGTGCAACGTTTTTT
Organism: Sicyos edulis; assembly: GCA_036507275.1. Classification (NCBI taxonomy): domain Eukaryota; kingdom Viridiplantae; phylum Streptophyta; class Magnoliopsida; order Cucurbitales; family Cucurbitaceae; genus Sicyos; species Sicyos edulis. The sequence goes on along the minus strand of CM071857.1, from coordinate 1,827,396 downwards.
TAGGTTTAGTTATAATCTAAAAAAAAAGTTTTTTGAGTTTTGGAATTTGGCCCTTCAAAAATCTTTTTCCACCAAGACTCAAGTTTTGAAATTTGCAAGCTTTAACTTGTAGTTTACAAATTTTCTTTTGTTGAGCTCACATCTTGTTATTTGAATTTGATGAGTAGATTATAGTTTAAGTATAATAAAAGTTAGTGGAAGATCAAATGACCTTTTGATTCATATGTATGTATATTAATGTCGTTCAACTATTACTTTTTGTTGACAACTTTAATATTTAAATTTAATGATATGAAATGATAATTAAAATATACATAAATTTTGATGGAACAAAGAGACTCAAAACTTTAATTTGTTGGTAGATATTATACTATTGTAATCAATTAAACTATATATAATTTTAAACTAAAAATTATGTCGGTTGAATAAAATGAATCCAAATCTTCTAAAATAAGAATACAAAATGGCAAAATACCAATAGAGATTGAAAAAATAACGCACCAAATCTAGATTGGTTCCATAACTAACCCTACATTCAATATCATAATTTCATAGAAGAATTTTCATTTACAATGGCAAAACCAAGATCTCTAAAACCAAAAAGGTACAAATTGAAAAGATGATGATGTTCTCTCAAGAAAAATCCATCAAATAAAACTATTATATTTTTAAATTCAGTGACATGTCTTGTTAGATTAAAGTTTCAAAACATAAATCAATCATATGATTAAATGAGAGTTTTGAAAATAAGTAAATGCATATAGATTATAGGTTAAAATTTTGTATCAAACTTACACCTCGATTTTGAAAAGTTTCAAAAATATTTTTTATATTAAAAAATATTTCGAAAGTATCTTTATCCTTAACGATGAAAATCTTTAAAGTTTTGTTTCAAATATACCGTTAAATGTAAAAAAAAAAAAAAGAAGTTTCAAAAAATTCCTTTGACGTTGAAAGTAGTTAAAAAATCCTTATCAATAATTTTTTTTTTCTTTTAATTTATGAATACATTAAAGTTTTGTTTCAAATATTCTAAGCATAAAATGGTAAGAAATTTCTTTTAAAATGAATATATTGTTTTTTTTATATAAAAAAAAATAATGGGTTTAATGTATTATTATCCTTTGAAATTTTGTAATAACAATTTGAAAAATCAAGTCATAAAATGTTAGTTCAAACTGACTTATATTTTTTTGTATGGTTATATAATATAACATGCTTTTAAATTTTTAAGTTTAGTGACATATTAAAAAATGATAAGAAAAATAAAAAAAAAAGTTTAAATATAAGTTAAAAATAAACTTTAAGTTATAATATTAATTTTGATAGAATGATAAACTTGCTTCATCTAACAACTCTTTTTTTTTTTCAGAGTTAATACTCTTGCTGGGCAACTTTAAGAAAATTAAAATTTTCATTTGGACTATATATTCAATTGGGATTAAATACCTATGACACTCTCGAAATAAGATGTCGACCTACCCACTTAAATGGTATTTTACGTAAAAAGAAGGTTGAATCGTTGGAACGTCTTTTCTTAAATTATGAAGTTTCCTGCTCATCAAACAATGAAAACTTTCTTCTCATGAAGTTTAAAAATTCAAAGGTTAAAAATACTCTCATTATTTGTTTTTATAAAAAGACACATTAATTTTAAATTCTCATGAATTAAAAAAATAAAAAATCTTACAACTTAATGCTTAGCATTTTTTTTTTTTTTGAGATTATAATAATTGGGGGAGGAGGACTCGAACCCAAGACTTTTAGTTATTGGGCATATACTAGTGCGGCTAAGCAACTGCTCATATTATCTCATATTCTTAAGCAACTATGCATTAGATTTATGTAAGTAAGTTTTGTTTGTTTGTTTGTCATATTTAAGTAGATTTAGATGAATGATTAATTGATTTCTTATCGAAAATTTCTTTTACTAACTCCTCTTTTATAATTTTAAAAATAATTTTTCATTTTTAACTATTCATTAGCTCCTTTTTTCTAATAATTCGTTATGACTATTGAATCATTTGTAACCATCAATTTTAATCATTCATTTTTAATTGATCAAAATAACTCATTTTTAATCATTTTTTTACTACTAAATTAACTATTCATTTTAAATTTACATTTAAACAAACTTTTGACTCTAACTCCTCTATACAAAAACTATGTCCAAACAATTTTTTTACTACAACTTTCAATTTTTAACTACTCAATATAACTTCTCAAACTATATAGTAAACAAACACCTTCTTTGACTTCACCTGGGGGCGGCTGAATTTTGGAAAGAAATTTCCAAATTTAAGAAAATTTTAGAGAGTTAATAAATACAAAATTAAAATTTTAAAGATCTTTTTACACTTTTGTGAACTTTTTCTTTCACACAAACTCCAAAAAAAGTCATGTATTAAAATTGTAATTTGATACACATGAAAAAGAAAAATAAAAGGTAGAAAAAGAGTCTGGAAATTATGGACTCTGTTTCCATTAAAAAAATAAAATAAAATTTAAGGGTCTCGTGGTCTTTGTAAAATCCTTTTATTTATTTATATACACCGCACCGAATACAGAACTCAAATCCTATACTTTCAACCTAACCTCTCTCTCTGTAATGGCAGCCATGGCTACACATTTTGAGCTTTTTTTTGCAGCATAAATAATATAGAAGAAATATTATTATTAATCCACTTATTATGAATCAGCTTCAATTCTTCAGTTCCTTTTCTCTTCCAAGTGAGTACTTTTTCTCAATCTCTCTCTCTCTCTTTTTTCTTCCAATTTTTACACTTCAATTTTTGTTTTGTTTTGTTTTTTTTTTTTTTTTTGCAATGATAAGGAAATAATATTATATATGTGTGGGAAAGGAAAAAAGTAGTCCATAATAATTGAAGTTGAATGATTGGTTGATGAGCTCATTTTTAATTTCTCATTTTCTATTTCTAACAGATTCTTGATAAAGTGAGCATGAATTTGAATTTTGAAATAGTTTTTTTATATTTTTAATTAATTATGATCAATTTGGTTGTATTATATTTATATTTATATTTATGAATATTCTCATGAAAAGAGAATTTTTCATATATAATAAAAAATGAAAGGGTTAATGGTTTTGTGGTTTGACTATTGAGCGGTAATTCAGTTTAACATTACCATTTTGAATTTAATCTCGTATTTCTTCCCTTTTCGACTTTATTCCTCCATTTTATGTTGAAAATGAAGAAGAAAGTGAACGGAAATTATTTTTGAAAAGAATTGAAGAATGAAAGAATTAAGGAAAAATGAAAATTTGCAAACAAATGGAAAGATGCTGGACATGTTCAAAGGAAGAAAGGTGTTATTTATATTTATATATGCAACGGTAGGGTGTGAGTATTAAAAACGTAATGAAATTTTGCTATAAACGAAATATTATTTTTTTTTAAAATATTATAATTAAATTCAAATATCAAAATCCATCACCTATACCAAATTACTAGGAGTATAATGGTGTTTTTACATAGTTTTTTTAATTGATATGATATTTGTGAATAAAAATACATCATATAATGGTATTCTAATAACTGGGGTAGAATGATGAGTGGATTGTTCTTTTTATGGAACAAAATAATTTTTAGGTTCTTTTGAAACATAATATTATGATTTTATTAGTGTGTTCGAAATTTAAAATGTGATATGTGTATATAAGTAGGAGATTGAATGCATGACATTATCATTTTTAAAGTGTTGTACAAGTTATTTCTCTTCTTGTCAAATATAATATATATTGTTAAAATTTAAAATACTATATTTATGTTTTTTTGTTTACTTTTACTGGTAAGTATTTGAACTATTTTATGCCTATTTTAATTATTTTTATAAAATCCTAATGTAAAATATAAAAATAATACCAAAAAAATCGTGGAATGAGAAATGATTAAAGGACATCACATCTTTATCACCAATGTCGATAACGTGATTGTGTTATTTTTTTGAAGGTAGGATGACGTGGTCTATTAAATTGTGTGCTTCATATATATTTGTTTTATTAAGATAAATTTTTTTTTTTTTTTGTGAGAATCCTAATTTTTTCTTAAGTTTTTTTTATTTTATTTTTAATTTACAGTAATTTAGATAAAAGTTTATAATACACATGACTTAAATATGTCTACTTACATATATGATTTAATTTGGACTATGTTTTCATTTTTGTAATGTTTTTTTATTCTTTTTTTTTAGTTAAAGAACAACATTTATTGGGTGGCTACCATGAATTACTCTCTTTTATTGATTTCATGATTAAATTTGACTATTTCTTTTAAAATTGATTCTACATTATTATTTATTATAAAATGATTTATTAGGTGAATTAAAACTAGTTTTCAGAATTATTACGAAGGGATTTAATATTTTTTTTAGAATTAAAAAATGAACGTCAATATTTGGTTTCCTATTTTCTTTTTTTTAAAAAAGAGGTTTCCTTAACAATTTCTTAAAGAATAAAAATTCTCTTTTCTCCAAGAGGTCCCGCGTGAATGATGAGTAAAAGAATCAGCTAATGTTTAGGAGAATAGTCCAGAGGGGCCCACACATAATGCAGAAAGTACCAAAACCGACGTCGTTTTCTTGTCCCTTTCAAACCACTAATAAAGGCATGTGTTGGAAGGCTGTTTTCGGTAAAGAAAGGAAGGATTGGGTTTTTAATTTATGTTTCGCCAGCTCTGATGAAATAAATTGGGTGGAAAATTTAAAATGGGAGCGTCGGTCCACGCGCCAGACAGCCAGGCGCGTGGAGCTCTTTTTTCTTTTCTTTTTTTCTATTTTAGAGAGTGCGCTTTCTATTTTTTTTTCTTTTTTTTTTCCTGGTAGTTTGCTTTTTCGTTTCTTTTTGGATATATATTTTTTTAATTCAAATTAAACTTCTTTTCTTATACATTTTTTTAAAGTTTCTTTTTATATTTTTTTCAGTTTTATATATATATATATATATATATATACATAAATATATAAAATTTTAGTTTCTAATTAAATGTTTTTTCTTTATACATTTTTTAGTTTTTTATTTGAGTTTCACATATATAATTTTAATTTCTAATAATTCAATATTTTTTCTTTAAAATTATAATGGTGATCTATTTTAACAAAAGTAATTACAAAATATAATTAAATTTAAAAATATTTGTAAATAGAGTTCAATACAATTTTATTAATATACTATTTTGTATTATTAATACATTATTATGTATTATTAATATAATATTATATGTCATCAATACAATAGTGTATTATTGTATTATGTATTATTAATACCTTATTATATTAGTACCTATGATTATGATTGCTAAATCTTTTTAAAAGTCTTCATATTTATAATTATTTTCTGAATTTGACTAATTTGACTAATTTTCCTAATTTTATTAGTTGTTGGGTTAATTAATTTTTATTGTATTTATTCCAAAGTAAATATTTAAACTAAAAATTCTAATTAAGTTATATGATTATATTAATTTATTATAAATTATTTATAAGTATCATTTTCATTTATAATAATTAAACTAATAAATTTTTTATTATATTTAAAAATAATGATTAAGCTAATTGCATTTTTATTTTTTATTCAAATTTGTTTTGCTCCATTTTTTAAAAACTTAATTTTATTTATATATAATTTATATTGATCAAATTATTTTGATTATTATTATTTTAAATATTAAATTTATTTTATTTTATAATTTTAATAATTGAAATTTATTAAATTCAAAATTTCATTTAAACAATAAATTGAACTAAATAAATCATTTGATTTATAAAAAAACAAAAGGAGTATATGACTATTATATTAAATATTATTAAATATCTCATTTTTTCATTAAAAAATTACATCTCTTCCCTTCCCACCTCATCCCACTAAACATTTATTTATTATCCTTTATTTTTTATCTCTTCCTACTAAACATAAATTTACTCTCATTTTCCTTCCCTTCCCTTCCTTTCCCATCTCTTCCCTTCCCAACTCACCCTACCCAAACATGCCCTAAATGGCTAGACGATTTATTGGGCCAAAACATTAATGGCCCATTAAAAATACTTGGGCCTAAAGTAAAACTCATAATATGGGCCCCATAAACAAACGGCCCACAAAAAACTACAGTTCTTCTGACCCATAAGAAATTTGGGCCCAGACCGCAGATTACAGATATATAATAATTGAATTCTGATTAGTTCGGTAATTTTGTTGCAGTGTATCAATTCTCTCAATTAAGAGCGAACGGGAAATGGCGGGAACTTGATTGGGCATCGCCGTGTTTGTGGGAGCGTATTAGCATAGGGCTTCAATTAGGGTTTTTGGGAGTTTTGTTCGTTCTAGTTCTTCAGAAATGTATCTGTTGGATATGGAATTCTTACAGTGGAGAAGACAAACCGACGGATCGAGCTGCGGAAAACTGTGCCATCAGTCGGAAATTGAGCGTTTCTTACAAAGCCAGTGTAGGTTGCTCTTTCTTACTCTTGGTAATTCATGTTCTTATGGTTTTTGTTTTGCAAAATGGAAGTGTTTCTCGTTGCAATTCCAGAATCGAAGTTCTTTCTTCAGAGATAATGCTTGTGATAGCATGGGGAGTTGCGGTTTTTGCAGTTTTTAGGGTTTTGCGCGATAAATCTGTCAAGTATCCTTGGATTTTACGAGGTTGGTGGTTTTTTAGCTTTGTTTTGTCGATTATTCGTGTGGTTTTGAATGTGTATTTAGGAAATGTTGAGCACTTGAGAGTGCTAGATTATGCCGAGTTTTTCAGCCTTCTTCCATTGGTTTTCTTGTTTGGGCTTTCAATCTATGGTTGCACAAACGTAGTTTTCTATGTTCGTAATGGTTTGGACGACCCACTTCTTCCGGAAAAACGCTTAGATCAAGACGAAGATGAGAAAAATTCTCCTTATGGAAGGGCAACGCTTATTCAACTCGTTACCTTTTCGTGGCTTAATCCTTTGTTTGCTGTTGGATACAAGAAGCCTCTGGAACAAGAGAGCATACCAGATGTTTGTAGGATTGACTCTGCAAATTTTTTATCTCATTCCTTCGACGAGACCCTAAATTTTGTGAGAAAGAAGAAAAATAGCACAAACCCATCAATTTACAAGACTATATATTTGTTTGGTCGAAAGAAAGCAGCAATAAATGCGTTTTTCGCTGTGGTAAGTGCTTCAACGTCATATGTTGGCCCATACCTTATTGATGACTTTGTGAATTTTCTCACTCATAAGAAAATGCGGACCTTATCAAGCGGGTATCTTCTTGCGTTTGCGTTTGTTAGTGCAAAGTTGATTGAGACGATAGCTCAAAGGCAGTGGATTTTCGGTGCACGCCAACTGGGTCTTCGTCTTCGAGCTGCTTTGATATCTCACATATACCAAAAGGGCTTGCGTCTTTCAAGCCGATCTCGTCAAAGCTGCAGTAGTGGGGAGATCATGAACTACATGAGTGTTGATATCCAGAGAATCACAGACTTCACTTGGTTCTTGAACACTGTATGGATGCTACCTGTACAAATTTCGTTAGCTATGTACATTTTGCATATAAATCTGGGATTGGGATCATTGGGTACATTAGCAGCAACTCTAGGAGTCATGTCCTGTAACATACCAATGACCAGAATTCAGAAAAGTTACCAGATGAAGATAATGGAAGCTAAAGATAATAGGATGAAAACCACTACAGAAGTTCTCAGAAACATGAAGACACTCAAATTTCAAGCATGGGATACTCAGTACCTCCAAAAGCTAGAAAGCTTGAGGAAAGTGGAGCATCACTGGCTATGGAAGTCGTGGAGATTGATTGGAATTTCAGGTTTTGTCTTTTGGGGAGCGCCCACTTTTATCTCTGTTGTGACATTTGGGGTGTGTGTCATACTTGGGATTGAATTGACTGCTGGAAGAGTCTTATCTGCTTTGGCTACATTCCGTATGCTACAAGACCCAATATTCAATCTCCCCGACTTACTCTCTGCTCTTGCACAAGGAAAAGTCTCAGCGGATAGAGTTTCTTCATTTCTCCATGAGGATGAAATACAGCAGGATTCTATCACTTATGTTTCTAGAGATCAAACAGAATTTGATATAGAAATAGAAAATGGAAAATTCAGTTGGGACCTTGAATCAAGCAGGGCTTCTCTTGATCAGATTAACTTGAAAGTGAAAAGGGGGATGAAGGTGGCAGTATGTGGGACTGTCGGTTCGGGTAAATCGAGCTTGCTCTCGTGCATGCTTGGTGAAATAGAAAAGCTCTCTGGGACAGTGAAGATCAGTGGTACAAAGGCATATGTTCCTCAGTCTCCTTGGATACTGTCTGGGAATATAAGGGAGAATATTCTTTTTGGAAATGAATATGAAAGTAACAAATATAACAGAACCGTTAATGCATGTGCTCTGATAAAAGATTTCGAGTTGTTTTCTTGTGGAGACTTAACTGAAATTGGAGAAAGAGGGATAAATATGAGTGGGGGACAAAAGCAGAGGATACAAATTGCTCGTGCAGTTTATCAAGATGCTGATATTTACCTCCTCGACGATCCTTTCAGTGCAGTTGATGCTCACACAGGAACTCAACTCTTTGAGGTTATTTAGTCTGGAAACTAAATACAATTACTTCAATCAACTAGTTCCTTCCAAATTTTAACCTGAATTGACAACCTCATGAAATTTTTTTTTTGATTGATTTCAATACTCTGTAGGACTGTCTTATGGGTGCTCTCAAGGAGAAGACTATAATTTATGTAACTCACCAAGTCGAATTTCTACCGGCAGCAGATCTCATCTTGGTTAGTGAAGTGCCACAAAACTTTTCCCTTTTATTCATCTCAATTGTTTCAAAATACTTTCTGGTGCATGTTTTCATTATCTAAGCACAACTACCAATCTACTGCCCGCATGCGATTTATGCCAAGCCATCATATCCAAAAAGGTAGTTTAGCTAACCATGATGGAGTGGCCTAGTAGTCAAGAAAGTCTTGGTGAGCTAAGAGGTGATGGGTTCAATTTATGGTGATCACTTACTTAGGAATTAATTTCCTACCGTCAGATCTTTATATCCAAAGGTTGTAGGGTCAGGTGATATGTCCCGTGACATCATTTGAGGTGTCGCAAGCTGACCCAAATAGTCACAAATATAGAAGAAGGGAAGTTCAGCTCACATTTTCCTTGATTGATAGTTAAAAGAATTCTACTAAAATTTAAGAGGCGGTAACTAACCATCTTAATAACGATTATGTGCATTTATGTACCCAAAAAGTTTTAAAGCTATTGATATTTGTTCTTGTTTTTTATTCACAGTTTCTGGTCTCTAAGATGAGGATTTTTTGCAATTAACATTTGACAGGTGATGCAAAATGGAAAGATTGCTCAAGTTGGAGGATTTGAAGAACTTTTGAAACAAAACATAGGGTTTGAAGTTTTAGTTGGGGCTCATAGTCAAGCTTTAGAGTCTATCCTTACAGTTGAAAACTCAAGTAGAAAACCTCTACTGCCAAATCCAGAAAAAGAATTATATGAAGATTCTACCATGAATGTGAAGCCTAAAAACTCACAACATGACTTGTTGCAAAATAAAAATTCTGCAGAGATAACAGCTAAGGAAGGAAAGTTGGTTCAAGAGGAAGAGAGAGAAAGAGGAAGCATTTGTAAAGAAGTGTACTGGTCCTATTTAACCACTGTGAAAGGAGGAGCATTTGTTCCAATCATAATATTGGCACAATCATCGTTCCAAGCTTTACAGGTAGCCAGTAACTACTGGATCGCATGGGCTTGTCCTTCTACTAGCGAGACTAAACCAGTAATTGGTATGAATATCATACTACTTGTTTATTCAATACTTGGTGTTGGAAGTGCACTATGTGTGCTATTGCGAGCTATGCTAGTAGCTATAACAGGACTTCAAACAGCACAAATACTCTTCACAAATATGCTACATAGTATATTCCGAGCACCAATGGCATTCTTCGACTCAACTCCAACTGGAAGAATTATTAACCGGGTAATTTTAACTTACAATTTAGCTTATGATACTAGCAATCTGTATTAGCTTACCTATAATTTACCCTTAGCTTACCATTTGATTAAACATTTTAGTGGCATATTACGTATTATAAGTTATGTTTCCTACAAACCATCATGGGTAACCTAATGGTCAAAAGGTCAATAAGAAACAAAAAGTTGTGGGTTTAATCCATGGTGGCACCTATCTAAGAACCAATTTTCTATGGGTATCTGATACGATCCCGGCATCATTAAAAGTATATTCGAGGCGAAGCAAGAAGTGAAGAATGAGCTAATTGCTATTTTAATATTTTATTATGCGCATTTAGTTTGTAATGGGCCTATGGGCCTAAATAGAGTTATTTACAAAGTTAGGTTAAATCCTAGGAAGGCTATAAATAGGCGGACTAGGTTACTCTTTTATCTATCGAATTATCATCATTGTATTGCGGCTCTTTGAGAGATTCTCTCGAGAGGTTTATCTTATTTTAATAGAAAAGTGTGGTAGATTCTATCATTTTGGTATCAGAGCCATTTACCGATCCGGGAATGGTAACGACCAAGATGGAGACTAGGGTTCAAGAGTGCGAATCGAGTGGTGCCGAGATGGTGAAGAAGCAGCAGGAATTCGAGGTTCAATTGGCAGCGATGAATAGTGAGATAGGTCAAATTAACCTAAATATACAAAAGTTGCTAGAACGAACGCCGGAACGGCCAGAAACCGAGGCAAGTGGTGCGGACAAAGGGAAGGGAGTGGGCTCGGCGGCTGGGGCTGGCTCGGCGGCTGGGTCAGGCGCGGAAGGCGTCGCAGGGGGCGAAGGGGACCGGTCGGCGGGGCAGGAGCGTGTGGCGACGGGCGGAAGAGGCTGGGCGCAGACGGAGGTTGACGGCCACATCGTAGGCGGACGCGAGGGCTGGAACGCGGGCGGAGTCGACACGGGGGGTCGCGCGGGCGGCGTGGGCTGCGGAGGAATTGGGGGTCATGCGGCCTGGGGGCCGGGCGGTGGGCCGGGCATGGGTGGTGCGGCAGGAGCGGGCTGGAGCTCAGGAGGTGTCGGGGGCGAGCGGGGTAGTGCGGCGTGCGGGACGAGCGTCGGGCACAGCGAGCCGCGGCGATCACACGGGGCCGGTCGGGTCGGTCTGGGCCAATTGAGCGGGACCGGAGAGAGAGATACCCGGATTTTGGCGATGGGAGTAACAGCGGGGGACCGGAAGGCGAGCGAAGGGTGGGTGGCCTGGTCCACGAGTCACCGGAGGAGAGGAGGGTGCGCATCGGTCATGACAGACCAATAGCGCACGACGGTTGGAACGAACGTGGGTGGGATGGCTATAATCGAGAGGAGACCGAAGCGGAGAGAGTGGGAGGACCGATATGATGAGCAGGAGGACCGAACATAGGAGAGCGAGCAGGTCCAGTATTTGACAGGAGGTTACGGAAGCTCGAGATGCCGGTTTTCAAGGGTCTTACTGATGAGGATCCGGAAGGTTGGTTGTGTCGAGTGGAACGGTATTTTTGGGTTAACCGATTAATTGGGCAGGAACGAGTCGACGCCGCAGCTTTGTGTATGGAGGGTGAGGCTCGGAATGGTTGCAAAGACGAGGAAGATCGATCACCGATCGTTCTTGGGAAGAATTTCGAGAGCTCTGTTACACCGATTCCAACCCGGCATAAATGACAACAGGTACGCTAAGCTGATGAGTTTGCGACAAGAGGGCATTAAAGAATATCGGCGATCGTTTGAGAAATATGCTAAGGGAATGCGCGATATTAGTGCGGTGCGTTAGAAGGGAAATGGGAGAGCGGTTTAAAAGAAGAAATAAGGAGTGAAATGAGAAAATTGCGACCGTGGGAATACAAGATAAAAAGTTTATGACACAAGTAATTGAGGATGATCGGCTTTCCGAGCACTAGGAAAAGGGGTGAGCCGGGACTAGTGAACGAGAACAAGTGGGGATCCGGACTTGTTAGTACGAAGGAGGCGGGTGTTGCAACTATGAGAACGACTACGTTCTCAGCGTCTAAACCGATTAAACAAGCGATCACGAAACCACTACGCCGTATAAGCGTTTGACAGATAGTGAAATCCGTGTCAGGAAAGATAAGGGGTTGTGTTTCCGTTGCGACGAGAGATTTGTGCCCTGGCACCGATGCAAAAAGAAAGAACTTCAATCTTTGGAGATATTGATAGTACGCGACACCTATGACCACGAGGATTCGTCCGAAAATGATGAGGCACTGGAGGATGAAACTTTTGTGGATACGGGCGATACAAGGGATTTAGCGGCATTGTCCTTAAACTCCTCAAGTGGGTGAGCTCATGAAGACTTTGAAAGTCACTGGATTTATTCAGGGGTTGGAGGTGGTAGTTTTGATAGATTGTGGGGCCACCCATAACTTTATTTCCGACGTCATTGTGGAGAAGTTAAAGTTACCGATAGAGCCCTCAAATGATTATGGCATCATGTTGGGCACCGGCGAATCTGTGCGAACGGCGGGAATCTGTAAAAATGTGGTGCTACACCTGGCTGAATTGAAAGTGGTAAATGAATTCCTACCCTTACCTTTAGGTAGCGCAGATGTGATTTTGGGGGTGGCATGGCTAGAAACATTGGGAAGGATAGAATTCAATTTCAGTTCCCTAAAGATGCGGTTTGTGTTGGGGTCCTGGCAGGCAGAATTGCAAGGGGACCCCCGGTTGGTCAAGGCTCAAGTATCCTTGAAATCCATGATGAAATCCTTACGTCCTGAGGACCAAGGGTTACTGGTTGAGTTGAACATGTGTGAGGTGACAACACAGGATTGTGGACCAACCAAGATGCTCCCGGATTTATCGCAGGTACCCCGAGAGCTTCACTCTTTAATTAAATCTTTTTCACCGGTTTTTCAATCTTTGGCAGATTTACCTCCTGAAAGAAACTGTGATCATGCGATTGAATTGATTGCGGGGACGAACTCAGTGAATGTCCGGCCATATCGGTACCCACAATATAAAAAAAACGAGATAGAAAAACTAGTACGGGAAATGTTGTTAGCCGGGGTAATTCGCCCTAGCACGAGTTCTTTCTCTAGCCCTGTTTTGTTAGTAAAAAAGAAGGATGGAAGTTGGCGTTTCTATGTCGATTACCATGCCTTAAATCAAGCTACAGTACCGGATAAATACCCGATACCGCTGGTGGATGAATTGTTGGATGAGCTTCATGGCGCTTCTGTTTTCTCGAAAATTGATCTAAAGGCTGGATATCACCAAATTCGTGTCAAACCGACCGACATATACAAGACAGCTTTTCGAACGCATGAAGGACATTACGAGTTTGTAGTCATGCCCTTTGGGTTGCGGAATGCTCCGGCTACGTTCCAGTCTGTGATGAATGAGATTTTGCGGTCGTATCTGCGTAAGTTCGTGCTGGTATTTTTTTATGACATTTTGATTTACAACATGACTATTCAGGAACACAGGGAGCACCTGGCTCGTGTTTTTGAGGTGCTGCAGGCACATGCTTTCGTCGCAAATGCGAAGAAGTGCCAATTTGGGTTGCAACGTATTGAGTATTTAGGGCACTTTATATCTGTGGAAGGCGTCTCTGCCGACCCGGCAAAGATCACAGCGATGATAGAGTGGCCTAGTCCTCGAAATATTCGGGACCTCCGAGGATTCCTGGGGTTAACCGGATACTATCGACGATTTGTGGCTAACTACGGTTCCATGGCTTTTCCGTTGACCCAGCTATTAAAGAAGGGGAAGTTTGAGTGGGGACCGATCGCCAGAAAACGATTTCAGAGGGTGAAACATGCTATGAGTAGTGTTAGGTCCTACGATTGCGATTTTGACCAAGTATTTGTGGTCGAAACCGATGCCGGGCATCGGGGTGGGAGCGGATTCGATGCAACAGGTCAACCGATAGCATATTTTAGCAGGGCATTGCCAATTACTCATCGGGTGAAACCGGTATATGAACGTGGAATCGATGGCAATCGCGCGGGCTGTGCATTTGGCGGCCTATCTGTTAGGGCATCACTTTGTTGTTCGTGACGACGGTAAGAGTCGAAATTTCTTCTTGAGCGTGTAGTGGATGGCGACTACTATCGGCGATGGATTGCGAAATTAATGGGATATGATTTGAAGATCGAATATAAGAAGGGCCTCGAAAATAGAGCGCGGATGCCTTGTCACGAATGCCCGAGAGATGCGAGCTTGGCATCTTTGAGTGTGGTGGCGGGTATTAACACCGCCGTATTTACGCAAATGAGTTAAAGAGGATGATAAGTCGATGGAAATTTATAAGTCGGTGATCATGGCGCGGTTCCCCTCAGGGATACTCATGAGTTGGTGATGTGTTGCTTTATCGGGGTAGGCTTGTTTTGCCTCAGACATCCCCAACGATTCCTCTACTTTTGCTTGAATTCCATAGTGGTGCTATTGGGGACATTTTGAGTCCTTAAAACTTATCGGTAGCTTGGCTAAGGAAGTGTATTGGCAAGGAATGAAGGCTCGTGTGCGTTCCTTTGTGGCCGAAGGCTCTATCTCGTGTTCAAGCTAAACACCTATCCTTATCTCCTGCGGGGTTGCTCTGACCTTTGTCGATCCCCCGCGCAGTGCGGGAAGATATTTCGATGGACTTTGTGGAAGGTTTACCGCGATCCGAGGGTTATGACACTATATCGGTGGTGGTTGACCGTTTGTCCAAATATTCTCATTTCATACCTCTTCGACACCCGTTTTCTTCCTTGTCGGTGTCAAAGGTGTTTATCAAGGAGATTGTTCGGTTGCACGGAATTCCAAAAAGTATTGTATCCGACCGCGATAAGGTCTTTCTACGAGTTTGCTTTGGGAAGAGATGTTCAAGGCTACGGGCACTAAAGCGTGTCGGAGCACCACTTACCATCCACGGCATCGATGGGCGATCGAGGTGGTGAATCGTTGTCCTGGAATCCTATTTGAGATGTTTTGTGATGCATCATCCTAAGGCGTGGTACCAATGGTTGTCCGGGCGAGTCTGACTTTAACACTTCTTTCCACTCATCCACGGGTATGACACCTTTCGAGATTATTTATGGCGGACCCTCCTACCCCTGTTGGGTTATGATCACGAGTTAGCCCGATGGCGCGTCTGTGGATTCAATGATGAAGGATCGTGATCGGATCTTGACCACATTAAAGGCTAGCTTGTTGCGAGCGCAGCAATCTATGGCGGATCGCGTAAACGCAAAACGTAGGGATGTACAGTTTAATATTGATGATCTGGTGTATATCAAGCTTCGACCATACCGCCAATCTTCTTTGGCTAAATTTCAACACCAGAAAGCCGGGCGCCGAGGTTTATTGGGCCCTACCGTGTGCTGGCTCGAGTAGGTCATGTTGCTTATCGTTTGGAACTACCGCCGGCAGTTAAGATTCACCCGGTTTTTCACGTGTCAGTTCTGCGTAAAGCGGGAGACTCGTCGGTTATTGTCATGTCTACACCGTCCTTGGTGGGAGATGATCTGGGCATGGTGGTTCGCCCTAAGGCTGTGTTGGGCGTCCAGGAGAATTTACACGTGGCCGGATCGCGTCAAGTTTTGGTTCAATGGGAAGGCTCCGCACCAGAGGATGCGACTTGGGAGTCCGCGGCTGATTTAGAATTGCAATTTCCGGACTTTCACCTTGAGGACAAGGTGGCTCTGTGGGGGGGAAGTATTGATACGATCCCGGCATCATTAAAAGTATATTCGAGGCGAAGCAAGAAGTGAAGAATGAGCTAATTGCTATTTTAATATATTTTATTATGCGCATTTAGTTTGTAATGGGCCTATGGGCCTAAATAGAGTTATTTACAAAGTTAGGTTAAATCCTAGGAAGGCTATAAATAGGCGGACTAGGTTACTCTTTTATCTATCGAATTATCATCATTGTATTGCGGCTCTTTGAGAGATTCTCTCGAGAGGTTTATCTTATTTTAATAGAAAAGTGTGGTAGATTCTATCAGTATCCTGAGATCCAAATGTCTTAAGGTTGGTGGTATGTCTCGTGAGAATAGCTGAGGTTCGTACAAACTAGCTCGAACTCTCACGGGTATTAAAAGAAACTGATGTTTCATGTTCCCAACATAGGCCCTGGTGTGGGACTTGAGGAGTTAAGAGGTAATGAGTTCAATCTATGGTGGTCACTTACTTATGAATTAATTTTCTATGAGTTTCCTTGAAATCCAAATGTTGTAGGGTCGGACGGTATGTTCCATGACATTAGTCGAGGTGCGTGCAAGCTACCGCCCGAACAGTCACAAAAATTTAAAAAGAAAAAAAAGTCCACGTGGGTATAAATTTTTTCATGAGGAAGACACTAGATATTACCAAACCTTCTACAACTCTTTCACTCGGCCGGTCTGACGCTTCTCTCCTTTCCTTCTTTGCTCGGCCGGCAGAAAGCACCTTTCCTTCTAATATCGTAATGTAATATAATAGAGAAAGATAGGCTCCTCTCCTTCTCCCTCTCCCTTACGGCCGGCGGAAAGCTCTTCTCCGATATGATCCTTCTTTTTTCTTTTCCTTTACAGTCTTTCATATTCTAACCTTTACAGTCTCATTCCATTTCCTTATTACTATATATATGGGAAAGAAAGAACCTTGCTTCGCTTCTAACCTTTCTTCTTTTAAGCGGAATTGCCCAATCCTATCTTTCCAGGAAGTCAGTCCGGAGCGGGAGCAACTTCTAGAGCAAATTCTGACAAAACTCGATCACTTGGCGAGGGGGGGTGTAGGAGGTCTTTTTGAGCGCATGTTTTTCATATCGATCAAGCGGGTTTCGTGGCAAATGATTTTATGGAATAGTAACTTCACTTGTAATTACTTTGCAGACATCCACTGATCAAAGCGTTTTAGACTTGGAAATGGCTATGAGGTTAGGTTGGTGTGCATTCTCAATAATTCAGCTTATAGGCACCATTGTAGTAATGTCTCAGGCAGCATGGGAAGTGTTTGTTATTTTTGTTCCTGTTACTGCAGCCTGCATCTGGTACCAAGTGAGTAACTCCACCCCTGTAGATTTTATCTTTACATTTGTTTAATGCTTTTTTTTTTTAAAAGCAGTTGTGCAATGTCTTTGAGTACTTATTTACTAATTTCTGATTATGCCAGTACTATTACACACCTACTGCCCGAGAACTTGCTCGGTTATCTGGGATACAACGAGCTCCAATCCTCCACCACTTTGCAGAATCTCTTGCAGGGGCAGCAACTATTCGTGCTTTCGATCAAGAAGACAGATTTTTCAAAACAAATCTTGCTCTTATTGACCACCATTCAAGACCGTGGTTCCATAATGTTTCCGCAATGGAGTGGCTTTCTTTCAGACTGAACGTTTTATCAAATTTTGTTTTTGGATTTTCATTGGTTTTGCTGGTAACTCTACCCGAAGGAATTATTAATCCAAGTGAGTTTCTTTGATGCAACTAGTTTGTATATGCCTAACCACGAAAGAAAGCATAAGCTGAAATTTTGTAGGAAGACTCTGAATGTGTGTACTTATAACTAGATAATTTCACTGAACACAGATTTTCTAAAGCCAATAGCGAAATTAAATAGGAGAATTAGGTAATCACAAGGAACTGGAATTTTTTCAGGTATTGCAGGCTTGGCGGTAACGTACGGGATAAACTTGAATGTTTTGCAAGCTTCAGTCATCTGGAACATATGCAACGCAGAGAATAAAATCATTTCAGTTGAAAGGATTCTTCAGTACTCAAAACTAAAGAGTGAAGCACCTCTTGTTGAAAATTTCAGACCACCAAGCAATTGGCCACAAGATGGGAGGATTTGTTTCAAAAATTTGAAGGTGAGTCTCCATACCAATGTCTATAAAATGTAGCAAAATGATGTTCTAGAGAACTACAGTCATATATATATGCACTACAATGTATCCAAAGTTTACAGATTTGCATGTTAAACAATTTTTTTTATAACCGGGAATCGGAGCTATGCTCCACTACATATTCAAGACACCCGCGATAACCAAGGATTTTATAATTAAGTTCGTTCGTGCATTTTGAACTTGAGACTTTTACCTTGAACACTAAAAGTTTCTATGAACGAGGCCGTCTCGAACCATGCTAAACAATTTGATTTGATCAGAAATACAAGTTCTATACGCATACAATTTTCTCTCTAATGAGCTTCAACCTTTTGTAGATTCGATATGCGGACCATCTTCCGGATGTCCTGAAAAACATCAGTTGCACCTTCCCAGGAAGGAAGAAAGTGGGTGTTGTAGGAAGGACGGGCAGTGGAAAATCAACTCTCATACAGGCAATTTTTCGGATTGTTGAACCTAAAGAGGGAACCATTGTAATAGATGAGGTTGACATTTGCAAGATAGGCCTCCATGACCTGAGATCAAGGCTAAGCATCATCCCTCAAGACCCTTCCATGTTTGAAGGAACCGTTAGAGGCAACCTTGACCCACTAGAGCGGTATACTGACCAGGAAATTTGGGAGGTAACCTTTCTTCTCTGCTAAGGTGTCTTGTTTTCTGTTTTAAATAACAATATAAGGGTTAAAAAAAAATGAAAAAGTAAGAAAGAAGAAAAAGGAATAATATTCTGAGATAGTCTCTAGTAGTTGGAAGTTGGAACTACTAATAGCTTGTCTTGTCCTCAAGGAGTGGCGCAGTGGTTGAAGGTTTGGGTTTCGAGAATATGCTCCCCTCAAGGTTCCAAGATCGAGACTTACTTGTGACATTACTCCTTTGATGTCTCTGGTCCCTGACTTAGGGACGGGTGTGGTTACTTTGTTTCAAAAAAAAAAAAGCTTGTCTTGAATAGATACTACTGGACAACAATGAACGAACCTAAAAAACTTTCTCAAGTTAAACTATTAATTTGGTTACTTTATTCATTTTGGTTTCTGCACTTTCAAAATGTTCATTTTGGTCACGCTTTTTTTTTTTTTTTTAGTCTTTGTTTTTTTCAAAACGTGGCCCCAATACTCAATTTAGTCCCTATTTGCAAAATTTGAACATAGATTTACAACAAATACCCTTTAATACGAATTTATGGCTACATTTCAACAAATTTAGTTAGTGAAGTGTCATGCTAAAATTATTATAAAAATGAAATAAATGACTAACATGGTCGATTTTTTTAAAAACAAGGACCAAAATGATCTTTTTGAAAGTATAGGAACTAACATGAACAAAACTTGAAAGTAATGGACGTTTTGAAGGAATGTAGTAGACCAAAATGAACCAAAGTTGAAATATAGGTACCAAAATAGTATTTAATTCAAAATTTTCAATATGGAACTGCTGGTTTATTGTGTTCTTACTGTCTCAGGCCTTGGACAAATGTCAACTAGGGGATTTGGTGCGTGCAAAGGATGAGAAGTTGAATTCTTCAGGTTAGGCTTGCCAATTTGAAATTGATCACATTTAATAGAAAATGAGGCATTTTAATTGGATTTTCTTGTACATCATATTTAAATTTCTGACAGTGGTTGAAAATGGAGAAAATTGGAGTGTGGGTCAACGACAACTCTTTTGTCTCGGAAGGGCATTGCTCAAGAAAAGCAGCATTCTTGTGCTTGATGAAGCAACAGCCTCCGTTGATTCTGCAACTGATGGCACCATACAGAACATCATCAACCAAGAGTTTAAAGATCGAACCGTGGTTACCATAGCTCATCGAATCCACACCGTTATCGATAGCGATTTTGTCTTGGTTCTTAGTGATGGTAGGTTTAAAGTTCTTTCCTCATTCATCTATGATCTCTTAGCTTTCTATTATTTCCATTGGTTACTTTACTGAAAAGATTTTTACATTATTTTTTATGAGCAGGAAGAATTGCCGAGTTCGACTCTCCGAAAATGCTTCTCGAAAGGGAAGATTCGTTTTTCTCTAAGCTAATAAAAGAGTACTCCTCAAGATCTCAAAACTTCAATACCTTGGCGAACCAAAGGTATGAATAGAGGTTTTTTATTTGCAAGCTTTCAGAACTTAGATTGATGGGGCCAAGTAGTGATTGTAGCTGTTTTGTGCTGTTTCAGTTACTCCTTATTACAGGTCTGTAATTTATAATCATTTTGAAAGATAAGGTTACCATATTAAATTTGATTTTTGTCAAAGGTTCAATTGATTAAGAGGTCATATGTTTGAATCACATGATTATATCTTCTTTTTTGGTTTTTTGTTTTTTTAAAATGAAACTACTAGGAGGTATCCTATTATTTGTCTATCAACAAACAAATTCCAAATGAATGATTGAGACGAACGATCATAATCAATGACTTAGCTACTAAGAAATCACCCCTAAACGTGCTTTAAATTTCTACTTATTTGGGAATTGTTATATTAGATGTGTAGCGAAGATGTAGATTCTACGAGCTTGGTGTTAGGTTTGAGCCTTAGGAATTTTAAGGTAATATAAGGGCATTTATGCAATTAGTTAGACACTTAGTTACGTACTATGGTTATAAATAGGGAGGGATGGTTAGTGAGGAGGTAAGGCTTTGAGTAGGTCCGAGTAGTGAGGAGGTAATTGAATGAGAAGTAAGGCTTGAGAGATCTCAAGAGTCAGAGTAGGTCCGAGTACTTCGAATCACTTGGTTTATGGTGTGTATGCTTGTGATGGTTTGCTAATAAATAGAACCAAGGGTAGGTTAGTATATTAGAAATACTTATCATCACATGTCAAAAAATAGACCAAATCTTTTTATTATTTTTTTAATACTCTACACTTTACTATTTCTCCCTCCATCAATCAAAGTCATTTTCTTAAAAAAATATAAAGATGTCCAAAATGGTACTTAACTACTCTTAGATAAGTATTGATCTTTTGAAACTGATAGTTTGGTAAAAATGAAAAAAAAGATGGGAAAGAATCACATGGCCATACAAAATTTCCAACTATACTTGCCATTTTTGTGGTTTAATTTTACCTTCTCTCTCTATGAAATGATAATATTCTACATGCTTCTCCCCAAAACCAGTCTGGTATATATCACTTGTAGGTAGGTTCCAATCTGTCAAAGTGGTGTTCTTTTTTCTAACTTTTCTCTAAAGTTGGTAATCAGAGAGGATAAAATAGGCAGGGCAAGAAGGGTTGGAAAAGTTAGTGAAAAGAAAAGAGAACATGTGACAAATTATTGTTGCTTTACCTAGTGCCCATTTGTTGTCCTCATGTATTGTTCATTTGAGGTGTGGCTGTCCACAAGGGGAAAATGCCAATGTTGATTGATCTGTAGAATAGTTTCTGTTCATTTCTAGTTAGGTAATAACTATGAAAATTCTTTCACCTCTTAGTTTTTCAAGACCAAATATCGAACTAATCAATGATGGTTCACTAGTCAACCTGTAGGAAATTCTCTTCGAAAGTCGTTAGTAAGTAAATAAACATATGGTCCATTAATGAAAATGAATGTACTGTGATTGTTGATTAAATGATAAAAATAACAAAGAGAATCTTAGGATTTGTTTCTTTCAGAAACCATAACAGTCTAATGGTCTCTGGTCAAGAGAGTCTTGGAGAATTAAAAGAAGATGAGTTCAATTTATGATGGGTATTCATCTATAAATTAAATTCTTAAGAGTTTTTTTATATTTAAATATTGTAGGGTCAGATAATATACTCCATGATTATAGTTAAAGTTTGCACAAGTTAGCTCGGTCATGAATATAAAAATAAAAATAAAAAATAATATTTTAAAGTACATAAATTAAATTGGTCTTTTTTTATCATAAAAGAATCAAATTGATGGGTTAACCTATTATTTAGTTTAATAGGCGATGTAAGATTTCAAATTTCTTACTTCTTAATTCTTACTGATGAGACAAGCTTAGGTTGATTTTTAAAAAAAAAAATATGTATAGTATCTTAACTAGTTTAATTCTTAATGATCCTATAAAATTGTGGAGTAGCTAGGATAACAATTATTTCTTACTGATGAGACCTACTTAGAGAGTAGCTGGGATAACTAATCGCGCTACCAATCCATTCGATAATTTCATTATAAATATGAAATTGCATAAAAGATCATATTCAAATATAAATAGCCCACGCTACCATAATTATCCAAATTCTAAATAGAAAATGACAAGTAATATGAAGAAAAAAAAGTAAAATTAGAGACTTACAAAATATATTGACATTTGAAGGATAAAAAAAAATATTGATCAACAAGTTTTAGGATATCTTTTAAATAATGGAAGGAATATGATTCATTGACGATATATATATATATATATATATTATATATATATATATCGATTTGGTTTAGGTTTTATTAGTTTTTTAAAATGAAAAATAGAATGGATACAACATTTTTCAATTTTTTCAAATTACAAATCGATATATCTAACTTTGTGCTAAAAAATCAATCCGAAATTGACTTGGTTTGGTT
This sequence comes from Sicyos edulis, assembly GCA_036507275.1. Taxonomy (NCBI): domain Eukaryota; kingdom Viridiplantae; phylum Streptophyta; class Magnoliopsida; order Cucurbitales; family Cucurbitaceae; genus Sicyos; species Sicyos edulis. The sequence continues at coordinate 1,805,035 of CM071857.1, read as the reverse complement.
CGATTCGATTTTTCAATTTTTTTTTGTTACACCCCTAACGTTTAGGATAGCAAATTGCCTATAGTGCGTTTGTTTTTTTGGACATTAGGAGTGGTTCCACTCCTAAAAAACCTCTCGTTTGTTTTTTTGTAGTAAACAACCACTCTTAACCACTCTTCAATCATTTTATCAAATCTCACATTAAATTTCACTAGATTTTACAATAAATTTATTATTCAACCATTATTAATTTCAATCTCCAAATAAATAGTTCATTACTCTAATATTATTAACCTCAATCTACAAACAAATAGTTAACCAGACATAATACTATTAACCACTTCATTATTTTTCATTCTACTCTTTTTATAAAAAAACAAACACACCCAAATATCAACTCCGATTCACAATCACTCATTATTGGTTTTGAGAATTTCTTTGCATCATCAGCCTGACAAAAAAAGTAGTTGGAAATATATTTTTTTAAAATGCATAATATTTGTCTTGGGATTCCCTTTTTGGAACATAATCCAGCTTTCTTTATTCAAAATCAGTAAAGTAATATGAATAGGTACGCATTATTAGAAATTCCCCACATCAAAGTAATTCATTTTTCGTGATCTCAAAAAAAATAAAAATAATGAATTTTCATTTATCATTTATTTCAATATAATTTCGACCAAATAAAAAACCACTCTTTCTGCTCTGCCTAATAGAAACAAGCTTTTTTTGGAATCTTTTCCGGAGGTTAAATAACATAATGACTCATTATTAATGAGAAGAAAATCACTATAGAATTATTGAAATTTTCCTATAGATCTATGCCATCAATATTTTTAAGGGTTGAGAGCATTATTTCATCCTTTTATTTTGATTTCTTCAAATATCTATAAATTTGGATCTTATTGAATACTGATACAAAAATATTTAGATCAAATTAATATTTTTAAAAAAAATCAAATATGAAAAAATGATTCATTTCTAGGTTTAGAATTAGACTATCATAAAGTTTCATCTCATAATTAGTTGATAATGAGAGATATGCAATCTTACTAAAATATAAGACTTTCTCATTTTTCACTTCATGATATTTATTTTTCTAGTTTATAATTCTTATACTAGGTTTCAATTTCATTTTTGGATTGAATATTGGTTTGATTTTTATGAGTTTTGATTTCATAATATATAATATATGAGATTTTGTTCCAAAATTAATAATAAAAAAAAAAAGATTAATACATGCATCTCATTAAGAATGTGTGATCTCTTCATTTGTGCACTCCAATCGTGTAAAATTAGAAGAATTATATATTATGAAATATTAAAAAAAAAAATATAGAGGTATGCAAGAAGTAATGGATTCTCTTTTAAGATGCAATGCATGTGTAAAAACTGTACTGAACTAATAATTGAAGTGAATTAATTGTGATTAATAATCGTGACAGATCATTGAAAAAACAAAGAAGAGTGTGAAATAAAAACCATGTAGGACAAGTATATATGGTTATGGTTTAGGGTTTGTGAGAGTGGTGAATGTGATAATCGTGCTTGTCCATTGCGTATTGTACATGGTCGTGTGCCTATTTAGACCTCTTTCTATAGTATAGGGTTTATTTCCAATGTTATCATTTTTTTATATTTTGTCAGCGCATATCTTTTCGTCATTTTGATGTGCAAGCCTGCCACATCAAAAATGGTCTAAAATGTAATATAGGGATATAATTTCTTAAAATTTCCTTCCTACCAATTTATATGAACAATGTGATATAGTTGATGTGGTCCCTTGTTGTATTGTTTTCCAGTTGTGCCACCCACTTCGAGTTAGAGTAGGTGCCTCATGATCGCTTCACTAGGACAATGAAGTTGGATAATGACAATTGGTATCAAAGTTTGCTAACTCCTTTCAAAAGTTTGTCCAAGCATGTCTGAAAAGAAAACAATCATTGATGACTCAAAGGTCACTCTAGCAATGATAAATTTGGGCGACGACGAAAAGTTGTGGTGGCAGGCGCAATACATGAACATCCAATAAAGGAGATGTACCATTGACTCATGGAAAAAGTTGTGTTCTCAATACTTCTATGAAAATGTCGAAATCCTGAACAAACTGCCTGAGTTGAAGCATATTAGAACAATCCAAGACAAAGTCTTCTCTAAAATATTTGATAACAATTTGGATCTTTGCTTGATAAAATATATTTTTGTGATAAATTTTTTTAAATTTATATATATATATATATATATATATATTCATTAAAATGAGTTAAGAAGTAAACATTTGATATTTTTTTCCCTTATAGAGGTGATATGGTTTGGATTTGATAAGGAGATAGTTGAAGTAGAGAAAAGTGGGTAAGGGATTGAACCCATAAGCTTTTATTTCGTAGGTGTCGTCATTGAGCTGTTTTTGTTGACAAATTTCAAATTTAATTTTAATAATATAGAAATTAATTAAAATGTCTAGAAAGTTTAATGTAATAAAGAGATTCAAATCTTTAATTTGTTTTCTTGTAGAGTGTAAATTGGATAAAGTGGACCAACAAACTCTACATAGGAAGTGCTATTATTCTCAGTGATATGAGAATCAAATAGCGATTTTTATGATCTAACTCATAAAAATGGTGTTGAACTAGATTACTACCAAACAATGACTACAAATCTTTAATTTGTTTGTCGATACTATACCATTATAATCAATTAAACTATAATTTTAAACTAAAAACTACAACGTAACAATTGAATAAAATGACTCCAAATTTGTTTAAATTATAATACAAAATGGCAAATACAAATAGAGATGGAGAAAAACAACATACCAAATTTAGAGTGGTTCGGGAATTAACCTTATATCCACTATCATAATTTCATATATATGGATTTCTCATTCATAATTAATTTCATAACCAAGAGCTCTAAAGAGAGTACAAACTGGGAAAGATAACGTTGTTCTCTGGACTCCCTCACCAAAACTCTAAAAAAAACTTTACATATGATAGTTCAATGATAAAATCACTCATAATGCTAGATTAAAGATAACTTAACCCAAACTTTACTATACAATTAAAATATTTAACCTAAAGTAAATCATATTGAGTGTTTGAGAAAGGAAAAGGGGAATGAAAATGATTATAGAGGAATAAAAATGAGAGAAGATTGGTTTCACTTCATCCCAAAATATTGCTTCAAGAATATATATATAAAGAAAACATTGCTTCAAGAAAAATCAACCACAACTGGCAACATTGACCACCAAAACAATTAAATGACATCTATAATATGATTAAATGAGAGTTTTGAAAATAAGTAAATGTATAGATTATATATGCAATCCATAGGAACTATTAATTTTTACTTTGATAATCAAATATGATAAAGTTAGATCTTTTTAATTTTAAAAGCTGAGAAATACCTGAACTGTTTGAGACAATAATTGAATATTTAAAATTATATTGAATATAACCTTCAAATTTAAATCTAATCAATTAACATATCCATTAGTGAAAGTAAAAAAAAAAAAAAAGGCATTTAAATTTTAGAGACTTAATAAATACAAAATTAAAATTTCAAAAAGTTTATTTTTCCTTTCGCAGAAACTTCAAAAAAGTCGTGTATTAAAATTGTAATTTAGCACCAAGAAATAAAAAATTATGAAACAAAATAAAAGCGAAAACAGAGTTCTGGAAATCTTGGCCCCTGTTTTCACTAAAATAATAATAATAATATTATTATTATTATTATTAAAAAACAAAAAATTAAGGGTCGTGGTTTTCCTGAAATCCTTTTATATATATATATATATACAGCACCAAATACAGAACTCAAATCATAAACTTTCAGCCTCTCTCTCTGTAATGGCAGCCATGGCTAGCAATTTGGAGCTTTTTTTGCAGCATAAATAATATAGAAGAAATATTATTTTTTAATCCATTAATTATGAATCAGCTTCAATTCTTCAGTTCCTTTTCTCTTCCAAGTGAGTTCTTTTTCTCAATCCCTCCTTTTTTTTCATCTCCAATTTTTACCCTTTAATTCTTTTTTTTTTCTCTCTCTCTCTGTCTCTCCTTTAGCAACGATACGAAAAACAAATATATATTATATATTATGTGTGGTTCTTTTTTAACACATTCAAGTCCGAGAGAAAATTGAATAAGATTCGAATTCAGTGTATATAGATGCCACTAAACTATGGTGGGAGGGAAAGTGAAAAAATGGTACTAATATTTAATTTTTCATTTTCTATTTCTAACAGATTCTTGAAAAAGCAATTATAATTTTGAATTTTTAGGCCCGTTTGATAATTATTTGATTTTTTATTTTTGGTTTATGAAATTTAAGCTTATTTCTACCCAAATTTCTTATCATGTGCTTCATCTTTTCTACCATGTATTCATATTTCCTTGTGAAAGTAGGTGAATAGTAACCAAATTTCAAAAATAAAAACAAGCTTTTATGGAAGCTATTTTTTCTTCTTCAAATTTTAGTTTTATTTATTAAAATATAGGGAAGATATAGATATCCAAATAAGAAAAAAAAGTATAGTAAAAGAGTTGTTGAATACTTTAATTTCATAAATAAAAAACGAAAAACAAAATGATTATAAACGAGGTCTTAATTAGTTGATTATTTATTTGATATATTCATGTATGTTGTTCTAGCACAGTAGATGTAGAGAGTAGAGATTTCATATATCATGTTGATATTTATGAAAATTTAAAACTTCAATTAAAAAAAATACATAAACCTCTTAAATTCTGTTATATTAGGTTGGATTTTTCATGTATAATAATAATTAAAAAAAAAATCTACCATTTAGAATCAATAGGGGAAAGTATCTCACTGCTCTTCGCAATAGAAAATTTAGACGAACCTAATAAAAAGAAAAAAAATTCATAAACTTCGATTAATGCAACATATAGTTTACAATGTAAATCTTCAATCGGTCACAAACAATATTTAATAGTCTTTAATTAAGAAAGACAAATGGCAAAATTGAAACATGCAAAAGAAAAATACCCAATATTTGATTATAGATGAAATATTTCTAAAAAAAATGTTACAAATAAAATAGACAACTAAAAGTTGTCGTATATATAAGTGATGAGTCATATTACATGCACCTTGATTCTACTCACAAAATAATAATTTAAAGAAATTTCTCATGTATGATAAAAATATTAAAAAAAAAATAAAAACTAAAAAAATTCATACATAGCAAAAAACTTGGGCATTTCCAGTAAAAGGTGTAGAAGCTCATAATAACCTTCGATTAGTGTAAATGATAGTCTTCGATTAATATTACACAATAAATTTTCTATTAGTGCATTAGATAGTTTTCGATCAATATCATAAATAATTTTCAAGCAGTGTCACTTACAATATTAATCACTATAATATATAGTCTTAAATCAATACTACAAATAATCTCCAATTAATACGACGAACAGTCTTCACTGGGATAAAGATGAAATTGGGGTAATCATTGTAAAATTTTCAGTATTTTCCGAGAATAATTGTGTGGGGCCACACATAGCCGACGTCCATTGGGCCTCTTTCAAGCTTTCGTTGGCCCACTAAATGACTTGACGATTTCTTGGGCCAAAACATTAAAATAGCCCATTATAAATATTAGGGCCTAAGTTAAAACTCATATCATGGGCCTGACAAGTAAATGGCCCAACAAAGACTACAAGTCGTTCCGGCCCACAAGTAATTTGGGCCCAGTCCACAGCTGTATAATCTTCAACTCTGATTAGTTCGGTAATTTTGTTGCAGTATATAAATTGTCTCAATTGAAGGTGCACTGGCATTGGCGGGGATTTGGTTCGTTTCATTCGAGATCGTCGTGTTCGTGGGAGCGTATTAGCATAGGGCTTCAATTAGGGTTTTTGGGAATCTTGTTCGTTCGAGTTCTTCAGAAATGTATCTGTTGGATATGGAATTCTTACAGTGGAGAAGACAAATCGACGGATCGAGCTGCGGAAAACTGTGTGATCAGTCGGAAATTGAGCGTTTCTTACAAAGCCGGTGTAGGTTGCTCTTTCTTACGCTTGTTAATTCATGTTCTTATGGTTTTTGTTTTGCAAAATGGAACTGGTTCTCGTTGCAAATCCAGAATCGAAGTTCTTTCTTCAGAAATTATGCAGGGGATAGCGTGGGGAGGGGCGGTTTTTGCAGTTGTTAGGGTTTTGCGCGATAAATCTGTCAAATATCCTTGGATTTTACGAGGTTGGTGGTTTTGTAGCTTTGTTTTGTCGATTATTCGTGTGGTTTTGAATGTGCATTTAGGAAATGTTAAGCACTTGAGATTGCAAGATTATGCCGAGTTTTTCAGCCTTCTTCCATTGGTTTTCTTGTTTGGGCTTTCAATCTATGGTAGTACAAACGTAGTTTTCTATATATATAATGGTCTGGACGACCCACTTCTTGCGGAAAAATGCTTAGATCGAGATGGAGATGAGAAAAATTCTCCTTATGGAAGGGCAACGCTTATTCAACTTGTTACCTTTTCGTGGCTTAATCCTTTGTTTGCTGTTGGATACAAGAAGCCTCTGGAACAAGAGAGCATACCAGATGTTTGTAGGATTGACTCTGCGAAATTTTTATCTCATTCCTTCGATGAGACCCTAAATTTTGTAAGGAAGAAGAACAATAGCACAAACCCATCAATCTATGAGACTATGTATTTGTTTGGTCGGAAGAAAGCAGCAATAAATGCTTTTTTCGCTGTGGTGAGTGCTTCAACATCATATGTTGGCCCATACCTTATTGATGACTTTGTGAATTTTCTCACTCATAAGAAAATGCGGACCTTATCTAGTGGGTATCTTCTTGTGCTTGCCTTTGTTAGTGCAAAGATGATTGAGACGATAGCTCAAAGGCAATGGATTTTCGGTGCACACCAACTCGGGCTTCGTCTTCGATCTGGTTTGATATCTCACATATACCAGAAGGGCTTGCGCCTATCGAGTCGATCTCGCCAAAGCTGCAGCACTGGGGAGATCATGAACTACATGAGTGTTGATATCGAGAGAATCGCAGACCTCACTTGGTTCTTGAACACCGTATGGATGTTACCCGTACAAATTTCGTTAGCTATGTACATTTTGCATACAAATCTGGGATTGGGATCATGGGGTGCATTAGCAGCAACTCTAGTAGTCATGTCCTGCAACATACCAATGACCAGAATTCAGCAAAGTTACCAGATGAAGATAATGGAAGCTAAAGATAATAGGATGAAAACCACTTCAGAAGTTCTCAGAAACATGAAGACACTCAAACTTCAAGCATGGGATATTCAGTACCTCAAAAAGCTAGAAAGCTTAAGGAAAGTGGAGCATCACTGGTTATGGAAGTCGTCGAGATTGATGGGCATTTCAGCTTTTGTCTTTTGGGGAGTTCCCACTTTTATCTCTGTTGTGACATTTGGGGTGTGTGTCATGTTGGGGATAGAATTGACTGCTGGAAGAGTCTTATCAGCTTTGGCTACATTCCGTATGCTACAAGACCCAATATTCAACCTCCCTGACTTACTATCTGCTCTTGCACAAGGAAAAGTCTCAGCGGATAGAGTTTCTTCATTTCTCCATGAGGATGAAATACAGCAGGATTCCATCACCTATGTTTCTAGAGATCAAACAGAATTTGATATAGAGATAGAAAATGGAAAATTCAGTTGGTGCCTTGAATCAAGCTGGGCATCTCTTGATCAGATCAACTTGAAAGTTAAAAGGGGATTGAAGGTGGCAGTATGTGGGACTGTAGGTTCGGGGAAATCGAGTTTGCTCTCGTGCATACTTGGTGAAATAGAAAAGCTCTCTGGAACTGTGAAGATCAGTGGCACAAAGGCCTATGTTCCTCAGTCTCCTTGGATACTGTCTGGGAATATCAGGGAAAATATTCTTTTTGGAAATGAATATGAAAGTAACAAATATAACAGAACTATTAATGCCTGTGCTCTGGTAAAAGATTTTGAGTTATTTTCTTGTGGAGACTTAACTGAAATTGGAGAGAGAGGGATAAATATGAGTGGGGGGCAGAAGCAGAGGATACAAATTGCTCGTGCAGTTTATCAAGATGCTGATATTTACCTCCTCGATGATCCTTTTAGTGCGGTCGATGCTCACACAGGAACTCAACTCTTCGAGGTTAGTTAGTTAGGAAACTAAAAACTAATACTTTAAAGTTCCTGCTAAGTTGTAACTTGAATTGACAGCCTAATGAAACTTTTTTTTAATTGGTTTTAATACTTCGTAGGACTGTCTTATAGGTGCTCTCAAGGAGAAGACTATAATTTATGTAACTCACCAAGTCGAATTTCTACCAGCAGCAGATCTCATCTTGGTTAGTGAAGTGCTACAAAACTTTTCCCTTTTTTTCACTCTGTTTCAAAATACTTTGTTGTGCTTTTTTTCATTATATAAGCAACTCTCAATCAACTACATGCATGAAAATTTAGCCAAGTCATTATATCCTAAAAGGGTAATTCAGCTCAGATTTTCTTTGATTGATAGATAAGATAAAGTATTCTCTTAAAATTTAAGAGATGGTAACTATCCATCCTAGCAACGAAGCTATTGATATTTGTGCTGGTTTGTGAATCACAGTTTCTGGTCTCAAGATTGGTTTGTATTGCAATTAACATTTGATAGGTGATGAAAAATGGAAAAATTGCTCAAGTTGGAGGATTTGAAGAACTTTTGAAACAAAACATTGGGTTTGAAGTTTTAGTTGGGGCTCATACCCAAGCTTTAGAGTCTATCCATACTGTTGAAAACTCAAGTAGAAAACCTCAACTGCCAAATTCAGAAAAAGAATTGTATGAAGATTCTACGATGAACGTGAAGCCTAAAAACTCACAACATGACTTGTTGCAAAATAAAAGTTCTGCAGAGATATCAGCTAAGGGAGGAAAGTTGGTTCAAGAGGAAGAGAGAGAAAGAGGAAGTATTGGTAAAGAAGTGTACTGGTCCTATTTAACCACTGTGAAAGGAGGAGCATTTGTTCCAATCATAATATTGGCACAATCATCGTTCCAAGCTTTACAGATAGCCAGTAACTACTGGATGGCATGGGCTTGTCCTCCTACAAGCGATACAAAACCAGTAATTGGTATGAATATCATACTACTTGTTTATTCACTACTTGCTGTCGGAAGTTCACTATGTGTTCTATTGCGAGCTATGCTAGTAGCCATAACAGGACTTCAAACAGCACAAACACTCTTCACAAATATGCTACATAGTATATTCCGAGCACCAATGGCATTCTTCGACTCAACTCCAACTGGAAGAATTATTAACCGGGTATATTTAACCTACAATTTAGCTTATGATCCTAGCAATCTGTATTAGTTTATTTACGGGGTATTTGGGGGAAGGAGGATGTGAATTGTTATGGGGAGAATGATCCTCTTATTCACCTTTGGGCCGCTGAGAATCATTCCCCCCATAATCTCATTTCTCCACAACTACTTTTTGTTTTCCCCATAACTACTTTTCATTCTCCTTATAACCACTTTTTATTTTCCCTTTACTCACTATTTTTATTCTTATAATTATTCTCGTCATCCCAAATTAAATAATGGTTCTCCCCATAATCATTCACTTCACCTCAAACACATAATTATTCTCCTAATCTCGTCCTCCCAATAATCTTTAGCATTCTCCTTTCGCACCCCTGATAGTTTACATTACTATTTGTTTAAATTTTTATTACTAAGTATAAGTTATGTTCCCAATAAATGCCCAGGTGGATGTTATTGTTTTCATGAGGAAGACACCAAATAATAATATTAAGCAAAAGAATTCAAGGAATAGTTCCCAGGACTTTAACTTCACTTGTAATTACTTTGCAGACATCTATTGATCAAAGCGTTTTAGACATGGAATTGGCTATGAGATTAGTTTGGTGTGCACTCGCAATAATTCAGCTTATAGGCACCATTGTAGTAATGTCTCAGGCAGCATGGGAAGTGTTTGTTATTTTTATTCCTATTACTGCAGTCTGCATCTGGTACCAAGTGAGTAACTCTCTACCCATGTAGACATTATCTTTATAGTTTTGTAATGTCTTTTGAGTACTTAGAAACTAATTTCTGATTATTCCAGCAATATTACACACCTACAGCTCGAGAACTTGCTCGGTTATCTGGGATACAACGAGCTCCAATCCTCCACCACTTTGCAGAATCACTAGCAGGAGCAGCAACTATTCGCACTTCCAATCAAGAAGAGAGATTTTTGAAAACTAACCTTGCTCTTATTGACAACTATTCAAGGCCGTGGTTCCATAATGTTTCAGCAATGGAGTGGCTTTCTTTCAGACTGAACATTCTTTCAAATTTTGTTTTTGGATTTTCATTGGTTTTGCTGGTAACTCTCCCCGAAGGAATTATTAATCCAAGTGAGTTTCTTTGATACAACTAGTTTGTGTATGTCTTACCACGAAAAAAATCATAAGCTGAAATTTTGTAGGGAGACTCTGAATATGTTCTTATAACTAGATAATTTCACTGAACGCAGATTTTCCAAAGCAAACCTAACCTTAATATCTTATAGCCAAATTAAATAGGAGAATCGGGTATTTACAAAGAATTGGAATATTTTCAGGTATTGCAGGCTTGGCGGTAACGTATGGGATAAACTTGAATGTTTTGCAAGCTTCAGTCATCTGGAACATATGCAACGCGGAGAATAAACTCATTTCAGTTGAAAGGATTCTTCAATACTCAAAACTAAAGAGTGAAGCACCTCTTGTTGAAAATTTCAGACCACCAAGCAATTGGCCGCAAGATGGGAGGATTTGCTTCAAAAATTTGAAGGTGAGTCTCCATATCAATGTCTTTAAAATATAGCAAAAGGATGTTCTAGCAGTGTTTTAAAAGGCGCGCCTAGGCTCAAGTCCCACTTTTTGTGCCTCGCTTGTCCCAGGCTAGGCGCACACCTTATGGCACCTTACGTGAAGCCCCAGGCGCCAAAAAGCGTGCGCCTCGTGGGCTTTTTAGTTTTCCTTTGCATTTTTTGTATTTCAGATCCCCATACTAGGTCATTCGAAGCGCTTGAAGGTTGATAGTTGAATATTATGTATGTTTTTATATGTTATTCTTGGTTAAAACTTTATTTATGCCCATGTAAAGTGTTTTTATTGTGTATACACATATATATAAATTTTTTGTATCTTTTTATATAGTGCGCTTTAAGTAAAAAAGCCCTCGCCTTTTGGTGCGCCTTGCGCCTCAGGCTTGAGGGCCATTGCGCCTTGCGCTTTTTAAAACACTTATATAAGAACTACGGATCATATATGCTCCAAAGTTAATAGGTTTGCATGTTAAACTTTTTTTTTTTTTTTGGATAACCGAAATTGGAGAAGGGCATCCACGCCCATCTCGGTAGACAACTAGAAATTTTATAATTAAGTTCTCTCGTGAATTTCGAACTTATAGCATACATGTCATATATGCCATCCGAAGTCAACAGATTTGCTTGGCAAGCATTTTTTATTTTGGATAACCGAAAATTCGAGCATTGCTCACTAAATACTCAGGGCACCCATACCCATCCGAGGAGACAATTTGGAATTTTATAATAAAGTTCACTCGTGGAGTTTGAACTCGAGATCTTTAAGGGAGCATATCTTGAAGACTTGGAGTCTCTACCATTGAGGTCTCGATCCGTTGGAAACCATGTTAAACAATCTGATTTTATCAGAAATCCAAATTCGATATGCATACAATTTTCTCTCTAATGGCTTCAACCTTTTGTAGATTCGATATGCGGACCATCTCCCGGATGTCCTGAAAAACATTAGTTGCACCTTCCCAGGAAGGAAGAAAGTGGGTGTTGTAGGAAGGACTGGCAGTGGAAAATCAACCCTCATACAGGCAATTTTTCGAATTGTTGAACCTAAAGAGGGAACCATTGTAATAGACGAGGTTGACATTTGCAAGATAGGCCTCCATGACCTGAGATCAAGGCTAAGTATCATCCCTCAAGACCCTTCCATGTTTGAAGGAACCGTTAGAAGCAACCTCGACCCACTAGAACGGTATACTGACCACGAAATTTGGGAGGTAACCTTTCTTCTCTGCTAAGGTGTCTTGTTTTCTATTTTAAATATGAATAATATATAATATTTAAAACGAAAAAGAAACAAAGACGAAAAAGGAATAGTATTATGAGATAGTCTCTCTAGTTGGAACTACTAATAGCCTGTCTCGAATAGATACTTCTTCTTCTTTTTTGAAACTCTGAAATCAGAGCTTCGCTCCACTATATTTAGGATAACCATGTCTATCCCTAAACCAAGCACCGGGAAATATTGAATGAATGAAAACATGGGAAGTGTCTACAAGTTAATATCACAAGTGAGTCTCGAACCTGGAGCCTTGAGGGACTACACCTTCAAAGCCCAAGTTTTCAACCAATCTGCCACTCCTTGGAGACTTGAATAGATACTACTAGGCAGACAACAATGAACTAATCTAAAAAAAAATTTAAGTTCAAAAATTATTTTGGTTACTTTGTTCATTTTGTTTCTATACTTTCAAAATGTTCATTTTTTGTCACACTTTTTTTCTAGTCTTTATATTTGTATTTTCAAAACGTGGTTCCAATACTTCTTTAAAAAAGATCAATTTAGCCCCTATTTGCATAATCTAAACATAGATTTTACAACAAAAATGCCCTTTAATACAAATCTATGGCTACATTTCAACAGATTTAGTAAGTGAAGTGTCATGCTATAGTTTTCTTAAAGAACAAGGACCAAAATGGACTTTTTGAAAGTATAGAAATTAACATGAACAAAAGTTGGACGTTTTGAAGGAATGAAGACCAAAATGAACCAAAGTCGAAATATAGGTACCAAAATAGTATTTAATTCAAAATTTTCAATATTGAACTGCTAGTTTATTGTGTTTTTACTGTCTCAGGCCTTGGACAAATGTCAACTAGGTGATTTGGTGCGTGCAAAGGACGAGAAGTTGAATTCTCCAGGTTAGGCTTGCCAATCTGAAATTTATCACATTTAATAGAAAATGAGGCATTTTAATTTGGATTTTCTTATACATCATATTTAAATTTCTGACAGTGGTTGAAAATGGAGAAAATTGGAGTGTGGGTCAACGACAACTCTTTTGTCTCGGAAGGGCATTGCTCAAGAAAAGCAGCATTCTTGTGCTTGATGAAGCAACAGCCTCCGTTGATTCTGCAACTGATGGCACCATACAGAACATCATCAACCAAGAGTTTAAAGATCGAACCGTGGTTACCATAGCTCATCGAATCCACACCGTTATCGATAGCGATTTTGTCTTGGTTCTTAGTGATGGTAGGTTTAAAGTTCTTTCCTCATTCATCTATGATCTCTTAGCTTTCTATTATTTCCATTGGTTACTTTACTGAAAAGATTTTGATACATTATTTTTTATGAGCAGGAAGAATTGCCGAGTTAGACTCTCCGAAAATGCTTCTCAAAAGGGAAGATTCGTTTTTCTCTAAGCTAATTAAAGAGTACTCCTCAAGATCTCAAAACTTGAATACCTTGGCGAATCAAAGGTATGAATAGAGGGGGGTTTTTGTTGCAAGCTTTCAGAACTTAGATTGATGGGGGCCATAAAAGAAACATAAAACTGCAGTTTGCAATAGTGATCATGGTGAGTATATTGAAATCCAAGCCTCTTTCAGATGATAGTGAAATTGCAGAAGTCAGCTAGATTCTCAAGCAGTAATATTGTAGTGCTGTTTCAGTTACTCCTAATTACAGGTCAGTAATTTATCATCCTTTTGGAAAATAAGGTTACCATATTTATATATACCTTCAACAAATTTGATTTTTGTCCATCAGAGTTGTGAATCTCCTCTCCAAAAAATATAAATAATGTGTACTTTTTTTTGTAAGCATAAACTCCTATTGAATCATATTATACAATGATGACTTCCAGCATGTGAGTATTTTTTTTTTTTCTTTCTTTTTGGTTTGTTCTTTTTAATGAAACTAGTAGGAGGTATCCTATTATTTGTTCATCAACAAACAAATGCCTAAGGAATGATTGTGACTCATGAAAAGGACCTTGCACATGTCTGGATCTAAATTATTTTTCTTCCGTTCCTATCAACTATGAATGCGTGTTCTTTTTCATTATTATTATTATTTAATTAGTCTTTTTAGGGAAATTATTAATTAGTTAAATGAATGCAACAATAAAGACAAGATTGAGAAAAGTTGCAAGAAATAATTAATAGAACTCGAAAAAAAAATTGACTTATTTTTTTCAAGTATAGTTTACATATCAATTACTGAAGTTTCTATCACCGTAACTATTTAGTTTTTTTGTTTTTAGTTATTGAAATTTATTTTTATTTTTACTCATATTTATTCTCGAGAAAATATGTGAATACTTACCAAATTTCAAAAATAAAATAAGTTTTGAAAGCTTTTTTTTTTGTTTTCAAATTTTGATTTTATTTTAAAATTTATATATATCCTTAATTAGAATTATCTTACATGTACTTCAATTATTATCACCCACATATTGTGTGCACCTATAACATTTAGATATAAAAAAAATACCCATTCTTAAATAGGAAATCATTATAAACTAAACTCATAACCTCTTAGAATATTTGAATATTTGAGGGATCACTAAATTATTCCAAGATGGTATAATATTACGTCCAATCAAACATGAACATAACTTCACCATTTAACTTTTATCGAATAACTTGAAAATGGGGAAAATGCGCACAAAAATGTGAATAATAATCGGAGATTTGAGTATGACCGACTTATGTGGAGAGACATTAATTGACGGTTGAACCATTCTTGATTCTACCAAAGATGATCAAACTTGGAAAAGTTATTTTAAAATTGTGGATTGTGATTTACTTTCCAGTTGGGTTTCTATCAAATCATTTCAAACCTCAAATACATAAGGTTAAAGAATAAAGATTTAAAACAAATTATCTTTCCAAAGTCTTTGTCCAGAATCGCTACTATCATAAACCCTAACAATAAAACATGTAATACTCTATTCAAGACAATGAACTCAAGTTTAGGAAACAACCTACAACACATCCTCTCATGCCTACATATAGTTGTATCTAAAATGAGTGGGGGTTTGACAACAAGAGAAGTAATTGAGCAACATATCTAAGAGGTTATGGTTTCGAGTCTTCCCTCCCTCAACTATAACTTGTCAGAAACTAGTTTCGTCTACAACACTCGGTCACTTACCACCTCATCGCCACCTCACCGAGCCCTACAAAGTTTCTCCTCTTTACCCATCCATATCCATGGGGTGAACCACCACAACCCAAAGCCTCAAAAGAACCTATTTATATAGAACTGAACAAAAGGAAAAACCAGTTTCCTAAAACATCAATTGGGGTAGGTTTTCCTCTTAACTACTTTTTTTTTAAGAAAAGGAGAAACAAGGAGAAGAAAAGGACTACTGAGAATTGGAAGACCTAAATGAACCTTTTGATAGATTTTAATTGTGTCTTGAATAGTCCTTAAAATACAGAGAAGAAAACACTTAAGGGGCCTTTGGAGGTTCCTCTGGCAAGTCATCTTCATCGTGGTAGATATTCTCAGCCATCTGCCAGATTTGGAGTATGTTATCTTCAGCTACACTAGCAACTACCCAGTCCTCACAGGGATTCCATGAAAAGTCCGATATTTTACTCGTATGACCACCGTGAATGAACAGCAACTCCGGTGGACCATCTTCCGCATCCTCGGGTGTCTGCTCCTCATCGATTCTGCAGACATAACCCAAAAAATGAACTCCCCCATTTATGTCCGTACGCCTTTAATCCTTAATTTGGTTGAACCTTGTAAGGTTACACCGATCTCATTCGGTATCAAGGGAATTTTGGAAAACATATCAAGAGATAAACATGATTTAGTTAATGGCTAGCTTATCTCATAGTCTGGCGTTTTTTTTATCAGACATCTTGCTAGTATTCGCGACTAAATCAAAATAAATATGAGATTAAGTTCATTGATAAAATTACCTGCTAAGGTCCCAGACCATGAGTCTCCTGCCAAGACAACAAGAAGCTAAGATTGTTTCATTCTTTGGATTCCAGCCAACCTGGAAAACCTCCTCCCTGTTGCACAAAACAGAAAAATAGACATTAAACAAGTGCACAACAGCAATAAACTAGGCTTTAAAATGTGTGGCTACATGTGCTGTTTTCCATCACGACTAATGTTACGGAACATATTGCTTAACCCTACAATATTTGAATGTCAAGGAAATTTCTAGGAAATTAATTCCTAAGTACATGGCCACCATAAATTGAACTCATCACTTAGTTTTCCAAGACCCTCTTAACTACTAGGCCACTCCACGATGGTTGAGATTAATAAACTTAATAATCCAAGGATTAAAGAAGATGCTTACTTGTGACAGTCGAAGGTATGAAGTGCAGAGGTGATCTTACGTAGATCGAACAATTTAACCGTCTTATCAGTTGATCCTGTGGCTACCACCCACTCATTAAAGGGATTGAATGCCAAGCAATTAACCTGAGGCAAAATTACCACGGAAGTTATTTTATTGAAGCCAGTATCTATTTCATAACCACAGTGAATAATGTTCCACATGATTTCAAGCTGAAAATGAGGAGAAAAAAAAAGTAATGCTACAATAAACAAATGGATAAAGCTGATTGCTGGAGAATGATCATTCACATTCTCTCATATGACCACGAAAGGGACACTTTCACGATTGCATCGAAGAAATCCTACATTCAACCCCTAGTTTTTTTTTTTTTTTTTATAGGAAACAAACATTCAACCCCTAGTTTTGCATGCATTTTTATTTATCTTCCAGTAGCACGTACCTCACTTTGATGAGCAACTACAGACTGTACAGGCTTATTAACTGTAGGCGTTCGCAGATCCCATACGAGTAGGTATTGGTCATCACCTACTGAACCAAATAAGTATTCATGCCTTAAATGCCATGCAACGTCTTCCACAACACCTTCATGAACCTATTACGAAGATCATATTAAATCATTGATAAAATCATAAAACCAAAATAGAAACACACAATAGATATAACATTTATCACAAGCTAGCTAAGGATAATTTTTTTTCTTTCTTGGATACCCAGGAAAACCACTCGCGTTCCAAGGTCTGGCACCGAGAGACATCAAAAGAATAGAGACGTTGGAGGTATCTAAACATTAATGTCATGAGTGAGTGAGTCTCGAACCTAAGACCTTGAAGGACGCACACTTTCAAAGTCCAAGCCGTCGACCACCGCACCAACCCTTAGAGACAGCTAAGGATACCTATTACGTTGTGAATTTGTAGTTCACTCTTCAGGACATAAAGATTATATACAGCCCTTCCGAGTCACATATTATAAACATGTACAAGTTCATATGAAATCCTTGTTTAAAATCAATTCAAAACATTAAGAAGCTGGCATCCCCTTGACTGAAAGAAAAGTCAGCACCGATACCTGATTGTGATTAAAAGCCATGAAAGCGCAAAAACAAAACCTAAATGGTTGTAAGAAGAAGGCCTGGTTAAGAGAAGCTCACCTTAAAAATTTGCATAGCCTCAAGGGTTTTGTTCTTCGGAGTTGCATTAATGTCCCATAAACAAATTTGTGCATCATCAGAGCCACTAAGTAAATGGCCCTCTTTGAACTTACTCCACGATAAACCATAGCCTTCAGTATTGTGACCCCGCAATCTCAAGTCGGGATTGCACGTACCATCTAGAGGCGGTTTGGATGGGTGTTTACTATAGTCAAAAACAAAAACTTCGGCGCTGACAGTCTTTGTGGCAATTATAAACTGATTTTGAGGCATGTAACGGGCTCTATTGACTTCTCCATCGTGATTTATTTGCTGGATTATTTGTACCTGACTTGAGATAAGAATCAAATTAAGTTTGAATCTCTAAATCTATCAGTTGCAGCACCTAAAGCAAGTACACATTCCCTTTAAAAAATTCCGCTACCTGACGATTGTTTTTTTAATTTGAAAACATTACAGGAACTAAATACGAACTACTCGGAGGTGTTTTAATTTTGGTTTTGTGGAAAACTTACAAATGAGCATTTACAACTACTACTCAAAAAATCACAAAACGAGCTACTACAAATACTCATTTCTGATCATTCCATTTCAAAACCACTAATTTCTTCGACCCTCTACAAAATCCACATTCAAACGAGCTACTCTATTAGTGCAAAGTCAATTTCTAATCTCTCAAAATAACTACTCAATGCAACTACTCATCCAAATACCTACAGAATTTTTCTTCTAATCGGTAAAATTCAAACTCAAAATCCAATATGACGCTCTTATAAAGAAAAACGTTCAGATCCACAAACCTTGCCGTTGGCACACCCGAATCCGCCAGCATCGGCACGGTCGTCATCGTAGTGTCGCGCATCGTTCTCGGAATCCTGAAGCGGAAGCTGAACCTGAGCAAGCATGAGGTAATTGGGCTCGTTCTCGGAAGTATGAGTCCCCAAAATGATCTTCTGAACGGAGTAATCCTTCCCCGGCGGCTCCTCCCGGTCCGGCAGCCACTCGACGGTGAGGGAGGGCCACTCTAGGGCATGAGTGATGACCAAATCGTAAAGAAATGGAGTGTTCTTCTTCCAAACCTTGTACTCCTCGTTGATGAGCCTCTCCTCCATTTCTCCACGCATCTCTTCGTCGTCCTTCCCCATTGATGCAGAATTCAGCGGTGAAGTTCCCGCCAATATGCGTCGAGCAGAGCTAGGGCTAAATATAAAACATTTTCTGCCGTTTCATGCATTTTCAATATAAAACATTTTATTCCCATCTCTACTCTTTTCCATCACATATTATAATCGGGAGAAACTTAAGATTTGAGCAAGAATTTACCTGATTTGTAATGATTTTAAACAAAAAATAACCGAGACTATCTAAGCTGCTTTGGTATATGGTTGTGATTGATATATTATCGGTGTGTGACTCTATAATATTTGAATCTCAAAAAATCGGTAGAAAATTAAGTTAATTCATTTATGATTTGTGTTTTAAAAAGTTATTTAATTCAATAAAACTTGAAAAGTAGCTATGGTCAATTATAAACACGATAAAAATTAAGTCAGTGCAAATGATAACTAAAAATAAAAACTATTTTTAAATTTTTATAAAAGTATTAGAGTCTAGATTTTATCTTATCTGGTATTAATTCATTTCAACTCCACGATCACGAGTTCGAGTCCAAGAATCGGTATTTGGCTCTCATATTATTTGAGAGCAATTATGTCCTCTATGTAGGGTTTGTTGATCACCACCCCCAATTTGTACTAAAAAATATTAATAAATTATAGGATTAAAATTTTCAAATCAATTCATCACCATCATTACTATTATTTATTTATTATTATTTAAGCCCCGTTTGGATATTTTTTTTTTTTTTTTACTTTTTTTAAAATAGATTTTTTTTATAATTAATTTAAGTTTTTGTTTATAATTTTTAAAATATTAAAGAAATTCTAAAAACTAAAAAAAATATCTTTTAAAAACAGATTTTTTTTATAAAAAAAAGTATGAAAAAATCAAGAATAAATAGTAAAAATCAAAATAAAAGGTGATATTTGAAAACAAAAAACAGTTATTAAACATGTTTTTTAGATTTTAATTTTAAAAAACATAAAAACTAAAATTAGTTGTCAAACAACTACAATTTTCATTTTTTTAAAACAAGAAACAAAAAACTAAAATGAAAAATTAGAAACAAAAAATAAAAATGAAATGGTTATCAAACGGGCTAAAAGTTTGAATTTCCGAGAACCTTTACTCTCTCACTGCATATATTCCAAAAATGTCACAGAATACCTCTGTGTAATTCTATCACCATGCAAAACGAGCAATAACTGATTCAATAATTAAAGATCCTACCTCAGTCATGGTTTCACTCAAAAGAGGAAGCTGAGGAAGGTGTTTACAAAGGAAAACAGGAAGTCAGTTCATCAAGAATCAGCATATAATGGAACAGGCAAGAAAGGGAAGGGCGCCACCAAGCATACGCGCAACAGGCGGTCGACCTTGGGCGACACCTCGACTATGTTTCATCTTGTTCTTTTCAGCAATATATTGATCTCCCTGTACTATACCATCCTCCAACATCCTCACGGAACTACCTTCTTCGATCGTCTGCTCGTTATCAGAAAGACGATGAAACAAAAGTCCTGACATGAAAATGGGAAGATACACGAGGCTAGCATGAAACATCCTTCTTGCTTTCTGCATTGTGCAGTGACGGTAGAAAGAAAATGCGGTCGCAGTAATTGCAAGCGTAAGGATGGATGATTCTAGACAAAACCACCCCGAAGTTAAGCCCCCTGAAAAGATTCAAATTCACCAAGCAAATACAATGTGAATTCGGTTGTGTTTGGTATCATTGACAAGGAAGGAAACCCAGTAAACAACACAATGAAGAAATTGATTAAACTAGGAACGTCGAAAAAACCGACAACCCGAGCAACCTCGACAACCCAACTAAAACCATAAACCATAAGGGTTGAGTTAGATTATAATTTTATAATTTCTTTGGGTTGGGTCGGTTCTCGGGTTTATTCACTAACAAGATAAGAAACTTGAGTTCGAGTTTAGTATTATGCTTTCTTTTCTTTTCTTTCCTTTTTTACAGATGTATAGACTATGGTTGGGGCTTTAAAGAGGAAAGAGAAGATGTTCACAATCCGATAACCCAACTCAACCCAAAAATATATGAGTTGGATAGAGTTGCTCTAATATATAGGGTTGGACGGGTTGATGAATTGATCAAACCAAAATTTTGGGTTGGTCCCAAAAATTCCCTTAACCCAATCCGGACCATGTACACCCCCTAGTTTAAACTATCATGGATTGACTTAGTGGTCGAAGAGAACGAAGTGTGTTGAGTTCAATCCATGGTGGTAACCTGCCTAGGAATGAATTTCCTATAGGTTTTCTTGATAATTGTCTTGTGAAAATAGTCGGCTGATTCAAACACTCACGAATATTAAAAATAAAAATCAGATCATAACAGTGAATGTATTCAACTCAGCTTTCATGGTTGTAAACTAACAGACAAAAGACAATGTCAATAATCTGCATGGATAAAGGCAGTGATGAAAGCTACAACAGATGGCTGCTACCAAATTAAAGTGAGAGTGAGATTGTAACTTACAATCATAAGCTAAGTATCCCAGAGGAATGAGATACAGACAGTTTCTTAAAGCCACTGCAGCAGTTCTCTGACCAGAAGCATCGGCAAGAGAGTACATTTTATACCTAAACACCAAAGAGTAGTAGGGTAAGAGAAAGCATCTCAAACAGTCCCAATAATAACCAACTTCTTAAACATGTATTCTCTAGGCAACTTAAGTTTAGGATAAAAATGTTTCTCAAAAAAAAAAAAAAGATAAAAAGTATGGAAATTAATTTTTTAAAATCTAAACTTAAAGCAAACTTCAACCCCTAACAATCTTCCAATATACTCAAAGCATCCAGATGAATGAACAATTTTAGCAAGCATTCATTATCACTGATGTTAGAAATTGCAATCATAATATGTTCTTACCCTCCAGCAGCATAATCATCACGGCACAAATATGCCAGAGCCATAAAATGCGGCAATTGCCAAAAGTAAAGAGCAGCAGGTAGAATCATTGCATTTAGAGATATTTGTCCTGAAGCAGCAGCCCACCTGAAAACACATAAAAAAAGGACTTCATACTGCAAGGCTGTAAGCTAAGGGTTACGATTAGGTTCAATCAGACATCATTACAAAATTATAGTTTCAAATTTTATTTTACCGAGATGATTCCTAGATTTTGGATCGAAATCATTCAATCGTCCACAGTGACAATTAGATTTATGAAAATCGTTGTCAGGTCTTTAGGTTTTGTATCTAATGTCAATGATCAGCATTGAACATAAACAAGCAGTCAGGCATATATTTTTTTTTATCACACAAATGCTAAAATACCATAGCTAAGGTTCATTGGTCGCTTAAACTACAATATGCACTCAAAATCCTAACAGTACTCTGCAGCAATATCATAGAAAAATCATATATAACAAATGAGAAAGCACAAGAATCCACCTGACTAGTATGAAATGGTATTTAGTCAGAAGATATGGCTGTCAAAATTTAAGGTACTGTCAAATATGTGAGCACTTCTTTTTATGAAAGGGCAAGATTGATTCTACTTAAAGGGTACATAAGCAGAATACAGAACAAGAACTTACCCAAGAAGTGGAGGAATAGCACCAACTATGGCCCCAACCCATGTATTTACAGGATGAATCTGCTTAAGTGGGGTATATACAAAAGCATAGAGAATCAAATTTGAAGCTGCAAGACCAGCCGCCAAGATATTAGCCTGCAACAACCTTGTCCATAGAGAAAGAAATAAGCATATTGGCTCGTAGTTCACTGGAAACTAGCAACATAGTTGTAAGAAATGGTCGAATAACAATAAGAAATTGATGAGCCATGAGCGATTTTCACCTTGGTAGCTAACATAGCAGTTCCAGCTAAACCAACAGAAGTTGCCCAGGTGGCTGCATGCGGCATTGTGATGCGCCCAGAGGGTAGTGGTCTTCGGTGGGTTCTCCTCATTTTAGCATCATTCTTTATTTCAAAAACCTAATAAAATAAATTTCTATTTAGACTAAATATAAAATTAGAAGAACGTGGAAATCAAGTTCGCTTTTAGATAATTGGCTTAAATTGCTCTTCATGATCATGAGTCCATGACTTCCAAGGGATCTTAGGTATTTATATCGAGTTGATGTAGAGATGTAGTTATCTTAGCCGAAGTCGCTTTCAACCAAAACAAAGAGGAGCAAAATAAAAAAGTAGCTAAGATTTTGAATGGGGAAAATATTACAGTATTTTGATATTTTCCATGATATCGTTCAAAACCACAATAAGGACCATACATTGCCAGTACTCGTCTTCACAACCTTGGATATTATCTAGCAGGCCTTAAAACTCAAAACGGTCATTCAAGAAGCATGTGCATGAAAAGACGCAGCCATTACTTGGAGAAATGTTATTTTCTAAAAATTAGGACAATTACAAGATGGGCATTTTATGGAGATGAAATTGACAATGAAAGAAACCTGATTTAAGGAGTTTGCAGATGCTGCAACCATCATGGTACCAGCACAAGTCCAACAAAGTCCCCCGAGGTCCATAGTACTTCCACTCCTAGAACAAACCCAGTCCCGGAAGTTGCGACTACAAGCATGCTGCAACATAGGTGCAAATCCAAGATATAAGAAACAAGAGACGTGAAAATGAATCTAAGGGGCAGAAATTCATTCATGAAAGCAAGAAAAAAGAAAAAAACGATAATTTTTCATGAGAATAAGAAGCTCTATAGAAGTACGAAGAGATACAGTTAAGGCTATTTTCCAACCTAAAATATCAACCGATATGCATCCTTTAGTCCTCGATATACTTTTTAATGTATATCCATAGGTGCCAAAGAAACAAATAGGATATTAAATTATAGGTGTTCACCATAATTGAACTCATTTCCTCAATTCCTCTAAAGCCTTTATTATCCACCCTGTTCTTTATATTCTTTCTTTTTTTATTCCAATAAAATTTTGGTTTCTTGTCAAAATTCTTTATATCGGTCCTTATTGACCACTAAGCAAACTTGCGGTGGTTGTTTTTTTTTTTGAAACAAGGGTAACCACGCCCGTCTCTAGGTCGAGCCTTTGGAAGACATCGAAGGAGTAATGTCACAAATGAGTCTCAAACCTGGGACCTTTAAGGAGCATACCTTCAAAGCCCAAGTCTTCAACAACTTTGCCACCCCTTGGGGACCAAACTTACAGTGGTTAAGATAGTCAAGATTTGGTTTAGTCCATATATTTTCATGATGGAAATAAAAAATGCATAAAACTCCTACGACTTTAACAAAAGTTATATATAAATATTCTTAAGCAAAGAAAGATTGATTGGTCTTTGTTTTCCCAAATGTAAATTGTAATAAACTCATGTTTTGATGGAATCAAAACTCAAAGAGTCAACATAAAGGCAATAATTAAACACAAACGGCTCTCGAGAAGAAAGAAGACCTTACATATGAATAGAATTAAGGTTTCAAAAAGGATAATTTTGACAGTTTGATTAAAATGGCTTAATTGATCATAATAACGCAGAGAAATGATCAATTCAAGGAACATGTGTTGACAATAATTTCATCCAATCGACATAAACAAAGGAAATAGCCACAAACACTTCCAATTATTGTGGGACAATACAACATGGGAACGTAATCTCTATGGACACTGACTTAAAGAGAATGCTCGGATTCTTTGAATGAGTAGCAGCATAATTATAAGAACTTTGAGAATTATTGAGATTCATTTCTGCCTTTGCTGCTGTAGCTCAACTCAATCGTTGCAGTACATTAAAAATCCCGTAATGCGAAACCGAATTAGACCAAAAAGCGAGCAAAACAAATGCAAAAAAAAAAAAAAACACGATCAAACACAACTAACAAATGAACACAGAAAACAAAAGAGAGATGAAGTACCTAAGACGAGTCTTGGGGAGCTGCCAGTAACAGCGACCATAGTGGCGAGCTAAATCCCCAGCCTCCCTGGCTCTGGAAACCACCGATACGGAAGCCAACGACGACGGATGATTGGCAACGCTGGAGAAGATCCGAAATCCATGGGAATTCGGAAACCCTAGTTTGATGGGATCCGACGAGGACGGCGACGGGGATGAATGAGAATGTGAAGCGCGCAGAGACGGCGGAGCAACGCCGATGTGACGATAGAAAGATGAAATTGAAGTTGTTGAAGAAGGATTGGGCGACGAAGACGATGACCGGAGCTTGGACGGGAAACTCCGGGAGTTTCTCCACGTGGCGCCAGCGGTGGCGGCGACGGCGAGGGGACTGGTTTGGAATCTGGCGAAATCGATACTCAGAGCTTCATTGCCGCCGAGCCGGTTTTCTGTTTCGTATTTTTTGTTTAATTGTTTAATTGTTTTTGTTTTGTTTAGAAAGTTTAATTGTTTTTGTTGAACTTTCTTATTGCTTTTTTTTTGTCATTCTAATATTAAAAAAAAAAAAAAAAAGCCTAAAAATTAGAATTTAGTCTTGGTTTGAAAAGTAATGATTTAAATTTAATCAAAATTACACAAAAAACAATCTATAATTATGGGTTATAGTTGGACAAATTAAATATGTGAAATTTAATTACTTATAATATTAATAATAACACTGTGAATTATGAAAATGATTGGTGACCTGATGATTTAATTGTTCGGTTACAATTCAGTTCAACACGAGGATAACAAGTTCGATCCCTATAATTGATATTGGGATCTCAAAAATCGAAAATCAAATCAAACAAATGTGCACTTAACCAACAATTTTCTTTATTTGACATCGATGACGTATTAGACGAAATATTACTTGTTGAGTACAACATAATCTTATAACCTACTATAATTTATACATATATATATAGTTATGATCATTATTGTCAACTATTGGCCAAATATCACAATAAGACCAAGAATAAAAGAAAATATATTTAGTTTATGATTGTTGTTTATCCAATAATTAATTTAACTTCATTACAACATAGTATGGTCAGATGAAAACAATTACTTAAAATTGATGTTTATCATTTTTTAGTTTCGAATCAGACATTGTGGTCTTCTTGTTTCGAATCAGACATTTTTTTAGTGTCGCGCATCGTTCTCGGAATCCTGAAGCGGAAGCTGAACCTGAGCAAGCATGAGGTAATTGGGCTCGTTCTCGGAAGTATGAGTCCCCAAAATGATCTTCTGAACGGAGTAATCCTTCCCCGGCGGCTCCTCCCGGTCCGGCAGCCACTCGACGGTGAGGGAGGGCCACTCTAGGGCATGAGTGATGACCAAATCGTAAAGAAATGGAGTGTTCTTCTTCCAAACCTTGTACTCCTCGTTGATGAGCCTCTCCTCCATTTCTCCACGCATCTCTTCGTCGTCCTTCCCCATTGATGCAGAATTCAGCGGTGAAGTTCCCGCCAATATGCGTCGAGCAGAGCTAGGGCTAAATATAAAACATTTTCTGCCGTTTCATGCATTTTCAATATAAAACATTTTATTCCCATCTCTACTCTTTTCCATCACATATTATAATCGGGAGAAACTTAAGATTTGAGCAAGAATTTACCTGATTTGTAATGATTTTAAACAAAAAATAACCGAGACTATCTAAGCTGCTTTGGTATATGGTTGTGATTGATATATTATCGGTGTGTGACTCTATAATATTTGAATCTCAAAAAATCGGTAGAAAATTAAGTTAATTCATTTATGATTTGTGTTTTAAAAAGTTATTTAATTCAATAAAACTTGAAAAGTAGCTATGGTCAATTATAAACACGATAAAAATTAAGTCAGTGCAAATGATAACTAAAAATAAAAACTATTTTTAAATTTTTATAAAAGTATTAGAGTCTAGATTTTATCTTATCTGGTATTAATTCATTTCAACTCCACGATCACGAGTTCGAGTCCAAGAATCGGTATTTGGCTCTCATATTATTTGAGAGCAATTATGTCCTCTATGTAGGGTTTGTTGATCACCACCCCAATTTGTACTAAAAATATTAATAAATTATAGGATTAAAATTTTCAAATCAATTCATCACCATCATTACTATTATTTATTTATTATTATTTAAGCCCCGTTTGGATATTTTTTTTTTTTTTTTACTTTTTTTAAAATAGATTTTTTTATAATTAATTTAAGTTTTTGTTTATAATTTTAAAATATTAAAGAAATTCTAAAAACTAAAAAAATATCTTTTAAAAAACAGATTTTTATAAAAAAAGTATGAAAAAATCAAGAATAAATAGTAAAAATCAAAATAAAAGGTGATATTTGAAAACAAAAAACAGTTATTAAACATGTTTTTTAGATTTTAATTTTAAAAAACATAAAAACTAAAATTAGTTGTCAAACAACTACAATTTTCATTTTTTTAAAACAAGAAACAAAAAACTAAAATGAAAAATTAGAAACAAAAAATAAAAATGAAATGGTTATCAAACGGGCTAAAAGTTTGAATTTCCGAGAACCTTTACTCTCTCACTGCATATATTCCAAAAATGTCACAGAATACCTCTGTGTAATTCTATCACCATGCAAAACGAGCAATAACTGATTCAATAATTAAAGATCCTACCTCAGTCATGGTTTCACTCAAAAGAGGAAGCTGAGGAAGGTGTTTACAAAGGAAAACAGGAAGTCAGTTCATCAAGAATCAGCATATAATGGAACAGGCAAGAAAGGGAAGGGCGCCACCGAAGCATACGCAACAGGCGGTCGACCTTGGGCGACACCTCGACTATGTTTCATCTTGTTCTTTTCAGCAATATATTGATCTCCCTGTACTATACCATCCTCCAACATCCTCACGGAACTACCTTCTTCGATCGTCTGCTCGTTATCAGAAAGACGATGAAACAAAAGTCCTGACATGAAAATGGGAAGATACACGAGGCTAGCATGAAACATCCTTCTTGCTTTCTGCATTGTGCAGTGACGGTAGAAAGAAAATGCGGTCGCAGTAATTGCAAGCGTAAGGATGGATGATTCTAGACAAAACCACCCCGAAGTTAAGCCCCCTGAAAAGATTCAAATTCACCAAGCAAATACAATGTGAATTCGGTTGTGTTTGGTATCATTGACAAGGAAGGAAACCCAGTAAACAACACAATGAAGAAATTGATTAAACTAGGAACGTCGAAAAAACCGACAACCCGAGCAACCTCGACAACCCAACTAAAACCATAAACCATAAGGGTTGAGTTAGATTATAATTTTATAATTTCTTTGGGTTGGGTCGGTTCTCGGGTTTATTCACTAACAAGATAAGAAACTTGAGTTCGAGTTTAGTATTATGCTTTCTTTTCTTTTCTTTCCTTTTTTACAGATGTATAGACTATGGTTGGGGCTTTAAAGAGGAAAGAGAAGATGTTCACAATCCGATAACCCAACTCAACCCAAAAATATATGAGTTGGATAGAGTTGCTCTAATATATAGGGTTGGACGGGTTGACGAATTGATCAAACCAAAATTTTGGGTTGGTCCCAAAAATTCCCTTAACCCAATCCGGACCATGTACACCCCCTAGTTTAAACTATCATGGATTGACTTAGTGGTCGAAGAGAACGAAGTGTGTTGAGTTCAATCCATGGTGGTAACCTGCCTAGGAATGAATTTCCTATAGGTTTTCTTGATAATTGTCTTGTGAAAATAGTCGGCTGATTCAAACACTCACGAATATTAAAAATAAAAATCAGATCATAACAGTGAATGTATTCAACTCAGCTTTCATGGTTGTAAACTAACAGACAAAAGACAATGTCAATAATCTGCATGGATAAAGGCAGTGATGAAAGCTACAACAGATGGCTGCTACCAAATTAAAGTGAGAGTGAGATTGTAACTTACAATCATAAGCTAAGTATCCCAGAGGAATGAGATACAGACAGTTTCTTAAAGCCACTGCAGCAGTTCTCTGACCAGAAGCATCGGCAAGAGAGTACATTTTATACCTAAACACCAAAGAGTAGTAGGGTAAGAGAAAGCATCTCAAACAGTCCCAATAATAACCAACTTCTTAAACATGTATTCTCTAGGCAACTTAAGTTTAGGATAAAAATGTTTCTCAAAAAAAAAAAAAAAAAGATAAAAAGTATGGAAATTAATTTTTAAAATCTAAACTTAAAGCAAACTTCAACCCCTAACAATCTTCCAATATACTCAAAGCATCCAGATGAATGAACAATTTTAGCAAGCATTCATTATCACTGATGTTAGAAATTGCAATCATAATATGTTCTTACCCTCCAGCAGCATAATCATCACGGCACAAATATGCCAGAGCCATAAAATGCGGCAATTGCCAAAAGTAAAGAGCAGCAGGTAGAATCATTGCATTTAGAGATATTTGTCCTGAAGCAGCAGCCCACCTGAAAACACATAAAAAAAGGACTTCATACTGCAAGGCTGTAAGCTAAGGGTTACGATTAGGTTCAATCAGACATCATTACAAAATTATAGTTTCAAATTTTATTTTACCGAGATGATTCCTAGATTTTGGATCGAAATCATTCAATCGTCCACAGTGACAATTAGATTTATGAAAATCGTTGTCAGGTCTTTAGGTTTTGTATCTAATGTCAATGATCAGCATTGAACATAAACAAGCAGTCAGGCATATATTTTTTTTTATCACACAAATGCTAAAATACCATAGCTAAGGTTCATTGGTCGCTTAAACTACAATATGCACTCAAAATCCTAACAGTACTCTGCAGCAATATCATAGAAAAATCATATATAACAAATGAGAAAGCACAAGAATCCACCTGACTAGTATGAAATGGTATTTAGTCAGAAGATATGGCTGTCAAAATTTAAGGTACTGTCAAATATGTGAGCACTTCTTTTTATGAAAGGGCAAGATTGATTCTACTTAAAGGGTACATAAGCAGAATACAGAACAAGAACTTACCCAAGAAGTGGAGGAATAGCACCAACTATGGCCCCAACCCATGTATTTACAGGATGAATCTGCTTAAGTGGGGTATATACAAAAGCATAGAGAATCAAATTTGAAGCTGCAAGACCAGCCGCCAAGATATTAGCCTGCAACAACCTTGTCCATAGAGAAAGAAATAAGCATATTGGCTCGTAGTTCACTGGAAACTAGCAACATAGTTGTAAGAAATGGTCGAATAACAATAAGAAATTGATGAGCCATGAGCGATTTTCACCTTGGTAGCTAACATAGCAGTTCCAGCTAAACCAACAGAAGTTGCCCAGGTGGCTGCATGCGGCATTGTGATGCGCCCAGAGGGTAGTGGTCTTCGGTGGGTTCTCCTCATTTTAGCATCATTCTTTATTTCAAAAACCTAATAAAATAAATTTCTATTTAGACTAAATATAAAATTAGAAGAACGTGGAAATCAAGTTCGCTTTTAGATAATTGGCTTAAATTGCTCTTCATGATCATGAGTCCATGACTTCCAAGGGATCTTAGGTATTTATATCGAGTTGATGTAGAGATGTAGTTATCTTAGCCGAAGTCGCTTTCAACCAAAACAAAGAGGAGCAAAATAAAAAAGTAGCTAAGATTTTGAATGGGGAAAATATTACAGTATTTTGATATTTTCCATGATATCGTTCAAAACCACAATAAGGACCATACATTGCCAGTACTCGTCTTCACAACCTTGGATATTATCTAGCAGGCCTTAAAACTCAAAACGGTCATTCAAGAAGCATGTGCATGAAAAGACGCAGCCATTACTTGGAGAAATGTTATTTTCTAAAAATTAGGACAATTACAAGATGGGCATTTTATGGAGATGAAATTGACAATGAAAGAAACCTGATTTAAGGAGTTTGCAGATGCTGCAACCATCATGGTACCAGCACAAGTCCAACAAAGTCCCCCGAGGTCCATAGTACTTCCACTCCCTAGAACAAACCCAGTCCCGGAAGTTGCGACTACAAGCATGCTGCAACATAGGTGCAAATCCAAGATATAAGAAACAAGAGACGTGAAAATGAATCTAAGGGGCAGAAATTCATTCATGAAAGCAAGAAAAAAGAAAAAAACGATAATTTTTCATGAGAATAAGAAGCTCTATAGAAGTACGAAGAGATACAGTTAAGGCTATTTTCCAACCTAAAATATCAACCGATATGCATCCTTTAGTCCTCGATATACTTTTTAATGTATATCCATAGGTGCCAAAGAAACAAATAGGATATTAAATTATAGGTGTTCACCATAATTGAACTCATTTCCTCAATTCCTCTAAAGCCTTTATTATCCACCCTGTTCTTTATATTCTTTCTTTTTTTATTCCAATAAAATTTTGGTTTCTTGTCAAAATTCTTTATATCGGTCCTTATTGACCACTAAGCAAACTTGCGGTGGTTGTTTTTTTTTTTGAAACAAGGGTAACCACGCCCGTCTCTAGGTCAGGCACTGGAAGACATCGAAGGAGTAATGTCACAAATGAGTCTCAAACCTGGGACCTTTAAGGGAGCATACCTTCAAAGCCCAAGTCTTCAACAACTTTGCCACCCCTTGGGGACCAAACTTACAGTGGTTAAGATAGTCAAGATTTGGTTTAGTCCATATATTTTCATGATGGAAATAAAAAATGCATAAAACTCCTACGACTTTAACAAAAGTTATATATAAATATTCTTAAGCAAAGAAAGATTGATTGGTCTTTGTTTTCCCAAATGTAAATTGTAATAAACTCATGTTTTGATGGAATCAAAACTCAAAGAGTCAACATAAAGGCAATAATTAAACACAAACGGCTCTCGAGAAGAAAGAAGACCTTACATATGAATAGAATTAAGGTTTCAAAAAGGATAATTTTGACAGTTTGATTAAAATGGCTTAATTGATCATAATAACGCAGAGAAATGATCAATTCAAGGAACATGTGTTGACAATAATTTCATCCAATCGACATAAACAAAGGAAATAGCCACAAACACTTCCAATTATTGTGGGACAATACAACATGGGAACGTAATCTCTATGGACACTGACTTAAAGAGAATGCTCGGATTCTTTGAATGAGTAGCAGCATAATTATAAGAACTTTGAGAATTATTGAGATTCATTTCTGCCTTTGCTGCTGTAGCTCAACTCAATCGTTGCAGTACATTAAAAATCCCGTAATGCGAAACCGAATTAGACCAAAAAGCGAGCAAAACAAATGCAAAAAAAAAAAAAACACGATCAAACACAACTAACAAATGAACACAGAAAACAAAAGAGAGATGAAGTACCTAAGACGAGTCTTGGGGAGCTGCCAGTAACAGCGACCATAGTGGCGAGCTAAATCCCCAGCCTCCCTGGCTCTGGAAACCACCGATACGGAAGCCAACGACGACGGATGATTGGCAACGCTGGAGAAGATCCGAAATCCATGGGAATTCGGAAACCCTAGTTTGATGGGATCCGACGAGGACGGCGACGGGGATGAATGAGAATGTGAAGCGCGCAGAGACGGCGGAGCAACGCCGATGTGACGATAGAAAGATGAAATTGAAGTTGTTGAAGAAGGATTGGGCGACGAAGACGATGACCGGAGCTTGGACGGGAAACTCCGGGAGTTTCTCCACGTGGCGCCAGCGGTGGCGGCGACGGCGAGGGGACTGGTTTGGAATCTGGCGAAATCGATACTCAGAGCTTCATTGCCGCCGAGCCGGTTTTCTGTTTCGTATTTTTTGTTTAATTGTTTAATTGTTTTTGTTTTGTTTAGAAAGTTTAATTGTTTTTGTTGAACTTTCTTATTGCTTTTTTTTTGTCATTCTAATATTAAAAAAAAAAAAAAAAAGCCTAAAAATTAGAATTTAGTCTTGGTTTGAAAAGTAATGATTTAAATTTAATCAAAATTACACAAAAAACAATCTATAATTATGGGTTATAGTTGGACAAATTAAATATGTGAAATTTAATTACTTATAATATTAATAATAACACTGTGAATTATGAAAATGATTGGTGACCTGATGATTTAATTGTTTGTTTTACAATTTGGTTCAACACGAGGATAACAAGTTCGATCCCTATAATTGATATTGGGATCTCAAAAATCGAAAATCAAATCAAACAAATGTGCACTTAACCAACAATTTTCTTTATTTGACATCGATGACGTATTAGACGAAATATTACTTGTTGAGTACAACATAATCTTATAACCTACTATAATTTATACATATATATATAGTTATGATCATTATTGTCAACTATTGGCCAAATATCACAATAAGACCAAGAATAAAAGAAAATATATTTAGTTTATGATTGTTGTTTATCCAATAATTAATTTAACTTCATTACAACATAGTATGGTCAGATGAAAACAATTACTTAAAATTGATGTTTATCATTTTTTAGTTTCGAATCAGACATTGTGGTCTTCTTGTTTTTTGGATCCTGTTATGGCAATAACATTCTCTTTTTTTCGAGTGATTACTATTTTTTTTTTGTTATGAAAGAGTTCTCTATTTTTATTTTAAACTAATTTAATTATTCATTAAGTCATAAAACATTTGAAACTTAAAATAAACCAATTCAATTAAATACAGAGTGGAAAATGATACATCTTTTGTTTCATTATAGCAAAAATGAAACATCGAGATTAGATAAACTAAAAATAAAAAGGGGAAGAAAAAAAAAGATGAATAAAAGTTTTTACTCAACACACCCACCTTGTTAAGTAAAAAATTTCTCACAACACCGCTCGACTGGAGAAGTAATCGAGATCATCTCTCTAGTCTCATAGCAACAACCGGTCGAGCATCCCTTCGACCGGAGTGGGTTTTCTTCCAATCTACGACCACGATTGTCCGGTCCAATTTCAACGGTCTCCATCAACCCACCTCGAAATTATTTATTTATTTATTTTCATCCAATCAAATAATTCGATCATACACCATCGAAAACGGATCAAACGGATCGGAATGGATATTTCACTGGCACCTACATTCTTCTTACTTCCAACTTTATTTTGCCGCCATTGTTACCGGCGAGGAGCCCTAGACGGCGGCGGCGGCGGAAGCATCGATCTCGCGGCTCTCGAACTTGATGTATTTGTACCATTTGGCGCAGAAGATGTACACGGCGAGATCCGCCGCCGTGAGGGCGGCCAAGAGGAAGAAAAACCGGTCTAAATGGCCTCTGTTTAGGTTTCCGGGGATCCATCCCGGCATGTTATCGATCGCCGAGAATTTCATCACGATCGTCACCAGCAAACTACTGACATAGTTTCCGAACGAAATCGAGGTCATGCATAGAGCGCTACCAAAGCTTTTGAGTCCGTCAGGTGCTTGACTGTTGAAGAATTCGAGTTGGCCGACGTACATGAAAACCTCCGATGCTCCGATTAGTACGTACTGCGGAATCTGCCAGAAAATGCTCAAGGAACTGGAACCGTCGCATCGGAGACAATCTTTGTTCGCGTATTTCAGTCGGAAAATCTCGACGGTTCCGGCGGATACCATGGCGCAGATTGCGATTACGAGGCCGATCCCCATTCTTTGAAGCTCTGTGAAGCTGGATTTGGTGAATCGAGCGACTGTTGGATCGATTACTCTACGGTAGATGAAGATGAACGCTGCAACGCTGAGGATGTCGAAGCTCGACATGCTTGCGGGCGGGATGTGAAATGTGGAGATGTTTGTTCTCATGGCGGCGCCTTGCTCGACGAACAGAGAAGCCATTTGAGTGAAGACGACGGAGTAGAGAATCGTGCAAAGCCATATTGGAAGGAGTCTGAGGATGCATTTCACTTCTTCGACTTGAGTCACTGTGCATAGACGCCATGGATTTCGAGCTCCGCCGTCGAATTGATCCTTCACCGACGAGGTAATTACTGCTGCTTTGTCCAAAAATCTGTAGATAACAACACAATTTCACATACGCACATTAGTACATTACATTCATTTTTATTGAAATCATTGAATCATAGTTGATACTAGACAATATTTGGTTCGATCTCAAATTGAATTGAATGGTTACTCACTTCAACATGTTTTTCAAAATAGTGCATTGAAGGTTCACTAATCTTAGATTGAATTGAACATTTGTGTTTAATGATTCTAACCTCATATTAGATTTGAGATAAAACTTCCATATTATCGAATATGTTACGAGAGCTCATTAAATTCAAACGGCTCAAATGGGTATTCGATCTATAAATTCGGATCAAACAAAAAAATTGGTGAATCGAAAATAAACACAATCTTGTAAGGAATGTTGGTGTTTCTCACCATGTCACATATTGAAAAGGCAAGGAGGTCTAACAACTTTTATAAGATCAGAGGGCACTCCTAATTAGTTATGCGATTGAATCTCATACTATCTACTATGGTATTAGACACATTAATAGATTCTTTCAATGTGAAGGAATTCTGATTATCTCCTAGAATTGACTCATACAACTATATATTTTTGGTGTAAGGATAAGCCCTTTGTTCTCTAGTTATAGTTTATCTTATTTTATTTTTAATTGGATGACTTTCTTGTATATGGGATTCACCCCCCCCCCCCCCATTTCATGAAGAAAAAGTGAGTAAATCTCACAACCTTTAGTTGTGAAATGTAAACTCATGTTATCTCAAATATTTATTGAATGAGTAGTAAATTGTTGACAAAACTCACTTGAATCCATTGGTATGAAGAATCTTCCTAGCTCCATTGCTAACCAATTCCTTCTCATCATCATCAAACAATCCCTCAGAATTGTTCATAATCTGAACCTTCCATTTTCTAGTAGCTGCAACCACCACTTGAGAAACCCTAGAAAGAGGATTTCCCTTGGGAGTAAAATGTCTGTATCTAGGAATTCCACATAGGAACAGGATCAAAGCCAAAGCAGCAGAAGCTGTTGAAGCCCAAAATCCAAGGACCCACAATCCTTCATCTTCAAAGTAACCCAAAATAGTGTTGGAAAAGAGGGAGCCAAGGTTCAAAGCCAAGTAAAAGTAGCTGAAGAAGGCAATTTTGGAGATGCCTTCTTTAGAGTCTTCTTCATCAAATTGGTCTGCTCCAAATGTAGCAATATTGGGTTGGTAACCTCCATTGCCAAGGGCAACCAAGTAAACTGAGAGGTAGAACAAGGCAATGTGGGAGGAGGAATGAGAATTGCATGGTGTATGTTCATCACCACATCCTTTTGGTCTTATCAGAAATAGGTAGGATGTTATTGAAAGTGAAGCCAGGCCCTGTCCAAAAGAAATGAGCATAATGTTAAAACTAAACTTTTCTCTATGTTCATTTAAAAATAAAATAATGTGACTGTTTGGTCGAGTTTATCCGCACCCTAACTATTTTAATCGGATAGACTGACTGGCCTACAACTTCTAAGTAAGTGATAATCATGAATGAAACTCCTGCCCTCTTGGCCTCTAAACTCAATATCATTCATTTTCTCTTTTAGGGTTGTGACTCTTTTTTTTTTTTTTTTTTTTATCCCTTTTGTTTTTATCTTGATCCTATAAAAATAAACCATGGCAGTAATAAAGTAGTTTATCCCTTTTCACTTTTAGGCATTTATTATTAGTTTTCAACTTTCTTGCAGAAATGTTTTGTAACACCTTGAAAATTAACAATCACACTAGCAACCCTCCTAGTTCAACTTAGGATAGAGGAATCACACAAGCTTTTGAATTCGAACTTGAATCAGCCATGTTCATGATACTCGACATCTTACATAGATTATACTTATGATTTTCAAATTTGTCATCTCAAATATCATTATCCAAAAAAAACAATGATGAATATGTCAATTACATCAAACTTTATAGAAATGAATAAAAGTCACATGTGGGGGCTAATTATTTATTAATTTTTTCCTGATCTACATTATTGAACCACTTTCTAACACACATTTGCCTTGAACTTGCACTTTATTAAACATTTGTCTTGTTTATATCACACACCTTGAAGTTAATGTCTTGATAAAGGCAAGTTTTCTCTGTTTATCTTTTACTTTTTTTTTCTCATTAAACGACGCCGTGGGGGCCATAAGTACCCATTATTAAATTTGCAACAAGTGGATCCATATGAAATTAAGTTTGAATTAAAGTTGAAATTGACACTACAAATAGTTCCATTTATTTTATTTTCTTAAATAAATTGAAAAGTTACTATTCAGCACTCTTGACACTCCAACAAACCATGGTTTGTCATCACATAGTAAAATAAAACAGCATACATGTAATTACCATTTTATTTCAGCAAAACTTGGGTAGTTGAATTGTTGGCTATTACCCAAAGATACTTACCTAGTCATATGAGGTAAAAAATTGCCATCTTGATTTTTTTTTCTTTTAATTTCTGTGGCTGTTTTTAAGTGGAGTAAGTACCTTCGAATACTTGTCAATAAGTACCTAAGTTTTGCTCTTTTATTTCGATTATTAAACATCCACTTCTAACATTTATTTAGGTGTGAGTTTAATTATTATTTGAACATATAATACCTTGTTTGATAGTTATTTTGCTATTTGTTTATAATTTTTGAAATTTAAACTTGTATTTATTCGAATTTTAATCTATAATTTCATCTTCTTTAAGAAAGCATATAAATCTTAACCAAATTTCATAAACTAAAACAACAATTTGTAAGCTTTCAAATTTAAGTTTAATATTTAAAAACACAACTAAAATGTAGATATCAAAATAATGAAAATTATAAATTAGAGTAGCAGTTGGCTGCTAAAATTTCAAACACCTCATCGAATAGGGTCTAAATTTTTGGTCAAGAATTAATTTCGATCTTATTGTCTTCATTTCATTAACTTTAGAACCAAATAATGTACATGAAAATGATATGACCTCCTCAAACATCCTATCAATAATTTCATACATATACATAAAGAAAGCTAAGCCGCATCAACGCGCTAAATGTTAGCAAAATGTCATATCAATTTTTTTGCTATTATTGACATAAAGAACAGCGTATTGAAGACAAATAATTCCAATTTATGTGGCTTTCGAAATCAGAACAAGTTTCGTGCGACTTTTTTAATAATTAAAAAAAGAAAGTGATTGAAATAACTATGAAGTAGACAATTAAAAAGCATGCACTAAACAAAAGTAATTATTTTAGATGAGTGTCTAATTCAAATTACTTTAGGAAAAAAGCATTTTAAGCACTCAACAAACATGGAAGAGAATGCAATTCAGAGAAAGGGATTTTTGTTAACTTACAATGACAAAAATGGCTTGAAATATGGCACAAGTCTTGAACCTTCCCCAATATGAATCACTAAGGAATGCCCCAAGAAGGGAGAAAATGTAGACAGTTCCTGTCCATTTGCTAACGTTGTTCGCTGCCGTAGCGTTGTCTTGTCCCACGACCCTAGTTAGAAATAGTACTAAGTTCACTCCGACTCCGAAAAATGCTAGTGTGGCCAAGCCTTGATTCACTGTAATTGTTATAAACACGTCAATTCTATCAATCATAGAACTCAACCAACGATAGAATAAAATTTTATATTAGTGATAAAGCCTACCACTTATTGAATTCTGTTACTGATAAAACTTACTTTAGATTTTTTGCTATAAATGAATTAGTTTTGATTGAGTACTATAAGTGAAAATATTTTATCTTTTTTTATTATACATGCAAAATTCTCCAATTTCTTCTCCATTTAAAAGAAGTCATAAATATATGCCTGTTTTTAATGACTGGCGTTTAAATAAGTTTTTTCTTCTTCTTAATATGTCAAATTTGACAAATGATTTTATTAGTGATGCATCTCATTGACAGTTTTTTTTTTTTTTTTTTTTAAGAAGTATTAAAAATATTTTTAAGACTTTCATTAAAAACAAAACAAAACACTTTTGAAATTTGGATGTTAGGAAATTAGGTACAAAAAGTGAATTTGAAATTTTATAAGAGAAAAAAGGCACTCAACTTAGTTTTTTATATATTTTAAAAAATGCTAACAGACAAATATACATGATTTGAAATTCCTTATTTTTTTCAAAAGTCACGTCATTCGATAGATATATCTTCATTTATTAGCCTAAACCCATCGCCTAGTAATCATTTAATTTAGAATTGCATACGAAAAGAAAGTGATGAATTTCTAATTATTGTTTTGCAAATTAAACCAACACGTCTTAAAAAGTGTTATATATATATATATGCATACCTATCACCAATTAATCAAATTTTCTTTAGATTAATTGGATTAAACTAAATCAAAATACAATATAGTCTAATCTTAAGACTTAATAAATTGCCATATGAATGATGTGGTGTATGAGCTGAACGTACCAAGTATCAAGATTCCAGCAACCCAAGTTCCAGTTTTGTCTCGGATGGCTGGGCGACCGTGTCGGTCGACAGCTCCATCGAGCGTACACACTTCCTTCTCTGATACCATCTTCTTCGTCGTACTCTTTAAAATAAAAACAAATAAGTAAGCAAATTTTGAAAAGAAAAAAAAATTCATTCTGATAAAACAATTTAATTAACCACCGAATTTCAGAGAAATCAGTAGATTCAGAACCAAGAAAGAATCTTAGAATTCTGAATTTCAACCATAAAAAATTAGAAAGCTTTAGAGAAGAATTTAGAAAACATATAATAGTCTTTGAGGGACGAAGTTGGTCCAAGGCTTAATTTTGAGAGTACTTCAATCATTAATATATATATATATATATATATAACTTTAATTTTCACTTTGTTCACTTTTTTTTTTCACTAATTAACCCAACACTGATCCCTAAACCCGTAAAATCCACCCAATATTCTCTAACACCTAAAGAAATAAAAAGTGAAAAAGGTTTTACTATTAAACTTTTTATTTCTTCTCCTTTTTTCCGTCATTAGTTTCTAGAGAGAGAAAAAAAAGTTAAAGATGAATTCACTACCGATGCTAAAATCCTATAAAGTTTCTAGAAAACTAAATACTATACATCCTATGATTTCAAAAAAAAAAAACTGTAGATCCTACGATTTAGAATAATCTAAGTTCGTCCAAATAAGATCCAAACACCACAAGAAAAAAAAGAAAGTCTTCATTTCCACGACAACCAAATAATTAAAAAATATTTATTTATGTTAGCAACCCAAATACTATCTAGAAAGGTAGGATAATTCAAAGTCGAACGGTGCATAAACTAACTCGAACACTAAAAATGTGTATATATACACATATGTACATTCGTATGTACGAAAGGACAAAAAGTAAACTAAACTTATTTTGTTGGTTACAAACCTGAGAAAAACAAGAGATATTGAGACAAGCCATTTGAAGATTGATGCAATGAAAGAGAGAAGAAGTGGAAAGAGCAACAACAATGGCAGAGATTGGAAGGGATTTGTGTTTTGTTGTTTATGTTGTGATTTTGTGAGAGAAAAAGTTGATGAAGGAAATGATTTGGATGATGATAGGAGATTGGAGAGGTATATCTTGGGGAGAAGAGTTGTGGGATTTGGGGCTATTTATAAACAAAGTGGAGAGAGAAATTATTTTTTGGACAGCTCAGCTGTGAGAAAGAGGAGGAAAGAGAGGAGGAGATTCATAGGAAAAAAACAACTTTTTTTTTTTTTTTTTGATTTGAGAACCGAGAAAAAGTAATTACACCATGGTTAAATTAAAAGGCCGAATATATTATCAAATGGATCGGTGGAGATTGGTTATTTATAATTTTTATTGAAAAATAAATAAAGTTAAGAAAAAAAAAAAATTTAAACTTTATTAAAATATATTAGATAGTCCGAGATTTCACATAAAAATCAAAGTGATTTATATATTTTTAAAAAAACATTAAAAAATTCTCGCATTTTTAATATAGGATAATATAAAAATTCTAACCAAATAAATGAATTAAAATTACAAACCTCAAAAAATATATGTACCCAAAATAAAACCAATGCAAAAGGATGTGTGTTTGTGGTGGTTTTTTTTAAATAATAATTAGGTAGTGGGAGTTTTACATTAAACCCACGAATAATTGTTGTCTTAAAAGTGTTGGAACTTAATTGTTGTCTTAAAAGTGTTGGAACTTAAATGTAGTTTTTGGGAATATTGGATTCTACTTTTTCATACTCAAATGTATATTCATCTATGTTCCTTTGTGGCTATTAAAAAAAAGAAAAAAAAAAGTGTTCATTATAAAATGAAAGAACATAAACATGTGATGATGTAAGTTTATTTATTTATTTATATTTTTTAATAGGTCATGTTTCTATCAACTCAAATGGGTTTGTATAAAAAAAACGGTGTACGAAATTGATAACATGAGTTCCAATTCCTCTTATTTGAATTAATATATATATATATATATATATATATATATAAATTCAAATATGTATGTAATGATATATAATTCAATTAATAGGAGAAATTGATAACATGAATTTCAATTCTTCCGATTATTGGATTTTGTATATATAAATTCAAATATGTATGATACATAATTCATATGTATTTAAAAAATATCAATAAGAATAAAGTTTTTTTTTATGAGATAAGCAAACTAAATACTATATTTAATAACCTCAAACATTGTTATTTTATGAAGCAAAGAAAAATAAAATCTTAAAAATTGATGTTATTGCTATCAAGATCTTAATAAGTGTTTCGAAAAGAAAAATGAAAATAATTTTGTACCTAACATTTGACTATAAAAAAATCATTCTATTGATGATTTTATTTTGCATTATTCATAACTACAATTTTATCTTTTTCATTATCATTTTTCTTTTTCTTTTTCTTGATTCACTATTTTATTTTTTATATCATTATTTGGATATCAATCACAAATATTTTTTCGTTCCCAAATATCTTTCTATGTCTTAAGATACATATTCAAAAAATTATTATCTTCCCTAATCAAATTTTATTCAAATAACGATTACATATATTTGTATTTTGCACATTTTGATAATCATTTTCATTTTTATTATCTTTAACATTCTACGTTCATTTCCATTCCTTTTTCAGACAAACAATAACAAACTTTTTTAGTTCTTTCTTTTTTTCAAAAAGACCCTTATTGTCATAACCCTACACGTGTAGTTTTTTTTTTTTTTTTAAGAAAGCCAAAGTTATAGAATCAAAATAAAAAACGATCACCTATGTAATTATGTGCATATTAGTTTCTTACTATTTCCAAAACTACCCCTCAATAATATATCATATAATTCTCACCCATTTAAGAAAAAAGAAACTCACATGCAACCTAAGGGGAAGTACTAAGGTTCATTAGAATCTCTCTTTCGATCTAGAAAGTTCCTTCAAAACAACCAATCATTCAATACTTTTTTGTATCAATTATTATGAATTCCAAATTTTCATGTTTACGTAACTGAAAATATATCATCATTCATTAATAATAGAGATCACAACTATTTACTTCATAGTTTATTTTATATATTTGAAAGTGTGTTTCATTTTTGCCAAAAAAAAAAAAGAGAGAATATAAGTGGGTTATGACATAATTCATGAGACTATTAATTTGAATCCTCCTCTTTTAAATGTTGTTTGATAAATAAAAAAAAAAAAAGATTTTTTCATTTTTTGAGTTAAATTTAAAATATTTGAATTAAAATTTTGATCATTGAACTTTTTGATAATTAAATCACAATATTAGATAACTCAAGTTTTGTGTAAAATACCTTTAAATTTTGAATTTAAAAAATAAGCATATTTGTCAATAAGAGCAATAATTCAATCACATTCGTATTTATTGTTTATTCAATGATCAAAAAGTCTTACAATTTTAGTTTATCTACCCCGAATATGTTCTAATCTAAAAAAAAAATTCAACAATACAAATGAATGAGTTTTAGTGACATCTTAAAATAATAATAATAATGACCATCTCAAAAAACTATGATTTCTCTTCTTTTTGGGAATATATCATTTCATTTAAAATACACACTTAATTTGAATTCTGAATTTGAAAATTAAATAATCTTGTGCATTTGTTTAAATATATATTTTTAAAATTCAATAACATTTGAAAAGAGAGATTTAAATTTATAGTATCTTAGAAATCAAATTATCATAAAAATTATGCAAGCTTAGTTTTAGAAAATAAAGTAGATATACACTAAAAAGTTTTTAAAAACGTTTTTGATCATTTGTATAGTCTTAAAAGTTGTTGGAGTGAAAATTCTAAAATAATTATTAAACAAAGA
The DNA here is from genome assembly GCA_036507275.1 of Sicyos edulis. Lineage (NCBI taxonomy): Eukaryota > Viridiplantae > Streptophyta > Magnoliopsida > Cucurbitales > Cucurbitaceae > Sicyos > Sicyos edulis. The sequence continues at coordinate 1,762,314 of CM071857.1, read as the reverse complement.
CAGATAAAAAAGAATTAGATGTATAACCCACCAAATAGGTTAGTAGTACAATAGTTTTATTGTTTGCTTAAACAAGTTCAACACTAGCATCACATGTACGATCCCGAAAATCGTTATTTATCTTCTCTCTCCTAATATGTACTAAAAAAAAGTATAGCAAACCCTAATCATAATTCTAAAATAAACTAAACCTCTTTGACTTCAATTTATTTTTAAAGTATAAAAAATAAAAAAAAAACTATTTCAGATTGAGAAATGAAAGCCTACAATTTGTTTGTCGATAATGCATAGCAATTACCATTACACAAACCCCACATTGACAATCTCAATGCAATTTGATATAACTTTAAGATAGTCCAAAAATCAATTGAATCATAAATTATTTAAACTCAAATCCATAATTAGATCCATAGAAATCAGGTAATATTGGACCAGATGTGTATTATTTGAAAGGAATATTATTATTTCAAATTTCCTCTGCTTTAATTAACACAAATGTTGGTTTAAATGAAATTATTCAACCCTAATAATGGTGACTTTTAATGGAATTTTTGGCCATTGCTGAAATTGTTAGCCATTCCAAGAAAACAAAATTCACATGCAGCTTAAACATGTTTTGCATTACTCGTTGAAAAAAAAACATTAGAAAATTTTGCCTACTTTTTTCGAGATATTTTTGTACTGGATCCCACACTCTGATGTAATTTTGCAGAGTTTGATTTTTTATTATTATTATTATTATTTTTTAGTGTTTCGACTATTTTATAAACCAGACCGTTTGATCTATAACATTTAATTGTCATGATCGCTTATTAGTTGAAATTTGTTAATGAATCAGAGATCGATCGATTTAATTTTTTTAGTTTAACTAAGTTGTTTAACAAACTGTTTCCAAAGTGATACAAAATTAGAGCACAAAATGAAAATTAAAAAAGAAGAATTTGACACATTAAATTATACTAGACTTAAGGTTTATCTCAAACCACTACAATTTGTGTGTCCATGCTTTCATGCTTTTCCACTCTAATTAGCCTTATATATAGATGACTTACAATGATTCACATAAATGTTAAAGTTAAAACCTCTAACCCAACTCAACGATAGTTCGTTAACTATTGTTACACGATGGATATGTGATTTATATTTTATATTAGTTATTTGAAAATGAGATTTGAATTTTTGATAATTTTGTCTTTTTAATAAATTAATAATAATTATTGATGGGAAGTTGAGCTTGTGATTTGTTGATTATTGAGTAATATATTATGTCAGTTGAACTCAATTTTTATTAACTATAATATTTTGTTATCGAATATATATGTAAGGAATTAGATTACCTCTCACTATAAATAAAAATTAATCGAATGATTTTTTTTTATGCAGTAATCAAGTGTCGACGACAGAAACACATTTTTGTTGTGTTTTCATTCTAATTTCTAAATTGTTGAAACAAATAAATCTTTTGGAAGACCGTGTTTGGTAGTTTGTTAGGTTTGATTTAATTGTTTTTAGTAGAGCTCAAAACGACAAGCAAAACTATCTAATTTCTGCCTATTTCAAGAACAAAGAAATGCCGTTTCACTCTTTCTTTTAAGAGCCTTTTCATACTTGAATTATGTTACATATATATATATATATATATATATATATATATATATATATATATATATATATATATATATATATATATATATATATATATATATATATATATATAATTTCCATCATATTTTAATTATATTAAAATATTTCTTATCCAATAAATTTGAAACATTTAATCTTATTAAAGTTCCACTTTTTCACTCGATTTATTCTTATCAGTTTTGTAATTATTAATTTAGGGTGATTAAATCAGTTTTTAGTATATTTTTATATAATATTGTGTCAATTCAAAAGGTTTTTGGGATTTGAAATGCCAACTACCTGTCCTATGCTCTTCAAAAAGAAAAAAACTTGTCCTATGAATATATATAGTAATGTGAGAGGAAAGATTAAAGCGAAATAACCAATAAACCTAATATTTTTAATGTCAAACATAAAGAACGAAAAAGAAAAACACTACAAAATGTGAATAAAAAAACATATCTTAATAAACGTTTGTCAAACAATTAATAAAAATAAATTATTGATAGGAAATACAAAAAAGATGTTATGATTACATGTCAAACATGATGGCAACCGCCAGTATAGTTCTAATAATATTATTAATAATTTAGCAATGATACAAAATAAAAAAGAAATTATGTTAAATATTATAAAAAAGAAATTATGTTAAAGATATTTATCTTGTCAAATATTAAAAAGATGAGTCTGTCTTTAATATCTTTGAAAAAGATATGATTTATATTTTTTACTATCAATTTTGATTTTGAGCTAGACTTTTCTATTATTTAATATGATATCAAAATTTTTATGAGTTATTTGTCTGGTGATTTTCATTTTTTTTTTTAAGATACAACATTTGGGGGTCGAAGATTTAAATTTATGATCTCAAGATCACTAGGTGTACATTGATGCCACTTGAGCTATTGCTCGTGTTCGTCGGTGATTTTCATATTATATTGTCTCCAAGTGTAAAAAATATCAAAATACTCGTTATTTTACTAATTTTTAATAATTATAAAATATTTGATCGAGCAATCAACTAGATTCGTCATAGCTGACCAAAAGGTTCGTGACTTAATAGTTTCATTATTTGATGGTAATCTAATTTAACACCGTAATCATATGGGTTCAATCTTGAAAATCGTAGTTCTCATATTATTGTAGAATAATAATATTCTCTATATATGATTTGTTGGTCCTCTTTCCAAATTTATACTAAACAAATAATTGTCGAATATGTTTGTTCGATCAGCTGATTTACCTATTTAAAATTTAAAATTATTTTTTAATATTTATTTTCTCAAATACCAAAACAAAATGCACAAATCAAACGGGTCATTGGCGTAGGTTTAAATTGGAAATAATAATAATAATAATAGTGCATGGGATTGATTGGATAGGTGCACGCCTTTTCGGTCGATGAATCTGATTTTTATTTTTTTCTTTCGTTTCAGAAATTTAAAATAAAAAGGAAAAAAAAAACAAACTTTCAAATAGACGGGAAATAAATTAAAGGCAATGTCTGAATAAAATATATTGTTTTAATGAAACTTTTCCACTTTCGTTTTTTTTTCCCTTTCTTGATCTGCTTTGTTTCCACTTTCATTCAAACAATAATAATAACAACCTCCCTCTTTATGTACTAAATAAATAAATAAATCCCTCCTTTTATTTTTCAACATTTTAATGTTTTTTTCAAATTTTATATATTGCCTCCATCGACTACTAACTTCGAAACACCCAATTAGATAAATACTCAAGTATTAAACGAATATAAGTAAAAAAAAAATATTAAACGAATATTAAATAGCAGTAAAAAATACGAATATTAAATAAGTAGATAAAAATTAATCAGTTTAAGACATTACATATTACCCAAAAAATACTGATTCATTGTTGATAATTTGCAAATTTAAGCCCTTTTAGAGGTGAAAGTATTAGATTAATTTCCTTTAAAGGGACATTTTTCATGATAAATGGAATCTTAAATAAAATAAAAAGAGAAAAAATATCTCAAATATACTAGTTCGATGGTCATTTTTTTTGTAGACTTGTTAATGATCGTGTACAAGAAGTACAAAGAAATTTGGACTAATATAAACTTTAATGAATTGGTTAAGATATATTGGTTATCGATTTCAAATATATATATATATATATATATAAATTCAAAAGCTAAATATTCAAACTCACTTAAATCACTATGGATCCAAGAATTTTGGCAAATTACGATCTTACTTAAACATAATCTGCTCTGTAGGTTTTGTTACTGTGTCTTTAAGTTCTAAGAATTTTGGCAAAGTTAGGATAAACTCCATTTCACTTTTTTGAGTCCAACCATATATAAGAATATTGATTCAAATCTACCACATGTTAAGGATAATTTTTTACTTTACATTAAATGAACTCTACTCTCTTTTTTCTTTTTTTTTTAGAATAACTCTACTCTTATTTATAACAATACAAAAGTATAATGGATTTAAGATTTAGGGTGTATTATTGATTGAAGTGTTAATTTACAATAATAGGGTTCAGGATTTGGATTTATCAACTTAATTTAATATAGAATTGGGTAAGAAGTTAATTTTTTAATGATCACTTTCGTTAATTACTTGTCTTATTGTATAAAATTGTCATTGTGATAAAACGCCCACTCTATCATAAAGAGTTGTAGTTATCAATATCCAATTAAACAAATCCGTTAATTATTTTAAACAAAATTGATCGGCTCCTCGAACTCCAAGTACATAAAGCCAAACAATAGTTTTATATTACTTAAATACACGTAAGCCAACCCAAATATAAACATGGTAATTACTTAAAAATATGTATACATATATATAATTTAATTAACTCATTTATTGTCTCTTTTTTGGAGGTGATTAAAAAATTAGCTCATAAGGTAATGGTTTAATAAATTAGGGCAAAAAGCATGCGAGCCACGTCGCAGTTATGTGCCTTATTCCATCTCCAAAGCGACAGTCCCAGTGCCTCATTACGTGGATTTCAACTTACTGTAACATATATTTTTTAATAAAAAATAATTATTATATTAAAATGCTTACATTTAGCCTATGTATATTTTTTTTAGTAAAGTTTAATAATATATATGAGAATTTATTGTCAACAACACATTCTATCTCTTGTTTATATTTGCAACAGAATTGTTAAAATAGTTCATCTATAATATATTTATTTTTATCATTTAACTAATAATAAAATTTAATTTAGAATTTATTTAATGAATCTATCATTAATTTAATTCTATCACTAATAAAACTCAATCACCGATGGAACTCAATTCAGATTTTTTGATATAAATGAATTAATTTTGATTTTGTGTATGGATAAAAATAGTTTGCTTTTTTTTTTGTTATACATGCAAAATTCCATATGTATATGTATTATCGAATGAGTGGGTGATGCAGTTGCTTATCTTATTTTGTGTTAATTTATTTTAACTTCATATTATAAGTTCGAACCTAAAAATTGATATTTAAATTTCATATTATTTGATTTTAATGATAAAACTTATAGTCGTAATGTCGCCACTAATATTTTTCATATAAACTTTTTATCATTAAATTGACATTAATATTGCCAAAGGATATATTAAAATTTAAATTGTAAACTTTGGTGAGGCATTTCATCGAACAGGTTAAGAACAAAGTTTTCAGAAACAGTACAGAATCAATTCCCTTTTTCTGATCCTTCACTACCAATAGTGGAATCCAAGTAAGGAAGAGAGAGTGGGTTTAATGGCAGAGCGGGCAGCTGCCCGTAGTGGTGGTCTGTCAGTGGGCTGTCGGCGTTCAACATCACCGGCTGAAAACGACATGTCGTTCGTGGATGCGCGGGGTTTTAGAAGTAGCCGCCACATCGGCCGTAATGGGGAACAGCTGGGCGCTGAGATTGGCAATTCCAATTCGGCTACGCCTTTTGAGCGCCCACCAGGTGTTCGATAAAATGTCTCTTATAAGTAAACTTCAATTTTTTTAATTTAATTTTTTTTTTTTTGTGTGTGCTTATCAGCTGGATTGCAAGTCTATATTGTTTGCTTTTGTGTTATTGCAACTTGTTTTTTGGCTCTCACTTTTGTGTTCTTTTTAATTTTTTGTCAATTTTGACTATCATCATGTAGTTAACTTCTATTTTTAGATAGTAATGTTTGTAAAGTGGTTTTCTTGTCTTTGTTTGAAAGGTCATAACACACATTTATTTGCAATGGGAACCAATTTGATACAATGTACTTAATAATATTGTGTAGTGCACCATTGGAATTGAAATAGAAAAAAATAACTAAAGTAAAAGAGAAAATAGATGAAACTAGCCTAGATTGACTTAATATTCAATAAAGGGTATACAAATGATAAAGGATAAAGGATGAATTTGTAACAATAATTAAGTTATTGTAAACGACGAATTATTATAATAAAAGATTATGGTAACATATATTTGAATAAAATATGTTATCACACCATGATTGGAAGGATTACTATAGTTGAGAATCTTCCGATGAGTGTTTATAAGCCAACTAACTATTTGACCGTTCAATCAAGAGTTTAAACGTTATAATCCAACTTAACTTACCTTGAAACAAAAATTCAAATGCCTAAAAAAAGTTTAAAAGATATATATATTAATGAGGAACCATTATGTAATGACTTAATGATTAAGAGATATTTCACAAGCAGTATATCCTTGACATCCAAATTAGTCTAGATAATCACGAATATATAAAATAAAAACGAAAGTTAATTAGGTATTGTAAGAGTTATGACAACTGCTTATACAGAAAAAAGGTTGACATTTAACATTGTGAGAGACAATTGTTGAGAAAGATAATTTGAATACGCTTATCAATATTAAAATAATAAATAACCAAGTTCGAAGTAACAAATTATAGCATTTCTTTTAATAGGCAATAAACTTTGTTTATTTCATATTTTATTTGGTTGAAGTCGTGTGTATTTTCTTTTGATGGCTTTTTTCTAGTGGAAGAAATATGTATAGCCTAATGATCATGTTGCCTTTTCGTAAAAGCAACTAAATTTGGCAAGTTGTTATGAGCTATGATTAGGAAAAAATATTATCATTCGCACCAAGTTAGATGAGATTTCCAGCTGGCTTAGATTAGGTTTCATCACTATGTCATTTTCTCAACTTAATTAATTTTATATTCCATTCTTAGGAATTAAATAATTTGGATGATGTAGTTTTCACTTTCAAAATAAAATGACTAAACCCATTACGTATCCTCTTTATATGTATCATGTTTCATTGGATTTAGACTCTTTTGGTTATGATTCACATATTTGTTTAGAGGAAGATGAAATTATATATAGGAAAATAATTTGAGTAAAGACAAACTTAAATTTTTTATTTTATCGAATGAGGCCTAAGTAAAGCTAGTTGATCTAAATATATGAATTTAAACATGTGATTGTGATTTTTTTTTCTTTTTAATATTTGTGAGTATTTAAGTCAATTTACATATGTCGACTATTTTCACGAGAAAAATCATTTGATCCTACAATTTTGGTTGTCAAAAAAATTAGTAGAAAAATAATTATAAAGTAAATTGTCACTATCGATTGAACTTATATTCTTTTGATTATCCTATTCTCTTTATCACAAGATCAATCGATTAATTTTTACAAACCGATTACTTGTGTTTACCTACAATACCCTTATGTCTAGGAAAATATGCATCGTAGTTTTATTTGAAAATATTATTAACTATGGTGCTTCTTGGTATCTTAAATCGTTTTTCGAAAACTACTATACAACCAATATAGTTCTCAATTGAAGAACTTTCATGTAATTTTGTGGTACGCCATACATACACTCCTATCTGTGATGTATCTTTTTCAAAATAAAACGTGCAATACTCAACTTCTAATATGGGTAGGAAAAGTTTATATTGTGAGCTTATTGTTGTGATTGAGCCTATTTCATACAAGTTGACTTATTTGAATTCTTTTTGCAATGAGATCTTCCATTGTCTTCTTGTCCATTGTTGAGTAGATTTGGTCTTTTGTGGATAAATGTATTCATGAATGTGTTTATCCCTTAAAGAGTCAAACAAGGGAAATAGGTTGGAGTTTTCTTGGTAGGGAATGACTTGAGAAACTATGCAAAGACAAAATACATGCACTTTAAGGTCTTTTTGTTTGGTCTTTTAGAAAATTTGTAACTTAGAATCTACTTTTGAAATCAACTTTGATTTCCACTTATCTTTTAGATATATTTGGTGTACATTGATTGTTATACATCTTTCTACCTACTTATCTTTGATATACTTGGTCTCAAACCTCATCCAAATATGGCTTATTGATACAACAATGGAGAATTTTGTTCACTCCTTTTTTTTTGTAGCCTAATGTGGGAATATTTTATTATTGGAAGCTCTCAAATAAGTTTATTTTAGGGCTAAATCTATTATTATTTTTTATTATTTAATCTTAATTGATGTTTGCATAGTTGGTTTAATAATGTAATTTGAAGAAATTAGAATTTAAACCATGTAGTTTAAAAAAAAGGTTAGAATACGTGTAATTTAAAAATTACTAACTTCCAAAAAGTCTCATCTTTTTTTAATATAAAATTGGGTGAGAGGAATCACAAACCCTAATACGATAATATTATTGTTCTTGAATAAATTAAAGTCAAATATTATTTTTTTAGAATGGAACCTGTAATTGTGATGTTGAACTGAATTACCAAACAATGAAATCAATATACTACCGACTCTTTCGATAAAAAAGAAAAAATATTTGTATAATTTATATTATAATGTAATAAACTATTAATAATCCTTCTCGTGAGTAAACCATGACAATCACATACAATTATTCTATCGTCTTAGTGCATTATTAATGGTTTATGATGATGATTAAGACCAAATTTCAGAAACTCCATAATCCATGGAGTAAGCAAAGTTCATAAATACAAAAGAAAAAATAAATAAAAATAAACCATGTACATGAAAATGAGCAGAAATCCATCTTATTTCCAATAAATATGCCATATTTTCGGATTTTCCCCCTTGTATAAAAATCTAGAACATCGTTCTTGTACCCCCTAATTAATGTATTTAGTAATAACTAACTTACAAAATTCAATTAGTTTTAGCTTATTCAAAGTTCAACATTATTTTTGTCATTTATATACCTTGAAAAATAATCCATAGCCACATGGTAATTTGACAAACAAAACATTCCATAAAATATTTGAGCATATGTACAAAATTTTCAACATTACAGCATTAGGTTTTCTAATTATCTTATGAGATTTTGATCATATGGGAAGGTCTCTATTACTTGGGTAAGTGTATTTTCTAATGTAAGAAACTCTTTTTTATTACTGGTATGATAATTAACCTAGTGATCTTGTGTAAAACAGATTTAGTTACAATTTATATTTTAAAATTGAATTTCAGACAATCATCTTCTTGTTTGGTTCAAGCTTTGTAAAAGTGGTTTTGGTACAAAAAAAAAGAAAAGATTTTGATTGATTAATGTTTGATTTCTAAATTTATTACAAACCATTCAAAAGTTAGAGCTGATTTCTTAGTATTTTGATTGATTAATGTTTGATTTCTAAATTTATTACAAACCATTAAAAAGTTATTGGTTTAGCGAATGGTTATTGATTCAAAATTCAAGCATAAAAAAACCCATTTGATTATAATACTATTTCTGGTTTTTGGTTCCTTAGCATTTGATTATAATAGTGTGCTTTTTTTTAAAACTTTTTTTAAATTGTACTTAGTTTCTTTTTTTCTAAACCCTAAATCTAAAAAAACAATTGTAGTTAAATTTGGAGAGGACAATTATATTAGAATTCCCCAAAGGTTCGAATTTTATGTTGAAAGTAAATTAGAAAAATTAATTAAATGAATATGCCCTAAAAATATTCTAATTACTTAATTTTCACAACAAAATATATTTTTTTCTTTTAATTTTTGTAAGTTACGCGAGTCAAATATAAAGAGATCTATGTTTATAATGGTTACCAAAGTGGACATGTAATTATTAATAATAAATGTTTGTTTATGCAAATCAAGTATTTTTTAGCACTGTGCAAATCAAATGTCAGTGCAGGTAGTTTGGCATAATTTTTCTATCTTGGAAAGAATTAAGTTGGAATTGATATTGATGCCTTTTCATGTCTCGTTTTGAAAAAAGGCACATTTTCGGGGATACATTTACAATAATCTCTGGCAATTAAAAACAATAAGTTCGCCCGACTGGGCTTCAGCCCAGCATCTCGTTTTTATGTGGCCCATTAGAGGTCAGGCCTGGGCCCAAATATGTAGCTAATTTGGGCCTTTTGAGCCCAAATAGAAAAGAGGAACAAACTGTTAGTTAGAGGTTGGATCCGCTTCCATCCCTCAATCAAATATCTAAAATTATGCGTATTTAATGAATAATCACAAATATAATATATTTTAAAATATAATAAAAAATAAAATAAAAAATCAGCCACCAACTTTTTTCATGACATTTAATGTAAACTTATTAGTGACAAATCACTATGTCTTTTCCTTCTCTAAAAAACAAGTCTTTGAAAAAAAAAGAATAAAAGAAAAGAAAAAAAAATCCGTATATGTCTTCATTGTATAAGGTATTTACTTGATAACGTAAATGGACAATTAATCTATTTTTTTAGTAGAACAAATATGGTATCAAATCTTTAATCTCAAACGAGACCTTACGTGTCAAATCTGAATGTGCATAGCCTCTCTCCTGCATTCAACTAACAACTGGTTGAAATAAAACCATCTCTAAACGAAGATTCGAAAAATTGTGTATTATTCCTTCAAGGTATTTTAAATTTGTATACATATCATCATAATTATTATTTTAATGTCTATAACGATCTAGCACTTCAAATAATATCATGAGACATGTCATCTGATCTTATAAAATTTGAATGTTAAAAAACCTATCTTAACTAGATGACCAATATAAATTGAAACCACCACACTTATCATTTATCTTCATTAGATCGTTTTCCTTCTTAACCAATTTTCATTCACTCATAATCAATAGTCATCTATCATATTTATACATAACATAACAACACATCACTATCATGACTATTACTCTAATTTTAATCATTGTGAAATAGTTTATTGGTTAATAAAGTATAATCTATAATATAATGATCATCTATGTATAAACTAATTTTCTACATGTTACTTTAACATTCAGAGTTACCAAAAGAGTTGATATCGAAATTATTTAAATTAGTATTTGATTCTCCTTTATTCCAAAGCAATAGCATGGTTCGTGGTCCCGAAGCATGTGCAAACTTAGTCCAATAGTCATAAATATATTTATATATAAAAAATAGCTTACTCTAATTTAATTTTTCCATAATCATTATACATTGATGAACATTTCCTCCTGAAAAGGGGGCTTTTTGTTTTTTGTTTTTTTTTTTTTACAAATTAGAACACACCAGACTAGATAGAAAGCCAGTGGTAAAGTCCTGTTGGAAATTTGGCGTTTGCCCTTTTGCATTCCTCCTTCCCCATAACTATGTCCCCCTTTTTAATGGCGTTCATTTCCTTCTCTGTTTCTGTCTCTCATCACGTGCTTTCTCTCTGCTCATCACGTGACTCTCTCTCTCTCTCTCCAATGAGAGAAAAATTGACTACTGAAGAAAACCCTTTTTCTCTCAGTCTCTGCAAAGTCACAATCCCCTAAGTCCACCCCTTTTTCCCCTTTAACCCCCTTTTCCCAAATATTTCCTTTCTTTTTTGACTTTCCATTTGCATTTTCAGCTCAGATTCAGCTCAATTCATCAACCCTTTTAACCTTCTTCTCTATCTCTATATGTAAGCTTTCACTCATGGGCTGTTTTCAGTCCAAAACCATTCATCTTCCTTCCCCTGATGATGATCCTCCCCCACCTCAGCCCAAGCCAGATCCAGGTATGGTTTTGTTCACACCCATTTTCATTTGCTGATTTCTGGGCTTGTTTTTGCTTTTTTTGTTGTTGGGTCTTGAGATTGGTGTGTTTTTTCTTTGTGGGGTTTTTGTTTTGAAGCTAATGGTGAAGAATTGGAAGAAGGGCAAGTTCCTGTGTTCAAGGAGTTTGAGCTTGGCGAGCTTCGAGGTGCCACTAATGGCTTCAGCTCTGAGTTGATTGTTTCTGAAAGTGGAGAGAAAGCTCCTAATGTTGTTTACAAAGGCAAGCTTCGAAATAATCGATTGGTTGCCATTAAACGTTTCTCTAAGCAGTCTTGGCCTGATCCTCAACAGTTTGTGGTAATCTATTTTGTTTGTGTTTAGAATCAGTCTGTTGATGAAATGTGATAATGGGATTGATTTTGATGTTGGTTTGAGTTTGTTTTTGTGGTGTGTTTTTGTTGATTGCATGTGGTTTTGAACAGACTGAAGCTTCTGGAGTTGGTAAACTGAGGTTTAAGAGATTGGTTAATTTAATTGGATGCTGTGCAGAAGGGGATGAGAGGCTGTTGGTGGCAGAGTACATGCCCAATGACACTCTCTCTAAGCATTTATTTCATTGTATGGTTAAATAGTCTTTTACTTGTTTTTTACTTTACTTTCATTATCTTTTGAGTATATGTGTTTACTTCACTCTTTACTGTTTTATTTCCTAGTAATGGAAGTTTTTGATATCGTTTAAACAATCATGAGTTGACCTCGTGGTCAATGGGGGCTCAATGAACCAAAAAGATAGTAGTCTCTTACCTAGGAGTTAAATTTTCATGGGTTTCTTTGACAACCAAATGTAGAATGGCCAAGGGGCTTGTCTTGTGTAAATAGTCAAGGTGCTTGTAAGCTGACCCAAATAATTACCGATATGATATCTTTTAGTGATTTTGTACGTTGAGCGTGTTCTCTAGAATCATTCTTGGCATTTATTTACGAAAAGGAAGATGCCTTGATGGTACATTGTAGAATATCAAAAAGTTATAATTGAACAGCTCATGGAGTCTGAAGTATTTAAATAGCTTGGAAATTTATATACAATAAGCTTTAATTTGAAATATTTTATGACCATAGTTATGAAATTCGTAATTAACACAGTTTTAGTAGAACGAGGGTAATATTGAAACTTAACATTTTAAGGGGATGAAAATTGGAACAGTAGAAACGGCTAGGTTCTTTAGAGTACTGTTGCAATCCACCCACGAACATATGAATGAACCAGCATATATATACATACTTATATCCGTGAGTGTTTGGACAACTTACCTCTTGGAAATATAATTTCAAAGGCATATTTCCCTTGATGCGATGAAGAGCATTGCCTCATTGTATTTAGACTCATTGTTCAACTTCTTGAGAGTTTCAGATTTGTATTTACGTTATTATCTCATTGCAAAAATGAACTAGAACCTAGAACTTGACCCAAAACCTTTGTAACACTTCCATCTTATCAATGAAAATGTTTTCGTTTCCTATCAAAACAAAAACAACATTGTCGACTTGTCTTGGAAAATTCTTGTTTGGTCAGACTTAGGATCTTCATTATCTTGGCATTGGGATTTTCCTTTCCCATTCTTTTTGAACAACTTTCCATTACACTGCAGGGGAAAAGCAACCATTTCCTTGGGAAATGCGTGTTAGAGTTGCATATTATATAGCACAAGCCCTCGACCATTGCAGCACTGATAACCGAAAAATATATCATGATCTGAATGCGTACAGAGTTCTTTTCAATGAGGTATACATTTGAAGAATGTTAATTTTTTTATAGCATTTTTAGACTATGAACTTTGGTCTACAATGAATTGTTATTCATTGATGCCTAGTTTTTGCTATCGATAATGATTGCTTTAATGTTGGGCTATAATTTTCTCATGGCAGGACGGGGATCCTCGGTTATCTAGTTTTGGTTTGATTAAGAACAGTCGGGATGGAAAAAGCTACAGTACTAATTTAGCTTACACTCCACCGGAATTTCTACGGACGGGTATGCCATTAGAACATCTAAGCTTCTTGCCGAGTTCTTAGAGCCCTTATGAACTTTTATTATGATTTTAGTTAAAAGAAAGGCATGCCAAATGATTCTGTGGAAAATTAGATGCTTAGATTTTGTTTCTTTCAGGCAGGGTCATTCCAGAGAGTGTGATCTACAGTTATGGAACCATTTTGCTGGACCTTTTAAGCGGGAAGCATATTCCTCCAAGTCATGTATGATAACGTTTATGGTTTATCTTCTTCGTCCTCGAATGTGTCTGTTAATTGATGAATCTTGAATAAAAATTGTATGAAATATGATTTATAGATTGATTTTCGCAACCCCTTAATCTGGCTTTGTCACCTCTGTTCTGTGTGCAGGCATTGGATTTGCTAAGAGGGAAGAACTTGTTGCTGTTAATGGATTCATCCTTGGAAGGGCAATATGGAGATGATGATGCAACTCAGTTGATTGATCTCGCATCAAAATGTCTACAATACGAGGCAAGAGATCGCCCTGATATAAAACTTGTTCTTTCAGCAGTGTCTCCTTTGCAAAAGCAGGAGGTAATTTTTTTTTATGTTGTTGACTTAACCCGAAAACTATCAGTGGTGTTGTGTTACTCTAAACTCTTTTCTTCGCGCACACAAGTTTTCTTAACGTTGATATCCTTGTTATCCCAGGTTGCATCACTCGTACTAATGGGTTTGACAAAAACTCCAGTGGTGTTGCCAACTATGCTTTCGGCCCTCGGTAAAGCATGCGTCGGGATGAATCTTACTGCTGTACATGATATACTACTTAAAGTTGGCTACAAAGACGAGGAGGGTGCAGAGAACGAAGTGCGTTAGTTTCTCCCTGTTTCTCAATCTCAGTGAATATATAAGTAAACTTGCATTACATTCTTGGTTCTGTATGTGTGGGGAAAAACACCCCAATAACCGCAGGAATATAAGCAAGAAAATTAACCAAGAAATTAAAGGAAACAACAAAAATGAACAACACAAGAATTTACGTGTAAAAACTCCAAACTAGAGAAAAAAACCACGGGAAGAAAGAATTTCTACTATGTGAAATATTGTTTCAATCACAAAGAATTCTCTTCCCGACCCCAATTACAAAAACTCACTCTTCAAAGCTTATATTAATCACAACTTTTGCTCAACTTTCGTATACAAAAGTTAGTACGCTTGCTTAAAGTGATTCAAATTGAGATGCCTTGAATCCAAGCCCATTTGCCCCTTTTATAATGAGTGGAGCACATCACTTTCTTGCATCTTTCCAATGTGGGACAATTTTCCCAATACTTTGCCAAAACTTTCCACGTGGGACAAACTTTATTAATATCTTGCCAAATTCTCAACAGTATGCACATCATAAGCTAACTTCGAGGAGCCGAGATGCTTCGAGAGACAAATGAAGGTTTTAAGTTACTAATATTAAAAACTTTGAACTCAGTAACTTGGAGGGTATCTCTAAACGTCTCATGCCCTAATGATTTGGGCCACCCCTTGAAGTTTCCAATACCCATTGTTATAAGAAAGGAAAATATAACTCCTTTATAGAGTAGCTCTTTTCTTTCAACATAATGGTATGCTAGTTAGAACTCCTTTACTCATGCATAGTGAATGCAAAACTAAGAAGTGTGCGAAAGCCGATTTGAACACTCACGAATAGTAAACAAAAAGAGAAAACTTGGAGTGTAAATTTTTTAATGGCATAATAGTAGCCATAATGGGTCAACCTAACTATCATGAGTTTGGTCTGGTGGTCAAGTAAGGGTCTTAGAAATCTAGAGGTTATGGGTTCAATTCAAGATGGCCATATATATATATGTGTGTGTGTGTGTGTATATATATATATATATATCTAGGAAATAATTTACTACGGATTTTCTTTGACAACTAAATGTAGGGTTAGATAGTTGCCTTGAGAAAATAGTTGAGGTGAATGTAAGCTAGCCTGCATATAGAAAGAAATAAATAGCATGATTGTTTATCTTATGTTAATGAATGGCTGCTTGTGTTCAATTTTTGCAGCTTTCATTCCAAGAGTGGACTCAGCAAGTGCAAGACATGTTGAACACAAAAAAGTTTGGGGATATTGCATTCAGAGACAAAGATTATAAAAATGCCATAGAGTACTACTCAAAGGTGCTTTCTATTTTCTCGACTTTGGAACTTTGATATCTTGTCGCGATATGGTTAATGTAGCATGGGTAGTTCACGTGCCCGATGCATATCATTGATTATGCGATTCGAAATTCAGGACCTTATTCTATGTAAACATTATGATCACCTTTGAAACTGCAGCTAGTATCAATGATGTCAGTTCCTTCTGGTACTGTCTTTGTGAGGCGAGCACTCTCCTACTTGATGGTCGGTCAACCAGAACTCGCATTAAGAGACGCGATGCAAGCTCAGGTTTGCTTGCCTGAGTGGCCGACTTCCTTCTATATGCAGGCTCTTGCCCTTTCAAAACTAGGAATGGAATCGGACGCGCAGGACATGCTCAACGATGGAGCCTCCTTCGAAGCGAAGAAGCAAAACATTTGGCGCAGTTGAACGGGAATAGAAGATCCAAGCCGAGGAGTCGATTTTTTTGGCCATAGTAAGTGTTTGGTCAACTCCTGATAAAGTTAGAGGAACAGTTTCAATTCTATATATGTATAAAGAGCATACATCATAGAAGAAACTTCTTGAGTTCTGTTTGGTGTTTGAACTTAATGTTCACTAGCAAATTGTTGTCATATATATATATTTGGTGATATAGAGATGAAATGAAGTAAACAGAAGAAAAATAGAGAGCTTTGGAAGTAGAAAAACTATAACATTGATTATGTTAGATTTGACTTTTGAGGGGGCTTTTTTTTTTTTCTCTACTATTACTATTATTATTATTTTAACATTTTAAAATAGTTTTAATACTTTTTTGTATAGGGGGCTGACTGCAAATTAAAGATTCTCTTCAACTTTTGAACAAAGGAGGAGACAGAGCAGATAGAAGGAATAAACAGGCAGAACCCCAACTATTATAAAGGGACAAAATGATTAAAAACAAGTGTAAGGGTTATTAAAATATAAGAAAAATAGTTTAGAGGGTTTCTATATAAAATTGGTGGTTTGCATGGATCTTTTTGCAATTTAGCATTATTTCTCCCCTTTATCTAGTTTCATATCTCTTTATATTCTGATGAAGAAAGAAGGAAGTTTTAGGGTGTTTCCTTTTATTTATGCTTAAACTTGAGGATAATATACTTGGCTTCTAAGGAATGTATTTTTTGCAATTTCTTTCTTTTGTTTCTAAAAAGATTACAAGTTAATGTTCTTATAAAAATATAAAAATACTACCATAATTTAAAATACATTATTTATTAACTTTCCCTTTTGAATTCTCAAATAGAAATATTCCACAAAAAAAATTTCTTAAATGGAAAATGGAATGTGGTTCCTACCTCTATATATAAAAACAATATAAAAGTACTGCCATAATTTAAAATACATTATTTATTAAATTTCCCTTTTGCCTATGGGTCAGTTACTCTAGTGAATGTGATTCTGATTCAATTGGCTGAATTCATGTTAATAAAATTTAAGGTAAAATATGTATGAGTTTAGCCTATGTAGTCATTTTATTTATGAATTTCCTTTAACATTCAATCAAATGTTGTAAGGTTAAATAATTTATTCATGACATTAATTAGTTATGTGTATATAAATTGATTAAGACATAAACGGATATATATAAAAAAATATATATATATATATATATATATATATTCAAATTTCGAATATTATAAATAATATTTTATTAAATGTATGTTTTTTTTAGTACACATGTAAGTTCTTTTTTTGAAGATAAATGTAACTTATTTTTTAATTGCAACTTGTAGATTAAAAATTCTCTTTTCTTGTTTGAACACGCGAAATACGGTCTACGGTCAGAAAACAGGCCTTTTGATCCCCGCGTGGCACGTGCGAACTTATCACATGGTGTATTCTGTTTTCTAATATAGTATACATTCAGTATATATATGATTCTATATTTCAAGTAAATATAAAATATTTATATTCTTGCACGACACAATTTTTTATTTGATTTGGATTCCATAATACAAAGTAGATTTTATCATACAGAAAAAAATGTGATCAATTAATGTATAATTTATTGATTTCTTTACGGAAAAAGTATAATTTAGTGTTACCATTTAATATATCTACATTTTCGTAATTCATTGACCAATTAGATATATTACAATTTTAAGTTGCACGTGATAATTTTTTAAATGATAAATTATATATATATAATTATAAATTGTTTCATACATTTTTGCACTGAATTTAAATCGTCAAATTATAATTTCAATATAATATTGAATTTTATAACTATTTTTCCACGTCAATTAAATTTATTAAAATTCACATTTATGTTAAAAAATAGTTAATATTTTATTTTAAGCTTAAAAAATAATAGATTTTATTATTTTTAATAAAATTTATCGCATTAAAATTAAATTTTATCTCTGATTTTTAAAAATCGATGCTCTTTAGATTTTTCTCAATTTATCTATTAATAGACCAATTACTCTTGAATTATAAAATTTATAAGAGTTATATCATTTTTATAATTATAAATATAAATAAGGCAAATATATTTATTAGTATACATTGATGAACTTATCTTTAACCTCAAATGATAATTTTATCATTCTTCAAAAAAAAATTCCACATCTCCAAGTCAACAATTAAGCAACAAAATATCCCTAAAAACATTATTGCAATAAAAGAAAATTTATATGAAAGTTAAGATAAATAATCCAACAAAAATAAGATAATTACATTTTGTATTATAAAATAAAAAAAACAAAAAGAAACCAAGAAAAGATAACCTCATGCAAAGAGAAAGTTTCAAATATGTTTGTAAACAAAATATAGAGAACTATATATATAGTAGGAAAATGTTACCCAACTTTTGAACCTGAAAAATTCATTCATGTACTAACCTCAGATGATAATCTTATCATTATTCACACTTTTTGTCAGATCTTCAAGTCAAAGGCAACAATTATAAAAAAAAGATCGCTACAAAAATTATTTCAATAAAATAAAAATTAGATGAAAGTTAAGGTAAATAATCAAAACTTATTATAAAACAAAACAAAACAAAAGTAAATCCAAGCAACGAGAAAGTGTTCTTGTAAACAAAATGTAGAAAACTATGGATTGAAAATTTAATTTGTTATTTTAATTATAAAATAAAATGTCAAATAAAATCTATAAGATTTGATAAAAATATTTTATTTTCTACTCTTTATAAAAATCTTTTATCTTCTAGCTTAGTCATAAAATCTACGAATTTAATAAACATATTTTATCTTTACGGATGAAACTAAATGATATAGTAAATATCCTCTACATTATTTGCATTTAATTTTTTTTTATTCCATGTCTTCATTTGATTATTGAAATATCACATCTTCTAGCTTAATCATAAAATCTATAGAGATTTGATAAATATATCTTATCTTCTACGGATGAAAATCTAAATGATATTGTAAATATCTTCTACATTATTTGCATTTATTTTTTTTCTATATTCCAATAAATGAAATTTAGAGTACGATTTATGGAATAAAATCGTCTAAAAATGATTTTCTCATTAAGCCACACTTTTTAAGGTAGTATGATATATTCCAATAAATGACATGTTTGTAATTTAGAGTATGATTTAAGGGTAAAATTATCAAAATATGATTTTTCCTTTAAGTCACACTTTAACGTAGTATGATGTGATATGATAATTGATATTGAGTCTAAAAGAAATATATATTAATTGAACATTAAAGACCAATCTCTAGTATATCTATTGTTATGTTAATAATATTGCAAATAAACTAAGTTTTTTTTGTTAGTTTTATATTTTTTAAAAAATTTAAGGATTCAAACGTGTAATAGATTGGTTTACTTTTTTTGTTTGTTTTTAATGGAAATAGGTTGGTTTACTAAATTATACATAATAGTAGGAAAACTCTACTCCCCATGCTAATGAAAAGTTATATAGATTAAATAAACATATATCTTTGTTTAAAAAAAACATATACCTTATTGTAGGATCCAAAGGCAACACTAGAGGGGTGAATAGGATTCGCCAACTTTTTAGTTATTTAAAAATATACTTTTACAATCTAAGTTTTGTTACTCTAAAATCACCCAACAATAAATTATAATATGCAATAATTAAAATCTCGAAAAGTAAAAGTTAAGGAAGAGGAAAAACAACGAAGTTTATAGTAGTTCGAAAATCCTACTCCACTCCCCAATACTACTTATTGAGTATTTTACTATGCGATCCTCTTGTGGGTGAGAACCAAAACGACACGACCTTTTTTTTCTAGGCTAAAGAGAAACCTAAATTCTTTTCACGGGTTCAGGATTAAATCACTACTACTATTTTTTTGAAGGCTAAAGAGAAACCCAAATCCTTTTACTGGTTCAAGATTAAACCAATTGCGTTTTCTCACATGTACCTACACCTTAATACAAATCTCAAATAACAAATAAAAATTAAATCTTACAATATACTCTGACAGCTTCTTCACAAAATTTGCAATACACCGATTCAAGAATGTGTGAAGCAAAATGAAACTTTTTGAAGCTTTGAGAATGATAATGTTGTTGTCTATTTTTGTTATGGAGGCTGTGAGTTTTATATAGAGAAGATGAAAAGGTGGCCGTTGGATTTATGGCAAAAAGATTGACGGACGAGATTTGATGAAGATATGATAAATGATAACCATTGGATTTAGGACAAAGGTGTATATGGCTAGGATTGAATGATTAGAAGATGAAATGAGTTTGGGTTAAAAATAAAACAATTTGAAAATGAAAAACTCGTTTTTTTTTTTCTTAGGCGATTTTTCTTCAAATCTTCATTTGTTCATATCTTCTTCATTTTAACTCCGATTTGCTTGATTCAAATGAGTTGTAATCGTCTCTCCAAGCTCTACATAATAAACACTTAAAAGACTCCAAAAATACCAGTAAACAAAATTCGAGTTTGTTATCATTAATATTAATTAATTAAAATTAATTAATTTAAGTAGGGGTAAAAAAGCCAACAAAAAACAATAATGTTTATCATATATATTGAAATAAAAAATAATTATGTTTATTTAATCAATTGAGTCGATGACACAATTAGCTACGTAGTTCGAAATTAATCAATTTTCACTCCACACCGAGTGGGTCATTTCCTCCCCCTTGTACTAAAAAAAATCAACCGTGTTTAATTTTTACATATATTGAAATAAAAACAATTATATTTATTATCTGAGAAGAAACGCGTTTCGCGACATCAGGGATAAATTTAATCAAGGCCGGCAATATATGCGGACTTTACAATCGGTTTGTTTTTAATTATATATTAATATTATTTTCGTAAGAATTATTTGCGTTTGCAAAAAAGGGAAATAAACATTTAAATATAAAATCGTATTTGTAGGGTCGTTGATCCGATCAGACAGTATTACGCATTACCCGCTCTCTCTAGGTATGTCGCCTCTTCCTTTGAATTTTTCTTCGTTTTTTTCTCCTTTTTCGCTTTGATCGATTATTTCTCTGTTCTGTTTTTCACCGATACGAGTTTAATTTTCGTATAATCTGTTCATGATCTATTGATTTTGTTTTTGACGGTTTTGGTAAGAAATTCACGATTCGCTTTAATCGCGAAAGGACATGGAATTCATCGTCAATCAAAAGTCAATTTCTCTGACAATCTGTTCATGAACTATTGATTTTGATTAATCGCTGTCAAGATTTGAAACCGGGGAATTCAAATTTGAGCTTCTAGTCGATCGGCAGGGTCTTGGGATTTAGGATTTGGAGATGTTATGGAGGTGAGTCTCTGGATCATTCAACATGGTGTTAGATCTGCTTACAAATTCGCGATTAATCGGAATTTGGTTCAGCGGGGTTTTAGGATTATGAATTCATTGTTTGGGGGGTTTTTAGTCACAATTAGAGATAATATAGTTGTTTGACGTCCAGTTTTCTTCAATCTTGGGCAATCATCCTGTTGGAAATTGAAACCATGCTTTTTTTAAAAAAAATTTAGTTCAATTTTTAGGAAAATTTGGAATCATGCATTTACTCTGTCACAATCTGGAAATAAAGTGGAGGATATAATTTTTTTTTTTTTTTGATACATGATCAAATACCAAATGCATTTTGTTAAGAAAAAAGAACAACCATCAAAGAAAAACCATAAAGAAAACATGAGACAAGAACATAGAGATGTACGTGATTTACTAACGATGTGTTAGTTACGTCGACGGACAAAAGATTGAACGGTTTATAATTCAGAGATACACGATTATAGAATGTCAGACTAGGGTTTTAAGAGAGTTTATATAGTCAGATCCCAACTAAGTAATCGTGGGGTATCATAATTAAGGAAAATCTTACACGTCTCTTTCGTGAATTGTTTTTTGAGGGTCTGCTCCAAGAAATTATGCTCCGCCTGTTATTTAGCTGATTTGCCTTGGTGGACATATAGCTTATCGCTAAGTTTTCTATTAAAGAAGTTTGAGAAAAATATATTTTTAGTCCCTAGATTTGGGGTTTAGTTTCTATTTGGTTCAGTTTCAGAATTAAACACTTTTGCCCCTACGTTTCAATGCTCAATTTTATCCATCTTGTATTTTTTGAGTTTACTTTTAAACTTGCTTTTTAAAAAAAATTAAATTCACGTCAAGACTAAAGTAATCAGTTCATCAAATCAATATATTGGAATTTAGAATATATAGTCATCATTTTAGTCAACATTCTCTGATGTAACAATTTTGTTATCTCAAAGCTAAATTGAGCATTATTGTTAAAAATGTTTGATTTTGAAACATAAGGACCAAAAAGAAACAACAATCAAAACCTAGGGACTAAAAGTGTATTTTTCTCAAGAAGTTTTTCGTAATGTGTTGTGTGAAGGGAACTCATTGGGCTATTTTTCATTTGCTGTTTTTTTAGAATTCTGTTTGTAATTAGCTATTCTTAAAACTGCATTTTTAACCTCTTTTCATTTAGCTGCGATACTGTAATTGTTGTATTCACAGTAGTCTCGAGTCTTGACTCATTGCTAATATAAAGGCATTGCTTATGATCACTATTATCCATTTAAAGAGAGATTCATTTGTGATCATTATGGCTGTCAACATTTAAATTCTTTTTAGAAAGTTAAGATTGTGCAATTTGTATCAAATTTTTATGGCTCTGATGTGAATGTAGAGATGAATTGAAATTGATCGGAATACATTTCTAGTGTAGTGTATTCCATAATTATGATACGGGCCCAGTGATTAAGTTTGTGTACTCTAGACGTAAGAAGCAGGGGAGTGCTTAGGTGTTAGCATTGGTTAGTTCGTGAGGAGGTTGTAACCGAATTAGAGTATAAATAGTTTAGGCGGGAAAGTGGTTAGGCATTGAATTTCATTGTGTTAGGTATCTCTTTTGAGATTGGAGAGTGAGGAGCTCTTGAACTCCTTGTGTTCTTGGCAAATTGTTAATAAAATTGGTAGAATCTACCAATTTTGGTATCAGTGCACAATGATGATCGACGATGACCGGGAAATTGGATCAGCGTTTGAAATCGGTGGAGGACATCGTTGAGGGAGTGGCGACGAAACAGCAGGAACTCGAATTGCAGATCAAATCGCAATTCGCAGATATGGAAGAGAAGCAAAACGCAGCGGAAGAGAAGCAGAGAGCAGCGGAGAGGCGATTGGAGATGAAATTCGACGCGGTCAGGGAGGAGATGCGAACTCTGTTCTCGCGACGCGAAACAGAGGCGTCCGACGAAATCAATTCAGCGATAGCGAAGGGGAAAACGATTGTATCGATCGATTCAGGACAAAAGCAATCGGAGATTGGAGCAATTCCGCGGGAGATTGGCGTGAATTCTGGAGATCGGAAGGCGATGGCTCAAAGTTCGGGTGAAGCGGTATTGTTCTTCGCGATTCGTAGCATAACTGAATTCGTGCTCGACGAACAAAGATCAAGTTCCGTTGTTCGATATGCGGCTTCGTAAGCTTGAGGTGCCGGTGTTTAAGGGAGAAGAAAACGAGGATCCGGTCGGGTGGTTACATAGGGTAGAACGATATTTTTTGGTGAATCGATTAACCGAGAGTGATAAATTGGATGCTGCAATCATGTGTTTGGAAGGAGAAGCGTTGGATTGGCACCAATACGAGGAAGATCGTTCGACTATACATTCGTGGAGTGATTTTCGGGTGTTGTTGTTGGAACGATTCCAACCGACGTCGCAAGTTAACAAGTATACTAGGTTGATGAAGCTGCAACAAGTTGGAACTGTGCGCGAATATCGTCGTTTGTTTGAAAAATATTCGATTGGATTGAAGGACTTAAGCGACAGCTTGTTAGAAGGGAAATTCGAGAGTGGTCTTAAAGAGGAAGTACAGAGCGAGTTGAGGAAATTGCAGCCGATTGGGTTGAAAGCAAAAATGTTGATGGCCCAACTCATTGAAGATGATGAGGAAATTCAGGCGAAGAAGAAAACTGGTCCAGTAGCAACATCAAAGGAGAAAAATAGCGCTACATCATTCTCGTCTAGCTCGTTGGTTCAAGTGGCTCGGGAGGTTCGAATTTGCGATCGTTTACACTATCTCTTGGCGTTCGCATAATAGCAATTCGACTACCATTAGCCCAAATGTTTCCTGTATCGGGGCCGTTAAAAGGTTAACTGATAGTGAAATTCGTGCTAAGAAAGATAAGGGCCTTTGCTTTCGTTGTGATGAAAAGTTTTTTCCGGGGCACAAATGTAAAAAACCGGAATTGCAGGCATTGCAAGTTTTGATTGTAAGAGATGGAGTTCCATCGCTAGAGCCGGAAGCGGTTGTTTGTGGCCCAGAGGAGGTTGCGGAGGGTGTCGAAACTGTGAGTGTTGAAGGAGATCATGAGATGGCAGCCTTATCCCTGAATTCATTGGCCGGGCTTAGTTCGCCGAAAACGTTAAAGGTGCGTGGTAGTATCCAGGGATTGGATGTAGCAATTCTGGTCGATACAGGAGCGACACACAATTTTATTTCAGAAGAGGTGGTTTCAAAATTGGGTTTGGTTGTGTCCCCTTCTGACGAGTATGGTATTGTGCTAGGGCTGGGGTTGGTAAGAACGGCAGGAGTATGTAGAGATGTGGTGCTCCAGTTGGCGGAATTACGGATTGTACATGATTTTTTACCATTGCCTCTGGGAAGCGCGGATGTTATTTTGGGGGTTTCGTGGTTGGAAACCTTGGGGACAGTGGAGTTTGACTACCGAGCTCTTCAGATGAGGTTTGCGGTAGGACAGTGGAGCGTGTGTTTGCAGGGTGATCCTAGCTTAGTTAAAGCCCAAATCTCTTTGAAATCTATGATGAAATCACTCCGGACTGAAGATCATGGATTGTTGATTGAGCTTAACTTGTTGGATGTTCAGGGCAAGCCAGAGATTGAGCTAGCATCATCAGGTGATTGGTTAGGGGTTCCTCCCGAATTACATCCCCTGTTGTCGGATTACTCCGTGATTTTTGAGCCCTTGAAAACTCTTCCTCCTCATCGGAACTGCGATCATGCCATTGCACTTTACGCTGGTAAGGACTCAGTTAATGTGAGGCCCTATCGGTATCCACAATTTCAAAAGAATGAAATTGAGAAGCTAGTTCGGGATATGCTGTTAGCAGGCATTATCCGCCCTAGCACGAGTTCATTCTCGAGTCCGGTTTTGTTGGTTAAGAAGAAGGATGGGAGCTGGCGCTTTTGTGTGGATTATAGAGCGTTGAACTTGGCCACTATTCCAGACAAGTTCCCTATTCCGTTGGTGGACGAATTATTGGACGAGTTACATGGTGTAGTGATTTTTTCTAAGATTGACCTGAAGGCAGGTTATCACCAAATTCGGGTGAAACCGGCAGACATCCCGAAGACGGCTTTTCGAACGCATGAAGGTCATTATGAGTTTCTGGTAATGCCGTTTGGGTTGAAGAATGCGCCGGCAACATTTCAGTCTGTGATGAATGAAATTTTACGTCCATACTTATGTAAATTCGTATTAGTATTCTTTGATGATATTTTGATATATAGTTTATCGATGGCAGAGCATATTGAACACTTGACGAAAGTGTTTGAAGTGCTTAAGACCCACTCGTTTGTGGCTAATGCGAAGAAATGTCATTTTGGGGTAACTCGCATCGAGTACCTAGGACATTTCATTTCGGCGGATCCGGCAAAAATTGAAGCGATGGTGAGGTGGCCTAGTCCGCTGTCCATTAAAGATCTTTGCGGGTTTTTAGGGTTAACCGGGTATTATAGGCGTTTTGTGGCTAATTACGGGATGATGGCATTTCCGTTGACTCAACTACTCAAGAAAGGGAAGTTTGTGTGGTCAGTTGAGGCAGAGGATGTGTTTCAACGTTTGAAACATGCCATGATTAGCATTCCTGTACTTCGTTTGCCAGATTTCACTCGGGTATTTGTTGTCGAGACTGATGCTTCGGGGATTGGGGTTGGCGCGGTATTAATGCAAGAGGGTCAGCCCCTTGCTTATTTCAGTCGTGCTTTACCAGTTACGCACCGTTGCAAACCAGTGTATGAAAGGGAATTGATGGCCATTGTCTTTGCCGTTCAATGCTGGAGAGCGTATTTACTTAGTCAACATTTTATAGTGCGAACGGATCAGAAGAGTTTGAAGTTTTTGTTGGAACAACGTGTGGTCGTGGAGTATCGTATTTGGATCACTAAGCTGTTGGGTTACGATTTTCACATTGAATACAAGAAGGGGTTGGAGAATTCGGCAGCTGATGCTTTGTCTCGTTTACCATTAGCTTGCGAACTGGGCATGTTGAGCTGTGTGTCCGGCATCAACACGGACGTGTTCCTGTCGCAGGTTAAAGCGGATCCGCATCTGATGGTAATTTATACAGCCCTGTTGGATGGTGCGTCTGTTCCCAAAGGGTTCTCATTGCATCGCGGGTTGTTGTGTTTTCATGGCCGATTGGTTTTACCTCTGGATTCCCCAACTATTCCTTTACTCTTACAAGAGTTTCATGCGGGACCAATTGGGGGTCATCATGGTGCGCTTAAGACGTATCAACGACTTGCTAAGGAGGTGTATTGGGCAGGTATGAAAAATCGTGTGCGATCATTTGTGGCTGAATGTGCTATCTGTATGCAGGTTAAACATTTGTCGTTATCACCGGCTGGGTTGCTGCAACCTTTACCGATTCCAGATCGGATTTGGGAAGATGTGTCTATGGATTTCGTTGAGGGATTGCCTCGTTCGGATGGGTTTGACACTATTCTGGTAGTGGTGGATCGGTTGTCCAAGTATGCTCATTTTATTTTGGTGAAGCACCCTGATACGAACCCGGGCCCGCTGAAGGTTTACTCGAGGCGGAACAAGACATTATGAAATTAGTTATTTATTAATTATATTTAATAGTCTTTAATTGTAATTCAGTTGTATTGGGCTGATGGGCCTTATTAGAGTTATTACTAAATTAGGTCATCTTCTAGGTTTACTATATATAGGATATGTTAGGCCTCTAGCAATTCATTCAAACAGTTGTCGTCTTGTATTTGGCTCTTTGAGAGATCCTCTCGAGAGATTATCTTAGTTCTTAATAAAATAGTGGTAGATTCTATCATTTTGGTATCAGAGCCATTTACCGATCCGGGAATGGTTACTACGAAGATGGAATCCAGGATACAAGAATGTGAAGGAGTGGCCGACTTGGCGAGGAAGTTGCAAGAAACTAATGTGAAGATGGAAGCGATGGAGGAGCAGCTGGGAAAAAAGATAGATTCCCAGGATCTAAAGTTTGAGTCGATAACCCGGAATTTAGAACTAATAATGGAATCGATTCGGGTGACAAAGGGAAAGGATTAATGACCGAGAGGACGGAGGGGAGGCAGGCGCGCGCTGCTGCTTGCTGCGAAGGAGAGAAGCCGGAGGAAGCAGGGGCGTCATCGGGCAAGCGCGCGGTCGGGCAGGAGCAGTTGGCGCGCGGCGGCGGCGGGCGGCGTGCGGCGCGTGGGGCGGCGCGCGCGAGAGAGGAGCGGTGCCGTCGCGGACTCGTCGCGAGCACGCGTGGGGCGGTGTCGGGTCGGGCGAGACCGAGCCGACGAGGGCGGGCGCGCGTGGGTACGGCAGCGAGCAGGGCGCAGGTCGGACCGGGCGAGGCTGGCGCGCGATGATAGCGCGCGTCGGGCGATGTCGGCGGCCGCGGCGAGTGGCAGCGCGGCGCGCGCGCTGTGGCAGAAGCGGTGTCGGGGGAGGTGCAGGCAGGCGAGCGGCGGGCGCGGCGCGCGCGCGCGCCGGCGAGGCGATGTCGGTCGGGCCGGGGCCGGCCCGGACGTGGGGACCGAGTCTGGTCGGGAGGTCGAACTGGGTGAACGAGTGGTTTGGAACAGGTCAATTTGGGATGGGACGGGTTTGACCGAGAAACGGGATTCCCGAGGCACGGAGGGTGCGCAACGGCCACGAAGGCCGAATGCGCATGACGTTTGGAACAATCGCGGGCGAAATCCATGGCAGCGAGACCGTGAGTGCGAGGATTGGGGAGATAGGCAGGATCAATTTGAAAGGGGCGGACCGGGGATAGGCAGTAGGGATGGGCCAATGTTTGATCGGAGGTTACGAAAGTTGGAAATGCCGGTGTTCAAGGGTCTAACGGATGAGGATCCGGACGGATGGTTATGCCGCGTCGAAAGGTATTTCTGGGTGAATCGGCTGACGGGGCACGAAAGAGTGGATGCCGCAGCTTTGTGTATGGAAGGAGAGGCACTAGAATGGTTACAGTATGAGGAGGACCGTGCTCCGATTGCTTCGTGGGAGGAGTTTCGAGAATTGTTGTTGCACCGCTTCCAAACTACGATCAATGACAACAAATATGCAAATCTTATGAGTTTACAACAGGTGGGAACTGTGAAAGAGTATAGGCGCCTGTTTGAGAAGTATGCTAAGGGCATACGCGATATTAAATCTTGCGAGTGCGTTGGAGGGAAAATGGGAAAGTGGATTGAAGGAAGAAATCAGAAGTGAGATGAGGAAGCTGCGACCCGTGGGTATTCAGGATAAGAAGTTCATGGCTCAGGTGATTGAGGATGACCTTGTTTTTCGAGCTCAAGTAAAAGGGGTAGGATCTTCTTCAGCAGTTAAGCCATCTACTAGCAAAGATAGGAATCGGGGGCTACGAGCACGAGGACGACAGAAATACCAACTGAGAACTATAACCCTAACTTCCCTGCAGGCCGATGACCACAAGTACACCGCCCACATTACCCTATAAACGTTTGTCAGATAGTGAGATTCGGATCCGTAAAGATAAAGGATTGTGTTTTCGTTGTGACGAGAAATTTGAGCCAGGGCACCGTTGTAAGAAGAAGGAGCTTGTGCTCTAGAGATACGTGTTGTAGAGGATGGAATTACCGAAGGGACGGTTTACGCAAATGACAAATGATGGGGATATCGGTGACACAGAGGATGTGAGGACTTAGCAAATACTGTCATTAAATTCGATGGCGGGGTTGAGTTCACCAAAAACGTTGAAAGTCACAGGATCTATTCAAGGTCTTCAGGTAGTGGTTCTTATCGACAGAGTGGAGCCACCCATAACTTTATATCTGATGTGATCGTGGCTAAGCTGAAACTCCGGTGGAACCATCGCATGATTATGGTATTATGCTGGGAACAGGCAAGTCAGTAAGGGCAGCAGGAATTTGCAAAAATGTGGAACTACACTTAGCAGAGCTTAAAGTAGTTAACGATTTCCTTCCTTTACCCCTGGAAGTCTTGATGTGATCCTAGGGGTAGCTTGGTTGGAGACCTTGGGGAAGATTGAATTCAATTTCCGCTCCTTGCAGATGCGATTTGTGTTGGGCTCATGGGAAGCCGAATTACAGGGGGATCCACGCCTGGTTAAGGCGCAGGTGTCGTTGAAATCTATGATGAAATCCTTACGACCCGAGGATCGTGGGGTCATTAGTGGAGTTGAATATGGTTGAGACCACAGTCTTTGAGGTATTGAGACGAAAAATCTTCCCGACTTAACTCGGGTACCCAGTGAATCGCACTCCTTAATTAATTCGTGCTCACCCGTGTTTGAGTCACGATTGCAGGATTACCACCACAGAGGAACAGGATCATTCCATCGAATTGATGGCGGAAGCGGATTCCGTGAATGTGCGTCCGTGATCGATATCCGCAATACCGGAAAAATGAGATTGAAAAATTGGTGCGAGAAATGTTACTCGGCGGGATAATCCGCCCCTAGCACGAGCGCATTTTCGAGTCCAAAGATCTTTGCTAGTGAGGAAGAAGGATGGTAGTTGGCGATTTTGTGTTGATTACGGGGCTCGAATCATGTCACCGCATCGATAAGTATCCCATTCCCTTGGTGGATGAGCTTCGGATGAACTTCATGGAGCGACGATTTTTTCCAAAATTGATTTGAAGGCGGTTACCACCAGATTCGCGTTAAACCTACGGATGTGCACAAAGCAAAGCGTTCGAGAACCCATGAGAGGCCATTATGAGTTCGTTGTCATGCCTTTCGGATTGAGAAATGCTCCACCACCTTCCATCTATTATGAACGACATTTTGCGCGCGTATCTGCGTAAGTTTGTGTTGGTTTTCTTTGATGACATTCTCATTTACTGTATGACCATTGGGGAGCATAGGAGCACACGCTCGGAGTTTTGGAGGTTTTGATTGAACATGCGTTTGTGGCCAACGCCAAGAAATGCCGATTTGGGTTGCGCCGTGATCGAGTACTTGGGGCATTTCATATCTCTTTGAAGGCGTGTCTGCGGACCGGCAAAGATCGAAGCAATGGTGGGATGGCCGAGCCCCGGGAATATTAAAGAATTAAGGGGATTCCTAGGTCTCACGGGATACTACTGGCGATTCGTAGCTAACTATGGATCGATGGCTTTTTCCTTGACGCAGCGATATCAAGAAGGGGAAATTTGAGTGGGGCTAGGCTGGCCGAGGATCGCTTCGAGAGAATGAAACATGCCATGAGCGATGTTCGATCCTTCGACACGGATTTCACCGAGGATTTGTGGTCGAAACCGACGCTTCAGAATTGGAGTGGGTGCGGTGTTAATGCAGCAAGGCCAACCGATGGCATATTTTAGTAGGGCTTTGCCGATCACTCATCGCGTTAAGCTTCGTCTATGAGCGGGAGTTAATGGCTATTGTGTTCGCCTGCTCGGCGATGGAGGGCGTACTTATTGGGACACCATTTTATTGTACGCATACGGACCGAGAAAAGTCTTAAATTTTTACTAGAGCAATGGGTGGTGGATGGTGATTATCGATGGATCGCTAAGCTTATGGGGTATGATTTGCATTGAGTACAAGAAGGGTCTTGAGAATCGAGCGGTGATGCTCTTTCCGGATGCCTCTATCTGGTGAGTTGGGAATGCTCGTGTGTCGTGGCGGGTTAACACACAAATTGTGTTTACGCAGCAGATTAAAGAGGATGCAAAATTATCGCCTATTTTTACGGCTCAAAGGTGAGGAGGGTCCACCAGGTATTCATTGTGGGCGATGTTTTGCTTTACAGAGGCGGAGTTAGTGTTATCACGACGTCACCAACGATCCTCTATTATTGCTAGAATTCCATGGGGGGCTGTCGGTGGACATTTTTGAGTCTTAAAACATATATCGTCTTGCTAAGGAAGTTTATTGGCAAGGGATGAAGGCTCGTGTCCGCGCCTTTGTGGCGGAATGTTCGATCGTGTGCGGAGCCAAACACTGTCATTATCTCCAAAGCAGGATTGTTCTGACCATTACCGATTCCCGAACGAATTTGGGAGGACATCTCCATGGACTTTGTTGAGGGTTTGCCGCGTTCGGAGGGGTTTGACACTATTTTAGTCGTGGTTGACAGATTGTCTAAATATGCGCATTTCATCCCCCTACGCCACCCCTTCACTTCCTTATCCGTGTCTCAGGTTTTTATAAAGGAGGTGGTGCGCTTACATGGGATACCGAAAAGCATCGTGTCTGATCGGGATAAGATTTTCACTAGCTTACTGTGGGAGGAAATGTTTAAGGCTTCGGGAACGAAACTTCGCCGCAGTACTACATACCATCCTCAAACGGATGGCCAAACCGAGGTTGTAAATCGCTGTTTGGAGTCCTACCTACGATGTTTTGTGATGACTCAACCGAAGGCATGGTATACATGGTTGTCTTGGGCTGAATTCAGTTTTAACACATCGTTTCATTCGTCCACAGGCATGACGCCTTTTGCGATCGTTTACGGTCGCCCTCCGCCCTCGATTCTGGGATATGATTTCGGAGCTAGTCCCGTGGCGGCAGTTGACTCGTTGATGTTAGAAAGAGATCGAATGTTGGATTCTTTGAAGGCTAACTTATCGCGTGCACAGTAGTCCATGTCGGATCGCGCAAATGTCAATCGCCGCGATGTTCAGTTTGCTGTTGATGACTTGGTTTATATTAAACTCCGACCTTACCGACAATCGTCTCTGGCACGGTTTAAACATCCCAAGTTAGCACCCCGATTTATTGGTCCGTATCGTGTTTTGGCACGGGTTGGGCCAGTGGCATATCGGCTCGAGTTGCCTCCATCAGTGAAGATTCATCCGGTTTTTCATGTGTCCGTCCTGCGGAAGGCGGTGGGTTCTTCAGTGTTAGTTCTGGCTACGCCGTCCATGGTGACGGAAGATTTGTGTGTCGTGGTTTGCCCTAAGGCTGTGTTGGGCATACGGGAGGACCCGCTCGAAGGGGGTTCGCGCCAAGTTTTGATCCAGTGGGAGGGGTCCACTCCAGACGAGGCTACGTGGGAGGCCGCCAGGGATCTAGAGCTACAGTTTCCTGACTTTCACCTTGAGGACAAGGTGGCTCTTTGGGGGGGAAGTATTGATACGAACCCGGGCCCGCTGAAGGTTTACTCGAGGCGGAACAAGACATTATGAAATTAGTTATTTATTAATTATATTTAATAGTCTTTAATTGTAATTCAGTTGTATTGGGCTGATGGGCCTTATTAGAGTTATTACTAAATTAGGTCATCTTCTAGGTTTACTATATATAGGATATGTTAGGCCTCTAGCAATTCATTCAAACAGTTGTCGTCTTGTATTTGGCTCTTTGAGAGATCCTCTCGAGAGATTATCTTAGTTCTTAATAAAATAGTGGTAGATTCTATCACACCCTTATACTTCGCTGACTATTGCGTTAGTGTTTATTCGGGAGGTGGTGCGTTTGCACGGTGTTCCACGAAGTATTGTGTCGGATCGTGATAAGGTGTTCACTAGCTCGTTTTGGGAGGAATTGTTTCGCGCCACGGGTACGAAACTTCGGCAAAGTATGACATATCATCCGCAGACGGATGGACAGACGGAGGTTGTTAATCGTTGTTTGGAGTCATATTTACGCTGTTTTGTTATGACTCAACCGAAACTCTGGTCTAAGTGGATTTCTTGGGCTGAATTTAGTTACAATACGTCTTACCACTCATCAGCACGTGTCACACCATTTGTGGTGGTCTATGGTCGCGCACCCCCACCCATTTTGGGGTATGACAGAGGGCAAAGCCCATTGTCAGCAGTGGATTCTTTATTGGTTGATCGTGACAAGATGTTGGCTTCTCTTAAGGCTTCGCTTTTGAGAGCGCAACAGATCATGACTAAACAGGCCGATGGGAAACGACGAGATGTTCAGTTTGGGGTTGGGGACTTGGTGTATCTGAAATTACGACCTTATCGGCAGCTGTCTGTGGCTCGGTTCAAGCATCCTAAGCTTGCTCCACGTTTCATTGGGCCTTACCGTGTGCTGGCCAGGGTGGGCAAAGTCGCTTACCGTTTGGAGTTGCCAGAATCGGTGCGCATTCATCCCGTTTTTCATGTTTCGGTGTTACGAAAGGCGATTGGAACTTCGTTACCGGTATTTCCAGTCCCTTCAGGGTTGCAAGATGACTTGGGGTTTGTGTTTCGGCCATTGACGGTGCTTGGTATGCGTGAATCGGCTACCATACCGGAGGATCGTGAAGTGTTGATACAGTGGGAGGGCGGCTTGCCGGAGGATGCAACATGGGAGTCTGCTAGCTTCATTCAGACTCAATTTCCTGATTTCCACCTTGAGGACAAGGTGGTTCTTTGGGGGGCGGGTATTGATACGGGCCCAGTGATTAAGTTTGTGTACTCTAGACGTACGAAGCAGGGGAGTGCTTAGGTGTTAGCATTGGTTAGTTCGTGAGGAGGTTGTAACCGAATTAGAGTATAAATAGTTTAGGCGGGAAAGTGGTTAGGCATTGAATTTCATTGTGTTAGGTATCTCTTTTGAGATTGGAGAGTGAGGAGCTCTTGAACTCCTTGTGTTGTTGGCAAATTGTTAATAAAATTGGTAGAATCTACCAAATTATTGAACATAAAATAACCTGCTTAAAACTGTCTAAAAGGCTGATGAATTTCATTATCTTAAAGCAGGGTCAGTTCTGTGGTCTGACTAGATTATGCATGTTCTGGATTTTTTTTTTTATATATGGCTTAGAAGAATATAGAGAACCTTATCTAGTTTCTGGTTCTTAATCTTACTTAAACATGCTATCTATTAAAAAATCGACATGTCAGTACATTTTCCCCCAGGTAGAATGGGATAAATAGAGTATTGAATTAGTTGTGCAGCTTGTGCTTTTCTCTTTCCCTCTGTTATTCTTTTCTCTATTCTGCCTTGGATTTCCTATACTTTAGACCCTAAAAAAGTTCGAGTTGATCGGGCTCGAAGCCCCACAGAAGTGCACCATGAGTGAGTTTTGTTTGAGTGCATTAGAATGAGCAGCTTAGTTTAAAGTTATAAGATCAAGGTCCATACCTCTTTGTACTGTTGTTTAGTAATTATTTTTGAAACGTTTGTTTTTTATAGTCTGGTTGAGTCAGGTTGCTGTATGGATAATGACTATGTATTTTTATTAAGTCTTGTTGCTGGGATGTTGACAATGAAGAGCGTAACCGAGAATAGAGTACCTCCTTAATTTGTTTGGATATTGTACCCAAATCTGCAGTTCTTCTTATTAACTATTGTAGTATATACACGTTTTTTCATACAAAATCTGCCCTCAATTTTAGTTGACATCTAAACATCATTAATATGTAGCAGGGTTTATGTTTTTCGTATTTGGGCTTATTTTGTAATAGAGTCTTATGAGATTGACACTAAATA
The DNA here is from genome assembly GCA_036507275.1 of Sicyos edulis. Taxonomy (NCBI): domain Eukaryota; kingdom Viridiplantae; phylum Streptophyta; class Magnoliopsida; order Cucurbitales; family Cucurbitaceae; genus Sicyos; species Sicyos edulis. The sequence goes on along the minus strand of CM071857.1, from coordinate 1,727,532 downwards.
AACTCTTTTAAAGCCCTAGTCTCAGTTGATCGACATTTTGTAATCTTGTATCTCCGAATAATAAACCGTTCTCTCCTTTGCCCGTGGACTTAAGCTAACACAACATATCGTTAGTGAACCACTTTGATAAGACCCATTTAGGAGTAGGATAAGGAATGACCAATCCTATTAGGAGTAGGATAAAGAATGACCAATCCTATTAGGAGTAGGATAAGGAATGGCCAATCCTATTAGGAGTAGGATAAGGAATGACCAATCCTATTAGGAGTAGGATAAACAGATTAGACTATAAATAAGAGAGGATATAAAAGTAAGGGGAGATTGAGAAGTATTGAGATATTGAGTACTAGGGCTTGAGAGTGATCTCAAGATCGGGAGAGTCGAAGTACCTTTAACACTTATATTTAAATATACATTTGGTTCTTATCACACTCAAACACGTAAGCTTCTGTGTTCTTACAGTTTTCGTTGATTGTGGTTTCCGTTTTCTTAACAGTCTGCATTCTATTTTCTGTTATACATGTCCAGTGCTATTAGTAGTTCATTACTGCTTCTGGATCACTATTTGTTTACCTAGAATAACATATTGATTCACTCGCAGAACACAAAACAGACTGCCATTATATGGATACAACAGTACCTGGAAGGAGTGCTTCGGAGGAAGTGACTCGTGAGTCGCTTATTGCCATTTCTTACTCGGAACCAGAAGCAGACCTCTCTTCACCGCACTCTGGAAAGCTTAGTAGCGAGAACATCAATCTGGTCAACGGGACAGACCACAATCTGGTGAACGGGAAAGAATACGATGGAGAAGAGAAATATAGATCTGAGCTGATTGCTATTTCTTTCCTCGAGTCACCTGAAATCGGAAGTGTACCTGTGGGCGAACTCAAGGGTTAGTGCCTCGACGTCCATTATCATAATTGTATGCGTTTTTACGTAAAAAGGATGCTAGTCTAAGTTCATGGACGTGTTTTTGCGACGTATGCAATGCTGTACATGTTCTTTGTTCTTGTAACATAGACTCTAGCATGGGTTGTGAGTACTATATTGTTGAAACTTATTGGTGTGTGAGCCCAATGAATGAACTTAATTATGAACCCTTAGTACTCAGCTTTCTTCTTTTACATATTTGTCACTTTTAATGTAATATCATAACACGATACATTAGTTATTGTATATATACACGTATGTAACACATTGTATGATAACTTTGAACCAATTATTTGTTTAGTGTAGTTTATATAGATGAGATATTTGACGTCTATGCTAGTTATGCTGGATTGGCCATAGTTTGAGTAGTTTGTTTTTGATCTTTTAGTATTAAAAAATGTTCCTAAAGAATTTGTGTTTTTTTAGGGTGTCCAGAAAAAAAAAAAAGATTTTAGTCGAATTTTATGTTCGTTCTATTTGATACATGATTTTTTAGAAGTTTTTTTTTTAAAAAAATTGGGAAATTGGAGCTTCACTCTCCTATACTCGGGATACTTTGAGAAGAGTATTCTAGTTTAAGCGTTGTCCAACGGTTGGAACTAGAGATCTCTAAAAAAAAACATGTCTTGAAGTCTCGAGCCGAAGAAGGTTTAGTTTAATTTTTGAATTTAAAAAATAACTATTTTAACTTTTACATTTATTTATTTTTTAATAAATTAATACTACATTATTTTGGAAAAACAAATGGTAAGTAGATATTATATTGTAAAAACCAAAATGACATTTAATAGATGCATTTGGTAAGGTTTGCTATAGTATTAAATGGATAGGAAAATGAAAGAGAATTAGCTGTTTTGCAAAAGTATGAGGCTAACAAGAACGAAAATCACAAATAAGCTCAACTTTCAAATAAAGAAAAATAAAGATGAAGTTGTTGTGAAATCTAGCTATATTTAGACGATAATGAAAGCAAAAAGGTTAAGAAGATATTTGACTATTTTTAACCAGTTGTAACTAATGCTTTTTTTGGTTGGGAGGATTCGAATCAATCATCTGTTCATCTGTTGGTCGTATGAATATATTTAATGTCAGTGAACTACTATTCTTTTTCACTCCTATTAAAGAACAATATTTAGATTCTTACTAGTATAAGTCATCCTTACTTATCTTTATGAACACACTTTTTTGGCTTAGAAAAACCTGGGCAAAGACAAAGAAAAATGTATGGTCATAAAGGTGGGTCACTTGGATCGTTCCTATTAAAGACCAAAGTATTGCTCCTTATTAAATATGCTGTATAGAAAATTTATTTTTTTAAAAATATTTATACACTTACTAATAAGTATTTATTAAAAACTCACTATTATTTGTGAGATATAAAAATGATATTTAAAGGTGCGATTCATTTTAATACTCACAAATAAGTCATATATTCTTCTAAAAAAAAATAAGCCATATATTCGTGCAAGTACCTATGCATTAACCTTAAATATATAATAATTGAAAAAAAATCTCTAATTATTTTTCAAAAAAGAAAAGATGACAATGTTAGGATTAGGCAATCAACGGCGATCCTCGGCAGTCTCTCAAAATTACCATGAAACCGGCCGTAGACGATTATTTCCTCCGATTATATAATCTTCGGAGTGAAACTCGAATTAAAGCTTTGGAGCCAAAATGGCCGCGGCAAACTTGATGAGAAGAATCGGTACGGCCGTCGGAAACCGAACGTCGGGCGGATGGTACGATTCTCACATGGCGGCGGCTTCACGCGCCGTCGCCGAACGGATTCCACTGGTCGATTTTGTTCTTGAGGTCAGAGATGCTAGGGTATGCTTTCTTCTTACACTCTTTACTCAATCTCTTTGTTTCTTAGTTTGATTTCGAATCGGCACTTCAAATGTTCGTTGAAATTCCGGTTCATGACGAGTTCGATTTGTAGTTCCAGTTCGTTTCTTGTTAAGTTCTTTTTCGGAATCCTGGATTTATTTATTCGTTCATGTGGTGGTTCGATTAATTGATGTGAGAAGAATGAAGTTGTGATGAAAATGGAGGATTATGATTATTTTTCTTTATTCCTCTCGGTTTTATTGCTTTGTTTTGTTATGTTTTCAGATTCCGATGTCATCTGAGTATGAAATCTTGAAAAGTTATTCACCATCAGAGAAACGAATCATTGTGTTGAACAAGACGGACCTAGCGGATCGGTTTCAGACAGAGGTTTAGAACTTCTGTAACTTCCATGTTTTTCTGTGATTTTAGCTTAGATTTGACTGCTGGAGTTGCTTTCATGTCATTCTGGATTTCGTAGGTCATCAATGTTGCTTATATGATTTGCTAGCAATGGATGTCTCCTAGTTTTTTATTCAACGTTATAATGAAAATTTTATGGGATATTTGAGGAGTGGAGCAGAAGACAGTAGCTACAAATGGAATATCTGTGGGATGAAGTTGATCGTTTGCCCTTATTGCGATCTATTATAGCCTAGGGGTTTTATAATTTTCCATTGTTATGATTTTCACATAGCTAGCTGAGTGACTTCTTACTTCAGTTTCTCCTCCTTTTGGTTTAAGTTCGATATCGAGTCACCTTTTTGACCTTGAAATTATCTTTGGATTGGATATAGATACTTATTTGTATCTTATTAAAAAAGAATTACAGTTTATAAAAGACAGAAAGAGGATATGTACTTGAATATCATTTTACATTAATCGATTTGCTACACATACCATTTATAAGGTCATTTATTCGTTTACAATTTGAATCATATTTAAAAGGATGTATCAGTGTGTATCCATTGTTTCACATGTTTATACTTCACTCTTTTAATAGGAATGGACAAGATACTTTGATGATCACAACTGCATCTCCTATGGTGTTAATTCCCATAACAAGGAGAATATTAGGGAGGTAAAGAACTAAGACATAATCTTTTTGTGTTCATTTTGCTATCTTGTTTGAGCCACTTATTTTCCTTTTTCTTTCTGGCTTAGATATGCTAGTGATGGTTATTGTAAGACGGCTTTGAAATGTATGCATTTTTCCTCTAACCTTATTTCTTGCAAAGTTAAGTGCCAACTATATGTAATTTGTACTTGCCACATTTCATTGGATACTTTCGCACCATGGAACTAACCATTAGTTGTTTAATATTTTAGCTGGCCTCGAAGTACCCAACAACTCTCCACTCTTTGTCTGTTTCTTTTTCCTCTATTGACATCCCCGAGTCTTCTATCTTTGCTTCTATGTGGAAGGCTAAAATTCTAAGAAGGTGAGCTTTTTTGTATGACAAGTTTTACTTGGGAAGGTTAACACTTTGGATTGTGTTCAAAGATACTTTTTCCTTTTGTACCCTCAATGGTGCATCCTTTGTAGGAGATATGAGATTGAGGATATGTTTCATTTGCTATGGGAGTGCCAAGTTGCTGTTGACTTGTGGGATTGTTGGAGGAGCTCGTTTGGAGTTAGTGGGGTGCCCAGGCATTCTCAACTCGAGCAAGTTCTCTTGCATCCGATGTTAGGAAGAGTGGCGAACTGTTATAGAAGGCCAACTTGCAGCATTGCGGGGGATTTTGGCTGAGAGGAAAAAAAAAATTTTAGGGATAAAGAGAGGTTGGGTGAGAAGGGTTGAGAGATTGTTAGTTTTGATGTCACCTTATGGGCATCGACCACTAGGGTTTTTTGTCACATGACCTTGATCTTGTTCTTTTGGTTTGAAGTTCCTTTCTGAAGTTAGTTTTTTAACTCCCGCTTCTTTTGGGCATGTTTTTTTGTATTCCCTTGTATTCTTTTATTTGTTCGATGGAGGTTCAGTTTATGTGTGTATATGCGTATACGCGTATACATACATGATACATTATTTATTTATACATATACATATACATATATATATAGATATAGATATATAGCTGGCCTTAGTTGTTGGTCTAATAGCAATTGGCAATGGTTCACTTCATACAGTTCTTGAACTTTCTTCAAGCTAGAGTTAGAGAGTTGAAGAAGAGTGGACATTCTAGTCATGCCACAACAATGATGCTGGTTGGGATTCCAAATGTTGGTAAGTCGGCCCTTGCCAACTCTCTGCATCAAATCGGGAGAATTAGTGCTGCAGGTACATCTCTTCAATTGCACATAATTTGAGTTTTGTAGAGCAGTTGATCCTGTGATTTTGTGGATGGATGATGATCGAATTGCTATTCGTGACATTTTGAAGAACTGATCACCTCACAGAAAAAGGGAAGTTGAAGCATGCTATAGTGAGTCCACAGCCTTGTGAAACAAAAGATATCAGCAGCTTGAAGGTATGCCACTTTTCTCAGTTGTTGAGGTGTTTATTCAAAATTTTACATTACATATTTCAATTTGAATAAGTCTTAATGGAGGGCAGTTGTTCAATTTTAAACTTGTGGTAGCCAAGAAAAGAACTCGAATTGAACTACTAATTTGTACTTTATTTTTGTTAAGATTTTGAATTTCCTTCTTAAGTTGCTTTGAATTACAGATAGCTAGTCATCCCAATATTTATGTGCTCGACACCCCAGGCCTTTTTCCTCCACAGATTCTCAACATCGATGTCTGTTCCAAGCTTGCTTTAACAGGTATAATATATTGATATTCTCTTGATGATACTTAGTTTCTTAGGCCCAGAGAGAAATATTGAATCTAATGATGGACTAAGTAATTTTGTAATTATTCGTTAGGTCAGATTTTACGAGTTAGAAATCATTTTTGTAAGCTCCTTTCCTTCTATGTTTGGGCTTTAATTTTATATGTCCACATATTCTTTCATTTCTATCTCGATGAAAGCCGGGCTTTATATTAAAAAATGGTATATATTAGGTAGAAAATTCATCCATCTTCCTTGCCTAAAATTATTCAAGCGAGTTAAAGATACTTAAACATGGTCTCCAAGGGGTGACACAATGGTGGAAGACTTGGGCTTTGAAGGTATGTTTTGCTTCCTTCAAGGTCCCAGGTTCGAGACTCACCTATGAAATTACGCCTTCGATGTCTCCCAATGCCTGGCCTAGGGACAAACGTGGTTACCCTTGTTTCAAAAAAAAAAAATGTGTGTTTTTTTTTCTTTCTTTCTGGTGTAGCATTCGTTCTAGTTCCTCTCAAGATGATTAAGAATCTTGAAACTATTGAGTTCTTTTGTTTTGTAGGGGCAATTAGAGACATCTTAGTGGGGGAAAATGTACTTGCACAGTACCTTTTAACTATTGTGAACTCAAGTGATAAATATAAGAAGTGGGCAAATTTGTCTGCTGCCAACTGTCAAAGCTCGTTGGAGAGTTCAAATTCCTCAAATTCAGAGAAACAGAAAAGAGGGTATCCGTCTGATCACACGCAGGTATCAGCATTATGTTATGTATTTATACCGAACCTAATTCGTGCAGGTTTATTTAGCATTTAAAGTCGTTGTAGATGCATTTTATTTAGTTTACATACTTTTTCCATCTATTATTACAAAGAGGACACGCCCTTGGTTGATTCCTTAGCAAAGTTGTGAGTGTTAGGCTAGCTTATACATACCTCAACTATTTTTATAGGACAACCGTCTATCTAAGAATAAATTTTCTATGAATTTCATTGACATTCAAATGTTATAGGGTCATGCAGTAGGTCTCGTGACAATATTCGAAGTGTGTGCAAGCTGGTCTAGACGGTCATATAGAAGAAAAAGATAACCGTTTGACTCTATTATATTTGGTTGTAAGCGAAATCCATAAAAAATTAATTCTTAGGACTTTAAGAGTACTTCCATTAAATGCTGGAAATGTAGTGTGCATCCAAACACTCGTGTATATATATAAAGAAGTGATTTTTTGGTACAAAGATAACACCTTTCTTTTTGTTGTAGTTTATCTTATTTTATTTCTAATTAGCAGACATTTTTGTGATCCACGTTGGAGGTCTGGAGTTCATATTTATTTTTAATAAAAAATTGTTTCTTCCTCAAAAAAAAAAAGAAAGAAAGAAAGAAAGAAATGATATACTCTGGTTGTACGTGCAGGACGTTATTGTAAATGATGTTCGAAGAATTCTTTTCGAGACTATATCATGTTTTGATGGTAATTTGGAGGATGAAAAGAACATGGGAAACCTTATTGAGTCACAATTCCTTGCTCTGCACAAAGCTTTGCACGTTCCTTTGGAGTGTACCAATGATGCTTCTATCAAGGTGGCTTCTAAACTCTTGAATCTTTATCGTACTGGCAGGCTTGGTCGTTACACACTCGATTCTTTACCCCCTTAATACCTTGTAAAATTATGCTGCTTCATAATTTTATTTTATTTTCCTTTTAAGTATTTGTTCAACTTAGGAATAATTATAGTTTTTTTTTCAAAAAAATAATAAGTGATAGTTATATCGAGCTTGGAGAGACCAAGGCAGATGAGCTTATTTTAACCAAAATCTAGTAAATGTTTAGATAACTTTAAGTACGTATGCGTGTGTATGTATAATGAGTTATATTTGAATTAATATGCTTATATTTGTGTATATATGATAAAACGGGTGAAGTCCAAAATGGGCAAACATATATGAAACTGAACTTTGAGAAACTGATGCCAACCAGAATAACTTAGGAACATCAGTGGCCTAATGATCAAGCGTCATAAGAAAAATTGAATAAGTCGAGGTTTTTTTTTTTTTTTTTTTTTTTTTTTTAAATTTTCTTTTATTTTAATTAGGGCATTTTATTCTTTTGAGTTGAATGGATAGTTACACATTTCTAGTAATGAAATATGTATAAAATTCAGTTGAGCCCGGCAAGTCTTTTGGATATAATATTTTGTTTAAAGTCTTATAATGAATTTTGTTACTTTTCAATGAGCTTTGATACAAATAATTAGTTATGAATTTGAATTTGAAAAATACTTGCCACCTTATTTCAAGGAGGATCTCTCCTTATTCATAAGGAGATAATTCAAGAAAAATGCATAACCTTTGGGTCAATATGAATTTTATGAAAGAGACTTCTTGCCATTATGTTGTAGGGATGTCTGGTAAGCAGCTTTGCATTAACAAAATAGTGTAGTAGCTGAGCGCAAAATGTTCAATAGAAAGGCAAAATTTTACACTCTTATTTTATGTATATAAATTTCCAATTTTAAAAATTCAAGAGACAACAACAAAAAATTCAAGAGACGAATTAGATAAAACTTTTAATTTTTAATTTATGAAAATATATTTTGAATTTAAGACAAATCATGAAACAAGTATCTTCAGTTCTCTTTTCTTTGCCTAAAAAATAAACTCTTTAACAAAATATAGAGTACAATACTGAGATTAAAATGGTAATTAGCCCACTGGGCCATTATGAATGAATTATGATATGCTTTTCTTCCAAAAAAAAAAAAAAATGGTTGACCACAATTTTATCCTACTAAAGAATAAGATTATACGATTCCCTCCAGAGTTAAAAAAGAATATAATAGAATCAAGTTAGATATCCGAATCCTCTTATTTTATTGAGCCAAAAAAGGGGGAAAACATCTCAGAAATTCTCAACCATAAGATCATGATTAATCTCTTCTAAGCCTTGAAACTATTGGTGGATATTTAGGTGGCTAGCCACTCATCTTATTTTTAATTTTGAAAAATAATTATTTAAAAGAAAAAAAAAAGATGATTAAGATTTGACCGCTTTAGTGGCTGCAACGCAAAAATTTTTCTTTTTATAATAAAATTATTTGGGACAACCAAAATATGTTTCCCTACTAGTGATACATGCAAGTATAATTGGGTGAGTTAGTTCAATGGTAAATTAATAGGACAATTACAAAATTACCAAATGATTGGTCAAATTTCACTTTTAGTATAATTGGGTGGAATATTGCAAATAATGAAAATACGTATAAAACTAGGTTAAGCCTGGCAAGTCTTTGGGATTTAATTGAATGGCCTCTCTTTATCTCTTTCCAATTGAATGGCTCAAATGGCAACCTTATCTTGAATCCCAAAAAGAAAAAAATAAACAAAAATAACAAAACCCGATGATTTTGACCCAAAAATTGTTGACACAATATCTTCTACTACTTGATTGCAAATTATCCTCCCAAGTCCTATATGCTGCAAACAGCTTCTTCCTTATGTTCATCAAGGCTAAAAATCCTTTCAAACCAAACCACTCCAAAACCCAGTCTCAAATTCAACCAAAAACCATACCCTATCTTTCCCCTCCTACCAAAAACCACAAAATGGACACAACTGACAGAACTTCAGCAACTTCATGCACAAATGGTAGTTACTGGTTTCATCCACCATAAACCATCACTTAACAAGCTCATTGCCCATTTTCTCTCAATGGGCTCGCCTGGTCTTGCCTATGCTCATTCAGTTTTTTCACACACTCGAGAGGAGTTAGATATACTTACTTGGAACACCATGTTGAGAGGCTTTGTGAATTCTGACATGCCGAGAACGGCACTCCGATACTACATCGATATGCTTCGATGGACGAGCAATGTTCCTGATAGATTCACATTTCCTTCTCTGTTAAAGGGTTGTTCCCTTTCATTGGAATTCGAAGTTGGGAAGATTCTGCATGGCCAAGTTGTGAAGTACATGCTTGATTCAGACCTGTACATTGAAACCACATTGTTAAATATGTATGCCGCATGTGGAGATTTGAACTCTGCTAGGGTTTTGTTTGAGAAAATGGGTCATAGAAACGAAGTTGTATGGACTTCGATGATTAGTGGTTATACTAGAAACCATTGTCCCAATGAGGCTTTGCTTTTGTTTGAGAAAATGGAAGAAGATGGGTTTAGCCCTGATGAAGTGACAATGGCGACACTCGTATCGGCTTGTGCCGAATTGAAGGATTTGGGTGTTGGAATGAAGCTGCATTCTCGAATTCGGGACATGGGTATGAGGATTTGTGTTGTTCTAGGGAGTGCTTTGGTTGATATGTATGCTAAATGTGGGGAGCTAAGAACTGCAAGGGAAGTGTTTGATCATTTATCTGACAGGGATGTGTATGCTTGGTCGGCTTTGATTTTTGGTTATGTTAAGAACAATAGGAGCATAGAGGCTTTGCAATTATTCAGGGAAATGGCTGGTGGCTTGAACATGCGTCCGAATGAAGTCACAATTCTAGCCGTGGTTTCTGCTTGTGCTCAATTGGGTGACTTGGAAACAGGAAGATGGGTTCACGACTATATTGCAAAGACTCAACAAGATCCATCGGTTAGTTTGAGTAACTCGTTGATTGACATGTATTCGAAGTGTGGAGAAATAGATGTTGCCAAACGAATTTTCGATTGCATGTCGAAAAGAGATTTGATCTCATGGAATTCTATGATCAATGCTCTTGCTTTACATGGCCTCGGGAGTGAGGCTCTTGCTCGGTTCCATCTAATGCAGATGACAGACTTCCAACCAGATGACATAACTTTCATTGGGGTACTTACTGCCTGCAGCCACTCAGGGTTGGTTCAAGAGGGCAAGAAGCATTTCCATGAAATGAAAGCTTTATATGCCATCAGACCTAAGTTGGAACATTATGGATGTATGGTAGATCTTTTATGTAGAGCAGGGCATTTGGCAGAAGCTCGGGAATTTATCCGGGCAATGCCTTTAGAACCAAATGGTGCAATATGGGGCTCTATGCTCGGTGCTTGCCGAGTTTATAACAATATCGAGCTTGGAGAGGAAGCAGCAAGATGCCTGCTTGAAATTGAACCAACAAATGATGGAGTTTACATTTTACTCTCAAACATCTATGCAAAAAGGCAAATGTGGAATGAAGTGAAAAAGATTAGAGAATTCATGAATGAGAAAGGAATTCAGAAAACACCTGGTAGCAGTTCAATTGTCATCGATAACGTCACCCATTCGTTTCTGGCTGGAGATTGTTCTCACCCAGAAACAACTGAAATATTTATGATGCTTAGACAAGTTAGAGAGAAGCTGAAGCTGGCAGGCTATGTTGCAGATATCTCAGAAGTTTTACTCAACATTGATGATAATAAAAAGGAAGAAACAGTTTCTCAACATAGTGAAAAACTAGCTTTATGTTATGGCTTATTGAAATCTAAAATAGGGGGAAGAATTGTTATCATGAAGAACCTTAGGGTTTGCTCAGACTGTCATACTGCAATAAAACTAGTATCGAAGATTTACCAAAGGCAGATAACGGTGAGAGATCGAAACCGTTTCCACCACTTCAAAGATGGGTCATGTTCTTGCAAGGATTATTGGTGAAGAATGTATGACACTGCAGAAAATTTAGAATGTATACCTTTATCACAGCTTCAGAAATAGTGGAATATGAGGATAGAAAATGGATATTTCCTTCACTCCTGCACAAATAGAAAAAGGTTTACGAGAAATAATAAAAAACAGTGTTATCACCTGTAGCATCGGCATGGTGTAAAATTGAAATTTCATAATGAATACATCATTTTACGAATGTTCAATGATCTTTTAATACATTAAATCCACTACTGATTCCTCATTGAGGAATGCTTATTTCAAATGTCTTATCCACTACCATGTATAGACATAGACAACTAGCCAAGAACTAATATATATTTATTGAGTTGCAAACTTATGGTAACTAGAGCTTTGAAATGGCTGAAGCAGGCAAGTTGGATCTTGCAGGGAGCTTTAGGTCATCCCACTCTTCGTCTTCAATCCTTGAGAAGTACATCTCAACCATAGCATCAGTGACAAGCCCCAGCTTAGAGGGTTCCCACTAAATAAAAATATAAAAGATGAGATCAGAGGAAGGAATGTATCAACTTAAAAATGTACATTTGAGAATCACAAATGACATGCAAGAGATTTCGAAGGTGTTGATGTCTACACTCAAAATATACCTTCGGGTTCCGATCCTTATCTAACAGTATAGCTCTGCAACCCTGCATTTAATGAAATGGCATTATTTTTTATGGATGCACTTATGCCAATTGAGTTGTATTCTTGAAGAGAGGTATTATGACCGATGATAGATAATAGAAATGACAACATTGGGAAGATAAAACAGTTAAAACAAGCGGAAGACCTCAATAAAATCTTTGCTGACTTCTCCTCGCAGGACGTGGCAAACCATTCTGTACTCGCGAATGAGACACTGACCAACACCTTGAAGTCTGCCTTCTCTGATCTGTCATTCGAGAAAAAAACAGTATTAAATTTGATGCACATTTGAAAATTTTCACTAAATTAATAGTAGTTTTGTTAAAGCTATTTGGAGAGACTAAGGCCCTGAAGTTTGTTCCTTTGGATACTTCTCTTGGTAGCTTGAACACTTGAGGCAAGGTTAAGAAAGAAAAAAAAATCCTGACCATATGCCAAGTCCCAAACTGGTGCAATATATGCAAAAAAAAGCAATGGGAAACATAAGCATGCTATTATCTACCGTCCATTCTCTTCACATTGTGGGTCCTCTATTAGTAAGACCGTTAAGGGCTTCACTTCATTTAAATATTGTTTTGTCATAGTATCCAAGAGAAGACAAAGTTGCTTTTTGATTAAACATCATGAAGCCTCTTTCTTAAAAGTTTTGGTTGCAAGAAGAGAAGAATGCTTAGGAACAATTATGGGCAGCTAGTTCTTCTTATTGCTTTCTACTGGAATGCTATATCTAAATCTTCTAAAAAACTACTAAATTTTTTTGTTTTAGTTCAACTACAATCGGAACACATTGAGCTACTGCTCTTGTTGACGAAAAAAATAAACTTTGTTTGTCCCAATTAGAGTGTTTATGCACTCACCCTGGCATTTTTACTTCAAGGATTCCCAATTGTCCCCCATACCTGTACTTTTCACTGATATTTTCTAGTTTTACCAAGCAGGCATGAACCTATGATTCTCAGAGGTGTAAGCTACCTAATAACCCCAATAACTAAAACTGTCAATCATCAAAAGTCATATCCTGAGCAGCAGTCCTTCAAAGAGACTGTTTGAAACTTATTAGGATTGTTGCGCACCGATCTCAGTGAGATTTTAAGACTTGTTGGTGATGCCTTCTTCAAGTCTCGAATTGTATCGTTGATCCAATTATCTTTCTTTTTCAGTGCCTCCTCCTCCTACAAGAGCAAAGCATCAGATTACAATTAGTTCAATGGAACGATCCTTCCATGATCATATAATATCCAAAGGACTACAAGAAGAATAAGAAAATAAGAGAGCTAAATTATAAAGAACACAAGTGGCAAGAAGGTATTGTGTTATCCACGTCAGCTTACAAGAGCAGCCAAAATGTCTTCAACCGTTCTTCGAGAGAAGCACTTATCAATAACATCCAACCTGTAACAGCACGGAAGTTAACTGCATTTGAAAACCAGTTGCTCAAAATCTCTCAATTTTAAAGTCAGAAAGATGAAGATATATTACAATAATAGTGTGAAGGCGTTGATTACTTCTAGGTGGATAATAATTTTAAAATAGAAGGGAATAAAACACTCTTTTGCAATTTATCCAAATAAAATATTTGAACTAGTAAGAACTCAATAGGATGATTCAGCTCAATGTGGTTTTTGATAGGAAACCCTAAAAATATAAGTACTCAAACTGATAAAATCATTGCCCAGATTTGCATGTAAAGACAATTTTTTACCAGTGCATAAGGAAAAAACAATAAATCGAAGTTGGAATCACACCGGTGATAAACACTTCGCTCGTGAAGAATTGGTCTCTGGGAGAATTTATCAATAATTGCTGAAATGATGCTTGGTTGACTTGTATTTGCTCTGCAAAGTGCTTCCTCTAAGTGCGCCAATTTCTGGTCATTGATAGGAGTAACAAAAAGGAAGAGGAAAGTATTATCTTTTAAATAAAATAGTGGAAGTTAGAGATTATGTGAAAACACCTAGATGTAGGGTACTGATATACAAATCTCACGTACATATGGTATAAATTTTTTTAAAAGAGAAGTTTTTAGTAAACTGCACATGCACATTGCAGGGCTCAAATAATCAATGTCCACTACACACATCAGAAGTAGAAGTAAGGAATTTAGACTTCCACAAAGTGAACACAAATGTTTTTATTCAATGTCTCACGGTTAGAACTAAAATCCCATCAGCAGAGCAAGTAAACTATCCAAATGAGTTTAGTTTAATTGAGAATATCCCAATTCAAGAATTGAACAAGCTTAACATTTTTTTTACAGGGGAATGAGAATAATTGAACAAAACACTAAACTCAAAAATATCAAAATAGCAAATTCCTTATCACTCTTAACATTTTTTTTCCTTTTTGGAGAAAAAGGCAAAAAAAACATAAACTGAACATTGATTATCTCTAAGCAACCAACCGTATGGATGATTATAAATAACCATGGGTATTCAAATGTCTTATGTACCTCAACTAATTCTAGGAAACATCCACTTATACAATGGTATAACTTCTTGAAACAATTCTTCATCTTAGCAGGGTATATCTTTCTTTTTGCTACTCAACATTTGTGCATCATAGAAATATAGAAGGTAGTGTACCTCTGAAGGAACAAAGTGAGTAGCAAGGCCACATGCCAGCATTTCGGCAGCATCCAACCTGGCACCTGTTAGGCCAACATATTCACCTGCAAAAATTTTAGCAAAATAAGAAGACAACGCATAAAGTACTTCCAAGCACAGGAAGTTCTCACTACATTAACCATTAGATGTAAATCATTTTAGAAAGGAGATGCAGATCATTTTAGAGTCCAGTGGAGAACTAAAAATAAGGAGTCGCTCTGCTCTTTGGTTAAGCTGCTTTGAGCTTCCAATATTGGTACTTCTCTTTTGAATCACGGATCATAAACTAATAATTTTCAGTATGATCAAGGAAACTTTTAAGCTGGTTATCTCATGGTAGATGGGAAGAACACAGCTAAACACTCGCAGGACCTTTCAGTTCAAGAGTTGCTGCATTTCTAAGGTCGGACAAGGGCTGATGCAAATTCTCCAGTACTTCACGTGGGACTTGAGCCAACAGACTGAGCTTCATCTCGAGTAGAATGAAAGTGAGAAAATTTAACCCATGGGTCAGACCCAAGCTTCAAAAGGTTTCATTTTTTCACCATATGGCAAGGCCATAAAACCTGTTCAATACGAAGCCCAAGTCAAGAAGGTATACATCACAACCCCTTCCAACTCCTCCCAACTCTTCTACTCATTTTCCAACATTACATCAAACATTTTATCTAAACATATCAAACTTTATCTAATTTTCAACTCTCATCTCCTCAACATCAATCCCTCCTCTCCTCTCATAGCACCAATCCTCAAACAAATACTTCATCCCTCCAAATCACTCCACTTCCTCTTCATTTCCTCTAACTCTCCCTCTTCCCCTCCTCTCCTCCCAAAACTCCAAAATCCAATCACCCCTAGGTTGTATTAACAGTAATACTTTCCCTACTTTCACAGTTTAGTTTTCTAAAAAAAAAACTTCATTCTCATCAAGTTACCTAGCTATAATTGAAATGAACCCTATGAGAAAAGTGGGGACAAAATGCAACTTGGTTCAACTTGATTAAGCCATGAACTCATCCAAGGAGTATGCTTGCTTCGTTTGGTTAGCAAATAAAGTTGTCTTTAGTATATGACATGCTTTGAAGTGCATGTCTACTAACGCTCAAAATTAAAAAATACATACAAGAACACACTTGATAAAGGAGTATCATCTGGGTTAGAATAATTAGTATTACCAAAAAATCCCGGGAGTCTTGACAAGTAATAAGAAGCGCCAACATCTGGGAAGAGTCCTAAGGAAGTTTCAGGCATTGCAAAAATCTGCAAAAGGTAAATTGCCATATTAACGTATTCCCTTTTCCAAATGATTGAAAAAATTGTAGAAACGGCAACATACTCCGCCCACAGTACAGAAGTACCAGATTAGAATGATATTTTATCATCCTTAAATTCCTATCCTACATAATGTTAAAAAAAAAAAAAAAAAACCTCTCTTCCCAGCATTCTACACATCTTCAAGGCCTCTAGCCCCAACAACAAAATTCTTAAAATAGCTAAAATTAGCAACTCTTTAAAAAGAAAGAAAAAAAAAATCACTCTTTCTGCAGCTTACTGACTAAAAAGTAAATATCATCCCAATGAAGAAGCATGCAAAATATTTTAGGAAATCCAAAAATTGAACTCAAGTTCTAAACTGTAACAGCAGGGCTACTTGAAAGATAAATAAAAATGAAGGTGGAAAATAAGCTACATTCAAATTCTAAATGTGAACGGTAAAACCTGAGCATCTGGCACTAGATCAATAATTCAAGAACCAAAAGTTTAGAGCTCCAATTAGATTATATACCGATTTCTCTGTTGCAACACGGAATCTACCATGTATTGAAACACCAGCCCCTCCTCCCATGACAATACCATCCAGGAGAGAAACCTGGAAAAACATTAAGCAATCTCTGGAAGTTAAACTTAATATCAAGTAGAAGTCATGATAGACTAAAACGACCTGGTCTTAGAGCAACCAAAATTACCTGTGGCTTACTGAAAGTTGCCATCAAATAATTTAAGGTGAACTCTTTCTGGAAGAAGTAAGCACCTTTCCTCCAATAACCTAACTCACATAAACCAGGGTTCTCATTAGCTAATTTGCATATTATCAAGTTAACTTCTGCATAGCTCTCCAGACTATATGACAGGCTAACTGTAATCACCCCTAATAACCAGAACTAGAATCATGTACAAAAATGTGAAATCTTCTATCTCAAACATCAATTAGGAGCTCAGAATTAATTGATACTGTAAGTTGTGCAGTAAAAAGAAATTTACCCTGTCTAAGGTCATGAACCACAGCTGCCACATCACCCCCAGCACAAAATGCTCTTCCTTTACCCTACTAACACATAGAAGACGCACAACTAATTCACATATTATTCGTTACATTTTCTTGTATTATTTATCATTCTACAAAGTTCCAAAAAAAAAGATCATTCTACAGACTAACCAACTCTAAACTGATTTCAAAAGAAAAGCAAAACAAAAACCAAAACTCATCAACTAGAACAAACATCAAATAATCATTCTCATTCTTACCTACAAAGGTGAGATACCAAAAAAAAAACCCAAAGAAATTCTAAAAATGTTATAATAATGACGGAAATTTTCATTTAGAGTGTGTTTTGTGACTGGATTTGCATGCTATGTGGGATAGATTTTGAGTGATCTAGGGGGTGTTTGGGCCACCAAGAATAAGGGAGAATGAGAATGGGAATGAGAATGATTCCCCGTGTTTGGGCCACCGGGAATCATTCCCCCCATAATCACGCTTTCCAAAAATCACTTTTTTTTTCTCCTCCTAACTACTTTTTATTCTCTCTCCAACAACTTTTCATACATCACATCACTATTTTACACTCACGTCATTTTCATTATTTTATATTTCCCATAATGATTACCTTTATCTCAAACAAAAATAATCATTCTCCTCATAATCATTACCTTCACCCCAAATACAAATAACCATTACCCCCATAATCATTCTCCTCCTCTTTACCATTCCCCTCGCCTCAAACACACCCCTAATAATAGAGTTTTAGGTAATTTTATTACTTGATCTGATAGAGTAGGAAAACCACCACATTTTTTAATATAGTATTGAAATTGATGAAATTAGAACTTTACACAGCTAAGTATGAAGAGACTAAAAAGAGTCACTTGAGAAACAGTGAAATATCTGAGTAATTATTATAATTTTTTTTAAAAAAAGAAGAATTTGTGGGTTTTTGTCTTCCTGAAAGTTCATGGTGGCATGGTGACTTAAGGGAACATGGCATGGTATGGATCCTTTTTTAAGTGTTCTGCTTTCCCTTCCAATATTTTAAGAAGATAATAGATTAATTCTATTTTAACAAGAAAACGATGGAAGCAGTATGTGGACACAAAGATAAAATGGACAGGTCAGCAACATCTAAAACTTGATGGAGAAGTTAAATACCTTGACAATCACAAGCTTCACACTGGGATCTGCCTCATAAGAAGGAAAGAGTTCCAATAGCCGGGAAACCTGGATCGAAAGTTCAAGAAAATCATTAATTAGAGCGTTCCTCTAGTTTCTCAGTAATGAAAACTCCATTGCTTCGTAAATTCTACCAAAATCTTAGAGATAGAACCTTAAAACATGGTGGGCATCAGGATAGTCAAAACCGACATTGTGACACATAATGCTTGTAGATAACAAGATAAAGAGTTCTTGATCACAAGAAATTTGTGCTTGTGGAATATGATTAGTTAACTAGTCCAATTATTGCTAAGCCGTGACAGAAGTAACAAATAGATCGACCATTTTCTCAAACATAAACAAAATAACGCCATTATTTGGAATAATGGTATCTTTCTGACTTATCCATAAATCTGCGAGGCCGTGACAGAAGTAACAAATAGATCGACCATTTTCTCAAACATAAACAAAATAACGCCATTATTTGGAATAATGGTATCTTTCTGACTTATCCATAAATCTGCGAGGGCTCGATACACTTTATTTTTATATCCGTGAGTGTCTAGATCAACTTGCGTGCACTTTGACTATTGTCACGGATCATGCCGCTTGACCCAACAACATTTGGATGCAAAGAAACCTATAGAAAATTAATTACTAGGTAGGTGGTCACCATCGATTGAATTCATCACCTCTTATTTCCCTAAAACATTATTGACCACTAGGGCACTCTATTATGATTGATCTTTCCATAAACATTGAATACTTCAATTACACACCGTTTAAAAGATAACACAACAGAAAAGCTGCACGTGAACAGAAAATCAGAGACTACGCTTTAAATGGAGCAATAGCAAGTCTCACCATCGTGAATGAGAGAGCATTCAACTGCTTAGGTCTGTTTAAAGTCAATAATCTCACGAACTGCTTCTCTTCCACTACAACCTGTTGCAAAGAAATTAACAACTGAAAAAAAACGCACGACACAGCTTTCTACATATCTTATAATGATCATCAACATCTCAATTGAGAAACGCTAAGCTAATAAGCACCATATTTTGTGCGATAAACCTAAATTCTCAGAAAAATTCAGTATCCATAACCTCCTATACTTACAGTTACATCTAACTTGCAAAGATCAACAACAAAAGTAAAAAGAAATTCATCGCGATAAATGACTATTAGATGATGAATCATCCATCAGCTTTGTTCATCTCTTATCATTTGAAAGCGAACGAAATTACAAATCCAAGCGAATTCCGACATGGATTTCGAAAGCTTTAGAAAAATGGCGATTGTTGAATCTGTACAAGTACGATTGAGAGAGAGAGATACCTGATCTTCATCGGTTTTGGTGGAATTGAATGATTCCATTGCTCGCAGATGTTTGCCTCGCTCGGAAATCGTCTCGATCAACGAAATGGAAGAGAGAAGAAACGAGTGTGGAAGCCAAATAGCTTACAATTTAGTTAGCATATTAGGATTATGTTAAATATCCCTACCAAACAAGGATTATACAGAAAGAGAGCTGACATCAAAACTACATGTCGCTTTATGTCGTAATGAACGACATGTAGTTTGTTTTTTATCTTTAAGATAAACCGTACGCGACACGTAGTTCAGAATTAAGATGAAGTTGATTCGCAGCAGCCGTGTCACCGTATTGCACAACTCTCCCAATTAAAAACGAAAGAAAAAAAAAATATAAATAAATAAAGGAGCTGGCTATTCCGGATGGGTTAAGGAACTTATGGATCTAATCTCTCGTATTTTATAAGGTGTAATTGAACTCAATTATAAATACCGATTTGAAGAATCGAGTTTGTGATCATGGAGTAAAAAAATTTCTTGATATAAATAGGCTTTTCTTTACTTTTCGATTTTTTATGTTTTTTCGAGATCTATTTCTCTTCTCATATTGCCTATGTGATAATTAAGGAGTGTGTTGGCCTTATATGAGATTGGTTTTTAGTTGAATATAATGATATTTGCAAATAATATTAATGTTAAATATTTTGGAAAAAATTATATTTTTATCTCTAGGGTCTAATTTCAATTTTGTCTCTAAATTTCAAATACTTTTAGCATTCACTTTTTTTTTGTAGTACTTTTAATCTTTACATTTTAATTATTACTAAGCTAAACAAATATTTAATTATCATTATAGTTATTATTAAGCTAAAAAAATAGGTCAAAAGAGCATACCTCCCATGACATTTAGAGTGATTAGATTTAAAGGTTATGTGAGGAGATAAGTGGAAGATATCTAAACCCCTTATTATTATTATTTTTTTCTTCTTTTATATAACAACCTCTCTGAATTTTTCTTTAGTGCACATTAAACCTATTTAACCCTATCAAACTAGAAATCAAAATTCACTATAATAAAAAAAATATTCTCTCCTATAATAATTCTAAAAAAAATTTCAACATCTCATTGCTCAAACACAATTCTAAAATAAATATTTTATATTTCTAAATCACTCCACGTTCTCTCAATCTTCTCCGCTCGGTTAACTAAAAAAATAGTGAAGATAGCTTATCCATTTGAAAAATAACAAATTTTTTTTAAAAAGGGTATATTCTAATTAAAATAAATAAATAAAAACAACCCAATTGCCAGTGAAGCAGCAGATTTATTTATCGAAACCTCCACAGGCTGTTGAGTCAGGCAACAGAGACGAAGTGACAGGTGACCGGTGATCGCCGATCGACGGCGGCAACGATGGCGTTGAGTTACGATTTTGGAGAAGAGGAGTTTCAGGCTTGTTGTGGAAGCTCCAAATTCGCCAAAGATATGGTTTCCGTTTCGCCCTTTGTCTTCTTGGAACAAGCCGTAGCTGCAGCTAGACGCATCTGGTTCAATCAGGTCTCCATTTTCCTTTACCTTCTCTAATCTCTCTGTATCATCGATCAATCCAAGCTGAAATTTGATGTTCGTTTTTGAAAGATCGATGTCAATGGTTGGCTGGAAGCGTTTGCGGCTCATCCTCAGATCGGTCAAGCCTCCAAATCGTCCAATCAGACGAGTGCTCAGTTAAGATCGTTTGGTGTTTGATTCTTGATTTTTGTATTTTTTGCTTTAATTGAATTGATTGGATTACTTTTAAGTTCTGAATCTGCTGATTTCGTAGAGCTATTTGAACAGAACTAGGAATAAGATAGTGTTATATTAGGAATAGGATGTAATTGTATTCTGGTTGACATGTTGTGAGAGGTCAATTGTTGGTTTTAGTTTCATCTGATACAAACATCAGCGGTTGACTGTTCATCGTGATAGAATTCAATCAACGATAGACTCATTTTATCACTGCTTAAATTTTCTATTGCTTAAATTTTCTATCAGTGATAGGAATCCAAGTTGAGTTCTATCACTAGTTGAGTGATAGAAATTAATGTGCTATAGATGAATTATTTTAAAAATTCTGTTGCAAATATAATACAAGAGGTAGAATCAAGAATGTGCTGTTGATGGTAAATTCTCAAATTATAAAGTACGTAGAGTGATTGAGTTTAATCTATGAGTCTTACCTACTTACGTTTCATTTCCTAGTTTCCTCAACAGCTAGTAGGATCAAGCAGTTGTTCCTTGAAAATAATCGCTTGTAAGCTAGCCCAAACATCCAAGCTTACATTGAGATGGGAAAAAAAGGAAATAATACAAGGGGCATATAAAAAATAAACTCAGAACAAAAGGAGTCAAACTAAGACAAAGAGAGGCTCCAATGTAGAAAAACAAGACCTGAGGGACAGAAACCAAATATTGAATTGTTCGAAAATAGGGGCTATATTAATTTTTAAACTTCCTTTCTTTTTCTCCTATTTGGTGCTTTCTATTGTGTTTCTGAATGTGCAATTTCACTCGTCAATTATGATGGTTCGGCTCTTAGGTTGTTTGAGGAGAGTATATTTAATTTTGTTTTTCTGTTTGTTGACTCATTGGATGAGAAACGAGTGATCATATTAATACATTGATATCGGAAAGGCAATTTTTATCGGTTGCATTATTTGTGCATTTGCCCTTTCCACTTTTAATAACATTGTTTGTATAACCTTGTATGATACTGCAAATTGTACACTTGAAATGACTCTTCGTTGAAACTCTTCATAGATGGAGTAAGGGAGAGCAGTCAACTGCACTGTCATCTGCAACTGGTTCTAGCTTACAGGTTAATATGCTATCCTGCTCAGAAATACCACAAGTATTTGGAGGCTGTTTTAATATCATTGAATAACTTAATATCATCCAATGGACTCCTTTTTGGGAAGAGGGGGCGGGTTTGAGTTATTGATGGTTATTTTGCATTGATTTTAAGGTGTTCGTTTACGTAGTATTTGCGGGCCTTTGCAGGAACTAGCCGAATGGAATAGCAAGTATCAGCAGAAGTATGGATTTGTTTTTCTTATATGTGCATCAGGAAGGAGTACAAGCGAAATACTTGCAGAATTGAAGGTAATCCTTCATTGAAGTTCAGCTTTATGATGATGGTCTCCAATATTTTTTACCTATTCAATGTCAACCTTTTTCAACATGAATAATTTCAAATCATACAATAGACGGATTTGTCTAGAACTAAAGTGATTCGAGGACCAATTATTTTATATCAGTGAGCTACAAGCAAAATAACGACGTAAATCAGTTAAAGGAATGCTTTTGTTCATCTTCTTAGGCCTATTTTTCAACAGTCACTGAATTTGATTGAATGAAAAACCCCTTCTTCCTTATTGAAAGCCTCTATGAATTTCTAAAACCTAGCTCAATAATAAGAAGCCATTAACATTACTTTTTTTTAGGAAACAAAACAATTTCATTGATCATAAAAAGTGTTACATAGAACTACGGAAACAAGCAGAAAGGAAGAGATATAGTAGCCGCTAACAATGGCCATTCGGTAGTTACAAAGGACACAAAACCGAAAATGCAAAGTCTATACATCGGAGCCGATTAGCATTTCCTTGTATCGCGCTCATATTTTCTGGCCAATAGTGCAATTCTGAAGATATTTTTGTCATCAATCAATTCGAAATCAACTGAGAAATTTTGTTGTTTGGTTGGAAGTTTGAACTATGTTCCATTTATCTAAAACTTCTTTTGATATCCTTTCATTCAATCAAAATGTTTCATCGTCTGAATTTTTAGTTATTGTGCCTGCTGCAGAAACGATATTCGAACAGACCCATAGTTGAGTTTGAGATTGCTGCTCAGGAGCAAATGAAAATAACAGAATTGCGCCTTGCAAAACTTTTCTCAACCAAGCAAAACACCTCTTCAACAAGAGATAGCTATCCTCCAGCATTCGCACGAAAAGTAGAAGGTAATCTTCGTTATGGGTATAACAAAAGAACTTGCAAAGAGTACTTTATCTGTTTCATCTTAATTAGTGTGTTCATATCTTCATGGAAAGTCATCTTAAACTTTCACACTTGTGCTAGTATCTGTTTCAATTAACAGTAACACTTAGAAGTGAAGTTTTTATAAAAAAAAACCACGAATGATAGGTCAACTTATGCGCACCTCGACTATTCTCACGAGACAGACCACCTAATCTTACAATATTTGGCTATCAAGAAAACTTGTAGGAAGTTAATTCCCATGTGACCACGATAGATTGAAGTATTGAACCTATAACCTTTTAGATTTTCAAGACCTTTGACCATAGGTCACTCCATGATGGTTGCATTTATTAGTGAAGTATAATTTCACAAATATGAATGGTAAGAAAACTGTTTGGTTGCTAGAAATAACTACCGGTATTGAACTTAGTTCGCTGCATTCCAAGTAAAAACTTTTCTTCTTGATCATTTTAAGCAGTTTCCTTTACACTAGGGTTGGCCTAGTGGTCAAATTGACCGCGAGGAACCTAAAAGTTATGAGGTTAATTTATGGTAGTCACCTATCCAAAAATTGATTTCCTACGAATTTCCTTGACTTTGGCAATCAAATATTGTAGGATCAAAGGGGTTTGTCCCACTAGAATAGTCGAGATGCGTGTAAAATGGAATCATGAATATTAAAAAAAAAAGTAGTTTCCTTTACTGTACCAATTTCAACTGTTAAGATGGATGGATGAATATGGCATAATCATATTTGAAAATTGTAGATTGATTGCCTATATCCTGGTAACACTTTCTCATTTGTTCATCTTCAAACTCTAGAAGATCGTGTGAACATTATTGGAGGGCATCTAAGTGCTACTGCTGAGGCTCCAACTGAAAAAACATTACAAATTTCAACTCGAACTCGTCCACCAATTACAACCCATGTGTTGGATGTTGCACAAGGATCTCCAGCTGCAGGTATTGATGTCCGTTTGGAAAGGTGGATTGGTACTCAACCACGTCCCTTATTCGGTGAGGTCGATACTGGTGGCTGGGTACTCGAAGGGTGTTCAACAACAGATAAAGATGGTAGAAGTGGTCAATTGTTGAGCATGGTAGAAGCTATAAATCCAGGAATATACAAGATAAGTTTTAACACAGGCAAGTATTGCCCCACCGGGTTCTTTCCCTACGTTTCGATCGTGTTTGAAATCAGGGAATCCCAGAAGTTTGAACACTTCCATGTCCCTCTCCTGTTTTCGCCGTTCTCGTTTTCTACCTATCGTGGAAGCTAGAAGTTCACTGTTCATGTGACTGTTTCTGTCATATATCTGGATGTCCTTCAATGTAGTATTTGGATAAAAGGCGAACACCGCAATGTTGACTGATACCCAACAATGTCACATGTATCGAATGTTGTCTAACATGGACAAAATCTATGCAAATTACCTAATAAGTATGAAGATATTATGTACACGATCTTTTGAATCGGAGCATAAATATATTCAGGCTCAGTTTATTATTAATCGATGGTTCTTGGTTGGAAAATAGTCTGTTAATTTTGTATGTAAATTTCATATGAACAAATGGATTGTATAGACGGTTGATCATTTTAGGCCACATTTGATAACCATTTGATTTTTTGTTTTTTGTTTTTAAAATTTAAGCTTACAACAACTATCTTACCATGTAATTTTTTTTACTTGGATATTAACATCTCACCTATATTTGCATCAATCAAACCAATTTTTTTTTTTTAAAAAAAGCTTGATTTTGTTTTTGAAAATGGATTATCACTCACCTACATTCTTAAGGAAAGATAGATACATTATAGGAAATATGAAAAAATTGAGTAAGAATATGCTTAAATTTAAAAAATCAAATGGTTATAAAAAAAAGTCTTAATTCTTCCAAATTTAGTTGTATTCATTACTTCTGAATTTTTTATTTTTTTTGTTCTTTATCTATTTTCACTGGTGTTTTCTAGGTTCAATACAATTTTGAAAACTAAAAAAAAAAGGTTTAATTTGCAAACATGTAAAAAAAACATAAAAACAAGCCTAATTTTCAAAACCTAAATGATTATCCGACAAGATTTAAATAATTGGGAGGTTTAATAGAAAAGGTTTGCCAAGCTCAATTTCAAATTGATTCAGGAAATTCCCAAATATAAAATTGACAACCCAAAATTGATATGGATGACTTTATTATTTTATTATTGTGTGTAGATTAATTTTAAAAGATAACGAGTTAAAGAAATATGAAATTTATTTAAAATAATAAGTGGCATTTGGTCGTTCAATTCAATAACAAGAAGCAAAAAATTTAGGGTTTTATTTTTTTTTACAATGAAAATTTAGGTTCATTTCATTTCATTATATTGTAATCTGTTCATTGGTTAATAAATTGGTCTTTAATAGAAACCCACCTTAAACTTATACTTCAGAGTCGGGCAGAAAGAAATTACGAAGCCACAAATTTCAGGATTTCAATTGAACCACAATTCTTTCCTAGAATTAATGTTCATTCTACAATTGTCAAGATAACAACCAAAGAGCAAATGCAAACAACTATAAATATGGTTGTAAACTTGGTATTAATCATTTACATAAATTCTCTCTAAGTTTTTCTTAAGGGTTTTAAATCATTTCAAATCCAAAACTACATAAATTTTTTACCATTCCAAAAAAGAAAGATGCAAGCAATCAAGGATAAACTCCACGACATGAGCGTCATGCGTCAGGTCAAGGCCGACGCAAAGGCGGAAGAGAAGGTAAACTCTTTCCATATTTCTTTTCATGAGTACCTTATATATATATATATATATATATTTGTTTGTTTGATTGATAATCATTTAAATTTTTTCTAATTTCTAAAATGGTTGATTTTTTTATCATTTAAATCTTGTAAGATGAGACGTTATGTTTGTGATAATAAAAACAAAAAACCAACAAAATGAAAGTTATTGGTTCAGTTCGGTTTCTATTTACTTTCATTTTTCTTTTTTTAAGTAAACAACCACAATATTGGAAGTAAAATAGCAAGTAAAATAGTAATAAAGAATAAAACTGTAGGAAACAAATCGAGAAAATCGAGTCAATCATTTTGTTCTTAATTGAACATTGATTTGGTTGCTTTTTTTGTCAAATCAATTGGATCGAATCAGTTTTAAGTTTGACCTAAAAAAAGAGGACAATTGAATCAATGAATTTGCCAATTGTTGGACATTTGTCCAGTTCTACTTTTTGTCAAATCGATTGAATCGGTTTGGTTCTCGGTTTAGCTTAAACTCAAGGAAAACCCAACCAATATCACTCGAAACTACAAATTCTATACAGAAGGTACAACTACTCTCAAAACAAGATGAGAATCAAATATCAATTTTTAAGATCGAATCCATGACAATGGAGTAAAAATGAATTATCACTAATCAAGATAACCAACGCACCAAATACTTTCAATTAGTCTAATCGGTTATTAAAGAGTATACATATTCTCAAATCAGTACTCAATGAATCGTTAAGAGACAGACACGAATGTTTCACTACTACAATTTTAGCTTTCTATGACAATTTTTAATTGTCATGATCAACTTATTATGACAATTATGCCTAAAAAATGCGGTGTCATAGTATCCCCTATCATGGTAAGTCTTTAATGACAAATAATAACAATGTCATAAAATATAATTTATGACAATTATAAAAATGTCATAAATATTTTTTTATGACAACTAAAAATTGTCATGAATAAATGAAAAATAGGGTTTATGATATCTATTTATGACATTTTATAATTGTCATAAATTATGTTATTTTTGCAATGTTAACTTTTGTTACCATGATGTGTTTTAGAATGTCATAAAGAAGAGTTATTTTTCCAAATAAAATTAAATCGTAAACTGTCATAGTTTATATTTCTTGATAGTTTAAAATTGTCATAGAAAGGATAACATGACATTTTTTAAATTATAAAATTGAATATATCCTATTTATTTATTCATATATTTATTTTATATTGATTACATTTGAGCTTGTCAATTCAAAAATAACAATATTTAAACTTGTAAATAATTTTGCATTTCTAAGATAATATCACAATCCCGATAAATATCAAACTTATTTCATTAATCAAAATCTAAATAAAGTCTTATACAAAGTAACCAATATATAAAATTTGTATATTACAATTAATATTTCATAAAACCAAGAAAAAAAATTAATAATTTGACAACTTGTAGATAAGTGTAGACGCAAAAGATCACCTCATAAAGTACCTACAAAATGTAAATTTTGAATTAGAAATCACAGTTGTTCATCCACTATGTTTTCCAATTATATTGACAACGCCCATTTTAATTACCAATCAAAACAACTTAGTCGAGATTTGAATCATAAACGCACCAAAACAACATCATCATTATTGAATATTTGAATTAGAAGTTACAAAGGAGAATAAAAGTATTCCTATAACAATAACTCTTTTTTTCCAAAAACTAAACTTCTACAAAGTCCCTTAATGTCATACAAGTAGATGAATCATAAATAAGTGCAAGAAAAATTACTTGAGAGCTAAATTTCTCGATAGTAGTTTGAGTTCCATCATATAAAAAAAAATCATAAACCCTTTAAGAATGGACTAAAAAGAATGAAGTTAATAATTTGTACCTGTACAGAAACGGAAGGTTGGCGAGATATCGATACTATTTGTTCATCCTCCTCTTGACTTCCTTATTCATGTGATTCTTTCGGACCCTAAAGATGAGAACCGAAGAATGAAATTTCATTAGTGTTGCCTCTGAAAAAATAAATATCAAAATGAGTATACATAATGAATGTCATTAATGTATAAAATGAATAATTCAATCAACGCCCAACTAATATTATAAGATAACTAAAAGAAACTCAAACTCAAAAGCTTCAAAAATCATTAAAAGTAAAAAAGAATGAATTAAATAACAACACCATTTCAATTATTTGCAGATAGCTTATAGGTTGTCTCTAAATCTCCATATCCACCTACAAAGAATAAGTTAACGAAAAAATGGTATACTAAATATAATTGGAGAACGACGTTAATGAACATTAATTCAATGATACATAAAAAAAAAGTAACAAAAAGGGAGCTTGACATTTGACATAGAGCAACAATTTGTAAAAGTAAGAGTTATGGTGTATTTACTCTATAAATTTTTAAGTTTGTGTCATTTGGTCTTTGCTAGGTTTAGAATCACTTCAAACTTCAATAAATCACTAGATCTTAACATAAATATACAACATTAAAACAAAAAAGTTAAACTCCACAAATATTTCCTTCTAAACTCCCATGAGAACCATGAGAAAACAAGAGTGAAGAAACAACTTTGAAATACTAAGAAGCCAAGTCTCATGTCAAACAATTAGCCTTATAAGAGATATAACTCTTTTAAAAGCTATTGATTGTGTAATTTCTAACAAAATATTATAATCTAGTTATCGACACTATGAACTTGATAATCAATGAAAAAAGTTAGAAGCATTGATACAGGTTAAATAAAATAAAATAAACTAAAAAAAATCAACACATCAAACAACAAATAGTGAAATTAATGGATAATCATAACCTAAGAAACAATGTAAATAGATTTGAACACTAAGACAAACACAATGTACTAGTCCCAAAACGACAGTGATAATCTCGCCGAACCTCTAACTGCAACTTTTATAACCAGAATGATCATCTAAAGCCAGCAAGAGGACGATCCTACAATATGGACAATCCTAAACCCAAACCCTTCTTTGATAAGATTTCTTATTTGCTTATTCTTTAGAGCCTATAAACGTTGAAACACAGCCATTTCAAGAGGAACAAAAAATAAATAAGAAAGTAAGGGAACAAATAAATATGGACAAAATTGATTAAATAAGAAAGTAACGGAACAAAAAATAAATGCCTACTTTTCTCCTTAATTCTTCTAAGAATGTTCTCAACGTTAGCCTTAGTAGAAGTCCCACTTTTTTGTAAGGTTATAACACTAAAGAACAAAAAAAATTTACCTCTCTTACCATTTCATTCATAGCATTAGAAGAGATCAAATCCTTAGTAGAAGTTCCACTTTTTTGTAACGTTAGCCTTAGTAGAAGTCCCACTTTTTCCAATTTCATTCATAGCATTAGAAGAGATCAAATCCTCAAGTGCATCGTATTGAAAATCCATAACACTTTCAATCTTACCTCTCTTACCATATACATCAATCAAAGCACTGCAAGTAGCTCAATACTCATTTAAATGCCCAGATACCCATTAATCATAGCATTGCAAAGATTAGTTTGTGGTTGAGGAAATTAATCAAACAGTTCGTGTGCATTTTCCAAACAACCCATACCTTGGTAAACAACAATCTTACCATTCACAAATAATATAAATTGCAATAATGATAAAATCATTTACAAAAATTTGAACATGTTTTTTATGAAGCTTTTTAATGGTGCTTCACATATTACATTCATCTAAGGAAAAATAATCCCCTTTTGAAAGAGTTACTAAGAGTCATAATAAAGAAATATTTAGAGTAGAAGAAAGTAGTGAAATGGATCAAGAAAGAAGAAGCTTGAAAAACAAGAGGCAATTTACCTAAACAAGATTGAATGGAAATGGTAGGACGACATGTGCAAATCTAAAAGAATTGAAAAAAAAAACACCTGCAACAAAGCATATTCAAGCTTAATTTGATTTCAAATTCATGAAAAAAACTAAAATACAAATGACCAACATTTTAGAAAAATGGCATAACAAGTTGCCCCAACTACAGTGCAAACAAAAAATAAGAAGAAAATACTCACCATTTTACCAGGTACAAAATCAAAAACAATAAATTAGTTTGAAAAGAGTGAAACCGTTGTGAAATCTCCCTTGATCAACATCTTCCCACTGAAATCTTTCTCGATAAGATCTTGGCCTCGACTTCTAGCACCATAAGGACCTCGACCCTAATTACAAACCCAATAAATGATTAAATTGAAGAATAAATAAAGAACTTTCTAACAGAGCAATGTAATTTGGGGCAAAATCTTATCACCATCCTTTAAAAATTCCAAAAACATGAGACAAACCTCAAGTCTCCTAATTAAAGATCACAAATTCGCTACCGAAGAAGAACTTACTCGAAATCGCGAAATGATCTCTCTGCCGCATCATTCGCTTGAATAACGATCTCCGTCATTATTTGGAAGAAGAACTTACCCGAAATCGCGAAAAAAAGATTTGG
Source organism: Sicyos edulis (assembly GCA_036507275.1). Lineage (NCBI taxonomy): Eukaryota > Viridiplantae > Streptophyta > Magnoliopsida > Cucurbitales > Cucurbitaceae > Sicyos > Sicyos edulis. The sequence goes on along the minus strand of CM071857.1, from coordinate 1,697,130 downwards.
TGATGCAAAAAAATAAGAATAAACATATCAGTTAATGTTTTTTTCTTTTCACAATTTGAATAAAAAAATAGAGTTTGCAGAAAGATTGAAATTCAAGATTAAAATCTAACTTGTAATGTTCAGAGGCGAAGGTAATAAGATGTGGAGTCAGGGGAAGATGCCCATCGGGGTCTTACTCCAGCTAGGATCACTGAGATGCCCATCGGGGTCTTACACTCTTAAGCAGCCTTATGATGCCTATCGGGGGCTTACACACAAGGGAACAAAGGCAAAGGCCCATCGGGACTTACCTACATTATGGATCACCCGCCTAGCACTAACATGGAACTATCGAATATAACAGAACAAGAATATGCCAAGATAAAAGACCCTAGCCTCAGAATTAATATAATAAAAACACCAAGACAACACAAACACGGGAAGCAAGAGAAAACATGTAACCTATCCACTAGAATTTCATACAATCACAAGATATGGCATGCTATCAATTATTCGCAGGGTCCACACAACCTCGATAAGAAACCCTTACCTGGTCGGAAGTCAACTACACACAAGAATCCTAAGCTGCGACCGATCCCGAGCTAGCTAATGAGAACCTAACAAGCATAATAATTATCACAATCCATAGGCCTAAATATAATAAAATAAACAGGGCTCATCTCGGGAGCAACTCACGCGGCACGGCTGACGCGCGGATGGACAGGCTGCACGTGCGGGGCTGCTGATGGGCGCAGATGGGCGGCAGGGGCTGCGCGCTGGGCGCTGACGGACGGGCTGGTTGGCGCAGGCGCACGGGCGCGGACAAGCTGGACGCGGGCGGGCGAGCGGCACGTCACGGGCGCGCGGGCGCTGGCGACGCGGCCGTGCAGGCGCGAGCTTGGCTGGGCGATCTGGGCACGCCGGGCTGGTGCGACGATGTCTGGGGCGCGATGGCAGGCTGCTGGGCGACGCAGGGATGGCTCGGCTGGGCGATGGCGCCTGCTGCTGGGTGATGGGCAGGGCTGGCCGGGATGACGAATGATGGAGGAGCTGCTCGGGGGGGGGGGGGGGAATCTTGGGCGCCATGGTGATTTGGAGAAGACAACCCAATAACCCTAATTTCCCATTCTTTTAATCAAATGTTTTTCAATTTTGATATTTCTGTTTTAAAAAAAAGGAAACAAACCAAACCAAAATCTCTTGATTTTATATTTTAATGACCTTTTTTTCAACTAAAAAGGTCATTTTTTTTCTTTTTCTTTTTCTTTTTTTAGATTTTAGATTTTATTTTAATAAAAAACAAAATAAAATTTATAAATATTTATTTTCTATGACAATTTCAAAAATTGTCATAATCTTATGAAAATATGAAATGTTATTATCTAAAAGTAAAAATTTCTATGATAGTCATTAAAATGTCATTATAATTGTTTTATGAAAATTATCAAAATATTAATAACTGTCATAAAACTTCAATAACTTAAAAGTTATATGTTTTTCTACAATATGCGTGTTCTTAGACATTTTATGACAATTTTTATGTTTTTTAAAATTTTTGAGTTGAACTAACTGTCATAGAATGTCAAAATTGTAGTAGTGTTTGTTAAATATTTTTCCTATACTCGACTCTTCATCAGCTACAATTGAACAAACAATTGATCACAAACTTGATGATCACATCTTGTACTTTCGCAACTCGAAAGGGCGATTCATTTGCAGTTTCACCCGAGACATAAACACGAAATGTCGACGTATTTGAATCTAGTATATTCATTGCTTTGAAATGGTTGATTGGCTTGCAGGCTGAGAAGGAGCTAGCAAAGGCAAGAATGGAGGTGGCTCATGAGATAAGATTGGCAAGAGAGGCTGAAGCTCAAATGGATCTTCATGCCACCAAAGCTGGAATGAAGGCTGAGAAAGAAATGGCTAAGTTTACCGGTCCTCATCGGCCTACAGCTCACAGCGCCGGTGCCAATGTGGCATCGTCCGATCCCGACATGACTATGGTTGGGGCCCCGGGTTCCGTCGACATGGCCGGAGCTCCAACCTCTAAAAAGCTACTGTAAAGCTTTTAACTGTGTGTCAAAATAAGTTCTGATTTTTTGTTTGTAATTAAGTTGTTTGTTTTGTTTTGTTTGTTGTTTTTTACGAGTTCTACTACCACATCTTTAGATGTTGTGTAGGATATATGCACAATACAATGTAAAATTCCATTTGATTTTTATTTTGGATCTTCCTCGTGTACTATCAATATATATATTTTGAAATGTTTTAAATATCCATAAATATAGTAGATTGATGACGTTTCTTTTTCTACTTTTCTGTTTAAAATGAATAAAAGCATTTATTAATTGTTCGTTTTTGTTCCCTCATTTTTTAAGACTTTCTTCTCTTTCTCTATCCATTCTACCAAAGGGAGCTTGTAATGAATTTAAAATATTTGTATGGGAATTTGCGCTCTATAACAACTTTTTTATCACAGTTTACAATTATAGCACATTTTTAAAAATAATTCTTTTATAGTAAATTCTGTCATTTAAAAAAAAAATATATTTACCTTTTTTATAGAAGACTTTGATAGAATCTATCATTCTCTAGTGATTAAAGTCTATCAATTTTATCAGTGATTGATTCTATCGGCTCTTAGTGATAGACTTTGATAGAATCTGATGGAAATCTATCAATTTACTTTATTTATTAGTAATTGATTCTATCACCCTTTATCGATAGAATCTATCAATATGAAGTCTATCAATTTACAATTTTTGCTATATGTGCAAATATTTTTATTATTGTGCTATTCATGTAATATTTTATCCATTTTGTAATATACATGCAAAAACCCCTATTTGTATTGTCATAAATATATCATAAATACTCATTAATAAAATATTATTTATTATTAATTAACACAATATTATTATTAACACTTATCATTATAGTTACTATTTTTTTTTAAACGACTCTATTTATAATTATTTTTTGAATTTAACTAATCTTATAAATTTTTTTTTAAAAATAATGGACTATAAAATAAGTCACAAATCTTGATGACTAATTGTTCATTTTTTAAATTGTACAAATTTTTAAACAAAAAAGATCTAAATTTATCTCTTTTTTTTGCCCTTTTTCCTGATTTTTAACACATAAATAGAAGCATGATTTTATAATCTTCACTTATAAAAAAATTAGAAAGGATTTTCAAACATATTCTTTTAATAAAAAAGAAAAAGAAAGAACAAATAACAAAAAAGTTATACTGCTAAATTTACATACAATTCTATTTTTCTTTATTAAAAATGAACCTTGTAACACTCTCGTGCGCTAGATATCAAAAGTGTGTTCCCTCACAAAAAAAAAAAAAAAAAAAAATCAAAAGTGTGCAAATGCAAAGCAATGCGGGGTAATTATCGAGGTGAGTATAACTCATGTAATCTTAATGCATTAATAATTATTAAATTTGTGGTTTAAGTATTTCCATCTTCTATTATACTAAAAAATGTTAAGTAATTACTTTCGAATACTCATTTAAAAATGTTGGCTTTCTTGATTGGTAACGGTGGTCTGACCTAGAACTAAATAAGGATATATAAATCTGAAATAAAACAAACCATTTTTTTATTGATTTTGATCGAGTAAAAAATCTTTTTTTTATCATCAATTTTTAATTTTCCTCAAAGGTACCTTCTCGGTTTGGCATCGATTTTGACAAAAAGGACACAGCCAAAACTTACTTATAACCTTAATAAAATACTCATTAAAAAAATAAAAGAATAATAATAATAATAATAATAAATAACCTTAATAAAATACTCAAATTACATTAAAAAAATAATATAAATAAATAAAGACAATCTTGTAGAGTTGATCTAATTTTGGCACAACACAGACTAATAATTTGGCTTGAAATGCAAAACAATTCCAAGCAGCAGTTGAACCAACTCTCAGCAATTCTCACCAAAACGATGTCGTGTTAGAAAAGAAACTAGAAGGTCTCTAACTTTTATTTTTTCCTATTTTCTGCAGCCATATATATATATATATATATATATATATATTAACATGAAAGGTTTTCCTTTACATTTTTCTAGTGGATTTTTTTGGTGCAAAAATGGGAGAGAAAGAGGAGAAAAAGAAGGAAGAGAAAAATAAAATTGAAGTCATCACTGCCATTTACAAAGTAAACCTTCATTGCCATCAATGTTGGAGAGAAATAAAAAAACCTCTTGGTAGAACACAAGGTAAAGTTTACTATTTTCTTGCTTTCCTTTTTTTCATGGACTTAAAGTTATGGATGATTTCGGTTCAGTTTTTGTCAGTTTTGTGTCAAATCGATAATTGAACATACATATTTCGGATTTTAAAGAACCAAACTCATCCATTGAATCAATTTAGTTCGGTTCGTGGTTTTTCCTTTCACCCTTTTTAAAAAGTAGTTAGTAATTTTTCATATTTTCTTGATAACCAAACACGTTTTTTAGGAAAAAAAAAGAGGAACCCTCTGTTGATCTCTAAAAAAAAACCTCCCATTTCCTATAACACAAAATGTAAAGGGGAAATTGACATTTCTTTTATATAGATTTTATGATCGAATTTAACTTATGTTTACCTTTAATAAAATAGATTAAATTACAAATTTAGTCTCTAGTCTTAACTTGTTTGTGTATATGAATAAGTTTATGAATTTTAAAAAGTATTTCATAGGTCTGTGTAAACTTTCAATTTTTTGTTTAATAGGTTTGTTAATTTTAAATAATATCAAAGAAGTCCTAAGATTTTTTATTTAATGTTTACTGGTAAAATTGAAAGTTCATCGATTAATAGGTTTGTCAACTTTAGAGAGTCCTCAACTTTCAATTTTATGTTTAATAGAATTTTGAGAACTTGTTGAACTTAAAAACAAAATTTTAATATCTAATTGGCTATAAATTCATTTTATATCTGATAGATTCTTTGATGTTTTTTTTTAAATGTTACATATGTAAAAAAGGCATATATTGGAACACAATTTAAAGATCGAAGACCTAGTTTACATTATAAATGTTGAAAGACCAAACTTGTAATTTAGTTATTTAGAATGGTTTTGAAAAGTTGAAAAAAGTTAATTTTTAAAAAATATTATGGGATAGTCTAAATTTCATGCATCTGTCAATTATCATTCTTGTATGCATATGGAAAAGAAGGTGCAAATAAAATGAAATTAATTGTTTAACAACAAATATATTTTTGTTTTCATATTTATTATTAGGGGTTCAAAGTGTTGAAGTTGATATGGAGAAAAATGAAATTAGGGTGAAGGGTTCAAATTTGGATGTGCTCAAAATTCACAATCAAATAGAGAAGTTAAGCAAGAAAAGGGTTGAGTTGATTTCTCCCAAGGTGAAGCCCAAGGAGAAAGACACTACAAAAGCTATAGAAGACAAACCCAAACCAAAACTTGTAAGTATTTTTTATAGATTTAATTTTCACCAGGAATATTTTTAAAGCTTGTGAGCAGATTGGAAAGAAAAAAGGAAAGTAAAATAATAACAACTAACCACTAAGATTATGTTACGGAATGGATAAGTGGCGCATGATTTCATTATTTGAAATTTAAGTAAATTACAAAAATTAAAACAAGTATTTGAAAACTACATTTTTTGTGATTTTAAAAAGAATTGTCTGATATTTTAAAACCATGAATAAAATATTGATATCATAGTAAAAAAAAAATCAAAACTTTACTATTTTTAAAAACATAGTTAAAAAAACAAAATTAAAAAAAAAACAGAATAAATTTTATTACAAAAGATTGGTAGCATGTTGATTTTATTATTTAGTGGTTATCGAATTCAACACCATGATCACGGTTCGTTACTTAAAATCGATATTTGACTCTCATTTATTTAAGAATAATATTACTTTTATGTAAAGTTTGTGATTCATCTCCTCTAATTTATATTTTTTTAAAAATAATAGTAAAGAAAACTGAACAAGTATTTATAAATTTAATTTTTAAAAGGACTTTATGCATGATTAAGCTAAATAAGAAAAAGAATTACAAAAATATACACAAGTAGAAAATTTAGCAAAACTAGACAACCGTGTTTTGAAAGAAATTTCCTTTTCCAAGTAAAAGACACATATACCCTAAATAATCTTGTATTATAATTTTTCCTACCTTCCTTACAATTTCACTATTTAAAATTACCTCTTACAAATCTCGTTTGACCATGAAGTTTATAGAATTTTTTCTCTCTTATTTTTTACCTTTGACTCTATAATTTTTTTGTTTGTTTGTTTTATTTTCATTTTTTTCTTTATATTTATTTGTATTTTTTATTAATTATTTAACATTATTTTTTTCAATAAAGAGTATTACATGAATGATCATGATTACACAGTTTCATAATAACATTTTTCTATAAAAGAATGAAAACTTACAATATTGAAAAAATTTAGAAAATAATTATAAATATCATCACTTTAAAAAAAATTAACAAATATAGTAATTTGTTATTACATATTTTCTTATAATATTGGTATTAATGAGTATTAATACACTATTAAACTGTATTAATCTTTAATGCAAGTATTAGTGAGTATTTATAATACAATATTAAACTGTATTAATAATTAATGCAAGTATTAATAAGTATTTATAATACAGTATTAAATTGTATTAATTATTAATGCATGTATTAATATGTACTTACAATATAGTATTAAAACGTATTAATCATTAATTAATACAGACATTAATAAACATTTGTAATATAGTATTAAAACATATTAATTATTATGGATGCAAATATTTTAAATTTTCCAATTGATAATTATTTTGTGAGAAGAACTTATCCAGTTCAATTTTTCTTTATAAAACTAAAAAATATTAATGAAAATGAATTTACGAATTAATTATTTGAATAATTTTTTTAGTACAATTATTCAAATACATTGACGTTTAAAACGCTATCATTATTCTTGACTTAATGAAAAAATTTGAGAGAAAGATAATGTTGATTTCATAAAATCAATAATAATGTATTAATAAATAAATATGAATTTCAATAAATAAGATTTATGGATTATTGAAAAAATGTGTGAGGAAAAACATTGTTGATTTCATAGAACTTGCCACATGGCCACTCCAGTCGTTGGTTGAAACGATTTGAAAAAAAACACGTAAATGCCGTGAATAGATTTGGCTTCCAAACAAATAAAGAAAAAAAAGTTAGAAAGAAGAGTATAGTAGGTATTATTGAAAAATATTATTATTTAAATTTAAAACAAAAATATAGATTTACAAATACTTTAAGACATAACTAGATTTGTAATTATTTTGTTAAAAGTGACTACCTACCACAATTTTCCTTTTTAAAATTAAAAAACCAAAAAGTATGGACTATCCAACTGGACCAAAATAAAATTATTTATTTATTATTATGATTTGGCAGATCCATCGCACAATAACAGCTAAGGTTCACTTGCACTGCAAAAAATGCGAGCAAGACCTCAAGAACAAGTTGCTAAAGCATAAAGGTCTTGGTTACATTAATTTAATTCTTTTGTTCATTAGGTTTTGGATTCCAACGCTTTTTTATTTCTTATTTTTTTATTTTTTTATTTTCCGTCTTTATATTTTTTATGGTTTCTAAGTTCATGAATTTAGCAGAAAATATATATCTTAATCTGTACTGCTAATTATAAGATCTTATGAAATAACCCATGAAAGTTTATGTTTTAAGTTCGGTTATTAACCATTAGCCTAAAAGATAGGTTCTGTTTCCAAAAAAAAAAACATAGGTTCGACAAAATAAATAATTGTAGAGAAATCAAAGAAATTTTTTAGAAAGTTAAATGATTGCAAATATAAAATTTTTAAATATGAGAATATAAAAAATAAAATATGGAAGCTAAAGAGAACCTAGCTGCCAACAAAACAATAGTTCGACAATATTAATATAAACCCTATAATCAAAAGTCATGTGTTCAAATATTCATCCCAATTATTCTAGAACTCAAAAAAAAAAAAAAAACCTAACTCAACCGACATCTATTTAATTTTTTTTCTTTTGAAATTCAACTGATATCTATTAGTTATTCTAAGTCTGTTGTAAAGACAAAAATATATGATATCGATTAGTTGTTCTAAGTTTTTCATAAAGACAAAACTCATAATGACTAAATTATATATGATATTAGTAGAGCTTTGCTCTTGTTAAAAATTATTATTTTTGTTCATCCACTTTGTTTGTTAATTAATTACTATTGATGAATAAATTTGGTAAAAAATTCTACCCAATGTGATTTTTGGTAATTTGATACCATATTCATATAACCTATAATAGAGTTTTAAAAACTGCAAAATAGACCACTTTCCTTTTGTAATCATGAAATTATCCCCAAAGTTTGTCAAAAAATTTCCCATTGGCAGCATAAATTAGTTGGTATTTTGCAGGGATATATAATGTAAAAACAGACATGAAAGTTCAAACCCTAACAATAGAAGGAACCATAGAACCAGAGAAGTTCAAATCCTATCTGAAGAAGAAGCTTCACAAAAACATAGACATTACTATTGATAAGAAATTGGAAGATTCCTCAAAACCACCAGAGAAGAAGAAAGAAACTTCCGAAAATGAGAAGCCGAAAGAAAAATCTTCGTCGTCCGGAACGACGAATAAAATTACAGAGGTTCGAACAAAAGACAAGGACGATATTGTCGATAATAAAAATAACGTTCCATATTTCATTCACTATGTCCATGCTCCTCAACTGTTTAGTGATGAAAATCCAAATGCATGTCGAATTTTGTAACTATTGATTTTTGTACAAGTGTTTGGATTAATTTATGCATATTTCAACATTCTTATAGAAAATATATATTTTTTTTTTTTTGAAATCTATAGAAAATATTATTTGGCAATATATCTCATGACATTAATGTGAAATATACTTACTCCGAAAAGATATTAGAAAAGGATCTGGTAAAATCAGTTTGTATTTATCTCAAATTCACTATATCAAACAAGAATTCTTCAATGTTTGTGTTTACGGCTAATTCCATTCTTCTCATATATATCCACTAATGAAATCAATTACAATTTTATTTTCATGAAATGATTGTAAGAAATTGAGGTTGGTTTACTACTTACCATTTTTCTACCTCTTGTTAAAAACATAAGATTTGAAATCTTAACTAAATTCTGGAGAGAGAAAAATTATCAGGAAACAAATATATTATTTTTAAAACATCTTAATCTAAATGAGATGTATATTAACCACTTACGATAAATAATTGGGTTTTCTCAAAAAATAAAAAAATAAATAATTGGGCCTTGTTTTTTTGTTTATTCTTTTATATGACAGATACTAATTAATATTAATAATTATATTGGCTATTTTTTCAAAAGGGATCTTATTTATAATCATTTTATAGATTTGAATACTCTCCTTTATAAGAATTTAAAGTCTTTTTTTAGAAGTATTTAAGAATCTAAATTATGTTATGTTTTCCATAGGATTTGTTTATATAAAGTAATTAATGATCTTCAAATGAAAAGAAAATTGTTAATTGGTCAAAAAATTGTAGCTAGGTCGATTCAAAACACACTTAGAAATAAGAAAATTAACAGAAAGTTACAAACAAAAGAAAAAGAAAAACTAAAGAGTTGGGGTATTTTGTACCAAAGTTTGGAGACAATAAAATTAGCATTAATCTAAACAATTATTATCATCAAATTCCCTAACCTTTTTTCTTTCAATCTTGAAGCTCAATAAGAACCTCTCCCACCGGAGTTCCCACCGGCCCATCCATCCACCGGCAGCTGGTTTTGATTCCCGGGCATGTTCAACGGGAGATTAAAGAAGGGCAACCCGCCCGATGAGTCCGGGAACGGGTTGTTAAGGTTTCCACCACTGTCACCACCACCACCACCACCTACGTTGTTGGACGGTTCCTCCTCGTCCAACGGCAGCCTCTCGTAGGCAACATTTGTAAACGACGAAGCCATGATAATCACCGGTCCGGATGCAATCAAAGAACCTACAACATTCCCTCCGACTATCTGTCCTTGCCCTCCAGCAAGGAAGATAGTCAAACTCGTGGCTCCCGGCGGAGCTGGCGGCGGTAAAAACGATCCCGACAAAGACAATATCTCAAATCTATAAACAAAATTTTAAATTTACCCTAAAAGATAAATAAAATAAACGAAAGAAAAAACTTTTGAATTGAGTGGTGATTTATATAAGAGAACCTGCCAGGAAGTGTCATAACGGCACCGGCCGATGCAGGTTGCCGCAGGGTAACATTGGTGACTGTACCGGTGCCGGTCAGGATGCAGATGCCACGTTGGCGTTTACGAGCATACGTGGCTATCGAGTCAAACACATCGCAACCGGCGTTGACTTCCAAGATGTGGGCTCGGAGGGTGTTGGCGCTTTCTCGGGTAATAATAACCGGAGGCTTCGGTTTGTTTTTCGAACCGGGAGGCCGGCCCCTCGGGCGGCGGCCCACGATTTCGCCGCTCGAGTTGGGTTGAAGAGAGTTGTTTTGGTCGTCATCGCCGCCGTGGAACTGGTCGGAGCCGTCGTCGTCTTCTGTCGGCCGTTGCAGCTGGAGATTGGCGGAACGGTGCTGCTGAAGTTGATGAACAAAGTGAGAAGCAGAGCTCAAATCTATGCCAGCCATGAAGGATAATCGATTAACAAAGGAACAAAAACTGATAATTCTAATTATAATATGGAAAAATAGAGAAAACAAATAAAGCTTCAATCTCAATGATAGTTATGAAATGGAAGGAAGAAAGGAAAGAAGAAGAAGATGAAGGAAGAAAGAGAGAAAGGATGAAGAAGAAGCAAATGTGGAGCGATTCCCACAAACAAGAAATTCTTATTAAAATATAAAACGAGAGACTTTAGGTTTTTTCCTTTTATTTTAATCTGTTAATTTCTTTCTCTTTTTTTTTTTTACCATTATTATATTTTGAGAAATACTTTGTTAGGAATGAGAAAGAGGAACCCACTGTTTGTGACACTAGATAAAGGAAACAAGTAAGAAATTAATTGTTAAATAAATGTAAATAATAAATTGAACTCATCATTTTAAGTATCTCTAGACCTTCATTAACTAATTAACTATCATTCACTTTATGGTAATTCAAGATTTCTATGAGATGGGCCTCTAGATTACCACGTTTCTTTTACTGGAATGAAAAAAAATCTAAGCATCCTGAGATGCCCATCTAAGTGTGATTCTTTTTTTTGTGAAAAGTATCTAAGTGTGATTTGGTTGCCCTCTTGCATCATGAGTTTTTAGGATGCCCATGTAGAAGACATCCTTAAAAGACACTTTTTTTTGTCTTCACAATTTTTTTTTTATAAAATTTTATATTTTTATCAATTTTTCTCTATATTTTGTATGTAGTTTGTACCTTAAAAATAATAATATATTTTCTTAGTACATAATTATTATGCATTAACAACTAAGCATACATAATTAACTAAATTTATATTTTAAATGCATTAAATTCAATAATATTTTGATTATTTTCAATAAAAATGTAAGGTGCACTCACTTTTGTTATATGTTTTAAATATAATTATCCTTACTTTCTATATTTAACAAATTTTTACTCGTTCAACTAATAAATGAATTTTAATTTTTTTGTAGGTAAAATTATTTTAAAATATAATATTCAAATTAATAAAAAAAATACGATATATAGATTTTAATTATACAAATTAATGTGTACATTAAGTTATGAGGGCATTTAAGACATTTCTATGAACAAAACTTATAAAATAAATACAGTTTTCAAAATTCCCATAAAAATATTACTACAAAATAAACGTGGTGATTTAAGAATGCCGGACATCTGAAATTCGAGACATCTGAAATTTCGGACATCTGAAATTTCGAACATCTGAAAATTTCAATTATCCTGATTACCACAAAGTAAACGGCCCCTTAAGTTATTTCATGATGGTTTTTATTTTACTAGCAAGAGGAGTATTTTCTTTTTTAAAAGAAGCAAGCAGAGAACTTGTGACACTTAATGATCATTAAATCATGAGTTTGAAACCTCCACTACTTCTAATTATTATAAAAAAAATTATATTATCATTATTAACACATAAATAATCGAATAGGTTAGTGGCACAATTAATTATCTTGTTTGGTGTTAATTTATTTCAAGTCCATGGTCAGTAGTTCGAGTTCGGAGATCAATATTTGACTCTCATATTATTTGAGAGCAATTGTGTCATCTGTGTAAAATTAGTCTACATTTTTTTTCTTTTTCCTTTTTATTTAATTTTAAAAACTTATCTGCTTGTTGTTTTTTTTTCTGTACATATCAAACACAACTTAACTTAATTCATATATTAAACATAACATATTTATCAAATCACTACTACAAAATAGGGATATGATGATTATAGAAAAGTATCACAAACACTTTATATGATACTTTTTTGCAATCATTGTATCGCACATCATCTATTGTGTTTAGATGACACTTTTTAGTAAGTGTCAATAAAATGCAATAAATGATACTTTTCTGTAATCATTAATTCTTATTTCATGACACTATTTTTTTGTCACCAACGAGCAATAGATGACATATAAATTGAGTCATTAATGCATTATTAACGACATCTAAACATTATCAATAAATATAATTTATTGACACTTATTTTTAATCACTAAATAATCAAACATGACTCTTTATTTTAATCATATATCTTCAATTGATGACAAATATTTATTACCATGACGCTTGTTTTGTCTATTTGCAACCTTATTTTATTTGCTCTTACCTCTTATTATGCATACATAATATTCTTCAACAAAATAAATTCACAGGTAAAAGACTTGTCAATAAATAAAATTTCATAGACACTTAAAATGTTTGTATGCATTTCCACTTGAACAAAATAACAAAAGGACAATAATATCACACTTGTGATAAATTTTTACAAAGTTTTTTACAACAAAAAGTACAAGCAAGGGATGATTCTTGAAATGTGTTTCTTCACTGCTTCATCCTTTGAGTGAGTTTGTACAAAACCTAAGAAAAATTGAGTTTCAAACAACATCCACATATTACATATTACTTAACAATAACTTGTGAGATTTGGCAAAAAGAAAAAATAATAATATATGAGCTTTCTTATTAATAAGAAAAGAACTTCAACCATCTAAATTACATATAAACCAAAGAAGTTCTTTTTAAAAGCATAGGAAACATGTAAATATTGCATAAAAAGTAAGTTACTGAAAATGAAAACTAAACCTCTCATTTTTCTGCTTGACAAACTCGACAACTTCCTGCAAGATTGTTGAGAAGTATTCACAACATTATAATGAAAGCATGCAAATAAATTAGAAATTTTAATACATACATTGATTATGAAAATGTCTTGGTACCTGGGAGAAACAAACATCCAAAACCAATGATACGACATGAGAAAATTGTACACCAAGAGCAAACAATCATCAATTTGACATAAAATAGTTTGATTTTCATACCTTTCAAAGCTAAGTTAACAGACAAGCAGTCCCACAAATGTAAAGTATGCAATTTATTGGAAGAATAGAAGTTTGAACTTTGAACAAAATCAGAGTAAATTCCTTAATAAAAGGAATACCAATTTGAAAATTCGAAAATTCGAAGAACGCTATTTTGAAATTTACCTCATTTGCAACTTAAGCTCTACAACCTACTTATGTCACCCTTACTTATGTTAAACAAGAAAATATTGTATAATATAAAAAAGGATGCAATAGGCTAGTAAAAGAGCTCTCAACTCTTGAAAAAAAAAATGGTATGGTCAAGCAGTTGATATAGACTAAGTGGTTAAAAAATAAAAAGGGTTTTAATTCATAATGATCACCTAAAATTTAATATGCTACAAATTTTCTTGACAACTAAATATGGTAAGACTAAGCGGTTCAAATAAAGTGAATCCATATCATCACATGACTAAACCAAGACAATTAATTTCAATTAAAAAGGATGCAAAAAAGAAAGCTCCTACATCTCATGCACTAAAAGATCAAGAAAAGCACAAACAATAAAAAGAAGTAAAAGAAAGTGTACAGAGTCTAAAGAGAAAGTTTCTCTAAATATAACTATATAACTATATAAATTTAAAAGAACAAAGTTGAGACCAACTTGTTGGAGCTAGACGCTAACACACACGAGAGAGAATGATATTGTTACTCTTGCCATAGACACTGAGAGGATGGCTCTACATCCGTGTTGGCTTTTACTCCAATAGTGTCACGATCAATTTTTTAAACTTCAACTCTATTTTTAGCTTTAACTCCAAAAAAAAGATCATTAACCTCATACAAAAATTCGAGAAAAGTACATTATCCCATTCCCACGCATATATTACCTCATTAATAGCAAGCACTTGTCCATTACTCTTCTTGACCTTATTCAACTTCCTAATAAAATACCTATTTCAAAACAATTGAACTTGTGAGAATTTAACAAGTGGACCCATAAGCTATACTAAAGTCAAATACATCCTCATTTCCAAAGGAAAACTCACCATAACTTGGACTTGGCTTGAAGCTCATTTGTGGCCCATAGCCTCATTCGGTAAATCTTAGGGTGCTCATCTGATTCAGATGGAAGAACCCTTCCAACAACCTGGTATAATTGGAACTGCAAAGAAAAACCATAAACCCTCATCGATCAATTCCACACACCTCGAATCAACCACGTCAATTTTGATTTAGAAAAAAAAAATGCAATAAAAATGTGGTGAAAATGCAGTTCAAAATTATCTGGAAGGACAGGAAAAAAATCAAATCAATGAACAAGTAAAATACATATCCAATGCTCCATATCCCTACACTTCTATAATAATTAATCATAGGAAAAATCAATCCTGATACATAAGAAAACCCTTCTTTGATCCTCATTAGAAAAAAAAATAGTACGAAATCAAAGTAAGGAAATCATGTCTTACCCTAAAAGACATCATCTTGAAGAATGCTTGAAAAGAGTACCAAGCACTCTAAAATTCATATAAACAATAAAGTATTGAAATGATAACAAACAAAACTAAGATCACTCATCAAATATGTCTCCAATCGTCAAGGCTTGAACCTGAAAAATTCTTAAGATCAATAGCAAAACTCATTCTCAAAAACTTGACAAAAATCAACCAAAGTCTTCAAATCTTACCAAAAATTAAAAAAAAAATTGAAATCTTAGAATAGTGGTGAAAGAATCCCCTTGAAAATAAGAGATTAGAGTGGTAGACAAGATGGGGAGGTGAGGCGAAACGCATCAGCTGGGAATTGGTCGAGCACCATGGCGACCTAGTGGCTGGATGAACGACATGGAGACACGATGGAGATGCCGAAGGTTTAGCAGCCAAATTTAGGGTCTGGAACACATTAAAAAAGAGAGGGGGAGGCGATGATTCAGAGTCGGTGAGAAAGAGGGTTTGCAGGGCGAAGAAATTGGAACAACTGCTGGAACATCGTGTCACGGCTGCTGGCGTGGACCTGCACGTGAAGGCTGAGGCGCGACAGGAACGTCACGAACGACGGTGGGGTGCTAAAGTCGCGCGCACGTCTTTGCAGGGGTCAGGCTTGCTCGCGCGAGGACTAGATAGCGGGTTCGTGCGTGGAGTGCTGCGCGAGGCTTGCTGTGAAGGGGATCGGTGGCCGGGTGTGCTTTGGGTGCAGCTGCAGCGCACGTGGAGGAGTTCGCGACTAGGAAGGTCGCGCACGCGAGGGGGTCGTTTGGGACAGGAGGTGCAGCATGGCGACGTCGGTGGGGGTTCAGGCAAGAAATGCCGTGGCGGTGGCGGCGGCGACGGCGAAGGTCGGCGAGGAGGGTGGCGGCCTTAGGGTTAGGGGTGGGTGAAAGAAGAAGAAAAAGGAAGAAGAAGAAAAAGGGGAAAGGGGTTTTTTTTCTATTTTTATTATTATCATTTTATTTTATTTTTCGTTTTTTTTTTTGAAAGAAAGATATTTTATTTTTCTTTTAATCTAACTTAAATGGGTTTATTCCTTCCCTTTTCTTTAAAACCAAATCTCACCCTTTTCATTCTAATTAAAAGGCTTAAATGGAAATTTTTTCTTTTTTTTTTTCTTTTTTCATTTGTCTTTTAATATAACTTAAATGGGTTTATCTATTTTCGTTTTCTTTAAACCAATTCCTACAAATGCCCCTAAAAATACATGTAATCACAAAATTAATCCAAAACTAATTAATAATCTCATAAAGAGGCCATTAGGGGTAAAATCACCAAAGTACCCCTAAAGCCATAACTAAATAGAGTTACACCGAAAATCCTGGAAAAGCGAATAACTGTACTTAGAGGTTTCAAAATAATACTATTTAAACTTAAATTTACTATTTAAATTAATCAATTTAAAACAATACTATAGAATAATAATATCTAAGATTTCAAAATAATAATAATAATATTAGTACCTAAGCAAAAAATGGTAATCGTGAAAGTCCCAAAAGCTCTCAATTAAATCTATCAAACAAAAAATGGAAATGATGACACTTTAACAAATACATGCTCCATCGAAAATTATTAGACTAAAAACAAAAATAAATTCCAAACTATACATAAAAAAAATTAAGGGTTAATTGCAATAAAAATTATATTTTAGAAGAGTTGAAAAGACATTTGTGAAAAATATGTGTTGGTTTAAATTAGTTTCATAAATTTATGATTCTAAAAAAGTGTCATAAAACGCGCCTTACAAGATGATTATATTAAAGTGTCATAAAACGCGTGTTTTATTTTATGACACTTTAATTACCTCTCCCTCATGAATTTGGTTTCACATAAGTGTCATTTAATCCCCTTTTTCTAGTAGTGAATAGATTAATTTAACATCTCAATTTAACTTAACACTTAATTTAACTTAACTTTAACATCAACTAATTTAATCCTAATTTATGTACCAAACACGCCTATAAAGTTTTCCAAAACATTAATGAAGTCAAATACTTTCGAATTAAGAATTTAGATTATTTTTATAAAATACTCCCTCTAGTCCATAGTATGGTTTATTTTTATGGCTTATTTCTTTAATAGATATTTGTTAACAAAACTTATTATATATTTTATTTTCGAAATTATTTAAATACTAAAAGACAAAGTTTAATTGATACTTAATCTTCGTGGGAACAATGCATAGTTTATCAATGAGTATTGGATAGTGTTGTCTGTACGGTTACTTTAAAATTACAATAATCACATGCACACATGACTGGAAGGTTTGAGACTATTTAAAAAATATATTTTTATCTATATTTTTAAACAAATATTGCCCCATACTAATTAATATATATGATCATTAAAGAAGCACTTTTTAATAAAAAAGAAGCATAGTGGTATAGTTCAAAAAAAAAAAAAAAAGAAAGAAGCATAGTGGTATTTCTAAATTACAGTGTGATCCATTTAATTATTTCTTATTATCTATAGTTTTTTTTATGCTATCTTTAAACCCACATTGTACTCAATATATATATATATATATATCACATTACATTATACACACAATTTTCTAACCATCGGGTACATTTTAATTTAATTTAGGTTCACCATCTAAAAAGATAGATTTTTTAGTTTAACAAGGAGTTGGGTAGAGCTTTCCTCTTGATTTTGGACATACATTTGTATCCTATTTTTATCAGAAAAAGAAAAATTAATTCAATAATCAACGAGCATTTAATTATAAATTATTGCATGAATAAAACGAACGTTTAATTAAAAAATGAAATTAGTTACCAAAAGGATCGGTGATATGTTGGTTTGTTTGTTTAGTGGTAATCTAATTCAATATTATGGTCATAGTTTAATTTTGAAAATCGATATTTAACTCTTATTTATTTGAGAGTAGTAATATCTTTTTCTTAAGATACTTTTTAAATTTAAACGAAACTATTATTATTGTATTGATGGATATGTCACACAATAATAGTAAGCTTATTTGCATATTTTCAACCAAAAAGTTAAAGATTTAAATTTTATGTCCACAATGATAATAACTGAGGTGAAGGATTATGTTTAGATAGGATAAAATATGACCTAAAATTTGATATCTATCTATATAGTTTAATATGAATCATATTTTATTTTATTTTAAATTAAAAGATAGAAATATAGAATATGGCTTGTACTATGCCATATTGATTGACATAAAATTTTAAGTGACATGACCTAAATTATTCTTGGTTTATTTTAGTGAAAAATACCTATAATTTACTATTCTAAATGAACTCTAAATACTCAAAACAAAAAATAATAATTAAGAAATTATGAATTTATATTATCCACCTTTAGATGTGGTTGAAGAAATAAATAAATTAAGAATCACTTAACAACTATTTTATTATATATTTTTTGTTATTGAAAATCATGTTTGTAAACACCACTATATATATACTTCTAAAAAAAAACACCACTATATATATAATTTCAATCGTTTGTTGTATACTTTTTATTTTTATCCTTCTATCAAGAAATAGTAAGAAAATAAACACATTAGTAAAAACTAAAAAATACACACTTGAAAAAAACAGACATATTTTAAACGTTTTGGTTTTGTTTGATTTGGATTATCAAACAAAACAGAATCAATCAAAGTAAATAAAAATAAATAAAGTTCAACATGCTCTGATTTACTTTAAAAATATAATTGACAAAAAAAAAGCAATATATATATACTGTACAGAATAAAAGTCTAAATCCTACATTAATTTGAATTGAAATCTAGCATAGATTTCATAATCAGGACAATTATAAATAATCCAATGTTCTAAGACATGATTATGAATGGTGGGAATATAGAATTATATTCATTAAATAAATTAATATATGAATTAAATATGTTATGTTAAACTATTATTATCATTATGGTTAATATATGCCTTAATCAACTTAGTACTATGTTTCTTTCGTTAATTAATTAGTTATGACGAAACATATATAATTATTAGGTGCTTGAAAAGGTGTCAAGCACAAAGTGGATTAAGCTATGTACGGTACGAGTAAATTATAATTTAACATGATAATTTTTTAATCGACTTCGCAACATTTTAAGAAAAACAAATGATTAATTAAACATTTGTTGGCATGGTGAGTTAATTAATTAGAAAAAAAATAAAGCGCCTTTTAAAAAAAACATATTAGTGAAGTCTTTGAAAAGATAAAGTTATAATTTAAATTTTAGACCTAGATAGGGTTTTATATGATATGAATTAAATTTTAGTTAGGGGATAAATTATTTGTTATATGTATTTGACTTTGTGATTTGTCAAAATAGTATTTAATTAACGGTCTAATAAAACTCACAGACTTCCTCAAAAAAAAAATAAAACTCACAGACATATATATACACGGTAATGTGTGAACAAAGTTATCTTCGCATTAGATTTTTTTTTTTTGTTTTTTTGAGAAATATCTTCCCGTTAGTTAATTTTATATTTTCAAATGCTTTTAGTTTTTTAAGCAAATTTCAATGCTTTTACCCTATGCTCAATGACCAAAGGAATTGGATTCGAGTCCTCTAATCTCTAATTATTGAAATCTCAACTAAAAAAAAAAAAAAGCAAATTCAATGCTTTTATTGCCTTTTATCGATGAACTTGATACTCTTCAAAAAAATTAAATTAAATTAAAAAAAAATGATGCACTTAAAAACTTAACATATTAGAGAAATTTATAAAACAATTATAAATATAGTCATTTTTAAGAAAAAATTTAGCAACCAAAATATATTAATAATAATACATAATATTGTAATAATATATAATACTCTTTAAATATATATATATATATATAAAAGACTCTATTAATAATACATAAAATATATTAGTAATAAATAATATTATATTAACGAATATTAATGATATAGTATTTAAACGTATTAATGATTATGAATATAAATATTTTAAATATAATTATTTTGTTAGAATAATCTATCTCTTGCAATTTTCATTTTTCTTTTTATTTTTTTTTAGTTTTTAAAAATTAGTAAGGGAATTTAAATTCATAATTTCTTGATTTATGAGTATATATTAATACTATTGAGTTACTATAAATATATACTAATGCTATTGAGTTAAGTTATGTATTTTTAACATAGTTATTTATTTATTGTGTGATTATCTTTGAAGTATACTTTTTTTCCTAGATTTGGGAGGCTACATTTGTAGGTCCGGCGTCTCATTTGTAAAGTTGGTATTTCATTAAAATTTATATATATAACAAAAAAGAATCATAATTCCTTTTTTAAATTAAAAAAAACATGTTTAATTTAAATAAGTTATGCAATATATATATATATATATTATGCCCTATTATTGGTATCTATTTCCAAAAGACCATTCATTGCAAATATTAAAGATAAAGTTCTAAAAAGAATTTATAAATATTAAAATGAAGGCAAAAAAAGGGCAGGTCTAAACCAAATTTTGTATAACCCACCCAGTAACAATCAAGTTACTGTTTTTGAATTCTTCCCCCCTCAAATTATCATATATATTAAAAAGAAAATATACAAAATAGTTTATTTATATATGTGGTGGATAGAACCTTAACCCACTTTTGTAATTAAAATAATAAGATATAATGTACAGGAACGGTAGCAGATTGTCTTAAAAGTGACCAGACCCACAAATGCTTTTCTTAATATTCTTTTTTATTAATAATAATAATAATAATAATAATAATAATAATAATAATAATAATAATAATAATATAATGAAGGGCTAACTTCTTTAGATTAATATATTTATATAATGATGCCAAAGTAGGGTATCATTTTAATATCATTTTGACTTGTTACCATTAAGTTACATTTATTCTCTTTCAAAGGTTTTAATGAGTTATTATTTATGTGAATAAATATGATTTTTGTACTAAGAAAGTAAATAAATATTGTCTCACAGTATATAATATAATTTATTAAGAGTGTATATTAGCTTTTTTATTAATATCCGTGACGGCCGGAGATCATTATAGATTGAATTCATTATCTTAAATATTTCAATATTCTCTTTGACATTTAGTTAGTACATAATAGTTAGAGTGCAAATTAATATAATATTTAAAAATGGTGGTTATAATTTTTTTTTTAGAACATATAGAACTTAAATCATCCTAACTTTTTAAAATATCAATTAGTTTTGATAAACTCATCAAATTTAAAATTCAACTTGGTAGTTTGATCATATATAGTTAACCCTAAATTTGAATATATTAGAGCATGATTAATGCTTCTACAAAACCTAATGAAAATTAGATTGTAGACCAACTAATCATATAAATTTTATCAAAAGAGTGAGTGACACATTTTGATTTGGTTTAATGTTTGTTATCTAATTTAATTTCACGACTGGAGCTTAATTTTTCTGAATTATATATATACAAAAAAGGAATTTATATTTTTGTATATAAAATGGAAATGGTGGGGCCCAATTGTCTGCGGGCGAAGCTTTTGGTATGTTGCCTCCTCCTGAACCTAAAAGGGCAGTTTTGGTTGATGAGATGAGATTCCTTTACCATTCTCATGTGCTACGCCGTCGTTTTATCGTCATTTCATATATGATATCAATTTACAAATATGCCCTTAACTTTATTTTTCTTCTTTCTTGAGATTTCATATGCCCTTATCCTCCATGTTCAAACCTTGGTTTTATCGTAACCACGTGGGTCCAACCTTCCTCCCCATCCATTTTACTTCCCTAAATCAAATTGAATGAAATCGGAGAATGTATAAATAATGTAAACATATCCAATATAATTTTAAATGCATTGATTTAAACTTTGCATTTTTTTTTTTTGAAAAATATTGTTTTTTAATTCTTACGTACTCGATAGAGTTTTAATTTAAGGCCTGTTTGGTAACGTTCCCGTTTCCCGTTTCTTTTGTTCCCAAAATTAATAGAAACGTTTTTAAGATTTGGCTAAAAAATGAGAAACTTCCAAATTGAGTTTCTCTTGTTCTGTTTCTGATTTTTAATGTGTTTATGTGCTTGTTTTTATTTTGTTATAATATTAAGTCCTTTACAACCACAATTTAAGATTGTGGAATAGTGGCAGCTGTTGCAAGCTATCATTATAAATTTTCTTTTCCACCATGGTTCGATTCTTACCCATGTCATCTTATAGATTTAATTTTTAAAAATCAACTTTTATTTACTTTTCAGTTATTTTTATTCTTTTTAGTCAACTTTTCATTTTTTAATTGGTCAAATATATATTTATAAATTTATATATTATTTTATTTCCTAAAACCATAATATTAATATTTTTAAATCATTTTAATTTTTTTTTATATAAACTATTTATTATTTTAATTTTATAATATAATAACTTTTATACTTCTTTTTTATATAAATAATTTTTTAATTTAATTTTAATATATACTCATTTTTTATTTTTATTCTTATAAATAATAATATTTATGTTCTTATATTATTAATTATACTAATTTTATAGATGATTTTTCATGAGTAACAAAAATAAAATCTACAAATATCAAAATTTTAGAAAAAACTAATCCAATCACATTAAATTGATTGTCAAAAGTTATTAAATTTTAATCGAGTTAAATATTATGCTAGAATTTGTTATTGACAATAAATTTCCAATTTTATATCTATAAACTATATTAATTTATATAAATATAGTATTTATATATAACTTTCATAATTTTATTATAAATATATAGAATTTTCAAATTTTCGAATGTTTAGTAGGTGTACCGGTATCTTATTTTAATTTGAATTAAAAATTTGTAACATATGTACTTATGGCTTTTGATAATAATTATATATTTTAATATATGTTATATTTTCTAAAAGACAAAAAAAAATATTGAAATAAAAACTAGAAACAAGAAATGATTATCAAACATGTTTGTTTTTGTTTCTTATTTTTTTTAAGAAACAAAAAACAGAAACAGTTATCAAACACATTCTTGTTTCCTATTCTAAAAAAAAAGAAACAAGAAACCAAAAACAAGAACTAAGAAACGAGAAACAGGAAACAGGAAACAGAAACGTTACCAAACAGGCCCTTAGTTTTTATATTTAAAAAATAAATATTTTTACCTGTCATATTTCCATAATACTTAATTTTAGTTCTTAAATAAAAAAAATGATTAATAAGATAATATAATATTGACTAGATTAATTTTAAGTACAATATAGATACATTAGATTTTATTTTTAATAAAAAATAAATGATAAAATTTGAAAATTCAAAACACATGCATTACAAACCTAATAAACTTAGTGAGAAAATTTCATTTTGAAACAACAAACTTTAACCTCGCATGCAAGACTCGCTCAAGAGCCCCGACACGCTTTGATGTGTATCGAACATATTTTCTAGAGCTATCGAGATGCCTAACTTACGCTCTTGCTACTATTCTCTATGTGATGAGCTATAGCCATGGCCATCTTTGATTTAAGAGAAGAAGAATACATTCATTCAGGCAGACATTGAACATGTTGTTTCAAAATGAAAAGTCACTACATTTCTTTTATCCGAAAATGAAAATTTTATTATTTTTTCTATGCCCGTTTCTAAATTTTCTATTTTTATTATTTATTTTCCATTAAAAATAAAAAATAATATAACTATACCATCAATTTATTACGTTAAAAATAATATTATGTTATTTCACTAACAATGACTTTGTTATTTTAAAGACTAAAATTGGCATTATTAAAATGTGAAGAATAAATATGTTTATTTTTTAAACATAACAACCAAATTGAATCTCATCCAAAACAAAAGGACCAAACCATTTGATTAAAGTGTTCAAATATTTAACAAAATAAAAAAGTTTTTTTATTTTTTAAGACTAAGAGGTTGTTAATATTTTATTTATTATTTTTTATGAATACATATTGAAAAGGGGGATAACAAATCCTACATAAAGAGTATCATTGCTCCCAAATAAATGAGAGAAACAAAAAAACTAATGTGTTACTAACTCATTCGGTATTAGTTAGTAAAACTGATATAATTTGATATTAATTGTTTGATGGAAAATAAATGCTGTAATCTTTTGCATCTTTGAATCACCTATGATCTTATAATGTGACTATATTATTTTTTATGTTGCTATTTTATTGTAACTTGAATTGAAGAAACAAAAATAGGGTAGATAAGTGGTAAAGAGAATTTTGAGGAGTTAAAGGTTATGAGATAAATTCATAGTGACCATTTAACGAGTTTCCTATAAATTTCTTAAAAGGGTTAGTGTGGTGTTGCCTTATGGTTGTATTTCAATTTCATTATGAAAAATCTTTATCTGACTTTCATTTTATTTGAAAATAGTTGCATCATCTAGATAGAATTTGTGGTTTTTTTAAAAAAAAAATTGAACTAAAAAAACGTCAATCCTATATTAAAATAAAAATCCTAACGAAGATTCACCCCGCCATAGACGGCAAAATTCTCCTGTTCACTCTTATTCAATCTTCAAATCAACTTTTTCAAAAAAAAAAAAAAAATCTTCAAATCAAAGTAACACAAATATATAAAAATAATTTACGGTAAAAACATGAATGAAAACATCGCAACTTTAGTCATACTTTTTTGCAACATAAACGAGGTCAATTAAAAATAAGAATTAGTTTAACCATTTTTCAAATGTGACGAATATTTTTAACGTTATCTACTGTTTTAAAAAATTTATTTTCTAAAAATAATAATAAGAATTAAAAACTTTTTCCTTTAAATGTTGTTTACCTCCTCTTCCATTTCTAGATCTAAATGTGGCCAACGTGCAAAAGTGCTGCCTGTTGAAAAACAACAGTTTTCTAACTTTCACACCTGAAACCATAAATTAATCTATCATTTGTAATTTAATAAAAATAAGGTGGACTGAAATGTTCAGAAATATAATAGTTTAATTATTTATTGAAAATTCAGTTTAGCATCATCATCACGAAATTTAATCTTAAAAATCGATTTTTAATTTTCTTTTATTTGAAAATAATTATATCTTTCATAAAAGATTTGTAGTCTGCCTCTTCTAATTTATATATATAAAAGATGGGTATGATCATTTAAATGATAGTTGTACTTATCATTTAGCCTAATATTAATCAATTTTTTTATGTAAATATTAATTAATTAAAAAGCGATAAAGGCACAAGTGGAGGGTGACGACTTGAACCAACCACCATTGCCTTGTCGTTTCCCCGGTATTTCTTTAATATAAATTTCTCATTCATTGACCAATAAAACTGCGTCTGCCCTGGACTTGAGAAATTTATTAATTTTGATTTACCCGTAAGCTGAATTCCGGGCCCCCCACCAATATTTTCAATTTTTAATTTCAGCACTCTTTTTTTTTTTGTAGATTAATTAATTAATCTGACTTGGAATATTTAAAAAAATAATAATGAAAGAGCAATTGGGTTTTTATCATTTTAAATTTGAGTTTGCTGCAGACCAGACACCCCTCGAGTTTCACATAATTATTATATTTAATGTATTAATATTGTTTTTACAGTTTTTTAGGTGATTAATTTCATAAAATTTGTACTAAAAAAAAAACTCATTACTCAATAAGTTGATGGCACGTCAATTATAGTCCCGTTCAATACTATAATTATAAATTCAATTTTAAGAATGAATATTTGACTTTCATTTATTTGATAACAATAATGTATATAGGGATTATGATCTCATGTGCTAAATGGATTTTGATCAAGCTAATCTCCAACCTTCCAAAATGGTTGTGGTATTGAAAAAAGCTAATGGACTTTATCCTAAATAAAAAGAAAAATCAAACTAATAAAACCACTATGGAGTTATCGAGGAGGTGCTTTCAATAGAAGTTATTTTGAGTAGTTAGAGATTGAAATACTTCTATTTTGAATAGTTAGAGATTGAAGTTTTTGTAATAGCTTGTTTAGATGTAAATTTTTATAAATAAATTTATTATTATTTGTTTGTAGAGCCGTCAGAGACAATAATTAGTTTTGGATATATATTTAAAATGAATAGTTAATTTAAGTAATTATAAATAAATAATTAGAAATAAATTATTTTGATTAGTTAAAAATGAATGGTTAAAAATCAAGAACTATTTTGAGTAGTTATAAATGAATGGTTAAAATTACAAAATTGTTTTGAGTAGTTATAATAATTAAATTGGATGTATTTTTTTGAAGTTTAGTTGATAAAATATTCATTCCTAAATACTCCATAAATTTAATAAACAAACAAACACTTCAAATAATTAATAAAGTCTTGGAGAATTAAGACAAGTTAAATTTATGGTGTCTATTATTTAAAAATTAATTTGTTATGAATTTTTTTGATATTTAATATGTCATGTGACATTATCAAAATGTCGCAAGACCTCGACAGTAACCTCTTTAGTTGAATAAACGGACTTAATTAAATTAATTTCAGTGATATTTCAAATTTTCAACTTGACTCCGTTATTCACTCGTTTTGGAAATTTTAGAATTTTATAATTTGAAAAGTTTTTTTTTTTTTTTTTTTTGAGAAAATAATTTGAAAAGTTTGATTAGTGTATATCATGAGAAAGGCAAACTGGCTAGGACATTTACAAATAAAAAAAAGAATCATTTGAAACTTTTAAAATTGATATATATTTTTTAGTTTATAGATCAGCTATTTATAATATACAGTACGGAAATTACTATATTTGTTTTAATCTGAAAATACTACATATTTTAGTCGTAAGATCATTGCTAAAAATTAGTATTTATCCCTTTTCAAAAAAAAAAAAAATAGTATTTATCCATCATCCATGCACGTCAAAGATGTTTGACTGAAATGTACCAAATTTCAAATGTAGTACTATTAATAATGAACTTGACTATACATTTATAAAACTTCTGGATCTAATTTCTAAATAATATCAATACTTTTTAAAAATAAATAATATAAGTACGATTCCTAAAGTTTAGGAAGGCTCATAACAGTCACTCGTTTATAATTACAGCACCACCTCTAATCAGATATTTTTAACTTTATGCCAATTAATTTTGAAAATTGGCCGTCTGTTTAGAGATCTGATATTTTATTTGTTATTTAGCTTTCAATGGTCTTTTTCGGTAAAGAAGAATATTATATTACGTGGGCTAAATCAACAAATTGGCAACTAATTCAAATAATAATAATAAATAAATAAATATTAACAGATTACTTAAAAGCTAATTATTTCTGCATAGAATTCTCAACAAAAAAAAAAAAAAAAAAAAAAAAAAAAAAAAAAAAAAGAAAAAAAGAAAACTACCTAGAAAATTTTAGGCTATGTCAAATGATAACCACATTTTATTTTATTATTTTTTTATTTTTTTGAGTTAAAATAAAATAAAATGTATTCCAACATGAAAATTAAGCCTCAACTTTGCATGACATTAACTTTAATATCTTTTATGATCTAACACAATTACGAAATTATAAAAGGTTGAAATTCCTAAAAAAATTATGAATTTAAATTTTATTCATTTGTTATCATCATTATTATTATATGTTAATTGGTTCAAATTCCTATCTAATAGGTTGAATTAAAAAAAAATTAATTAACTTCGTATCTATTGGGCCGGTACGAAAATGCCCATTAAAGAATTAACGTGGACCAAGGCCCTTGAAATCGAGCATTATCTCAAAACAATCTGAACCAAGCTTCTCTAGGAGATGTGACCATAAATGCATACCTACAATATTATAATGTTGAAATGAATTATCATCAAATAATGAAATTATTACGATACTAATTCATTGGATTAAAAATACTTTTTTGTTAGTCATACATATATTAGGTAGAAAAACTCGAATCCACGACCTTTTGTAATTGGACATAAAAATACTTGATTGGCGAAAAATATCGAATTTATAGAAGAGGTATAGTACTCTGTCAAGTCAATATTATTTTGGTGTCAGCAATTTAGTATATATTTTATTTTTTTTATCTATTTTGTTTTTATCTATTTGTTTTTAGATATTTAAATTTAATCTATAATTTTTATAATTTTTATTATTTCTAATATTTTTGAGTGTTCAAGCTTTTTTTTTTTTTTTTTTTTTTTTTGAAAAAGAGTGTTCAAGTTAATTAGTACGTATCTGAAATATTTTTACAAGATAATCATTTGATCTATAACATTTAGCTATCAATAAAATTCATAAAAAATTGTTTATAAGAGTAAGGGTAACCACCATAGTGTGGACTTACAACCTCTCAATTCTCCAAAAACAACCAATAAATTAACCTACTAAAAGTCTGTTTTAGCCTTTATAGGGTTGAAATAAATACAAATAATTATAACTTTTGTCATTGTTTTGCCACACTAAATGTGTATCTTATCCAACTTTTTTTTGAATTCATATCGTACCCAACTTTATACTATTTCAAAATATATATATATGGATCTGATAAAAAATTGCACTGTTAAAAAAAAATTGTTACTTAAAAAAAATAGTTAAAATACCCATTTTTAAAGTTAATGATCACATTGAGATAAATATAAAAAATTTAGTAACCCAAATTACATTTTTAAAGTTAACGATCACAACGATTATTTCAAGAGATAGTGCAACGGTTAAGGACTTCAAAACATGTTTTCTTACATTCGTGGTTCGAGACCGTTGAAAAGTTCAAGAAGAAAAGCTTTGAATTTCCAAATTTTCAAAAAAAAAAAAAAAAGACTAATACTTCTTGTCTCTTAAATATATTAATAATACAACACTAATATAAATATTAGTTTGACCAAAGTTAGACTCACACGTGTAGATAAAATTGAAAGATCGTCTTCTTATGATCATCAAACTTTCAAATAATTTACCTTTTTTTTTTTGAGATATTAAATAATTTACCGTTAGTCTCTTATATTTCAAACATTTATTTTAATTTCTCAAATTGCATAATAAAAGCCATTCTTGTCACTACTTTTATGATATTTTTGAATTCATTCTTTACAAAATTTATATAAAAAAAATCAGGAAAAGAATTCAAAAAAAAAAAACGAAAAGAATTAATTTCTACATTCAACATCAGCTTCAACTTCAAGTACTTGTCTCAATATATTTGAACTTTCATTCACCCAGAGAAACAAACAAAATAGAATTTAAAAAGTTTTTTTCGTCAATTTTGTAAAGTCTTTTTTGACTTGAACTTCATTTCGGCACATTCATGTACTCCTCTAAATTCGCGTAAGTCACAAAAACAATAAATTAATTATATTTATAATTAGAAATCATGAATTCGAAAGACTACATAGGAGATTATTTATTTATTTATTTATTTTTTGAATATTTGATTTTTAATTGAAATATATCAAAATTAGTTGAAATAGATTCTAACGTCAGTTTTTGTTATCATTTATTCCTAACTTCTTTTTTTTTTGTTGAAGAATTCCTAACTTCTTATTTATTTATGAAGTATCATGAAATTAAGTTATATGACATGATACTTAATGATTAAATAAATTATATTTTTGTTTTTCATTCAACATTTTTTTTTTTGAGATTACAATTCCATTAAACGTATGTAATTACGTAGTGATCGAAAACAATTGGCATAATAAAATTTATTATATAAATTATATATAAATTTCAAACTCAATCCATTGTTCACATCGCTGGTCTCCAAAATCCCCAACAAAGCTGTAGAAAATTCGGCGTGGCTTTTATCGCCCCCTTTGGTTTCTTCACCCTTTCAAAACAAAATCACCTCCAAAAACAAATAAATAAAACTTTAAACACATTTTATTTTCTTTATTTAATTGATTATCTAATTTTATGATTTTCGGCTTAATGGATCATTTATTAATTTTATATTTTTACAAATTTTGAAATTTTAAAAAGTTAAGTCTTTAGACCTTTTAAAGCTTAAAATTGTATATAACATAGTTCATAGAAAGGACAAACATTTGGTAAAGTTTTAAAGACTTATATTAATGACCGTTCTTAAAATTTTCTCAAAAAAAAGAGACCTTTCTTAAAATCTAAAATAACAAGAATAGTATTTCAATGATATGCGTGTATATTTAGTGATCAAGAAATTATGAGTTTGAATCTTCACCTTCAATTATTATAAAATTAAAAAATAGTATAATAACTTTGTCAAAGCAAGTTGAACTCGTGGTAATTAGTATGAAGTTAGAGTTTATAAGTCTAAATCTTCGATTCCCAAATATTGTAATATTGTAGTTATTCTAAAAGAATAATGTTTAATAACTTTACTATTTAAAATGGAAGGTTTTTTTCTCTTCTTAATTTCAAATTCCCATTTTCAAAATCTTAAAGTTTTTGGTTTCAAATTCCCCAAAAAAACCATTTGATTTAATATTCTTTTTAAAAGATAATTAAGAGATTACAAATTTGAATTCTTCCAATCTGATTGAATTCAATTTTCTCTTATCTATAGCCTATATTATAATGTCTCAACCCATTTTTTTTAGTACAATTAAGCTTTAACTCAACCACTTAATTAGGACTTACAAACATATATTTCATTAAAAGATAAAAGATTTTAATTATTTTTAAAAGAGAGTCTCCTTGATATTGAAACCAGCCCAATGTTTCCAAATATGTAGTGAGTTTTATATTTAATAAAAATATAAAGAGAATCAAAGTAAAAAGGAAAAAAAAAATCCATTCATCAAAGATTTTCTATAAACCCCATTTCAATCCCATAATTTTTCTCCCCCTTTCAAATGGAAGCTTCCAATCCAATCTTCTCTCCACTCCTCTTCCTCCCAATTTGATCCTCTACAATATCATCCCCATGGCCTCCACCCCACAACAACAACAACAACCCAACCCCGCCGCCCTTCGCCGCTCCCTCTCGGACTCCAACCCAACTCACCGCATCCGCCGTACCACCACCACCACCATCTCCACCACGTCCTCAAAATCCTCATGGTCCTCAAAGCTAGCCAAACTCCTAGCTCGGCTAGCCCTACTCTCGTCCCCCAACTCGGACCTAACCGAAGAAACCCTAGAAGCCCACAACAAACGAATCAACGACCTCAAATACAGCCCTTACTACCGCGGCCTAACCGATTCCTCCCTAGCCATCAACTACCACCATGGCCCACTCAGCACCCCTGGTGGCCCCCACCGCTATGCCACCTCAGCCACCACAACCCAAACACAAGCCTCCATCTCATCCGTCATGGTTTCCAAACTCAAGCACCTGTGGTCCCCATGCGTACGTGGAAAGACCAATAAGTCTCCACCAAGTACGCACCCTATCGCGACCGTGACTGCCACGACGACGGTGGCGGTTAAGCTGCCACCGTCGTCGGGTTCGTCTGCGGTGGAGAGTGATTACTATATTGAAGAGAAGCTGTTGAGGGAGAGATTAGTGTACCGGCAGCCGAGAGTGGGTGGCGGGGAGGTTGCGGTCGCGGTCGCGGTGGAGACGGAGATGTACACGTGGGGGGACGAGTATAGGCCGAAAGGGCTGGAGGGGTTTATATGCAATAAGAAAAGGGCGTGTGAATTGAAGGAAGTGGTGCGAAAAAGAGGGTGTGGGCATTACATATTTGAAGGGCCGCCGGGAGTTGGGAAGAGGACTATGATTCAAGCTATGCTTAGAGAAGTTTTTGGAGATCGAGCAATGGAGGTCGTGTATTGTTGTTAGTATGACTTTATTAATCTTTTCCCCATATCATTTAGTTACAAAAAAAAAAAAATTCAATTTAGATCCCAACTTCTAAAATTTAACATTTTTACGAATAATATTAATTTTCAATCCATGAAACAAAATTGAAATTACCTAAGAAACAAAACAATGATTAGACGATTAATTTTAGATTTCGATATATTGATTGATTGATTATTTTAGTTTTAAAAAAATAAATGTAAAAGTAAACTAAAAAACATATAACATTATTGAAATGTCAGAAATATTCAATTTTGATAGATAGAGACCAAATTGAAATTAGATCTAAAATTTAAAAGATAACTTTTCCCTTTTTCTCTCTTCTATCTAGTAAAAATATATGTTCAACATCTCATGTTCTAAAAATTAGAAACATGATCGTTTATGGACTTATTCCTTTTTTTTTTTAATTACATTTACTTCAGTAAAAAATATCACGACTCTAATAATATCTTATACGACTTTTTTTTTTATACATCTTGTACGACTTAGTAACAAAGAAATTATGTGTTCGAATTCTGTGGTTTGTGATATATGGTCAAATTATAAAAAAATTAGAGATTAAATGGAATATAAAGTGGTTAAGTTCAAAGACCAAATAGGACACAAAATATTGGAATTAAATAGGCCTTATTCCTTAATATTTGAAAATACTTGATTTTGAAATAGGAATTGAGCTAATTTTTTTTTTCCTCTTTTGTTTCTCACAGATCCAGGAAGTTGTTAGGGTATTTGACTTGAAGGTAAATTTTACTTTCCATCCCTTATATAGATTGCCTATTTCGGAAGTTGAACCTGTTTTTTTAGTTCTATTACAAATTTGCTCTTTATGGATCATACAATTACACATTCTATTCCTCTGTACCTTAAAAAGTGAATTTATCCACTTGAATAATTTTATATAAATTTTGTTTCTTTTGCTTCATATTTTACCTTCCATTTAATTATAAGTTAATTTAGTGATGTGAAATGGGGGTGTTTGGTGTGAACTGGCAGAGTGAAATGGTGGGAAGAATTGAAGTAAGGGTGAAGGAATCACGTAACTATGTGGAAGTCAATTTGTCACAAACCAAAGGCTTTGAGAAACAAGTCATCGTCCAGCTCATCAACGAAGCTCGCTCCCCTTTGCCATGTAATCATGCCAACTGTCGAGGTACGACACACCAGCGATGATTAGTTAACTAATGATATTTGTTTATCAATCAACTATCGACTTAAACATATCTCAATCGGTTAAGACATATCAAAATTTCTGTCTTGTCATTTTTTTTTTTAAAAAATAGGGATTTTTTATGATGCGGGAATTTAGAGCTTTACTCTTCTAAAACTCAGGAGCCATTTTTTTTTTAAAAAAGGAATTTTTTATGATACGGAAATTTAGAACTTTACTCTTCTAAAACCCAGGAGCACCACTAACTCAGATCTTACACTGTGGCACCAAGATACATAGTAGGACCAAAATTAAATTGGGATCCTTTAAAAAATTAATCTGCACGAACACCTTGAACTTGAGACCTGTAGGAGAGCACACATCAAAACCCAGGCGCTACCACTCCAAATTGGGAAGTTGGAGTTGTTCACCCATATACAATCATTTGACTTAATTGTTAGTGTTAACTACATTTAATTCGGTACCTATGTCAGTCTCTCAAGTGCCGAACCTATGAGACAACATTAAAAAAAAGTTCACTAGCAAGTTTCAAATTTAAAATCTAAGAAAAAAAAATACTTTGGAGACTTTAAACCTCTACAAGCTAGGCCGTTTGTTCGAGTTTAGCCATATATTCAACCTAAACATAGCTCGAAGTGATTTATGAGCATTATTATTCGTAAGATTCAAATCTCTTTTTCTTTCAACTAATGAAGGATTATAATATATACACATATACTTAATAATTTGAATATTTATTTTGTATGGTTATTACAGGGATTGTGTTATGTGAAGCAGACCAGCTATCAAATGAAACCCTAATGTATGTAAAATGGGCAATTGAGAGGAACAATGGGTGCAGCAAAATCTTCTTCTGTTGCTCTGATGTCTCCAAGCTTCTCCTTCTTAGCTCTCTCTGCATTCATGTTCACCTTTCCCCACCTTCTAAACAAGAGGTCACAATTAATTTCTTCTTTGTTTTTTTTCATCTCTTTTTTAGAAGAAAAAAGATCAAATTTTGTTAAATTATATACTTCTCTAATGATTTTTAAAAGAAAAGTAGTTCCATTTGATAATAGAAATATTGATTTTACTTTCTTTTTTGAAATTCGACTTATAACCTTTTGATCGAAGATATTATATATTTTTGTACTAGTTGAGTTATGTTCATGTTGGTATATGTTCTTAAAATTTAAGCATACATTAAATACATTTTTAATAGACTATAAAGTTATAAATGTGGGGTGAGCGAACTAAAATTTTAACCCCTAAGATATGTTATACTTACTTAAAAGAAAATAATGATAATAATTTTGAAATCTATTAGATTATTACTTAAAGTTGTGATACATATGAAGAGGTTGAATGTTTGAATCAATTTTTTTTTTATTAACTAAAGTGACTTGAGTGATAATTGACATATTAAAAAGTTTGAATTTTTAACATTCAAATATTGTTGTTAAATTAAAAATAATACTTGTTACTATGCTTAATAATGAAAATAGATTGTAGAAGTTCTAGAATTCATAGCAAAACAAGAAGGATTCGACTTGTCGCATCGATTGGCAGAGATAATCGCCGACAATTCTAAGAACAACCTGCGACAAGCCATTCGATCCTTAGAGGCTTCGTGGAAAAAAAGGTTAGAAATTAAATTATCAGTTTATTTAAAAGATTTTGAAAATAAATTTGGGATTTGATGAAGAAATTAATGACTTGCAGTCAATTGTTTGAAGAAGATGAGAAAAAATTATTGACGGGTTGGGAAGATGATATTGCAGATGTTGCTAAGAAGATAGTCGAGGAGCAAAGCCCAAAACAGTAATTAACTATAATCTCAATCTTCTTAATATTATTTTTGTGAATTTTTATCTACAATTTGTTAGAACTTTCTTCTTTTTTTTCTTTTTTTTTTAACTTTTAAAAAAAGCACTGGTTTATTTGTTCGTGCAGGCTGTATATTGTTCGTGGAAAGCTTAAAAAACTTATTGAACATGATGTCTCTCCCAACTTCATTTTTAAGGTTATTTTATTTTATTTCCATCTTTTCTATCAATTGTTTTTTGACTCTTTCATCCGAACCATTTTTTTTATATTCGTGACTGTAGGAACAGCTTGTATACGCACATTGACTAATGTCACACGATATTAAAAAAAAATGTCATGGAATATACTTGACCTTACAACATTTTGATGTCAAGGAAACTCGTAAGAGATTAAGTCTCAATCACTCAATCAAAATAAATTTTTTATAATAAAATATAGTTACTTTTATTAAAGATTACAATACTATATCACAAGTAAATACTTCTTTTTTTGTCTTTTTTTTAGTACATCAAATCAGATAACCAATCGTGTTACCGACTCATTTGCTATAGTATGCTCCTTTGTAAACTATATTTGGAGGAAGAGAGATTTAAACTTGTAACCTCTTGTATAATTTTTATTTTAATATTATATATACGGTTAAAAATAAAATTGAATTTATGACATTTGCAATTATAAATAAATTCTTTATACAAATGGAGTTATGCTATGTTAGCATTCAATCACTCTTTAAACAAATGTTGCTCCAATCCTATGAATAATTTTTCATTGTCATTTATGCATAATAAGTGTAACGGATTTATGCGCAGACACTAGTAGATGAATTAAAAAAGTTGTTGGACGAAGAATTACAACGCCGAGTTGAAGGTTTCTATGCTGATTATCATGTAAGTTTCTTTTTTTCATTTTATGAGAAATTGAATATTAATTTTGATTGTAAATATATAAAGAATAATAAAGTGGATGATGATTTGAATTTCAGAAAATGGAGGAAAAATCATTTGTTGGTGAAAAAGGCAGTGGGGAAGAGATGGTTATCAAAGGGATGCATGATCCTATGAGAAAGAATGTTAACCACTTCTTAAAGATTGAAGGTAACCTACAAACAATAACACAAAGTTTTTTAAAAAAAGTACACACATCTAAATATTCACTAACTTCATTACTATTTTTTTTTATAATTTTTTTTAATTCGACTTCATTAAAAAATAATAATAATAAAATAAAATAAAAGGCAAAGAAGCGTATAAATCAAAGGATTACAAACAAACAAAAAACACGTTGGCTTATTTATTAACAATTTTTTTGACAGTATATTCAATAATTTTCTATGTTTTAAACGAAGTTAGGTTTGGATGACGTGATTTTAGTAAATTTTTAATTTTTTTTAATAAAGTTTTTTTTTTTTTTTTAAAAACCGGGAAATTGGAGCTTTGTTCCCTATATATACTTGAGACACTATTAGTCCGTCCCTAAACTGTGACAACGACATATTTGGAAGGATATTCTAATTTAAGCGTGTTTAGCGGTCTCAAACAAAGGATCTCTAAAGCAAACATGTCTTAAAATCTTTTGTCACAACGCTTGACTACTTCTTGAGGGCAATAAAATAAAATTTTAAATTGATATATTTAAAAGTACATATTTATTGTGCTAATTGTGTAAATACCTCATTTTAATAACTAAAAATCAGAACATGTTTGGCAGCAGTTATTTATTTTTCCTTCTTTAAAAGACAAAAAAAAAACCCAAATATATCGTAATTATCATTAGGTTTAGTTTATATTATTTATAGTCTTAATTCCTGATCAATTTTCTTGAAAAGTAAAAATTATTACTTAACAAGCATATAACTGAATTCTCTCTATTTCTTCATTTTTCAAATGCAGAATTCATAGCGAAGTTCATGAGCTGCTATAAGGGAGAAGCAAATAAGATAGTTACTTTTCAGTCATGAAAATAAATAAATAATCAATTAATTAATCTCAACATATTAAGGCTTGATGTTAGCCAGGGGAAAAGTCACTTTTGTGCTTTCCCTTGGTTATGCACATATATCATATTATTGTTTAATATATTTGTACACAAACTTAAAAATATTATATGTAATCATATTTTCAGGATGTGGAGATACTTCCACTCTTATGATCAATACATATTAATAATATATTCGTTTGAATATTATGAAATTTTTGAGGTAGACGTTTCTTTAAAAACCTTTTATTATTAATTGTTTAGACAAAATTTAATAATCTAAGTAATCACAATAAAAATAATAATATTAAGTGTGCATTAATTCACACAATAATTTTATACTTATAAAGAAGATAGTTAAATTTCTTTTCTTATTCTTCTTTATTTTTTGAATGTTCTAATTTGAACATTCACTATTCTTAGTACAAATTTAAAATTAATGTTTCAAGTTATCCATATTTAATGTTTCGCGAGAAGATATAGTTTTATTTTTATTTCTATCCATTTTTTTCCATCATATTCAATGTATATAAGTGAATTCTTTGAGCTAAATTAAGCATAGATTAAATGGTCTATTATTTGTATCAGCAACCATGTATTAAGCATAGATCAAATGATATGTAGTTCGAACCTCCTAACTTTTTGTAGTACTTGAAAAAAGGTGAATTCTTTAAACTACAATTAGGTTAATTAGAAACTTAGTTGATATAATATAATTTTAAAATAGTTTCAATTGTGTAATTAAAAATTAAAAAAAAAAAAAAAAAAAACCAAGATGACTCTAATTTGATCGTATGCTTTTGGGTCGGAAGTTTTAATATAATTCCTTGATTTGAGCTCAATTTCAACTTATTTTCTATTGATTTTACAAGTTTCAATTGAATGTGTGACACACGGTTGGCTCTTCAAGAGAATAAAAATGATTTGGGAATAAATTAATAAGAATTAACCTAAATTATATAGATCCAATTTTTACTTATAAAAGTAGAAGAACTAAATTGAAACTCTTGACAAAAATGGTAAAAAAAAAGTCATAGCAAAATTATTGAAGTGAAAAATGTGAGAAAATATGTCAATTTTAGAGATTAAATACAAAAATGAAATGCAATTCATTAAAATACCAAGGACATTTCACAACCACAAAGCAAAAAAAATGCCAACTACCAATGAGTTGTATCTTTCTTCTATGTTGGTGCATGTCCATGAATGCACATGTTCTTTGTTCCTCTTTAGACAATCAAGCCAACTGTCAAATATGACAAATTAACTCAATAACTACAAACAAGAGAAAAAAAAATCAATTGATGATGCTATAGCCTTTTCATTTTAGTTGAGGGATTATTTTTTAAACTATCTTATATGATGGTACAGACAGGAGTTGTAATCTTTTATCTTTACTTGCGGTATAAACTTGTGAGTTATAAATTTAAAATGTGATCGAGCAAGTCATAATTTCAAATAATCAAATAGTGACAGCTTAGTTGTTGCCAGTTTAATTAGCTCAAATAATATTTTAAATATATTAACATTTACACATATGTGGTTTGAGTCTTCCAACTCTTTATTATACTAAAAAATGCTTAACCAAATATATTATGCTCGAGATGATTAAGAGATGTAGAAAGTTTAATAGTTAATATATGAATATCTTAATGTATATTTTGAAAGTTTTGTACCAATAAAATTCACTAACTTCTTTTTCTAGAGAAACTTTTTCTTAATAAAGTCATTGTTGTAAGTTATTTATTATTAAACAATACTAACCTACAAACTAGTTTTTTTTACAGATAGAAGTAAAAAAAGACCAAGAGGAATAGAGAAAGAAATGACATTTTCTTTTATATTTTAGAGAGTTCTATGGTTGTTTTACTTGGTGAGAAAGTTTTTTATACAACAACAAAAATATGCATGCACAATGAATGGGTCATTGTGTTTATTTTTTTTCTAGTGATTTTTTGCTCGAAAATATATAATATTCATGGTTGAGTTAAGTTCACTTTAGCTTAGATAAATAAGTAAGAAAGTATTGTTTATATAAATATAAAATGCTACCTACGATTTCAAGTGCCCAATAACCACCAACTCTTACTCCAAAAAGCTACAAAAGTCTTTTAAAACACAAATGAATTCCATCTGTACAAACTATCAAATCCAAGAACCCAAAAACAAAACAGATCAGAAACAGAGCATAGCTAAATTTGCAAAAGGTGTTAGTGTTGGTGTGTGCATAAGTGAGAGACACATACATACATACATACATACGTACATACGTACGTACGTACATACATACATTACAGACTCATTCAGTCAGTGACTGAATATAACTATCTATCAGGCAAACAACAAAACCAATTTATGATCAAAACTGGATTTCTTTTGCTCCATTTGGGCTAATGATTTTTTTGAATCCAAATATGGATTGAAATTTGTTCAATCAAACAGCTGCAAGTTGTTGCTTCTTATGGGAAGCTTCATCTTCATCAAAACAGAAATGGGATTTCAGAGCTCTGGATGAACTAAGCAGCTCTGAATTTGTAGAACTATTCATTAGAGGAGGTTGTAGCAGAAGCATTTGTGTTTGGAGATTTGAGTAATAAGAATTGAAAGTGGTGGGAGTGACATTCAAATGAAACCCCAAACCAAACAAGAAATCCAATTCTAGAAAGTTCATTTCTGCTGTACTGATCCCTCCCACTTTTGCATAATATGCATTGTTATAGTACCTGAACAAACAAACAAAAACATTGAAGTTCAACTCAAATTACCCACATTCAAAACCCCCTTTTTTTTTTTTGAATGCTGGAAAGTAAATTCATGTATGGTTCACTAAAAGCCTCGAGAAATTAAAAGATTATGAATTCAATCCATGTACTATTACTTTTTGTTCTGACATTCGTGAATACCTAGGCAAGTTTGTACGCACCTCGACTATTTTGTGGGCTTAAAAATTTGATTCTTAAGACCCCGTTTGATAACCATTTTGTTTTTTGTTTATGAAATTTAAGTATATTTCTATTCAAATTTTCTACCATGTGCTCCACCTTTCCTACAATGTATCTCTATCTTTCCTTAAGAAAGTTGGAGAATACTGACCAAATTTCAAAAATATAAACAAGTTTTTGGAAGCTACTTTTTTTTTTTTACAAATTTTGGTTTTGTTTATTAAAATATATGTAAGATGTAGATATCCAAATAAAGAAAAATGTATCGTAAGGTAGTTGTTGTAGGTTTAAATTTCATAAATAAAAAATGAAAAGCAAAATGGTTATACAGATTAACAAACAACCTTTTGGTTTCTTAAATTTCATAAATAATTAATTTCCACGAATTTCCTCCGCAATTTTGCCATTAAACTAAGGTCTTTATCTGGGATGCCTTGGACAATTTCCTTGACTTCTAAATATTAAAGTATTAATATCCTATGTCTTGTGATAATAGTGAGGATGCATATAAACGGACTCGAACAAAATATACCTAACCAAGTTTCCTTCAACCCAAAGCCATAATTTCCCAAAAAAAATTAAAAAAAAACCATAATCAGCAAAACCAAATCCTCCTCTGTTAGACAATAAAAAACAGAACTCATTGAGCAGGCAAATTCAAAAAACCCCCAAAATCAAATCCCTTAAAACAAGATTAGAAACTCACGTATCATCCATAAATTTGGCAGAAACAAGAACACTAGTGATGAGCAAGCGATGAACATTGAAGGAATTGATGGGCAGCGAAGGCTGGCGCCGAACAAAGCGATCGAGATAAACGTAAGCGACGACGAAGCAACACGGGCTGCAATTGGCGTACTTGAGGATTCTGTGTAAGTAGGTTTGGATTGAAATGGTGGGGCGAGTTAAGCCATGGAAGGCTGAGATTTTATGGGGTTGAAGATCAACAGAGAGGTTTCGATCGTTGGATTCGGCCACTCGTTGGAGGAGACGAGACAGGAAATCGATCAGCTTCGACATGATAGCTGGGCTCTCTAGCTCCGCCATTGATGAGCAATCAAGCAAGCTTCAAAGTTTTTTTTTTTTTTTTTTGGGGGTTTGTGGTGGGCAAATTGGAAATGCATGGCTTTTATAGAAGAAGAGTGGAAGGACGTGGGCGCTAATGGACGGTGTTTATCAATTTTATTTTGAAAATAAACTTTAGTTTACAATCTTGAAAATTAAAAATTAGAGAAATGATGACAACTCTTTAATTCAACTAGTGCAATCTTAAAAATTAAAAGAAAAATGACTTTCGAAATTAAATAGGTTTTCTCCACGTTTGATTAGTATTCAATTTTAATTCTTGAGATAATAAAATAGTTAGTTGTATAAAGTAATATTGACTAAAATAATTATTAGACTAATTTTAAATTTAAATATATTGATAAAATGATCATCTTAGTTTTCAAGTGAATTTAATTTCTAAAAAAAATAAATATAAAAATAACTTTAAAAAAACACATAATAACTAAAAAATGAGCTTAATGAAATGAGAAGGGTTAAAATGTAAACTTTTCAAACATAGAACCAATTGAAATTAAATCTCAAATTTAGAGATTAAAAAGATAAATTTTCCAAAATTAAAAGTTCTTATTTAAAAAAATAAAATTAAAAGCTTTTTAGTTTCAATATTAATTGAAGCTGGTGAAATTTAAATTCAATGGCTATAAATATAAACGCATTATGTTAATTATGAATGCCTCGTTGATAAGCCAAAGTAATTATGAAATTGGTTTTAGAGTTTTTTTATACACATATATAGTCTTCAAAAGATGATATATAGGTTGAAAACTTGGATTTTAAAGGTACACTCCCTTTAAATTTATAATTCAAATAGGAACATTTTAATTGGAATTCTACTCATTTTTAGCTTTTTAATTTTGAATTTCAAATTTATTTTTAATGACGGAAAATGACCCAAGAATTCGGACATTGCTCTTATTTATTTTATTCATGTACTTCGAAAAACAATA
Source organism: Sicyos edulis (assembly GCA_036507275.1). Taxonomy (NCBI): domain Eukaryota; kingdom Viridiplantae; phylum Streptophyta; class Magnoliopsida; order Cucurbitales; family Cucurbitaceae; genus Sicyos; species Sicyos edulis. The sequence goes on along the minus strand of CM071857.1, from coordinate 1,655,595 downwards.
AATAATTGGATTTGGACTTCTTTGTCTCCTTCGGTGGGATTTTGAGTTGTTTTTTGAGCGAGGGATTTTGAGTTGGAGTAATGATGTTTTGAATTCAAATTCATATTGTAAATAAATAAATAATAATAATAATCAATCAAATTCATAAATAGAGAGTTTCCAAAAAAAATCATAAATAGAGAAGTTGCGAAGTTTAATTAAACTCGGATTTGTTTCAAAATTAATGACTAATTTTTACTTTTCAAAAAAAAAAAAAAAAAAAAAACTAATTTTTAGAAAATTTACCATCAGCAGCACATTCTACTTCTTGTATTATATTTGCAACAAAATTTTTAAAATAATTCATCTATAGCACATTAATTTCTATCACTCAACTAGTGATAGAACAATTTGAATTTCTATCATGGATAGAAAATTCAACCAGTGATAGAATGAATCTATCATTGATTGAATTTTATCATTAATAGAGCTCAAGTAGTGATAGAACTCAATTTGAATTTTTTGCTACAAAAGAATTATTTTTTATTTTGTGCGATAGATGAAAATATTTTTCCATTTTTGCTATGCATGCAAAATTCCCTAATTTTTATTCTTATATAGCTTATGTTTCATTATTTTATTTCCACCCTTGAATTATTCAAAAAAAAAATTGAGTGCAAGTTAAAAGAAGGGGAATTACAAATACCGATTCTAACTCATGAGCGTGTGAGAGTGGAGTGGAAATGAATTAATACCAAACCAGATAACCATTTGATCCCCTTTTTGAGTTTAATAATTGAACACGCTAATAACATTGAATTATTATTCTTAGTGACTATCCTATTTTATTTTAAAGAATTTTTTTTTATCATAATTATGATAACAAGAAAATGATATAATTCCACTCCAAGATGACCTTATGGAAACAAAATGATATAAAGCGTGTTTGACACATAGGTGGAAATTAACTTTCTTTTTCTTCAAATAATTAAAATATGATTTTACTTTAATTAATATTTCAAACTTGCAAGAGAGGGAAAAATAAGTAAAAGATTATTGGCTTTGATGACATTAAGAAACTCTCTATTTTTTGTCATTATTTTTTTTTTTTTTAACTTTACAATGGGATTTATATTTTATTTTGAAAAGATGGGTTTTTAAAATAATAACAATAAATTGTGAGAAAAGTGATGGGCAATTGAGGAAGGCCCTAATCATCATGTGAATACATGTGCAAAATTTGGGCATAAAAAACTTAGTACCAAAAGAAAGAGAGAACACACGTGTATTGATTCAATTGGCTGAGTGACACAACATGGATTTGCTATGTTCATCCAAAGCATTAGCATATGTTGTTGCTTTTGGTCCAAACATATAAAGATTTAGGCTTCATGGGTTGGATTTCCAAAGTAGGTAATGCAAAATGTATATATTAATTTCAACATTATCAAATAATTATTTTGGTTCAATTCATATGAATTCGGTATGAAATGAATTTAGACACAGTACTAATATAATGATCAAACATTCTTTTAAGAATACGAAAAACTCAATCATCAAGTAGTGATGTTTGGTTCGTCATTTTAACGAGCCCAAGTAAATAAAGCTTGGAATTCAAAATTTGTGAGTCTATATATTGTAAAGATCAATATGTAGCAAATGAGGTAGATTTTATAAGCCTAAAGTTTACATGATTCGAATTTAGCTAACGAATTTGGTAGCTTGGGATAAACAAATCAACATATCAAATAAATAGTCTTTTTTTTTTTTTGTTTTTTGTAGTACGAACAACATATAGAATAGATAGTTTAAACATACAAAAAAATTTAATTCATAAATATTTGAGTGAATTTATACTCACTTCAAATTTTCAACTATCTGATAATCTGTCAAATAACTTATAGAATATTTAAATATAAGCGACTCTTATTCATATTAATTTGAATAAGACAATTACTTGACATGGTTTTCATTGAAAACTTGGTACCATAATTTTGACAACTCAACTTAGTAAAATAGATTTTCTTTTTCAATTTCAAATCTTGTACTCAATTAGAATAAAACTGAGCATGTTAAAAGCAAGTTGGAATTGGTTGTATTCATTCCATTTTTCAATTGGCAAGCTGGTTCCAACTTGAAGATACAAACATCTCACAAGGATTTGAGTTGTAGAAGTTAAAAATCAATTCCATTTCATGACTCAAAAGGACATGATTTCACATGTTTTTATATTATCATACAGCCAATAAGATTTTGAAAGATACTAAAGATGTACAACGTGAACTAGCCATTTAGTCTATGAGAGAGAGAGAGAATGGAATTGACAAGAAAAGAAAAGAAAATTTATCAATTAATTTAGGGGTTTGTCATTGTATGCTTCAAAATAATTATATTAATCTTCTGATTTTATTTTTTTTTTTAGTTCAACAAGGTAGGTGGAAGAACTCAAAATTTCGATCACTTTGAGAGTATATGTTCAAGTTGATATTCACATAGTTTTTTTTCAAAAAAAAAATATCTATGGTTATTTCTTTCTAATTTACTATATGTAAAGCTTTTAAAAATATAATCACCCATAACTTTGCAATCAATCTTCTATTAATTCTTGTCTGACAGATATTTTATATACTTTAAGCCTAAGAAAATGGTTAGTTAAATTTTAGATATAGTATGTTTGTGATTAGCTGTGTGATGACTTTTAGTTCAGACTGTACATAATATTTAATATAAAAAGTCTAAGACTTAAGTTTGCTTGTTTCAAAAAAAAAAAAAAAACTTAAGTTTGCATGTGATTAATCTAGCTATAATAATAATAATAATAACAAACTTCTAATCCAAAATAAAAAGATAAACCAAGTTTTAACCTTCAATAGCATCTACCTCTTTACTAGTTACATATCCTACTCAAATAGAAACTTCAAATTATACTGATTGTTGAAAGTACATCTCTTAACTAATCGAGCTAAAAGGACAATTTAGGATTAAAAGAATTATTTTACGAATTATAAAACAAAGGAGTAACATTATTTGTTTGTTTTGTTCAGATAAACATTTTTATTAGGAAATTCGGATATCCCTTTATTAAATCATGCTTAAGAAATTATAAATCGACGGCCATGAAGAAATTGCACCAAAATTTCACTCTATTTAGTATATGCAAAGATTTCTATCAGGGAAAATTACAGTAGAAATACATAGAAAGATCTAATTCTACAGAAGAGACAGAGATGGCTGCAACTGTAACAGAAATAAATCTCATCTGTCCGGACCGAGACCGAGACCGCACGCACATAATAAAATATGTTTCAAACTTCTGATTACGAATTCCAGAAACCATAGATGACAATGTCATTGAATATCACAAGTTGAGAAGCATCTCAGAATCGTCAGACTCCAACTCGGTTTTATCACTTTCATCGTCAATACTGCTACCTTTCACCGAAACCACATCGTTATCGATTGTCTCATCTGACAAACCGATGAGCGATGCATATGATTTGTCTTGGAGATATTTGGATTGCTTCAGCAATCCAACTAGAACATCCTTGCTGGCATTGTGGCCTTCTTTCTCACACAGATCAAAGTAAGCCAACACATTATAGGGCTTTGGCCTCCAACTCTTGGAACCCTCAGCAGAAAAGGCTTCATTCCAACTAGCTAAAGCCTCTGAAACCCGACCCTCTTTCTCATGCCCATCGGCGAGAGTCTCCCACGTACTCGAATTTGGCTTCCCCCCTACTTCAACCAAGTGATCAAAGAAGCTCTCAGCTTTGCTCACATTTCCTTCCTTAACATACCACCCAATAAAAAGATTAGTGATTCTAGGGTCGTACGTCATCTTAACGGATAACCATTCCTCATAAATTTTTTCAGCCCCTTCAACATCACCTACCCTGATTAGAGCAGAGATTATAGCATGGTATCCCAAATTCGGAACGGTGGGGAAAACGGTTTTGTAAATGTTCCACACTCGATAAGTTTCTTCTTTGTTACCGGCACTACCATACAAACTAATCAGATAATGATAGGGTATTCGATCCCGGCCTACAATTCTACTTTCGACCCTCCTCAAGCATTCTTCGGCTTTTTCGATCAGTCCCATCTTAATGTACATTGTGGCCATTGTGCTGAATGTAGTCCAATTGGCATTGATGGTCCTATCTTGTTTCATCTGTTCATACACTTTTTCCATCTTCTCAGTAGATCCTTGTAATCCACAAGATGATAGCCAAATATTATACGAGTATATGTCAAGCTGAATGCTCTTTTCTATCATTTCCGATACTAACGACTCGACTTTCTTGTACTCTTTAAAGTTCATGTAGAGAGTCATCATTACATTGAAGGGAAGCGGGTGAGTCGCGAAACCTTTAGTTCTCATTTTCTCAAGTAAAGTTTCTGCCTTTTCTCTCTGTCTTGTTTTCACATAGGCATTCAGAAGAGCCCCATATAATCTCCTGTCCTTCAAATTATCTGGCAGCCTTAGGAAGTAGTCTTCAACACTCGTAATGCCGCGGACTTTCGATATAAGATCCAATTGTATTGCAGCATCACTAGTTGTTAATCTAAACCTCTCTTCTCGATTGCTCATCCAATCATATATCTACAAAAGGAATTATATTTTAGAGTCTAAACAGCTACAACAATCTACATCTTATACCATCAAGCAACAAATTACAAAATTCAGAACTATTGCACACCATCATTTTGAAGTTGAGAAAATATCATACGACCAGACTCAAATTATAAGACCGACATCATATGTTTTAACAGACAAATTATTTACAGGTGTAAGATTATTGGACAACGGTCCTCACCCCGTTTGAAAGCAATAAACCAGCATCAAGCCCAGCTAAATGATGAAAACATATTAAAAACAAAAACAAAAACACGAAATGGTTATCACACGGGGCCTTAACAATCATAAACAAAGAGTTAGGAATATAATAAAGCTAAAAAGGGAAATGTTCAGAAGTTGATATCAAACGTTCTTCAATGAAATGCATCATTGCTACCCAATTAACGAACAGAAAAGTATCGACAAAGTCTATATTATGACTCATACAAAGTTAGCATGCTTTATGATGAAGAGAAACTTTTTTTTCTAAGTTCAATGATATTTCATAGTGGTTATTCGAACGTCTGACCTTTTAATTGAGTATATATACTTTAGCTAATTGAGTTATGCTTACTAAAGAAGCAAGGCAGGTAGCTAAACATCAGTTAACAGAAACCTATATATCCCCGAATGGCATCCGTGTTGGTTGAAGCTTGGGGCTTTCGAGACATGGTTCTTTGCAAGTCTCATGTTCGAGACCCACAAGTGAGTTTTATTGTTAACTTTCGGGTCCGTGATGGACATGTATACCCTGGGTACATTGGAGTGAAACTAAAAAATAAATAAATAACAGAAACCTAGGGTGCATTTGTTTTTTTGGACATAACCACTCCTCAAAAACCCCTCGTTTGTTTTTTGTAATAAACAATCACTGTTGATCACTGTTTAACCCCTCTTCAACTCCTTTATCAAATCTCAAATTAAATTTTATTAAACTTTACATCAAATCTATCATTCAACCACTACTAACCCCAATCTTCAAACAAGTTGATTACTCCACTATTATTAACCTGAATCCCCAAACTAGTAGTTAACCACTCTAAACTATTATTAACCACTTAATTCTTTTCCACTCCACTCTTTACTCCCAGAAACAAACACAATAAAAATAGACATTAATATCTTACTAAATTAATGGAATAAAAAACGAATCGAACATCAAAATTCACAACCGAATCGAACCAATTCATAAACTCCAATACATACACCAACAAAAACCCATCAGAAAATCAAAAAATCACCAAAAAAAATCCTATACTTTACCTCCAAAGCCCTCTCATATCGCTTGTACTTCCTCAACTCCTTAACAACTCGAGAAAGCTCCCATTTCGAAAGCTTCTTGCCCTCATTCTCCCACCGGTTCAGCAAACTCGCAGAGCCTAGCTCGGGATTCTCCATCAGCGATATCCCCCTGTACATATCGTTCCATTTCACCACAGGCCTCCGCTCGAAGTCCACGGTTCCATAGCTATGGACTTGGGAAATGGAGCAGGTTACACAGAGTTGAAGGCTTCGATGATTCGGGTTTTGGCGAATGGGCTGAGATTGAACTGCAGGCAGGAATGGATGAGCATATGAGGTTGACGATGAGAGAGATACTGTGCGGCGATGAACGGAAGTTTGGAGAAGCATCGTCGTCGAGATGTTCGTTGCTGTACGCGAGCTCTGTGATTTGCACTTTCTCGATAAGTTTTTGTTAAATTACGTTTTTGCCCTTTCTTGTTTTGTTTGATTTCTTCGTTTTTATATACTAGAATTTTAATGCAACGCCCGATAATTTTTTAAATAATACATTATATATATGTTTAATAAAATATGACAGTTGCGTGCAATAAAAAGTAAGTATGTCATGTTTCTTACATTTTTGAAGTTTTTTTTTTTTAAATCGAGAAATCGGAGCTTCGCTCTCCTATATCAGGGATCTCTTAAAGAAGCATACATTGAAGTCTTTACCCTCAACTACTGGATTTCCCTTCGAGACTTTAATATTTTATTTTGAGCTTAAAAATAATATATGTTATTATTTAAAAAAAACTTAATAAAATTTATCGCATTAAAATTAAATTTTATCTATGATTTTTAAAAATCGACACTCTTTAGTTTTTTTCAATTTTTTTATTAATAGACCAATTATTATTGAATTATAAAATTTATAAGAGTTATATCATTATTATAATTATAAATATAAATAAGCTAAATATATTTATTAGTATATATGTATGAACTTACCTTTAACCTCAAATTATCATTTTATCATTCTTCAAAAAAAAAACACATCTCCAAGCCTGAACAATTAAGCAAGATCCCTACAAAAATTATTGCAACAAAAAAAAAGTTGGATGAAAGTTAAGATAAATAATCCAACAAATATATATTATAAAACAAAAAAACAAAAAGAAACCAAGAAGGGTAACTCCAACCAAAACTAACGTTTGAGAATTATATATATATTAATGGTAGAAAATCATTGTTACCAAACTTTTGAAACTGAAAAATTTATGCATTTTAGCCTCAGTCTTCAAACATTTATTTCAAGATCTCCGAGTTTTTTTTTTAATGCAACAATTATGCAAAAAAATATCTCTACAAAAAAATTTGCAACAAAAGAAAAATTAGATGAAAGTTAGAGGTAAATAATCCAACAAAACTAAAATAACTTATTATAAAACAAAAAATAAATTAAAGAAAAGTAAATTCAAGCAAATAGAAAGTTCTTGTAAACAAAATAGAACTGTTTATAGAATTGAAAAATTCAATTTATTATTTTAATTAGAATATAAGATGTCAAATAAAAATTATGAGATTTGATAAAAATATCTTATTTTTTTAGGTTATAAAGATGATGAAAATTTAAATGATATTGAATATATTTTCATTTGATTGTTGAAATCTATTATCTTCTGCCTTAGGCATAAAATCTATGAGATTTAATAAAAATATCTTATCTTTTACGGATGAAAATCTAAATAATATGATAAATATTTTCTACATTATTTACATTTAATTTTTTTTTATATATATTTCAATAGATGACAGGTTTGTAATTTATACTATGACTTAAAGAGTAAAATCGTCCGAAAATAATTTTTCACTTAAGCCACACCATAAGCTAGTATGATATGATATGATATTTTTTTTTTTTTAAATCCCTTATCCGCTAATCTTTTTATGAATTTTCTATTTTTTTTGTTAATTAGCCTTTTATTTTCTTCCATTTTGTTACAACGTTTTCCTTTTGAGATAATAGGAACGTTGTAATTATAGAGAGCTTAATTAGTTGATGCTACACCGAAAAGATTGACGGTATGTATTGGTTGATTGGTTATAATTCAATTCAGCTCCAAAATTAGGATCATAAAATTTGATATTTATTTAACTTTTATTTTATTAAGACATAAATATTTTTTATTTAAGGTTTGCGGTATACTTCTCTTAATTAAACTAAAAAAAATTTAGTTGAGATTATGAATTTTGAAGTATGTATCTTGATATTCTTCGTCAAAATTGTTGGAAAATATTTAAACTAGAAAGAAATTGTGTAAGTTTTAAATGTAAATTGTGTATATCTTTGATCAAGTGAGTTATGATGATCTAAAAAAAAAATTTAGTTAGGAAATTTCAATGTCTCATTTATTGACAAAAATACATGATTAACCAACTAAATTATATTCAAGTTGACAATAAAACATAGTATTCCTATTATTAATGGTATAAGTTCAATGTTACTAACTTATGTTCACTTAACTATAGTATATACATTAATACATATGTTTTCAAACAAAATAATTTTGACCCAGACATCAATCAACTTGAATAGTTATAGTTATCGTACATGTTCATGGCAGCAAGTAGTATACATTACATGTATGTATGTAATTAAAAATTATTTTGTTTTTTAAAAAATATACTATCATTAAGTTTAAGGACTAAAAGGTTAAAAATATAATAAAAACAAAAGTGGGAAAATGGATATTTTTAAAATTAGGGTTAACTGAAATTTTTAGAAAGCTGATACCATATCTCAAAAAAGAAAAAGAAAAAAAAAAAGAAATGTAATCCTACAAATTTTCATATAAAATGCTAATTTTGAAATGCTTCATGTCATTTGATATTTTGTTATTCATCCGGTGAACTAAGCGGCAACTTTGCAAACGCGCGCTCTTCTCTCTCGGAAGGCGGTTTCTGAAGTGAAGCTCTGCATCCACCGCCGGCGAGGTATCGTATCTCCGATCCTCGCTATCGCCGTGAAGTTCATCGCAGTTTAATTCTTCGCTGTTCTTGTTTTTTATTTCTTTGCTACGGTTTGTTTGTATCAGACGCTTGAATTGGATCTTTACTTGGACGTAATATGCTGTTCGTTTCTCAATTGATCGCCATTCCGATTTACAGAATTTTAATGGATATAGGCTTGTAGTTCTTAAGTTGAAATCGTCGGTAGTTGGAAATTGAAGGTACTATAATGGCTGCGCGATTTTCTCTGTGTTCTCTTTGTCGCTGATCTTCCGATTTCTTAAGGCGTTTACTGTAGGTATTAGGTTTTCTTTGAGCAGGAAATGTCATTACGCATTTCTTGACAGAATTAATCACAGTTCGAAGAAATGTTATGTTGAACTTTTGAGTTTTCCTTGTTACAGTTAGTTTAAATCAGATGGATGAACGTAGTAATCTGCTCGTTTTGAAATTCGTCACGATTCTGATTTATTGAATTTAAATGGATAATAGGCTTGCTGATTTTAAGTTGAATTCATCGATATTTGGACATTGAAGGTACTTCACTGGTTGTGTGATTTTCTTTGTGTTCTCTCTATTGCTGATTCTCCAATTTCTTAAAGCTTTTTCTGTAAAATGTTGTTATCGGTTAATTCTGAGCAGGAAATGTCCTTTAGCATTTTTCTTGAAAAAATTGATTACATTTTGAAGAACTTTTGAGTTCAATCTTTTTTGCTTTCATACAAGTACGAAGAAACTCTTTGTCTATGATCTGTTCTGCTGACATAAAGAAGAAACTCTTCTTCCTTTCAATACACAGGGATGGCTAAATTATCTGCTACATTGAGACTATTTGATGCACATTGTCACCTCCAAGATCCAAGAATATTTGATAAAGCACCTCAATTAATTAGCGCAGCAGCGGATTCTGGTGTTGTGCGTTTTGTTGTTAATGGAATCTCTGAGGTACAATAGTTATGTATATATATACATATACATATATTTCTGGATATGTGTTGCCTGCCTCTCATCTTTTTCTGTTGTTTGGGTACATAGAAAGACTGGCATTTGGTCAAGCAGCTGAGTGAATTACATCCTTGTATAGTTCCATCCTTTGGTCTTCATCCTTGGTAACAACTGTTCATTTTCATACCCCGAGTTTACTTAGAAATCATCTATCACATATTCTCTTACTGGAATTTCGTCGAACTGGTAAAGTATATTGTATGGCATTCATCTATCTATCTGTATTTAGGTATGTTCCTCAAAGAACTCCTGGCTGGCTTGAAAAACTTAAGGAATTTTTTGAAGCAGTACCAAGCGCAGCAGTTGGAGAGGTTGGTATTTGTGGCCAAAGATATATCCTAAACAATCAACTTTAGCTTGGGATAATTTATTTTGAACTTAAGTTATAAATTTCATTTTTTGATGAAAAAGGGGAAAAGGAGAGGAAAGAAATCGGGAACCAGATGAATTCTTTTTGCTAGATAATCTTTGTATACTTTTAGTATTATTCTGGAACCGGTTTAAGAGCCTGTTTCTGTGATATCTGAAGTTATCCGTCATTGTTGACTATTTTTCTGGAGAAACAAAGTGACAGATACTTGTAGACTTGTAGTGAACCTTTGTTGCTTATTCATGTTACTAGTGTCTTTTCGTTCTTGACCATGGATATTCTTGCACCTACATGAAATCTTGTATACTTGTCTTTCATCTTACAATTTATCTTATTTTATTCTCAATTGGAAGTTATTCTTTGTAATGAGCCTTTACCTGCTTGGAGTTTTCCCATCATTTCATAATTTCAATGACATTGTTTATTTTCTAAAAAAAAAACTTAATAACTCTGTCCTTTAACTACGTACTAGGGTCCTTGATAGCCAAATGGTCTTTATTGATTAATTTATTGCTCAACATGCAGAGATATTCTAATAGTAGGTTGCTAAGTTCAGTAGGGCTCTAATGTTTTCCTTTTCAGATTGGTCTGGACAAAGGTTCACGAGGAAAGGAGATCAGTTTTACAGATCAGGTATGATAGTCATACATTATTTTCTGAGGCATGAAAGAAAGTGATGTTTTGAATCCTGATCATTGTCTACAATGGTTTCTCGTTTACCTCTCAAAAAGAAAACTGTACATGGTGTAAGAAGCATATTTTCTTAACTACCAATAGTTTTCTTTTTCTTTTCAATGATCCCAGCTGTTCTTGACATTAAAAAATGCTGCAGGTTGATGTCTTTCAGCAACAACTTGAGCTTGCTAAGTCTTTAGAAAGACCAGCATCCATCCATTGTGTCCGTGCCTATGGTGATATCCTTCAGATAATGAAGTATTTCTCTTTCTAATAATTATAAGTTTATTATTAATGTCAAGTTGCCATTCGTAACCTTGTCCTCTATTTGATGATTTGTTTGCATGCCTTGTTCTGCTTTGCAACTGCCTCAGATCTATGGGACCTTTTCCTGCTGGTTTCATTCTGCATTCTTATCTAGGATCCGCACAGATGGTTCCGGAGTTCTCCAAGCTAGGTGCTTACTTTTCATTTTCCGGTTTCCTCATGTCCATGGAAGCAAAGAAGGCTAAGAAAATGCTGAAAATGGTTGGTTTTCTATGTGTTATTTTTGGGAAAATTCTGTGTTATTGAATAAAGTACCTATGTGGGGTGAAGTTGATTACTAAGAGAAAATCTAATAATAATAATAAAAGGAAAAGAGATATGAAAGATAAGATATGGATATTTAAATTTAAACATAAATCTACAGATATATGTACAAAAGAAAAACAAGAATAGATGAGTACTAAAGAGGGTTGATTGGTATATTCTTCCTAAATCCAGTGGTCCAAAGAATCTCATCCTATTGGCTTGTATAACAGAAAAATAATTACAAAACTCCTTATCTAGAGGGTGCTCCATCATCAAATCAACTATATCTATAACATCATGAATCTTTTCAGGTGCCCTCGGATAGGATTTTGTTGGAGACTGATGCACCTGATGCGCCTCCCAAGTCGAACTTAGGCTCCCTCTATTTCGTTGAAGGCGATCCTTCCCTTCCTGAAGGTCTTAAGACGCAAGAACAATCTTCCCCAACAGGCTCACAACAAAGTACTTTTCCTTGTTCTTCTACAGATGTTTCATCACTTCCAAAAGGGACTCTCAATCATCCAGCAAACATCCAAAACGTACTTCACTGGATCTTTTTTTCTTTCATATCTGATTTAATGAATATTTACGTTCATACGATATCATTAAAAAGTAAAAGGGGCATGCACTGTTGGTCTAACAGCAATTTGAGTTGGCTTAGTTGTCAAATGAGAGTTGTAAATCATTAATTGTTAGAGATTATGCATTCAATTCGGAATAATCACCGTCTAGGAATTAGTTTCCTATAAATTACTTTGACGACCAAAGTAGTAGATTCAGATGGTTGTCATGTGAATTTGTGAAAAAAGTGAAAATAGTCGAAGTATGCACTTTAGTTTGGACACCCGGAAAAAAAAACCCAGTATAACAGCTCTCTGCTGATGATTGATAGCATTTTATAACCATGAATATATTAGCCTTTTATACGGGTTAAACCTATATGTATAAACTTTCTCTTACTCCTCAACACGAGATAGGATCGAGAGGTAGCGTTGGCCTCAGCTGCCATCTTCCTCTTCATTTATTCAAATAACATGCTGGCCTTGTTCGGTATTTTTATTTTAAGTTTAAAAGTCAGTATAGCTCTAGATTTAATTCTTTTCCCGTTATCTTGCTTTGACATATTTCAAGCTTTGTCTCCAAGGGGTGGCACGGTAGTTGAAGACTTGGGCTTTGAGGGTATGCTCCCCTCAAGGTCCCAGGTTCGATGTCTCCCGGTGCCTGGCGTGGTTACTCTTGTTTAAAAAAAAAGACATATTTCAAGCTTTATTCTTCTTCCCTACAGGTCCTTGTTTATGTTGCGGCTTTGTTGGACATCAGTAAAGAAGAACTTGCTGAATTGAGCTATAGAAATGCAGAGCATTTATTCTCTTTCAAAGGTCTACAAACTTCTTAGGGAAAAGACCAAATATTTAGGTGATGTTTTTAACAACTCGATATAATGCCCTGTATTGTTCCCATCTCACTAACATGTATCTTATCATCTAGCTAGCAATGAACTCTTCTTCTGTGGAATAAAAGCCAGAGGCGATGCCTTTATGGTGCTTGTATTTGGTGTTGTGTATCAACGACATCAAGAAACCTTCTGACAATGCAGGAAAATTGACATTTCAGAGGTATATATGTGTTAACAAGGTCGTTAGACCTACCTAATATTTATTCATTCAAATAATTCAAAATTAGCTATGAGGGAGATACTCAGTAACAGTGGGCAAGTTGTCTCCATGGGGCAGCCTCTTTGGAGGTCCTAGATTTGAAACCCACGATTGAGCTTAATTGTAAAATTCCTTGTTGTCTTTCGGGTTAAGGCCTTGGGACGGGGGCAAGTGCCTTGGGTATATACTAGAGCTTACTCTGATTCTCGATTATAAGAAAAATAGGATTGAACATTTGCAATCAATACGATGGGCAAATGTGGGCATGAATGGGGCATTTGAGAGATGCATAGATGATTAAATCAGGTTGATATAATTAAATTTAACTTAATCTACCGGTTTAAATTTTTGGGTTAATTGGTAGTTTAACATAGTTCAACGTAATGCTCATGCAGTCAACTTCTTTTTGAGTTTATAGATGGTGATATGACTGTTAGTAGGAACATTGGATTGATGCTGCTGGAAGCAAATCAATCTGGAATATAAGGTCGTGTAGATTTTTTTTTTTAATTTTTTTTTTTTTTTTTAAAAATTTGTGGCCTGGATTTGAGAACTTTGCTTATTGCCCAAATGCTTCACTGTACACTAACTTGCACGTTTTACGAAATTTTTGTTTGTTCTATTCTGAAAGAGCTCCGATTGGTTACGATTGTTTTGAGTTCATCCAAGCAGATTTGTAGCCCTACGTACGGTACGTGTCCTTTTCGCGGAAGTACTAATTCATTTTTATTTGTGTCTAAAAAAAAAAAAACATTTTTATTTAATTATTCTTTCTATACTCTTACATAGATTGATAGATTTGACATTTGAACGGAAAATTCGGTGATCAGGAATCCAATGTCGGAATGATGATAACGCCGAGGTAAATTTGAAAGAATAGTTTCTAATACATATATTTTAAAATAAATCTCATATGTTATCAAACTACAATTATCGATTTCAAAATATTCATTCTGTCTTTGAAGTTTTGAGAAGTAACGAATTAATTGTTACACAAACTTTTGTGTTCAATCGAAAATATTTTTGTTAGATATTTCCAACGTATTTACTAAATTTTATAAGATATTTGTTTGAATTTAAAAGAACAATGCTAGTCAACCTATTTTATTTTCTAGAACAGTTAATAAGTAATACAGACTGAGTTGAAAACTAAACATAATTATAAAGCCAACAATTCCTTGTTAACCTTAATAACAAATTTACAACTACCAATCCATTCTTTATTAAAAAATTTATCAATATTGAAAGAAACCTTGCAGAGCCACGTTTGATCCCAACTACCCAGATTTAATTAAAGATAATTTTGAGAAAGTTACCATCCTGGATCTTAACATGAATGTAGTTTCCATTTAATCATGAACCCATAACTTTCAAATACAATTCATGTTTTGGTCGAATTTTTAGTTGTTTTGAGTTGATATATTTTCTTGATCATTTTCTCAATCCCTAATTTTAGTCATATGGTTAAATATTTATAAATCCGATAAATATATTATTGTTTTTTTAATTCATTATAAAAGTGATACAAATTAATTATATTATTTTCATCTTAATTTCTAAAAACAATATGATTAATTTAAAATAAGAACAAATGACAATAGTATTAGTGAAAATTTTGAGGTACATACATAAAATCTTGAAATATTTATAAGAACCAAATAGGAACAAATGCAAACATAGAGACCAGAACAAATGAAATATGTACTCGGAGAACTTAAAAGACCAAAAATGTAATTTTATCTTAAGAATTTTAGTACACAACAACAGTCCTATACTCAAACGAAAGTGGGAAGGTATAAAACAGGTTACAGTAATTTGCATGGAGATAAAGTTCAAAAGCTTTAATCAACACTTAGTTTAAAAATCAAGATCATGGAAAGCCGCATAATAGTAAAGAAAAGAGCTGGAATGTTTTTTTTTTTTTTTTTTATGTACAAATTGGCGTTGAAATTATAATTTTTTATCTGCGGAAGTGAATATTGAGAACGGAAGGATGTAAGTAGGTAGTCTGTTGGATGGAGAGAGCGAGTGGCAAAAATGGATGAAAAAGAAAAGACGATATACCTTTCGTTCGTCCATCCGTTATCCCACCTTCTGGACCTATATTCAATTCATTACAACTTTCATTAGCCACATTTTCTCTATTCTTTTTTGGTTCAGGGTAAAACTAAAATAAACCTGGTTATTTTTTAAAATTATAATAAACCTTGTTTATTATTTATTTATTTAAAATAACAACGCTATTAGAGCAAACAAAGTTGAGGCAAGTGCAATAAGATTCGTTTGTTTTAATTGCTTTTTGCTGCTTTGATTCCTATTATCTGATTAATAGTCCTTTTCTGTATTTTGTAATATAAAATGTTAAAGATGAGAAGAAAATGACTTTGACTCCGAAATTATAAAAGTGGTCCAATACTAATTACCAATTTTATGTCTTACTATCAATTGTTAAAAATATGTATGTAATTGATTCTTGTACTTCCAATTGTATTTAATTAATCCATTAGATGGAAAATTGATGTTAGAGTTCTATCCCACACCCAAATAAAAAGTCAAATCTATGTTTAATAGATCCATGTTAAAAAAATCAAATACATAAAAATTCAATTGAGCACAAAATTAAATTTTAAAAAAATATACCTATTTCAAAGTTAAAAAAACTTTTTAAAAAATAATAATAAGAATTCGTTTTATTCTCAAAGAACACAAAAAAGTAGATGGAAAGATGAGTTCCAAATCGATCTTTCGAGAGAAATATGTTAAAGGAGAAAAATTCAAGAGAACTGAATTTATGAAGAGGTATATCGACACAGAAAATGAGAGCAATAAATAATAGAGAAAGAAAACATGTTAACGCGAGAGTATACAGAAGGGGAAAAATATAAAACCCTTTTTCTTTTAAATATACTCTTTTTTAGTAACTTTTAAATTACGTGGTACCATTCTCAAAAAAAAAATAATAATAATAACGTCGCACCAGATATAACCTAATTTTTTAATTAAAATATTGATTGAATTAGTAAAAGAAAACTTTTAATTTGCTTAAAAGTGCTTGTCCAAATTACACAAAAATTGACAAACGGGATTATTTTGATATTTATTTTTAAAATAAAAATAAATAAACCCTTTAAGAAGATATTTATGAAAAGGCGTAGGAGAAGCATAGGGGTGGATAATGGTATACCTGATTTAATTTTGAATCTGAGGGAATAAGGAGGTCGCCTTAATATAAACTTTATGGGATGATCCGTTGATTGTCTGTGACGGTCCGTTGCAGAAATCAGCTGTAATAATAAACTCACAAATTTTGGTGTTAAATAATGACCAAAATTTTCAAATCCCTTAATTTACTCTTCAACAATTAACTTCCCATAACAACATTTGCCCCCAAAAAGAAACTTTCTACATCAACCAAACTATGCTCTACTGACCCCTAAATCCAGCTGAATCTTATTTTGATAGCAAACTCTAAAGAAAACATTTATAACTAAAAATAAATATGTAGCTGAAAACATGTGAAAAACCAATTTGTAAATATTGATATATATTTTTATTTATATAAAAAAAAAAGAACATGAATTCAGATTTATTAAAAAAATACAGTTGTTACCAACTTGCTTTAAAGACCTTGAGAAAGAAAGATACTTCGGTGGAGTTAGATAAATATTGGTTTATGAAAATTGAACTTATAACACTACTTCGATTATCTATTTAAAATTAAAGAGAAATTCGAGTCAAGTATGAAATCATTTGCTTTTCTTTTTGAAATCTGACTAAGGATTGAAGCGTTTCTCTAAAAAAAAAAAAAAAAGAAAATAAATACAATTTTCAAAAACTAAATGGTTAATTTCGAGAGTTAGAACCATGTGTGCCACATGACTGCCATGAATTCTGTGATAACCACCGTTTCAATGGCTAGCGTACCAATTCAGATAAAAACAGACGTACTAGGAACATTAAAAATAAATCATTTGGAAAAAAGAAAACGTTTAAATACAAACCTTTTCATCGTAGCGAAAAAGAGATAGGTCAAAGTAGGGGGATGGGCTCTGCGATTGGCAATTGAACGGTAAAGATAGCAGCATCTTCTTCACAAACTGTGAAAGTTAAGTCAATTAAACATGAGATTTAGTGAAAAATAACATATTATTTTTTGAAACAAGGTTAACAGATACATCGAAGGAGTAATGTTACAAGTGAATCTCGAATCTAGGACCTTGAGGGGACGCATACCCTCAAAACCTAAGACTTCAACCCCCGCACTACCCCTTGGGGATAGGGAAGTCGAACACCATCAAAGATACAAAAAGACGCGTATAAACAAGGCTTGCCTGAGAAAAGCTAGCTGCTTTAATTTTCAAGGTTCTTAGTTGATCTTGAGCATGAATGTTATTGGAGTGTGATGATATGAAATTCAAGCACACTGAATTTCTAGATGCGGCATGGAAGTGATTGCAAAATCGCTCGAATAGAAGGTAAAGGTCGTCTGCTGAATTCTAGAGGAAGTATGATATGAATTAGAAATAAAGGGAAAAAGACTTAATAGAAAAGGTTCACAATGGGCTGGGAAACAAACAAACAAACAAGCACCTGATAAAAAGCAACAATTTCAGTGGTCTCCATGTCATATACAGCAAAAAATGCCCGGTGGTGGTCGGCCATTCGTGATACCTAATTGTAAGGAAAAAATCATAATCACTGTGAATTTTCATGAAAAAAAGCTTTGATAATCACAATTCTACGGAACATGAGGGTTATGCATCTATGAGAGCCAATAACAGAGTTCACAATTCTAGTGTGCTTTAGAAGGTTCTTTAGCCCAAACATTTCAGAATATTGTAAGCTGAAAGAAACTGTCTCATGAGTTTGCAAAGGCCAAGTTTTTTTTAGTTTGTGTACAATGAACGAGTTTAAACAGCTTGAGTTTGTATATCCAGTTTTTAATTAGTGAATTCCGGATCGATTAAAGATACATAAGTTCGAAATATGGCCAACAACAAGAGCTGACATGATGTATGAACTGAGCTTATAAGTTCAAATCTCAAAATGTTGAAAAAAAAATCCAAATATGACATTTTAATTCCAAAGTATACCAAGTTTGAAACCTAATACGCGAACCAAATACCTTGCAAAATTTTGGTTCGTGGACACGTATGACTCTTGAAAGTATACTGTAAAAAAAATAAAATAAATAAACTCTAAAAAATAAACTTGCGGGTGTGCTTCAGAAGTAAGCTTACTTATCTAGGCTTCTTTAACGTTGGCTTTGTTTTTTTTTTAAACAAGGATAACCACGCCCGTCCCTAGGCCAGGGACCGGAAGACATCGAAGGAGTAATGTCACAGCTGAGTCTCGAACCTGAAACCTTGAGGAGTGCATACCCTCAAAGCCCAAGTCTTCAACTACTTTGCCACCCCAAGAGTGGCTTAATGTAGTTCAATTTGAATAATGCTAACAGCGTTTTAATATTTTGGTTTAACCAGACCTAGACTTGAAAAGAAAAGAAAATGGGATGGTGTTTTGAAAATGGTGACCGACTGAGAAAAAAAGCACTCACCCCTCCATCTACACTGCCAAGCTTGAGTAGTAAGTGTTGGCGGTCCAAGAATTGTACCTGGTCAGGAGTTCTGTAAACAACTTGTAACACTTCATGTGTGCATAGAACACAAAATAACCACAGAAGGGAAGGATTATGATACGCAATTCAATTCAGATCTTTGCTCAGCACAGAAAAAAGTGTGTGATTGTAGTCCAACAAAAAGTAGATTTTACCTTCCAAATAATCAAGTCGACATAGTCTTGGAAATGAAAGTAGAAATTCTTCGTCAAACACTGAACCCTCTGTAAAAAGAAACAGAGAATGCCTGAATAACAACTCCAATCGTAAATCAATTATGAAAAAACAAAAATCAAGAAAAAGACGGCTGAACTGGGATTAGAAGTCACATAAAACCAACCAAGCGATGATCTGTTTCTTCATTCCATATTCGTCGAAATATAAATGATAGCAAGCGTTGTTTGATGCCACTCAGAAAAGAATTGTCATTGTTGGACTGGTCATGATGGTAACCATTCTCGACATTACCCGCAAGCAATTCGCTTCTTTCCGATCCCCCCACAGGCTGTCATTCATAAGTTGAAAATTCATAGGTAATTGTTCCATGGATGGATTGTAGTGAAAAAAGAAAACATGCATTCACCAAGAGCAGTAATCATAAATTATCATGAATATTGATGGAATACGAACAGCAACTCAACCAGGTCCAAGAGGGAAGAGACTAAAAAGCAGTAAAACATGCACAATTTAAAACTCCAGAATTTATTTTTTATGGGAAACTAAACATTTTCATCGATGATTGAAAAGATAAGAACAAGTAAATGAAGAGAGATGCTAGTAACAGTAAGTATGAAAATGATGGTTAATGATATAACTATCATGGAGTGAACCTAATGGTTAAAAGAGTTAGGGTCTTGAAGAACTAAAAGGTGAAAGGTTCCATCCATGGTGACCAACTACTTCAAAATTAATTTATTAGGGATTTCCTTAACATACAAATACTATAGCGTCAGACAATATGTCCCGTAATAATAATCGAGGTGACGAATATTTAGAAGAAAAAAAAAGAGAAAAGAATGATGGTCAACGGATCTTTTTTATTTTATTTTTATCTAGTGAAAGAATACGCTCAAATAAACATAGCAAGTCTTATCAACCATGATTTTCTTCTGAAACTTCAGTCCCTAGAAATCCGGAGGAAGCATGAACTAGAATGTAAGAACGTAATTTCACTCGCCGGAGTAATAAAAATTGAGAATTAGTTCATCCTCGTCTGAATAAAAGTATAGCAAATAGACTAAAAAACAGCCAAACATGCACAATCTAGAACAGGTATATGTGGTGCACATAGGAAGAGATATTTTCTTGCAGTGCCTCAAGAAATCTACAAAATCAAGGGAACAGAAATCCAATGATAAACTGACTAACAGTATTCTATGTCCGACTACGGAAAACAAACACACGAAGAGATGTGATGAAAACACGAAGCATGAAGGAACGAATCAAAAATATGTTCATATTCATATAGAGAACGGATTTTAAGAAGCAATTATAACAAATAGAGAAACATTGAGGATAATGTTACTCGCCTGAGTGCTAGAATTGAGAAAAAGTTCATCATCTTCACGGCAAAAGGCGCCAATAGCCCGAACTTCAACAAGATGGCCAGAATCTCTGATTTGAAATATGTGTATAATTTGGTAGCGTAGCGACACAATCGCCAATAGTTCATCGTAGAGGAAGACGCCCGTATTGTGAGACAAATTCACAAAATCGTTGTCGAACACCTTCACGTCAAGAATTTCTCCATCCTCCAATCTATCACATGTTTGGAAGTAAGAACACATAAAAAGCAGTATCAACAAATTACATCAAAACACACAGTAATTAACAAATTACATCAAAACACACAGCAATCACCTCAGAAGATGAAACGTGATCTTCTCTATAGAAGGAACTCCCGGAACAGCACCGCCGACGGCCGAAGCATCCTGGATTTGAGCGGTGGAGGTAGCGAAAAGGCCAAATCGATTGCTCTCCATGTAAAGAAAGAAATCCTTGCAGATAAGCTCATTGCAGGACGCAAGCGAAACAGAATAAATCAGGTTGAAGAAGCTCCCGAACTTCATAGCACTGGAAGTAAGTTCCTGAAGCGTATCGATTCCATCTCCTTTGTAAGAAAACGAAAGCCATTTCGGCCGGTAAACAACCAAATCGCGATGATTCCGACTGAACGTGATTAGGTATTGGCCGTCAACAGTGAACTTGCGAAACGAATTATCTGGACATTCAGCGTCGTAAACAGTATGATTCGGAACCATATTCTCATAGAATCGCCTAGCGCAATGAAACTACAACAACAACAACAACAACAAAATCGCGAAGAACAAATCAAGAACACGATCAAGAATAGAAAGCGAAAAACACAGATGCATAAGGAAGAATCGTGATTCTTACGGCGGTTCCAGGCGGAGGAGTGGCGATTTGGCGGTCGAAGATCCTGGCAGCCACATTGTTGGTTCTATACATTAGCTCAGATTGAAGAAAAACTACTGCGGAATTTCATGAACGGCGATGAGGAATCGAAGGGGGAGGGTTTAGGGTATTGGAAGAGAGGGTTTAGTGAGGGAATCTGTTGAGAGAAGGGAAGGTTTAAGGGCTTTTCTAATAACTGGTTCTTTGTTTTCTTACATATTTATATGTATATATATCTCTTTCTCTTTGTTCTTCGCTCTTCAGTTCTTCTCTTTCTTTTTTCTTTTTTTTTTTTTCTTTTTCTCTGTGTTTGTTTCGGCTTATCCACTATCCACGTGGATTTCTTTTCTACTGGCGAGTGGCGAGGAGAGAGCGATGACGCGTTGATGTTAGCCTCATTCAATTCTTTTTCTTTTTCTTTTTCTTTTTCAAATAAGACTCATTCAATTTATGTATAGAATTTGTTCCAAGTGGAATTTTTTTTAAAAAATATTTCTATCCTACTAAAATTTTGGGCTTATTTATTTTATTTATTTTTGTATATTCTAATTCTTTCTTTCTTTTTTAGTACAACTATTTATTTCTTTTAATGTTGAAAACTATTTATTAGTAATATTAATTGAAAATTATATATCATCAGTTGGAAACTATTTTTTAAATTAATTAAAGTCATTAGACGATTTCATTTTTTTATTACATTCGTTTTAAATTTTTACCATGCTCGATGTTTTTTTTAGCTTTTTCAGTATACGTGAAAAATTCACTATATAATAATATTATATTATTATTAAATGATAATAATTTCGACTAAATTTTTTTATAATTGCTATGTATTGAATTTTCTTTCCAACTTTTAGCAAAAGGAATAGTGTTATTACGTACAACCTGATAACGCGACCATTTTGTCAGTGGTTTTAAAATCACTATCTTTATAATAATGTAATAGCTGTATTTTAAATTTTGATATATTTTTGTTAATTTATTTCAAAAGTTTATGAGCTTTGATGGGTTTCTAATGCAATTTAATCAGTATATTTTGAATTAGTTCTATTTTTGTTTATTTATTTAAAAAATTTATAGTAAGTTTAATGTTAATTGTGATTTAAGTTAGTTCAATGTAATGATAATAATAATAACAAAAATAATATTATAAGAAGTCTGAAAGAAAAGTTATTCTTAGACAAAAATTGCCAATTTTCAACACTCAACTCCAGAGGAAACACTTCCTCAAAAAAAAAAAACTCCAGAGGAAACACTTAACTCGTACCATCAATAAAATACAAAAATTATATTATTAGCACATAAAAATAAAATAAATAAATAAATAAATAAAACTTATTATCAGCACATAGAAAATTTATTATCACCTACATAATTCACCAACAATTATAAAATAATATATAAACTATTTATCAAATTTGTGATAAAGAAACATTTCTATACTTAGAATCTTCTCATCAACCACCAGCCATAAATTCCGCACAATTAAAATGCATTTATGTCAATTCTATCCATCTTCGTATCTCATCTAAATCAATGTCTGAATGTGACATGCAATAGACTTTGGAAAGAAACAAAATTAAAAAAAAAACCTATTTTTCACAACTGGTTTTTTGAAAAGTAAAAAATTAGTAGTAATAATAATTCCATACATAGTCTTCAATCACTATATAGTTTTTTCATAGTTACCATGTTGCTTTGATTAAATAGAATCATACCAAAAGCTCTGCACTCAAGTTAGAAGAGATTAATAAGAATAATTACAAGTCGTTAAAATTAATACTTTAATAATCAAGTGATCAATTTCACACCTCAAAATTGGAGGGCATAATTTCTGAAAATCTTATATCCAGCTACTTTGACCACGCAGTAAAACCAAGGAGCTTCGCTTCATCCATGTTAAAATATATTGCTGTTGGTCTCATTTTACAGTGGTTAACTTCTACATTTACCCTCTTTTTGCATTTCCTATCAGAAAATCTGACTGAAAAAAACTGTCATCCAAAGCGAGAACTCGTTTGAGGAACATGAGAAATATATGGCGAATCGGCACGCTCTTCGAGAGATTTGAGAACAAATAATCAACGAACACTATGGCAAAAGCGCTTTCAATTGAATCTTGAAGAGTTCACCAAGAGCTCCACGAATATCAATCTGAACAAACGGAGCAAAAAAAAGTTACCAGAAAAGAAATATATCCCTAATGGAAATATATCAATTACTTTTAACCAACTTACGCACACTTTGACTATTTTCATAGGACAGACCGTCTTACACTACAACATTTGACCGTCAAAAAAATTTGTAAGAAATTAATTCTTAAATAGATGACCACCATTGATTGAATCTATAACCTCTTAAATCTCAAAACCTTCATTGATCACTAAGTCATCTCGTGATGGTTGAATCTATCTTGTCATATATTATGTGTTGGATTAATAAAACAAAGTCAATAATTACGGTCCAATACGTTGACTCGTTTAAAGTTACCAACCAACTATTAGCAATCCAACCATATCAAATAATTGTTTTTATTGGACACGAAAAACTTTAGTTGATAAATGAAAAATTTTCAATCCTCAATTACTTAGAAGCTAGTTTTTTACGAGTTAACTTGACAACCAAATGTAGTAGAATCAAGCGATTGCAAGGTACATGAAAAAAAATAAAAATAAATAACTTTCACCGAAAATATTAAACTTTTTGCAAGAGAATACCTGGTCACAGCATACAAGTTTTGTAAGCAAAGGATAAAACTCTCTCAAGTGTCTTCTGAATATCTTACTGTTCATAAAGCACATGCCTTTGATCACCTGGATGGAAAAGATTGAAACAGTTTTCAGATTATGCACTTCATCTTGATAGAAACTAGAAAGAATATATTGTTTCATTTATATTCATAAAAAAGCATAGCTGCAAATTCTACTATCACTCATGTAGTGCATTTAAAAATTGAATGAATAACTGCTTGATACCTTAACGATCACTGGAGAACGCAACTCCAAAACTCGATGAACATCCATGTTCGTGGCTTCCCCTGCAGAGAATTGCAGGTCAGATGCCTCCCTAAGAGCCTGTTCGCAGAACGATACTAGCCTGTTTTCAGCTATTCCGTCTACATTGTTTACGGCTCTAGAATCCGGGGATGATACAGTATCAACTTCCAGTTTATCAACAATTTTTTCTTGTCCAGCTTCAACCGTATTGAATCCTGAAGTTGCTTTAAGTAAGATGTCTAGATAAATTGAAGTTCCGGCTAACTCCTGACGCAGAAGATTCAGTGGAGGCCTGTTCGAGAAAGAACTATGTTCACATTACAAAATAATAATAATAATAATAATAATAATAATAATAATAATAATTAGTCCCCAGGGGGGACACAATGGTTGAAGACTTGGGTTTTGAGGGTATGCTCCCCTCAAGGTCCAGGTTCGAGACTTAGATGTGACATTACTCCTTCGATGTCTCCCGGTGCCTAACCTAGAGACGGGCGTGGTTACCCTTATTTCAAAAAAAAAACATTACAAAAATAATTAGATACGATTAGGCAAAAGTGTAAATTTATCTGTCTACCTCTCGTCAGAAATATGATGCATGCGCTGTCTGAGATTGTTGTACGAGTTATATGTAGCAGAAAATTCCAGCAAAGATACCAAAATGTCCATTACGGCAATCTTTTGAGGTGCATTCAGCTTGACCCAGTAATTCTTCTGCAAGAATGCATCAGCATTGTAATGCGAAAATGAACAGTTTACAATTATATTAAATCACCGATCAACCCACAACACTCCCCAAGAAATTTGAGAAATGTTCTACAAGTGAAATTCAATTTTAATTAGGGAGGAAACGACTTGGCAAAGACTCAAACTTCGAACCTCTTGCTTTCAGGCCATATTGAATTATATTAAATCACCAATCAACCCAAGAGCAACGAATAATAATTCATAACCTTCCTTTCCCCTTTCTAACATTGACCACCACCACACTTAGTGTAAACTTCTCACATTTCATCACCACTTTTCCACCCGCAGGTGACAAAATTACATAAAAATGAATGAACTTTTCTTTTCTTTTTTTTGGCATTTAACAACATTTGGGATGGAAAGATTCAAACCTATAACTTGACTTGTTGGTAACTAGTGATGCTCTTATTGGCATGAATGAAAATCTGTACAATAATATAACAGTATTCCATTCCCCAAAAAGCATAAATGAATCAGCTTCAAACCTGAATTCCATCAATGACACCAAGAAGTAATTGTTGCGTAATGCACTTGCCCCGAACAATCCCCAGTAGCGGACTTTCCTCCTCTTTCACCTCACGATCCACGGTGTCCGGAGGAAGCTACAACGCAGTAATGTAAACTTTTAAACAAATGCAAGAACGCATAAGAGATCGGTCTTTAGGAGTCGGTGTTAGATTTTACGGACTCTCATAGGTTTAAACTAGGAAAGAGAATGCATGAATTCATATTGAATAAAGTGATCGAAAACATGGAAAGCAAGCCTACAACACACATTAACTTAGAATAATAAGTTAATAAGTCCCATTCCTTGATAGATTAAGCATGGGGAAGTAACTCAACAGAGAACATATTTAGAGAAATTAGAAGGCAATGTTGATCCCAAACTTAGGAAATTGAAGGAGAAAATCAGTGTTCTGTAATGGAGGGAACATCAAACTTGGCAGATATTTTTCCTTATCACTACTCCCTGTCAACTATTCCAAGTGCAAATATTACAGATGCTTTTTATATACTATACTGAACCCTAGCCTCTCAGTCTCATTACGAACAATAATGCATGAGATAACTTAAGTTTTTGCTTGAAATTTGATAAAAAGGAATCATTACATTGGATCCCAATCCCTCAATCATTAGACACTTCATACGAATGTTAATTATGTACATAAGTAAAATTACTCCCAATTATTCGATCAATGATAACTGGATTCATTTTTTGATAAATGATTACTATGAGTTTGACTCAATAGATTTTGGTCAATTCTTTTGTCTTTGGTAGGGTGAATAACTAAATCAAGAATTTTCTTTCTTTATTATCAATCAAATTGTTGTTTGGCACTTCGCAATCACCATTAAAAGGAGAGTGGACTAGAAATTGCAAAACAAGAAAATATAGATAATAATGTCCAACATGTGATAAGGTAAATTACAAACAAGTCATAAACAACTTCTGGAAATAAATTCCAGCAGTACAGTACCTTTAATGGAGAAGATGGCACAGAGGCATCTGATGCACGTGCCTTGGATTTTGAAGTAAGACTTCTAACAAAAATATTGTCCATCATATTTCCCATAATTCTTTGGCCTATTGTTTGACTCCGCTGTAGACTTCCAGATTCACTTGTAGCTCTTAACGGTGATGGAAGACCTACAATATAAAGAATTTCATTCCTTTCTTTCTTGGCATGAGTAAATTTTAAATGGTCGTCAAACCTATGTTATTTATACAAGTGAAAAGGAAACCCAATGGATGTGGCTCGTCGGTAATCTAAGAGAATAACCTTCAGCAGACTCATCTGAGGTAATTTGTAACCCAGACTCTTCATTGGGACTCCGTGTAATGATTTCTGCAACCCTTGGTGATGGTAATGGCGATACCTTTCCGTTGTAATTGGCATCAAAATGATGGTTCTTTCCTTCTAGCGGGCTAACCGAATTCACCTCATCATGGCTTGGGTTCTCAAAACCCACAGCATTTAGTAATTCAAGTGGTTGTGTTGTGTATGAAGCATCTCTGGTGAAAAGACGGAAAGTATTTAGTTTGGAGGATGGCATATATTGCTTTTGATGTAAAGATGAAGGGTATGTGTTCATAAAAGAATACAAGAAATACTGTATTTTCTTATCTACAAACATTATACTACGTACTTGTGAACTTTTGGCTCTTTACTTATTTGTAATTTTTCGCATAGCAATGAGAAGTATATTTGTTTCATGTTAAAAAAAATAAAGAAAAAAGAGTAATACTCACCTTATACTTTTTAACAATGTGTCCCAGTCATCCTCGCTAAATTGGTGTCCACCAACTTCAATTAGGTGCACCAGCGCACCCAAAGCCAATGAAACCACGGATTGTTCCGACTGCTTTGCACAATCTAACAGCAAGCTCAACAGTGGAGGTAGCATAAAGCACACCTCCTAATGAAAAAATAATATTTGTCAATGCAAAAAGATTTACCGAAAAACTTAGCAGTCAACTGAAAGGCATAATTTAGGTACAAAATGTCCAACTCTATGAATGATCAGTAAAAGCCTAATTTAGTTCACATTTTCATTTTTTCACGAAAACAAAAACTAGTAACTAAAGAATTTTACAGACCTCGAATAATGTTCACAAAGAAATCAAATCTTAATCGTCGCAACGAGGCACACAATCTTGAAGGATCGTACAATAAATTTCAATAACTTAGTCAATAAACCCCAAGAGAAGCAAACAACTGAAGTGAAATGAATACCTTGTAAAAAGTATTGAAGAGATTGCAAAGCAACTGAAGTGAATGAATACTTGTTTCACGAAGCCACTCATCACCACTAGAATTCAAGCTTTCCTTTCCAACTTGTCTCAAATGATCAAAAATTGGAAACAAGACCCGATGGAAAATACTTTCCCAAAATGAAGTTGAGAACTTGGCACCTCTCTCATTCAGCAAGTCAAACAAAACTTCCAGGGCACAACTTCTGACTTCTGGTCTTGGGTCTGATGTCAAATCTGACAACCCAGCAAGCATTGGGAACCAATAATGCTCAGTCATATCAACTGCTGGGTCGGTACTATCGTGGATCGGCTTCAAGGCACCACCAGGTATAAGGCCCTACGCATTAGAGAAATTGACTTGTGATTTGCGCACTACATCTTAGATGCAAGTGATTTGTTGTTAACAAAAACTACAAGAGTGTACAACAAACCTCTGCCAATCGATCCTCACATATGCGTAAGAGTGCAATAGCTTTCAAACTTATCCGATGGGAACTTTTGTTATTGGCAAACCTTATAAGACAGTTGACACAGTCCATAAAACAATCCCCAACTACCTGATCGAAGTGCTCCAATATAACTGTAAATCTCTTCAGCATTAGATATTCAAATTTTCAGGAGTAATACGCCAAAAAATAAATATCTCTCAGTAAGAAACAGAAACCAAATGCTTACCCTGTTCAACATTTTCAAAGGCACTTTCAACAATAGACTCAGCTTCATCATCTGCGGAAGCTGTGAAAATCATAAAAACACTTTGCCATCCAGATTTTATGTTACCAACTTTTGATTTGATCATCTGTAAGAGATAAGAATCGGATAAATATACTAGAAACCTCCAGTAGAATTGAATCATATATAGCAGCATAATTAAACGTACTTGAACTATACAGTCAACAATGAGGCTCCTTATAGATTCACTTTGACTGTTCCGCATCAGAACAACAAATGGTTTAAGAATGTCATTTTGGAATGTGAAGTTGGCAAGTTCAGGTCTCTCCAAGTACTTCATACCAAGCTGCCTCAGAGAATCTATAGCATACATTGAGATCTTCTCATCATGATGGCTCCCGGCAGAAATAAAGTGATTTGACAAGACAGACCATATCCTAGCCCAAACCTGGAAGATGCAGGTAGAAATTTCAACATTAAGAAGAAATGAGCTAATGTATAAAAGTAATAGATACATGACCAACTCCTATATAAGCTTTTCTGCATCATGAATAAACAGAAATCTCATCGGCCATAGCCTACACTAAATCATTTTCAGATGAATCAAATACTGAAATTGATAGGTTAAGACAACGATTACATTAAGAGGAAGAAAGGTACCAACTAAGAGGTAGCAAAAAGAAGAAATGTCTTTGCCAAAAATAAAAACTTCAAATATATTGAAAATGTTATACTATGAAATGTAATGTCTCAATGTGCCATCAAAATAAAGTTATGCAGAAAAGGATCATAAAAATTATGGAAAATTACAAAACTCATTCTTGCATCGAGACGAGATCATTCTTCCACCCACAATCGAGATACACTAATTATACTAAAAGTGAGGCTTAGGAAACCACAATAGAGACCGTGAACAAAAAATTGATAATGTTTTTTTTTATAGGAAACGGTAACTTTCATTGATAAATGAATATTACAGAGGTGACTAAAGAAACATTACAAAAGATGCTGTCAATGAGAAAATAGAAAAGATAGGTCATAGTTAATGTTATTCGCTTGGCTAAATTAACATTTAGCAAAGGACAATGTTTACATTGCATGATATAAACGGTGCATGCAGTCCTAATTAAAAGAAAAACTTCATAAATTCTATCACGTGGATTATAAGCAACATTGGTGTGCCCATACTAGTTAAGTAACAATATACTAGTTAAGTAACATAATGGAAGGAAAAAATAAGGAGTTTGCAAAATTGGTGTGCCCGTACACTTCTTTTCTACAATTCTTTTGGTCCCTATGGCGTCCAAAGAAAGATTATGGTGGTGATACCCTTTGTCTCGGCATCTTAGAATTTTGACAAAGAAAGAATACTACAGGCATTAAATTGGACGTGCATAGCCATTTAAAGTTAGAAGTACCCCTGCAACCGCCACCCCTATAAATATTTATTTTTTCATCGCAATGGATTCAAGGCCACAAATGACATAACAGAACATCCTGGAGATAATCCTATCACTATGGTAAGAGTAGATTAAACACTTGGCTCGTATACGAATCCAATAGATTAGTGAGTAGTTCAGTAAATAGGTAAAAGCAGCCTTGTCACAACTAAGCAGTGTTTTAAAAGGCGCGCCTAGGCTCAAGTCCCACCTTTTGCGCCTCAATTGTACCAGGCCAGGCACGCGCCTTATGGCGTCTTACGTGAAGTCCCAGGCGCCAAAAGGCGCGCACCTCATGGGCTTTTTAATTTTCCTTTGCGTTTTTTGTATTTTAGATCCCCGTACTAGGTCATTCGAAGCGCGTGAAGGTTGATAGTTGAATATTATGTATGTTTTTATATATTATTCTTAGTTAAAACTTCATTTATGTCCATGCAAAGTGTTTTTATTGTGTATACACACATATATATAAATTTTTTGTGTTTTTTTATATAGTGCGCCTTAAGTAAAAAAGCCCTCGCCTTTTGGTGCACCTTGCGCCTCAGGCTCCAGAGGGCCATTGCGCCTTAGTGCGCCTTGCGCTTTTTAAAACACTGCAACTAAGAATAGCCTCAGCCCATTAGACTACAATGACATGATGTCCCCAAACACATTTGTAGATAAATATTCTTAATGAAGTTATCAATAAACAAATTGCTTCTAATTCTAACTCATCGTACCATTCGTATACGAGCCATATTATAATAGCTTATCTCAACAAGCTTTTGCAAGCTGAAAACACGGGCAGGAGTTTGTTTCAGTTCTTCAGCAGAGACGCCACATAGAGCAGTGAAAAACTCCACGACAGAGTCACTCGGAAGTTTGACACTATTTACAAATACTTGATCTGCAGGCTTCCCGGCCAACTCTCTTAGGGATTGAACAACAGCATCTCTGGATATCTGATTTGATCCATACAAGACCGTTGCCGCGATAGAAGGAGTTGATGTGATGAATTCGAGCCGAGACACACATTCTAAAACTGCATTCCATGTGTCTTGAAGGGATTCTGTCTCTAAATCACACAGAGCCAATAGCGTGCGTAATGCTTCTACATTTTTACTACGCATTTCCTTTGGCGCATGCAAAAAAGTAAACCTGCCCAAAAAAAGTTCTGACAGTCTGTCAATTTTCCCAAACATTAAACAGAAAGACAATTGACAAACTAGCTCCATAAGCCATTTGCAATGCAAACCTTGTTACCCTGAGAATAATAAAATAATAATAATAATAATAAATAAATAAACAGTTGTGGCAGAGGCAAAAAAGTAAATAATTGGAGAAGTGTTTAAAAATTCAAATCAATAAAATATTTAGGGGGGAGGGATGATACCTGACGAGAGAAGTAAGGAACGCATAGCGCATGGTATCCATTCCAAGAACATGTGTAATATGTATACCAGCTCTAAACCCTTCCATACAAAGAACAACCCTAGGTTTATTATCACCTTCCTCCATAGTAACAGAGAAAGTAGCAAGTAAAGGCCATCCTACAGCCTCAACCATAGGCCTTACAAGTTCAATTCTTTGTGAGGTATAAAAAACTCCTCTCTTTGCTACTTGGTTCCGGAATATAACTTGTGTTTGCTTAATAATAGCCTCACTCTCATATTTGGCATCAGTAGAGGGCTTTCTTCTTGGAAGAGCCAAGTTAAGAATACCCACAAGGCCTCCCCTCTCTTCACCCTCTCTGCGGTTTTTTGCTTTGTCATTGGTGTCATCTTTCATTTTGATCTCTTCCTTCACTATAGAGTCATATATCTCTTCCAGAAGTTCTGTAGGGGCACAGTCTTCCGGATCATTTGTGGCATTCAGACGAACAAAATCAGGCTTCGACATCTTAGGCCATACCATAGGGTTATGAGCATCAGTGTTCAACATTATCACTGCATAAGCTAGAACATATGCAGTGTCTGCATTCTTGAAAAGGCCTGGGTTGTCTGCACAATATCTATCATGGATACAACACAAACACATTACTAGCTACCATAGAAAAGGTCAATCATCTCAGCAAAATGAAAACAAAAATGAGTGAAATGGAGTTCCGACATATTTCTTCAATTATCAAGATGGAAAAAAGACAATGATAACATCCTCCTACCTATGGCTATATGATTAGAGGCTAATAGACTTGACTTATCGAGATATTTCTCTACACTTTCCTCCCAAATGGTTTAGTCTACTTTGAAAAACAAGATAACACATGATCAATTTTTTTTAATTGACAACAGAGATCCCACTCAAGATATCTTGCTTCAGTACATGTCAAATTATGCAAAGCGATCCATGTCCAGTAGGAACATTACCTATACAAGAATCCATGTAAACTAACCACAACGTCCAACGTTGAATGCAATTGAATTTTTCCAAGAAAATGGAGAGAGGTCCAACTCTAAAATGCCAGAAAACTAAAAAGTTCTTCACGAATTATAGTTTAAAAGAAATTGGAGAATTTATCATTATGCTATCAAGGTAACTTTTGGAAGATTGTGAAAGCAGTGGCTTCACTCAGTGATTTCTTTGCAATCCATTTAATAATTACAATTTCCTCTCATCTGTGCAAGCAGATTGCTTTCTTGTAAACTCATTGCCCTTTGAGAGGATTCCTAATCTTCCCCTTTCTATAGACTTTCTTGGTAACAAAAATATGTTTCTTATCTTGAAAAAACAAGAGTACATAGATGACATTATATACCGTTCTGCAAATTTTTCCATGATGCGATCAATTTTTTGAGCTTCCCCAGGAAGACGGAAACCTTTGAGAAATTCACGAATTGCAGCATGAAACTTCATTCCTGAAAATTTCATGAAATCTACATATGCATGCATGACTGCAACAGGAAACTCTTCATGCTGACCCAGATAATCGCCAATCATAGTCTAGAAATCAAAAGTGGTAACATGTCAATATTGAGCCATTGCTTCATAGATAACCAACGTTTTTTAAAGAATGAGAATCTACCTTGTCCAAATTGGGAGTATTTTGAAGAAACTGGGCAACCGAAGATGGTGTGTTCTCCACCAACTTATTTGAAATCAGATACTCAACACCCTTCACTGGTTTCCTATTGAACTGTAATTGATAAAAAAAATAAAAAAATCAATCAATTACAAACTAAAATATGTTAATAGCAACAAAAGAGAAGATCAGAAAATAATTTGCCCATAGTAGGATTTAAAAAAATATCTTCACAACTAAAGTGTAAGTTCAATTTTAATCACCTCAGAAATGACAGCTTCCACTGTGGACTTGTGAGCTTTTGCCTTCTCAAAATTTCCTGCCATATCTTCCCTAATTTTGATCTCAAGATTTTCGTTACCTGAAGACTCTTCTTCTGACGAATGAAGACCTAAACTCTGCTTTTCTGAATGAAGATGTGACTTCTCCCAGTCAACTAATGATTTAAGCACATTCACAAGGCACTGGAGCGATAAACAAAAAAGAAAGGGTTATCAACCATTAACTAGCCAAGCAGCAAAATCAAGCACAAATTATAGCAAGATCAAAGAATGGGCAGTGTAAGACCCACTTGAAGTGAAGATCCTTTGATTGAAGTTGTCTGGGATACAGCTGCCAAATTTGGATCTGCATTTTGGGCGCCTTGAGAAATTTTAGATAAAGTGGTTACCTGCATAAAACAGAGGAAAAGAAAAAATGAGCACAGACCAACATGTTTGACTCCAAATAAAATATTTAAAATCTAAATAAATAACGCCGAAATATACCATGCGTTCAAACAAATTTGGAGCCTCAAGATCACAGTCATAGTTGACAAATATGTCGACAAGAATTTGGGGTTCCCTACATACTTTCTCAAGAATCCTAGAAACAGAAAGGAAAAAAAAAAGAAATGGATAAACGAAGTTTTAGATTGAACAACAACATAGCCATGGCATATAATGAGCATTCGAGAGGCATACTTCAGAACGCTTAATTTTTGATTAACTGGAAAATCTGTGCCATCCAATGATCTCAAAACTATCAAGGGAAAGAAGATGCCAATTTCGCCCTGAAAATGAAAAGAAAATTTTATTAACAAATTTTTAAAAACTTTTAATTAAGCATTAAGGTAAACAAGATACATACTTTAAGACTTTCCCTGAATCGCAACAAAAGCACGGAGAAAATTCCAGTAGCATACTGTCAGGAGAAATGCATGATTCAAAACAAATATCAGCTTGTTTCACGCGAATGAGATAGTAAATAATGATTGCATAATGTGCACACCTGAAATATTATTGGAGATTGTGAAACAGAAGCTCGCAACAAAGCATATGAAAGGTATGCTTTCACTGAGTCAATAAAATGGAAGTCTTTTGTAAATGTCTGACTAACCCCTTCTAATAAACCCTGCAAGATCATATCATATAGACAGCATGAGGAAGAAAAGGACTTTCACAAATCAAAGAATATTAAAAATAAAAATAGATCTTGTAATTTAAGTGCGCAAACCTTTGGCATACACCAACACCAAGCGTACCACGCTAATTTACTATGGTTTTTCATAGAGTAGTATACGTGATTGTAATAGCAAAAAAATTAACCAAACAAAATTAAATACAATTTAAGATTAACTAATATTGGTGCTAAAACAATATTATTTAAGCAACTAGAAAATAGTAAAAATCGATAAAATTTCTAATATTGATAATTAATATTATTAATTAAACAATATGAATAATAATGTAATATTATTACGTTAATACTAGCAAAGTTTATAGAAAAGGCCTAAGGACAAGCATGGTTATCCTTTTTTCAAAAAAAAGAAAAATAAACAATTTTAAAAAAAATATCCAAGTAATGAAATTTAAACTATAAAGAAGTCGAAGATGTGCATCTAAGGTGGAACGATATCTAAGCTGGAAAGAAAACAGAACTTTGCAGCTTTTTTATATTCTCAATATCATATTGGATCTTACATTCAAAGAACCAAAAACTTCTTTCATACATACAAGTTAATCAGGACAATCAATTGAATTCCATCCTCAAAATGATAATCGATCCAGCCATGGGAAAATAATATTAAATACCACCAGCATACCAATCATCAATAAGTAGCAGTTAATGTGAAAAATAATTAGTTTTTTGAACTGATACTGAGTTTTGGAAGACATCAGTACTCTACAGTGTCAAATACTGAACATATAATTCTTTTTGCAAACCATTAAGCAAGCAATACTATTTACCTGCAGAAGCTCGAGAGATAAAATTCGAGTCTTGGTTGTGACTTCATCAGGGTCCTCCTTCATTCCCATCTGTAACATAGCACTGCAGAATCAAATGAGAGTCTTAAAATGATAAAACACGACAACTCAGAGAGAATTTGGAGACAACCAACCTTGCAAAGGGTGCGAAATACCAGTAGAGCATCACGTTGAACGATGTTCACACTCTCCAGATCAATCCCTCTTGAAATGTGAATAACAAGAGTTTAAAGAACCAAGCAAATAGTAAGTAACATTCTCTATAATTACATTAGAATGAAAGTGAGTCTAAAGCACATTATAATATATACCGTGACATCTTTTTACCATCTTCAACGTGAACTGCTTTGTCAAGGACAGCCTCTAAACCCTGTCAATACAAGATATTTTATAGCTCATAACAATGCAAATTCATAGAAATATTAAATGCTAATAATAATAATACTAATAATCCATGGCCCGGATGGCCGGATCGTATCAATTTCCTGGAAAACAAAGGAAACAAGATACTAACTGCCACTAGATTCCAAACAAAACCTATGGAAAAAGAATATGTACCTTGATATCAGCACCACCTGCAAGGTTTTGAAGTTCCTCTACAGATGCAAGGGATGTGTCTTTCACTGAATTAAGTGCATCTCCTAGAGTAGTCTCTTTGTCATTTTCATCATTCGCAATAGTTCCCTCATCTACCCTACTCGGAATTTCTGCTGAGGTGGATTCTTTTGTCCCAGATGAAGTAGATAAACTAACCTGAATGTCCATCAAGTTCACCGTCACTCACTTTCTAATCAAGATAGAAGCAATTTATTTCTGTCCCTCCTTGTCAATTAATAGGGAAAAAAAAGAGTATTTTCACCAAGTTTCCAATTCCATACCTGGTCGGTTTCCATTCTTCTAAATATAATGCTGATCATCTGAGTCAACATTGCCTTTGCAGTAGCTTGATTTATGGGACTTTTGCTTTAGATTTAAGGAAATAATTCAACGGTAAGTATTTTAAGTTGACAATAAGAAATCAAATAATGCCATTATGCAAACTACCTATTGAGAGCAATGTTGTAGCAAACTCTAATCACTCCTAACAAAGGCTCCCCGTGTACTGCATTTCAAGAAGAGAACTTAGCTATGAAGAAATTGACAGATAAAGAAGAAAGCTCACAAGAAACAAGCATTAAGAACTACTCAAGAAAACATAAGGCAAACTCATAGTTTGTGCATGCACAAGAGTTTTTTTTTATATTTATACATATATATAATGAACCAAACTTTCATTAAGAAAAGAATGAAAGAACAATATAAAGGAGCATACAGAAAAAACAACCCTACATAACATGGGAGACCTATAAAAAGGATCTCCAATCTAATGAGAGCTCAAATATCAGGTCCTATCCCTAAAATAATACATTAATATTTTCTTATAAGAAACAGAAAAAATAGATTTATGAGAAAGGGCACAAAAAACAACCTAAGGGGTCGGGAACTCAAACGAATATCTCAGAAAAAAAAAAAAGAAAAAAAAATCTATCTATAAACATGTACCTCTAAACTTTGCAGATGCAACTGCGGTAAGAAGAACCTTCAGCACTTGCAAAATTGTACTGCATACCACCCCATACAAACAATAGGTCATAAAAGAGCAGAACAGACGAGAGAAAAGTCAAACAAAAAAATGCAATGGCGCATACCTATCAGGCGATGAATTGTCAATACAACCACAAATCATGTTCAGAATGTCAGTGAAAAGAGGGACATTTTTACCACCTTCTAGACCAGGATCACCTTCTAAATGATCGTAAGCAATGAGTTTCTGTCCATTATAC
Source organism: Sicyos edulis (assembly GCA_036507275.1). Classification (NCBI taxonomy): domain Eukaryota; kingdom Viridiplantae; phylum Streptophyta; class Magnoliopsida; order Cucurbitales; family Cucurbitaceae; genus Sicyos; species Sicyos edulis. The sequence continues at coordinate 1,618,782 of CM071857.1, read as the reverse complement.
AATGGGAAATTTCAATATAGCATAAACCAATTCTCATAAAAAATAGTTAAAAATGTTTCTGTTTTAAAAGGAAATCCTCAATCAAAGGTTAAAGTTTCATAGACAAATAAAAGACATACATGGAGACAATCCAAAGCAGGTTCTAAGACTTTCAAATTCTTTGTGTCAAATGCAAGACGAAGTGGACTCAAAACAATCTCTGCATCAGCTCCTTGAAGGACATGGCCAGCATTTGCTAACACAATCGATATATGTTCACGTGGAGCAACTTCTCTGCCGTCATTACCAGCTTCCTGTGCAGTTTGTGCTGTCTGAGACTCATCTGCTTCCCCTCCAGTTTCACTAATAACAAGCAAAGATTTCAAAACTTGCCAGTTTCACTATTAATGACTTTAAACCCTTGATGCAAGCCAATTAATAATAAAAAATCAAAAAAATTAAATCGAGAAATCAGAGCATTGCACCATTATACCCAGAGTAACCACGCCCGTCCCTAGGCCAAGCATCGAGAAGCAAACTAATAAATAATGAAACAATTAAACTAAACAAGGACCACACATCCACTTTTTCAGATAATTACTGCCTCTGAAAATACTTGGAATCCTGAAATGAAATAGACAAGCTAAATTACGAAGAACAAAGAAGATTCACAAAGAAATACATGGTATCTCCAGCTGAAGTTGCCGGTCGGATTGTCTCCACAGGTGTAGACTGTTGACTCTGATTGGGCTCTTTTGTACTATCTGAAAAGCAATCGAGGGAGTACACCAGTAAGACAATTATACAAAACATCAAGGAAAATTCTCATGAAAACTGTCCAAATGCAAGCAACACCGAGTAAAATTCTTAAACTCCCCTAATTCCGAATACGAGAAAAGATGCAAAGCTTCTGTTAAAGAATCAATCCAATAATTCAACCAGTGGAAGAGCAAAAAACAATGGAAATAACAGTCCCAAAAACATTTCCAAAGATTCAGATAAAAAAAACAGACAGATCCATAATGCAAACTTGCAGGAATCAAGAAACGAATAAGAACGAGACCTAGATATGCCTGGATAGCTTTCTGAAGGGCTGGGAACTTCCTGCCGCTAGAACATTCTTTGAGCATGGACTCGAAAGCCCGAGTAACAAAACCTCCAGCCGCCATAGCTATCACCAATTGCTTACACCTCCAATAGCGATGATCTCAGCCTCGCTCCGATTCAGACCGCGCCAATCGCCGATATCAGGTCGATTCTCAGTTCTGCAAGTCCAAACAGATCCGATTACATCGTAATTTCTCAAAATGAATGAAAAAATACGACAATTGAACGATCTTCGAGCTGAGAAATGGAATCAAACCATTGAAGAAATTGTGCGAGAAAAGTAAAGGAGAAGCGTTGGTAGATCTATCCAGCAAGCTTCAGGATCTCGGACCCGACTCTTGCATTACGAGCGAACAAAGCTTTAGCTGCAACGCCGATTTCTTTTTTTCTTTTTGCTTTAATTTTTTTTTTCCACGGTTGACGAGTCAGCCGAGCCATATACCGATTTACGTTATACCATTGTTTATTTTTTACTTTTTTTTCTTGTAATAATTTAGTTTTCTAAAAAAAATTAATTAATTAATTCAACAACAGGAAATTAAATTTGATGATCGTTTATATATCAATTTAATTTTGCTCTTAATGTTTCTAACAAAAATTATGCTCTTATTAATTCAAATGTATATGAACTTATTTGTTTTTCCATATTATATTTAATTTATTGTTTAAACGAAGTTTAAAATGTTTATCATAGTACTTGTTTAAAAAAAAAATGTTTATAATAGTATGTTTTTTCTAAAAAAAAAGTGTTTATCCTAGTAACAACAACAACAAAAAAATGTTTATCTTAGTATGAATTTTGTTTATTTTAATTTTATGTTTTTAATCAAAAAAAAATTCTAATTCTACTTTTAAAAGATCTATTAATTTTTCATTAGCAAATTTTTTAAACGCATGTTCCTACTTTATTAATAACTTGTTGATAGGTTCAAATTTCTTAATCCTAATTGTTGCAATCTTAAATTTTATTTAATAATTTTTTAAATAAATAAATTTGAATAATAACCACTTAATTATCTATTATTTATTAATGTTTCTTTTAAAAAAATGTCATATTACATTATAAAATTTAGAAAAACATTAACTTAAAAGTATTAACATTTTTTAAGCAATTTAATTAATTTTAATTTAAAAAACCTTAAAATTGTTCATATGAAGATGAACCAATTTTAAACATTTTTAAAATATATAAACTAATGGACCAAAATTGAGCTAAAAATTGAACATTTGAAATGCAGAAGACAAAATAACATAAACTTCAAAGTCTATAATCAAAATAATATTTTAACCTTTCCGAGATTCTATTAGGTATAAAACATAACGGTTTAAGGACTGAAAGTTGTAAAAGGACAAACATCCATAGAAACAAACACACAGCAAACAGAGTTCTAAACTTATGGTTTAAGAAGCGGCTGCTGAGAGTTCTGAAACATAAGAGCGGCTAGAGTGACAAGGAAAGCATATGCTGAATTGGGGAGTTTTTGCACCAATTTTCCAACGCCTGGAATGCCTTCGGTACTTTTCTTTGTGACCAATGCCACTGCTGGTGCAACCACCAAAGTGAGCACCAATTTCTGGCTCACTGACACGAACGTGTCAGACGTCAAGCTCAGTATAAAATTCACAAATTCTTCTCGATCGATTTCTCGGTCCCGGTCCCTATCGCTGTCCTGTTGATACAAAGAATCATAAACAAATTTACAAGCACAGAAGATTTACATTATTTTGCATGAAGTAGTTCGGAAGTGTATAACTGGAATAAAGATGCAGTTAAACAGTTTGTTGTTTATTGAGAAACAAAAGCAAAAGACACTCTGTGTTAAATCTTCTTTTTTTTAATAATTGGGAATTGGGGCCTCACCCTACTGTATATTCAAGAGCATCCGTGCTCATCTCAAAGCCTGAATCCAGTAGACAACAAATTATTTTATAATTAAACTCACATGTGGATTTCAAACGTGGAACCTCCAAGAGAGCATACCTTGGAAATCCCAAACCTCTCTACCAACGAGGCTTCCCTTTGAAGACCTATGTCGAACTATGTTTAATCATCAATCAATAAAAAAAACTTGAGCTAATAGGTTGAGTAAATTAAATTATAAACAATTTAACCCACTTTCTTACTTGTAGTTTCTTTTTTTTCTACATTTGACCGTTCTTACATGCACACTTTGACTATTCTTACGGGAATATACCGTCTAACCCAACAATATACAGATGTCAAGAATAGAAAACGAGTAAAAAATTAATTCCTAAGTAGGTGGTCAACCACCATCAATTGAACTCACGACCTTTTAGTTTCTTAAAACAGTTTTGACCACTTGGCTACCCATAATGATTACCTCTTAATGGTAGATTTAGAAGTTTGAAAAATGTCCAACGAGTAGAAATTATTATTAATTAGAGGAGAAAAGAGAACGACTTAAGAGGGATTTGAACATGGACCTCTTGCTCTAATACCACGCTGAAGAATCATGTTAAATCATCAATCAACCCCAAACTTAATTTAATTAATTGGTTGGAGAAATCTAATTCTAGCTTCAATAACTTAGGGACGGGGAAGAAGAATCCCTGGCCAACAGCCTACAAAAGCAGGGCCTTCCAATTACCAGTAATCACGAAGAGATGTCCCCAAGGGTTGGCGTATCGGTTGAAGACTTGGACTTTGAGGGTATGCTCCCCTCAAGGTTTCGGGTTCGAGACTCTCCTGTTACATTAGGTGTCTGGCCTAGGGACGAGCGTGGTTACCCTTGTTTCAAAAAAACAATAATCACGAAGAGATTGTAGTTACAAAAGAAGTTCTCGTGGTTTAGTTAATTTTTTTATGCAAGTGATTGAAAGACAAGGCAACAGGAAGAGCAAGGAAGCTACAATTCAATAAAGCCACAAAAGTAAACAGACTCTAGACCAACGTGATAAAAGTAAAAGAGGAATAGAAAAACCAAACAAAAAGCAGCATAAGCAAGTTGACAGCCATACTTCAGCAATTACTAAGCATTTAGACCTCGAAGAGAACGAGGTATAGAGCGAGTTTAGGTTTACCAGTCAATAACAGATGCCACTTTCTTATACTTTGTAATATTATAGTATCAACAGCGTACCTCTATGAGTTCTCTGACACGTTCCTTTGTGGGAGGATCAAGATGCGGGCCGGGCAACAGCTTATTCATGTCACTGCATCACAAGTATTAGTTCGAGCGGGATTAAACCAAGCCCACAGATGCCTTATCAGTATCACCCAAGAGCTTGAGATGTAAAAGAGATATTTCCAAGGATCAAAGTTCAAGTCCAGTTTGAAAATCAAGACTAGTTTGGTAACATAGAGACCTTTTTGTTGTTTCTTGTTTTCTATTTTCAGTTTCTTTTTCTAGTTTTGACAAACATGAACGTTTCATAATTGTTCTTATTTCTCAATTTTTTTTATGAGAACTTTTGAGTTTTTAAATTTACAATTTGGGATATCATTCACATTTCTTTATTCAATAAAAAAGAAAGAACGATAGTTAAGAAACCAATACAAAAAAACACTTCTATTCTCTTACTTGAAAATAAGGATGGAACTTTACCGAAGCAGCTTACAATTCTTACAGTTAGTTAACCATAGGATTTGCAAATTCTCTAAACAAATTAGTCGATGGGGCATAGTTGCACGGCCAATGGCCATAATATAAAGAATGACGTTCCACACCGTTATATTTAAAAAAAAAACAAGGGTAACTACGCCCGTCCCTAGGCCAGACATCGAAGGAGTAATGTCACAGCTGAGTCTCAAACCTAAAATCTTAAAGGGAGCATATACCCTCAAAGCCCAGGTCTTCAACCACTGTGCCACCATTTGGAGACCACCACGTTATATATAAACAAACAAAAAAATAAGCTACAAAAAAATGAAGCAGGATAGTGCTTCTTACTTGTACACAAGTAAGGTAGCGATATACAGATCTTCAAATGACAGCTTATCCTTATGTGATTGATTTTTAACCTTATTAAATATCCTGTCTGATATCTTCCTCAATCGCCCATCCCTCCATTCTTTGCCTGCAACTGCGAGAGTAACAAAAATTAAATTGTCACAATTACAAACCCCTCCATTTCTAATCTTATCAACATTCCTAACTGTCCTCACACTTGCAAGCAGATACGCAGAAACAGCACATATTATCGAATTTGACACATCAAGCAAGAAACAAAACCAAAAGAAGGACCAAAAGCAAAGAAAATAAGTATAAAGAAAATTAAAAACTATGCTAGGACTAAAAATGAGCATTATTGAGATGTTAGGATAAAAGTGTTCAATTTTGAAATATACGAACCAATTAAAAACTAGAGTCCAAACCTAGGAACTAAAAAGATGATTTTCCCTAGATAATATCTAAAAACGCCAACAAGAGAAAAGCTCAATTGGCATGATCTATGACCTGATAATCAAAAGGTTATGGGTTCGAGTCTCATCCCAAATATCCTTGAATTCAAAGGAATAAGATAACAAGACCAAAACCAATAAATGAGCTACCCCTTAGTCTTGACAACATTCCTAACTGTAGGTTATTGTAGGCATCTCATTAAAAATGTGATGTATGTCTCCCATCTATTCCATACAAAATTCTCAACATGATTACTCAAATATGGTAGTTTATTGTGTTCACCATTCTTGAATCGGATCTCAAAATTTTGTTTTTGGACCAAACACCCCTTAGTCTTGACACCATCATAAATTTACAGACTAGAAAGAGAGTAAACAAGAAGGAGAGATTCAATCTCATAAGATAAGAGTCATCAGTATACATTGGACCTATATATAAGCACACTGATAGTGATGATTATGAATAAACTGATACAAGGTTACACTAAAACTAAGACAGTTGTAATCTATAACTAAAAAACAGGTCCTTGGGGTGGCTCAAGTGGAGTCGCTCTAGTGGTCAAGGAGGGTCTTGGGATGCTTAAAGTGATGAGTTTAATCTATGGTGGTCACCTATAAAGCATGGTCACACCATTTTGAACCGAGAATCTGTATCAGATATGTATCAGACACAAATACGGCAAGATACGCCTAAGAAACGTATTAAATATGACAATTGAAGTATCTGATTTTTTATTTTATGTTTTTAATATTGGACACGGGAAGATACGAAAAAACGGTCAGAATATGCAAGAATGCTTTTGCATTTTTTAAAAGCCGTTTTATGGGCCCAATCCATTATATTCACCAAATTAAACTCATTTTATTGAAACCATTTTATTGCTACTAAAATAAAATCCAATTTCATATGTTTTGTTTTGTAAGATTATAAAAAGAAAAAGGCTAACCTTAATTCAGTTTCATACGTTTTATTTTACTAAAATTGTCGTATCTCAATCTGTATCTTAATTTTTAAGAAATTGACGTATCGTCATGTCGTGTCGTATCCACATCCCGTCTGTGTCTGTGTCCGTGCTTCATAGGTGGTCACCTCCCTAGTAATTAATTTCCTACGAGTTTTCTTGACATTCAAATGTTATAGGGTCAGGGAATATGTTCCGTGACATTAGTCAAGGTGTGCGGGAGCTGGCCCGGATATAAAAAAAAACAGATAATAGAAACAACTAACTCTGTATCTTCACAAAGAAGAAATGTAGGTTAATCAAATTTCAGTAATAAGAACAATCTCTTTGTAAATGAGAAACCACTACGAACGATCTCCTCAATGACTACAAAGGATCCATTTCGTTAGATCCGTTAATCAAATTATCGATAAGTCAAGACAGAAAAAATCAAAATAAAAACAAATCCAAATCGAAAAGTTCACGAAAAATCAAGTTAGGTCAATATACCTCCAAATCTCCCCAGTGCTTGTCCCATACTGGACGGCAGCGACGGCGATGGAAGATCACAGGCCTTGCAAAGCCGCCGTCGATTGTCGTTGAAATCGGTTCTTAGGGTTAGGGATGGTTGAAATGTACGCCGTAACAGCAACGATAACGAAATTTGTCATTTTCTGAGGTTTTGTATTTAAACAAAATGATAAAGTTCATACAGGCTTCTGCCACACATTTCGAAAGGAACCTTTGAATAAAGCGACCTGTGATTTCCTTTAAATGCAAAATTATACCGTTGGTTCTGTCCCAAAATATGAAGAAAATACAATAATCAATCGGAGATTTTTCTTTTCTTTTTTTTTTTTTTTTTTTTTTTTTTTTTAACAACTTTTTCTTTTCTTTTGTAAGCAGACATTTTAATTTTATCAATCATTACTCTTTATTTTATTTTATGAAAACTGCGTGTAAAACACGTCAAATACTGACTGGGTGAATAGGCAAGGAAAAAATATTCATGTTTATTTAAAAAGTATTCAAATATTGATTGGATGAATGGACATGGTTTAACTTATCTTTTATGTGTTTCAAAAAAAAAACTTATCTTTTATTTTTTGAAAATAGTAAAACATGTCTATTCTTGACTAAATAAAAGATAATTATAAAGATTAAAATATTTATATTTATAGTCAATTTAATTTTATTAATATTTATAATTATGATTGTTTAAATTTTTTTAAAACAACTATATTATAATAATTTTATGAATTTAATAAATCTTTTAATTTTTCATTTATTTTATTTTAAATTTCAAAATAGAAAAATTAATTTTAAAAAAAATTAGGGCCCAAGCTGAATTAAATAAGTTTTTTTTAGATTACGACAATTGGGGGTGGGGGAAACTCGAGCCTAAGACCTCGCTGAATTAAATAAGTTACAATATAGTTAAACGATGTTTTGACATATCTAAAGTTTTATCTATAAAAATGTTTTGTCCAACCTCTCATATTCAAACACAATTTCTCTACGATCTTCCTTTAAACAAGCTTAAGGTGTTTGTGTACATGAAAATAAATGGAAAAATGAGAATGGGGATCGTTTCCTATGTTGTGTCAACTATAATCATTCCCCGCATTTTTCCAAATCAGTCTTTTATTTTTCTTCTTATTTCTCCCATTCCCTCCAATTTCTATCAACTGTAGTCCCACATATCCTCCAATGTCTTTATTTTCTAAGCAATACTTGCCTCATTATGAATAAGGAGGCAAATATTTTGTGCACCAAATATCTATGTTTTAAAAGAAAGTTACAAAAAATTTATTGTCTCCACAACAAACTTTATATACATCACATTACTATATTTTAATCATACTCATTATTTTATTTTTCACATAATTATTTTATTTCATCTAAAATACAAATAATCATTCTCCTCATAATCATTTTTTTCATATCAAATACAAATATTTATTTTTTTTCATAATCATTCAATTTCCTATTCTCTTCATAATTCTCTATCTCCAATCATTTACATTTTGCTAACTTTTTAGAAAACGCGAGAAAATAATTATAAGTCACGCAAAACACAAATCATCACTATTTCCATTATGCCCATTTATTTTTATTTTTTCTTTTTTTTAAATGGCACAAAATTTCCGCATTGGATTTGACATTGCCGCCAATAAGAATCAAAGAGCAATTCGAAGAACAGTAATGCCACGTAACGTCTTACGTCATCATTAAAAGACACGCGGCTTATACAAACAGCAGAAGCTGGCAAAGGCAAATATGAATTCTCCAAAGTGCCATTCATACACCACAAAAACAAAATGTTTTTTTCTTCTTCTTATTTCTCTCATACCCTTCGATTTCTTAACAATTGTATTCTTACACCAACCTCACATCATTTTTGTCCCTTTCCTCATGCACCAACACGAGCCTATGTGCGTATGTCTCTGTGCTTTTTTCGTCATGTCTCGATGTAACCTAAATATTAATATCCACGTATGTAACTTAATATGGGCCACAAATTATGTAGAATATGACTTAAACATTATTATTTAAGTTATATCCGAACATGACTTAAATATTTATTTTTTCTAATCAACCAGGTTTTCTTTTCTTCATTTTTAAAATAAATCTACAATTTTGGGAAAAAAAACACACTTGTAAAATATGTAGGGTTCAGCAGCAACAATTGAAATTTTGTAAGAAAAAGCCAACAAATAACTGTTCAAATGACAGTTTTTATGAGTTAATTTTGGAACAGTTTATGCGAAATTCTATTATTTTTATAAAAAAAACAATAATAATAAATTTTAAGCAGATCACCAAACCATCCTAACATATAATTTGTCTCAATTTTGTTATAATCTTTTAATTCCATAAGATTTTAATAATCATTAATTTAACTTACACAGTGATACAGAACATGTGATCGAAAGGTAAATTTTCCAAGTCCAAATATGATGGAATAAAAAAAATCTCCAAAAAAAATTCATTAAAAAAACATGGAAAAAACATTAAAATTACCCAGATTTAAAGTCTAATTTTAATTTGGTTCTTGTATTTCAAGATTAAACATATTTGTTGTGAAATTTAAATAATACTCTCTTAATTTTAAGATAACAATATCATTAATTACATAATATAATGTTGATTAAAATAATGATTAAATTAACTTTAAATTCCAAAATATCGATAAATTTATTATTTTAATTTCCATATAAATTTAATTTATAAAAAAAAATATAAAAGATTTCGTATGTATAATAAAAAATGACAAACTATTTTCAACTATAACACAAAATCAAAATTAATTAATTAACAGTAAAAAATCAAAATTGAATCCTATATTTATAGAATTCAATTAGTGATAGAATTCAATGAGTGATACAGTTCTAAGTCTATCAATAAAATGTGATTAGAATAAATTTCCATAAATATTAAAGTAAACTACAAAAACAAACATAAAGAATTAAAGTAAACATTTGTGACTAGAATAAATTTCCATAAATATTAAAGTAAACTACAAAAAAAACATAAAGAATTAAAGTAAACATTTGTGACTAGAATAAATTTCCATAAATATTAAAGTAAACTACAAAAAAAAACATAAAGAATTAAAGTAAACATTGTCGACAATATAGAGAAAGAAGTAAACTGAAACTACATACGAAAGGAACAAATTTGCAATGACCAAAAAGAAACAAACCGATCTCAGAAGGGCATAATTGCAAAAAAAAATACAGGGACGAAGACGAAAAAGTCCCAAAGACTTTAAGAAGATTGCATAAAAGGGGGTTGAACAGAAAACAGAAAACAGAAAACAGAAAACAAAAAACAGAAAACAGAAAACAGAAAACAGGAAACAGGAGAAGGAAGATGGAAAAAGAACTGAAGCTATTCAGAACGTGGTCAAGTCCGTTCCCTCTGAGAATAGTATGGGCGTTGAAGTATAAAGGATTAGAATACGACACCGTTTACGAAGATCTGGCCAACAAGAGTTCGTTGCTTTTGAAGTACAATCCAATCCACAAGAAGGTTCCGGTGCTCGTCCATGCCGGAAAACCCATTTCCGAATCGCTCGTAATTCTCGAATACATCGATGAAGTATGGAACCACAATCCGTTGCTGCCTCGAGATCCTTACCACAGAGCCCTAGCTCGCTTTTGGGCCAAATTTGGCGATGACAAGGTAATTTAGCAGATTGATATTTTAACATAATTTTAGATTATCTATTTACCTGTGACGTTGGTGTTAAACTGGTTTACAACCAAACAATGAAACCATTGCATCAAACTCATTCGGTTATTTATATAACTTTTTAAAAAATAGTGTTTTCAATCAATTAAATTGAAGTCATCATTTTTGTCGACTTCATTGAAGTCAAATTGTCGAAGATGGATGATTTTGAACATTGAAATGTAGCAAGAATGTTCAAAGGGATATTGTAGCTCAATTCAAGTAAATTCATCAATTGTTAAAGAAAATAAATAACTAATAATATCCAATTTTAGTGATGGAGTAAACAAAACAATAATTGGTGAATAATCAAATATTAACTAGAATAATATACAAATGTTCAATTTTGGAAGATACGATTAAATAGAATCTTGGTCCAAAATGTAGGGGTGTTCATACATTCCCCGAAATCCGATCCGATTGACCAAATCGACTGAATTAGGGTCAGTTGGTCGGTTTTCAAGATTGTGTCGATCGGTGTCGGTTACAAAAATGGTTAACTGAAAAAATTTCAGTTAAGTCGATCGGTTAACCGAAAATTTCCTTTATAAAATATTGATATTTTCATATAATAAAATATTTTCCTTATTAAATTATTACAAAATTAACTTGAATTTACTTGTGTTTCCAAAAAAAATTATTCTATATGCTTATTTTTTAAAAATTAATTTTCAAATTTTCATTATAAAATTTTATGATGAATATATTTCTTAATAAAAAAATAAGAAAAATAATAATATTAATTAACGGATTTTACCGAACTTAACCGACCGATTGGTGTCGGTTTCATTTTTTAGGAAACCGATAGGTCGATTCGGTGTCAATTTTCACCAAAAACCGACACCAACGAACACCCCTACCAAAATGTACGACTATAAGAGGTATTTTTCAAAAAATAAAACAAAATAACTAATCTGTCAATGACGAGTAGTTGATATAACTAATACATTTCTATTTCAACCTTAGGTTTTGGAATCAATAAAGAAAGTGTTTATGAACAAAGGGAAAGTCAAAGAGGAAGGAATAGAAGAATCCTTTGAGAATTTGAAGCATTTGGAAGAGGAGTTAAAGGGAAAGAAGTTTTTTGGAGGGGAGGCCATTGGGTTTGTGGATATTGCACTTGGATGGCTTGCAAACTTGGTAAGTGTAATGGAGGAAGTTCTTGGACTTGAGCTCATAACTGAAGAAAAGTTTCCCCTCTTGTCCAAATGGACTAAGGAATTTGCTGCTGCCCCAATCATCAATGAAAACTGGCCTTCTAGAGACCAGCTTGTCATCAAGTACCAAGCAATGCATCAAAATTTAATGAGTCAACTAGCATAGTTAATAATGATCATATAATATGCAAATTTTCCTATTAGTAATCAAGCCTACTGTGCTTTAGAATAATGTTGATGAACAATATTCAACACTTGTAAAAGCAGAGTGAAAAGGTGTTATGGTAATTGTCATAATGAGAGTTAAGAGTGAGATTGAGCTATGTAACTACTTTCAACTTGTGTGGATTTTATGATATTGGACCTTTATCTTTGTAAAAAATTGTATTACTTTCACACCTCTCTTCCCGTTAAGAGGTATTTGTTGTAATGGTCACGTGATCAAGAAAACCAAAAGTTTATGAGTTTAATTTATGATAGTCATTTATAAGGCTCAAGATGAGTATGCTCATTTCGTTGTTATTGGGAAATGAATAATTTATGACAAATTAAATTCATATAACATGGGTTTGGGAAAATAAATTTATGAAGCTCATCTCGAACCGAACACTGGTAAAGAAGAAAGAGAAATCAGAAGGAATGAAAGAAAGACCAACCTTTAGAACTTGATTCATAGGCCAGCATAAGAAGCCATTAGCAGTTGGAGGAATCTGCAGAAATGCAAGATAAATCATTGTCATTCGAAAAAATGGTAGCCATATAAAAATAGAATTACCTGCCCCATAAATTACCACTCCTTGCATTCTCAAAATCCTATCTACTTTGGGTAACTCAATTGTTTCAAAGTACTTATACCGTGCTAAATTTTCTCACTTTTGGTTAACTTTGTCGAAAATACGAAAGAAACGATAGCTTCGACTTGCAAAGTTTACGTACATCAACAGCAGTCAATCATCAAGTCTTTGTAGGAGTCATCGACCTTCTTGGATTTGCGCCAAACTCGAACAAAGATGAAACATTTCGTTTGTAGCCCAATAAGAAAATGTTATCAAATATTATAAACAATAACCAAGTACAACAATCATTCACCAGTGATCTCCACAACTACAGGTCCCACCCTTGAATAGATGAAATCGATTGGCATCTCTTACTAGTATTTCTCTTTGCATTATCTTAGTTATGTACTTGGTTACTGTATGACAATCTCCACATACTCGAAGGTTTTTCATTACCAGCAAAGGGCTCCCTGGTTTTGTATTCAACAACCCGAATGCTATTGCAAGTCTTTCGCTGTGCCCACATAGCATGTCTTTCTTATCATCTTCTTCGACGTCGTACAGAGCAAACTGCAGGTCTGCAACATAACCTTCCTTGGCCATTAACCCCGCAAGGTATTCGAGAAAATCTTTGACCTTGTCGTATTGTTCAAATGATTTATCACTAGTCCTAAAAACATAAACTCTTTTCTGAATTTCAATCCAACTACTTCCTGGTTCTTTCTTGAGCCCTTTAGTTTTTATGGAATTTCTTACCATTCTAACCTGATCCCACTTCCCTAATGTAGCATAAATATTTGATACAAGCACATAATATCCAGTATTGTCTGAGTTCAACTGAAGAATTTGCTTCGACACTCGTTGAGCTATGTCCATGTGCCCGCTTGTTGCTCGACAGGCACTAAGTAAGGCTCCCCACAAACTTGCATCCGGTTTCATTGGCATTGACAGGATAAACTCCTCTGCTTGAGCTAATAAGCCAGATCGAGCCAGAAGATCAACAACACAAGCATAATGTTTCGTCTTAGGCTCAATATTGTAGTCGGTTTTCATTCGATCAAAGAGTGAAAGACCCTCTTTGACCATTCCAGAATGACTACAAGCAAAAATGAAAGCAATGAAGGCAACAGAATCTGGAATAACGCCACTTGACTCCATATCCTGAAACGTCTTTAATGCTTTCTTGCCCTCACCATACATTCCAAACGCAGAGATCAACGCAGTCCATGTCACTACATCTTTTTCTTTCATGTAGTTGAATACTTCAGAACATTTTTCTAAGCTACCACATTTGGAGTACATTTCAATCAGAGCATTCCCAATTGGAACATCTGATTCAAATCCTAGCTTGAAAATACACCCATGGATCTCTTTCCCTTGTCGACGTGCTGCTAGCAAGGAACACATGGGCAAGATACCCAATATGGTTGCCTCGTCTGGCATCAACCCTTCAGTCCTCATTTCGTTAATTGCCCGAAATCCTATGGTACAATCATCAAAATGAACACTTGAAGCAATAAGGGTATTCCATGATATTACGTCATGATCTCTCATATAAGAAAACGCCTTCAATAAGTCATCCAATTCACTACATTTAGAATACATGTCCATAAGAGCATTACCGATGACAAGTTCATCTTCAAATCCAAATTTTATCACATCACAATGGATTCCTCTTCCCTGATTTATATCAGCTAACTGAGAAAATATAGAGAGGAGTAGAACAAGAGTGACAGAATCTGGCTTGGTTTCCCTTTTCATCAGCTTAAAATTTTCCACCCCCTCTTTGTAATAACCACTTTGAGTGTAGCCATTAATTAATGAGTTCCATGTCACAGAATCCTTGCATTTCATTGTGTCAAAGACTTCCTGGGCAGCCAAAAGATCCCCACACTTAGCATACATATCTATAAGGATATTACATGCCACAATATCACATTCATACCCTCTCCCAATTAAGTACTTATGAACAAACTTTCCAACCTGCAGATCTCCCAAGTGTCCGCAAGCACGAATGGTCGATGTAACCGACAACACATCCGGGGTGAATTCATCTATCATCTCCATGAATAACTTCACAGATTCTTCGTGCCGCCCCAGTTTTGAGTGTCCACAAATCATGGTATTCCAAGTAACCGAGTCCTTCACAGCCATCTCGGAAAAAACCCGACCTGCTTCTCTTGGTCTCTCGAACTTGAAATACATGGAAAGAAGTCCATTACCTGCAATAACATCGCCACCAATTCCAATCTTCTCAACCACCGCATGAATCTTCAGACCTTCTTCGACGGCAGCTAAGCTACCACAAGCGAGTAAAACACTAGACAAAGTGAAACAATCAGGCACCATCCCAATCATTCTATACTCGTAATACACGTTCAGAGCCCCATCCCAAAATCCATTCGAACAATACCCAGAAATCAAACTGTTCCACGATACACTATCTCGGTCAGACATTTCATCAAACACATAACGTGCATTCTCAAGATCCCCAAATCTAGAATACATATCAACCAACGCGTTGCCAATATACAAATCCGAATCGAACCCCATTTCCACAACATGTTCATGAACAATCCGACCCATTTTCAAGTCCAAAATCCGGGCACATGAATTAATAACAGAAGGAAAAGTAAAAGCATCGGGTCGAAGCTTAGTTTGGCGCATCTCAGTGTAATATCCAAGTGCTTGTGTGAACAACCCATTGTGAGTGAGCGCACGTATGATGGAATTCCATTGATACACATTGCGAGTTGGAGAAACGGAGCGAAAAACTGAAACGGAAGAAAATGGGTCTTTGAGCTGAGCGTACTTACTGATGAGCTTGCCGGAAAAGACGACGGAGAGGGCGAATCCTGAAACGACGATCAGTGAATGAACAGTGCGTAGCTGTGTGGTGTTTTTGGATGATGAGAGAGCTTTCAGCAGTGAAGAACGAAGAACTTCTTGGGAAGATTCCGGTGAATGATTGAAATTGAAACAGAGTTTTGGTGGTTTCATCGGCGGCGGAATTCGACATCGGCGCCGGAAATTTGTTGTGTTGAGTGTATTTCTATTTGGGCCAATGGCCCAATTGTCTGCACCTTTGCTTTGGTAACCCCATGAGAAATTACAGGAAAGTCCTCGGCATGAAGTTTATAAAAAAAACCAAGTCCAAATTTAAAAGTAAACATGTTTATAACATTAATAATAATAATTATTATTATTATTATTATTTTGATTATCTATGTTATCTCCAATTTTTTTTTTTAAACATTTAATAATATCATTAGAGAACATTAATAACCATAAACATTAATACATAAGTTTTCTTGTTAATCCAAAATTGATAATAATAATAATAAATAAATCTTAAACATAATTTGAAAGATAATATATGATCCAACTATACGCTGCTTTCGCCCTTTATGAATCATATGTCTTCATGAGTGTTTAAACTTTTTTTAGTTTTCATAATATTATAAAATTTAAATTACACATAATCATTTATCAAACCTGCCAAAATTACATAGCTCAAATTTATTTTCACGATCAACGGAACATGCCCAAAGTAAAATTGCATAATTATAAAACATACATTCAGGTCATAACAGTTGGATCGAGATTTACTACAATACGAAATTTGTGGTTAATCTATATATATTGATTTGATTCAATTTTATATAAACTCATGAATGAACAGTCGTGCATTCTAAACATCGCTGTGAGATATTTTAAATATAACATGAATTATAAGATCTTTAATAACATGATTATTACGAAATGTACCTTTTGATTCAACACAAGTAATGGGCGTTTATATTGAAGATTTATCGCGATTAATTCAATAGAATAAATTGGTTTATCCCTCGTTGTCTATAAGCTTGAATGTGATTTTTCAAGCTTTCTTAATGTTTATTTCACTTTCACACATTTGAGATGGATAAATGTGTTATAGGCAGAATGAGGACCAATGTGAAACTTCTAATAATGTAAGATTAACTTTCCATCAAAGTTAATTTGAACAAACTTGAGTTTATGAGAAATGAAACTCACTCATCATAAAGAATGAAACTCACAATCTCATAAACAACATTTCTATAATATATTAATTGAAAACATATTTTCGGAGGAATGAAAGTTTCATTTTTAATTGATAATGAAACCACCTTTTAATTTTGGTTTTTCTAACATTGTTCGCTTAATCTCATAATAATTTTCTTCATTCGAATATAGATAATTAATATGCCTAGGGGTGTTTGGATTTTGATGTTGAAAAGGGGAGAGGAGAAAAAGTTGAAGATAAATAAGAAGTAGAGTGATTTAGTGATATGAAGTAGTTGTTTGGAAATTGATGATTTGGAGAGGAGATATTGTAAAAGTATTCATTTTATATTGATTTTTTATAATGTAATGATTGTAGATTTTGGATTGATTGATAAATATAATATATTTTATTATATATCGTGTGGTTGAAAATTAAATAAAGTTTAATGTGATATTTGATAAGGCTAGATAAAATATATTTAATATTATATTATATGATTGAAAATTAAAAAAAATGTTTGATGTGACATTTAAAAGATTTGATGTGATATTAAATGGGAGGTTAAGGAAAAGTTGGAGAGATGTTGACGTCCTAAAAAAAAACATGAGGTTAAAATCTGTCATTTATCTCCTCTTTTCAACACCAAATCCTAAACACCTCCTGGTATTCTCATGTAATTCTTATCCTCATTTTGATTATCCTTTGACCCAAAGTCCAAACACCTCAAGAAGAAAAAAGATATTTTTTTAATAAAATGACGAATAAATAGAAAGATCCAAGAAAGGCAAGTGCATAAATGGTGACAATCACAGACGATAAAAACTCTGGCAAATGAACTCCACAGTCCAAATACTCCTCTTTTCCCTTCAACTTCAAACCACTGTTCGCCATTAAAGCTCTCATACTTTTTTATCTCCAGATCCTCCCTTTTAACCTCCATTAAAATGATCTCTTCTCAGATAATTCCTTCCAAAACCCCACTCTTCACAAACCCCACTTCCCCTTTTCCCATCTTCCACCCAAATCCACTCCCAACCGTCCGATCAAAATCCCCCATTCGCCCCCATTTCCCCACCCTCGCCGCCATTAATGGCGGTCCTTCAAAACCCACATCCCAATTTCTCAATCCCACCCGATTATCCAAATTTCCCGCCAACCCATTTGCGGATTTCCCCTCTAAACTTAACCCTAGTGTCCCCGCCGCCGCAGATGGCGGCGCTTCCGTCGACGATAACGCCGACGGTGGGAAAACCTTAAAGCTCGCCGTCGTGTTCGGGCTTTGGTATTTCCAGAACATCGTCTTCAATATCTACAACAAGAAGGTTCTTAATATCTTCTCTTTCCCATGGCTGCTCGCTTCGTTTCAGCTCTTCGCTGGATCGATTTGGATGATTGTTCTTTGGTCGTTGAAGCTTCAGCCATGTCCTAAGATTTCAAAGCCGTTCGTAATCGCTCTTCTCGGCCCGGCTTTGTTCCACACAATCGGCCATATTTCAGCTTGTGTTTCGTTCTCGAAAGTGGCTGTTTCTTTCACTCATGTGATTAAATCGGCTGAACCGGTGTTCTCGGTTTTGTTCTCATCGTTTCTTGGATATTCATATCCATTACAGGTCTGGCTTTCGATTCTCCCCATTGTGTTTGGCTGCTCTTTGGCTGCCGTTACCGAAGCTTCGTTTAACATCGAAGGGCTTTCGGGCGCTATGATTAGCAATGTAGGGTTTGTGTTGAGGAATATTTACTCCAAAAAGAGCTTGCAGAGCTTCAAGGAGGTTAATGGGTTGAATTTATATGGCTGTATTAGTATAATTTCGTTGTTGTATCTGTTTCCTGTGGCAATTTTCGTTGAAGGGTCGAAATGGGTTCAAGGATATCATCAAGCAATTGCCTCCATTGGTAATGCTTCAACATTATATATCTGGGTTTTGATTTCTGGCATCTTTTATCATCTTTATAATCAATCTTCTTATCAAGCTTTAGATGAGATCAGTCCTTTGACATTTTCTGTTGGGAATACTATGAAGAGAGTGGTTGTGATTGTTTCTTCTGTGCTGGTTTTTAGAAATCCTATTAAGCCTTTGAATGCTATTGGTTCTGCCATTGCTATTTTTGGGACTTTTCTGTATTCTCAGACCACAACTAAAAAGAGTGCCAAGAAGATTGAGGAAGGGGAAAAGAAGGATTGAGGAGTGGAGGATGAACAAGACATTGTTTGGCTTGCTTGGATTGATGGAGTCCAATTTTATTTTATTTTTTGCTCTCTTTTTTTTTTGGTTATTTTCTTGTTTAGTTCAGTGATAACCTATGAAGTTTAGATGTTGTTGTGAGTTGAAGTTATGAAATTTAGTTTTTTTGTCTACAGCAATAGTTTTGAGTTATGGTTTTGTTGGATCAATTTCTATGTTTCTCCCTATTGTGTTTGGCCGCTCTCTGGTCGCCATTACTGAAGCCTCCTTCAACATTGATGAGCTCTTTCAGGTGCTATGATTAGCAATGTAGGGTTTGGGTTGCGAAATATTTACTCCAAAAAAAGCTTGCAGAATCAAGGAGGTTAATGTATTGAATTTATATGGCTGTATTAGTATAACTTCTTTGTTGTATCTGTTTCCTGTGGCGATTTTCGTTGAAGGGTCGAAATGGGTTCAAGGATATCATCAAGCAATTGCCTCCATTGGTAATGCTTCACATTATATATCTGGGTTTTGATTTCTGGCATCTTTTATCATCTTTATAATCAATCTTCTTATCAAGCTTTAGATGAGATCAGTCCTTTGACATTTTCTGTTGGGAACACTGTGAAGAGAGTGGTTGTGTTGTGATTGTTTCTTCGGTGTTGGTTTTTAGAAATCCCATTAAGCCTTTGAATGCTGTTGGTTCTGCCATTGCTATTTTTGGGACTTTTCTGTATTCTCAGACCACTGGGTTTTTTTTTTTGCTCTTTTCTTGTTTAGTTCAGGAATGACTGATGAAGTTTAGATTATGTTGTTGTGAGTTGAAGTTATGGAATTTAGTTTTTTGTTGACAGCAATGGTTTTGAGTTATGGTTAAGGATCAATTTCCATGTTTCTCTTCTCTTTGAAAATGTTGGGTTTATGCAGATGAGACTGGTTGATAAGAGAAATTGCCAAAGTGCAAACATGGATCCGTCTTAGTTTTGTTAGTTTAAGCTTATTTGTCTGACACTATTATATATATTATATATATATAATTATGAGGTGTTTATTCAAATCATGTCCTCTTTATTATGAACATTGGCATTTTAGTCACACACTTAAAGTTAACAGGAATGTAATTGACTTGGTAATTAAAACATTTTGAGTCAATTTTGTTATCGTTATGAGGTGATAGGATCAATTTCCACCTAAATTCATAGTTACTAGGCTTGATTCCCCTCTAATTGATTGTTGGATAAAAAATAGAGTTCAAATTTCTACCCCTTTGTTTTCTTAAAAGAACAGTCTACTGATCCCTTTTTTTGAGTTCAAATTAATGGAATATGATTGATTAAACTGGTTCCGTTGTTCGTCAATTGGTTCTCCGAGGAACATTTTTTTTTTATTACAACAATTAGAGGTGAGAAATTTAAACTTATGAAGACTTAGTCAATAAGTGTACACCGACTACTCTTGTTGGCGGGAACGATTGTAATTAGTAGGAATACGAACGTGAGATTTGAGATGACAACTTTGGATCAGAATCATAGTTATCTTTCAACTTTTATTTTGTTCACGACATTTAAAATTTTGTATAGTACATTTGTGAATTTGAGAAAGACAGTCAAATATGTCAACAAATTTTTTTATACAAAAAATAAAAGTTGAAAGTCCACTGAACACAGTTAAAAACTCAGGTACTCAGAACTTTTTTAAATTTGAAGGTTCAATTAAATATAAATCTCATAATTGAGAGATTAATATGGATGATTAGACATAAATGAAGATATTTTTGGCAATATTTTCTCGATAACCCAACAATTGATATGCAAGACACATTCGTCTTAAAGCCCACACACGAGAAGGTAAGAAGATTTTACTATTCAACTCATTCCTCATATCTCTATATAACAATTAAGAACAATTGCATCCACCATTCTAAATTATGTATTTGTAACACTTGTATTTTTAAACTATTGATTTGATTAATTACACCCTTTAAAATTTGTCGGGTTCTATCTTGCCTTGTAGATATTTATATTCACTTCGGGGGTGTTTGTTTTACTTAAGTAACGAGCTATTAAAAACAAGTTTATATAATCCATCTTAAAACAATTATATCCAAACAAATTATTGTAATCATTCATAATTATTCGTTTCTAACCACTAAAAATAAACATTCATATAACCATTTATAACCCTAAAATAATCACTAATTTCTAACTTCATCCAAACGAACTATTATCTACAACTTTTCTACAAAAATCATCATCTAAACCAAATATTAATCCATCTACAAATAACTACATCAAAAAATTATTATTAAAACTCAAATTTTTAAACGCTAAAAATAACTTATCATTTATAATCTCACTACGATACCACCTCCAAACACCTTATTCGAGATTCAAATATAAGTTCATACTCATGTTAAAAAAAACATCATTTTAGTTATTATTTCTTAAAAAAGGTGTGAAATCTAACTTTGAGGATTGAGCTATGAATTTTGTTAGGCGAATTGAATTTCTTGGAATTATCAGCCCATTTCTTTCGTCCCCGAAGAACAAATGAACAGAAGAACGAACGACTGAGGGTTTCACTCTCAGCCTGCTCAGATCCATCACAGGTTACATCTGATTAATCTTCCTTCTTTAATTTTCTCTTCCACATTTTCGGTTCCAATCAACGAATAATCCAGAAAAAAAGTGTAAGAATTATCGAGTAAAATCTGAATCATTAGCGTTCATCATTTGAAGAACTTTTTCTCCCTTCGACTATCAATTTCATTAAATTTCTCCTCTCTCAGCTGTTACATTTGGCTTTAAACAGGATTTTCTTTGTGATTTGTGCTGAAAAAAGTCTCCAAATGCAGTCAGAGGAGAAACCGGCGATGGATCTTGCAACAATGGAGCCGCAAGATAGTGAAATTTTGCCCATATCTGGCAAATCCTTCCATGGTGTTATTCTTTCAAAATCGCATGTCCCTCCCGCATGTATTATGGTAAGTTCTCCATTTCATGGAAATCGATTAGGAATCTGAGAATAGTTTGCGTTAGAAATTAAATTGCATGTGCTTGCATTGTAAAACAAAATTTTATGGTCAATCCTGGAAGTAGTTAGGTATTTTGATGGATCAGCAATAGTTTTGGTATCGTCTTGTAATCGTCGTCTCTTAGGTGTGCGTGTGTTTGGATTCGGTAGAAAAGAGTGGTGTGGAGAAGAGGTGAAGTGTTAATCGTAGTTGCAGTAATTAACTATTTGCTTGGTGTTGGCAATGATTGGGTTAATTAACTGCTCCTTTGAGAATTTGTGTCAATGGCATTTAAGGATTAGAGTTGGTAGTCTTGAGTGATAAGTTTGTTTGATGCAAAGTTTGATGAGCGGTTAAGGATGGTTGTTTACCACCCATTACAAACAAGGGGTTTTGGAAGTGTGGTTGTTTACCACTCTTCTTCTGCCACAAACAAACATACTATGAGAAGCTTGCAAGACTAGACAATGTGGAAACTAGGTACAAAAACAATCTAGTATAAAAAAAATCTAGAATAAGTTTTTGTAAAAGTAGGTTCATAATTACAAATAGCTACTCTAAAAGTGTTCAACTCAGCTGATATGTGTCTAGTTTTGTCCATGATTAAAAGGTCATGAATTCGAATACCCCCACCCTCAATTGTTGTTGGACTAATTAAAGTGTTGTTTTAGTATTTGATCTTTTTAGTAGAATTTATTGGAAGATTATTATTCATCCAAAAACCACGAGCATGGTAACATCAACTTTTAGAGGTCACTCATTCGCAAACTTAAACCAATAGTTTAGATCCCATTTGATAACTTGGTTTTTTGAGATTGAACTTGTTTTCCCCTTTATCTACTATAGTTTTTGTCTCCCAAGTCCCCTTGAAGGGAGCATACCTTCAAAGTCCAAGTTTTCAACCACCGTGCCACCCCTTGGGGACTATAAACAAGTTTTTGAAAGCTACTTTTTTTACATCTAAAATATGAACTTGTTTTTTTAAACATATGTACTAAGTAGTTAAAAAAAAAAAGAAATCCATTTGTGAAAAGTTCTATTCATAGGATTGTTTTTAGTGACAAAAAATAAAAAATCAAACGGGACCTTAGAAAGGAAATGCAGAAAATTGTCTTCAAAACAGCAGTAGTCTCCTGTTCAGAATCACGATTATTTGAACTTGACAGTTCCTAATTCTTAGATAATGCCAAACGCTCAAATTAGGCATTTTGTAGGCATATATATAAATTAGCTTAACTGTGGAAGGACTATCATATCTCCATTTGTAGGTTTTGCCAGTCAAATTTCAATCTGTTTTACCTGCTATCATTATCCCTGCCGTTCTTTACTGCGGCGGAAAGAAATGGAACGTTGATTATTACGGGAATCGACGCAGTAAAACATTCGACATAAGACAGTGGAGGAAGTTTGTTAATGATAATCGTCTCAAGCTCGGAGATGCTTGTGTATTTGAGCTAATGGAATGCTGTAGCACCTCACTCACATTCAGAGTTCAAATTCTCCGAGGCGATATCCCTTTCCAGCTGCACGACAAGTTCAGTGGGGATACTGTAGACACACCTATACTCGTTGACTAGCTGGTGGTCATAGTGTTCAACAGTTTCGAATCCCGACTTCAATCGGACAGCCCGTTTGATCTCTGTAAGCGGATATGTATTTTTGTTCTCCTATCAATACTACCTCTGTCTTAGTTAGGTGGAAGGTCAGGGGAAGAAGCAGGAATCATTTTGGCTGAACTGTGGTTCATAAAGGAGAGGCCAGTCCTCTTGAATTGGCCGAAGTTTGAATCATATAAGTTATCATCCCTGGTATCTGTTTCTTTTATTTTGTGTTCATCTTTGTAAGGGTAAAACCGTAAAAGGTAACCCTGTTTATATTATCTCACATATGTATAAACGAGGAGGCTTTCGAAATTTCATGGCCTTTTCATTTTGTACTCTATTATCTCTCTTTTTATAGGAAACCATCAATGCTTGTTAAAGAACATCTACTTGTAACAACTTTTTTTTTTATATCCGTGAATGTAAGGGTTAGTTTATGGTACCTCGACTATTCACACGGGACAACCGCTTGACCCTATACATGGAACAATCAATGCTTGCTTGTTCCCCTTCCTCCTTTTACTGCAACTTTATTGCTTAATCATGTTTGCTGAGAATACTAGACAATAAGGCATGCATAAGATTCTATAATTATCTTTCATCAGTGTATTTTATGAGTTTTATTAGTATGGATGTTCGAACGGGAACAATGTTCTTGAGTTGTAAAGATGCTCCTGGTTTAAGAATTTCACTACCATATCAGGATGTTGTTAACCAGATTACTCAACCTTTCACAAGCTTGAGATTCACCTGCATATGCACATGAAGAAGTTCGTAGACTCCGCATCTTTTATTTTTTTATATCCGTGACTATTCGGGTCAGCTTTTGTGTAGGTTGACTGATGTCAAATGACATATCATCTGACCCTACAACATTCGGATGACAAGAAAACTCGTAAAAAATTAATTCGTAAGTAGGTGGTCACCATGGATTGAAAGCACTCTAAGAGCTTCTTTTACCACTTGAATCACTCTATAATTGTTTCGTAGACTTCATATCTAGTCATCCTAAATATGCAAAAAAAATTTTTTGATATCATGAACTAATTCCAAGTGTTTAGATTAAAGCTTGAGCTTTAACCCTCTTGAACTCAATTGTCCTTAAGGAGTGACCTCGTAGGCACATGTTTTTGGATCTCCAAACTACACTTCCTTAGAGGTTTCAAGTTTAAAATTCATGAATGAGTTTAATTGTAAAATTTATTATTGTTTCCCAGTCTTAGCCAGTTATCTACAAATATAGTTGGACGAAATTTCAATTCTCTGTTATCAACAAAAAATAAATAAAATTAAAAATAAAAACCCCTCTTGAAGCATTATCATTTTATTTCGATACAAAACAAGTATTTTTATTCACAAAGGGAAAGTGTTATAAAATCCATCAAGATAGTGATAGAGGGTCATTCAACGCATAAATTATATAAGATAGATCGGTGAAATAGAAACCTTAATATTGTGAGATAAAAGCTAAACCCTAAGTTCACTCGGACCTTACTCACGTTTAGTCATTGGTTTTTTGTAAAAAAAAAGTCATTGGTTTGAAGATAAAGAATGTGAATTAATTTTTTCTAATAAGAAAGACACAAATATTAATTTGAATAATGAAATGACAAAATAATTACAAATATGAATAAATTCTAGATATTTATATTTATAATCATTAAAATATTTATTTATATTTTTTAAGAATTTTTTAAGACAATCATTAAAATATTTTAATACTATATCATAAATACTTGTCAATATCAATATTATAAAAAAAAATGTAATAATACTCTTTTAATATGAATGCTAAATTTTTTCAGGACAGTATTTGAAATAATTTCATAAATTTAATGAGTAGTTAAAGAAAATTGTATCCAAAACGACGCCATTTGGAAATTACATAAAATTCGATGAGTTTCACAAAACAAATAAACCTTGGATGATAAATCGGTTTCACTTCAACTAAAACCAAAACCTTTTCTTTTCCTCTCAAAAAAAAAAAAAAAAAAGGAAAAAAAGAAAGTAATTATTTTCTGGCTTGTTTGTTGTTCATCTTCATCTTGTTCAATTCCCGGGTTATTTTGGATTTCATCTTCAACCTATGCAGAGGTAGAGAGAGAAACAGAGGAATCAGCTCCAGAGAGCAAAAATGGAGGTTGAATTGGAGCCTGGACTGAAGCCGCTGGACTACAAAGTGAAAGCAGTTTCCAGAGAATCGCTCGCTCAGAAAGCCGCCAATGTTCTCGATTCCGATCTCCGTACTCACTGGTCCACCGCCACCAACACCAAGGAGTGGATTCTTCTCGAGTTGGATGTACGTACGCTCTTTTCTTTTCGCTCTTTCTCGCGCTTCATTTGCAGAACTATTTAGGCTCGTTCTTGCTGTAAACTGATTAATTGTTCGATATCATGTTGTTCTGTGAGTAATGTGTTGTCTGCGACACTTGTTGTTGATGTGCTTGCTTGCTGGCTGTGATTGGGGCGGGATTGTTGACATTATCTTGCAGATAGGGTTTCTATGATGGGCGACGTACAAGAAGAAGAAGAAGAAGAATTGATGGATTCTAAAAATGATGAACAATCTGTAGTTCAAACACTTTGGCGCCTCCTACTTTGGAGTCGGGATATTGAAATTCCATGCGCTTTCTGACAACATTTTAGGGTTCAACTGTTGTTATGTGAAAGTAGTCGATGTTTGTATAATTGGATATGTAAAAGAAGTCTTTAAAGAAAGCCATGACAGCATTGGACAGACCAAAGGATTTTTTATTGTGCTTTGGGAAGCGACTTCAAGGAAGAGATGAGGCTTTTATTCCTACTCTCTTTGACTTCAAGCTTAGAGTGGATGAATTCACGGCAGTTTTCCCTTTTTTTATAGGAAACAAAACAAATTCACTTATCGTTGAAAGTGTTACAATTTGTCTATCAAAATAAGAGACTGGGACTGGGAGGGGAAAAATTGATAAAAACAATGGCCGATTTGAGGCAAGTACAAGGGATAAACCAAAATTACAAGCATATGTGTCAATATAACGTAGAGAACTCTCACCAAAGAGGAAGAAACCACAAGAAAAGTGTCTGACGAAACTTGTATGTCAAATACACAAAGAAATCCTTTAGACAGTTCTTCAAATTTTGGAAGATGGCCGGTGAAGAGTAGACGAAGCCCTAAATGATACTGCTGGAAAAAGGGCGGGTGTGAGGAGTGAATCATATGTGATTCTCGTGATGAAAAGATACTCAGCAAAGACAAATATGCCAGAGAGAAGGATATAGGTTTTCACGTCACAATTGACAACAACCAATTTGCTGCCTCTGGAAGTGCTGAAGAGTTGTCTTCGACGATAAACCCAAAGTAATTCAAAAGAAGAAAAAATGGCATGGGTTGCATTAGCAACCGGTGAAAGGACCGCTTGATTTGCGGGGAGGAAAATCTTGTGTAACTGAATTGTCGCCAAAGTTCGTCATTAAGAAAGGGAGTTCGGATTTGGAGGAAGTAGACGAACAGTGAAGGAGAAGCTTATGGCTACTAATTTGTTGGGAGGAAAAGTGTGAGGTGGCTTAAGAGAACAGTTGACAGAGCTCGACGCTGTGAAGAGGAGCAAGGTACGGAGAAGATGGTCTCCGTGGAGATACGGCCGAAAAGGATGAAACAAATAATGGCGAGAAACTTTGGCACCTTTAAAGAAAAGATTGGCGGAGAAATTATTTGTCGGCGACCAGTGGTATAGAATTTTCTCCTTCTCCTCTGGTCTCGGTGGCGCCAGCGAAGGGGGGAGGAGAGGAAAGCGATAGATATATATTTTAAGGTTTTTCGGAAGCGAGTATTAGAGAGATAAAGTTAGAGAAAGAGAGTAATAATTCGTGGTAGTTTTCCTTGACCTTGATTATGGCTTCCTTACAATTGAGTAATTATGTTATATGGGAGAATTGACTAAACCTCCCAAGACATCTCCTATGCCTCTAAAGATTTTCATCCTCCATAAATTCAGAGGGATGTTTCGAATTTCACTTACCATTGTGCATTGGAACCTCGACAATACTTCTATGGATTCCTGCATCCCACCTTTCAATTTAACAATACATGCTCCCATCAAGCACCAAACTATTTTCAATTTTCAAACTTTTAAGTTTTTTTTTTTAATTTTTTATGTTCTCATCAAGGCCACATTTTCAAACTTAGAAGGATAATGCAAAAGAAAACAATCTAGCGGAATGGGTTAGTATTGTATTTAAAGCCACTCTAGTAGTAGTAGTAAGTCCTCATCCAGTTATCATAAAAGTAATTTCTTGGGAGAAACCTTGTCTTTTACCACTTAATCCTGGAGAGTTTCCCAAAAGAGGTAAGTGATAAGTCGTAACAATGCTTTTCGTTGAATCTAGAGGTTCTTTAGAAGGCTCAGCCACCTTGTGTTAAAGTCTTTCCTCCATAGACTTCCTACCATTTAAAGTATTTTCTATGAAGACTTTCTTTTATGTTCTCGATAAGGCCTCTTGTTGGCATGGCCAAATTCTTTTCTAATAGTAGTGTTTTTTTGTTTAAAAATGATTAACTTAGATTGGATGGCTTTCGTGATCGCTTTGGGTTGAGTGGGGATGCCCTCTGCCCTTAACCCCTGGGATGTATTGTTTTTGTTTCTTATTTATAAACTTTGTGTCTTATTTTATGAAATTGTAAAAAAAAGCATAAAAAGCCGGATTGTTTGTTTATATTTAGTTGATTTAGCTGTGTTTTTGTTCAACGAGATCTACTCTAAAAAACCAGCTGATTTGTCTTGTTTTCTCTTTACCAGGAACCTTGTCTACTTTCACATATTCGCATCTACAATAAGTCTGTCCTAGAATGGGAGATTGCAGTTGGTTTGCGATACAAGGTTTTTCTTCTCTCTTTTAAATTATTGAGTTTTACTGCATATATATTGTATTTACCAAACTAAAAAAAACATTGTCCTCATATTGTTAATGATCTCATCTCTTATACAAATTATCACTAATTAAATTCTGCCAAGGGCTTATTATATATTTAACAAAGTGTGTCTTCATGTCTAGCGCAACTTTAATTTTTTAATATATTTGAATTCTTTTTGTTGAAGGAGAAATATTCCATCCTAAATAATTTTCATTTTATACATATAATTGACTTTACCTGTTGAATGTTTAAGTGTTATGACCAACAATTCCAGGTGGATTGTCATAATTATTTTGGTGGGATCAAAAGAACAAAATTCTTTATCTGCAAGTCTAATATCATACTTTGTATCCTATTAGATAATTTGGTTTATGAAATAGTATTACTTGGCTTAATTATCTTAATCTCTGAATCATCATTTGTTCTGCAAGTCCATTCAACCCTAATTAATTGCTTAATGTGATTTTGAAATTTGAGAAATGAGCTTCATATCCATATCCTTCTTTCAAATGTATGGATTGAAGAAGTGATTGACTACAGTTTTTCTAGAATGACATATATATTTTGGAAGTTTTAGTATGCATTTCTTGGATAACGGTTGGAGCCTTGATTTCATTCTTGCAATGATTTATATTTGTTTCCAGCCAGAGACATTTGTCAAAGTCCGTTCACGCTGTGAAGCACCTCGACGAGACATGATCTACCCTATGAACTACACTCCCTGTCACTATGTCAAAATATCTTGTTTGCGTGGAAATCCAATAGCTTTGTTTTTTATTCAGGTACAATATGAGAACTCTATATTTCCACTTAATATTAGTGTACAGTTAATCAATTCTGTCTCATTGTTATTAGTGGACAGGTTTTTTACTCTTTGGGAGGATGTCGTGGAGGGGGCTATCATTGGGTTTGGTGGGGAGTCATCTTGTAACTGTGTTTGGTATGGGGAGTTTGAGACTACATCCTATTAGATTTTGTCAAAGAATATTACATTTTTTTTTTTGTAGTAGTTCTTTAACACAGAAAGATATTTGGATGAGTTTTCTTTGAATAAGAAACAATTTTATTGATAAATGAAAAAGGATATCGAAGATGAGTTGATGTGCATTTTAAAGTTGCCTCAAGATTTTGTCATTGTGCATTGCATTTTCTCAATAACTCAGGCCGGTAACCAATTTTATGATTATGGTCCTAGAGTTTGAAAATGGTGTTAGTTTGAATCTATACTATTTTTTTTTTGCGATCTTCAAGTATGGGAGGTTTCGTTCCTTGTTCTTTATTTTATTTTTTTGAATAGAAACATTTCATTGATGTATGAAATTCAGAGATAAAACTCCTATAGTCTGAAACTTATTACATGAATGATCTCCAATTTGAGATGAAAAAGGATAAATGGTAAATATTCAATGGATTGTACTTGCACTAGGAATAAACATCAGAAAGGACAATTTCTAAAAGAATTTTCAGTAGTGTTTTCTCTCATCAGAAGAAAATATTGGTTGAGCATCATCCAATAAGTTTCTTGGCTGATCTTTTCAAACTTCTAGTCGTTGAATCATTTTGTTAATTAGTTTGAAGAACTTAGATATGGCATTATACCACTTGTGATTTTGACTTTTGTGATGAATGAAGATACTTTTAGTATTTTCGAGATTTTCCCTCCTATACTGCATAATAATAATAAATTTTTTCAACTTTGAAGCGGAAAGGGAGCAATATCTGTTTAATGTTTGACTTGGCTTTTGCAGAGGGTTTATTACTGGAAACTGTTCTAACTATTAACTTTGTGCAGCTGATTGGTGTCCCAGTGGCTGGTTTAGAGCCAGAGTTCCAACCCGTTGTAAATCATTTGTTGCCCCATATCATATCACACAAGCAAGGTGGTGATGATATGCATCTTCAGGTGGTGGCATCCATAATTTCTTAGTTACTTCATTTTATACCTCATTATATTGATGATTTTCTTGTTTACTTCATAGTTGCTTCAAGACATTACTGTCAGGCTATTTCCATTTCTTCCACAACTTGAGGTAGTTTGTTTAAATTTGAAATGAACGTGGGCTTTTATCTCCTTCATTGTGAATATTAACTTTTTTGGTCCATAGAGGAGTATTTAAGTTGATTATTGTGCAGACAGACCTTGTGGGATTTTCAGATGCTCCTGATCTTAACTTGCGTTTTCTTGCGATGCTTGCTGGTCCATTCTATCCTATACTACACCTCGTGAATGAGAGGTTAGGCTATCAGTTCCATTTCTGTTTCGTGGTTCAGTTGAAAGAAAAGTCACAAAGTTTCCTTTTAATTTTATTTAAGTAGTTACTCTTGATATTCTGCTGATACGTTTTATGCTGCAGAGCAGCATCAAAGTCTACTGGAAATGGGACTGAAATTGAAGTTTCTAAGAATTATCAGATGTCTTCACCATTGACTGTTTCTTCGAATTTTGAGGTTTCTTCATCTGCTTTTCTTTTCCCTTTCTTTTATTTCTTTCATTTTTTGGTTTGCTCTCATAATCATGTTAAGTAGTTTCTATACCTTGAGATATTATGCAATTATATTTCTATAAGTAAAAACTGTCCTGTTCTTCTTTCCTAAAGGAGTTCTATTATTATTATTATTTATTTTAAAAAGATGGTTAGTGACAGAACATTTTCTGCTTTAATGCAGCCAAGGAAATCACGCAGTATATTACCTGTGGTCTCATCTACATCGAGCTGTGTAGTGTTTCGCCCAGAAGCAGTTCTCATGCTTTTGAGGATGGCTTACAAAGATTCTACATTTGGTGCTATATGCAGAGTAGTAAGTTTATTTCCACTTCAGTATGTTCTCACTGTTAACCCTCAAGTTTTGAATGCTATTTTTTTGTTGGCTTTGTCTTTCTCCTTTATCAGGCTTCTAGAATACTGTCAAAGCTTGTTGATCCTATTGTGGTGCAAGATGCTTCAGTATCAGCTGATGAAGCGGCCATTTCCGATGAATTTTCAAAACCTGTCCCATCTGATCCTATCTCGATTGTTGATTACTCAAAGTTGTTAGGAGAAGAATTTGAAGTGCCTGATGATAAATGGGATTTGAGCTATCTTAGCATCTTGGATGTTGGTGCTGTGGAAGAAGGCATTTTGCATGTTCTTTTTGCTTGTGCGTCTCAGGTTGGTTGGACTATGAAAGCCTTTCATGATCTATTTATCTATGATATCGATGTTTTAATTTGATTTGACTGATGAACTTGCATTTTGTGTGTAATGGTCACAGCCTACTGTTTGCGGTAAACTGGCAGAGAGGTCTGTTGATTTGTGGCTAGCTTTACCTCTTGTACAGGCATTGCTTCCAGGTTGAGACTAAAATATCATTTACGCATTTTAAAAAAAATAACTCAGCCTTTCTAGGGGTATAAAATGTAGTGAGAAATTTATAGAACATATCCATTTTTCTCGAGTGTACTTGCCTTGTGATGTAATATAAATTACCCAAAAACTTGTATTTTTATCCACAACCAATATATCCTAAGTTTTTTTCTTAGATACTGCTTAATTTATTTGTATTTTTGTATCTGTATTTTCTAGTTCTTCGTCCTCCTTTGAGCAGTCCCCTTGATGTGGTCAATGACATCTTTTCTTCATGGAAGCGGCCAGTGGTGCAACAGGCACTCTCTCAGGTTTATTTGAATTATGTGTGTTTGCACGTTACCTTTTTTTATTTCTTATTCTTACATTCTGGTGTATTTGGTTGCAGATTGTGGCAACATTGTCATCACCATTGTACCATCCGCTTCTACATGCTTGTGCTGGCTATTTATCATCATTTTCTCAATCACATGTTTGATTCTCAATCGCATTTTTCTTTTAAATTGCAAAAGTAGCATCCTTATCCCGATTGATCCCTTTCCTTACAAAGAAAGATGACTCATCTATTTTTCACAAATTAAGATATTGTTGAAAAGAAGAGGATAATTTGTTTAACAATATTTTGTTTGGACAAAAGGTATTGGTTTCAAAATCCTTTTCTTTTTCACAGGCTAAGGCGGGATGTGTTCTGATCGACTTATGTTCTTCTGTACTAGCACCCTGGATGCCTCGTGTTATTGCAAAGGTAGGTTCGCGCTGAATCAAAACCTATCAGTCTAATTCCAAGCGTCGTGCCTGCTTTCTCTTTTCTATGCACTTGTTGTTTTGTTCTTGTAACTTTTATATTATTGGGTTGATTTTGATATAGGTTGATCTGGTTATTGAGCTTCTAGAAGATCTTTTGGGTGTCATCCAGGTGAATTTCATCAATAATGTGCACTACTTGTAATGTTTTTATGATATTTATATGTGGTCACAAAATTCTAATTTAAGCCCAATTTAATTTCCAACGTTGTTTCATCCATTGTAATGGCAATATAATCCTTGCGAGCTCAAAACATTAAATTCACGAGATATTGCTGATAAAGGAAACTGAAGTGGTAGTAGAAATTGCCTCATATTTATGACAAACTCACGATGACCATCTGTCTATATATATCTTGGTTGGTTGATATAATTAAATTTACCCCAATCTATCAGCTTAGACTTTTGGATTGATTAGTGGTTTAACATAATTCAATATGGTATCAGAGCAGGAGGCCATGAGTTCGAATCCGTGCCAAGTTGTTTCCTCCCCAATCAAAATTAAATTCTACTTGTAGGGCACTTCTCAAATTTCAAAGCCAACAAGTGAGGGAGAGTGTTGGTTGATATAATTAAATTTACCCTAATCTATCAGCTTAGGCTTTTGGATTGATTTGTGGTTTAACATAATTGAACAATCTTGGATTCAGTAGAAGCTCCTATTGAATTCATTTCGTTCAAAAAATAAACAATTTTAAGAGTTTATTTTTTGGGCAATGTCTTGATGAAGCTAATGTTTTATTTACGGTTTCAGTACTTCCAATTTTGGAAAGAGAAACTGAATTTTATTGATGAATGAAAGGAAAGAGGGAACTAAATTTTACGACTTTTGTACCTCCTATTACTCATTGCCTTCATAATCATGCCTTTTAACATATTATGTTCAAAATCTTATGTTTCAGAGTGCTCGACATTCCCTTGATCATGCTCGTGCTGGCATAAAATATATACTACTGGCTTTATCTGGTTATTTTGACGACATACTAGGGAACTATAAGGTACGAAGTTTGACAGTAAAGTGACCTTAAGCTCTCCACCCAACTTGAAACAGATTGAAACCTTTTTTCTCTTGATACCTCGAATTCTTTCATGGATTTACTGAAGTTTAGGTCTACCTTTTAAATTATTAAAAAGAGCATTGGTTATAACCTTAGTTATTGGATGTATGATGTCTTCAAAATTGTTAATTTATTTTAAAAATAAACTATGCCTCACTTGCACATTGAGAGTTGGCTTATTTGAGATGTGATCCTCTTTGTTAGGTTTCTGATGATTTTTTTATGGGTCTCTTAGGAAGTAAAGCATAAGATTCTCTTTCTTGTGGAAATGCTAGAGCCTTTTCTTGATCCTGTCATACGTGGGTCAAAGGCCACCATAGCTTTTGGAGAACTTTGTCCCATTTTCCCCCAAAAGCTGGAAAACAGCTGCCTGATTGCTCTCAATGTCATCCGGTCGGCAGTACAAAAGCCGTCTGTTCTTCCTTCACTGGAACTCGAGTGGAGGCGTGGATCAGTTGCTCCTAGGTAATAAATGCTTGCTTTGTACTTCTATGGAATGTAGTTGTAGAAAGGGATAGAAAGCATTAGAGCTAATAAGCTGAATGTGATAAAATATAAATAAAAAAAAGAGAAAGTTAAAACATTATATTTTACCTAGTCAATCATGAAAGGGTACTTTGAGCCGATCAGTGGGTTCCTTTAACATTATAATGTCTTAACAATCCTGATTTTATCTGAATGTCTTAGATCGTTGCCAATCATAAACTGAATATTTGATCTTAAAGTTCCAACTAAAAAATTGGGTTATTGAAGTAAAACATTTGCACCAATTGGATCTTCTATATCCTACCCGAGGGAGTTCTTTTTCCCTATAATAATTTATTTTTAATTGAAGGAAAAGTTCATATTTTTAGAAAGAGAAAAAGAAATGAGTTTAGATGACCTTTTGTAATTTTCATTCATCAATGAAAGTTTTGTTTCCTATAAAAAAAAAAAAATGTTGAATTTGTTGTCATCCAATATTTTTAGTTAACTTCCAATCATTCCAATTTATGGAATTAAATAGGACTTATATGTACTCGAATTTTGTATGCAGTGTGCTTCTTTCAGTTTTGCAACCTCACTTGCAATTACCTCCTGATGTCGACCTTCGGAAGTCCTCTGCAGCCAAACCTCTCAATCCTGATTTTTCTGTCAGTTGTCATGGAGGAAACTCTTTAAAATTAAATTCCTTAAATGATTTTGATGGGAAGATAGATGAACATGAGGCAGCTGGAAAATTAGATGTCTATGAAGATACTACCCCATTTTTTGTCCCTCTAGAATTGCGGTGCGAATTTCTCGATTATGATTCTAGTTGTTTGAATGAAGGTAACTTATTCTCTAGCCAAGGAAATGTGAAAATGGAGCCTAAAGAAATGGTTCAAGGGACCAATCCTAATCAATTTCATGGGGAATTGGTATTGAATTTTGGAATTAATGTTGAATGCTTGAACTTAGAAGCAGATTATCTTCAACTTGTAAACTATCGTGATTGTGAAGTGAAGGCTTCTGAATTTCACCGTTTAGCTCTGGATCTAAGCTCACAAAACGAGATAACCTCTGAGGGTCATGACGCAGCCATAGATGCATTACTCTTGGCGGCAGAGTGTTATGTGAACCCATATTTTATGATGTCTTGCAGATACAATACAAAGCACATGAAAGGGGTGAAAAGTAGTGAGACCATAATGTCAGAAAGTAGCCTAAATTCTGGGCTGGTTAGGCTTGGTGGCAAGAGTAAAGCCGACCTAGAAACAATAGGTCACCTTGAAAGAAAAAGAGACAAGGTTGTTCTTCAAATTTTGCTGGAGGCTGCTGAATTGGATAGAAAATATCATCTGAATTTGTCTGATTCAGAGTCTTGTCCATATAACTGTGAAGGAGTAGATGAACAAATGATTATGTTGTCTTCCAATGACGAGCAATTTGCAGATGCTGTGACCTTAGTACGACAAAATCAAGCACTTTTGTGCACTTTTGTCATTCGACTTTTACAGAGGAAGCCTGATTCAATGCACGAAATCCTTTTGCAAACTCTTCTATTTTTGTTGTATTCAGCCACTAAGCTACATTCTCATCCTGAAGATGTTATCGATATCATTTTAGGTTCAGCAGAGTTTCTAAATGGATTGCTAACATCTTTGTATTCACAAATCAAAGATGGAAATTTACGGTTGGAACCTGAAACTATTCATGGTACACAACGACATTGGTTACTTCTTCAGAAATTGGTACATGCAAGTAGTGGAGGTAATTATCAGACAGACTTCACATCAAGTTCCAATAACAGTATTTGCTCCGGGAATCTCATTCCGGCTTCTGCCTGGATGCAAAGAATTTCTAAATTTTCTACTAGCAAATCTCCTTTGGCTCGTTTCCTTGGTTGGATGGCAATATCTCGTAATGCAAAGCAGTATACGATGGACCATCTTTTTCTTGCATCAGATTTACCACAACTAACGAGTTTGCTGCATATATTTTCTGACGAGCTTTCAGTAGTAGATAATATTTATAAAAAGCATGATGAAGTTACGATTGAAGAAACAGAGTGCAGAAGTGTTCCTTGGGAGAATAGAGAACTTGGAGCAGTTGAACAACATGGTGATCAGTCATTTCATGTTATCTACCCTGATCTTAGCAAATTCTTTCCTAGTATGAGAAATCACTTTGTAGCTTTTGGAGAAGTCATATTAGAAGCTGTTGGATTGCAACTGAAATCACTTTCCTCTATTGTCTTGCCCGACATACTATGTTGGTTTTCTGACCTCTGTTCACGACCATTTTTCCACGGCGATGTAATTTCTCATTCTAGCTCTCATTTCATTAAGGGTTATGTTTCAAAGAATGCAAAGTGCATTGTGCTTTATGTTCTTGAAGCCATTATAAGTGAACACATGGAACCAATGGTTCCTGAAATTCCTCGACTTGTGCAAGTGCTAGTTTCCCTTTGTGGAGCCGCTTATTGCGATGTGCCATTTCTCAACTCTGTGGTGCTTTTATTGAAGCCACTTATTTCATATTCCTTACAGAAGATTTCTAATGATGAACAAGTATTGGATGATGGTTCATGTACTAATTTCGAGTCTTTATGCTTTAATGAACTTTTCAATAACATCAAGGAGAATGAAAGTAGAGATGATTCTCTTGTAAAAGTTTATAACAAAGCATTGTCTATCTTTGTATTGGCTTCCTTTTTTCCTGATTTCTCTTTTCTACGTAAGAGGGAAATATTGCAATCCCTAATATCGTGGGTTGATTTTACCTCATCACAACCAACTTCAAATTTCCATGATTACCTGTGTTCATTTCAAAAGGTAATGGAAAGTTGTAGAGGCTTGCTACTTCACACTTTAAAAGCACTTGGCGCTATTCCACTTCATTTACCAAACCTTGAGGATTCTGGCTCTAGTACACTCCTTGAAGAGAGGTCAAAGTCACATCTAGGGTTTATCTGTGATATTTACAAATCTAATAGCCATTCTGAGAAGTTAGAAATTAAGAATGAGGGCAACAATACCGAAATATTACCAGAAATATCAGTGGATGAAATAGGAGAATTTTGCAAAGACCTAGAGGTCCTTATTTCCAAACTTTTTCCCACTATCGAGCACTGCTGGAATCTTCATCATCAACTTGCTAGAAATTTGACTGTGATAATGGCCGAGTGTTTGGTTTACTCTAAGTGTCTATCTTCAATAGCTCAGAATGCTTGCAGTACTGAAAAGGAAGAGGGTGAAAATGCTACACTATCTAAGACAAGCAGTCAATTCCTGGTTTGTTTGAGAGCCGGTCTTAAGGGATTGGCTGAAACCGCCATAACGCTTGAAGAAGAAAGTTGTTGGGAAGCTGCTTCCGTGATTATTGATTGTCTGCTTGGTTTGCCTCATGGTTTACACTTGGAAAACATTGTTTCTTCTATTTGTTCTGCACTCAAGAATGTTTCTTGCAATGCACCAAGGCTCACTTGGCGCCTACAAACCCAGAAATGGCTGTCATCATTACTCGGAAGAGGCATCTCCACGGGCAACGGAGATGAAGCTACTTTGGTCGATATGTTCTGCACAATGCTGGGACACCCTGAACCCGAGCAACGATACATAGCTCTTCAGAAGTTGGGTAATTTGGTTGGCATAGATGTCTTTGATGGCGTTGCTGCACAACAATATTCCCAAATTTGTAGTAGTTTCGTTTCAACTGGCTCGGCGGAATCTTTTTCTGAGTCTATACTCTCTCATTTGGTTTCACATACATGGGATCAAGTAGCTTCCTTAGCAGCATCTGAATCATCATTATATTTGAGGACTCGTGCAATGGTGCTTCTTATAGCATATGTCCCATATGTCAGTCGACACCAGTTACAATCATTGCTAGCATCTGCTGACAGCATTCATGGCACACGGGTCTTACATCCAGCATCTGAGGGTCCATTGCTACAGCTTTCATTGGCACTAATTTCCTCTGCTTGCCTCCATTCCCCGGTGGAAGATGTATTTTTTATTCCTGAAAGTGTTTGGAGAAATATTGAGGCTTTAGGATTATCAAAGACTGGTATTGTTAACCTTCGTTATATCTGTCATTTGTTATTATTCTTTCTTCAATTGTTCTTAAAATTTTATTTCATTTTTAGATGGAAGACTTGGAGATTTGGAGAGGAAAGCATGTCAAGTCTTATGTCGATTGAGAGATGAAGGGGATGAAGCCAAAGAGGTACAATTACAATGACTATAAAGTCAAATGCATGCACCCTTTAGATAACACTATTTACTGTCTTCGACTCTTCGCCCTTGCATGCTTTGTCATCATCTTCCCCTGCTTAGATATAGTATTTACAAGTCTATGGAAAATTAGATGCTTAAAAAGAGGGGAATAGTTCAATAGTATATTTTGTTGCCTTTCTTGTAAGTTATAAGATTTTCTTTTCTTTTTTTCATTTTTTTTATATCCATGATTGTATGGGTCAGCTTGTGTACACCTCGACTAATATTACAGGATCCTACAACATTTGGATGTCAGAATGACATTATCTTCTTTACAGTTGAATATAGGAAGATCTCACAGTTGCATTTTTTTCTCTTTGGTTTCTTCCTTTGTTATGTGAAAGGCCTTAAAAGAAGTGCTCTCTTCAAGTTCTACGAAGCAATTCAATGAAGATTTTCTAAGCATTCGGGAGTCTGTTTTGCAGGTTAGAAGTACAAAAAGTTGAACATTTTTTGAGCTTATGTCATTTATCTATTTCTGGTTCACCTCCTACTAAATTTGCAAATTGTTGCTTACTATCATTAATTGGTTGTATATGGCATGGTCTCCGAAGAGTTACCTAATGAAAGCTTTTTTTAGCAATATGTAGTTTATGCATAAAATTTATTCTTTTTACTCATGCCACATGAACTAGCCATGCTTCATTTTGCCATATGGGAAACTCAAGGGTAGATTTTTTTTTTCTTCTGCTGGAAACGCAAAACATTCTTGTAGAATTGGAATTTTAGCATTCTAGAATCTTTTTTAATTAACGCACTTAATTAAAAAGTTACTCTTTTAACTCCTATTGCCCAAGGTATACAAAGCTATTGGGTATAGTTAACATAAAAGCATTGTTCATTGTTGGAATCCAAAGCTTAGTGGAATTGGAATTCTTGGAGGTCGTAAAATTTGACACATAAGCGTAGCCCAGTAGGTCAATACCCACCCCCAAATTTGTTAAAAGAGGTACTAAAATTTGAAAACTGAGGGTTTTAGCTCTTCATTAATTGGTTTAGCTTGAAAATGGGCTTGACTTTATTTGCATCAATAGAAAATGTATGTAAGCCTTGAGAGGTAATTTTTATTTTTATTTTTATTATTATATTCTGCTATTGCGTTAATCAACTTGGATGGAATAAGAGAGGGACTCGATCTTTGCTCCTACGGGTTTAGGGTTCTTTTACAACTTTCGTCTTTACTTTAACTTATTTGGTCAATGTTAGTCATATTCGCATGTACTACTACCGCCATGTGCATGTTGTTCACAAAACTATAACCCGTCCCATTTCATCTTTTCTTGATTTCCTCCCTTTTTTCTTACTTGTGCTTTATTGTTCATCAGGTCCTTTCAAATATGACTTCTGCTCAGTCATATTTCGACGTTCTCTCTCAAAAGAAAGATCAAGAAGCCTTGGTTAGATTGGTTATTATTCGGTTGTTAATTTTCTTCGTTACTGCAGCGCTCATCCTTGGTATTACATTGATTGACCATGTCTAGGAACTAGAGGAGGCTGAACTGGAACTCAACATCGCTCAAAGGGAGCTTAGACTACCTGATTCATCCAAAGAGTCTAATCAATTTCTAGGAATCACTTGTACGTCATATTGGCTTTCGGGTTTTCTTATTATCTGTTTTTCAAGTCACCGCCATTGTTATGTTCTTAGTTTTCTGCATCTTCTTGGAACTTTTTAGCCTCGGAAGTTGGTGATTCGCGTCTTCAACAGATCAAAAACTCCATTCGCTCCCTGTATGTAATAAAATAAAATCTTCCTATTATCATTATTTGTTACTTTCTTAAGATACTTTACAATGTCAAGTGGAATTCAAATCCTCTGGCTCTCATGTTTCAGAGAGAAGTCTAAACTCCAAGAAGAAATAGCAGCGCGTAGACAGAAAAGACATCTTATGAGACAAGCTCGACACAAATATCTAGAGGATGCTGCATTGCATGAAGCTGAACTTTTGCAAGAACTTGATAGGTTCGATAAGTGGCTAAATCTTGCATCATGTAGTACAATTTATAACAATCAAAGAGCTTTTTAGGATTCTCCATCTTACTATTGGCTACTTTAGGGAGAGAACCATTGAAATAGAGAAAGAAATTGAAAGACAGCACTCACTTGAGCTCGAGCGTGCAAAAACCAGGGAGCTGCGTTATAATCTTGATGTGGAGAAGGAGAGACAAATGCAGGTATTGTTTAGTTCTTGCTAATGTATTGTTGTACAATGCTTTAACTAATTGCTCTCTTAAATAGAGATGAATTTAGAATTTTCTTGCCACGATTTTTCTGCCAATCTCCCTGTATTGAAGTTTCTGATATTCATTGGAACTTAGTTCAAACAATTAGAAATTTTCCTTGCATCTGTCGTTTTTATCTTCCTCCTGAGCTTAGTTCTAATCTTCGAAATCTAGGGTGCTAAATTTAGGTATTGTATAAAATGAGAATTATGTTAAATCATCATTTTTTTTAACGAATGTTAAATCATCATTTAAGCTAGTGGATTTGGGTAAATTTAATTATATCAACCATCACTCAAATGGAATTCAATTTTTAATTGGGGATGAAATGACTCGGCAGGAGCTTGAACTCAGGATTTCCTGTTCTGGTACCATGTTAATTATATTAAACTACCAATCAACCAAAAAATTTAAGTTAGTGGGTTGTCCCCAAGGAGTGACGTAGTGGTTGAAAACTTGAGTTTTAAGGGGGTATGCTCCCCTCGAGGTCCTAAGTTTGAGACTCACCTATGAAATTACTCTTTCGATGTCTCCGGTGCCTGGTCTAGGGACGGGCGTGGTTACCCTTGTTTCAAAAAAAAAAAAAAAGCTAGTGGGTTGGAGTAAATTTAATTATATAAACCAACAAATAGTTTCTGCCTTATAAAAAGATAAGTTAATCGTTTCTGATAACTTTGCATCCTCTGATAGAGGGAACTTCAGCGTGAACTGGAGCAGGCCGAATCAGGACCACGACAATCGAGACGTGAATTCTCTTCCTCTACCCATAGTAGGTAGGTTGCAATATGACAAGCCTTTTCTTATTCTTAATTTTTTGCTTGTAGTTCTAGATAAATCTTATACTATCCTATGAAAGAGTGAAGGACCAAAATTCTGGTTCTCGGTGATCTTTTTTCGTGCAGTCGACCTCGGGACAGATATCGTGAAAGAGACAATGGCAGACCAAGCAATGAAGGGAATGTCAGAACCAGTGCTAGCGGCTTACAGACGGAAGCTTCTACTATCACCAGTTCATCAATGGCAGTAGGGCCAACCATTGTGCTCTCTGGGGCGAGACAGTATTCTTCGGGACATTTGCCTACGATCCTACAATCTCGCGAGCGTCCAGACGAATGTGGCAGTAGTTACGAAGAAAATATAGATGGGAGCAAAGATTCAGGTGACACTGGAAGTGTTGGTGATCCAGAATTAGTATCGATATTTGATGTACATTCTGGTCCACTTGGGTCTGGTCAAAGGCATGGATCTAGAGGCAGCAAGTCGAGACAAGTTGTAGAACGAAGGGAAAGAGACAGTGGCAGACGCGAAGGTAAGTGGGAAAGAAAACATTCATGAACAGCCCCTCGACATTAGTAGATCAACTATCATCGGTGTATCGTTATGCAACGAGCTACTGGATCGATAGTTATCAGACATGGCACTGTCAGCATTTTACAGGTTTGTTTCCAATAGCTCACTGCTTGATTGTAAACTTTAATGGTGTTGTATATTTCATCAGTTATTATTTAAGTTTTCAGAATTTGTTTTATGAAGCGAATTCGAGATTTGTGGTTAGGATGCTGCGTACGTGTCTTGGGCAATCAATCTAAACTAAGCAGATACCTACGATGGGAGGCTTTCGCACAGAGTCAAGTTATTGGTGAGCATGAAATTCTCGTTCTTCCGACATGGACCGATCGAGGAATGTGAAGTTTCCCTGAACTTACCAATGAAGGAGAATGACAGTGGCCATGGACATCATTTTTTGAAGAGTGGTTTTTAGTTTATGTATAATCCAGAAGCTCTCATCATAATTGGCTAAAGACTACTTTGATATGATGTAATGTATGACCTAATAATCAAGAATTGATGAGTCTATATCTCGATCAGATTTTACTAAAAGTTAGCCATCAAAATTAGTTATACAAAGCAATATGAAAACTTAATTCACATGTATAAACACGAGGAAAAAAGATTGAAAATGAAAAATGAGTTGCATTGTTTACATAAGAAGCAAGACAAGCCAAAGTACAAGTACTAAATAACCATATATTTATATCTCAAGGTAATTATTTCTCAAATTCCATATCACTTCCATTTCTTGAATTTCATGAACTTGCCTCCATGCTTCCAACCCTTGCCAAATTTTCCATGTTTGAACTTTCCATGATGACCAAAGCCAAATGGGCGTGCATGAACAAGATGATGAGCACCGTAAGTGGCGGCTGCTGCAGCTGCTCCACCAGCCAACAATCCCCCCATGCCGTGTCCGTATCCGTGTCCGTGCCCGTGTCCGTATCCGTGCCCGTGTCCGTATCCATACCCTGTAAAACAACAATTCATTTAAGAACAACCACTTTCTAACTCTTCTACATGGGCTTGTCATAATACAATAACCAAATGTCATGAATTGTGGTTCTCATAATGCCAAATATCCATTCAAATTTGAGATGTGATACCCACTAGAGGCAGACCCAAAAAATTAATTGAGGGGCCAACATAGTACCAAATTGAAACTAGAACCTAAACTTAGGGACAAAAGTGTAATTTTTCATAAAATATATATATATACATAATAAAAACACTTTTATAAGACATAAATGAAGTTTTGACAAATAATATATAAAACATACTTAACATTCCACTAGTAACTTAATTTCATGGAAAAAAACAAATTTAACTAGGAATAATATATAAAACATACCTGAGATTTAAAGACTTTACTTATAAAATGATATATTTTTAAAATGGGGGCCACACTATCACATACAAGACAAAAAAAAAAAACATATTTAAATCTAACATAAGTCCATTTATACATGCAACAAGCACCAAGTTCAAAAGTTTTTGGGGTTAAGACCCTCCCTAGCCGCTTAAGAGATCAGCCCACGTTCACTTATATACACAAATAATAATAACAATAATAAAAAAATCACAAAATCCAAAATTTGAGTAACCACCATAAGTGATCTATCATCATCCTATATGCATGTTATTAAAATGTTATTTTTTTATCTACGCTTGTCCTGACAACTTGCGTGTACCTAAAGTAATATCATGGAACATACTGTTTGACTCTACAATATTTGAATGTCTGACTCTACACTATTTGAATGTCAAAAAAATTAGTAGGAAATTAATTTGTATGTAGATAGTTATTATGGATTGAATCCAACACCTCTTATTTCCACAAGATGCTCTTGACCACTAAAGCCACATCTTACTAAGTGATGAAAAGAATTTAGGTGGAGCCCGCTGCACCCCACCACGATGTCACCCATGTGGGGCCACACAGATTCTTTTTTCTTTAAATTTTTTTTATAATAATTAGAAAGTAAAGAAAAGAAAAAGATGAGATGTGTGGCACCTTTCATGGGTGACATCATGGTGGGAGTGCAACTCGGACTCCACCCAAATTTTTCTCCTAATTGATTTGCTATTAAAATATGTGTTTTCCATTTTTATTATACCAAAATTCAAAGTGGGACCATAACACCAAGCATCCGCCTTTAGTTCCCAACCCCAACTCCAAGGCCCATTCAAAAGATAAATAACGACTACTCCTTAGGTTTCAAAGGATAATAAACAAGTGTAAAGATAATAATTATAAAAAAAAGTGTAAAGATAATAAACAAGAGAGATTGAAGGTAATGTACGTTCTAACTTCTTATATACATAATCTCTTAATCTCAAAGGGTTCATCAAATTAGAGATAATTTGTTTAAAATTTTATAATATAATTTTTCAAATGGGGCTGATCTTCCTTACTAAAAAACTTATCTATTATTGCACATAGATAGCTTTGAAACTCGTATTAAATCAATAATAAGAGATTATTAAAGAAACAAAGTCATCCCAAACAGTAGAACGAGATACTACCAGAGTAATGGTGGTGGCTAGAATAGCCAGCATGAGGGTACCCACCGGGATAAGGATAGGCTGTATGAGGGTGTCCACCATGAGGATACCCGGCCGG
The DNA here is from genome assembly GCA_036507275.1 of Sicyos edulis. NCBI lineage: Eukaryota > Viridiplantae > Streptophyta > Magnoliopsida > Cucurbitales > Cucurbitaceae > Sicyos > Sicyos edulis. Next base: position 1,574,397 of record CM071857.1, on the reverse strand, counting down.
AGGGTATCCACAAGGAGGGGGGTACCCTGCCGGAGGGTACCCTCCCGGAGGGGGATATCCGTATGGCGGGGGTGGTGGATATCCATGAGGACGAGGATAATGGTGCGCCCCGGCAGCAAACGCGGCCATATGTGAAAACATGCCTTTGTCCTGAGTGTAATTGTCCTTCCCACCTTCCATGTTTCCTTAAGTTTCCAAGAGCAGCAAACAAAACTTTGAATCAACTATGAAAATAAAAGATTGTTATAACAGCATATAATCTTAGAACATAATTGGGGACAAAAATTTTAAGGCCCGTAAATGTCAATGAAAAAATGAAGAGGCTGATACGCAAAGAAATGAGTAATTTGTTTATTATAATCATTTATTGATTTGAGGTTCAAATTGTAGCTCCATACGATTGTAAGGGGGTGTTTGTTTGCCATATTTAAGGAGGATTTAGATTGAAGATTTACTAATTTTTTCTTGAAAATTACATCCAAACGAGTTTTTCTGTAATTACTCAAATAACTCATTTCGTTCATTTATAACTACTCAATGACAACCACTCATTTTTAATCAATCAAAACAAATCATTTTTAACCGCTCATTTCTAACCGTTCTTTTTTTAACTACTCAAACTAACTATTCATCTTAAATCACATCTAAACAGTTTTGACTTAATTCCAATACAAAAAAAAAAACATCCAATCAAACTCTCAATTTTTAACTCCTCAAAATAACTCCCCAAACTAATTCCTCATCCAAAACAAAACACACCTTAATTGATGCCAAACAAAATCCAAGACGAACTAAAATTAAATAAGATCCAAGTCGAGTCGAAATTTACAGAGGCACATGATTCTTTGCAGTAATCTACACCACAATCAATCAAACGAAGGAATCGATAACGCAACGCATTACTTCAAAGTTCAACCAATTTTCCAGTAAAATCGCTAATCAACATCAACGCAAAAGGAAGTTAGCAACAGAATGGATCAACGATTCGAAACACTGCAACTTCAAACCTCGATTCATCGAGGCGATGGAGGTATAAACTTCTAAAGCAAGATTATCGGAAGAACACCGACAAAACACGCAGATAAAAATAGAATACGTTTAATCGTTGAAGCACTCCAAAATTTTCAGGAGAACAGAGCAAAAAAGAAAATCATCCACACAATAAGAAAAGAAGATGACAACCAGAAACCGGAAATCAAACACAGAAAATTTCTGGTAGCTTCAAATCCACAAAATGAAGAAATGCGATCGAATCGAAACAACGAAAACTCAAAGAAAAATATGAGAGAGAGAGAGAGATTGCTTACGATGAAATGGAGAATTTGGCGATTTTGGAGAAAACGAAACCTACAAATCAGAGATTGATTTGATTCCAACTTTGAAGCCTATCTCTCTCCCACCCTTTTTGTTTATACCATCAAACAGCACCGTGTTCGCGTTGCTTAGACGCGTCCATTTTTAATACGCGCTCTTTTTTTTTTTTTTTTTTTTTTAATACATATATGTGATAGGTGACTATAATATTGAACGAATTTATAACCAAATAATAAAATTATTGTATCGAGGGTCGGTGGCACAGTTGGTTACTTTGTCTGGTGTTAATCCATTTCAACTCCACGTTTACGAGTTTGAGCTCGAAAATCGGTATTTGGCTCTTAATTGTGCATGGAGGATTTGTTAGTCTACTTTTTCCCACTATATACTAAAAAAAAACAATAAAATTAGATTGTTTTTTTTATTCAAATTGTGAGGAACCACAAGTTATCCATTGGAGGGTAAATTAGATGAGAACCACAAATTGAATTGAAATTGAATAGGATTACGGTCGATCTCGAAAAAAAAAAAGAAAAGGTAAGATTACTATCAATTACCTAAGTCAATAAGCCAATAACTTTTTGTATCGTATTTTAATTCCTGATTTAAATAATCTATAAGTATTAATCGTTACAAGTCATAGCTACGTAGATAAAATTATAATTTGATTCGTATTGCTTACTTTTGAAAGAATAATAATAATGTCAAAATCTTAGCTAATCTTTTGGATAGGTTCTCTCTAGAATTATGCTTATGATAATGTTGCATTAAATAAGGAGTGGTTGAAAAATCGGTGGATGAATAGTAAAATTTATTATTCTCACTAGTCATTGAAGAATATAATAATAGTTTTTTTTTTGAAAAAAAAAGATATAGTAATAACTTATTATACATTATTCATGTTTAAATTTACCATCCAAAAATTGCTAAGATTAACACTTCGTGAATGATAATTGTTTTTGTTTTTTTTAGTACAATTGGGAAATTCAAATTATTGAATTCTAATTCTAAAATGTCTTTCAAGATTTATTGGGCTATAACTTTTTTTTGGAGAAACTATAAATATTTTAATTAAACATGATATATATTAAAAGATCATTCAAAGTTAAATTAATTTACTCTTATTAATGTACTTATCCCATTCCTAATTATATTGTAACCTCAAAAAAAACCTTACCCTTATTAAAAAAAAAAACTTAGTCTTACTTATCTTTTTATCATGGAAGTAGTAATGTATTCCATGTTTTGCAAAAGAAAAGTAATTTGATAAACAAAGAAAAAGCTTCTTTTTTTTTTTTTTTTTAATTAGGCTTACTTTTTATATAGTTTTACAATTTTGGTTAGATAACTGTGTGTGTATATATATATATAAAATAGAGAAAAGAAAAACAGGAAGAAAAAAAATGTAATAGTTTTGCAACATGGTTTAATTAATTATGTAAAGAAAAAGTACATGGGAAATTCTGAAGTAGTTTACAATGTGTATAAATTAGAGATGGTTGAGAAATATCCAGAAGATTTACATGAATTTGGAAATCTAAACGCTCAATTATTTTCTTCTAAAAAACACGCAGTTATTTTATTCAGAAATAATTATTTAGCCTTAAATCTTAAGGAACGTACGTATATCAGAAATTAAAAATTCATAGAAACTTCTGAAAGAAAAGAAAATATCGAAATTTATGGGCCCCAGATTTGACCAACCCTTTTTGTTGGCGTCGGATGGGAACATATATTATTCGTGGGGCCTACAAATGTCTGTTCTCCAACTTTGCTGGTAGACCCTTCTAATTTTCTTTTCTTATTTTCAGACCCACCATTTATTTATATTTAACCATATCTCTTCAAATTCCGTCTTCCACTCTCATCATGTTTCATAATCCTTTGGAGGGCTTTTTTTAGTTGAATTTATGCAAAATTTAAAATGAATAGTTATTAATTTATTTTCCAAAAAATAACATCCAAATAAGTTAGTGTAACTATTTAAAATAATTCATCATTTTTATTACTGATCATTTTTCATTTTTAACAATTTATTTCTAATAATTCATTTTTAACTATTCAAAATAATTTTTCATTTCTAACCACTCATTTTTAATTATTCATTTCTAATTAATCAAAATAATTCATTTTTAACTATTTATTTTCAATAATTCTTTTTTAACTAATCAAAATAACTACTTATTTCAAATCCACGTTCAAACAAGTTATTGTTTCTAACTCTTTTAAAAAAAATCCAAACAATTCTTTTGTTGCAATGTTCAATTTTTAATTATTCAAAATAACTTCTCAATCCAACACTACTTCTGACATCTCTATACCACTCTTTTTCTTCCGTCTAAAAAAAGACTGTAAATTAAGGATTTAAAAATTCAATTTTGTTCTAAAAAATGAAAATAATTATAGAAAAATTAAGAAAAACAAACCTAATCTTGGACCTGAATTACACTTAGATGTGTTATTGAACTCAAACTATAGAGAAAAAGAACGTTAGCTAAATTAATCATAGATAAACTAAAAACAATAACTCAAACCGACACAAGTGTGTACACATAACCTTGTTCATGAGTTGAAATTCTCCTATTGTATTGAAGTTCAACAAAAAAAAGTCATGGACTCCAATTAATAACTTTTTTTTTATAGAAACCAATTCTATTGATTCAAGTAAAAACAAATTTCATGATTTCATTTTTAATTTAAAGCCTAAATTTGATGGGTGTGATAAATTAAATTTTATATCACTACTTTATAAAATATAAGAACTGAACTTGCACTTATTTAAACTTAAAAAAGGACTAAGACTTAAAATTTTTAAATTTTAACCCACCAAGGATCTAATTACAAATTTTAAAAGTTTGGAGGGATCAAACAAACCCGAAATCTGTTTATTTTGATAAAATTTTCTGTTTTATTATTTTCATAAGCATGCAATCATTATATTTGTAGAAAATATTATATAACTTCCCAATAATGATATAAGGCAGATGGCCACCAGAAAAATCAGTCAATATTACCTAAAATTCAAACAGATTTTATAAGTAAACATTTCATCTAAGTTATGTTTTGTTATGCAAACTTTTGATACATTCTTCTATAAATTTTCGCACCCTCTGATTCCGCGTGAACTTCTCTTTCAGTCCTTATTCCCATTGGATTTTTCAACAGCCATCCATCTTCATCACACAAAGCACTCGGGTCGAGCACGTCGATGTGTTTGAGAATATCGGTTTCAGTATCGAACCAAAGTCTCATGTCAACTGCCACTTCAAGCACATCAGATTGTATGAAAATCTGTCGAATCATATAGAACAAAATTTCCATCATCAGATAGCAATGTTCTAAAGAGAAAACAGCATCAAATTGAAACAACACACGCAGAAAGGGTAGGCAAAAAAAAAAAAAAACAATCTAGATTTAGAAACTCCAAAAATATCTAATACATTCTTAAAACTTTCCATTTTTGTCTAGTAAATTCTAGAATTTTGTAAGCCTTCTAATAAGTTCTTTGACATTTTAATTTGTATCTAATAAGTCTTGTATTTAGCTTTATATTTAATAAGTCTTTGATGCATACAATGTTTTTTTTTTCTTTTCAATTAATGACTGTCCGAGCTAATTTGTGCGTACGTCAATAATAATTAGTCATACCATCTAACCTTATAGCATTTAGATGTCGAAAAAATCAGTATAAAATTCATTTCTAAGTAGGTGACCATCATAGATTAAACCAATCATTTCGTAACTTACCAAGACCCTTTTAATCATTGGGCACTCCATGATGGTTTAGATGTTTTTTCTAAAATTCACAAAAACAACTTGTAATTCAACCAAAAAATTTTAATGCAATGGATAACCAGATGATATACCTGCCCTCCAGGCATTAAACTATCTAAAATAGATTCTATTAAAGGCTTCTGTACAACCCTTCGCTTATGATGCCGTTTCTTGAAATGAGGATCTGGGCACTGAGATGAGATTAAACACGAGTGAGTTCTACCATTGTCGATATTAATCGAATCGAAACAACAAGCAAGCTCGGGTTGAATTTTATTCATTTATATGGGGGGACTGAAAAAAATGGCAATATAGAGTCTATGAATTGTTGCACTAACCAGTATGGAAACCAGAATCAGGGGTCCAGGATATGAAGATATAATCTGTTCAAAGGAAATTGTAGCATTTGCAAACATGAAGTGTCTGCATTCAAGTTTAAGAAGAAGTTCATTACTAATTCATCAATTGCAAAACGATGGTCTTGTTTTTTCACTACCTGATATGAAGTTAAGATCCTTACACGTTGCTAAATCCCAACTCTTTGACCCAGACATCAGCACGCTTGACCAGCTGCAAGAGCACAAAAGGAACCAATAAACTATATAAGACTCCGATGGAATTAGGATCAAATGGTTCAAACCAAGTAACGTGTGTGTCACAAGTGAGTTTTTGGTCCCATACTTTCTGTCGTATTTCGAGACCCAAAAAATTTCTTGAATCAAGATGTTTTTTTGCAAGCCACAAGAGAAATCTGCCACTACCTGGTAATATGAATACCTGTTCTGTTAGATTCTTGATGGGCAAAAAAAGAATAAAACAGCCTCATAAATTCCACAAAAAGAATGTAATGAGACTGCACCAATGTTGGGGGATAATCAAGGATTTTACCTATTTTATTAACATCACTAAGTAACAATGCAACGTAGATCAATACGCGTATCAGAAAAATAATTTTCTAACATGTGTACAGGGATAGCATTTGAAATAATATCTTTATCAATAGTATTCTTCCTCTGAACATTTTCCGAGTCCTCATTCACATTGTTTAACTTAACCACTGCTACCTAGCCCCAAAGTACACAAATCATGGTGGATAGCTCACAGTCATACATAGCTGTTGTTGTTTAATAGCAACTTTGCTCCACAGATACCATATTGATTTTATAACTAGAGCTGCTTTATTATGCATATCAAATTGAAATTTGAGTTATAGCGCAAAATAAAGATCACTACATGCAGTAATCAGTATGTTGCTTGAGGATAATATTTCCTTTTCAAGTAGTTCGATACAGTTTTTTCACTTGCCAAACTACCCTTTTGTTTACTCAGTTAGTATACCTTCTAATCAATGCTGGTTCAACGAACATCATCAAACCAAGAATAAGAAAATGAAGGATCCTAAATAAATGTCTTCTAAAGATTCGTTCATGACTGTCCTCTTTTTAGACAGAGCAAGAGGATAATGAATAAGAGACTGACATTCATAATCACCATAGGAGAACCAACATTTATCTCATAAAATTGAAGTACCCATAATCTAGCTCGAACACGAAACACGTAGCAATTATGGAGAACACAGGTATGTAAAGAGGCATATAATAGGGGAAAATTCAACTCAACTCGCCACTTCCTATATCAACCAAAGCAGGAGGATAATGAATAGAAGACTGACAATAATAATCACCATAGAAGAACCAACATTCAGGATTATGGGTTCATCCCAATGTGATAGGGAACCAAAATTTATCTCCTAAAGTTAAAATACGCATAGACTTGCTCGGACACTAAACAAGTAGCAATATGGAAATTACAGATATATAAAGAGGTAATATAATAGGGAATGATTCAACTCAACTCACCACTTCCTATATCAACCATAAGAGGCAATGTGGGATCCTTGAAAACTTCATCCCAATTGGGTGCTGGTGTAGGGACCTGAAAGGCAAAAGAGGCAGAGCCCTTCCTTCAATTAAGCAACACAAACCTAAAATTTCAAAGCCGTAGTTTCTTACAAAATTACACAAAAATTCAAATCACATACAGAGAAAGAAGAACTAAGAGGATTAACATGCTGCCTGATTCTTACGTGACCCGAATCCTGCAATTCCAAAACCCTAAGTCAAATGCGTATTTTCAATTACTCACCAACGTTACAGGAATTAGAGGTGAAATTTATGAACAGAGAACAAACCTGAAAGATCTTGGGAGAGAAATTAAGGTCTGCATATTCCAACGCCACCAGCTCCGGACTCCGGAGTTGTTGTCGATCGCAAAGGTCGGCGGAAGAGGCGGATGGTGAACAGAAGTTTCGAAGAAATGGTCGTTTAAGGAGCGGGGATAAGGCTCGGCTTGCAGTGGCGACCCTCGACGACGGGGCCACCGCCGCCGCCGCCGTTGCAGCAGCAATGCAACGGAGCTGCGAGCAAGTTTGTAATTGGACGCAAAGTGACGAAGCCATTTTGCCGCGCCCGTTGAGCACTCGAATGGCGCTGCTTTGCTTCTTCTGTTATCATTTCTCTCTACCTTAAATTTATGGGAATTTAGTCTCAGCAATACTTATTATAATTGGAGAGCATAACATTTAAAAAATAATTCATCCACATGATTTTCTCTCGATAATTGATTGAATTTTATAAATTATAAAATTCAACTATAAATGATAGAATTCAACAATATTACATGATTTTCTATTGTTGATAAAACTCGTAAAGTAACCTAGTTCAATTTGAATTTCTTATTACAAACGAATTAATTTAAATTTTGGATTTACTACTATCAATAAATTAATTTTGATTTTATGTGATAGATGAAAATATTTTTATCCTTTTTTATGTCAATAATCTGTTTTTATAATATATAAGGTAGGGGAATCAAGACTTTAACATTGAGATTTTTAGTATAAGATATCAGTTAAACTATTCTCATTTTGATATTAGGATAATTCACTTTTTTACTCGAGCCTTGATTATATTCAATCCTCAATTCAAAAGGTTAGAAAATTTGAATTCATATTTATACTATTTTTGAATATATATTAATGTATATGGATGAATTTAACAACATACTATTATTTACAACAGTATCCATTGAATTTATAAGTTTCAATTAGATTTTTAATCCTACTAAAAAAAAAAACTTTTAATCCTACTAAAAAAAAAACTTTTAATCTTATTTAGGATTGTTGGTCCTTTTTTTAGATATTGATTGTTAGGTCAATTCGAGCAAATTGAAGGACTTTATTTCAATTTTTATCATTCATTAAAAAAAAAATCCTCAAAAAAACCATTTCTGTTATGCAGTTTCCCAAAAAAGTGATCATATTCAAAATGTGATTAAAATGCAATAAAGAAATTCATTTTTCTTTCTTTTAAAAAAAACGTTTAGAGACTAAATATAACGTTTGAAATTTCAACTATTAAAAAATATAATTTTCTTAAAATAAATAAGTGGAAGCACCATAAAAAACAACCCCTATGAACTAAAATGAGGATTGTTTACCATGCACAAAGAAGCTTAGGCTTGTGAAGAAAATGAAAACCATCTAATTTGGTGCTCTTTTTAACAAAAGGTCCAACAAAGAAACTTACTAGGCACCACATTGAAGGAAACCCTAAAAATGAACAATCTAGAAGAAGTCATCAATGTTTCCCAAGAAAACATGAGCCAAACAAGACTATCACAACAACCAGAAGGATTGGGAAGACCAGATTGAAAAGCTGAGGCTGCAAGATAAAAAGGCCACAAAATGGACTGGAAGTTGGTCTCCCATCTTCTGTATTTATCAGTTCTTCACAAAATGGCGACTGAGCAGTTTCGCGATCTCTAAGAAACCGACCTTTTCTTTTCCTTCAAATATGGATTTCAGTTTATCGTCGCAGAAGATCTCTCGTTTGTTAGCGGGATTCTGCAGGCAAAGACAACAAAATATCTCATCATGCCATAGCCATAGCTTGGATGCTTTAATTATCAACAAAAAATGTAGTACAGAACTCTTGAGAACAATGAGTATGGTAGGAATTACCAATTTTATTATCAAAACAACAAGAACAGGGGATTCAAGAGCCCCTCACTCTCCAATCTCAAAGAGATAACCTAGACAAATGAATTTTTTTGCATCCTTTTCCCTTACTCCTACCCGACTATTTATACTAACCAACTCAACAACCTTCCCACGCACTTCACACGCACGAGCTCACCACTCCACACGCACGTGCTCACACCCCCACTCTCACTTTCTTACGCCTAGAATAAACGTACTTAATGGCTGGGGTCGTATCAATACCCGCCCCCCAAAGAACCACCTTGTCCTCAAGGTGGAAGTCAGGATATTGAGCATGAATGAAACTAGCGCACTCCCAAGTCGCATCCTCGGGCAAGCCACCTTCCCCTTCGAATCAAGACCTCCGGTCCCCGTCCACGAGCGTGGATTCCGCATGCCCAACACCGCCATTGGCGGAACACAAACCCCAAATCATCCCGCAATCCCGAAGGAACAGAAACACACGCAACGCGAAGTCCCAACCGCCTTACGCAACACCGAAACATGGAACACCGGATGAATGCGCGCGAGAATCGGGTAAGTCAATCGATATGCTAACTTGCCAACCCGAGCTATAACTCGATGCGGACCAATAAAGCGAGGCGCCGGCCGGATGTTTAAACTTTGCCGGTGAAAGCTGCCGATCTGGCCGTAACTTCAAGTACACCCGATCACCCACCGCAACCGAACATCCGGCGTTTAGCATTAGCCTGTTTGGACATAAGTTGTTGAGCACGCCCAAGGAAGCCTTGAGTGTAAGCAGCATCTTATCACGATCGACCAATAAGGAATCCACCGCCGATAAAGCACTCTGACCCATCTCATACCCCAAAATGGGCGGTGGGGCACGACCATAAACCGCCTCAAACGGAGTTAACCGAGCAGACGAATGATAAGACGAGTTATAACTATACTCGCCCACGGAATCCACGGACCTTTGCTTGGGTTGAGTCGCGACAAAGCAACGAAGATACGATTCCAAGCAACGATTAACAACCTCTGTTTGCCCATCCGACTGCGGGTGATATGTCGTACTACGACGGAGTTTTGTGCCTGTGGCACGAAACAACTCTTCCCAAAACGAACTCGTAAATACCTTATCGCGATCAGAAACAATACTACGCGGCATGCCATGTAACCGCACGACCTCCCTGATAAAAAGAGACGCAATGGACAACGATGTATAAGGGTGCTTGACTAACAGGAAATGCGCATATTTGGACAACCGATCGACCACCACCAAAAGCGATATCAAACCCCTCGAACGAGGAAGTCCTTCCACAAAATCCATAGACACATCTTCCCCATTCGCTCAGAATCGGTAATGGTTTGCTGATAAACGGTGGGGCGGGGATAGATACTTAGCTTGAACACAAATAGCACATTCCGCCACAAACGACCGCACACGAGCTTTCATACCCACCCAATAAACCTCCTTAGCCAAGCGTTGATACGTCTTAAGGGCACCGTGATGTCCCCCAATCGGCCCCGAGTGAAATTCTGTAAGAGTAAGGGAATAGTAGGCGAATCCGTGTGAGAACCAAACGATCGTTAAAACACAACACTCCTCGAAGTAAGGAAAAACCTTTTTGGTTTGCCTCGCCGTTTAACAATGCGGTATAAATGGTCATCAAGTGTGGATTCGCCTTTACCGCTCTAAAAACACCTCGTGTTAACGCCCGATACGTAACTTCGGCATTCCTAACTCACAGGCCAAAGGAAGACGCGCGGGGGCATCAAGAACGAATTCTCCAAACCCTTCTTATATTCAATATGAAAATCATAACCAAACAATTTAGTAACCCAGCGTTGATACTCACCATCAATCACACGTTGTTCCGGCCAAGAATTTAAGGCTTTTACGATCCGTGACGCACAACAAAATCTTGGCCAAGCAAATATGCCCTCCATCGTTGAACCGCGCAAACACTATAGCCATCAACTCGCGTTCATAGACCGGCTTACTACGATGTGTAATCGGTAGAGCGCGACTAAAATAAGCGAGAGGTCGACCCTCTTGCATCAAAACGGCCCCAAGTCCGATGCCTGAAGCATCCGTCTCGACCACGAATGGTTGAGAGAAATCGGGTAACCTTAGCACTGGAACACTCACCATAGCATGCTTCAGCCGCTGAAACGAATCCTCAGCCTCTGCACTCCACAAAAATTTCCCTTTCTTCAATAATTGCGTTAACGGAAATGCCATAGTACCATAATTGGCCACAAAACGCCTATAATACCCCGTCAATCCCAGAAACCCCCGCAGCTCCTTGATGGAGAGAGGGCTCGGCCACTTCACCATAGCCTCCAACTTCGCAGGATCAGCTGAGACCCCTTCCGATGAAATAATATGACCCAGATATTCAATACGCGCCACCCCAAACTGGCATTTCTTGGCATTGGCCACAAACTGATGATGCTTAAGCACCTCAAACACCTGAGTTAAATGGGACAGATGCTCCTCCACGGACACGCTATAAACCAATATATCATCAAAGAAAACCAAAACAAACTTCCGTAAGTATGGACGCAAAATCTCGTTCATTACCGACTGGAAGGTAGCTGGGGCATTCCGCAACCCGAAAGGCATTACTAAGAACTCATAATGTCCCTCATGAGTTCGAAAAGCTGTTTTCGGAATGTCAGCTGGTCGGACTCGAATCTGATGATACCCCGCCTTAAGATCAATCTTGGAAAAAACCACTGCTCCATGCAACTCATCTAATAACTCGTCAACTAAAGGAATAGGAAACTTATCTGGCACAGTAACCAAATTCAAAGCCCTATAATCCACACAGAACCGCCAACTTCCATCTTTCTTTTTACCAACAACAGGGCTCGAAAAAGAACTAGTACTCGGGCGTATAATACCGCTAATAGCATATCCTTTACGATCGTTCTATCTCATTCTTTTGAAATCTGGGATATCTATACGGCCGCACGTTAAGCGATTCCTTACCCGCATACAACTCTATAGCATGGTCGCAACCGGCGAGGAGGAGGTAGCCGGCAGCGGCTCAAAGATCTTTGCGTCTTTGGAACAACAACGGTTGTAAATCATTGGCGTATCGTCGGTGATGAACCAACTCGGCTTACTTCTAGGTGTGGATGCCATGTCCAACAAATTAAGCTCAATTAAAAGACCGTGATCCTCTACTGCGTAACGACTTCATCATAGACTTCAGAGAAACACGAGCCTTCACCAAACTAGGATCTCTTGTATGGCAGACGCTCCACGGACCCACCACAAAACGCATCTGCAGAACACGATAATCAAATTCTACCTTCCCCAATGTTTCCAACCACGCAACACCGAGAATAACGTCCGTGCGCGCCCAATGGCAAGGGCAAAAATCATGAACCACCCTTAGCTCTCGCCATCCGTAGCGCCACGTCCTTGCATACCCCCCGCTGCTCTCACCGAGTCTCCGTCCCCAAAACTATTCCATAATCATTTGACGCGCAACCGAAAGTCCCAATCTCGACACCAATTCCTCGAAATGAAATTATGAGTCGCCTCGTGTCGACAAGAACTACCACATCCATCCCTAAAATATTACCACGCACCTTCAAAGTCTTCGGAGAGCTTAGGCCACTAACGAATTCAATGATAACGTTGCCATCTCATGATCCATTTCACTTCACCCAAATCCACTCCTTCTTGGAAACATCTTCCGAGAGATCTATCACTATCCTCTGTTTCTCCACCCTCAATTTCGTCCGAACCACCAACACTTGTAATGCTTGCAATTCGGTTTTCTTGCACTTGTGACCGGGAAAGAACTTATCATCACAACGAAAACATAAGCCCTTATCTTTCTTGGCTCGGATTTCGCTATCCGTCAATCGCTTAAAAGGACCCTTCAAACCCGATGTATTAACACTCATTGTTGTGGACGAACTCATCGCATTCAAGCGGCGTGGTGAGAAAGTGAACAGCGCAAATTCGAGTTGCTCGAACCACCCGAGTGGATGATCCCGAACTACCGAAGCAACACTACTCCCGCTGACCCACACACTAGTAGACTCGAGTCTCCTCTTTGCTTATCTTCGCAAAAAATCGTCTTCGATCGATTGCGCCATAAGCATTTTTGCTTTCAAACCGACCACCGGCAAAGCTTCCTCATCTCGCTTTGGACCTCTTCCTTAAGTCCACTTTCGAATTTTCCTTCCAACAACTTCTCACTTAAATCCTTCAACCCGATCGAATATTTCTCAAACAATCGACGGTAGGTCTTGATCTGTACCAACTTGTTGAAGACTCATCAAGCGAGCATATCTATTTACTTGTGAAGTTGGTGAAATCGTTCCAATAACAACACTCGAAAATCACTCCACGGCGAATAGAAGAGCGATCTTCCTCATATTGATGCCAATCTAATGCTTCTCCTTCTAAGCACATCACTGCGGCATCCAATTTATCACTCTCCGAGAGTCGATTAACCAGAAAATACCTCTCAACTCGATGCAACCACCCTATCGGATCGTCGTCCTCTGTTCCTTGAACCACCGGAACCTCCAGCTTCCTTAGACGCATATCGAACAATGGCACTTCTTTGCTCGTTGGTGCTTGAATGCCGATTTTCGCAACTTAAAATTTGAATCGACGACGACTCGCCAATTCTCGGCAATTCGGCACGCTGAACTCTCAAACTCTGCTCACTTGCACACGGAAAACCTTCAATCGTCGGCTTCAATGGAGGCGCTTCCATCTGCGCGACATTCTTTCCCTTCCCCGTCGCCGAGATCTCGCCGATCACCTCCTCCGATTTCGCGCGAAAGCAGAGATCTCATTTCCTCCTCGGCAATTCGAATTGAAGATCTCTCACGTACCTCGACGCATATACGCTTCTCCTCCAATGCCGCATGAACTGCGTCGTGATCTGCGATTCCAGATCTTGCTGCTTCGACGCCACGGTTTCGGCCACATCTTCCACGGATTTCAGACGTTGATCCAATTTCCCAGTCATCTTCCGATCGACAACCGCTCTGATACCAAAATTGGTAGGAATTACCAATTTTATTATCAAAACAACAAGAACAGGGGATTCAAGAGCCCCTCACTCTCCAATCTCAAAGAGATAACCTAGACAAATGAATTTTTTTGCATCCTTTTCCCTTACTCCTACCCGACTATTTATACTAACCAACTCAACAACCTTCCCACGCACTTCACACGCACGAGCTCACCACTCCACACGCACGTGCTCACACCCCCACTCTCACTTTCTTACGCCTAGAATAAACGTACTTAATGGCTGGGGTCGTATCAGAGTACTTGCCTGGAACTCAAAAAATTATTCCACCAGACAGCCCTGACCTACAATATTTCATAAGGAAGAAACTTGTATGATATTCAGTTTCTTCACGCTTATGTTAACCCTCCCTTAACAAAATACATTATAGAAGATAGGGAGTCGACCATCATAGAGTGACCTAGTGGTCAAGAGGGCCTTAAGAAGCTAAGAGATGATGAGTTCAATTCATGGTGGTCACTACCTAGGAATTAACTTTTACAGATTTTCTTAACATCCAAATGTTGTAGAGTTAGGTGATATGTCTCGTGACATTAGTCGAGGTGATCGCAAGCTGGAGAAATGTTGAGCTTAGTGATTCTTGGTGGAGTTCGTCACATGTTATTATGTAATTACAACCTTTCTACAATTCTTTTTGTAATATTCAAGTGTGTCCAGGCTTACTTGCAACTGATTTCACAAGACAACAAACTAACCCTACTACATTTGAATGTCAAGCACACTCATAATATATTAAATCGTAGGTAAGTCTTTTCTACCATTTTTTTTTTTTGAAACAAGGGTAACCACGTCCGTTCTTAGATCAGGCACCGGAGACATCGAAAGAGTAATGTTACAGGTGAATCTCGTAAGTCTTTTTTACCATCTTTAACAATTGGTAAGTCCTTTCTACCATCTTTAACAATTGGAACACTTTCTGTTAAGGCTTTCCATGTCCCCAAGGTTGTATAATCTAACCCCTACTTTTCTTTGAACACCGTCATTTCTTATCATAAAAAGCAAGACAGGGAGTCATATGTACAGTACCAAATATATTTTAGAGCAAGTCTGCAAGATATCAATTTCACCAGTTATGAAGTTTTTTTTTTAAACAAGGGTAACCACGTCCGTCCCTAGGCCAGGCACCAGGAGACATCAAAGGAGTATTGCCACAGGTGAGTCTCGAACCTAGGACGTTGAAGGAAGCATACCTTCAAAACCCAAATCTTCAACCATTGTGCCACCCTTTGTGGACTCAATCCCTTTATCAAATGTTTCAACCTTTCAGAGGTTCGGTATTCTCATTGAAAGAGAGAGTGGATAGACCTAGAAGTACAAAAGCTTCCTGTAATACAGGAAAGAGTCCATCACATAGATACTTCAAGTCTAGACACTGAACCACTTTTCATTCCAATGTTTCAAGATAGCTCATGGATGTTGATTTATATCACCCTTATGGTAAGAAAGAATGAATAACAGAAGGTTTCATTCAAAACAGCTTCCATAGGGAATTTACCAGTCTAAACACAAGAACAATTGGCCTATAGAAAATTTGATAAGTTCCAACATTGTAGCAAAGTACTCCCCCACGAACTTTTCATCAACTTTTCGAAGTAAGAACGTCTATGAACACTCGAAAGACCACATTACTTTCTAAGAAATTGCTACGAACTCCTGATCCAGACAAGACAGAATCCGTTTTCATAGAAACACACGAGTTTTTTTTTGAAACAAGGGTAACCACGCCCGTCTCTAAGTCAGGTACCGAGAGACATTGAAGAAATAATGTCACAAGTGAGTCTCGAAAAACACACGAGTTCCCAAATTAACTTGCAATGTAGAGGAAGAAAAATTGGAGGCACCAGGAGTTAGTTTCTTTACTTGAAGATGAAATTTCTCATCCTATTAACCCTAAGATCAATTTGACCTGCTAAACCATTCATAAAAAATCGCAGATAACAATGATTCTCGCCTACTCGACAATCTACGCGATCAAATACATAGATATCAGCGAAAAGAAGGTACAAACCTGAAGGTTATGAATCTTGATGTAGGACCAGATCTGCTTGACAGCCTCGGTGCGAGAAACCTCCGATACACCCAAAACACTGCTCAACGCCGGAGAAATCTGGACGACCTTCAGAATCCCCGACGGTCGAACCATTTCCTTCTTGACCTTCGGGACGGCGGCGGATTCAGCGGTGCCGGAGCTCGGTGGAGCATTTTTCGCCTTCGATTTCGGGGCGGTCTTCGTTTTGGCCGCGGCGGAGGGAACAGCGGCTGAGGATTTGGCCGGAGCTAGTAGAGCTGTACAGCCTCGAAGAACCCTAAGTCCGTTGCTGAACCCTGACGACATTGTAGCGCGCTTGGTTGTTGCAGTCGGTTTCCGGCGAGGGTTTAGTGAGGAGAAGAATCAGTGACAGAAAAACTCGTTGAAAGCGAAGAGGGTTTATTAGTCCGCTCCAGGTCCAGGCTATTGTCTACGTGGCCAAATCAAATAATCCTTTGGTTAATTAAGGCCCCATCCATAACCATTTTATTTTTCGTTTATTGTTTATGAAATTTAAGCATACCACAACTATTTTACTATATTTTTTTTCTTATACCACAACTATTTTACTATGAAATTTAAGCATACCACAAAATTTGTAAAAAAAAATAAGTAGTTTCAAAAAACTTGTTTATGTTTTTAAAATTTGGTTAGTATTCTCTTACTTTTTTAAGGAAAGATGAATACATTATAGTAAATATGGAGCACATGATAGTATATTTGAATAGAAATATGCTTTAATTTTATAAACAAAAAACAAAATGATTATCAAACGAGGCCTAAATCATAAATTTTTCGTGTTTTCTGTACCAAGACAGATCAATCCCGCCGTGTGTGGATGATGATCGGAAGCCAAACCATCACTTCGCCAACGAGCTACAACTTATTTTGATAATTAAATCATAAATTTGGCCCTCGCCTATTGATTTCATTATTTTGTATTTGACTCTTATTTATTTAAGATTAGTAGTACTTAGAATTTATGCTTCTCTTCCCAATTTGAACTCAACAAAATAAATAAAAGAAAATTGTATCATAGTTCAATTTCACAAAATAATTATAAATTTAGGTCAATTTAAAAATATTTACATCCATAATAAAAAGTGTGGTATAGTTAATATTCATTATATCCTATAATTTATAGTATTAATACAATAATTTATATTGTATAATAAATATTATTTATATGATATGTTTGACTACGATTATTTTTATTTTTATTATAATATTGTAAATACTTTTCATAAATAAATTTGGCCCCTAATTGATTTTAATAGTTTTATATTGCTTAAAAGAATAGTACTGGAGTGGAATAGTAGTTAGTGTCCATTATGAAATAATAATTCATAAATTTTGTTAATGGTTTGAATATTGATTAGAAAACAAAATAGTTTTTATGTTTATGAGCTTTAGGTAAATTCACTTATGCTTTAATTATTTTCATGTAGCAATTTTCTTATTTTACTACATTTGGTTTGAAAGTTATTCTTAGAAACTAAATTACTAACTAGAACATAGAGATTGAGAAGGTTGCAAAATACTCCCACGTGGGAGGAGAAATGGTCATAGGATTCAAATTGAAACAAGATTGGCATCATTTTGTTGAATGAATGGAATGTTGATCAATTTGATTTCATGATGAAAGTTGATCCATTTTGAAACAATTGAATTCCCTCTTTTAGTATCAGATTATCCACATCATCGTAGATTTAATGGTTAAAAGATTACATAATAACTATCTATTTAAGTATTAAATTTTTACTTAAGATTGACATCAATCATCGAAAAGGTTGGTGGCATGTTGGTTTCATTATTTAATGTAATTTAGTTCAGTACCATAATTACACGTTTAATCAGCTTGAAGATCTGTATTTAACTCTCATTTATTCTAAGAACAATAGTATTCTCGCCTCGTAAAATTAATCAAAATACACATGATCTCAACTCAAACATTCACAAATCCAAATAAAAATGTATCCTACTAAGCATAGATTAGACTGTGACCCAAAAAGCATGAAAAGTGATTTAGTTGTTCAGGTTGGCATCCAATCCTACCTGTAATTTGTATAATCCTTGATGAAATTGAAACTTTCATCATTGATCAACCAATATTTGACCTTCATAAAAACCTGAAAAGGCTCAAAACCTTTTCCAAAGTCAATTCCTACCACCAACAAACAAACTTTCCCTCCTCAATATCATTCTCTTCTGCCACTCACCTTCTGAATTCAAAGAGAAACAAAACATAAATGGAACTTACCAAAGAACCATCCCCTCTTGTGCCTTGTATCATTGTTGGGTTTTTGGGGATCATAATATTTTGGCCAACTCTTCAATCACTTTGGGAAAGCTTAGAGTCTCTGCTTGAACTTGGCATTTGGGTTGCACTCATTCTTCTTTTTCTTCTTCTGCTTGTGCACTTTCTTTCTGTTTTCTTTCCTGTTTCATCCACTTTTTCTGTTCACCATACCACTTACGATGCCGCCGATGGATTCGATTTCGGGTTTGGGACTTTGTTTCTTGTTCTTATCTTCATCGTCCTCTATAATCTATTGTAATCTTGTCTCTGTTTTTTGTTATATGTTTGTGAGTGATTGGATTAGTTTATGCGTATTTTGATTGGGACAAGATAATTTATAGGAAATTAATTTGTAAGTAGATCGTGAGTATGATTTAACCTTTAGTGTATACGCAAATTTTGTCTTTGTTTTTAGACACTTTCTCACATGTCTACTTTTGTATCCATATTCAGTCACCTTTTCATTATTCTCTTACTGGCTGAGAAAGTGATTGGTTTTAACCAGCAAATGAACAAGCAATGTCCATGTAGGTTTTTTTTTTAGATTATAACAATTCGGGGTGAGGAGATTTGAATCCATGGCCTCATAATCATTGTGGGTACACTGATGCCGCTGAGTTACTGTTCTGGTTGGTCATGATGATTTAGTAGTGTAATTGATTGAAAATGTGAAAATTAGAATACTCTGTGGTTGTGTGGTTTACCAGTTGTTGGAGAGATCAAACTTGAAAATATATAAAAGATTTCATATTAAGGTTGTAAGGTGGCCCATTTTTAATATAGGATCATAAATATAATTCAACTAATTAAAGCATTGTGAAATTATGTGTTGGAATCTCCCCGTCTCAATTATAGTTGAACTAAAGAAAAATAGCCATGAAAGGCAAGTAAGACCACTTATTTTAAAATAAATTTATTACGGTGGTAAAGTTTCATCATCTTTCAAATATGAGATTTTCACCGTATAACTATAATATTTATCTTATTAGTTTGCAATACTTTCGTGAGCTTGCTTTTCTTGCCACTGAATAATAAGCAATTGTATTAAGTCAATCAACCTATAATTCAACTACTTAAAACACTAAAATATTAGAGGTTTGAATCTTTTTCACGTCACACTAAACTTAGAAAACTCATTATGCGTGTGTTCCATGGTCAATAAGGGTCTAAGAAAAAGTATTTAGAGAAGATAAGTTCAATCTCAATTATAGATAACTATGATAATTTATGCATTATACCAGGACTGAATCTAAATTTTCTCAAATTATTATTATTTTAAGTAAAAATTTCTCTTATAGAGATTAAATAGTGCAACATTCTACATCTTCTCTATCTCTTCCAATATTTAAACCCTCACCAAAATAAAACCATCATACACAATAAACTTCATAAATAAAAGTAATAATTTAAACAACAATATTTCTTTTATTTCTAACTTAGTAATACGAAATAATACCCTTTTAGAAGGAAGAAGAAAAAAAGCAACTTACACCATAAAATGGAATACTAATTTCTATCAAACCTTTTTTTTTTCAGTACATAATTTCTATAACCTAACCCTTATAAATTGATTTTACAATTACAAAGGTGATAACAAAAAAGAAAATTCTAATTTATTCATGAAAAACGATTTTTATTGAAATACAATTTAATAAATCACAGTAATCAACATTTAAAAACACTAACCCAAATCAGAGGCCAGAAGTGAACGGAACGCCAGTTTCCGGCAACCAAGATCCACCGGCGATGAAATTCCCGACGGTGAACTTCGAAGCCTCCGCCGCACTGGTAATCACGTGATAACCTTTCCACGTCACACGATTCGCCGTCGAAGCTCCGGCGCCGGTGTTCATATACTCGCCGTAATACAGAGTATTTAGGGCAAAATTACCGCTCCATTCCAACCACCCGGCCGGACTAATAAATCCTCCGATCGACGATTTCATAACCACCGTTCTCGAGTACTGCCTCCACGGCCGGCCTAAATAGGCCTTGACGCCGCCGCCGCCGCCGGCCGACGAGACTTGACAGCTGTGGATCGAGATTCCGGTGTTCTGATTCGGATCCGAGCGGCCTTGTGCGGTGACCGTGACTGTGTTGTGCGGCGGATCTCGGGCGATGATGTTGCAGTCCTGGATCACGGCGGCGGCGTTGCCGAAGATGAAATCGACGGTGCCGTAAATGTCGCATTGCTTGTAGAATTGGCGTTCGGAGTAAACGTAGAGAGTGTCTTGAAAGCCTTCGAAACCGCAGCGGAAGAAGACGGAGAGATCGGAGCCGGACCGGAGCGCCACCGCCTGGCCGTCTGATGCGCCGGCGGTGTTTCTGAAGGTTATGTCGCGTGCGATGAATCGGTCTCCATCGACGGCTGTGATTTTGCCAACGCGAAAAATTAGTTTATAAAATTAAATGGGAATTTTTTTTTAGTATATATCGGAGAAAGGAACAAATACTGATTCTTGAATTTGAAATATTGAACTAGTTTACAACCAAACAATACAACCGACTCATTTAGAATTAAATGGGAAAATAGAAATGTAAAAAGTGTGCATGTTAGTTAATGATGATCATAAATCACAATCTTATGCTCTTTTTCCCTGTTCTTTTTTACTTTCTTATTCATAAAAAAAATGACTTTATTTTTTAAAATAGTTGTCATACATGACAAATCACAATTCTATGCACTTTTTTGTGAGCTTGTTTCAATTTTGGTGAATAAATTCAAAATTTTATAATGGTCTCTAAATTAGAGGAATTATTGAATCTAAATTATTACTGGTTAGAAAATTAAGTCTTATTTTTTAAGTACAAGTTGAAAAAAAGAATACTACAAGTCCTACAAATTGGATACTATTACTCTTGAAGTAATGAGAATCAAATTTAATTCAACAAGTCTAATATCATATTTGAATTTAATTAAAAAGTAAGGGAGAAATTGAATTTCAAAATTGTCATCATCTAACTTTATACTATTGATGTACTTAAAAAAATATTAGAGGGAAAGTTCCAAAAATATATTTATTTGTAAAATTTAGTCAATAATTAAAATAAAAAACATGAAAGAAAAAAAAAATGGAGTACAAAGCTGAAAAATTAGAAACAATCAACTGTTTAAATTATTGTTTAAAAAAAATATATAAATAAAAAGGTCCAATTCTATCCATCACAAAAGTTGAAGAGAATTGAATGAATTTAATTGAAGTCACTTTCTTGCTTTAGAAGCTAAACTCAACTAATAAATAGATTCTTTATATTGCAACTCTTCTATTTTTTTTTCTTCAATATATTGTAAAATAATTAGATAACTTTGGTCCATTAACTACACATCAACCAACCAAGCTACTTTATCTTTGTCATATTTCCCTAACATTTCATATATTAAATCCCAAAAATACATGGCCCTATCTCCCTTTCATTTCCCCACTAATGATAATTCAAACAAAATGCCACATCAGAATCTTTCATTTGTTTATCCAAAATTATTTCCTATATATAAATCTCAAGCCATATATTAGGAAATCAATTATTGGCCACTTTTTATATTTACTCTACCTTTAATTACCATAAAACATCCCTTGTTTTTTTGGCAACATCTTATCTAATTATGACTAACAACTAGAAATCTTATTGAAAAATAATATAAGTGCCAAATAGACCACTCCAATTTGCAATTGCTTCATGGTTAAATTTATAAATACCATTCCTTAAAAATTTTGAACTAGCAATGTGTTTATTTAATCATAACTATACAAAAATTGAAAAAATTCTCAAAATGTTTAGTATTTGTCATTTTGCTGCTGACAATATATTACACACAAAAGAACAATTAAAATAAAGATAATATTCAAACTTTGTATCATATTAAAAATCGAAGCTTTGTATGGTTTAAAAACTAAACAGAGATTTGATAGAGATTCAAAAATTCATTTAAAAACAGAGATTCAAAAAAATTATTAGAGTGATGTTCAAACTTCTTAATTTATACTTCTCAATTAATAATTTAATTGGAAAAAACAAACTATAAAATTTTACTCAATCATTAACTACCATTAAAATTATAGGAGAAAATTTCTAAAGACGCCTAACAAGTTTGGTTAAATACTCAAAAGTCACACAGTGCATATAATTCAAAAAAAAGTAATAATTATAACTCATTTATTTAGTCTACCCAAAGAATTTAATCTCAAGAAAGTCATTAAAATACATTGAAAAAAAGATTTAAACATAGAATTATTATGGTTCGGTAAATAATAAGTTAACTCTATTAGCATGAAAATCAAATTACATTGTTGACTTTATATTGCCACTGAGTAAAATTTAATCGCAATTAGTAATATCCATAAAGCGACATTTTGAATTCTGTTCATAGATTAATGGATAAAAGTCAACTTATGTGTCATTATCCTTTTTTTTTTTTAATTTTAAAAACAGATATGTATGGGTAAATTATTATAAAATTTATTTATGATAATAAAAATGATATATTCTTCTGAATGATTTGTACAAAAAACACATATATTCAAATGTTAATATTTACGTGTTTTCTCTCCCTTAAATTGAGTAACACAATATGACATATGAAGTGATGGAAGCACCATGCACCATAAGTTTTTATAAGTTCAATGACACCAACTCTATTCCAAACTCATCAAAATGGATCATTTTAAGATCCATGCGTTGTATTTTAGTAAAGTTATTGATATCAATTTAATTACGGGTAATTGTCGGTTATCATACGTTGTCTTAGTAGTGATCGAAGAGGGTGTTAAACTGCTAATTAAAGATAAAGGGTTTAATTTTGACACCCACCTATTTATAAATTAATTTTCTTAACATTTAAATATTGTACGTTCAGTGTTGAAGTATGCACAAACTTGTCGAACAACCATAAATATGAACAAAAAAAAAAATTACAAATGGTTGTCAATTAGACGTAACACTACCTAATATTTAATATATATCTCTAATTAAAAGGTGATATATTTGATTGTACGGAAAAAATCACTATCATTAACGGTTTCTATCTGTCACAACTAAAAAAATATTACATATTGTTTTAAATTTTTAATTTTTAAAATTTAAACTTACCATAACTATTTAATTTTATATATTTTTTTTCTTATTAAAATAACTAAAATTTAGAAGAAAAAAAAAAGTAACATTCAAAAAGTTGTTTTGGTTTTTAATTTTAATAAGTATTCAACATAATTTTTTTAAAAGGAAATACGTAATACATAATAGAAAATTTAAGTAAAAATAAATTAAATAAAAAAAAATCAAATAATTATGCAACGAAGCAGACATTTCTATTTTGGGAGTGGTGTGGTGAATTTGATTTATTAGAGAGTTTTCAAAGTTGGCAAGCAAGAAAAAAAAATCGTTAGCTAAATTGAAATTCAAAAAATGAACTAAATATGTTTAAATCCTCAATCCTATTATTGTTATTAAAAAAGAAAAAAAAAACTCAACACTAAGACCCCATTTCATAACTATTTATTTTTCATTTTTTTGTTTATGAAATTTAAACTTATTTCTACTCAAATTTTTTATTGTGCTCCATCTTTTCTACAATATATCTATATTTCCTTAAAAAAATAAGTGAATACTAACAAAATTTCAAAAATAAAAATAAGCATTTGGAATTTACTTTTTTTTTCTTCAAACTTTGGCTTTGTTAATATTGGTAAGATGTAGATATTCAAATAAAGAAAAAGATATAATAAGATAATTGTTATAAGTTTAAATTTCATGAACAAAAAAATGGAAAACAAAATGGTTATCAAACGGAACCTAAAATGTCGAATTTTCCCATTTAAATTAATAACGTGGTATAAAAAAAGTTATTTTCTTTAAAAAAGAATATGAATTAGAGAGGAAAAAAATGGAGAGAAAATTACCAACGGTGGCGGATCTAAAAGTGGTGGAGCCGCCGCCGACGCTTCTACTTCCGGTGATGACAGTTTTTCCGATCCCATCGCCAACCAACATAACATTCTTACCCTTAATCTCAACATTCTCACTATAAACCCCCGATTTCACATATATCACAAACCTCCCGCCGCCCTTCACGGCGGCGACCGCCGCCGCCACCGTCGTATAATCCCCCGACCCATCCTTCGCCACCACCACGTTCGCCGTCGGAGCCCCCTCCTGCAGCAATCTCCGGTCACCGGGCTTCACCCACGTCGGAAACCCCTCCGCCGTACGCGGCGTCGCAACCCACTCCTCCGCCGCCGGCTTATTCACCGACAACCCATTACTGATCAGCTTTGAAACATTATTAGCCGTTAAATGGTACCCAAAAGCCGAAACCCCGAGCTCATCGAACCCGGTTCGACACGTGTCAAGAGCCGTGAGAGCGCTGCTGAGCCAGGTTTGGGCATCGGTCGAGGAGCATGATCGGGAGGCGGTTCGGTTGAGCCGGTTTATGATTTGTTCGTATAGCTCCACGCAGTCGGTCCATGCAGATTTTTCTTGGCCGTTTTGGCACTTCGAGCCGAGGGAGAGCGCGGTTTTGTGAGCCGAAACGGCGCGTTCGAGCGCCGTTTCGACTAAGATTCCGAGGAAGTTGGATTTCGTGGCGATCGGGGATTTTTCAGTGGTGGATTTGGCTTTGAGAAAGTGCTCGCATGGGGATGGATATGGCGTTTGGCTGCACCAAGTTGTGACTTCGTTTTCAGAATAAGCTAAAATGGAAAATGGAAAAATTAAAACCAGAAAAAGAAAAAGAAATGAAGGGCTTTCAATGGCTGACATTTTTGTTTAATGGTTTGGTTTTTGGGGAGCTTTGAGTCCCCTTTTTATAGAGGAAAGAAAAGAATTCGAGTTTTCAATTTTCCATTTTGGTTCGTATTCAACTCGTTCTTTGGTTCGGTTTATTTTGGGCTTTTTTCAAAGATTTTGGATTTATTATTTTTGGTTTAACATATACTGATTCTCGAGCTCGAACTTGCTACGCTGGTGTTGAACTGTTTTATAACCAAACAATGAAACCATTGAGTCACTTAGGCCCCATTTGATAATCATTTTGTTTTTTTGTTTATGAAATTTAAACCTACAACAACTACCTTACTATAACTTTTTCCTTATTTGGATATCTACATCTTACCTATATTTTAATAAACAAAACTAAAATTTGTAAACAAAAAAAAGTAGCTTCCAAAAACTTGTTTATGTTTTTGAAATTTGGTTAGAATTCTCCTACTTTCTTAAGGAAAGATAGATACATTGTAGGAAAGATGAAGCACATGATAGAAAATTTGAATAGAAATAGGCTTAAATTTTATATAAAAAAAACAAAAAATAAAATGATTATCAAACGGGACCTTAACTATTCGGGCATTATTTTTTGTTTTAGTTTACTCTTAGAAATTTCTATTTTGAAGTCGTTAAAAAGATTTAAGAAATTGCATGGTTGCTGTTGTTATTTTGAAAATTCAATGTGTTCTTGTGACTTGTCTCTGTAACTTCGTTTATTTGTGTTTGTTATATTTTAAAAAAATGCATATATGTATATTGTGTGATAGTCGAGATTTTAAATGTCTATATCCGTCAAAGTATAATTACTAATTGGCATATGTATTTTCGATTAAAAATTAAAAAAAAAAAAAAATTAAAGGATAACCATATGCTATAAGTTGACTTAATTGGTCAAATATTTTTAAAATAAAAGAAATTATCAATTCAATCAATACTGTATAATCAAATGGTGTTTCCAATAACAATAATAATCGAGATGTGTGTTTATATAAACGTTGTTGTCGTGGCCTGACCTAGGAACGAGTGTGGTTACCTTAATTCAAAAAAATAATAATAAACGTTGTTGTGGAGGCGAGATTTCTTTTAATAAATTATAAATTTGATCTTTATAGTTTGAATTGATAGATTTTTAAAAGAAAAAAGAGAATTGATAGATAGAATTTAGTCTTCATAATTTTAAAAAGTATACTTTAGTTATATAATTCATACAAAAATTGAATTTAGACCCTACAAATTTAATATTAAATTTTAGTCCTTACAAAAAATTTAAAAATAATGCAGGCCGTTCATAGTTGTATATAGTTAAATATGTGAAAGTAATTACTCATCTATTAATAATGAGAATGTGTCTAGATGATTGATTGGACAAAAAAATTATATCATTTTGGTAAAGATAATCACCGCTGTATATTTTAGGAGCTAAGTGGACTAAAATAATATTTTTAAAATTATGAAGATTAAATTTTAACTTTTACTTATTTTAGGATTAAATTCTAATTTATAAAATCATAGAAATTGAAGCTTATTTTTTCTAAATATATATATATATATATATATATATATATATATATATATATATATATATATATATATATATATATATATATTAGAGGAATAACTATATGCACCTTCTGATTTTGATACTGATGGCATTCCAAGTAGTGGTTGTAATGTGACCTCTGGTTTAAGACTTTCTATTCAAACTTTGTTTACTTGCTTTGTTTTTTTCTTTATTATTTTTTTTTTATAAGCAAGTAAACAAGTGTGAAAACCCAAATTTTAGAAAGTTGTAAACTAGAGGCTACTCACTTGTTTTATATTTATAATTAATTTACCTTCATGATCAACAATACAATTATTAATATTTTGATTTTAGATAAATACTGTCCGATATAATTCCAATTTCCCTCGACTAAATTATTATGAGTTAAATCAATATTTCAGAGTCCAAGATGGATAAGATTTGATTTAATGGAAATATTCTAGAGTTCAATAAATAAATAAATATATCCTCAACTAAATTAAAAGTGTGGAAGTGATTGTGGTTGTGTCTTTTTTCTTTTATCTTTAAAATCAACTCGAAACACATACGCATTAATACAATCTATTGTTTTTTTTTTCGCAACCAAATTGAACAAAATTAATGAATAAATTAGGGTTTTTTTTTTTTTAGAATCATACTACCTTAAAATGTGGTTTAAGAGAAAAATCATTTTTGGATGATTTTACCCTTAAGCCACATCCTAAATTACAAACATGTCATAATCTTCTATTCAAATATATATATAAAAAATGCAAATATATTTATAATATTATTTAGATTATTTTGATATTTAGATTTTCATCATCTAGAAGATAATATATTTTTAGCAAATCTCATAAATTAAGTTAGAAGATAAGAAAATCTGCCTAATATTCTTTATCTTTATCTTTATTTTTATTGTTACTACTTAAAATGTGACTTATTATTATTATTATTATTAATTATTAAAATTTAGTATCTTCAAACTAAGTAGGTATAAAATCAAATGAATATATTGAGTTTTTTTTTTTCAAATTTAAAGAAGATCTTAGGTTCCAACTTTTTCTATAAATACCACAAATTTATTGTTCTTCAAAATTTAAATTACTAATAATTCATTTGATGTTGCACAAATGTACAGATTTTGTTTGATTTGGGAGTCTTAGCATTGGTGCACTGAGTTGTGTTCGTGGGAGCAGAAGCGGTTGACGTCGAAGGTAAAGAACAATTTTTTCAATCTGTATTTAATTCGTTGTATAGAACATTTTCTTCTTCATTTATTTTTATTTTTATTATGTTTTCTTTGTGTAATTCTATTTATTTTATGCTTCAACTTTAACTTACAATTTTCTTTTAAATTTATGGAGTATTTAAAATTTTAAAGAAGTGTTTATTACATTATTCTATTAATGAAAGTTAATTTTTTATAATTATTATTTTTTCATATTATTATTATTATTACTTGTTATTATTATAAATATGACTTAACATGTAATTTGTTGCTTATTGTGTGATACGTGATGTCATTGAAGTATCATATTTTGACATACGAAGCTACTTAACTTTTATCAATTCTACTAATTATATATTTTTTAAATTTAAATATAAATCTATACATTATTTTGATTGTAGAGAATAATAGATTTAATATAATATTCTGTTTTAAATTAATATTTAAAAAACTTATGTTTCATCAAAATTCGTAGAAGAGGTAGATAATAGATTTTATGAGTTTTTTAATCTTTTTTCAATATTTTCTTTATTTTTTATTATTTATAAAATATAAGATGAAATAAGAAAGTAAAAATATGATTTTTAAGATTTTAGAGAGATGATGGTTTCGAAGTTTTTTTTTTTTTTTGAAAAGATGGCTTCGATGTTCGTAGATTAAACTAAAATAATAAATGAATGAAAAAAATATATTGTGTACAAAATAAGATTTTAACATGACGAAAACTTATTTCTTAAAGAAGTTTAATTTATTTCATAATTTTTAAAATTTTCTTTAAAAATTATGATATGTATATTTATTTTATTTCAAACTACTGTCGTATGAGATTTTTAAATAAAGTAGATAATAAATATTTTACTTACTCATTTAAAAAAAAAATATATTATTTATAAATATTTTAATAAATAAAAATATAATCTCACATGTCAGATCCAAAGTTGTAGTATGAGTAAATTATAGTTAATACTAAGGGAAGCCAATTAAAATTAAATCACAACCGAGGGTAATCCCAAGTCAATTTAATGAAGCATATTTATTTTTTGGGAAGAAAATTACCCGTAATATGATGAAATTAATATTTATATTAAATTAACTAAAAAAAATATTTATATTAAAAAAACAAAATGACAAGACGACAAGACGACCGCATTTTAAACAAATTAATTCAGCAATGTTTGATTGTTTTATCTAATATTAAGTAGTGTATTAGTTTATTTCATAAGTTTTCGAGCTATACTGCTGAATATTAATTGTTGCATGCATGGAGATTGCAGTCTATATGACGCATTATTGGATGTGTAAAGGTCAATGGCAAAGACTTTTTTAGGCAACTAATAAATGGATATAATTATCAATAATTATCCTATATAAATTTATTTTATTTATTAGTTTTATAACAATATATTTATTAAAAAGAATATATATTAAATTTGATAAGAGGAAAGAGAAAATATTGCTTTTACCTGCGGTAGGTATTATAGATATAGATATAATAGCAAAGGTTCGATTCCTATGGCTGTGACTTAAATCGGAAAAATCGGTGTTCATTCATGTTAATTTTTTCTTTTTTCTTATTTTAAAACAACAATAATTTTAAATTTAAATGTTATAAAAATCTTGGGCTTTTAGTTTAAATTGATCTATTTACTTTAAAAATTATATTTATTTCACAACTTATTTGAGTTTATAACTGGACTTGATAATTTCTCCAAAAATAAAACTCGATTTGATAAAAAAAAAATGTATGTATGTTTTGAAAATAAATATTCAAGGTCAATTTTAGTTACTATTGAATTTTTTTTTAATTTAGATTTTAAAAAGTAAGTTTGTTTTATTTCTTTCATTTTTAATTCAACAATAAGGAAGGGATTAAATCCATGATCTTTTGAGTCATAGATGTATAATAACAACTTTAAGCTATTATTCTTGTTGGTATTTTTTTTTTATTTTACTTAATAATTTTTCATATTTTTCAAATAAACATAACAGATCTTAATTGCATAAAAAAGGAAAAAAAAAAAAAGAAGGGTTGTTTGTAGAATTTTTTTAGTTTCCAAAACATGAGCTAATATTTAAATTGATAAGTGAAAAGTAGATATTAAACTACCAAAGCTAAGAATAGAAATAAGATTTATAAACTTAATTTCGTATAAAATAAAAAGTCAAATAATTATTAAGTCTTAAATATTTTGATCAATTTGGTTTTCTAGTTTATAATTGGAGTATGAACATTAAAATTAATCACATTTTAATTATAGATATATATTTATATCGGTTGAACTACTATTTTTATTAGGAGATGAGTAAAATCTAATAGCCAACAAAATTAGAGTGGAAGAGGCATAATGTGATGATATATGATTAAGAAATAAAGTATTTAAATCTTTTCTTACGATTTAAACAAAAGAATTTAATTATTTGATACATGTGCTAATTTTTTTTACAGAGATATAATGTACTAATAAACTAGCCTATAAATGTACTATATAGGCTATATAGAGTTTAAAAAATAAAAAAATAATAAAAATATGCATAGCTTATAAATGAGAATAAATGGTACTAAAAAAAATGAGAATAAATGATTTTTTTTTTCTTCATCTCTACTTCTTTCTCTCTCTCATATTGATGAAGATACTGATTGCAGCATGGCTGCCATTTTCACACCAATTTGCAATATTTGAAGGGAATAATTGTTTTTTTAAAAAAGGATAATGCAAAATTGGAAATGAGAGAAAGTTAGGTTTGTTTTGATTTTTCTCAATTAAACTATATTGTATTGATCAATTATTATTTTGTTGGGAACTTAGGCAACCTAATTTAATCATATAAAATAAAAACAAGTCAAAATTTTATACCTTCCTTTTGTATATTTTCATGCCTATGCCAATATTCTACTTATAAAAATGTATTTGATTTGAGTGTGTGGTCATGCATGACAAGTAGTCGTTAAAAAATAATTTAATGCATAATGTATGATTGACTAATAATAATGAAGCATCAGATTTTCTAATATTTTTATCGATTGTAATTAAATAAAACAGCATACTTAAATACAATGTAATAGGTTTCAATTTTAAAGTTTATTGGCAATCATTGAGTTTGACGTGTTATTCATACAATTATCTCTATATTGATTTGAATATTTTGTCTTGAGTTAGTTTCATGTAAAGAAATTAGGCTTAAATATAACTTGTAAATATTGACATTTTCATTTTGGTCATTAAATTTTTAAATGCCCAATTTAATTAATTCTCTCTATTTTTTTTAAAAAAAAAGTGTTTGAAATTTATCAATTATGGTAAGTTTTTTTAAATTTTTTTCTTTAAAAAGTTAACAGGACTAGTTTTATTAAAACTAACGTCAAAATTATTATTATTATTATTATATATATATATATTTATTGAGAAAAACTTCAAAATTATATGAACGGACTCTAAATACTGATCAAATAATTTTTTATTTATAATTTTTAAAAATCAGGAACAAATGAAAAAACTAATTATATACAAATTCATGATTTTTTGTTTCCTTAAAATGTAAAATAAAAACTTTCAAACAATAAAACCAGCGACAATCTCGGAAGGTCCAAGAAATTTTTTTTGTTTATGGAAGCAGACCCTATACATCGTCGACGACGGCGGAGGAACCAAAAATTTATGGCAAGCTTCTCTCTACTCTCGCCAGAGACGATGTGGGGGAGGGGCTTCTGCAAAGCAAGTTGGCTGTTGATGGGACCTGGCTTTTGACAGGTGTGGTGCTCGAGATGTCAGAAGTTGTTGTTATTGGGAGAAGTGTCTTGGCCGGATGGAAAACTCTGTTTCTATTTTTATGTTTTACTTTTTTGTTCTTAATTGTTAGTTTAAGTTTTAAGTCCAGTGGTTTCTTGTTCCGGCTTACGCGTTCCAATTT
Source organism: Sicyos edulis (assembly GCA_036507275.1). Taxonomy (NCBI): domain Eukaryota; kingdom Viridiplantae; phylum Streptophyta; class Magnoliopsida; order Cucurbitales; family Cucurbitaceae; genus Sicyos; species Sicyos edulis. Next base: position 1,542,485 of record CM071857.1, on the reverse strand, counting down.
TGAGTTGGTAGATAGAGGAGAACAAAACAGACGGGTCTACGATTGTGGAAGAGGAATGAGTTCAGTTCTAAACCTTTTCTTACTATTTTTGTCTTTGGAGGGATCCTATACCTCAGTCATCGATATCTATATCAGTTTATTCCCCAAGCACTCTTTAAAGTCACCCAATTGTGAGTTGACGATGTTTCTGAAACCTTATCATTTAGACACTTTGAAGTCCTCTATTGAAAAGGTTGCAGCTCAATTAGGTTGCTCTATCTATCTGTGCTCATTGATATACCTTGCTCTTAGCTTTGGGCGTAGACCTCTGTGGAATCGTGCTTTTGTATTTGTTGGTGTTCTGTTTCACGTGGTTATTAGTGTTTGTAATGGAGGTTTTATGCCTCTGGTTTGGTTTATGGAATGAAGCAGTCTTTTTTCTTCAAAAAAAAAATCTCAAAAAAAAAAAACTTTCAAACAAAAAATTGAACAAAAGACGGTTTTCACCATATAACAGTTCTCTTCTTATATTATATGTTTAGCACCAATTATTCAAGCCTAGTTGATCAAATTAAAGTAATATACAAGGGACATTTTTCAAAAAATAATAAAAGGAACAAATGAAGAAAAAATCCATAATACCAATTGTATGGTCTCGTTTTAGCAATTTAGGTTATTATATCCAATTCAAGTATATATTTTGTGCTAATTTTTAAAACTTTTCGACTTATTTTGTCAGTGTATTATTTTTAGTTCAACAATATTTAAAGATAGAATGAACTATATTAAATTCATATTGATCACATGATTTATAGACACATATATGCCATGAATTATTATCCTAATTGATGTTAGTTATGTCTTGATAGAAAAATAAGTGGATTATGTATTTTCCAACGTAGATTTTATTATATAAGAATTAAATGTGGCCCATATGATGTTTAAATTGTAATGAAATGTGGTAAGGGTTGATGGAAAAACACATCTTTATAATATTATCAATCAATTCTAATGGAAAAGTCCAATAATTATTAGTAAATGGGTGTCTATTTGAGTGAAAAAGAAATACATTATATTTTATGTCATGATCAATAGAAGTGTAGTCTTAATTATCTCAACTTGTCATAAATTTGTGACTTATTAATATTTTTCTATATATATCCTTATCTTAATTATAAAAGGTTTAGTTTAAAAAAAAAACCATAAAAGGTTTAATTTGAATCCACACCTCTGTTTTACTGAACCAATATAGCACAGATGAATTTAAAAAACATGGAAATACATTATCATTTTTATTATACATGTAAAATTCCCATTAATTATACATTAAAAAAAAAACTAGAATGTCTCAATTTTTGGTTTACTTTAATCCTAATACTTTTTAAATATATTTTATTCAATAAAAAATGTTGCATTTTTTTTAATCTCTAATTATTTTGACCAGCTTGTATGCACCTCAATTAATGTCATGGAACGTATCAACTTGGTTTAAACTATTACTTAAGTATCTCAATATTCTCTTTGACCATTTGAACTATTTTTAAAAAATGTTGCATTGATTGAAGCCATGCTTAAAATTTATTTAAATAATAAGAATTAAATATCAATTTTTGGAATTAAACTTATAACTGTAGTATTGAATTGGATTACAACTAAAAATAAAATCAATCCGGTCGTGATCCTTTTGGTTGTGTCACTTTCTTTTAATCTTTATAATATAATAAAGTTTTATCGTACCACGGCAAATTAATTATTTACAAGACTATATATACTTCATATCGGTCGTGATTCAACAGACTTTAAGTTCAATTTGACTTGAAATTAGGCAAAATGAGTAGATATCTAAATTGAAGTATCCACATAGTTTGACACGATTGATAAACTTTACGTAAAAATGTTGGGTCTTTATTTTACAAGATTTTACATGATAAAATTTTGCATTAATGGTATTTACGTGTGGAAATATATTTCGTTTGTCTTTATTTCATGACACGTTACATAGTCTGTCTACCATTTTAGAAAGCTTCCTTTATCATGTAATAACAATCTATCCATTTATTTGGTTGATAAAATTTCAACCTTATTGGCTGTAAATAACATTTATGCTTTAATTATTAAAATAATACATATATCTTATCTTAGGCATATATCCCTATTTTCCCTATATTTTTCATTTTTGGATGATTTTGGAACTGATTTTTTTAATGCATAAAAAATATTAAAAGTTGAAGCTTTGGAAACCCCAAATTAGTTTAACTAAATATATAAATAATAATAATAATAATAAAAGATATTTTTTTCAATATAGGGTAAGATTTAGACATTTAAACTGGTTTGCAATTTTACGTTATGATTCCAATTTGTTAAAAGAATATCCTTAGGTGAACAAAAGTTAAATTTGAATAATCTATAACCAATGGTTATGCATTTAAATTTTTGTAAATAAAAATAATAATAATCATATTGCTATAAAAAAATGGTGGTCCTTGCTAAAAAATGGATATACATCATAAAATTTTTAAATTTAGTCCAATTAAGGGTACTAAAAAAACACTTGTGTGTTGTCCAGAAAATACAATGATTTTTTAGCAATAAAAATCGAAAAATGATATATATATATATATATATATATATATATATATATATATATAGTTAGAAGATTTAATAAAATAAACTATTTTGGGCTTTTTTTCATGCGTGGGCCGGTTTTCTCTTTCCTTGGAACAACAATTACCTTTCTACCCTTCAGCTGACCGATTCCAAGCTTGCGACATGTCGTCGGCATTTGATGGGTCACATATAAACTTATGGCATCTCCATCGTTTTCCTTGACTTGTATAGCTAACGACACCAAATACTTGTAACGTACCTTCGTTTGCACCCGAAAATTTATAACAAATTAATTCTAAAATAAGTAGCTCTTTTATAATAATTTGAAGTAGTGAATTTGAATTCATAAATTTTTTGTCATTAAATGAATACCAATGTACATTGCATAATTGCTCTCTTGACATCAAATTATTTTTTAAAATATTATATTAATAATATGTAATATTGTATTATAATAAGTATTAAAAAATTGTTTTAAAAAAATATTAAAACATATTAATCAAATATTTTAAAAGTTGCTATATTTGTGATTATTTTATTATTTTGTGAAAATAGTCTATCGAATACAATTTCCAAAGAATTTTTATCAAACTTGAAATAGATCAACACCAAACTACATAACTAATCACACCATTGATCCATTCAGTTACTAGTTTCAAATTGTTAATTTAATTTTGAGACTAAATAATTAGAGGTGGATGTGTTTTAAAATTTAGATTTTATAGTATAATAGAAAGTTAGACAACTTGAACGCATACTTCTTTTTTTTTTTTTTTAATATCAATACATATTTTGACCAAACCATGTACAATATGATTATTCTCACATAACAATTTTTTCTTTTTTATTACATATTGAGTAAGAGGGAATAAATATTGATTTTCAAGATCGAACGTGTGACGTTGGTATTGAACTGGTTTACAATCAAACAATGAAATTATTGCGCCTAACTCATTCGGTACATAACAAACTTCTTAACACTACAATAAAGTTTTATATGATTTCCGTGTTTGATTATAAACCAGTTTAACACCAGCGTCACACGTTTGATTTCGATAATCAGTATTTGTTCCTCCTCCCCCGATATGTACTAATATATATATATATTTATTTATATTTAATTCACATAAAAAATTAATAAATAAAACTCTATTATTTTGTTTGTATGTAGTTCAATAATTATATAGATAGGCATTGAATCATTCAATGAATGAATGTCTAATTTATAGAGTTAGGTTTATTACATTAACTCAAAAGTTTATAAATTTATCTCTTAATTTTTTTTTTTTTATAAATCTATCAAATTAATATACATACATATATATATATATATACTTATTATATTGATATAATATTTAGGATAAAATTTTATAATTTAATAAAATATATACTTGTAATTAAAAAAAGAGAATAATAAAATAAAAGAATATCCATCATCTTTGTCCATATTGCCATGAATTATTATTTACTATCATAAATGTTTATTTAGGTCGACAATTACGAAAACTGAGCACTTGAGGGGCTGTTTGTTTGACATATTTAGTAGTTTTTTTTGTTAAGGAGTTATATTGAATAGTTAAAATTTAAAAGTTGTGTCAAAAAAATCGTTTGGATATAGTTTTTGTGTTATGGAATTAGAGTCAAAACCTTATTTGAATGTAAATTTAAAAATGAATAGTTATTTTTAGTAGTTAAAAATGAACTGTTAAAAATAAATTATTAAAAATAAGTGGTTATAAAGAATTGAATAGTTATAAATTAATAATTAAAAATGAATTATTAAAAATGAGAATTATTTTTAAAAGTAAAAATAAGGAGAAGTTAATAAAAATTCGTTTAAATATAAGTTTTTTTTTAAAAATTGATAAATCCTAATATTAATTCATGTCAAACAAACAGCCCGGAGTACCATTCTCAAGAAAAAAAAAACAAACAGCCCGGAGCAGTTTTAATAAATATATATTTATTAGCCTTTATTTTATTTTATTTGTGATTATTCCAAGCACGGTATTACCGGAAAAACCGTGGATTTTTGTCGACCGTGCTATTACTATTGGGCGATTAATAAACGTTAAAAAGTTTGACTTTGACCATAAAATTACACGTGGCGTTTTCTTAACGAGACAATATATCTACATTATTTTTTCAAATAACTTTTTAGGTACTTGTTTTCGTGTTGTTAACTTCTTCTGAAGTCTTGATTCCTTTGTTAATTTTTGAAATGTCATATGAGAAAAATTGTTCTAAATAAAATTTTATTCTCTCTTTATGTACTTTTTGGAAATGTCATGGAAACTTCCTTTTTTACTATTCCAAACCTACAAAAAGCTACCGTTTATTTCTCAAAAAAAAAAAAAAAAATACATTTATTGTTTTTTAATATTTATATTTAAATATGATAGTTTCCAAAATTCAGTTAAAAAATGGTGTTAATTTAAAATGTTACAATATTGTCAAGAAATACCAACACACATAAAAAAACAAAAAGTTATTACTTGATCAATCCTTACAAACATTAATATCCAATTTATGTTTTAAAGTATTTTTTATATTTTATTGTAAGTATGTTATTAAGATTGAACATTTGAAATTATAAGACTACATAAAGATAGGACTAAAAGCACATTGTAATAATTGAAGATACTATTATAAAAATTGTACTATTTGAAGATAATATGCTTGTCTCATGTAAAAATAAAAAAGCGTATCAAAACATAATTACAAACTTGGATAGAATATCCAATTTCAATGCCACCTCATTTGAATAAATGGAATTTGGAGGAAAATTATGGCATGCCACGTCCACAATATTATGATACGATATTACAAATACTATTGAATGCACCAAAATCTCAAAATACTCCAACAAATATTTAAAAAAAAGTAAAAATAAATGAAGATGTAAAACAATTTTAAAGATTGGCATGAAATTGATTTATATATATGATTTTATAATAATTAATGTTTGGAAATTTGTGAAATAATTAATTATAGAAAATAATTGTGAATAGATTTTTTTTTAAATAAAACTGAAATACGTGCCATATAAGATCAAACTTACAACTTTGTGGGTAGAAAACAGATGCTCTATCTATTGAGTTTTTTTTTTTTTTTTTTTTTTTTTAAGTACAAGTCAAGTTGAGGGAAGGCAAACAAATATTAAAAAAAAAAGTAAAAACAAAAATAAAATAAAGATGCAAACCAATTTTAAAAATTTGCATGAAATTGACTTACGTATCTTATTTTATGAAAACAGATCATCTATCCATTAAGTTTGTTAATAAATATCGATTTCAAACTTCAAATTCGTGGTCGTGAAATGAAAATGAATTAACACCAAATCAGACAATAAATAGTACTATAGACTCATACGATTCTATCGATTGAGTTACAATCAAATTACATGATTTATTTTAAAAATTGTTTCTATATTAACATTTCCAAAACCTTTGTATATTTTCAAAACCTTTGTATATTTCAATTGCTCTGTGACTGAAGCATTGCCATTGATATTTTCGCCGACGGCCGAAGAAGAGGGAGGAGGGGCGGGGTTTCGGTTTCTAGTTCGATGGCCGGCGGTTCAGGTGCGGCTAAAACAGTTACCTTAACTTGCGCCACCCGATGCTGCAAGCCTTCTAATCTCCAATATGTGTGTGTGTTTTTTTTAATCTTTCGTTTCAAGTTTTTCAGTAGTTGATTTGGTTCTTGAATGTTGATGGAATTAGATTGATTTTAGTTGCTTAGCCTGTGAATTAAGAATCAAGTGGAAGATAGTTACTGCCGTTGTTAGTTTATTGTTGTTCTTGTTTTTTACGGTTCTCGGGCGAAATCTGTATTAAGATACGCCTTGAACGCATTAATGTCATACGCATTCTGTAATAGGATTTAATGAAAATGCATATATAAACTCGAATTAAACCGTCCTTAATTAAACATTGTCTTCTCTTTGCCTGTGGACTAGCTAACACTGCGTTAGTGAACCACGTAAATTTCTGTGATGCTTTTCTTTTTCTTTTACATTTCTTTATCTTAGTATCTGTTGTTGATTGTCATTTTCATAACAATCTGAATCAGAGAATGATACGGAGAATACTGAAAGTAATAGTTTGGTGGTCTTTAGCTTGTGAGTTTGGTTGCATTGCCTATATGTTGATCCCTTAGGGCTCGTTTGATAACATTCTCGTTTCTTGTTTCTTGTTCCTATTTCTTATTTATTGAGAAACAGTCTTGTTTGATAACTGTTCCCGTTTCTTGTTCCAAAAAATACAAGAAACGTTTCTCAAATTATGTGAAAAAATGAGAAACTCTCAAAACTTGTTTCTCTTGTTCCGTTCTTTTTTTTTTTTTTTTTGAAACCCAGTATTGTTTTACTTTTATATTATGCGATCCAAAAAATTAACAATATTTGCCTGTGGTGTGATGGTTGTGGTGTCAATCCTTTTTTCCAGAATTTGACCAAGTCCATGGTTTAAATCCCAACTTTGTATTTTTTTTCAAATCATTTTTGCAATATTTATATTTTGCAATTTTTAATTCTTTTAATTTTGTATGGTTTTTTACCATTTTATTTTTTAGTTTTAAATTTTGTTATCTTTTATTGTTTATATTTTTAATGGAATTATGTATTTTTAATTTATGGGTTGATTTGAAAATTTGTTATATGTGTATTTATTTATTATTTAAGTTAATAATACACTCGGAATCGGTAAAAAATTTGGTATTATGAAAAATTTGTTCACTAAAATATACAATTGGCACTACCTTAATATTTTACACTCACAACATTTTTTAAACACATCATTTGTGACAAATAATTTATGTGAGAGATAGCATATTAAATTTATGGTTAGTTCTATATTAAGATTATTTTTTTTTAATTATAAAAGATTTAATTATATTAGAAAATGTAAACTTTCAATTGTCATATTTTAATGCATGTTATATTTGGTTAGAAGCCTAAATATATACATATATATATATATATGTATATAAACAAAAAGCAAGAAATAAGAAACAAGAAACAAGAAATAGTTATCAAACAAGTTTGTTTCTATTTTTTATATCTTTTAAGAAACAAGAATCAGAAACGGTTATCAAACATATTATTGTTTCTTATTCTCAAAAAATAAGAAACAAGAAATTAGAAACAAGAACTAAGAAACAAGAAACAGGAAACAGAAACGTTATCAAACGAGTCCTTAGGAGATTTTTGCCATTCCATTATAAGAGCTCTATTTCATAGTTGCCACCACATGATATTATGAAGTTGATTTTATTTTGTACAATGAGTTTTAGTTGCTTGGGAAGATTAAAACCAATGGGTAGTTTGAGGGCTTCTGTGTTAGTTCTTTCTGTAACTTTTTCTTCTTCTTAGGGGTAATTATTTATTATTGTTATAGTTTAAAACAAATGTGCTATGTTCTTAAAGCCCTACATTGAGAACTTTGGTTGGCAAGATGTTTGGTTGGGTTTTTATAATCTATGGGAAATGGTGATTTTGACAGTGTTCTCTTGTACCTTTTTCTGTAACAATTTTTGGGACACAAGCCTCAAATTAAATTAAAAGAACTTTCATAAAATCATGAAAATGTAAATCTTGGTCTGCAGAACAGTTTTGCTCAAGGATCGATCTTCTTCTACGATAGCTCCAGCAATTGAAGAAAGTTCAGCTTGATTGGAGTTTGAGCTTCGAACTCAAAGAGAGACCATTGATGTTTCTCTTCGCTCGTACCACGACCGCCTCTTTCCGCTCTTGCCTCCCCGCATTGCGTAGAAGTTTGTTTGAATTGAAGGACTATTGCAATGGCCATAAACTGCCTCATTCTTGGGGTTGGGCAAGAAGTTGGGAAGAGTTTACGCACACCTCATGAGAAAGACCGGCCCAATTTACGCACACCTCGACCACTCACATGAGAAAGACCGTTTGACCCTACAATATAAGCAACTTTGTAGGAAATTAATTTCTTGGTAGGTGGCCACGCCATGGATTGAACCCACAAAACACTGGAGCACTGTTTGCACATGAACCACAAAGCAAATAGGGGGTTTCTAGACCTCTATGAACCTTTCTTTCATTCTTTAATTGACAGTAAAATGATACGTAGGATGTCACTGGGTCAGTTTAGGTTGGTTTTAGGCCAAAATTAATGTCGAACCGACCTATTGGTTTTCTAAACGAACGCCGAGACATTTCCAAACTCACTGCCCTTCCTAAAGGGATAAAACCAAATTGGTAGAATAAATAGAATCTTATTCAAACTGAAATAACTAACTCGTTTCAACCATTTCGGTGGTCAAGTGGACTGGACATTGGAGAACCAAAAGATCATGGGTTCAATTTAAGTGGCCAAACCTAGAAATTAATTTCCTTTAGGTTTCCTTAACATTTAAATGTTGTAGGGTCTGGAGGATTGTTTCTTGAAAAAGTTGAAGTGTGCGATAAGCTGGCTCGAGCATTCATGGATATAAAAAAAAAGTAACTTGTTTCCTAACAAACCAACAAATACACTTGAAACCAACTGATGTCATCAGGTTGATTTGGTTTGGGTAATCGGAGCTTCGTTCCGATATACCCGAGGCACCACGGGTCCATCTCTAGACTGTGGCACTAGGATACTTCGGAAAGTATTCTAATTTAAATGATCTCTAGCGGCCTCGAACAGGGATCTCTTGAGAAAGCATGGTTTAGAGTCAATGACCTCAACCACTGGACTGCCTGAGGATGGTTGATTTGGTTCTAATGAAATGTAGAGAAAACATTGGTGTAACAGAAACTGGAGTTGAAGTTCTCACAGCTTTGGTTGCCAACATCTCCTAAGGTCTTTCCATGGCTGAGCTGATCATCAATTCACAAAGGCCACCACAAAATCATAGTCTTGAAGCTTGGAAACATAAACACAAATAATGTCATAGTAATGGAACTTTTTTTTTCTCTTTATTTTTGTTAGCTATTTTTAGTTATCACAAGGGTTGACCTACATAGACATCCTCTTTTCAATAGTTTATTTATCTAAGTGTCTACTTTATCGAAGTTTTGTTTTCAAATTTCATGCAAGATGTTAAAGTTGTGAAATTTTAATATTGGTTAATTTTCAACGGTCATCCTTACCAAATAAACTTTTAACTCTAAATCCTAAATCCAATATTTTGACAATGGTCTTTTTGTTCATTCGAATATTTGTCTGTAAATTTTCAGTAAAAAGACACATTCATTTTTTTAAATGAATCTTCGGAACACATTTCCAAGAACTTCACAGTACGCCGTGTTTTTCGATATTTAATTCTAAGTGTTCTATTTTCTTTCTTTAGAAATTGAGCAATTGCTAAGTGAAGTTGCTAGATTGCTGCTAACAAGATGATTATGCAAATTGGAAAAAAAAATTTAAGATACGTATAGCTTTAATATTAGGTAAAATATTTAATTTCAAAATATGCTAAAACACCGATCATGAATTTACTTTTAATTGGTGAGGAAACGACTTAGCAAGAATTCGAATTCCTGGGCTCTTGCTTTAATTCCATGTTGAATTATGTTAAATCACCAATTAGTCAAAAGCCTAAGTTGATAGGTTTGAAGTAAATTTAATTGTATTAACTAACAAAATATAAATCCAAAGTTAAAACTAGATTCCAACAACTAAAAATAGAGCGATACTTAGATAAGGATGGATAAATATTTTCATAGTTGAAACCACATATTTTTACTTTTGTGCATTTCTCTCACTACTTTAACATTTTTCTCTCCACCAATCAAAGCTAACTAAAAAAAAAAAAGAAAAAAGAAAGAAAGAAAGAAGTAAAAATATGTGGTGGGTACATATTTCCAATCCTAAAAATATAACTTCTCCAAAATTTAAAACGGTAATTCGAAGAAAAACAAATTTAGATAAAGAGTTGTCATTGCAGTACTGGCTGGCACAGTATGTAAGAGTCCAAAACGACGACCGGTAAAGGAAAGAGATATTTTACGATTGAGATATTGACAGAGACTTCGGTGCGGCACCAAACGACGTCGTCATATAAAATAAAAATTGAAATAAAAAGAATTTCCGTTGCCGGGACTTGAACCCGGGTCTCTCGGGTGAGAGCCGAGTATCCTAACCAACTAGACTACAACGGAATTTGATATCATTATGGTTTGTATATTTAAATAGTATAGAATATTTGGATTTGATATCAAAATTTTATGTTCGACCATTATTGGCATATTTTTTTAATGAAATTAAATCTTATATGATGTCACGTGTTTCTGAATCACATTAATCTCCTTTAATTTTAAAGGAAAAACTTTCCGCAGATTTCTTTTTTTTTTTTCTGACAATTCAAAGTTGGTTAAAATGAATCTTAAACTTGCCTAATGATAATTTATATAATTAAATACAAATACTTTGAATTGCCATTTTTATTTTTTAGTAAACTCATATCATGGCTAAATAAGTGATAAATTCAATCTAGAAAACTTCCATATTTTCCACCAAAACACAAGGAATAACTGCCATAGATCTTTCTTTTGATATAAAACCCAAAGTACGCGTCAAAATAGTTCGGATCCAACAATAATTGACACGTATCATAAATCTAGATATCATAAATTCAAATCCTTTTATAGCTAAGATAGTGTTGTTATACTGAAAAAACATCTTAAATCATAGATTCAAATTCACTTAATAAAATTCTTGGCCTAGTAAATTTAATTTTTCACTGCTCTTGAAACATGAATACAATGCATAATGCAAGCAGGAACCTCAATGGAGAAGAGGGGGAGAAAGAGATACAGGGCTAAAAGTTCTTTCACCATAAAACCAACAGCAGGACAGAAACATGGCAGCTCTATATATTACAACAAACAGAGAAAACCTATATTAAACAAATACATAAAATGCCTACATTCTTTTCGAAATCGATTGGCAACCTGCTAAACATGTTTGTTTATTCAGCAACCTTGACGCCCGAGAGATAAACTCGACTCTGAATTATCGTTCCTCCGATTAGGAACCCCGGCATGACCATCAAGCCAACTTTCGGTTTCGGGTCGTTTTCATCTATGATCAAATTCTTGACCACACTATCCATATATACCTCTGAGAATTCATTCCCTTTTTTAACCTGGAATACCTTTACACTGGGATCAAAAGAGTAAGCCAACCTGTGTAGAAGCCATATTGCCTTTGCCAATTTAAGGAAAACCTGGTAGAAAGGTGTTCTTGGATGTCCACCCCCTGCTACATGGTTTCTTTGATCTAAATTTCCAAAAAATGAGGCCTCCATTTTTGGGTGAACAACTAGTAGGTATTTGCTCCTGCAAAATTTACCAAAAATGGAATCTGGATTTTGGCCTAGCATGTCTAATGGATCCATGTCCTTCAATGAAAGGAATTCTCGGAAGAAATCCTCTTTTGTCGGTGCGAGATCGTCCACTTTGATTGAGAAACTTTCATGCTGAAAGCCACAGAACATTCTCTGGCATATGTGTGACTCGAATGCATATTTCTTGTGAGCTCTTCTTGCGTAGGCGACGTTGGATTCGACCGAGTTAGCAGCAGCATCAAGGTCCCAGCCAGCTGCTTTCATCATGTTAATCAATGGCTTGGAGAAATCATGAATGGCCTTAAAAGCGCTTTCCACAACTGAGATAAAAAGATCAGGGGTCAAGTCCACGGGAGAAATTCCATTTTCATCTGCAAAAGTTTCGGATTCTTTCATTGATAGTCCTCGAAGCTTGAGGTTCTTTTCCAGTTTTATCTTCTTCTGGTTTGCCTCTTCAATCTGCTGCTGCAACTGATTAATCTCAGAATCTTTGTTTTGAATTTCGGACTGAAATTTCTTGACCATAACCTCATAGGTTTTTAGAAGACTTTGTTGTTCTTGAATCTCTGCAGCTAGGCGCGAGTCTTGTGGCGAAACACATACTGGTTTGGGGTTGTTTTCTCGGTAAAAGTGTTTGAGCTCGGATAGTTTCTTCAGCTCAGAAATTACAAGTTTATCGGCTGCTTGAATTTTTTCAGGATCATAGGGTGTATGAGCACCTTGAAGCTGGATATAAGCAGTCTTAAGGAGAGAAATGTTGGCAAAAAGCTTCGATATAAGGGCATCCATGGCTTCGGGTTTCTGGTTCATGGCCTCTTCCATTGGATGTGGGTGAACCTTCTGGCTATTGCTCTCGTGGAGTTGGTTATCTTTAGCTCCAGTCAATAGCATAGCTACTTCTGAAAATGGGAATACAATAAACTTCCTTCAAATAGAGCACCAATATCATCCACCTGCAATCTCCAAAGCAGTGTGTATGACATCTACTGGGAATTAACAGGGAGGTCCAAAATGAACATAAGAATGCTTGCTTTTTTTTCTGGAGGTGTAGATGAAAAATAAATTTGTATCCACACAATGACAGAGTCACAGAAGTACTTCAAGCAAAAAATAAAAATATTTTATCCATTCTTGAAAATGGCTCAAAAACCATGCAGTCTAGATTTAATGCATAAATATACTAAACCATACATTAAGGTTTCATAAGTTGTCAGGTCTATTAGTAAACCACCAGTTCTTATGCCTACTAGTCTATACAATGAGTTTTTTTAGCAACGTTCACTTGATAATTTTCAGGTTCATAATGGGATCGTAAAACCAATAGCACGTCATAAAACACCTCCCTCAGCTGCCTCAGACCTGATGATTAATCTTTTAACATAATACGAAAACTAGCAGAAATATTGGAAAGAAAAGAATGACACAATCTTCCTACCTATGGAATTGGCATCATTAAGGTACTCCGGCAAACACAATAAGCTTCCACCTGCATACCAAGAGGAAGGAAATCAATTTATCAGGAAGAAGCAGAGTCAATATCTGATTTTTATGTGAAAATCTGAATGCATTTATGGTGAGTTCCAGATCAAACATTATATTCGAGCATAACTGAATTTCCTTAGAAAGCCTGTCGATCAGGGTAGAAAAAGTGTTTAGTCAAACGTGCCACCAACCTCATGATGTTGATTAGGAAATGATGTTATGGGACTACCTAAATAACATATGACATATCTTCATTTAATTTCTTTTGTATGGCAGTGGCTGTGTATGAGTGTGTGGTAGGGGGTCTTCCACATATGGAAATTGCTAAAAATGATAAAGTTCTCTGGAAACAAAAAATAGGGAAAAGAAACCAATGACAAAGAAAAAACCCAACAAGAAGCATCATTAGCAAAAACTAGCCACGTTAACATCAATAGGTTGGTTCCTTGCTACATTAAGACCAATATGCTTAGTCTTTAGACTCATAAAAAAGACATACCCCTAGACTTTTAAATAATTCATCGAAGGATCAAAAGTAAATTCTAGTACAGATTAAAATAATAGCTCGATCATCCATCACACAAATTCCTTTGCAAGTATACAAAATTAAACGTGTAGAAAATTAGCACAATTGTTGTATTATCCTAGTGTCCCCAAGGGGTGGCGTGGTGGTCAAAGACTTGGGGTTTGAAGGTATTCTCCTCTCAAGGTCCTAGATTCCAGACTCACAAATGACATTAACTTGTAGACACCTCTCATGTCTCCATTCCTTCGATGTCTCCCGGTGCCTGGCCTAGGGGCGGGCATAATTACCTTGGGTATAATGGGGCGAACCTCTGATTTTCCAGTTTCCAAAAAAAACACAAACAATTGTTGTAATGTCCCCTTGCCCTAATCAGCTCCCAAAAAATTTTACCTCATCTAAATAGAATTACAGAGCACAAATTCTTTTATAAGCGTAATAACGGCATATACATAGCCAATAATCTTGTACATAGAATAGATCTCTATGAGCCACGATATCTCCCGAGGGTAAAACAAATCTCAAACAAATATTTTCCATAATAAAAAACTTCCGCCTCCAACTAACATCTTTTGAGCTAAATTTCTAGCTCAAATCCTAACTAGTTCATTAGCCCAGCAGAGCCTAAAAAACAACAAAATTCAACATATCCAACGATTTCAAAACCCTAAATCTCGACAGACAGCTCAATCAAACTACGTACATTCAAACAAATCAAAGAAAACCAATCTATAAATCAAAAAACAACAAAAATTCCAGTTCCCAATCGATCATACACAAACAAACCAAAAAATAGCATAGCCACCAAAATCTTACGAGTACCAAATCCAAACTAGCTCATTAGTCAAGAAGAGCCTAAAAAACAACAAAATTCAACATATGCAACGATTTCAAAACCCTAAATCTCGGCAAAACAGCTCAATCAAACTACGTAGAGTCAAACACATCAAAGAAAACCAAACTAGAAATAAAAAAGAAACTCCATTCAACGATTATCCATGAGATTTACGACATCTAGAGAGTAAAGAAAAGGAGCCTTACGGAGGTTGCAGTGGCCGGAAAGTCGCCGGAAAGTTGAGGAAAATGTGAAGAAAGTGGAAACGAGGAACCTCGCGCACGGTGAAGGGCCTCCCTTTCTGTGCCCTTCCGCTGGATAAAAAAGGAAAAAAAATGAAACTATGAAGGGTAGTTTAGTCTTTTCGTTATGTCTTCTTTTCGAGTCTTTCTAAAGATTCTCTTTCCACTCATTACGCGTCATAATTTCATAAAATTATTTCAAAAGAATTAGTATGTTTTTTATTGCTTTTTTAATTTAATTGTTTGTTTGTCCATGATTTTTTTTTTATTGACAACAAAAATTGAAAAATTCCAACTTATAACTCGAGGATTATAGTATCGAACATAATAATATTACACTAGCTCGACAATATTACTTTAATTACCATTCAACATAAAAAACAAAAATTTGGACTTTATATTTACTTCAACTCATTGTTCGTGTGATTTCTTAGAAATTAGGTATTTTAATTGTTAATTCAATTTAATTAATTTAATTATAATAATTATTTTATAGCAAGTAATTAATTACTAAAATAAATTAATTATTATCTTCATAATAATTTTTATTTATATTTAATAATTATTGGGATTTGTGTCGGGACACAATTGCTTGTGTGCTTGTTGGTCGAATTTAGGAAGATAAATATTTCCTAATTATTCTTCAAAAAAATTATATTCAAACAAATTTTTATAATTATTCAAAACAATGCTCATTTATACTACTAAAAATAATTATTTATTTTTAATCATTAATTTATAATTAATCAAAATAATTTCTCATTTTTAATTATTCAGTTCTGATTTTTTAAAATAACTAATTTTTAATATTTTTTTTATAACTATTAAAAATAACAACAAATATATATTTAAATAAATTATTGCATCTAACTCTTCTAAATAATAACTTACTTTAAATGTACGTATAAATAAATTATTATATTTAACTTCTCTAAAAAAAAATCGTATCAAAATAAATTTTTTATTATTTGTTAGTTAACGTCTTTTAATTACTATTTTAGTCTTATCGAGAGCAAAATTTTTTTATTTCCAACTTGATCCTTTCAATTTCATTCTCGAAATTATTCATCATTATTACCACATGCTTTTCTTACTTTTTTAGCTTTCTTTACAACATGCTTTCTTGCTCATATATTTTTAATTCAACTATATTTTTGTCGGTAAATTTAAATCGCTTATTAATTATAATTGTGTCAAGAGTTTTCATTATTTTATTCTCGTTACATATCGATGGTTTAAATAACAACCAAATCTCAATACTCAAAAGGAAAAAGTTGTAACATTCAATTTCAACCATAAGAAATAAGGCGTATTTCTTTTTTAAATACAAGGTGCGAAATTTAAACCTACAAATTTAGACAAAAATATCATTATTTTAACCAATAAATTATGCTCAAACTATTATCTTTTTTTGCACCAATTAAAATTAGATTCTCTATGTTAGGATCATAACTCAATTTATGTAAGAATATATTCTAAATTCAATTCTTTTCACTCATATTATTATAGATTTATTCTTTCTTTTAGAAAATATAGATTCATACTATTTTTCCTTTTGTTGAGTTCAACGTTACCGAGTGAAGATTATATGACTAAATTATTGTGGAGCGACTTAGTTGCTAAGAGGATATTGATGAACTAAGGAGTAACATCGATTTTTAGGAATGAACTCGTGACCTTTATTGTTTAATTTCACTTAGTTATCATAACTTTTTAATAGATAACAAAATTTTATATTATCGATGAACGCTTTTTACATTCCAAAAAGAGCATAACTCCAACACCAACATGTATAAATGAATAACTATGTTATAATTTGAATATTCCTCCTCAATATTGTTTTTTTAAAAAAGATTAAAATAATTAAGGTGAGGTTTCGAATCAAGATTTGTTGATCATTGAATGTCGTTGTTGGCTCGTCTTCAACATTGTTGAATATAATTTATTAATCTCAAGAGTCTAAATAACCTAATTTAAAAACCTAAAAAAAAGAAAAAATGAAGTTGATTGAGAGATGAATAAAAAGAAAGGAAGCTATTTGGGTGTTCCAATGGATTAAGAAAGAATCTGTATTGATTTTGTTTTAGGGCCACGAAGGAAAGAATCGACAGCCATGGCGGGAATTGATTGCTTCATTTTCAAACCCAAAACAAAAAAACTCAATATTCATTCATTCATAAATAAAATCTTCTACTTATCATGTCCTTTCTAACATGGTCGATCACCTCCTTTTTTATACCATCACGAGTTAGTCCAATGGCCGTGTCAAGACTTTTTATGAAATGGAGGTTGGGTTATTATAGCCCAATTCATGTTTGACTCAATAACTGGTAGGTTAGTCCAAATAGCAACCACTGCCACACTCCCTCTCATACGACTTGTAATAACCTGTTTTTTAATATTCATGACTACTCATGTTAATTTGTCGCACCCCGACAAATATCATGAGATATGCCGCCTTAATCTATAATATTTGGATATAAAGAAAGTCTATAGGAAATTAATTTCTAAATAAGTAGTCACCATGAATTGATTCATCACATCTTAGCTCTCTAAGACTCTTTTGACCACTAAATCACTATTTTATGAGTAATAATAACTTGCATTATAAACACAAATTATCATAACCTTTTCATATAACTTACATCTCAAACACTATTTAAAATAACTCACTGTTTATATTCACCTTCCGCTTATAATAATTCAATCCGTACTCCAAATGTATAAGAGTAAAATTTCATTGACAATCAAATGTTGTAGAATCAAATTGAGAATAGTTGAAGTAAACTTTTTTTAGTTGAACTACACTTACAGACACAACATAGATATCAAATGAGTATCTTACCTTAGTTTATTTGCACTTCCACTATTCTCAAGAAGCAATCACTAGGTAGGTAACCACAATCAATTAAACTCATAGACTTTATGATTTAAAAGATCAATCTATAATGGTTCATTTACCTACTGATTTATCTCAATGAATATCGATTTTGTAAAGTATCATATAAATTTTCTTTTGGCATCTATTTCATAATGGTTACAACAATTTTATCTCCACGCATAGAGTGAGCCAAAATCCTTCTCTTTCTCGATTTTCATGTTTCCAAACCATCCTATTTCTGGGTTGAATTTCGGCTGATTGTTCATCAATCCTATGATCAATCCAAATGAATTTTCCTCGGATTAAGTTAGAACAAGTAGGTTCTAATTTTTATTGTTTTTTTTTTTAAATAACGGTAACTACGCCCGTCTCTAGACCAGACACCGGAGACATCGAAGGAGTATTGTCACATGGAAGACTCGAACTCAAGACCTTGAAGGGAGCATACCCTCAAAGCCCAAGTTTTCAACTACTGCGTCATCACTTGGGAATAAGTTTTATCCAAAAAATCGGACAAAAATTGCTGAAATGATGGACGAAGCCGTCCACTATAGAAACTTGTAATGGAATTTTGTTTGGGGTGGATGGAAAATTAGAGCTTGCAGTAGAATACAAGCGAATACGTAATAATGAGTTTTGAAGGGGGCAGTTATCATCAAAAGAATTATACGCAATCAGTAGAGAAATAATGATGGGCTTCCTTGACTTGAAATGTTGCAACTTACGACAGGTTTTTATAACATAACACATGCAAGGGAAAGTGGAGTAAATATGTTCCAACTTCTAAGGAAAGGATGTGTGTAATAAGTTTGTACATGAGAAGGAAACTCAACCATCATGGATTGAGAGTCTTGGAAATCTAAGAAGTTACAGGTTCAATTCATGGTGACCACCTACTATACAATAACTATTTTTTATGAGTTTCATGCACATTCAAATGTTGTACGGGTGCCAAGCGATATGTCTAGTGAGTCTGAGAATAGTCGAGATGTACGTAAACTGATCCAGACACTCACAAATATCAGAGAGAGAGAGAATGATACTCACTCACGTTGGTGGAAGACAAGAATCTACAATAAAACGAAGCAGCTTCATCAATCTAAAATACCTGACCAAGTGATTGCCAACATTGAATACTATTTATGTTATTACATCATAATATACTCATTCTAAGCTAGGACAATGGGTCTATTTACTATCTGCAGAAGCAGTTAGCTGTACTATCTAATGAAGCAATTTGCTTTCCCTTTTATGCAATGACTCTGCTTATGACTTGTGAGGACGAAAGTCTCTGTCTTGTTAAGGCTTTGAAATATTAGACAGCGATAGAAAATAACCTTGCAGTTAAGCATCCTCGGTCGGCCCCGGATATGCTGGAAGGCTCATTATTCTCTTGTCCAAGACAGGTCCTCCCACAGTGAAATGATATAGGCTCTGGAAGTTCGATCCTCTCAACCCAAGTGTTTCGTGCACTGCAAAGCAAAACAAATGGAGGAAGAATTGAGAAATGACCTATACTTCAATTTTCAAGGGTATTCATCACATTTACATATGTATCTATGTGTTTGAATGGCCGAAGATAATTTTTTTTATATCCGTGAGTGTTAGGATCAGTTTAAGCACACTATTGTCATGAGACGAATTGGCTAATCCTACGACATTTTGATGTCAAAGAAACTCGTAGAAAATTAATTTCTAATTGCCTAGGATTGAGTCGTAATCTCTTAGACCTCAAGACAATGACCGAAGATGATGAAAATTACTACCTATAAATCTAATCAATTTCTCTCGGTCAGTTGTCGACTGAAAGTCTTAGAACCAATGCACTACCCGAACTTTTTCGATGAAACTAACATGAAATTTGTCATTTTAGCTTTGGGTTTGAAATTAAATGTTTCATGTTTTTCCTAATGTCGGTTCACGCTTGCCACCTACCATCTCAATTCCAGCCCTTGACTTCATAGCATATATGACTATATCCATGGCTGTCATTTAGGTGCCAAAATGTTTTGCCTTTTGGAATATTATTACTAGAAAAATTGAAACTACAATCAAAGTGAAGCAGAAAAGAATCTTCCACTCCCAACAATGTAGTTTATTCATCTCAATTGAAGATTTCTAGGCCACCACAAGTTTAGCTCTAATCTATGGTATATGGCATCTTGAGATAAATAGAGATAAGATAAGGAAAGGAACATGTTTTGAGTTTTTCTCACCCCTCCATCCTGTTATTGTTCTTCCTCAGATTCCATTCTTTTCCCCTTTTTATTTGTTTTTATCCCCCCAAGAAATAAAGATTCCTTCAACTATTTGTTACTGTACACATTTATTTCCCGATTTAAAAATTGTATGGTAAAGATAAATTTCTGCAGATCAATAGAATCTACAACATTTAGATCTTACCAGGATCATCAAAGAAGCAACCAATTCCGGTTGCGGATATATCAACAGCATGAGATTCAAGGTACAACACCTGCCCAAGAACTCCAGTCTCCCAAAAGAGTCGAGGATACATATAAACGCCTTTTTCCCGCAATGTAGGCTCATAATGAGCAACCATTCCCAGGCTGAAACAACCATCACCGGCAATATCCTGTATGGAAAAGAAACCATATACAGCTTAACTATAAAGACAAACTTGAAATTTTCCTTTTTTCAAAACTGCAAATTTGTCTGTAGTTGGCAATTGTCCATTTATCTACAGTCTACACAACACACTAGCGTGCGTGACAATGTTATATCAGATTAGCAGAAAATGTTAAGAGCAGTTGCTCAGCGGCATTAGTATATACCCAATGACCTCGAGGTCTTGGGTTCGAATCCCCCCACCCTCAATTGTTATAGTTTAAAAAAAAGATTAGCAGAAAATGTTCCAAGACAAACGATCTTTTGTAGATTATCTGCAGAATAACATGAAACCAAAACAAGCCACGAGAAGAATCACGACAATTTAGTTGCGTTGTTGAGATGAAAATATAAAATATCAAGTTTCTGATGCCGCGTCAAAAACCATAACTGATACCATTTGGAATTGCAATATTCCATACTATAGATGAGTCTTTTGAACTTTATAATCAAATGGGACAAAGTAGAGCATCGGTTTGTTGGTGATGTGAGTGCTGTATTTCCTTAAGGCTTTCAAGTCATTGTTTCGACAAACGAGTATAAGTATAACTTTATGATCAAACGGGTCTAACATCTCAATATTGCATAGCCTAGATAGTGCTGCTTTGAGTGTTCATGAGTAAAATTTTAGTTTGATTATCAGCTTATTCAGATATGTTCTAGCAAATCTAGCCATTGACCCAACACGAGAATCATCATCTCCTGCGAATTTGATAGTTTCTCTTTTCTTTGTGTTAGGTGTAGCTTTAAATCTGTGCCCATTCCCCTGCTAAATTAAGCTTTTTAGGGGGCCATCAGCACTCTTACAATATGGCTGGACAATCTTTAAAATCTTGATGGTTGTTTACTTTAGGTGTTAAAAATGCATCACTTCACAAAAAAAAACTAGCAATAAAAAACACCAAATCAACAGATAGAAGTACAGTTAAACCAACCTGATGGCATGACAATCGCTTGGAAAGTGCCTGATAATCACCTCGGTGTAGTTCGTACAGAGGGAGATCACTGGGACAGCCATCAGGTTTCACCCACTTAAAATCTGGATTAGTAACTCTCTTCAGCTCATCAAAATGATCTTCATTTCTCACCAAAAAGTACAGACCCTGTGGCAACCCCACCACCCTGTGAACGAACAAAGCAGCATGAATTTTGGCTTCCCATGGCAGAGCACGAAACGGCAATGCCAATCCTCTCCTTTGCTTCTCCCCTCCTCGAGAACCTGAAGGCACACAATGTAAGAGAATCTGAAAAAATGTATCTCTCGCCATTGTTGTAACGCCATCCATGTCGACCGCGCTCCTGCGCTTCCTCACAACTTCCCTCGCCGTAAAATCCTTGTATGGACGTTCACCAATAACCCCACTGCTCTGAAATGGACCAACTAAATATCTACTTTCACTTGTTAATGGCTTCTCTACAGCCATGGCTGTTCTATAAATCACGTCCCAACATATGTGCTGTTTGCTGAGCAAATTAGGCTCTCCTTTCCAGTCTAACTCTGCAAATTCCAGTATAGAAGAACTCAATTCCTCATAATTCAAGGAAAAATCAGCAGTCCCATAAGGAAAAACAGCAAGCACACAATCAGGATGCTCAAATTCAAGCACAGGAAACGATCCCTTCACCGGCCGCGACGGTATCTCAAACTCAGGGAATGTATGTAGCCCCATAAGCTTCTTCAACTCAGCATATCCCAATCCATCAAGAACCTTCACATCCCAACCCAGTCCTGCAGCCGCCATGGAAACCGCAGCAATGGCATGGCCAACATCGTGATTACAATACCGAAACGCTCGTTCGCCATACTTCCAAGCCTCCCGCCAGAAAATCGACGACAACCCAACAAGAAAACAGTTCTCAGGAAAGTAATTTTCAAAAAACCCAGATGGAATTTTCGCTCGAATCTCCAACGAATGCTCTTTAGGAGCATAATGCGCCACAAACCCATAATCCGCAAGGGAATTAATACACGGAGCAATCAAATACGCTTCAGTGGGATGCAAATTCCCACTACTGGGATTAACTCTAAGCGACCAAGTCGAAACCCCAGTTGATTTCCAAGCAGAAAGCGCCAAAGAATCGTAAAACAGCTGAGAAATCGTACCTGTTATGAAAATAGTAATCAACCATCCATGGAAAACAATCAAGAACACCATAATTAATTAAGTGGTTCACTAAAAGTGAGTTAGCTAATTTTAGAGGATAAATTACAAAATGCCCATCACCATGGCTAAGCCCAAATCCTATTTCATTTAGGCTACAGAGGCATTGCCCCAAGAACCCACCATGGTCCTCGCTGACCGGACAGCGAGCCCCGACTAAGTAATCGTACGGCATCAAACTATTCAAGGCATATCTCAACGGTACCTTCCGAGACGGGTTTCGGCGAAGGAAGCGACACGAATAGAGAATCATAGAGAGGAGCTTGATCATCAGATTCGGCGGATTTGTTGAGATTGGGGAGATGGGAAAGGGGGATAATGGGGGCAGAGATGTAGCGGCGAAAGGGGTTTGGCTGATTGGCCCAATCGAGCCCATGGGGGCCTCTGGCGTAGTTGGCGAAGCCGTGCTTGGTTTGGTCGTGGTATTTTAGAACTTGGGAGAGGTTTTGATCGAGAAGGTCGATTGGGGTTTTGGGAGTGGAGGAGGAGAAGGATTTGGGCATGGCGGATGAGGGGAGTTTGTGGGGTTTGACTGAAAGTGAGAGAAATGGAAGGGTTGAGGTTGAAGAAGAGGAAATGGAGAAAATGGCTATGGCGGGTGAGTTGCAGAAGAGGATGGAGAATCTTGGAGAAGGAAGCAATGAACGCATCCTTGTTCGCGGGCTAAAATTTGGCCATCTTTTTTTTTTTCCCGTAAATTAAAGCAATTTAGTTTCCATTTTTTTTAGTACATATTCGGAGAGGGGGACAAATATAGATTCTCGGGCTTGAACTTGTGACGCTGGTGTTGAACTGGTTTACAACTAAACACTAAAATCATTGCGCCACTGACCTATTCGGTTAGTCTCCATTCTTTATCAATCTTAAAGTTAGTTTTCGTTTTTTTAGTATAATTTGGACGAGTAGCCACAAGAGCACTATAATTATCGATTTTCGAAATCAAACTTTACGATATCGTATTTGATTTTCGCTAAACAATTAAAATTATCGATCAAATCTGTGACTACAATATTGAACTTGATTATTGCCAAACTATAAAATCAGGTCACCTATCTCTTTCGATCTTAAAATTAGTTGTAATTAGATAAAGAGTGGTTAGTTTGGAGATTTTAAAAAACACAAGTATAAATTGATTGACCTATTATTTTTCTAAATAACTATATTTCAGAAGTGAAATATTTAATAGCCTCATATTTGTTTCGATAATCTTTTGGTTATTTTGTGAAACATTAAGTCAATATCTATTCTCTAGTTGGTATGCATATTGAGATATAATTGTTGTTGACTCGTTTTTTTGAGAAAAACTTACCTAAACGTTGTGTAGGTAAACCCAATTTATATATATATATATATATATACGTGGCAAATTTAGAGCCACACAAAATAAATTTTTAAACAAAAAATGCATTTATGTGGCACCAATTGTGCCACATGTGTTTAAGTTTTTCTCCATTTTTTTATGCATTATACAGTACTTTTGGAAAATTAGATAAAATTTAGGGGTTGGGAGAGGTGGAAAGAGGAAATTATTCAACTCCATGTTTGTTTTTTTATACAAAACAACCTCTCTCAATTTTGTTTAACTCCTCTTCACATCCCATCAACTCAAACTTTGTTACGACAAAAATTAGTGTAAAATAATAATATAAAGTTTATCTATTAAACACCAATTCTCCAAAAAAAAACCCAAACATCTATTTTCAAACATACAAATCCTAAAAAAAATCTAACATATCTTCTTCAAAACTTCAATTCTCAAATAAATGTTTAATCATTTCAAATCACTCCATCTTTTTCTTTCTCTCTTCTCTCACACTCTAAAATCAAATCACCTCCTTAGATTTTGAGCAAACACATAATTTGACATGATATAATCAAAGAAATAGCTAAATTGACATAAAGTATTTGTTAACGAATAAGCGGTTATAAATTAAAAATTTTCATTTCCAATTGTTGCACTAAGAACAAAGGCATGATGTATGAACAAGTGACTAAATTCAATTCCACCAATTTATTTGATGTTATGCTTTAAAAAAAAAAAAAACTAAGCTTGTAATTTGAAATTTTCAAAAATTAAATGATTAAGAGATAAATTCATATGAACTTATTATGTATTTTTAAATGATCTAATAAATATAGGTTAATTTATTGGTTCTCATTCGCACAAATTAAAAAAAAAGAATTAGAATACGTAATCTTATGATTATTAGATTAGAGAAGATATGTGTATCTATGATATACTTAGTCATAAAAATGAAGTGCTAAGATGATATTAAGTATTTTTAACGCCTATAATTCAAAACTTGTAATTTTGGCTCTGTAAAAAAAAAAAAAACTTATAATGCTGGTGGACTAAAATTGTAATTATTTGTGTGACTAAGCTTTTAATTTGAACTTTATAACTTGAAAATTGTATCCATCTTTTATATTTCAGATTTTGAGCATCGTTGCTGTTCGCTCCGCGGGAATGGCGCTTTCTTCGTCACTGTCCCGCTTAAACCTAATCCCTAAACCATCGTTGAATTCTCTGAGAGCATTGAATTTCCACAAGCTATTACGAATCGATTGGATTCGATCAGGTCCGTCATCGAACGCTTCATCTGCTCGATTTTCCGCTTTGAAAATGATGAGCTCTGCAGGATTCAACACTCGAATTCCCAGCCTGCAAGACGATTTGATTGTTCTTGGCATCGAAACGAGCTGCGACGATACTGCGGCCGCCATTGTAAGCTAGCACGACCTTGCTCTACTTCGCGTGGCTTTGGATCGAATGTTTTTACCGTTGTTGATGTTAATTCTGGGTTTGATTGATGGTTTTAGGTGAAGGGAAATGGCGAAATTCTTAGTCATGTTATAGCTTCTCAGGTATTTCTCTTTATAAAGTTAATACCAACAATTTTTCCTTTAGTGACAGGATTTCGCACGTTCGTTGTAACGAAAACGGAATAACAATCAAAGAGAACAGTAAAGAAAAAGTGTTTCACCGACAATGTATCAGCTGTGTCTATGAGAAGAGTAGAGTAGAGAATGGTTTTATTAAGGAGATACATAAAACACATAATGTCGACAAGAGGGGCTAGGGTTTGAAGATAGTTTATATAGTGCATTTTCATAAAATTATATTACTAAATATGACCCAAATGTATAAAATTACGAATATGAAAAAATAAACTTAATTACATATTTCATCTCTCGTCGACCGAGCTACGAGACCCCGACTAGAGTAAGTAATCGTGGGGTATCATAGTTCAAGCATATCTCAACATTTGTAATATTAGGTTTCATTATAAGGCAGTTTGGGTGGTTGAAGACTTGGGCTTTGGGGGTAGGCTCCCCCCTCAAGGTCTTGCGTTCGAGTCTTCCCTGCGATAGTACTCCTTTGATGTCTCCGGTGTGTGGCCTAGGGACGGGCGTGGTTACACTTGTTTCAAAAAAAATTATAAGGCAGTTTGGGGAAAGAGTTGCGAGTTTGTTGTTAAAACATGACGATTAATATATGTTCAGCTGGTTTGAAGAATGTACTTACCAGCTTCTGTGTTAATTGATGGTCTATTTAAAGTTATTATCTTGTAGAACAAGTTTGCTTAATTTTTTCATTGCCACATTAAGGCAGAGCTGCTCGCTCGTTATGGAGGCGTTGCTCCTAAAATGGCAGAAGAAGCGCATGCTCAAGTGATTGACAAGGTCATGATTGCAAGGCGTACTAAATAGTATAATTTCTGCATTTTCTTTGACTGTTCGCGTAATCCCTTTTTGTCTGTCAACTGCAGGTGGTGCAGGAAACAATGGAAAAGGCTAACTTAACAGAAAGGGATTTATCTGCAGTTGCTGTAACCATTGGTCCTGGGTTGAGCCTCTGTCTCCGTGGTAATTTTGCTGGCTTCCCCCCTTGAAGTTTAAGTCCTAAGTTGTACTTTGTCTATTATGTGCACATTTTTCTGCTGTGCAAAACCATCTCATCTCATTACTTTCACTGTTAAATGAAATATGTATGCTATAATTTTTTTGCAAGAAGAATGGTTTTGGAAACTTGCATCAATGATATGTCAACTGGGTTCTTAGGCTCATAGTTATAGAGCGAGGCAGCATTCACTAATCATTAAATGTACAGAATCATTTCAGCTTCTTGCTATCTTTAATTGTAGAAGTGAAAGTTTATCTTTAGTAGGAGATCCTTAGGAGCTATTCTCCATGCAATTGAAATGCAGTTGGTGTGCAGAAGGCACGGAAAATTGCTGGTAGCTTTCGTCTTCCAATTGTTGGGGTGCATCACATGGAGGCTCATGCTCTAGTAGCTAGGTATGCACAACAATATAGATTGGATATGGCTTCTCTCATATATGTTATTTTCAAAAAACGGTTATTTGGGTTGGTCTGTACTTTTGGCAAAATACTTTTCTGATTACAATATTCTTCTTTATTCTGTAGATTAGTTGAGCGAGATTTGCAATTTCCTTTCATGGCACTGCTCATTTCCGGTAAGAATTTATATTCTCCTAAGCATTCTCCATTCACATTTAGCCAGCATTCTTCCTTCATGTTCATTACATAGATGCAAATTGCGTTTTCATTTTCTGTGTATTTCTAGATGGGTAAATATTGAGAGGAGACAGAGTTTCGCATTTATGGGTCATGCACTTTTCAATTGCTCAATTTGGTTTCCCCATTTTTTAATCTCCAAGTCCGAATATTAGATGCAATGTAAGAGGTCAGCTTCTATTAATTTTTCAGGTTTAATTAATTTATTTATTGACAACTTTAGTTGAGCTCTCTGCCATTTACATCGCATTAATTATTCTCAGTACATAATTTGAATCATGTTAACAAATTTTGGGCAATAGAGTCCTGGATTCTGATCGTTGATTTTATCTATTCTTGGTTGAACTTTAGCCTGTCATGAATAGAACTGGTGCCACAACTTCAGATGATTCATGTAAGGTTATCTGGTGTCTCTACCATGAGTAGGATGATAGATAAGGGCAATGTATGATAAAGTACTATATTTTTAATCAAATGGGACTGAGAAAAAGGACAATTGCATCATTCTCATGATTGTAGAACTTTGTTCTTGTGATCATATCAGTTTATTCCTGCATTAGCTGCTCAATGAATAGTTAAATTTTCAGTCGTCGTGGAGGTGTCGCTAGGATCACTCAAAATGATTTTGGTTGTTTATGTTCATGCTTTTGACAAGGATTTGAATGTAAAATTTAAGTCTTCTGTTTATCAGGGGGACACAACTTACTTGTTCTTGCCCAAGATCTTGGCCAATATGTACAACTTGGAACAACAATAGACGATGCAATTGGGGAGGCCTATGACAAAACTGCCAAATGGCTTGGTCTTGATCTGAGGAGGAGTGGTGGACCGGCCATAGAGGAGCTTGCCAGAGAGGGAGATCCAGATTCAATCAAGTTCTCAGTAAGTCTTCAAACTCAACATGTTTTTTGCTGCATATGCACGTCTTCATTATAGAGTGATGCATAGACACGAGAAACTATTTGCAAGTATATATTTCTGTTTTTTTAGAGAAAATATATTTCTGTATTAGTGAGTGAGTATTTTAAGTTTTCAAACATTTCTTGCTTAAGACTCCAATGAAGCAACACAAAGATTGCAACTTCTCCTATGCGGGGCTGAAAACTCAAGTCAGGCTGGCTATTGAATCCAAAAACATGTATGTATCGATCTGGAATGATATTAATTGCATAGTTTTTTTCCCATTACTACACTTTTCTAGGATTACTGCGAATTGGGTTGATGATTATCTTTTCTGAGAAGCTTATTACAAAGAGTTTTCATGTGTTTAAAGTTTCCCTTTTGACATAAAGGGAGCAATAAACTCCTTTTCTCAGTCCTTTGATAAATGTACATGACGTGTGCAGTGACGCAAAAGTTCCTCTTTCTTCTGCAAGCAGCCAAGACAGAAGTTTGAGGGCCGATATTGCTGCCTCTTTTCAGGTATTCATTTGTCTCTATGGACTAATCTTATATCGTTACGCCAATTGATCCTTGTGTGAACTTTATTGCAGCGGGTTGCGGTGCTACATCTAGAGGAAAGGTGTGAACGAGCAATTGAATGGGCATTGAAGATTGAACCATCCATAAGACATTTGGTAAAATGAGCTGCAAAACTTCTGTTTATTCCCTTTTCATTATCCCAATTCATCTTGTATTCTGCCTATGCAGGTAGTCTCAGGAGGTGTTGCATCAAATAAATACGTCAGGGCTCAACTTACTGCGGTTGTCAGGAAGAAGGGCCTGCAGCTTGTTTGCCCTCCTCCCAGTCTCTGCACTGATAATGGTATAATTCATGTTCGTGTATCCTTTTCCTCAACTTATTGATAAAGCGCGATTCATGTCAATTAGAGTAATTTACAGTTTAAAACCAAAACCCGTGACGTCAAACTATTCATGTTCATGACTTCTTTTGTTTTTTGCTCCAAGTGTGTTTGTTGATGTGTTTATGAGAGATGAGTGCGAGTATCCTGGGTATGTAGTGGGGAAAACTAAGCCAATGGACTACTGGTGGGTGGCCCCAATTTCCCAGTTATAAAAAATGGGTTTATGGTAGAAATAAACTACTTGCATCAATAAAGTAGCTTGTTTTCGATTGCAAAAAAGTTGGCTTGCTTCATACATAACGACGGCTTTGTTGACCATTTCAAACACGATGTAGTATGCATATTTATTTCTCAACATATGACAAGGAGACCAATAACTTTTTGTTGTGTTGGACAAGGTGCAATGGTGGCTTGGACGGGCCTCGAGCATTATCGCGTTGGGAGATTTGATCCTCCGCCACCAGCTGATGAACCTGAAGACACTATGGTATGGTTCTAATCATCATCGGCAAATCCTTTGCCATTTAATTAAAAATGGGAACTAGTGATCTGGCCCCTTTTCTATTGGTAGAGCAGCTTCCACAACTCTAGTTAAGTTATGAGTGCATATATTTAATCCAAAATAACTATCATGGATGCAAAGTGGTCAAATAAGGACATTGTTTATCATAAAATGTTTAAAAAATCAATCGTTTCCACCTACCAAGGATTAATTTCCTACGATTTATCTTGACAACTTAATATAATTGGATCCAACAGTTGTTCTTAGAGAATAGTTGCAGTGTGCTGGGACAATATCATTATTTTGTTTTCTGGTCTTTTGGGTCCTTCTCGAGTTTATATTTTGATATTTTCCTCAGTACGACGTGCGACCTAGATGGCCATTGGGAGAAGAACACACCGAGGGGAAGAGCGTAGCTCGCACGCTAAGAACAGCCAGAGTCCATCCATCTCTTACGTCTATCATCCAAGCATCTTTACAGCAACAGTAGCTTCAGTTTCCAACCCCATTCGAAGGTATTTACGCATTCTTTTCCTGCTAATCTTCCCTGTTAACTTCACAGTCAACCAAACCAATAGAATCATAACTGAGCTCTGTGAATCTTCTGGGCTGTTGATTAGGTATTTCTGTTAAACTCTTTGGAGATTTTGGTGGGTTTCATGAGGTATGCCATCAATATGTTATGTTATTTATGTATTGATTCACTTGTATCTTACAAACAATATCATTTCTTATATTGATTATTTGTATCATATCACATTTTTAGATAAAAAAAAAAAAGAAAAAGAAAAAGAAAAGGATTAGCTGAAGTATCACAATACCTTTTAAGTATTGACTTACTTAAATCTAATATATCAACCATCATGGAGAGGCTCAAGTCGTCAAATAGAGCCTTGAAGTGCTTGGGGTGATGCATCAAACAATGATGGTCACCTACTTAGTAATTAATTTTTTACAAGTTTCTTTGACATTTAAATGTTGTAGGGTCAAACGGTATATCTTGTGACATTAGTCAAGGTGCGCGCAAGTTGGCCAGACAGTCACGGATATTAAACAAAAAAAAATCTAATGCATCCTAGGAAAATTAACATAATTCACTCGTCTCTATACATTAGTCCACGTTTTGTCACAAAATTATCCAATGAAGCTCTTATTTACATATTCGTCATTCTTTACTTTAATTTGAATAAGCTTATCAAAAGAAAATACATTTTTTCAATTATAATTTTGAATTGTATCTATGAAAAAGAATATTGCAAGTGAAAAGGCTACATTAGTTCAAGTCCACATTTTCATAGCCTTTATTTTCACGAGTACAATGTACACCACTTTCCACAGCATTGAATGAACTTGGGAAATGAAACAATCTAATGACAATAATTAATCTTAGGTCGACTAAAATGAACATTTTTTGTTTGCATTGTTGCAAAAATGAAGGATCTACAAAGTTCATGAAACTAAGTATCATGCAACCAATCAAAGTGATTAATATGATTAATGGTTCGGAAAGTTCAAATTCTGCGATGAGTTTACGACAATAAATCGAGGTAATGTCCATCTAATTCATGAAACTCAAGATTATGTAAATATGATAACTAGATGCACATTGGGTAATTTTCCAAATTCTACGACAAGTTCAAACGTACATCTAATCTATGAAAACAAAGATTATATAAAGAAACATATATGCCTCTTTACGAATAAGGAGTAAGTCCTTCTCAATACATATGTTGGAGCGCATTTGGTGCAAGAACTTTTTTTTTGTTAATATTATTGAAACAAAATTTTTGTGGTGCCTCATATACATTAAAGAGAACTTGTGCATGTATTTCTTTTGACAAATAGATGCCCTTAAGGTTAATCTCCATATTCTATGTTCTTTGCTCTAATGCCTTTTGACAAATTTTCCAAAAAAAAAAAAAAAAAAAAAAAAACCTTTTGACAAAGAAAGAAAGGTAAGTGAGAAAGTAAGCCATAATAAGAAAAACAGTCATTTTAATTACACACAATCCTTTCCTTACTAGAAAAAAAATACATTAAAATCAATAAAAAAAAGTGTTTCCATTTTTTCCATTTATCTTTTTTTTTTAAAAAGCTGTTAAATAGTCGAGGGAATTATGAAAGGCAGTGGATATCTTACCCACAGTCAACGGCCAAGATTCTGTCCACCCTTCCAATCCAACGCCCACCATTCATCTCTTACCTCCATTTTTGTGTAGTCCAGAACCTCAAAACCTCCATTCCCACACAAAATATAAACTCACAATCCCACACTCCATTGTTCTTCAATCCTCAACCAAATCCCACATCCATGGCTTCCACTTCCTCTCTAACTCTCTCCCAAGCTTTCCTCTCCCGCCATGGTTCAAATTCCTCCTCCGATCGAGTCCCCCTCCCAATCCCCACATTTTCCGGCCTCAAATCCACCAAACCGCCGCGCCTCGCCGTCCGCCGCCGCCACTCCCGCCGCTGCCAGCTCGTCAGAGCCGCCATCGCCGAGACCGTCGGCACCACAGCCGAAACTGCCCTCGTCGAGAAATCCATCAACACGATCCGATTCTTGGCGATTGATGCGGTGGAGAAGGCGAATTCCGGCCACCCTGGTTTGCCGATGGGGTGTGCTCCGATGGGGCACATTCTTTACGATGAGGTCATGAAGTATAACCCCAAGAACCCTTACTGGTTCAATCGGGACCGGTTCGTTTTGTCCGCTGGGCATGGCTGTATGTTGCAGTATGCTCTGCTTCATCTTGCTGGCTATGATAGTGTCAGGGTTGGTTTTCTGAGCTTTTTCTTTGTTTGGTTTTGAACTTGAATGGACTGAAATTCTAAGGCCTCTTTGATAACCATTGAAAATTAAGCCTCCAATGTTTTTAAAAATCAAACCAAAATTTGGAAGCTAAAAAATGGAAGTATATAAAAATTTGTTTTGGTTTTTGGAATTTTTGTTTAGATTCAATTACTTTAGAAAGGAAAGATGAAGCTCTTTGTAGAGAATTTGAGTGAAAACAAGTTTAAATTTAGAGAAAAAAAAAACCGAAAACCAAACCAAACAGTTATCAAAACACAGTGTTTAACGCCTTGATAACCATTTCGTTTTTAATTTTTTTAAATCATGTTTATTTGATAACCCATTTTATTTTCTGTTTGTTTTTTCCTATAAAAATGATAAAAAAAGCAATGAACCTGCAAATTTGGGATTTATTAGATCAAGAACATACTAAAATAGTTTTATTTTATTATATTAAATATTAAAAATAATAAAATTTGATTTTAAAAAAATAAAAAATAGTTATCAAACATAGTTTGTGTTTTTAAGAAACAAAAAACAAAAAACAGTTATCAACCATGTATGGTTTTTATTTTTTAAAACCAAAAACTTAAAATAACAAATCTGAAACAAAAAAAACAAAATGGTTACCAAACGGGTATAAGTCTATGGATTTGGTTTTCTAATTTTTCTTGATAGTTGGTGTCTCTAGCATTACCCTTTTTACTTTGAGTTTTGGTGATAACTTAGAATGGTTGGTTTTGTGGGGGTGGACAGTGATTTATCCTTTTGGAATTTAGCTTTGTTTCTGATTGACTAAAAGAATTGATCTATGTGATGAATTGGGTATTAGGAGGATGACTTGAAGAGCTTCCGTCAATGGGGAAGCCGAACCCCGGGACATCCAGAGAACTTTGAGACTCCTGGTGTTGAGGTCACAACTGGTAAGATTCTCGTCTTGAAACTTAATCGATCCATGTTCCAAGAGAGAACTTGGTATGTGTTGAATCAAGTTAAATCACCAATCAACCCAATAGCTTAAGTTGAAGCTTAAATTGACGGGTTGGAGTAAACTTAATTATATCTATCAATAGTATGCTCACTATGTAATGTGATTTGATTCTATTTTCTTAATGGCTTGCAGGTCCTCTTGGGCAGGGAATTGCAAATGCTGTTGGTCTGGCCCTTGCTGAGAAACACTTGGCTGCTCGCTTTAACAAGCCGGACAGTGAGATCGTCGACCATTACACGTAAGAGAATTTCTATTTTTCAGATGAGTAGCACCTACTTTGTTTTTGCTCAGAGCTATGTGTATATGTTCTACAGATATGTTATACTGGGAGATGGATGCCAAATGGAGGGAATTGCCAATGAGGCTTGTTCTTTGGCTGGTCACTGGGGACTAGGCAAGCTTATTGCCTTTTATGATGACAACCACATTTCAATTGATGGAGATACAGAGATTGCGTTCACCGAGAATGTCGACACTCGTTTCGAGGGTCTAGGATGGCATGTTATCTGGGTGAAGAATGGAAACACTGGTTATGATGAAATCCGTGCTGCAATTGAGGAGGCTAAAGCTGTTAAAGATAAGCCTACAATGATCAAGGTTCGGTATATCACCCATCTTTGAAATCAGAGAATCTTTTCTGCACTTAAATATAGAAATACAATACTATAAGTTCCTTGAAATGGTCATCTTAGATTTCAATTTTTGTAAGGAAGTTTCTGTACTTCTAATTATCATGCTCAAAGTTAGATTAAAAGAGTTCACTTCTAGGGTTGTTTTTGGTTGTTAGAAAGCTAGTACGTATTCTATTCATTTTTAGGTAACTATGAACAGTAATCTACTCCTAAAGGATCCTTTTTTTTTTTTGAGTTCCAACAAATTGGGGGCTGAGGAGGTTCAAACTCATAACCTTTTAATCGTAGGCACGCACTTATTTCTTTCACCGTCGTTGATTGAGTTTTCCCATACTCTCAGGTGACAACAACCATTGGTTATGGATCTCCAAACAAATCTAATTCATATAGTGTGCATGGTAGTGCACTTGGTGCAAAAGAAGTTGAGGCTACTAGGAGCAACCTTGGATGGCCATATGAACCTTTCCATGTGCCAGAGGATGTTCAGAAGTAAGGATGATTAGCTCTTTTCTTCTCATTTTTAATTAGTTTACATGGTAAGTTTTACTGATCAACATTGTCAATTATTTTTCAGGCACTGGAGTCGTCACACTCCTCAGGGTGCAGACTTCGAAGCGGAATGGAATGCTAAGTTTGCTGAATATGAGAAGAAGTACCCAGAGGAAGCCGCCGAGTTGAAGTCTGTCTTCACCGGTGAACTACCTGCAGGTTGGGAAGCTGCACTTCCGGTGAGTGGTCTCACATTCAACTGAGTTAGGCATATTTGATTACTTTTAGTTTCATATAACAACTAAGAAATGAACATTGAAAAATGTGGATGGATCTGGATAAGTATTCTAAATTTGTACTAAAATTGTACGATTTCACTTCACTTCGAAACTCTTAAAAGTTGTGCTAGACCAAGGCCTTTTTATCTGAATCTCATGATCAACTTGTTCTACTGCTAATTTTCATTTAAAATGTGTATTGATTATGAATTATCTTAAGGGCATTCTTCAATGAAACTTTGCAGAGATACACACCTGAGAATCCAGGTGATGCAACAAGAAATCTGTCTCAACAATGCCTAAATGCCCTTGCAAAAGTTCTTCCTGGTTTCCTTGGAGGCAGTGCTGACTTAGCATCATCCAACATGACCCTACTGAAAATGTATGGCGACTTCCAAAAGAACACTCCAGAAGAGCGCAATGTCAGGTTCGGTGTCCGGGAACATGGGATGGGTGCCATATGCAACGGGATTGCCCTTCACAGCCCCGGGTTTATCCCATACTGTGCCACATTCTTTGTTTTCACTGACTACATGAGAGGTGCTATGAGGATTTCTGCCTTGTCTGAAGCTGGTGTCATCTATGTCATGACTCACGATTCAATTGGGCTCGGAGAAGATGGTCCAACCCATCAGCCAATAGAGCACCTAGCCAGCTTTAGGGCAATGCCCAACATGTTGATGTTTAGGCCTGCTGATGGTAATGAGACTGCTGGTGCTTACAAAGTTGCAGTTGTCAACAGGAAGAGGCCTTCTATTTTGGCCCTTTCGCGGCAAAAGTTGCCTCAACTTCCCGGAACGTCAATTGAAGGAGTCGAGAAGGGTGGATACATTATTTCCGACAACTCATCAGGCAACAAGCCAGATGTTATCTTGATGGGAACTGGTTCTGAATTGGAGATTGCTGCCCAAGCGGGAGAGGAACTCAGGAAGGAAGGAAAAGCTGTTAGAGTTGTTTCCTTTGTCTCTTGGGAGCTTTATGAGGAGCAGTCAGATGCCTACAAGGAAAGTGTCTTGCCAGAAGCTGTATCGGCCAGAGTGAGCATTGAAGCCGCTTCAACCTTCGGGTGGGGGAAGATTGTTGGAAGCAAAGGGAAGTCGATTGGTATCGATCGATTTGGCGCAAGTGCACCAGCAGGAAAAATATACAAGGAGTACGGTATCACAGTAGAGGCTGTCGTAGCAGCTGCTCGGGAACTTAGCTAGGATCATTTTTATCAGTATCTTCAATGTATGGAAATCGGCATTCCGTAACACGAATTTCTTTATTATAATAAAGAAGAAAAGCTTGATTCCTTCTTGTTAAAAAAAAAAAAGAAAAAAAAAAAGAGTGAAGCTGAATCACATTCTCTGATGCTTAGGAATTCTGTTCACAGTAAATGTGGTCACAAATGAGAAACAGAGAGAGGCATTAATGTTTTTGAGTAAAAATGAAGTTTGCAACAGCTCCTGGACCTCTCTTTTCTGTATCTTCTATGCTCAATCTTAAGAGGTACTTCATCCTTTATTTATTCTTCAATCAAATTATTCTCATTTCCATTCTCTAAGCACTATAGTTCAAAATTTCTGGGACTTAATTGTTTCATTTGTACTGATTTTTCATCCAAAAATATGAATATGAAACTGATCATTGTTGCTCTACTAACAAAGTATACTTCTCCTCTGCTCCACCGATTCTCCTTGATATGTAAAGATATGTATCTTTATTGATATCGGTGAGTGTTTGGATAAGCTTATGCAAATATTGACTATTCTTATCGAATAATCTGTTAGACTTACAATATTTTAATACTAAGAAAATTTGTAGAAAATTAATTTTTAAGTACGCGATCATTATGGATTGAATGTATAACTCCTTCGATCTCTAAGACTCTCTTTGACCAGCAGACAAATCCATAATAGACCTTTTCTTTAGTTTGACAATGTAGGAATGATAGATTCAAACCTCTAACCTTTTGATCAACGATATATATTAACCGGCTAAGATACGTTCGGGTTGGTTGGTTGAGGGGGTGATTTTGTGGCCACTCAAGAAAACAAGTGGCTTGTGTGAGTTGTGTAAAGGATTGAATTGGATAATTGGGTATGGGTCCTCTTGAAATTGTTGTTATTTGAGGCAGCTTGACTTGGCCTATCTTTCCTGTCCCAAAAGTTCCTCCAAAGGACATTGGCTGTTGTTGTAACCATGTGGTTCTGATTGCTCTCTCATTAGGATATCCTACTTTGTGGCTATATTCAATGCTGTCAATTTGGGCAGATAGATCAAAATGAACTTTTATGATTGAAGTTATTGTGAATTTAAGTATATTCATAGGGCATATTCTTTGTTTTCATTTTATTTATGAGTTCGGAATGGCTTACGCGTACCTATACTTATAATATTCTACCTCAAGTATGGCTCAATTTGTGGTCTCTACATATGATTTTCTTTCTATGCCTCCCTCCCTACCAATATAATGCTTTACACTTTGTATATAATGTTTTGCTCATCAATTTTATTTAGACTTCAAAATTTACACTTTGTACATTTATTATCGAAATAAATTGTGAAAATATATTCGTGATGTAACATTAAACTGAGTTTATTATTTGGAGTGAACTTGACAACTGAAAAACTTGATGTAGAAATTTATCTACATGGAGTAATAAATAACTCAATTTATATGTATTCTCAAAAAAAAAAAAAAAAAAACTCAATTTATATGTTTACTCATACTCTCCTCGTCTTTTCAACTTAACATTATTTTAACTAAATCAAATTTTAAAAATTGAGAGAATGAAGGTGTGAGAGTCTAGAGAGATTGAAGGATCTAGAAAATTATATGCTTTATTTCTTGAACATTTGAAATAAGCTGAGAAAATTTGATTTATCCAATAAATATTAAGAACTAAAACTAGTAACTTAGTTGGTTATCAACTAGAAAATCTTGCCAATTTAATTTAATTTTTGCGTATTTAAATATATTTAAGTAAAATAACGCTTTTTTAGTAGTTAGATTCAAGTTTCTATTTTCTAAAATGAAACATTTTTATCTTTGATATTTTTATAATACTCAATTTTAATTCTTAGGATAGAAAAATCATTAGAAACATAATGCGATTATTTTCGTGTGATAAACTTAGCACAATTTATTTAATTTGTAAAATTAAAAAAGAAACTCAACAGACCCATGAACATTAAAATGGATGAAATTACTGAATAAAATGTTTAATTTTAAAATACATGACCAAATAATATCGGCATTTAAAATCTAAGTAATAAAATGTACTTTTCCCATGTATTTATGTGAAGAGTTTTACATCATTAAGAAATGCTTAATCAATGTACTTTAAAAAAAATTAATAATAAACAAAGAATATAATGAGAGTTTGTGAATAAGAGAAACTGTCGGCGCACTTTCTCGAGAACCTTGTTTTCGATGTGTCGAATGAAATATGAATGATGGTAATCACAATACTTGTCGGAATGGTAATCAATTGTCGTTCAGAAGCCTTTTATCCCACATCGGTCAGTTTTAATTCTTTAAAATGCTTTATAAACTAAAGAGTCCCAGTACTCATGCGTCCCCTCGGGGACATCCGATAAAATTGGAACGATACAGAGAAGATTAGCATGGCCCCTGCGCAAGGATGACACGCACAAATCGAGAAATGGTCCAAATTTTTTTCTTATTTTTACCCCTGAAATCTGATATGTATTTACGAATATGCCCCCGACCTCTGCTTTGCAATTTCAATTGTTCTTTACAGTTATACCCCTGTTCAGCTTCTTCATTGTACTTGTTAATATTTTTCTTTTATTCTCTTTCTAAATAACCTACTTTATTTTTCATTTATGTACCGTTAAATATAAAATAAAAAGAGAGAGAAAAAACAAATTAGACTAAAAAGTGCATGTTTGACAAAAATAAAACAAAATATTCCTTTTTTTTAGAATAAAAATATTCCATATTTAACATAAAAGTCCTAATAAGTAAATTAAATTATGTGTTATTAATTATTTATTCTTGTGGTTGCCATGGTGAACCTATCAAAATTTTACTTTGTGTTCATTCTCCAACATTTTAAGTATTTTACTTATGCAAATCAATTTTTTAATATCTAATTCTTATTTTCATCTTGGTTATTTCATAGTCAAATTTTCAATTCTTATTTTCATAGCCATCGAAAAAATTGATGACATATTTGTTTAATTGCTTAGTGGTAATTCAAGTGGTTACAAGTTCCATGTAAAACGATATTTTACTCTTATTTATTTTTATTCTTTTGGTAAGATTTGTGATTCTTTTTTTCTTTTTTTTTTTAATATTAAATAGTAATCTTATACAAACAAAGTTATATCTTAACAAAATTGAACATGCTATTTATCGTAACTATAATTTAGTAGGTGAAATAATTTTGTTAATTATTGAATGGGTTGATGCAATTGTTACATTGTTTGGTTGTAAACCAGTTTAACACCAACGTCACAAGTTCGATCCCGATAATCAGTATTTGTCTATCCTTATTCGATATATACTAAAAAAAAAGAAATGTTTTTATTCATTTTTTTTATTGTAAAAATATAATGGAATCCCCATGAGCTATCTTTTTGCTCAACTTTTAACAAAATCAAACATATTCTAACACATGACTACATTGTTCAGTAGTTATAAAACATCTACTACTTAACTTATCCTTCACATTGCCAAAAGGATGAAGTTGGTAAAAGGCA
This sequence comes from Sicyos edulis, assembly GCA_036507275.1. Taxonomy (NCBI): domain Eukaryota; kingdom Viridiplantae; phylum Streptophyta; class Magnoliopsida; order Cucurbitales; family Cucurbitaceae; genus Sicyos; species Sicyos edulis. The sequence goes on along the minus strand of CM071857.1, from coordinate 1,503,100 downwards.
CGTGCTTAAAAAATATGCTCTTTTTTAAATTTTGAGTTGAGAACTCGGTTGAATTTGATATAAAAAAAAAACTCCTTTGATCTATGAGTTTAAAAATGGTCAAATGGTATCTTAAGAATACAAGAGTAAAATTCCGTTTTTTAATTATTTTTTTTTTCTTTCATTTCTGCTAATAAGAAAAATAACTCAACTCATATAATATATACGACAAAAATATTATGAATTCGAATTTTCCATCATTTAATTAATTTTTTTTTCATTTTTACTTGATAAAATATTGTTTTCAATAAAAAGAAATCCTCAAATTACCAAAGAGATGAACCCAATTCTCAAATTACCAAAGAAAAAAAACTTAATTTTCAACTTAAAAACAATATTTAATTGAAATTTTACCAAATCTTATAAAGTAGGTTCCAAATAAGAAAAGCCCAAAATGCCAAACACCTTTCTCTTTCATGGAGTTGGTGAGAGAAATCTATTTAAACAATAAACACAATCCCTATTGCTGTATTATACAAATTCCCCCAACAACCACCGAGTTGACTCACCTTCAAGTCTAAAAAAACTTAAAAACAAGAGATTAAAATGATAAATTATTTTAATCATTTAAAAATTAGAATTTATGTCATAATTTGTTTGGATGATTTTTTTTTGTATATATAAGAATTATATGCAATAACACTCATTTAAATTGAGATTTTAAAAGAAAAGTTTTTTTTTTTAATGTATCTACTAGGATTCGGTCTTGAGACCAACTACATCAAATCAAATCAAACTAAATTTAAATTTGACGTGTTGGTCATTAAGCTACTCTGTCGTTTGGTATTTTAAAAGATAAGTTGTATGTTAGATTGTGTAAAAATGAAGAATTATTTTAAATGATAAAAAATGAAAAGTTATTTTAAATGGTTAAAATAAATGATTATTTTAATTTTTTTTAGTATTAAGTGGAAGAAGGAGACCAACAAACCATACAATTACTTTCATATAATATAAAAATTAAATATCAATTTTTGAATTCGAACTCATACCTTAAAATTAAAATGGATTAAAATGAAAATATTAAAAATGATTAATTATTTGTAATGGTTAGATGACTCACCCAACTCGTTTCCTTTATAGAACTACACTCAGCCGCCTGCCCTGTTCTTCGAAATTCGCCACTTTATTCATCAATTTGTGGTGGCTAAGTTTGGTAGGTGGAATTTACAATCCAAACCCATTTCCACCAACTCTTTTTCATACCTACCCGCCTGCCATTGCTTAACTTTGACCCATTTTCGAGCGATTTATATGCTTCAGACTGTGAAGAGAGGCGAAGAGATCGAGCAAAATGGCCCAAGTGAGCAAAATCTGCAATGGAGTTCGGACCCCTCAGATTCCTCGTGAAATCCCCAAATCTCAAAAACCCAATTCCTTGAATTTGCTCTCTGTGAGATCGCCGTTTGTGGGAGCTGCCCCTTTGAGGGGTTTGAAATTTGGCGGCGAAATGAGGGGAAATCCTGCCGGCGGTAGGGTTAGCGCCGTCGTTCCTCTTCGGGTTTCGGGTTCCGCCGCCGCCGCGACGGAGAAGGCTCCGACTGCGACGGAGATTGTGTTGCAACCCATCAAGGAGATCTCCGGTACTATCCATTTGCCTGGTTCTAAATCCCTTTCTAATCGGATTTTGCTTCTCGCTGCTCTCTCCGAGGTATGCAAGATCGTGTGATTTTTTTTTTCTGGGCTGCATTGAAATTTATGTATATTGGGTTTTATGTGATTCTTTGCGATCAATTAATTTGTGTGCGTTTGTTTGCTGGAACAACCATAACTTGATCAGATTCATCATCTATTATATTTTTAAATTCAAAACATTGGGAATGGGGGATTCAAACCCTTAACCGATGAACCGATGATTATCGGGTCATATATCATGTCATTTGAGTTAATCATAGTGGCCCGGTGGTTAAGAGAGTAATTGACCTCCTATGGATTTTCTTGACATTCAAATGTTGTAGGATCAAATCTTATGTCCTGTCACAGTAGTCGAGGTGTTCGTAAGCTGGCTTGGACAGTCACGAATATCAAAAAAATAATCATGCTAGTTGAGTTCAGCTCGTGTCGGCTTCATTATATTATATGAGGCAGAAAGAACATGAATTATGTGTTTCTAAACAAACGGAAGAACAAATGATTTGCCAAGCTAATGAAAATCCATTCAATTTTATTAGTTTGGTAGGTATTTAACACTTGTAGGTTAAAATCATGACTAAAAATTGAAATGAACAAGTGATCAAGAAATGTTGGCCATGGCAGGATGCAAATTATATATCACAATATGTACTTTCTAGTTTCTAGTAAATTTGCTTCTTCGTTGTGAACTATAAGAACTAACAGAACAAATCTTAAACATGCTGCTGAAGATTATTCAAAAGATGCTGTTAGACGAAACCATTTTTCATTCTTGAAATTGGATCAGCATAAGAATGGTTGTAATGGTAATATTTTTCCAGAGCTGTTTTGTTGAAAGATTTCATTTATAGCAAGGTATTTAGGATTTTTATTAGGGAGGGGGACATTAGTTATCTCTTATCAACTAAAATTGGTCACTACTGAATAACCCAAGAAAGTGAGCTTTCCGTTTATGTACATCTTTCGTTCATGGTGCGACTGTGCTAGTTTTGTGAGTTATATGGTTAACTACTAAGAAAGTCTTAACGGATATTTTACTGGTTGAATTCGGCATAGTTTCTGCTAGAATCTAGATGGGATTTTTCTTTTTCTTCCTTATTATTTTTCCCTTTCTAGATGAATTTTTACGGTAGTTTATTTGGTGAGCTTTTTATTTCTTTTCCCCCCTTGTGATTTAGCATTCAGTAACTTATGGTTGTTATCTCTTCTTAATTATTCAGGGAACAACAGTGGTAGACAATTTATTGAGTAGTGATGATATCCACTATATGCTTGGTGCATTGAAAACTCTTGGGCTCCACGTTGAAGAAGACGGTGCAAACAAACGAGCCATTGTTGGAGGCTCGGGTGGTCTCTTCCCTGTGGCTAAAGAATCAAGGGATGAAGAAGTTAAACTTTTCCTTGGAAATGCTGGAACAGCAATGCGCCCATTGGCAGCTGCTGTTACTGCTGCTGGTGGAAATTTAAGGTGACATTTTTGTTATCCTTGTGATTACTGCTGTCAGAAAAATTTTCATTTTTTTTGGGAAACCGGGAAATTGGAGCTTCGTGTTGGGTTGCAAACAAAGTATCCCACATTGGTTAGATGAGGGAAAGATCATGGGTATATAAGTGATGACAACCATCTCCATTGATATGAGGCCTTTTGGGGAAAGCCCAAAAACAAAGTCATGAGGGTCTAGGCCCAAAGTGGGCAAAATATCATATCAATGTGGAGATTATGGTAGGGTTGTAATCCTTATCACTTCGTTCTATTAGGGTAACTACGCCTATCCCTAGGCCCTGCACTGGGAGATATCGAAGAAATGAAGACATGACAGATGTTTGGAAAATTTTCATTTATAAAATTCGGTCTTCTTCCATATGCGTGGTTTTACTTGATCAAGGGCTTGAACCCAAAACAAATTGGATAATGCTTATTTGAAGTGAATTTTAGCTGGACACCAACATATATAGTATACTTGACTTGTATAGCATCCATATTCCATTGCATAATTACATACTAATGACTTAGAAATGCTACAGATATGTTCTTGATGGTGTACCCCGAATGAGAGAACGACCAATTGGGGATTTGGTTGATGGTCTCAAGCAGCTTGGTGCAGAAGTTGATTGTTTCCTCGGCACTAACTGCCCTCCAGTCCGCGTTGTTGGAAAAGGAGGCCTTCCAGGGGGGAAGGTGAGTATCATAATATATAACTAGACCTTTTATATTACATTTTGGTGGCTCATGTAATAGAATGTTTCACTTCTTACATTTTGGTTTGATTTATAAGAACACTTTCATATGTGTCATGCAAATGTAAGCTAGAGTTGGAGTAACTATATATATATATTTGAAACCAGGAAATTGGAGCTTTGCTTCATTATATCCATGGTAACCACGCCCGTCCGTAGGCAGGCACTGGGAGTAACTATTTGCCCATAATAACTATGAACTTTCCCTTTCAATTAGCATCTGACTGTTTTAAGGTGTGACATTCTTGTGGTTATTAATCACTCTTTCAAAAGAACTACCATGGGAATAGAAGTGATCCTTGTATGTCAGTTTGTGATAATAAATCTCTTGGAGACGAGAACCATAGTTTTTGGCTTATTATATAATTTCATGAGCTAATTTTTGGACCTTAAATGCTGCAGAAATCATCAAAAAACGATGTATTAGGATCATAGTTTCTCAAGCATTATATGTTACTAAATAGAACCCCTATTATTGGATCAATCCAAGTACGCAATTTACTTGCAGTTATTAAAAAGTTTCTCTGTGCCAAAATGACCAAAATGAGAGTATGGTGAAATGGTTGACCGCATTTTTGTTAGTTTTTTCTTCTTTTGCCATCTTATCATTGTGCATCTTATGATTTATGAATTATTGAATTACGACAGTAAAGAAGCATGTTTAATTTGACCTTGAGTTGATGATATCAATCGTGATCAAGTGTGTAATTTTTAAATTCAACTTTATTCATCTTGTTTTCAGGTAAAACTCTCTGGTTCCATTAGTAGTCAGTACTTAACCGCCTTGCTGATGGCAGCTCCTCTGGCTTTAGGGGACGTTGAAGTCGAGATAATTGATAAACTGATTTCCGTTCCTTATGTCGAGATGACTCTGAAACTGATGGAAAGATTTGGGGTCAGTGTGGAACACAATGATAGCTGGGATCGATTCTTGGTGCGTGGAGGTCAAAAATACAAGTAAGTTTCTACAAAATATAGGTAGTTTGCAAAATCCTGTAACAATGGTACTCACGAGCTTGGAGAAATATCAGGTCTCCTGGACATGCTTATGTCGAAGGTGACGCATCAAGTGCAAGTTACTTCCTTGCCGGTGCCGCCGTCACTGGTGGGACTGTTACTGTGGAAGGTTGTGGCACCAGTAGTTTACAGGTAACTGTTCGCTTCCATATTTTGTGTTCCTTCCATAAATATCTCTCCCTTCAAGATGTGATAGGATAATTTTGTATACCTTGCAAATTATCATGTCGTCACAATATTTAAGTAATGTCACTCTATCACGTACCTGAAAACTTTTTTTTTCTTCTGACATCATAAAAATTTCATTATGATGTTATCAGGGAGATGTAAAGTTTGCTGAAGTTCTTGAGAAGATGGGAGCTAAAGTAACCTGGACAGAGAACAGTGTCACGGTCACTGGACCCCCACGAGACTCTCCGACGAGCAAACATCTTAAAGCGGTTGATGTCAACATGAACAAAATGCCAGATGTTGCCATGACACTCGCCGTAGTTGCATTATATGCTGACGGTCCAACTGCCATTAGAGATGGTATGTGCCTTTGTGTTTTAAGTGATCATAATTTATCCTGAACAAACCCTAATCTATTTTGTTACTCAAGTCTGAGTGATGTGTGAAAAATTAAATTCGATATCTAAATGTTGATGGGTTAGGCGGTATGGAGTGGCTTAGTAGTCATGAGGGCCTTAAGTAATTAATAGGTCATGAATTCAATGCACGGTGACCACCAACCTAGGAATTAATTTACCTACCAGTTTCCTTGACATCCAAATGTTTTAAAGTCAGACGGTATGTTCTATGACAATAGTCGAGGTGACATAAGCTGGATTTTACCACCACCAATTCATATATATAAAAATTGACTTTCAACTGCATTATTATGTCTGGGGAGAGACGAAATGATTTTTAAAATCAATACCAAACACCAAATTCAGTTTCCTTACGAGTATGTATTTCAGTTGCAAGTTGGAGAGTGAAGGAGACAGAACGGATGATTGCCATTTGCACAGAGCTCCGAAAGGTTAGTCTTAGCTGCCTTCAATTCCCTCGAATTCCTTCGACCGCTTCATTTGACTGCTCATAACGTTTGGTGTTATATTTTAGCTCGGAGCAACAGTTGAAGAAGGTCCAGATTACTGTATAATCACCCCACCAGAGAAACTAAACGTGACTGCCATAGACACATACGACGACCACAGAATGGCCATGGCATTCTCCCTCGCTGCCTGCAAAGAGGTTCCAGTTACCATTAAGGATCCCGGATGCACACGAAAAACGTTCCCTGACTACTTCGAAGTGCTTCAGAACTTCGTCAAGAACTGAACAATTCAAGAGAAAAAGATCAACGAGAGGTAACATCTGTTTCATTACTGCCAAAGCATTAAACAAGTTATTTGGTGCTACTTGGTATATCCTCATAGCTTATAATAGTAGAAAGGCTGATTTTGGAACTTTGAGACTTTCAATTCACTTTGTACTTGATTCTCCACTTTTGTTTCTAAACACCCTTCAACATTTTCTATCTTTTTATTATTGTATTCATATGTTTGCCTCCTACCTATTGAAAAAACCCACTGATTATGAATAAGAGTTCTAAATCTTTACACCATTTAAACGTTTTGCATCGATTGAATCTTGGATAATCATTAGCTCGGGTTAGTTGGAAGCTGAGAAAATGCGAATTTTAGACGAAGAAAAGTTTCGATTTTTGAGTTGTGTGCCTTTAAATAGGATGGATACTTTCTGTGATCATTGTTTATGAAAAAGGCTTCTTGATTTATAATAAAGCTTTGGAATCAAGTAATGCTGGACTTTTGGGTTTGTGCTTTTCTTAGAGTTGCTGTTATTCACTCACATAGAAAAAGGCTACACCTTATAACATAATACTCTTTAAAGTGTGAGAAACAAAATATGAATAGTTGTACTTTGGTTGATCTAGTGGTCAAACAAGGTATTGGAGATCAAAGATGGGTTGACCTAGTGGTGAAAGAGGGTCTCGAAGATCAAAGAAGTCATGAGTTCAATTTACGATAGTTATCTATTTAAGAAATAATTTCTTACGAATTTTCTTGACATCTAAATGTTGTAGCGTTAGTATAGATATGCTGATCTAGACATTCAAGGATATTAAAAAAAAGTTGTTTATTTATTTATTATTATTATTGTGCCTTGATTTGAAGCTTCCTTTTGTAACTCTCAACTTGCCCCTTTGAAATTGGATCTCTTTCTTTCACATGAGGTTGTCTGCTATCATCCATGGCATTAACTCATTTTTTTAGTTTAAATTTCCCAATGTTGAAGAAAACTAAATCCAGCTAGTCAACATGTTGTATCTTTCTGTACATCGATTATTACCAGGTTAAATATTTTCCACACAGTCTTACATGAAAAATAAAAATATACAAAGAAACAGATAAAAAGGGCGTATCTCCCTAACCATTTTGGCGAAAAAACGAAGAAAAAAAATAAAAAATAATAGTATAATATAGATCTATAAATATGTGGTTGGATATATAAATTCAGATGATTTCTTTATTTTTGTCTCATTACATCCAAAAGTATGAAATTATCAGCTACAATCTGGCAGTTTATTCCATTAATTTGTAAGAAATATTATTAAACGGGGTAGTCACGATGTGGTTTTTTGATATATTTTCAAATACTTTTATAATTCTCTTATATACTAAAAGTATGAAATTGCTAGCCACGTTGTAAATGTAATGGTGACTTTTAATATTGAAAAAAAAAAACGAAGTGGACTTTGGAAAAAAAATAATGAGACTTTCTCTCTCACATAATTTAAAAATAATTAGGGATACCCGTCCGTAGATTTGTTGATCGATTAAATCAATTCATTTAATCTTATGTATTAGAGAAATTAAATACAATTCATTTTTTTTAGTTGAATTGAGTTATCGAATTGTATTTATCTTCTTTTACGTGATATTAGACTCAAACTTAGGTTGTTTATCTCATTAGTTCATACTCTCTATAAATATGTTAATAACATGTATTGTTAGTCAATTTTGCACTTGTGCTCACGTACACACATATAAATTCTTAATTTAAACTTAGTTGGGTTGAACGAAACCAAAAATTTGGTTAATCTGAAGACCCATCTAACTTAAAGAAAATTATTTCTTACGATAACTTTAAACTTAGTTGGGTTGAACGAAACCAAAAATTTGGCTAATCTGAAGACCCATCTAACTTAAAGAAAATTATTTCTTACGATAACTTTTACCGTTTGAGTTAGATAACCATTTGATAGCCGATTTTTTTTATGCACCCTAAAATACTAAGGAGAGAAAAGGGAGTCTTAGTAGACAATTTTGGGTAAACAATGAGAAAAAAGGGTGATTCCATTGTCAATGACATTCATTGTCATGATTCATTCCCAAAGTTGCTTGTTTTAAAAGGAAAAAAATAAATAAAAAAATGCACTATCCAAAGAAGATATGAACAATTTTCATTTACAAAGGAAAGAATGGAGAGATCCAAAAATAAAAGGGTAATACATTGGATCTTGAGGTTTAGAAAATTAGGACTTGAAAAAAGAGCCATTAAAATTCTTCACAGACAACAACATCTCGTCCATTCAAAGCTTCTCTTTTTATTCCAATTCCAAGGTCGAATCCTCGTGGGAGAAAATAATAATAATAATAGAAAAAAAAAAGTTCTATGTATATCAAATTTAAAAATAAATTCAAATACGACAAAAATGGATTTAAAAAATGGTGTATAAAATATATTTTTTTAAATGGTTAAATTAAAGGAGAAATGCTAACCAATTTACTTATAATAAGGAAGTTTTATCTTTTTCCTTCAAACTAGAATGCATTTTATTTGCATGAAAGGATCCGATATAATTAGAATTCTTTCTCAATCCTTATAAATAACTTATAAATTCAAATCTCAACTTAAAATTTTAAATTGAGTAAAACTTATCTACACATAAATATGAGCATATTTGTTACCATGAGGCACGAATTTAGCCTCACGTTTACTTAATTTTATTTTTTGAAATGCAATTGAAAAAATAAATTAATGAAACGATAGATAAGTTTAACATGGCTAATATTTGTTTAACATGGTAATAAATAAATTTACTCTACACATGCATAGATAGATAAGTTTTTCTCTTTTAAATTTTAGACTTGAACTATTGTTTTTAATTCAATAATAATTTACTTGGAAAATTCAAATTCATATGTTTATAAAATGATATACTATTAGTTGACCTCCACACTTAATGGCATTTCTTTTTTTAAAATTTAACTTTTAACAAAATCTTTAATATTATAGTTAAATTCCTTCTTTTCTTTTTTTTTTGTAGTACAATATTATAGTTAAGTTTATAATAACTATTTAGCAAAAATTTGAACACTAGAAACTTTACTTTTGAGATGTGGCTTTAAAATATATTTATGTAAACCCTTGATTAATTTTGACACAACTTTTTAACTATAACTTTAACCTCATTCCTCTCCCTTTCACCTTTTTAATGATTGGAAGAAACAAAACTTCTTGAATTAGTGTCAAGCATGACATCAAAATTCAACCATAAATAAAGCATTCTCACATTTAATTGCAATCCTTAAATCAAGGGAGCAAAAAGGTGATATTTTTTTGGAAGGAAGGATCCCAAATTAAAGGTCACCCCAACAAATTCAACAGAAAAGTTCATAAATGGAAAATTGTTACAACTCAATTCTAGTTTTTATTTTCTTTTTCTCCCCTTAGTTTTCAAAAAAAAAAAAAAAAAAAATCAAAATTCTCTTATTTTTCAAATTTCTTTAATCACATTTCTTGATCTTCCATTTTCAATAGTTTAAAAGCTGTTTCTTCCAGTAGTCAACAATGGTTAATTGCAAATGATCCTTCCTTCCATTTTCTCCTTTTTGCCCATAAACCCTAAAATCCAAGCGATCTCACCGAAAAATCCCTTCAAGAAATCTGAAGATTCTGTAATGGCGAAGTGGTAGAACATCAACAACAACACCAACCCATTTCCCCTTTTCCTTTGATTCTCAGCCCCACCATTGATGCCGGAAGATTTTCATCGCCCCACTTGCAGAAACCCTAGCGATTCAAGTTTTCGTTAACTCCCATTTGTGAGATTTTCGTTAAAATCGAAGAGAAATTGAATCTGGGTTCGTCGATTTTCAAATCAAATGTCTCATCTCGATAACATTCCTTCCACTCCAGGGAAGTTTAAGATGGAGAAATCGCCGTACATTCACAGACTCCGGTGGCATTCGTCGTTGACGAAGCTCACATTCTGGTCCTTGGTTTTTCTCGGCTCGATCTTGATCTTCTTCTTCAGATCGCCGTCGTCGGCGGCGCTCCGGTCCGATCCTTCCCGCCGGTCGCTTGGCACCTACGATTGGGGCGGACCGGCGTGGGAGAAACGGGTTCGATCGTCGGCTCGGGTTCGGTCTCGTAATGGGATCTCCGTTCTCGTCACCGGCGCCGGCGGATTCGTCGGAACTCATGTCTCGGTGGCGCTGAAGCGGCGAGGCGACGGCGTTCTTGGCCTCGACAATTTCAACAATTACTACGACCAAACCCTAAAACGATCGCGCCAAGCCCTTTTGGAACGGACCGGCGTGTTCGTCGTTGAGGGCGATATCAACGATTCGGCTCTGTTGATGAAGCTTTTTGAAGTTGTTCCGTTCACTCATGTTATGCATTTGGCTGCTCAGGCTGGCGTCAGGTACGCTATGGAAAATCCCAGCTCTTATGTTCATAGCAACATTGCTGGTTTAGTTAATCTTTTAGAAGTTTGTAAATCTGCAAATCCACAGCCTGCAATTGTTTGGGCATCTTCTAGTTCCGTTTATGGATTGAATACTAAAGTGCCCTTTTCGGAAAAGGATCGAACCGATCAACCCGCGAGTCTCTACGCGGCGACGAAGAAGGCTGGCGAAGAGATTGCTCACACTTATAATCATATCTATGGACTTTCATTAACAGGGCTGAGGTTCTTCACTGTTTATGGACCTTGGGGTAGGCCTGATATGGCTTATTTCTTTTTCACTAGAGATATTTTGAAAGGAAAGTCGATTACTATCTTTGAAGGTGCTGATCATGGCACTGTGGCTAGAGATTTTACCTACATTGATGATATTGTGAAGGGTTGTTTGGCAGCTTTGGACACTGCTGAGAAGAGCACTGGTAGTGGAGGGAAGAAGAAGGGACCGGCGCAACTTCGAGTTTTCAATTTAGGGAATACATCTCCCGTGCCGGTGTCGGATCTTGTGAGCATTTTGGAGAAGCTTTTGAAGAAGAAGGCAAAGAGGAACATTATGAGGTTGCCAAGGAATGGTGATGTTCAGTTTACTCATGCCAATATCAGCTTGGCTCAGAGGGAACTTGGATATAAGCCAACCACGGATCTGCAGACCGGGTTGAAGAAGTTCGTTCGGTGGTATCTGAATTATTATTCGCAAGGGAAGAAGGCTGCTGGTTAGCTGGAATGTTCGGCGTGTAAGCGGTAGGCTACTTTGATTCTTGTTCATTATGATTCGTATGATTGGTTGGTTTGACATTTCTGTGTTCATGTCTATGATTTGTCTTTCAATTTATATTAAATGAATGGCATACAAGGAGGTACCTTTTACTACTCCCATCCCATCAATGAAGTTTTTTGTCGCTTGATCGATATTGTTTACCGAGAACTTCGAAAGCTCTTATTTGAAGAAGTCCAGGCACATCTTTTCCCCATTTGTTAACGGAACGTAATTGTTGTGGCTTCACAATTTTAGAATTTATGATTGATAAAGGCATTATTTCATGATTCGTGGACATGTATCAATGCTGTGTAACTCAATAAAAATAGCACAGAATAGTTTCTATTTCCCTCTTTTTGCTCATTGATTTATCTAAATTCTTGCTACCTTCTCTGTTAGTTCCTTCTTTTCGTGCTTTGAATCCATTCAATACATACAGGCTTTTTGCTGGGAAAGTAGTGCTGTTAATGCGTTTTCGATGAAACTAACATAAATTTAGCTGGTATAAAAAGGCTAGCATTAATTTGTAGACACCTCGGTGTCTCCATTCCTTTGATGTCTGTTGGTGCCTGGCATGGAGATTGGCGTGGGTACCTCGGTTATTGTGGAGTGAAACTTTGATTCTCCAGTTTCGAAAAATAAAAGAAGAAAAAAAGCTGGCATTTTCAAACCTTGTTTCTGAAATGTTGGAAGAGTTCTTTTGCTATTCTGTTTCTGAGGTATCCCTTAGCGTATGATGTTTTGGAAGGCAAGTTTTGTTAGCATTTCGTTAATGGCGGTTTTTGTGCGCTTTTCGGGTAGGTCTGTTTGCGCAGAAGTTAGATTGTGAATATGTTGCTTACAAGTGAAAGTTCAAGGTTTAGAAGATGTAAATTCACACTAATCTGTCTAGTGATATGAACCTTGATGAATGAAGGTTGAACTGCTTGAGATGAGAGAGTATTGTTAGTTTTATTGATGCCTTTGGAATACTATTGGTTGTGCAGGGAGAATTGCATGAATGAACCTTTTCTTCCTATTTTCTTGAATGGGTATAATTTTGATATAATTCGAGAAAGCATTGCGCAGGCAGGGGCACACGCTGGCCTCCTTTGCGTATTTGTGTGGATGGCTTCAATTCGAGTCCTCGGTGCTTGTAGTCGTCATTTAATTTAAGGTAGAAGGTATAACATCTTTGCTGAGTCTTATGTATGAGCACAAGATTATGTGTTCAACCTCTTGTGATATCATTTTCTCTTCATTATATGATATTAACAGCTTATGTGTTGCATACTTAACATAATTCAATGGTTAAGACATTAATAGTATCCTTTTCATGTTGCATACTTGACAATAATTTAATGGTTAAGACATTAATAGTATCCTTGTCAATAGATCATTTGAATCTCAGCATCACAATACTTGAAACTTGTAAGATAATTGGTCAATGAGTTGTGTTTTGTGAATGAATTAGAACAAGTCTAAGCTCGTGAATCGAAAGTTTTTTTTTCTCCCCAAAATTCATATATGCTACGAGCATTTCGACTGTTACTACATGACATAATTTCAATCCTACGAAAATTCTTAGGAAATTAATTTTGTGATAAATATTTATTATGAATTGAAATCGTTAACTTTGGGTATTTATCTGGGAGAGTTCATCAACTTTGGATTATATAAGACTTTTGTGACAAATAATTGTGGCAAAAAAAAAAAAAAAGAAGAAGAAGAAGCAATTTTCTGCTTTCCATCATCAGGATGAGAAGATTAATTGTTAAATGTGATTGGTTGAAATTAAAGGTTTAAAGTTGGTTTATTTTATCCATTGATTACCGTTTTTTTTTGTTTAAAATTATTTGAATTTATTGTACTCTAATAATGACTAAATTGTTCCATGGTATAGAGATTCAAAATCCACTTATAAGCTACTAGAAAAAAGTTAAGTGTATTATACTTTTTAACACCTTTATATATCATTTAAATTATACACTAACGTCATGGACTACCTTTTTTTTATTTGATAACAGAATTCAATCTTTTAACCTCATAACATCTTGATATCTGCACTATATTTTAACCCAAAAAAAAACAAAAAAAAACCAATGATTTGGAGGAATTGGTCGACAGATGTATACGAATCACGACTAAATTTATTATAAAATGTATTTTTTTAATTGGACAACAATTGAAATTATGACTTGTACACAATTTGACTACTAAGTTATATTAGAGCTCAACTCCTTTTGATATAATGTGATGTTGATTTGTTACTCATAAAAATGTTATACTTGCTGTAAAATAAATTAAAAAAGTTGTACTCACGTATTAATTCAAACTCTCTATTTCTAATTATTAAGAATGTGTCACTCTTTAATTATGTAAGATTTGACACCATATTCAAGGACGAATCCAAGTTTTGAAGTTTGAGGGTCGACATTTTTTTAAATTTTAAGTGTACAGATTCAATATTTTTTTTTTAATGGAAATCCCTCTATATCCACAATATTTGTTGTCAAGGAAATAAATAAAAAAATAAATTGAAGGAAGGCGACCACTACTAATCCTTTAATTTCACAAATAATGATTTGCAAAAAAGAAAATAATTTCCTACAAACCTTTATGAGTGTTCCATTTTGGCCTCCTAACTTTCAATTGTCAAATTTTAATCACTCAACTTTCCAAAAATTTTACAATCAATCCCTACCGTTTAAAAAATCTAACTGATGTTAAACAATTTTATAAACTAGAAAAATATTAATAAAAAATAAAATAGAATGGTCTATTTTTGAACTATCATGTAGTGACTCAAGTGGTCAAAGAGAGTCTTGAAGTACAAATGTGATGAATTCAATTCATGGTAGCCACCCACCAAAGAATTAATGTCCTAGGTGTTTCTTTGACATCTAAACGTTGTAAAGTTAGGTGATACATCGTGTGATATTAATTTTCAAAAACATGAACATGGTAGATAGAGAACAATGAAGACAAACCAAGAAAACAAATTTTTTTGGAGTTGCTGAGAATGCCTCGAAGATTGGTTTTTAGTCCAAGCCTCCTTACAATGAATAAATATGAAGTTACCAAATGTATCTTCAATTCAAGATTTTTTTTTTTTTTTTTTTCTAAACAAGGGTAACCCGTGTTTAGGCCAGGTGCTGAAAAACATCAAAAGAATGAAAACACGAGAGGAGTCTACAAATTAATGTTACAAGTGAGTTTCGAACCTAAGACCTTAGGGGAGGAATCAACTGTTTGGGAACTCCATTCAAGAGTTGAGACCTCAAACACAAATTTTGCATCCTCCACCAGAAAAGCCATCCAAACAAAAGCTCATTTATTTAAAACACTAAAACTCAATCTCAGCATACTTGAAGTGAAGGCCCGTAGAAGAGGAATTTGAATCAATTTCCAATAGTTTGGGGGATATTTTAACACATGGTCAATTTTAAACCATTTTCAGAAAATAATATTTTTCATAGTACAAAATGGCACAACCGACAAGACACATATCTTATTTAAGTAGATGTCAAATATTTCAATCTGCAAAAATGCTAGCAAAAAAAATAAAAAATAAAAAGGAGAGAATGATAACTAAACTTCTAAAGAGTAGAATTCTAGTGACATCTTGTATGACCTAGTAACCAAAGAAAGATACAGGTTCCAAACTCCAAATCTTGTTGAACTAAAGAAAATGGTAACTAAACTTCCAGCCACCATCAAAATCATATCAAACAATGAGTCAATTTACAAACAAATCAAGTCCTGTGTATATTTTGTATGCATTAAAATGGTTAGTAATAACCATCACTAGCTGAGAAAAACTGAATCACTTAGTTTACTTTCTCATATTACAACTTGTAACATTAAAAGTGACTTACATTACTTCACCAAGAAATCTGGACCTTGTTGCCAAAAGTCCATGAATGGATTCATCAAAAAGTTCATATGAAGGATGGAACTTTTTGCAGCTAAGTTAAAAGCCAAAATTTCCCAAGTTCCAAACTTATGGAACTCATGCCATAAAAGTTACATAATCTGGTTCAAATCGAAGCAGAAATTCCCTGTTATAATTACGTCTAGAGTAAAATATTGAATGTGTTAATAACGATGTCTAGGTATATAAACATGATTCAATTTTTATAGGAAATGATTAATCATGTACGATGTACCGTCTCTAATCCAGGCTAATAAGGAATATGTTGTCGATTCGGCCATGACTCAATTTTCTGGAAGTATTGGACCGCCACGACCCCATCGAAACCTTCCGTCAGAATGACCTTGTTGTCCGAAATGTAAAGCTTCATTCCATCTGAAATATAAACAAAAAATGTTATCATTGATCATCACGTTTCTTATACTAATCGCTATACTTTTATACTTTCTTAATATACAAATGTCAATGAGAAGAAAAGAAAAGAGGATTCAACAGTACCGTCCAGAGCTTTTCTCACATCAAGAAAGATTAAAACATTAACATCGCGTCTCATACCTGTCAGATTTCAGGAGGAAAAAAAGGAAGAAGAAGAAAAAAAGGGTTAGCTTTGCTTCTTCAATTTTGGTTCAGTGTAAGAATGAGTCTGATACAGCCAGCCTCAAGAAGGAATATAACTCTTGTTTGTTTTTTATATGTTTTTTTTAATAGGAAACAAAAACTTTCATTGATATTTGAAAAGTTACAACCTATCGAAACATATGTATAAGACTATGCCACTGAGATAATAGAGTGGTTAAACCATAGCTACAAAAAGGGTGGATAGAGTGACACCAATACAAGGCCAAGTAAATAATAGATTCAAAAAGGGCTGGATAATCCTTGTTATTGTGCTCCATGTTAAAAAGTGGAATATAACTCTTGTTAACTAAAGGGAATAAGTTCAAGAGGTTTGTATCTCTCCAAAGGCTAAAAGCTATTTCCAATTTTAACTGACTAACTGCCTTACTTTTTACCTCACCCCTTCTTGTACATGAAGGATGGCTAAAAGATGACGCTACCACAATTAACTATTCTTTTTTGGCCCATAAGACCCTATTTTTTCCCTCCTTAGTCCAAGCTTCTTCGTCCTAGCGCAAGTAAAACTATTCTTACAAGACATACCACCTGACTCTACAACATTTGGATGTCAAGAAAACTCATAGGAAATTAATTCCTGGATAGGTGGTCACCATGGATTAAACCTATCACTTCTTAATTCTCAAAGTCATCTTAGCACAAGTAAAACAAACAAATGGCCTTAATTTCATGTCAGCGTCTTTTATCTTTACCATTTTTACGTTACATGCTAATTTACGCGCACTTTGATGGGACACTTGATCTTTTATATAGTCATGGATAGAAAATGGGGGAGAAAATCTAATTATGGTTTATTTTTCCTTTTACTCCTGAAATTTTTTGGGTCAATAACAATACATGAACAAAGGTATTTCATTTAGAGAAAATAGATGAAGATTTCAATTGCAGAAGTAACTAATTTCCAATCAAAGTAACATCGTGATTTTATTAGATAAACTCTTCAGAAAAATGTAACAATTGGACTTTCTTAACTTACCACTAATAACCTCCCCATCCGTTGGCAAACCACAAGAGAAATGTACATGCAATCTTTTCATGCGTTTCAAACCAGATTCCAGAATTGATTCCAAATTCTTCTTGTAAGTACCGTGTACACAAACTATAATGAAGAGGGACAAAATGTGGTTGATAAATTGAATAACAAAAAAAAAATTCAGAACGCATCAATGTTCATATCATACACATCAAGGAGGAAAGAATATTATGGGAAAGAATTAAATAAAATTAACAGTCGACCTGGAAACTCCTCGGCCGAAATTATTGGTTTTAATAAGCTTTCAGTTTCAACCACCTGCAAAGGATGTGTTTTCCATTTATGATAATGTAGACAAAATAGTTTTTTTTTTTTTTTTTTATAGGAAATGAAAATATTTTCACTGATCAAATGAAAGTGTTACAAATTTTTGGGCTAAATTCTGAACCACTGATCACCGTTGATTGATCATCACAATCTTAAGGGTGATTGACTTTATCTAGAAGAGATTATGTAAACAGGTGAGGAAGCCTTATATAAACAATATCGTATAGCAAACAATTTACCAATCTTATAAGGCTGATTGTCACAAAATAGACGAACAATAAAAAAAAAAGGGGACATGGATTTTTCATAACAAAGATGAGCCAATGTCGAAAAGCTCTAAATGCATATAAAGCTAAGGTAAAGCAACCAACACCTTTCCAATCAATAAGTTTGATGGACGGTCCAAAACTTCCTAAAAGGCTTCTTAACGGACATCCAAATGTTGTAGGGTTAGACAAAATGTCCTGTGGGAATAATCGTGTTGCGCGTAAGCTGGCCCGGACACTCACGGATATAAAAAAAGAAGGCTGACAGTAACATATTCAATGGTTCATAAAGAAAGAAAATAACCGTGACTGTATGGCCTTGGTTTGCTCGAATTAAGAGCTCTCCATCCTCTTCGAGGAGGCCAAAACGCTGCTTATTATCCTTCCTCACAGCCTGGCATTGAAAAGAAAGAAAGAAAAAAACTATTCATCAATGATAGATGCTTAGAGGAACAAAACTGAACTGCAAATTTACAAGTTGATGGGGGAAGGAGAAATACACTATTGGAACTAATAGAGAAAAAAAGCAAGGATGAATGGATCAAAACCAGATGTGTGGGTAAGGTTCTAATTGAGCTTAGCAGATAAACAACACTCTAGACTAGAGCTAGGGGATCAAGATTAACAGATGAACTAAACCTTTAACTGCATTCAAGTTAAATACCAGTTTGATTCTGCAAATTAAAATGATGCTAAAGCAAGTAAAGACGAAAATTATTCAACCAACCTCCCTTATGTCATCGATTGTGTGCGATTTAAGCGGGATATTGGCAAATGTTTTCAAATTCAGCTTTAGCAAATCCTGAACTTTGACATATCCATCATTCCTCATATTCAAGTTCAATTCCGAAGCCATATGGCGCAAGATACGTGTCCTGAAATTCATTACAAAGGGAAAGTATCAATCAACAAAAACTAAACGACGTAACACTGCTGCAAGAAACAAATCTTATATGCATTATGTATAACTTGCCTACTTGGGCTTATTCATTCTTCACCAGCTAATCATAAAAAGTAAGATATTTGAACGCTCACAACAATCGCTCTAAATTGTTAATAAAACCACCCCAATTTTTTTTTGAAACAAGAGTAATCACGCCCGTCCCTAGGCCAGGTACCGGGAGATATGGAAGGAATAATGTCACAGCTGAGTCTCGAACCTGGGACCTTGAGGGGAGTATACCCTCAAAGTCCAAGTCTTCAATCGTTGTGCAATCCTTGGAGTAAATTGTTGATAAAACCACCCCAATTAATAAAGTGATGTCACTACTAAAAAGGAATATAAGATTAAGACCACGAGACTGTACCGTACTTTGTTTATACACATAAATTGTCCGAACCAAGTTTCGCACATCTCGACTATTTTCATGGACAACAATTGATCCTATCAAAGTATTTCGTAGGAAATTAATTCCTAGACTGACCACTACCACGAATTAAATTTGCAACTTCTAATTTACAAGGCCCTAATTTGACTGTTGATGAGACCATATCCTACCGATCTCCTTGAAATTTTCTCAAGCTTACATGTGCATTAACTGATTAAGTACAGTACATATGAATTAAGGTTTCCATTTGAACATCGATTTTTACCTGTCCCGCAAACGATTACAGCCAAATAAATAAATTATAGGAAATTAAGCTTCAGCTTCATGAATCGTTAATTCTTAATTGTAGATCCACTTCGTCAACTCCCAATAAAATTAACACCTAAACAAGATCTCAATATAAGAAATATGCTTACAATAGTCTACCAAGAGCGTCGATTCTGTCTTTACCAGCGCCACCGTCGCCGCCGCCGCTTCCTCCGCCGCGTCCTCTCGATCTTTCTCGATCATTCCTCATATCCAAGCCTCTTCCTCTTCCACCACTGATCGAAAACATCAAAACAAAGAACAGATTCAATAACCACAACAAGAATTTCTACAAAAATTCACAAATACAAAAAAACGCAACGAAATCAATCAACCTTTTGCTGGAATGTACAGAAGAAGAAAAGGAGGAGGAATTGCTTCTATCCATGGAAGATAGAGAAGGAGAAATCGGAGCGATGAGGACACGTGGAAGCAAGAGAGACCGGTAGCGCAGAATTTTGGTGCCGCAGTTGGTAACAACAGAAGACCACATCGTGTTGAAGACGACGGTGAGTGGCTTTGGGAATCGCCTGCTAATGCGGTGTACAATTTTACCATGGTAGAAATGATATCCAACGTACACGTGGCTGGGAATATCATCGGACTGTCGTCAATGCAACTGGTGGGCCCAGTTTCAGAATTTTCATTCCGACATGTCGAGTTCAGAATCGCTACAGAGGACTGTTCGCGGTTCGATTTTGGGCATACGGTTCGGGAAAATTTTAAATCGACCAAAACCGAAATTGTTCGGTTTAGATCTTGGAACCGCACCGACCTACTTCGGTTTTATGTCGGTTTAATCGGTTAAAACCTTTACTAAGATGGTAAGAATGAGATAGAGTTAAAATTTTAAAAAAATATGAAAACAAAAGACATAACATTTAGACCCCAATTTATCGTTCAATATTGTATTAAGATAGTTGTATTGTATTAAATTTTAAAATAGTTGTGTTAATAATCATTAATACACTATAATATTATATTGAAAATATTCATTAATAATATGACTATATTTATACTCATATATTTTTTTTTTTTTTGTAGCTCGATGTAACTAGATTGTTAGTGTTTGAATGGTGGGTTGGGTGACTGTATTTGTAATTTTTAAAAATTATTTTTTAGGTTCAACTAGTCTTGAAAGTTTCTTTTATAAATTTTTGGGTTGGATAGATTAACCAATTTTTAGCTCGATTCAACTCAATTCATACTAAAAATAATAAATAAGAGATTCTTACCATATTGGTAGAGAACATAAAAGATGAAATATTGATAACTTGATAATCTAGCTTAACTTAAACATATAAATTAGGTTAGGTTGAGTAGGTGTAATAAATAGGTTGGATGAATTGGCATTTCAAGTGACTTTACCAATTAATGTTATGTTAATAATAGTCAATGGTAAAAAAATCCATTTAAAATGTCTAGCAAATAATTATTAGGAATTGCATATCTCTAAAAGTAATATATTAATAGACCTAATATATCTCATAAGTGAGTATAAGATATGGTTAGAGCTATGCTTTTGTTGGATTTAAACAATGCAATTACTATTTTTATAGCCATGAAATTATACTTTAATAACTTATGTTGTGAGTGTAGTACAATGAGAAAGATTGAACATGAAAGGTTCCTAAAACAGAGCCCAAAAGAATCTGTCCCACCCACTATCCTCCAAGTGATGGCTTCACATGTTGGTAATAAGAGGCAGTTTTGGTTCTAAAATTTTGAACCAAGTACAAGATAATAAATCACAAAAAATTGAAGTTCACATGAAAACTCTATTCATCTTTTTGTTCAACTTTCTTTTGGAGGGAAAAAAAAAGGTTCACATGAGCTTAAGACTGAGATATGGGCCATGGTGATATTATTTTTACTTTTATTTTTAAAAAAAAAAAGTTTACAAGAAATTGGAGATTAGATTTGTCACCTAATAAAAATCAATGAATATTGCCAACTTCTATGATAGTATGGGGGCTAATATCATATTCTAGATCCTTTTTTGCTTTTAAATCTTTGTAGATATAAAAAATGAATTTTAGCTAATTTGAATGAAATTGTAATGATATCATATTTATATAATCATTGCGGTAAATTATGATAAAGATTACTATAATCACAACAAAGATACGAGAAATGTATGAATTAAAATGATTTGACAAATTTTAGAGCGTTTTTTATGACAGGTAAATTCAATAATTGGGTTTCTTTTTCTTATAAAATATGACTTTTTATTTTAGATTAGATTGCATTGCTAGCTCTTATAATCATGTTGGCTTTATTTGAACAATCATTGTTGAGATTTGTTTTTACTCTAATAACATCTAAAGTAGGAATTCCAGCTTTTTATCACTAAATGAATTTTTGTAAAAAATCAATTAAGTTATGTTAGGTTGAATAACATATCGTTAAAGTCGATCTAGTTAAAAGATATTTGACATGTATTTTCGATTTAATAATTGTTATTAAGTTCAAATTTTGTTATAAGTTTAAATTTTAAACTTCAAATATTATTGATATGTTTTTTTTTTAAAAAAAACATCCACTTTTAAAAAAAAAAAAATCAAAGAAACTTCATTGAAGGATAAAACAAGACTTATGACAAGTATCGCATAAGAAGGAACCAAAACGGGGCTCAACCTAAAAATCAAAAGGTTGTAAATAAAAAATCTTCTAAAAGCATTTGAGACACCTTTCGAATCGACATTTCTTTACAAAAAATGATAAACCGCAACCTAAGTGAAATGTAACACTAATAACGCTATACTGGTTGACGTTAGAAGAGCTTTGGAGGTTACCTATCAACATGATAATCACTAAGAAATAAGAATCCGCCAAAGTAGAAACGAAGAGTTTCAAAACGGTAGAGAAACGAAAATTCCCATAAAGGTTATGCTCATCTATCACAAAATTAGAATTTTCTTCATCGATGAACTCTTCTTCTTACATCAATAACCCAAAGCTACTAAACATCCGAACCTCTCGAAAAGAAAATCCATCTCTAAAGTCTCGTGAAAAAATAAACAAAACACCAAACTAGACCTAAAAAGTGTCACAATTTTCCTATTAAAAAAAATAGCCTAAACTTTGTAATCTATTTGAACTGCAGCCACAAATAATGTCCTCTTGAAATTCAATCAGATTTCACTTGTCTCGTAAAATTTAACCAAACATTCGTCCATAATTTATAACATGTTCGTAAAAATTAGAAGAAAAAAATTATTGGTTAAAAAAAAAGAAATAAATATTAATAACAAACAAAATTGTTGCCTAAAAGGACAGGAGACACAAAAGGATGGGAGAGCACAGAAGGTCATTGAAATGGGCTTTGTTGTTGAGGTCACTAACTATAGCCATACCCATTATAAAATAATAATAATGATGATGATGATAAAAAAAAATACCTTTAATACATTATTAAAGTATAAAAACAAGTCATAATTTTTTTAGAGGAGTCATATTTTTAATAAACAAACTAGTATATATGGATACATTATTAGTCTAGCTAGGTTCATCATTGAAATTGTGGATGCGTCTTAATATTTAAAGTTATACTCAAAGTTTTTATCAAAAAAAAAAAGTTATACTCAAAGTTTAATTTTCGAAGAAAAAAATGTATTCAAATTATTAGATTGATATATAAGAATGGATTTTAGTAAGTGATTATAACAAAAATTGATCAATATATTTGATTTCTCTTTATTGTATAAAGTAACGGATATATTCTTACACTTGTAATTTATCTTCACTATTACTAGTTATTTTTTCAACAAGCTCACTTATCTAGGTCCTGTTTAATTATTTTTTTTTGGTTTTTTAAATTTAAACTTAATTTTACTTAAATTGTTTCATCTTTCTTATAATGTATTCATTTTTTTTTCTTAAAAAAAAAGTAAGTAAATGCTAAACAAATTTCAAAAACAAAAATAAATTTTTGGAAGTTACTTTTTTTTTTAATTTATTTGATTTCTACAAATATAAATAAGATGTAGATATCTAAATAGAAAAAATATATAATAAAATAATTGTGGTAGGCTTCAATTTTAAAAATTAAAAACAAAAAAAATTGTCAAACCAATTCTTTATCTATTTTTGTTATAGATTTCATTATTAAAATGTGGTTCAAATTTTAGAAGTAAAGGTAATGAAGTGCAAAAAATACAAATAAAAAATTGCGAAAAAAGACATAGTTATAACTTTGAAATAACACATAGTTATACAAAAGATTAAAATAAACCACGCCTATTAAATAGATGCAATTTTATTGGGATTTTTTCTTTTTCTTTTTTGGAGAAAATCTTTATTTATCGTTAATTTTGGAGAAATACTTGCTTCTTTATTCATAAGAAGGCCAGACATCCTCAAGGGTGATGTGATATTAAAATTTTTTAGTAAAAAGTATAAAGTAAAAATTTGGTGGCATCGAATGGTGTCTAAGGATTTGCCTCTTTATGAATAAGGAGGAAGTGTTTCCCTTAATTTAAACCCAGTTAGATGGCTATTTGAATTTTTGTTTTGGGTTTTTTAAATTTAAAGTTATTTTTACTTAAATTTCTTACACTGTGTTCCATCTCTTCTACCATATATCTATATTATCTTAAAAAGTATGTGATATCTAATTAAATTATAAAAACAAAAACAAGATTGTGAAAGCTATTTTTTCTTTGGTTTTTTTGAAGAATAGGCCAATTTAAAAAAGTATAATACGAGACAAAAAAGTATCAATCTTAGTCATAGATATTAATTATTATATAGTATTTTAAATAATTATATTGTATTATCATTCGGTATTAATAATATTAATATCATATTAATACACAATACTATAGTAATAACATATAATATTGTATTAATAATACATATTAATGCATTAATAATAAAAAATATTGTATTAATAATACAATAATATTGTATAATAAGTATTAATAATACTGTATTTTTTTTATCATGGATGTAAATATTTTCAAATTTATTTAATTGTATTATGAAATTGAACTATGCAATACAATTTCCCTTTTTTTATTTTTTCAAATTTTGTTTTGATTTCTAAAAATATGAATAAGACGTAAAAATTTAAATAAAAAAAAATATATGGTAAAATAATTATTATAATCTTAAATTTCAAAAATTAAAAATAAAATCCTCCTCGAATCCAGCCAGAACTATTTTAATAATTTTTTTAAAAAAATTTAACCATTATGACATGATAGAAAAATAAAACTATAAAAAATACAACTTCTCACGAGTGACAGACTGACAGGCCAAACTCGTAGATAGCAAACAGACAATTGGGATACATTAAAGTAACCGCGAACTTCAATAAATTCAATGTAACAGACGAGTAGGATTTTTTTTTTTTTTTTTTTGAAAAAGACGAGTAGGATTTATTGAAAGTTATAAGGGGTATTTGGTGCAGAGATTAGCATTAAGTTAGTCGGTATTAAGTTAAGTTGAGTATTAAGTTAAGCTGAAGATTAAGTTAATCTGTGTTTGGTGGACATATTATGTTAAGCTGGATTAAGTTAAGCAGAATGTTGTTTGGTGGAGGGATTAAGTTAAACTGAGTTTTTATTTAACATTTTTTATATATATTTTTAAATGTCTACTCTTTAATTTGTTTTCTCTCGACAATAGTTTCATGACAAAATGGACATTCATTTGAAAATGTAGCAATAATATTAATTTAAATAAAATATGCTTGATGAATATATATTTTATTATTTATTTCAATTTTAACTTAATATCCACATTTAATTAAAAACAATATAAAAATCTTTATTTTCATTCAAAAAATTTAGAAAGATAATGACAAGATTGATATAAATTTAAAATTAAAAAATCAATTTAATTTATTTAGTACACCTTAACTTGTGTGAATGGTAATTCAGTTTGAAATTCAATTTTACTCATATTTTTAAAGTAGTTTAAATATGTTGGACTATACTATCTTGATGAAAGTTATAATGAAAGTATAAACCTAATTTTCATGTATTTTTAAATCATTCTACCTATTTTATTGGTTAATACTCATTTGAATTAAAATTGTAGTTAATATAATAATAACAAAAGTATATTCACAAATAGGTGTATATAACAACCAATTTAGATGCTTAGAAAACAAATCATAAAATAACACAAGTAAAATTTTGTATGTATATAATAATAAAACTAATTATATTCTAAGTAGAAAAATGAGTTTTATAATTTAGGAATTTCTTTTGTTCCATTCAAATAATTGTCTCTTGAAAATGAAATATATTTCTTTTATTCTCTTGAACCATTTTTTTCTTTAGATAATTTAACATTTAATATTAAATTTAAAAATATTAAATGAACTATAAAACATAAAAAAAATGAATAAACTTTTAAATCTAAATTTTAAAAGTTGAATAAATAGTTTGAAAAATATAATTAAAGATAATTTCGGAAAACGAGACAGAGAGAGAAAATATGAGGATTGTTGTTGGAGTTTGTGTTGAGATTAAGTTAATCCGTCCACCAAACACAAATTAGAAGGATTAAGTTAATCCGGATTAACTTAATACCTCCACCAAACACCCCATAATGTTTGGCATATTTTATATTTGTTTCATAAGTGACAGAAAATTATTTAGATAAAGTGAGGTTGGACAAAAATAATAAAAATGAAGTGAGGTTAGGCAGCCAGATGGAAAATTTTACTGAAAAAATTTTCGTGGGTGGCTATAAAAGAAAAGGAGAATCTTATAAAAAAAAAAAAAAAGTTGATCTAAACTTCTTAAATTCTCGATTAATTAATTGCATAGTAGTTTTTTTTTTAACAAATGTATGGTGAAAATAAATATTTTGAAGGGGTGAAATTAATTGTATATAGTTAGTGAAATTAAATTTTATAATATTCTAACAAAAATTAAGTTCTATAATAAATATAACATTAAAAAAATATAGGTAGTAAAAATACCGAAAATAAACATTTTTAAGGGGTGAAATTAATTTTACATAGTTAGTGAAATTAAGTTTTATAATAAATACCCAATGTGTCAGTGTCACGATTGGTTATCTAGTTTGATGTTAATTCATTTTCACAGTCATGAATTCGATCTCTTGTGAGCACAAATAATTGATACTTTTAAGTTTATGATCTTTAAAATATGGTTGACTTACTAAAATGAATACCTTCTAACCGAACTGGTCAGTGGTAATGATTTCATTGTTTGGTTGTAAATCAATTCAACACCAACGTCAAGTTCGAGCATGCGAATCGGTATTGTACCCCTCCCCCAATGTGTACTAAAAAAAAATGAACACCATCTATTATAGCACCGATGATCTAAGTAACTGTAGTTAGAAAAGGACAAAGAGAGTGCTGATTAGAAAATCTATGGATATTTTTTACTACATCAATTCACGGGTTCAAAATTTATGAATTCCAAAAAATAGTCATTAAAGAAATCCAAAAATACACACATAAAGTAAAGTAATAATTACCCAATCGAATTAGATTCCCGAAAAAAAAAGTTACCCAAATCGAATTAACCATAAGTTTTATTAATTCAACAAATATAAAGTAAGAAATTGAAACTTCAATCCTTAAGAAGAAAATAAACAATTTATACATTTTTTCCTTGTTAAGAATCTTTATCTGTTTGGCAGCTTATAGAGAGACAATAATGTTGATAATAATTATTAGTTTATACAATTAGTTTTTGTGATTTTAGTTCAAGAACAATGGTAAGAGTAATAACTCAGAGAAATTGGTAAATTACATACTAAGTTATTTTTTGGGCTACAAATATTTTTAACCTTCATCGCTAACATCATTCAGAGAGAGTGTTTGGACAAAGAAAATAAATAATTATGCAAAAATTGTAAATTAAGAGGAGACTGATTATTCTATGTTTGAAATACAATAATTGATTATTTTATGAACAAAAAAGTTATGAAGATATGGTTACTTGCTTTTGAAATGAAGAAAATAATTATGAATAAAAGAGATAGTAGGAGTAGATTTATTATTATTTTTTTATTTTAAGAAAGTTGATTATTGAATAATAAAAAATAATAATGGTTTTTTTTTAAATAATAATAATAAAGAATGGGATTGTCAATGATAGAATTGTGATGGCTTAAACATAAATAAGTTATAATCATTTTCATTTTCTTTTTTTAGATCACTCCCTTATTTTGGGATTTATCCATTAAATCAAAATATACTAACATATCATTAATATCATTTATTTTAAAACCTATATGACATCACAAGTATCATAATAGATTCATAATTAGCAATGTACCCTCTAAGTTGTATTATGCTTAACTATGGTGAATTGGTCTGGTCATTAAAATAGTATTGAGAAATCAAAATTTTATTATACATTCATTTTTTATAGCTCAATCTTATGAACTTCGCAATTAAACCTATTTAACTTAGGTCATCTTAATTAACCAATTTATTTTTGTAAGAATCATGTGAGCGAAAACAAAACATGATAAAAGAACTCATGTTAATATGCGAGATAGTCTTCACTTTAAAAGAAGACTAGTAGATAATGTTATTGTCTAGCACCAACGGAAGGAAATGTTAAGGCCGATGGGGATTGAATTTAAATTCAAATCTTGGACTTTGAATGTTACAAATGTTATAGCAGAAGTTTGTTTACCAATTTTCAGAATCGAATTCGTGGCTTTAATATTGAATTTAATTTCCACAAAATAATCAAACTATTAAGCCACCAACTATTTTGGTCCCATTAAAATAATCAAAATCAAAGTATGCACGAAATGACGTGCAGGTAAAACCTAAATTTAGTCTATATTTTGAATGTTAGACTTTAATCCTCAAAGTTTTAAAATTAGACGTTGGTCTCAATAATTTGAAAAAAAGTTAAAATTTCGTTCTCAAGATTTTATAAAATCTAAAATACTTTCGTTCTCAAGATTTTATAAAATCTAAAATACCATCTTTGTCATATTGATGTATTAAATACATGTAAGTTTACTGTTCATGCATAAACCATGTGGTTTTTCTATTAAATGAGATATTTAACTCATAATTTCATCATTGAGACATAAATAATTAACTTCTTATTAAAAATGACAATATTTATTTTTTAGAATTGATCAGATTATAAGAACTTAATTATACTTCTTAAAATTTATATTTCTTCAAATCAAAGAACTAAAATTTAGTTTTTGAAAATACTTGAATTAAAGTCTAACATTCTTTAAAATACTACGATGTACATAGTTCGAATTTGATAGTATTACATGAACTCTTTGGACTAACTCAACTTTTTGGGCTAATAATTCACCAACCGGTCCAATCCTATACATTAGTTCAATCCAACTCAACCCTAGATTTTGGTTGGGTTGGATTTTCAGTTATATTACTCTCTTTTTTCCCTAAGTTTCAACTCATAGACTTGTAAATATGTATAAAAAAAACATGCATGATACTATGCTTCAACGTATTAGTACAAATTCTTTTTCTAGATGGCTCATAAAGTATGTTAAGAATCTATGTTATCATGTATAAAAAAAAATCTATACTATTAATTTATGTTACATATACATATATAATATTATTAGTTTGGATTAAATTGGGTTGAACAAACAAAAGAAAAGGTTAATCCAACAAAAATTATAAAATCACATTTTAATTTAATCCAAAAAAATTATAACTCAACACAATTTTTATGTTTAGGTTGATCAGACCGAGTTGCTCGGATTGTCGATATTTTTTTGGGAAGCCCTAATAGGTAACTTGTACTTTATTTACTCGCACTATATCATAAGTATGATGGTGGAAAGTTGCAGCGCCCAACTCTGCATTTGAATCAGACAAAATAGAGAAGAAGGAATCTCCGGGCTATGGGATTGAAAGGCGTTTTATGGCCGCAAAATTGTCAGCGATAATCACTCTCACTCAAAAGATAACACTTTCCATATTCATTCCTCCATTTCCAACGCCATTCAAGTCCTCATTTATTCGATTTCCCATTGTTGATTCTTACCATTCTCTTCGATTTTGACATAAAATACCCATTTCCGTGAAGGGATTTTGTGGGGTTTTCCAGATTCCTCCGTTTCGGCAATGTCTGTGTTCAAATCGCTCTTGATTTTCATTTTCTTTCTGGGTTTTTCTTCCCCTTCCGCCATTGCTGAATCTTCCGAGCTTTCCACTCTAATGGCGATTAAAGCTTCTTTAGACCCACATAACACGCTGTTGACGTCGTGGAATCCGGTTTCTGATCCTTGTGGGGGCTTTTTCGAGGGAGTTGCATGTAATGAGCAAGGAAAAGTGGTGAACATTTCTCTTCAAGGGATGGGACTTTCCGGCTACATTCCGGCCGCCGTCGCCGGACTTAAGAGCTTGACGGGGCTGTACTTGCATTTCAATTCCTTGATCGGTGAAATTCCTAAGGAAATTACGAGTTTGACTGAACTTACTGATTTGTATCTCGATGTGAATCAACTCTCTGGAGAGATTCCTTTTGAGGTTGGGAATATGGAAAATCTTCAAGGTCGGTTTTGATTGTTTCTGTTCTGGTTTTTGCTTGATTCAAAAACTTGGACTCTGTTTTAGAATTAGTATTTTTATTTTAATGTATAATTGGTGGAGCTTCACCCCACTACATATTCGAGATCACGTTTTAGAAGCGGAATCCCAAGAGATATAATGGGATTTTACAATTAAGTTTACTCGTGGTTTTTAAACTTGAGACTGAGAATATGGCAGATCTTCAATGTCAGTATTGATCATTTCTGTTCTGTTTTTTGCTTGGTTGAAGATCTTGAACTCTTTAGAATTTGAGTTCTTGTTTCAGGTTTGAGCACGAGAATCAGTATTCGTCCCCTTCTCCTAATATGTACTTAAAAAAAAGTTCTTGTTTTAAAAAAACGTTATTAGGAGTTGGAGTTATGATGCACTAGATCTTCGAGGAAGAATAAAATATTTTACAATTAAACTCACTAGTGGGGTTTTAAACTTCAATTTCCTTGTCTTTGTTTGGTTTTTGATTGGTTGTTTATATGATTAATCTGCTTAAGTGAAAGATTAAAGAAGACCCATATTGAACAAATGAACTAAAATTTTGAGAGCTGAGGCTGCTTCTGTTTTGTAAGCTTTAGAATCAGTTTATGTAGCTCAAGATGAGTTTCCAAAGCTTTGATTAGTAGTTGATTTGAATTGATAGAACTAAATTGTTGGGATTTTTATTTTTTTTATTTCAGTGCTTCAGCTTTGTTACAACAAATTAACTGGTGGGATACCATCACAAGTGGGAAACATGAAGGTGCTCAATGTTCTTGCTCTTCAATATAATCAGCTAACAGGAGCAATTCCTGCAAGTTTGGGAAACTTGACTGCATTGAAACTGTTGGACTTGAGTAGCAACAAGTTTTTCGGTCCCATACCGGTGATGTTAGCTGATGCTGTAGCTCTTGAAGTTCTTAATGTCCAGAACAACTCGCTGACCGGTAACGTTCCACTAGGTAATGTGCTCGTGTCGATGGAAAAGCGATTATGATCTTCTTTGTGTTGTGAACTTGTTGATTGTTTGGAAAGTTTGGTGAGTTAGTCATTGTGTAATTTTGATGTCTTTCTTAATGGAAATTCAGGTTTGAAGAGATTGAATGAAAAGTTTTTGTACAACAACAATCCAAGTCTTTGTGGAGTAGGATTTAGGGACCTAAGTCCTTGTAGTAAGTTGAAAAGTTTGAATCCGAGTCGACCCGAGCCGTTTCTACCACAACAACCTGGCAATCTTTCTGCAAGAGATATCCCTGAGTCAGCGAATTTACGCCACAATTGCGATGGGAGTAGCTGTTCGAGGCAGTTGAAATCTTCACGAGTCGGAGTGGCCCTCGGAGTGGTTGGATTTTTTGTTGCTATCACGGCCACTTGTGTTGCAATGTATTTCTGGTACCGTCGAAATGAACATAGATTTGGAAGTACTTCAAATGGTAAAAGTAAACGTATTATCACTAGCCAAACCAGGGAAATCTACAGGAGGAATGCTTCTCCTCTCATCAATCTAGAGTATTCAAATGGCTGGGATCCGTTAGCCAAAGATCACGGTGGGAGTGCGTCGTCACGAGAGATATTCAAGAGCTTCATGTTTAATCTAGAAGATGCCGAGCGGGCAACGCAATGCTTCTCGAAGTCGAACTTATTGGGGAGGAACAACTTTTCGGCTCTTTACAAGGGAAAGTTGAGAGATGGATCCATTGTTGTTGTCAAGTGCATTGGCAAGACAAGCTGCAAATCTGATGAAGCTGAATTCATGAAGGGCTTGAAGATACTTGTGTCAATGAACCATGAAAATCTTGTTAAGTTCAGAGGCTTATGCTGTTCGAAAGACCGAGGAGAGTGCTATTTGATCTACGATTTCGTCCCGAATGGAACTTTAATGCAATATCTTGATGATAACAATGGCAAGGGCGAGGTTCTCGATTGGTCCACCCGAGTATCGATCATATGCGGAATTGCCAAAGGTCCGTGTTTATTTTTTTCGTGAGGAATAAACTATGGTAGTTCATGACTATCAGCATTATGAAAGTACTTTAAATTATCTGATTTTGACTAAACTTGAGTTTTCCTGCTCAATTTCGGGTTTTCCACTGTTGTAATGCCTTAAACTATATTATTGACCTACGATTACTTTGTCGGAGATTGTTGCCTAGTTAGTGAGTCAGGGTCCAGAGGCGGAGTGCCTGATAGGGACTCGAGGGCAATGCTCCTGAAATCTAGTCGAAATATATTGTTGTGTTTATATTTTTGTATTAGGTTTGTATGCATTTTAGTTAATATGTATATTAGGATTTTATAAAAATATGTTATATAAATTCTCTTAAAACCCCTTGCATCGTTTGAGCAAGTATTTGTATTCTAACACAACATTAGTGAATCATGTAAGTCATTGTGTTTTGTCTCATGTTTTTTTTTAAAAAAAAAATTTCTGATTCTTGTTTAGTTTATTCATAACATCCATGTTCGTAACTGATTTTTCGAACCAGGCATCGGATACTTGCACAAAAAGATTGGAAAGAAACCAGCATTGATTCACCAAAACATATCAGCTGAAAAAGTGCTCATTGATGCAAACTACAACCCCTTACTCTCAGATTCTGGCCTGCACAAACTTCTTGCAGACGACATTATCTTCTCAATGCTAAAAGTCAGTGCAGCTCTGGGATACCTCCCTCCCGAGTACACGACAACGGGTCGATTCACCGAGAAGAGCGACATCTATGCATTTGGAATGATTGTACTTCAAATCATTTCCGGGAAAACAAGCATAATGAAGTTGAACTACAACACCATTGAGTCGCGTCAGTTCGAGGACTTCATTGACTCTAAGCTTGAAGGAAGATTCCTGGAATCAGAGGCAGCTAAACTGGGGAAACTTGCAGTGATCTGCACTCACGAATATCCCGAGCTTCGTCCGACAATGGATGTTGTCGGGCAAGAACTCGACGAAATGGGAAACTTTGGGATTTCTATAGAATCCATGCCATAATTTTTATATGAAGCCATATATAGAAGCTAGTAGAGCAGTGACACTACTAATCTATTCTGTAAATGAAGGATTATGAATATTTTTCATTCTACTATGCTTTTTAATGTAGAAAAATATAAAAATGGTTTGTCTATGTAAAAACTAGGCTGCTTTCTTGAGGAATAATATAAATTAGAGAAACTTCATTTTATGGCAATAGTTATTGTGATTTGTGCATTTCTGTTAAAATCCTTTTAGATATTCCTACTTTAAACAGCCATATTCTAGGATCCAAAATCTTAGGTATGATCATTAATTTTGAGAAATCAAGGAACCAAATCTTATATTATGATTATTATTTTTAAGAAATCAAAGATCCAAATCTTTGATGACCAAACTACAATTTGCCACATAATCAAGTATTGATTTTGACATGGAAAGGTTGGAAAATATGTGGATCAAGATGAGGTGGAAAAGATTTGAGTTGTTTTCGATGAGGATTTTAATGATTAAAGTTCATGTTTGATTTTTTTTTTTTTTTTTTTGAAATAAAGTTCATGTTTGATTTTGACATAGAAAACTAGTATGGCTTCGCATTAATTAAGGGATTTTGAAAAGTATCATTAAATAATAGTAGGTTTAAGATTTTTATTTGGAAGTTGTGATAACCTAGCATATAAGTATAATTTGAAGTTGATTTTGATCATTTTAATTTCTTACCGATTTTTTTATCATCCAAATTTCTTATCTTTTTTAAATTTTAATTTTTTGTTTCATTTGATGGTTGAACTTTTAAATGACCAATTTTATACATTAAAAAGTTTTTTTAAAAAAACATTATTAGCTTTTCTTTTATAATATATTTTTAAATATATTTACCTTTTATTTTTTGTATTAAAAATACTGATAATATTAAATAATTTCAGCTACAATTAATTCCCATTTTATTATAAAAATTGATTTAAAGATTTCTTTTAGAAAATATAAAAATGAAAATTTATAAACTGAAATAAAATAATCATTTTTTAGTGTTTAGAAAGAAAAAAAAAATTATTTGGGTACAAGTTCTTTTACCGAATGGTCAGTCGTACAATGGTTTTATTGTTTGGTTGTAAACCAGTTAAACATCAGAGTATAATGGTTTTATTGTTTGGTTGTAAACCAGTTAAACATCAGAGTCATAGGTTTGATCCCGAGAATCATTAGACCTTTATGATGATTTTTTTTTCCTTTTGAAGATGGCCCTCTATGATGGTTAATCCCTCTGATATACTAAAAATTATTTTTAAATTTTGTAAAAAAAGTAAGACATTTTAACAAAATAAAAAAGTTAAATAAATACTTTAATTCGACATGAGTAGTGAGGTCGGAAAGTGTTGTCGTTTTCTTGGTGGACAGCTGAAATCGAGGGCGTATTGTTAGACTTGTGAATATCATTTGTCGGAATCCTCGAAAAGAAAAAAGAAAAGAAAAATACAAAAAGATATTGCTTTTCCCACCTGTAATTTTGTTGCCTGTGAACAAATTTTGTCATCTTCATCTTTTTTTTTCTTTTTCTTTTTTTGTGATTTTCTGACACTGTTCTTATCCATGACTCATCTTCGTGTGCAATGAATAATTGAATAAATGATTGGGGAGTAATTGTGTGAGATTCTTATGTATATGAATTTCGACTGCTTAAAACAACGTGACAAAAATGCAAGATTATTAAGATTGTTATAAGTTGAATAGTGGTGACATTTTGATCTCGAAAAAAAAAAAGAAAAGAAAAGAAAAAAGAATAGGGGTGACATTTTCAAGCCCAGTTGAAAATTTTAATTAGGTTTAACTTCACGTGTAATCAATTTTCATTTAAGATTTGACTGGAAGGAATCTATATTAATTCAACTTTTTTTAAAAATAGATTCTAGCTTAATTGTATAGAATAGTAAAATGTAGAAAGAACAGTTAAGAAATCAGATATGAGACTTGCACCACTTTTTTTTTTTTTTAAATTAGTGAGTGTTTGAATTAATTTTTTTTAACACAGTTATTGAGGATTCAAGTCGCGGAACTCTCAGTTGTTAATACATTCAGAACATTAGTTGAACTATGTTCATTTTGGAGTGTCCGAGCCAATTTATGTACAACTTGATTATTTTTGTAGGACCATCTAACTTTACAACATTTGAATACAAAAATAAAATAAAATAATAATAATAATCTAAATTAATTTCTAGCTAGATGACCATTATTGATTGAATCTATCATCTCTATATTTTTCAAAACTCTCTAGATCATAAACTAATCCATGATGATTCAAACTTCAGGCTAAACAATTGTGTTCTAAATGCAAATTTTTAAATCAATGTAAATGATAGTTGAAGTAATTAGTTTCTCATTTGAGGATTGATGTTACTGGTATTAGAGTAATTATCTACTCATATAAGACAAGAATTGATGTTAATAGTGATTGGAAAATTTATCACTCATTTGGGTATTAATGTTAATAATGATTAACTAATAAATTTTATGAAGAATTTAATACAGAGTTTGATAGTTAAGAGTTGTTTACACCAAATACAAATAAGAGGTTCTAGAAGAGTGATAGTTTGCCGCTCTTTTTTACCAAAAATAAACACCACCTTTAAACAAGATAAGAGAACCTAGGAATATTATCATCTTACATTATTTTTAACCAATCACATTTTCCCCAGAAATAATCCCAGGTTTACCATGTTAAAATTTGGCTGTTTGATTGAATCATATAACCTTTTTATTTAGGTATAAGTGAGGGATTCAAATCATATATGAAAACTTCAAATCAATCGATTAATTAATCGTAAGCTCGACCGGATTATTGAGTCGATAACCTTTTTACATATGTGCACTACCAGTCCACACTAACATTTACAATCAACAACCTGCAAGTTTGATGTTTCAGAATACATCAGAAACATGGGGATGAGATTTATCATGAGCCAAAACTCATGAACAACTCCCTCAATTTCAATCCAACTGCAGCCAAGAACTTTAGATAAGTTCCTCTTTTTCATCATTGTTCGGACCTTGCTCGCATCGCTCCACAGGCCAAGACCGGCGTAAATATTCAAGAGGAGAACATAAGAACTCGAGTTACAAAGAATCCATTCTCATAAGATATTTGGCAATGGGTTCTCCAATGGCAAAATTTTCATGGTTTTGATAAGCACTAAGCAAAGTTCTCAATATCATATCATTTGGCTCAATGGGCATCTCTTCTATGAATTTCAATGCGCCTTCTACATGTTCTATGAATTCCAAGGATGTCAATCATGCATCCATAGTGTTGTAGCTTTGCCTCTAACTTGTATACTTTTCTAATAAACTCTAACCAAATCATTCCTTCTTTCACCAGCCCCGCGTGCACACAAGCATTCAGCCTGCCGATGAGTGTGATATCATCTTGTTTCGTGAAAAGCCTCTGCATCTCCATCAACATCTCGAAAGCTAACTCCCCCAAACCATTTCTCGCCATTCCCCTGATCATAGCATTCCAATGGTCAATACCCTTTTCATCGATGCCTTTGAATATCGACGAGGCGTTCTCTCCTACCACATTTAGAAAACATGTCAATCAGAGCAACACCAACCTTCCCCATTAGAAAAGTCATTTTCTACTACATTGCTATGCATACTTTGCAGCCTTCCCAATGCATCCTAACTGAGAAACAGCTGAAAGCGCGAACACCAACATCGTTTCATCGGGAGATAAGTTGCTTTGTCTTTGCATCTCATAAAAGATTTCTAGTGCTTTCTAATGCTTCTGTGCAATAACCATTCTGAGCATAGCCGGACATCATGGCATTACAAGCAACTACATCTTTTTCAGGCATTTCATCAAACAGTTTTCTTGCAACCTCAATGTCACCCAATTTTGCATAACCATCAATCATTTTAGACCAACTAGTTACATCTCTTCTCGGCATTCGATCGAACAAAAGATCCGCAAATTCTATGCTTCTACATTTTGCAAAACCACCAATAATCGTGTTCCAACAAACCAAGTCTCTCTCAACATCGAACAGTTCCTTTCGAACTCAACCCCGTATTTTGTTTGTGCAAACTCATCAATCATTGAGTTCCAAGAAATCAAATTCTTACCCTTCAATGGCACAGAATCAAACAAATTCACGAGCCAAATCAACCACCCTTAACATAACCATCAATCATGGAATTAAACGAAACAGAGTTCTACACGGCATTTTATCGAACATCTTCCGTGCAATCCCATTATCCCCACATCGTAAGTACATTGCAATCGAACAATTAAGCAGAAACAAATTGAACCCAATTTCTAACTTCATCAACAACCCATAAATCTGCTTACCTTGATCCACTAAACCCAGCCGTGAACATGCTTTGAGAATCAAAGAAAACGAAAAAGTTGTCGACAAAAAATCCATTCCCAAGCATCATTACAGAACGATACCAGAGCTCGAACAGGGTCATGGATGGCTTGAATTTGAAGAAATAGGCATTAATTTCGAGCTTTCTTCGGATATGAAGTTCGAGAAAATGGTAGAGAAATTTGAATTTATGAGGAATTTTACTGATATACTTTGCAGTTGGAGTTGGAGGGCGTTGGTTGTCTTTTCTTTCTGCTGTAACCGTTCTGCCAACGGCCATTAAGATTTTTTTGTTCTTTTTATTTCATGTCTTTTAGATATTTTATCATTTAAAATTAAATGTATTTTTTTTAATACATATTAAGGAGGGGGAACAAATATGGATTCCCATAATCAAATTTGTGACACTGTGTTGAATTGGTTTACAACCAAACAATGAAACAATTTCACCATTAATTCATTCGGTAAAATTAAATGTAATTTTAAACCATAATTTTGTTCCAATAAAATTAAAATATGAACATAAAGGGTAAAGTTAATAATGTGTTTATGATAAACTCAATATATATATATATATGACTAAGAGACCATATATTTAATTTTATGGAGTTGTTTAATATAATGTTATAATGTCGTTTATATTTTGGCTAAGCTTTAGAATATAATTCTTTGTTCTTTTCCCCTTGAATTGGTCTAAATTTTAGAAAAGTAACTATTTTTTTAAATGAATGTGTCACTTAAAATCTTTGACCAAATTGTAGTAAACAATTTAGGGTCACATTAACTGTACATTTGAAGGCACATATTTTGTTGTTAGAAAGGATCAAGTCCAGACATAATTGATAAATATTTTTTATTTAGAAATTATAAATTCAAATATTATTGTTAGATTAAAAAAAATTAAAATAAAAAAAGTGTCAATAAAAATAGTTATTCAGCGACATTAACCAACAAATTATAGGTTCGAATCCACATTGTTATAATGTCAACTAAATAAATAAATAAATATGTAGGTTATATCGAGTTATAATGTAAAAAAAAAAAAAAATCAAATTGAATATCAATAATTTTCATGGAGAGGCTAAATGAAAGAGATTGACGAGGAGAAAATTTTCACTATTGACAAAAATGATGAGCGAAAATTCAACCAAAATTTGTTGGATAACTTTAAAGTTTTTTCCTGAAAAAGAGAGGGAAAAGAAAAGCCAGGACATACATTAGATAAATTTGAAGATAATTTTGAAAGAGATATGGATAACTTTGTTTCATTTTGAGATGTAGTTAATAAAAACATATATTCTTTTTAAAAAAAAATAGTTTCAAATATTTTCTCAAATATAGTCTAAAAAAGCTGACCAAAAGTATATCATCTACCTCATTTTAACACATTATAAAGCTGACCAAAAACATATTATATTCAAATTAGGCTTAATCTGGTAGGATCCAAACCTGTAAAAGTTTGATTTTTAAGTTGCTAATCATTATGAATTAAACTAATCACATTTTAATTACTTAAAAAATAAAAATATATAATAAAACAAAATTTTAATGAAAACAATTTTAGATAATTTATAGAATTATAGTTCCAAAACTTGTTAAAAGAAATATAACTCTAGTGATTATGTACGAATTAATAAGAGTGAAGTTTTATGTTCGAAACTTCTTCCTTAAACAATTTCAAATAATTAAAAAAATAATAATAATAAATCACCAAAAATTTGTCTGAAAAATGGAAAAATAAATGAAACAGTTCAAAAATAAAATGAGGAAAAATCTTTTTATTTTAAAGGCATTCAGACCTTCATTTAAGTGTGCATTGAGTTGAATTATCAACCCATGTTATAAAATCTTTCATTTATAATAACTCATATCATAATAACAACGATTTTTCATACGTAACTAAAAAAGGAAAATATTGTAGAAATGTTAAAAATTTTAGAAAAAGCAAAACTAGATCACAACACCTTAAATTGACATGTTTCAATTAAATTATAAATTTGTTTAGGATAAAATTATATGTTATAATAATATGTAATCAAAATACAAATTGTTGCTCAGCGGCACTAGTCTATGCCCAATGATTAGAGGTCTTGGGTTCGAGTCATCCCCCACTCTCAATTGTTGTAATCTAAAAAAAAAATACAAATTTTCCTGAGATATGGTTGATAAACATACATTGATACCATTAAGTTATTGTTAGACTTAAAATTTATATAAAATTTTTTTTGTTAAAATATCATTTTGGTTCCTCAATTTTGGGATTTGTTCCATTTTGGTCTCTAGACTTTCAAATTTCCATTTTTAGTTCCTTGACTTTGTAGTTTGTTCAATTTTGGTCCCTTGACTTTGCTGTTTGTCCAATTTTGGTCCCTCGACTTTTTCAAATGTCCAAATTTAGTCACTAGAATATAAAAAAAGTTAAAAAAAGGTCCTTTTGTCAAATAAATTTTTTTCTCACTTCTAAATTATTTTCTCTCTCTTCCATCTTTCATCATTTCTCCTTCTGAAAGTTTTATCTCTCTTAAATCCACCTCTCTAATCTTCTTCTCTTCTCTTTTTCTCTTATTCTCTCATCAATCCATCTCATCAAATTATTTAACATAAGATAATTTTTCTAAATAATAATTTTCCTACTTTGATTTGTCACTTTTTGTTTTCTAAAATTCATAGTCTACCATGGAACAAAAAAGAAAAAGAAAGAAAATAAAGAAGAAAAAATAAAAGAAAAGAGGGGAAGAGAGGTAGATTGAAGAAAGGTAAAATTTCTAGAGAGAGAAATTATGAAATATGAAAGAGAGAGAAAATAATTTAGGAGTGATAAAAAAATTCATTTGACCAAAAGACAATTTTTGAACTTTTTTTATAGTCTAAGTACCAAATTTACAAACATTTGAAAGTTGATGAATCAAAATTGGACAAAAGTAAAGTTGAGGGACCAAAATTGAACAAACAACAAAGTTGGGGGATTAAAATTTGACATTTGAAAGTTGAGGGACCAAAATGGTATTTTAGCTTTTTTTTTTTTAAACAAGGGTAATTACGCCCGTTCCTAGGTCAGACACCAGAAATATCAAAAAAATAATGTCACAAGTGAGTCTCGAACCTAGAACTTTTAAAGGGAGCATACTCTTAAAGTCTAAATCTTCAATTACTGGTCGCTCCAAATGCACTTAGGATTTTGTCTAATAAATGTGAATCCATTGGGTTGGTATCTTTAGCTACCCAATTGCAGTAATATACATTTTAATTTATTTTTATTTTTATTTTCAAAATCGGCAGCGAAACGCAATCTAACATGATGGATGATTACATAGACTTTGGGAAATTAAAGCCTACTGAAAAATATGGAATTTAGCCTTAGTTTTCATTTTCTCAATGCCTTCCATTAGGACGTTATTAAGACTCTTCAACCAAAGTCAAAAAAATAAAAGTCCGGCTTTTTCCCTCTTCAACGATCGCAATCTTTCTCCATTTCAATCTTGACGTGGCTGCCAACGTGGAGTGTCGGCTCACTATTCAAAATGATTTATTTATTTGTTTTAATAGAATTTCGGAGGTTTTTTTAATTTTTTTAAAAAAGAAGTAAATTATATGTTCCTTTACATAATTTTGAAGGAAATTACAGTTTAGTCTCTAGTCTTTCAAATTGTTTGAATTTAGTTCATATGATTTTAACAATTAGAATTTAGAGTCTATGTTTTGATAAATCTAAAATATAGTCGTTTTCGTTCTTAATCGTTCACAAATTGAATACTGTGAAAAATTAATTATTTACGTGTCAATGATGATAGTGTGAATTGAGTGATGGATTAGATAAAAAAATATATATTACACATCATTTATGTATAGTTAATTTTCATACATATAATTCTATGTGATAATTAACAACGAGACTAATCTTTGAATTTTATCAAACTATATCGATTAAGTTTTAATTTTTAAAATCATAGAAACTAAATTCTAATCATTATACTTTTTAAAATTATAGAGACTAAACTTTAACTTTTTCTTAAATTGTATGGACTAAATTCACAATTTATCAACAAAAAAACCCCACAATTAAAATATTATACAATATATTTATTATATCAATTGAATGATTAATCTGTTTATTTAAGATAAATAGTCGAATGAAAGCTTAAAAAAAAGTTGAATGAAACCGACACATGACTAATATTTAAAATCGTATTTAATTTCTCTGAATAAAAATAGTTGTATGTAAATTTTAAATTTTATATACCTAATATGATATTTTGTCAAAAAAAAAGAAATACTTAGACATTTTTTAATGCATTCAAGCCATTTATTATGTTGTTTCAAAAAAAGAAGAAGCCATTTATTATGTAAATTGTTTGATATCAAGTTGTCGTATAAATTGATCGTGAATTTATTTTTTGAAAATAATAAAATAATATGTTTTTTTTCCTTAAATAATTGTTGCATAGACTAATCATGTGCTAATAAATTATTGGGTTTTACCTAAAATTCTTATTGACTCATTAACGACCGTCAAAATTATTATCGAAAATAATGTCCATGTCTATAGAAGACAAAATATAATACGATCTCAAGAGTGAAAATATGAATATTAGCATTTAATTATTTTAAACTAGAGACATTTTTTCAGTTCTTTTATCATTTATGTTGTTTTTTCCTCCTTTCTCTTCAATTGAAAAATTGGTTTGAGTGTCATCATAGATACCTATTGTTATATATGGATAGAACCAACTTGAACATTGATTATAGTATTAAAAATATGATTATGATCATCATAAATACTCATTAATAGGCTAACACCATTTAAAAGAGTCAAAACAACTATATTAGATCATTATACCATCATGCTTTAAATAAATAAATATGTTATCGTGTCTACCCACTTCATTTGTTAGTCATTCTTTATTAATTAAAGTCCAAAACCAATAATTTTACTTCAATTTTTTTTTCTAGTTAGACTAGTCATAAAATGAAATGATACATACATGTAGAGAAAAACCAAAATCTAATGTCCAAAAGAAAATAAATTGTGATATCACTCTGATTTTTTTTAGTTCAAATTTAAGTGGATAATTTTAGTTGAAATTTTCATATCGATTGTTGTTGAATCATGTTAAATTATCAATCAACTTAAAATTTGATAGGTTAGGTATCACTTGTGAACTTGAAAATTTGAGAAATATCCAATCAAATAAAAATTAATATTAATTAGAAATGAAAACAATTTCATAAAAATATCCAAATAGGACATTCTTCTCTCATACAATATTGATAATCATGTGTAAATTTGAATGAATAAATTCAATTATATTGATTAAAATTAATTATCATGGAGTGGTTAAGTGGTCAAAGAGTACATTAAGGTCTTAATTAAGATGATGAGTTTAATCCATGATAATGGTTAACTAACTAATTTCCTTTTTTTTTTTTTTGAAAATCAAGAAACCGCAGCTTGGCTCCCCTATACCCGGGGCACCACTGGCCCATCCTTGAACTGTGGCACCGGGATATTTCAAAGAGTATTCTAGTTTAAGAGTTTTTCAATGGCCTCGAACCATGGATCTCTTAAGGAAGTATGCCTTGAAGTTATAAGCTTCAACCTCTAGACTGCCCCTTGAGGACTACTTAAGAATTTCTTATCATACAAATATATATATATATATATATTAAAAACCTGTCAATTTCATTTATGATGGCTCCAAGTTAGCCTTTTGAAGGGATTTTAAATGTAAACATATTTTATATATGCAAGAAATATAAAGAGATAACTAAAACTACAGCTTTTGTAAAGGCCTTATCACTTGCCAACGACTTCTAAAATTATATAAATCAACAAATAGCTCATAGAGAGCATCATTTGACTTATTAAATATCATTTGTCAAAATGGGTACGGAATACAAAAACCAAAATCCCTAGCAATTTGTATGTAAATTATATTCAAAGTCCAACTCCTTAGAAAGAAAACAAATAATCATAATTGAGATTTGGGATTTTTCTATAGTTTACAATATGTGAGTTCGAAAAAATATTTTAAGCTCTTATTTATAGATTATAGTTCATATTAAAAAAATATATCGTGGGGATTTGGCTGTTAGTTTATAGATTATATGGTTCTTTTTCATCTTACGTTCTAAGGTGTTGATTTTAAACTCATTTCATCTATTTATTTTGTTTGTGTTTTTTATTTTAAATAAAATGTCGAGTTACTTAAAAAATGAAAATAAAACTAAAGTTGACTTGTGGATCAATTATAGAGCTCAATTTGATGAAGATTGATGCTCAATGTTAAAAATATTGACTTAGTGAAGGAAATGTAATTATTCCCCTCAATTGTATTTTATCCCTATTTCTCCATTTTTCTAACTTACTCGGTTGAAAATAATAATTGATAAAAAAATCAACGTTTTCAAGTTGAGATGGGACTAAAATAAAATGTTAAAAAATTAATTAAAATCCATATAAATATGAAAATCCAATACTTCTTTAGTATGAAAAATAATGCAAATGTAAGAATTTAAAACTTATTATAAACTCATAATACATCTTACTTTAACCGATGTGAGACTTCACTTTTATAGTTAAGATACCAACTTTATTAACCATGCATCTCTGCTAAGGATTCCACGTCGAAAATAATGAATACTTTATAACAAAATAAAAAAGATATGAGTTACTTTTTTCATAACCAATTGATTTTGAGAGAAACCGTACATCATGTTATCCAATATAATATCAGAGTCCATAAACCCAAAAGAGTATCGATTCAATAAAAATAAAAGTTGAAATGAGCCTAACAAGATATTATTTTGATGGAGTATATTAAGGATCTTACGTCGGAAAAAGTAGAGATCTCATAACAATATAAAAAGTAATATAAGTTATTATCCAATCCCCATCTCCATTTTAAAAAGACAAAAACTATAACCACGTTGTTGTTAAAAAAAATGTAATACAAGTGCCAACTTAAAAGACATGAATTTAAGTGATGTATTTTAAAATTGGAGCTCCTAGATTTCCTTTAAAAATATATGGGTTGTTAGATTTGGGTTGCTATGATCATTTTGTTGGTAGACTTTTTGTACTTTTGGGAGAACGGTTTTGAGTTGTTTTGTACTGCAACTAGAGACGTGTTTGACTTAGCAAAACAAATCATTACCAACATTATCCCTCTGTCTATTTATTTTTAATTTTTATTACTTCATTTAATTATTTTTTATTCAATAACTTAAAGTTAATTTAGTACGAAAAGTATAGTTAATTTAGGAAATTAAGACCAAGTCATATACCCGTTAAATTAACTATTAATTTTAACTGATAATTTTTAATTATTTTAAATATACTTCTTCTTTACATAAATCTACATTCAAACATATTTTTAATTATAATTCTCAATTTTATCTATTCAAAATAACTCTTTTAATTCTTAAAATTAACTCCCCATTCAAAGTTTTAAAATTAAAAAAAAGGTCAAAATATAAAGCAAGAAAATTCTAAAAAGAAAATTTTAGAATAATTTCAGGTTCATCGCCTTTAGTGGGAATGTCAACTCCCATTACCATATCTATCTCTTCTCTCTCCATCTATTTATATGCTCAAAAAGAATTATAATAATAACAAACTTAATCACAAA
Organism: Sicyos edulis; assembly: GCA_036507275.1. Classification (NCBI taxonomy): domain Eukaryota; kingdom Viridiplantae; phylum Streptophyta; class Magnoliopsida; order Cucurbitales; family Cucurbitaceae; genus Sicyos; species Sicyos edulis. The sequence goes on along the minus strand of CM071857.1, from coordinate 1,458,443 downwards.
TTCCATTTTCTTCCAAACCAAACTGAGAAAAATAAAGCTGAGAAAATTATGAAGCTCGTTTGGTCACCGGATAGAGCTTCCAAAGCATATATCGACACAGTCAAATCCGTAAGTTCATTTCAATTTTTTCATCAATCATAATCTTTTCTCAATTTCTTTAAAAATAATGTTATACATCTGTAATCCAGTTTAATACTATGGTCGATCCATCTCATTTATTTAAAAATAATTATATCTTTTGTGTTGGGTTTGTGAAAAATTAAATTAGAATTACCTTTTTGCCCCCAGTGCGAGGTTTTCAGCGAATTCGGCGTGGCCGAGCTTCTCTCCGCCATGGCCGCCGGCTGGAACGCAAAGCTCATCGTCGAAACTTGGTCATACGGCGGTCCGATCTCCACGAGCGTCGGACTAGCGATCGCCGCCGGCCACACCGCCGGCCGGCATCTCTGCATCGTGGCGGACGAGCGGGCGAGATCGAAGTACGTGGAGGCGATGCGGGAGGCTGGAGTGGCGTCGCCGCCGGAAGTGGTGGTCGGAGACGCGGAAACGGTGGCGGAGGCGGCGGCGGGGGTGGATTTTCTGGTGGCGGATTGTAGGGGAAAGGATTTCGCTAGGGTTTTGAAGGTAGCGAGGCTGAGCGAGAGAGGGGCAGTTTTGGTATGTAAAAATGCATGGGAACGAAACGGGAACGGTATCGGAAACGGAACGGGGTTTAGATGGCAAGGAGTGCTTCGGAGAGGGACACGTGTCGTTAAGTCGGTATTTTTGCCGGTGGGGAAAGGATTGGAAATTGCTAATATTGGAAGTCCCGGTGGCGGTGGTTCGAACTCCGCGGCGAAGAGCAGCCGTTGGATCAAACGTGTTGATCTACGGTCAGGAGAGGAACACGTTTTTCGTGAATGATATCTTGATGGCCAAGAAAGCGTGGTGGAGATGTGGATTTTTTTACCTTTTTTTCTTTTATTGTTAAGGAATGTTCATGAATGTAAATTACATGTATAGAAATAAACTAGAATCCAAAAGCTATTAATTTAATAAGCATTTTGTTTTTATTTTTCGCTTTTTAAAACTAAAAAATTGTATTCAATTTATTTATTATTTAAAAAAAAAATGATTAAAGCCTCAAAATTTTCTTAAGATTAATAAAAATCATACCCATAAAAAACAGAAAGAAATGATGAGGATAACATTTTTAGTATGTACTCTTAGTAGTTAATGATCTTGTCAAACATTTTTAAATGGTATTTAATAATTGTTTTGGAGTTTTATTAGATAGTGTGAACATCCATCCTATCTTTTAACATGCTCATCTAGATTACCAATCTAAAATTAATTTATTATATTTTATTTTTATTGGACCGAAAATCCGTTTGAATTTAATGAGTTCTTATATTATATTAGATATATATATATATATATATATATATATATATATATCTCAAAATTATTTGGCAATTGAAGGAGTAGTCCATCTACGATTTTAATGATAAGAGATATCTTGATCTTATCAGCGTGAGATTCTCTAACAGGTTTTAGTTTAATAAATTTATACATTAACTGATTATGTCAAATAGTTTAGTAGAAAATACGTCTCTCTATTTGCAATATTGAGCTTCAAAATATTAAGCAGTTCATTTGGCAAAACTATATTTACAATTCTACCATTTTATTTATACTTTCTAACTTGTACAATTTTCAGCAATTGTGATGCGCTTTTGTGTATCGTCTGTATAGTATTAATCGAGTTCGTGTAAATTTAATATAGATTAAGAAGTTTGAGTTGATATTTTAAATTAATAGAAATTGTAATAATTATGGAGCCGAATGGTTAAGAAGTTTCGAAAACTTAGGTAATAAATTCAATTCATAGTGACATTGTTGGAGATACTCGCTATATTCATTATGTGGTAATTGTCTTCCTACATTGGAAAAATGAGAAGTTTTCGACATATTTATAAAAAATATGGATTACTCCCTTTATTGTCAATTAATTTTGAAGTGGAACTCCATATTCTCTAATAGATATAACTAGAAATTAATTTTCTACTATTTTTTTTACGTCAAAATCTTCTAGGGTTAATGATATGTCTTGTGTATTAATTGAGGTAATTTGATGGAAGGATTAGTGGCTTAGTAGTTTCATTGTAGTTATTCAATTTAACATCACGGTTACGGGGAGTAGCAGTACTTTCTAGGTAGGGTTTCTTTGGTTATTCTTCTTCCAATTTATATTTTTTATAAAAAAAAAACCCTCGTTAATTTGATATGGATAGTTATTTTAAATTATGAATAAAATCAAAGAGCTACATACATAGATGATTAGGTGCAAGTATCCCAAATTGACGAAACTCATTTTTATAAATTGTAAACATACTAACCACAAATATAAACCATACAAACTTAAAAAAATTTCAACATTTAAGCTTATCTACTAACATCACTTTCTAAAAAAGGAAGAAAAAAAACTTACTACCAAAATTATAACTTAAACATCCCTTCCTCAACAATTTTTAACACGTGTTGTAAATCCAATATATACCAATTAATTGCTTTGAATTAATAGGCGAAATAGTAGTTAGATGAAGGACCAGATTTGACAATTACAGGTTTTCTCCCACTTTTCTTTTTGCCTTTTTGGCACCTATTTTATACTGATAAAGAAAAGAGGGTCAAATTTAATATAATAGCTTTATCAAGGGGATATATGCAAATTTCCCTTACAATGATTTTGGGCAAATGGCCCAACCCTTTCTTATGAAGCCCATGAGGTCAAAGTATAGTTTGTTTTTATGAAATTTATAATCAAAATCGACGAGAAAAACAAATATTATTTGTCGTTTTCCGTAGCTTTAAAAAGAAAAGGGGAAAAAAAAATCAACTGCAAGAACGGTACAAATTAATTAAAATATCCATGAACAGTAAAATTACGACCGATCTTAATTAAGAGTTGAAATCAAATTGCATTACAATCATAAGGAAACTAAAAGCAAAAACAGAAACTAGAAAATTTATGGCGTGTTTAATAATTATTTTGATTTTTTTAAAAAAAATTAATCTGTTTTTATTCAAATTTTCTATTATGTTCCATCTTTCTTACCGTATATTTATTTTTCTTTAAAAAAAGTATGAGAATGTTAACCAAATTTCAAAAACAAAAATAATTTTTGGGAAGATACTTTTTTTTTCTAAATTTTGGTTTGGCTACCAATATAAGTAAAATGTAGATATCCAAGTAACATAAAATATTCAGTAACTTAAGTGTTGTCAGCTAAAATTTTAAAAAACAAAAACAAGAAAATCAAATGGTTATCAAACGGGGCATATATTGTTTAAAAAAAACTAAAAAATCTATAAACTTACCGATGGCCAGATAATTCCATTATTTGGTGGTAATCCATTCAACACCATGATAACGAGTTTGGTTTAATTTGGATATAGTTTTTTTATATAAAAAAATTGAGAGTTCTTCATTTTAATTTTTCCCAAGTAATAAATAATTTTGGCAAAAATCGGACCTCAAAAATGAAATGTTACAACCTTAAAAGTTGTTTGGATGAAAAGTTATTTTGCATAGTTAATAATTGAAAGTTGTAAGCAAAAACTCGTTTAAACCTAATTTTTATGTAGATAAGATAGAGACAATAGCTTATTTGAAGGTAGATTTAAAATGATTAGTTATTTTTTTAGTAGATAAAAAAATGATAATTAAAAAAAAATAGTTAAAAATGAATTATTTTGAATAGTTAAGAATAAATAATTAAAAATGAGTGTTTGAAATAAGAAGTTATTTTAAATAGTTAAAAATAAATGATTAGAAAGAAGTGATTAGAAATAGATAATTATTTTTAGGTTAAAATACTATTTTGGTCCCTCAACTTTGGGATTTGTTCCATTTTGTTCCATAGCCTTTCAAATGTCCATTTTTAATCCCTTGACTTTGTAATTTGTTCAATTTTGGTCCCTTGACTTTGCTATTTGTCCAATTTTGGTCCCTCGACTTTCAAATGTTCAAATTTAGTCCCTAGATTATCGAAAAAAATAAAAAATGATCCTTTCGTCAAATAAATTTTTTTCTCACTCCTAAATTATTTTCTCTCTCCTCCATATTTCATTATTTCTCCTTCTAAAAGTTTTATCTCTCTTAAATCCACCTCTCTAATCCTCTTTTCTTTTCTTTTTTTCTCTTATTCTCTCCTCAATCCATCTCATCAAATTATTTAAATGAGATCATTTTTCTAAATAATAATTTTCCTACTTTGATTTGTCACTTTTTATTTTCTAAAATTCATAGTCTACCATGGAACAAAAAAGAAAAAGAAAGAAAAAAAAAAAGAAAAGAGGGGAAGAGAGGTAAAATTTCTAGAGAGAGAAATTATGAAAGATGAAAGAGAGAGAAAATAATTTAGGAGTGATAAAAAATTCATTTGACCAAAGGACAATTTTTGAACTTTTTTTATAGTCTAAGGACCAAATTTGAAAACATTTTAAATTTGAAGGGCCAAAATTGGACAAATAGCAAGGTTGGGGACCAAAATTGGACATTTGAAAGTTGAGAGACCAAAATTGGACAAACAACAAAGTTGAGGGACTAAAATTGGACATTTGAAAGTCGAGAGACCAAAATAGAACAAACCCCAAAGTCGAGAGACCAAAATGGTATTTTAACCTTATTTTTAATAGTAAAACAAGGAATTGCTTTCAGTATTTACCAAAAAAAAAACTCATTTGAGTGTGATTTTTTAATTGTAATAGTAAAGAGTAAAACTCCCCTACACATGAATGTGTAGGGGAGTCCTACAATTTGATGGTGTGGCACCATTGGGTGCCACAAAAAATCATCTTATAAATAAAAAAAATAAAATATAAAGAAATTTTTGTGGCACCAATGATGCCACATCATCAAATTGTAGGGGAGTTTTACTCAATAGTAAATGCTCATTTTAAATCCTTCATCAATTCAAAAAATAAACCCCGTTAGAAAACAGCAAAACCAGAGAAGGCAAGGCCGGCTCAGAGATTGCCCGTCAACTGTGGTATCTCATCAACTATAGAAACAAAGGATTACAGGGAAAATCATCTTATACTTGTGGAAACATTTCCATTCCCCTACGACAATCCGAGGTTCCGTCCGTCCCGAAAATAAGTTAATTTAGAACAAGTAATGATCTCAAGCTAACCCTACAACCTTAAAACCTGTTCATATTCGACTCGTCGATCGACCTCGTTGGATGACGCTTCTCTCCCTCTCTCTATTGTGGGGGAACGATTGCGGTTGAGCTAGAATTAGCAGTAAGATCATGTTATTTCAGAGAGATGGCTGAGGTTCGTGTTCGGTTTGGTTGGGGACTCCATATTTCCCTTGCACGACTACTTAGTTATGTCGGTTCTCACTTGAGGCCTTCCTAAAACTCTTGTGACTCTAACTCGGGCTTTGATGGGTATTCGAGACCTTGCAGCGCTGGCATTCGTCGCAAATCTTCTTCTGAATAAGCTGGGATTAACCAGTAGCGCCTGTCCATCCCAAACACCTAGATTATGCAGTTTCAGAACATCAGATCGCTAGCATTGTAATGTAAGAAATTCTCATAATATCAAATCTTTGATCGTTTACATGAAGACCATGCAGATACAAAATTTCTTTGTAATATTTAACAAACCTGTTCAAAGTTTCTCCTCCGACCAAGGTCGTATCGCCATTTAGGAGTTGTTTTCTTCTCATAAGCCTGGAATTCAAAATTTTCATTAGCATTCAGAATCAGAAGAGTTAAAATCTGTTATTGTCTCCCAAGTCCGAACCTTGAAGCGGGCGTGGATGCCCCAGATATATAGTGGGACCAACTATTAAGCCAAAGCGGTCTAAAGGCACATGACCCCAATTTCTTCCTTTCCTTTCAACTAACTTATAAACAAAAAATTAGAAGCTCAACCACCCCTATTTGTTGTTAGGTAGAAACTTCCAAAATTTGTTTGGTTTTCTGTGATTTTTTTTTATTAATTTCTTTTTATGGTTGACATGTTCATGAGAACAACCATTTTCTTTTTCTAGCCAAACTCGGCCACATAAATGGAGATTCCAAAACAGCTTTGGAAACTAAAGCAGAAAATTATTTCCTAAAATAGCTCCCAAACGACCCCTTGCAAGCCTGAGACGAAATTTCGGTTTTCAAACATATTTTGGCCCAAACTAACTGCACAAAAGACAATACCTCAATGCTAACAAGAGCAGTAGCTCAGCAGCATTAGTGTACACCTATTGACCATGAGGTCATGGGTTTGAATCCCCCACTCCCGATTGTTGTAATCTCAAAAAAGACAATACCTCAATTGTTGTAGTGTTTGCAGCCACGAGAGATATGTGCATGATCAGGAACCCCATAACACTCAACGCAAATGCCAGATTCAAGACTGAATGAAGAAGCACCAGTCATAAGCTTGTGAAATGCTAATAGCTGAAAGGTTTAAAAAAATACTCGTTAAGCTTACCAAATGCAATAAAGGTCGTAGCAAGGGTACTGGGTGTTCCGGGTATCTCAGCTTCACTAAAGAATGCGATAAAGTGCGGTAGCAATGACAAAGTCACGAGACTTGTCTCTAAAAATGTATACAGCTGCAATGACATAGAAGAGATTAAGAAACGACGATAATGATTTAATAATTCCTTCTTTCTAGGTATCAAGAAAAGTCGAGATCAGTCGAATTTGTAAAACCATGATCTTATCCATTGTCTATCATCATATTAGTCTTGTATTTCATTTCACTGATAAAGTTCTTAAAAATGGCTTGTATTTGAACCATCATGGAATGGTCGAGTGATCAATAGATGTCTTAAGTAATTAAGAGGGGATGGGTTCAGATCATGGTAGTCATCTCCCTAAGAATTAATTTACTATGGGTTTTATTAGCATTCAAATGTTGTAGGATTACAAATGGCTTGTATCTGATTATCTTAGTAAGTTAATAATGAAATAATATCGCCAAGCCATTAGAAAGAACATGTCAAAGCCAAAAATGTAAAATATTTTTTCTAATTCCAAGCAAACATACCAGAAACAAAAGAAAGTATTTGTAATTCAAAGCCCCAACACAGTTAACGACCCACACACAGTGATGGTCCATCTTCAGTATGCATCGCCCACCTGAACACGTAACGAAAACGTAAATCTTGCTTCCTAATAGGCGACAACATAAGATTATATGATAATTTAATGGGAAAATAAGAAGTAGCAAACAAATGCACTACTCACAAACAGAACAGTGATGGCAACGAGGTGGTTTCAGGTGATTGCATTTACGACAATATCGCACTCGTTGATTCGATGGCTCGGGGTGCAAAATACTTAACTCCATTGTATTTAACAGGTCGCCTTCCGCCCTTTCTTCATCAACAGCAGGTCTCCAATTCGGTGGCACACAACCAGGATCAGTCAAAACAACAGAAAAGTAACTCCATAACAGCATCACCAACTGCAGAACAACAAATCCCCCTTCATCTTAAAACTTTCTCAATCTACCATATCCTCAACCAAATTCCAAAAATCAAACAGCTCATTCAAACCTAACACCTTCATTCACTATTTCCAATGTCTAAATTTTCTTTTTTTTATATCCGTGAGTGTCCAGACCAGGTTGAGCGGACCTCGACTATTCTCGACCCTACAACATTTAGATGTCAGGAATACTCGTACCAAATTAATTCCTAATAAGAGGCCTATGGATTAAACCCACAATTTTTTTTTATTTCTTAACTTCTTTTGACCACTAGGCTAACCATGATGATTAAAAATTTCAAATTCCTATCCAAAAAAACTCAACATTCAATCAGCCCTGGATTACTTTCAAAGATCTATGTGGGGGAAAAAACAAACTAGTTCCAATTTCCACTAGAACAAACAATTTTATACAATACCAAGATAAATATGATCTTTACCCCACAAATAAATTCCCCACTCTATGAAATATCTAACTAAGAGAATCTGAGATCAATAAAGACAAAATAGACAGTAAAATTTAGTCCAACAAAGATTGTTAAAGTGGGAAAAAACGACAGAGAACAATCCAAACAAGGGGCTGAGTTACTTAAATAGCAGCACAAGAAGAACAAACAGGCAATACAAATTCCCAAACAGAGAAACAAATCTTTCGAAAAATGAAAAATCAAAGCCAAACGAGGCGGCGCTTACCAAGCAATGAAAGGAGATCAAAACGGCGAGAGAAATGAGAGAATCGAGGCCGCCGTCGTAGAGGGCGGGGCCGTAGTTCGTCAAAACGACGGCGTAATAGGTGACGCCGACAACGCCAAGAACCAAAAGGATCATGATCGAACCAAGACCTCGTAAGGCCGTACAGAACTTGAAGACATTCCAAGCCATGGCCGGCCCAGATCTATGCATATCTCGGAAAAAAGAGCCGAAATCTGTCGCCGGAAAATGATCGAAGCCGAAACGCGGCCGGTTCCGGTGGCGATTTCCGACGGCCCGAAAATCAGCTGAGCTGTTCCAGATTTGGGGGGGAGAGAAACGAAAACGAATAGGATTAAATAAAAAAAGAGCTGAAAATCGGAGGATTTATCGTGTTGGTTTTTCAGTGTTTCGGTTTTGTGGAGACTGCGAATTTGAGAGCGAAGGGATCGGATTTAGCGTATTGTTTTCTCGGCATTTGGGCAGAGGAGAAACGAGATGGGACTGGATTCCACGGCGTAAAAGTGAAGAAAATATCAAATAAAGAAGAAAAAATCTTTTCTTTTTCTTTTTTTTTCCTTTTTCTTTTTCTTTTTCTTTTTTTTTAAATTCAACATATTTTAGCTTTTAGGTGGAAATTTGAACATGAATTGTCACCCAAGCTAAATTTGACATTTCTTTGTTGTTTACTTTTTTTTTCTATTTTTTAATCTTTTTATTTAGGTCTTTTTTTCATAAATATATCAGGTATCCACAAAAATATTAACAAAATTCAAATTTATTTTAGTACCTTATAAATTTCGAAAAGAACCCAATAATACTCTCAAATTATTAGTTTTTCATTTACGAATAAAAATTTTAAAAAAGGAATTCGTCCCATGTTATGGTGGAAACGCATAAATTGTCAATTTAATTTCCATTAATTGTAAAAAATTATCATTTTTTTTACTATCAATATTAAATTAGATTTCAATTTTATTTTATTAGATCAAATACCAATTTGACTTGAACTTTAATATCATGTTAGATAATAAAAATTTAATGTCACAATCAATTAGTTTGTTAGATTCCATATATTTTTAATGTGAGATAATCGTGGGATACTATTTTTTTTTTTTCAGGGTTGTTGTCTTTGTAAAATATATTTTTAACATAAATCCTTGTTTTGTTTAAAGATAAATAATAATATTGAGAAGTAGGGATCTAACTCATTGAATGTATTATATACAAAATCAAATGAGTCCATTTAACTATTAACAAGTCTATAAAGACCTTTCATGAATAATAAAAAAAAGGGAATTTTGTATATCATACTACCTTAAAATGTGGCTTAGGAGGAAAATCATTTTTGGACGATTTTATCCTTAAGCCACACCCTAAATTACAAACCTGCCATAATCTTCTATTCAAATATATCATATCATATCATATCATACTATCTTAAAGTGTGACTTAAGAGGAAAATCATTTTTTGACGATTTTACCCTTAAGCCACAACCTAAATTACAAACCTGCCATAATCTTCTATTCAAATATAAAAAAAAAATGCAAATATATTTATAATATTATTTAGATATTTAGATTTTCATCAAGAAAATCTCATAAATTAAGTTAAAAGATAAGAGAACCTGCGTAATATTTTTTATCTTTATCTTTATCCTTATCTTTATCTTTACTACTTAAAATGTGACTTATTATTATTATTAATTATTAAAATTTAATATCTTCAAACTAAATAAGTATAAAATCAAATGAAGATGTTGAGTTTTTTTTTCAAATTTAAAGAAGATCTTGGGTTCCAACTTTTTCTATAAATACCATAAATTTATTGTTCTTCAAAATTCAAATTACTAACAATTATTTTGATGTTGCACAGATGTACAGATTTTGTTCAGGTTGGGAGTCTTAGCATTGGTGCACTGAGTTGTGTTCGTGGGAGCGGTTGTCGTCGTAGGTAAAAAACAATTTTTTTCAATCTGTATTTAATTCATTGTACACAACATTTTCTTCTTCTTCGTTTATTTTTATTTTTATTATGTTTTCTTTGTGTAATTCTATTTATTTTATGCTTCAACTTTAATTTATAATTTTCTTTTAAATTTATGGAGTATTTAAAATTTTGAAGAAATGTTTATTAAATTTTTCCATTTGTGAAAGGTAATTTTTTATAATAATTATTTTTTCATATTATTATTATTATTATTATTATTTGTTATTATAATAAATATGACTTAACATGTAATTTGTTACTTATTTTGTGATACGTGATGTCATTGAAGTACTACTCATATTTTGACATACGAAGCTACTTAAATTTTATCAATTTTACTAATTATATATTTTTTTAATTTAAATATAAATCTATATACCACTATTATTATTGTAGAGAACAATAGATTTAATATAATATTATGTTTTAAATTAATATTTAAAAAACTTATGTTTCATCAAAATTAATAGAAGAGGTAGATAATAGATTTTATGAGTTTTTTTAATCTTTTTTTCAATATTTTATTTATTTTTTTATTATTTATAAAATATAATATGAAATAAGATAGCACAAATATGATTTTTAAGATTTTAGAGAGGTGATGGTTTCGAGGTTTTTTTTTTTTAAAGATGGCTTTGGTGTTCTCAAATTGAACTAAAATAATAAAGGAATGAAAAAAAATATTGTGTACAAAGTAAGATTTTAGCATGACGAAAACTTATTTCTTAGAGAAGTTTAATTTATTTCATAATTTTCTTTAAAAATTATGATATGTATATTTTTTTTTCACTTTTATCTTGAACTACGTTGTATGAGATTTTTAAATAAAATAGATAATAAATATTTTACTTACTCATTTAAAATTTATATATATATATATATTATTTATACGTATTTTAATAAATAAAAATACAATCTCACATGCCAGAAAAAATCTCTCGTGCAAGACACGTTCCAAAGTTGTAGTATAACAAAAAATGGTAAAATATTTTAATCTACAACACAAAATAAAAAAATAATTCATTTATAGTAGAAAATCCAAATTGGCTTCTATCACTTGTTAAGTTATATTAGTGATAGAATTTAATCAATGATAGACTCATTCTATCACTGCTGAGTTTTCTATGAGTGATAGAAATTTAAATTGAGTTCTATCACTAAGAAATGAATATGCTATAGATGAATTATTTTAAAAATTCTGCTGCAAATATAATATAAGAGGTAGAACGGGCTGCTGATGGTAAATTATCTAAAAAAAAGAGAGAAATTTTATAGATGTCAAACAAAATTAATAAATACAAATATAATACAAATGGATTGATTCAAAGTTAAAACCATGGTTTCAATTAAACTCTTAAAATAGTGAAGGTTGATGGCGCAAGTTATATTGTTTGGCGTTAATCCATTTCAATTTTGTAATGAGGTTTGTTTGTCCAATTTCTTCAATTTATGCTTTAAAAAAAAATTATCCCAAAACGATAACTTTAATGGAAATTGATGGATTCAATTCGAAAATAATCTAAAGATATGAAAATAATAATAAAAAGAAGGAGCATGTTACTATTTGTAAATTAACTATAATATATTTGTCTGATAAATTTATTTTCATAATATTTTTTTCGATAATTTTTATTTTTATAATAATTGTTTACGATAATTAATTTCCTAGGTAATTTCCTTTTTTGCTCCCGCAATCTATACATCCCATTTTCCTTTCTTTCGAAGTCCATTATCAATTTCTTCGTCTTCGTTGCCGTATCTCTGCAATTACGAATGGATTCTGCTCTGCTAATTCCGGTGGTTTCAGTGATTTTCGGTGCCCTAATCGCCGCCGTCTTCTTCAGAAACTACTTCAGCAAGCGAAGATCCGAAGTCCAAACCATTTCTCATCCAGAGCTTCCATCGGATCCGAAGAAGCACCAAAAGCCGTCGCAGACTAAGAAGCCTCACTCCAAACCTCAATCTCACTCCTCCAATAAGGTATGTTCATGTTCATAAGAAATTGCATGAAACGAGGATAAAATTCTTGCAATTTTGTACTGTATTGTTCAGTTCACAATTTTCGTTTTAGATTTTCTAGGTCTAGATACTTCGTTCTGTGCTATGTTTCGAATCCTTGAGTTCTCCGGAATGAATTTTGAATTCTTCATTGATTGTCGTTTGTATCATGAATGTGATCCGGATTACATGATTTTGTTTGGTTAAATTTGAACTGGACGAATTGTTTCAAATGATTGTTCATATATTATCTCCGCTGTTTAACAAAACGTGCTAGAATCATATATTGATTTTCTGTTTGTTGTTCGTACTAATTTGCGGAAAATGTTGTTCCTCTTTCTTGTGTTACTGGTTCATCACAATGTTCTGCTAACTTTTCAGTAAAACTCCATTGCTTGCTATATATGAGCACCTCCAGACTCGATGCTAAATTGAGTTCAATGAACGTTGTTTGTGTCCTTTTTGCATTTTCTCAATTTGGATTCAGAACCTTTTTGCAGAGAATTGAAGTTGTATTCGGATTGAAATGTTGCATTAAAACATTCATTTCTAGCCTAATATGAAACAGCTTTGATATTTTGCTTACGCTCAGATTTTCCTATTTTGCTTGCCGAATGTAGGATCAAAACAAGAAACATCATCCGTTGGATCTGAATACATTGAAAGGCCATGGAGATTCTGTTACTGGATTATGTTTCTCCTCAGATGGAAGTAGCTTAGCGACTGGTAACGTGATGCATCGTGCTTTATCAAACGGTTTTTTGTATTATATTATTTTTTGTTGCCATTGTCAATGTGCCACCATGAGATAGTTAAGGGGAAGCTATTTAGCTATGTATGTGAGAATTTGTGAATCGTGTACCCTGCCTTGCCTCCAATTTATTTATGTTCATGGCTCAATAATTTTCAATTTAAATTCCCTCCATAAATTATTTTTAAGCAAGCCTTTAATTAGATTAAACATGTCTGGTTTACATATGTATCCTTTCACTGAATTCAACGTGTTTCATTTGATAAGACGTGTGCTTTCTACATTAAGCTCATGTATCGTATCTTTTCGTGATTTCAATTATTTATAATTCTTTTTTTTCTAGTAAGTAACATGTTCTAAGCAATTTTCTATCCTCCTGGTCTTTGTTTGAATTATAGAGGCTGAGCATTTGAGCTTCCGACTGTTGTGATTTAATGGTCACTGCTCATCTTCATAGAAAATTTTGTACCTCTCCCTAGTTATTAAAAAAATTTCCAATGCTATTACATACGAATTCTCCAGAGACTTATTTTTCCAATATGTTTTCAGCTTTGAAAACCTACAGATCTGTTTCTTTTTCTTTTTTTTTTTTTTGAAGAAATGATTTCATTGAAATTATGAAATAATCTGTTTCTTGTTATTATGCATGCCTACAATTTGTGGTCGTTTTTGGTACATTGGTTTAGTTTGCTAATTAGTTTTAGCTGTTACTATATTCTGTTTATCGATGTGGGAATTGATTTCTAAATTGTGGCATCCAAATTTCTATTAGTTGTGGCATTATTTTCTGTTCATTAAGATGAAAAGAATTATCTATTTAACAGGTTTATCATCAGTAATATTTGATCAATGTTTCATTTCAATGTATTTCAGTATCATTTGTTACAGTTTTTTTTTTCTCCTCATCTATTCCTCGTTGACCTTATCTGATATGCTGTTATACAGCCTGTGGTGATGGAGCGATCAGGGTATTTAAGCTGGATGATGCATCAAGTAAAAGTTTCAAGTATGTAAATCCATTTTTCAAATATGTATTGTATGTGTACATTTTCTGAGTCCTAATAAAGAGGCACTTTGATTTTTCATTCATTATTTATACATCATTAATATTTCTGCAGGTTATTGAGAATTAATTTGCCTGCTGGAGGTCATCCAACTGCAGTCGCATTTGGTGACGATGCATCTTCAATCATTGTATCCTCTCAAGGTTTTTCTGGTGCTTCTCTGTACATGTATGGAGAAGAAAAACCCAAAGCTTCAGATGAAACTAAACAGCAACCTAAGCTCCCTCTTCCCGAAATCAAGTGGGAACATCACAAGGTGCATGAAACAAAATCCATTCTGACCTTAGTAAGTGCAAATGCTAGTTATGGCAGTGCTGATGGAAGTGCAATTGTGGCTTCTTGTTCAGAAGGTACGTTTTCGGTTATCCTTTACCATGCAAGGCATATGAATAATGCTATACTTTCTTTTGTTAGACCCCTATGGTTTGTTTAACTCTTTGTTTTTTTTTTATCATGGTTTGTACCAGTGGTTAAATTGATCGATAAATTGTTAGTGTTAAATGTGTTCTTTGTCATACAAAATTCTGGCAGAACATGAGGGCTGTTATCTAACTTTCTATAATATCCCTGAGTACTTGAATAGAACCTCCTAAAATATTCTGCTGTTGATGTGCTAATCATGATCAATTGATTGAAGAAGTTGAAAATGGTTTCTAAAATTAGCTTATTGATTTCTTGCATTTGTAGACGAATCTGCTCAATGATTTACCACATGCTTTATCTTAGTTATGTCTTATGTACTTATATAAGAAAAGTGCTTTCTAGGGACTGATGTTAGACTCTGGCATGCAAAAACGGGAAAGCTGGTGGGTGACGTAGACACTAATCAATTGAAAAATAACATGGCTACTTTATCACCAAATGGGCGTTTTGTTGCAGCGGCTGCTTTTACTGCAGATGTGAAGGTGACTAGTTATCATGCATATTTAATATTTAATATTTTCTTTTTTCTAGATTTGTTCACAATCAAGAATGGATGATTGAGCAGTACCTTTGAAGGCAAACATTAGCAAAAAGCACAGCTTTGAGATTCAATTTTTTTTTGTTGTGACATCGTGTGCGTACTGGCCCAGTATCATATGTTCTAACCTCCTTAATGACTATGATTTACATTTGGTTTTAGAGTCATTCTAGCTCATAATATCATATTTTAGTTAATTTGAAGTCCTTTCGATTTCATTGGGAAAAGAAAGTTACTAATATCATATTGTATTCTAGCTCATGATATAAATTGTTCATGCTTTCCTATGGAATTTTTGGTTGGATCTGGTTGGAGAAAACTTTAGGAATGTTTTCTATTCTTTTGAACATTTGTTGGGGATACTGTTCTTATTATTGTTGTTTTAAGGCGTGCAAATTTTTT
The DNA here is from genome assembly GCA_036507275.1 of Sicyos edulis. NCBI lineage: Eukaryota > Viridiplantae > Streptophyta > Magnoliopsida > Cucurbitales > Cucurbitaceae > Sicyos > Sicyos edulis. Next base: position 1,443,100 of record CM071857.1, on the reverse strand, counting down.
TATCCATTTGGAACTTTTTAGTAAATCTATTTTCATTTTCAATTGGAGATCGTAGAAAGTTTTCTCCATCGTTTCGTTCATCATTTCTTATTAAAAAAAAACAATATGGGTATTGCTTATACATGATTTTACGGATATATGCAATCAATAAGACCACTCTTTTTATGTTATTTCATCAATATATCGTTTTTGGCAGGTATGGGAGGTTATTTACTCAAAAGATGGTTCAGTTAAGGAGGTTTTGAGGATTATGCAGCTGAAAGGACACAAGGTTTGATAAATAATTTGTGAAATTCATGATGTGATTTAGTTAGTTAGATCTAATAGAAAATTTAAATAACTTATTGATGATTTTAACTTCCTTCTCACTTAACTTTTTTTTTTCTAATGTCAAGAGTGCGGTGACTTGGTTATGTTTTACACCGAACTCAGAGCAAATCATCACTGCATCAAAGGATGGTTCGATGAGAATTTGGAATATTAATGGTACGTAGAGGCATTATCGATATTTTTCATGAGTGAACACCTGTTCTTAGTATAATTGGCTGACCTATGATCCGTATCTTGTATTGTAGTTGAACTATTTCATTTTATTTTGTTCTTAGTCCTCAAGGGGTGGCGTAGTGGTTGGAGACTTGAGATTTGAGGGTATGCTCCCCTCAAGGTCTCAAGTTCGAGACTCAGCTGTGACACTACTCCTTCGATGTCTCCGGTGCCTAGCCTAGGGACAGGTGTGATTAACATGTTTCAAAGAAAAAAATTCGCCATACGATTAGCCACGTTTTCTCTGTATTCTCCATGACAGACTTTCCTCATGTCATCTGATCGAGCTGATTGTATAAACAAATGTTGATTTTTAGTCTATTAAAAATTATGTTGTGTTTTCTAGATATATCTCTCATCTGATGGAGCTGATAGTGTACACAAATGTTGACTTCTTCCATTCCTCCTATCTCTTTTTCAATAGGCATCTTTATAACACTTTCACTAACCAATAATTTTTTTTTTTTTCATTTTCTATAAAAAAAAATAATGCACAAATTTGGCAGCTAGCAAACTAAGAAGTAAATGCTTGGTTTAGAATCGTGATGCTGTGTAACACTATACATATTCTCTCACCAATTACTCAAATTAAAACTTCAATTGATTGATAGCTGATTTCTTTCTGTTTCATGTTAACCTACATAATTAGATGGCTTTAAGTGGCTGATATTTTCATTGATTTTTTTTTCCTTCCAAGTGCGGTATCATCTCGATGAGGATCCTAAAACTCTCAAGGTGTTCCCTATTCCATTACATGATGCAAATGGCACTACATTGCATTATGATCGTCTCAGTTTATCCCCTGATGGAAAGATACTAGCAGCTACGCATGGTTCCACACTGCAGTGGTTATGTGTTGAAACTGGAAAGGTTTTGGACACTGCTGAGAAAGCTCATGATGGTATGTATAAATCTAAGGCCCCGTTTGATAACCATTTCGTTTTTGGTTTTTTGTTTTTGTTTTTACTTTTTTAAAAACAGGTTTGTTTGATAACCAATTTTGGTTTTTGTTTTTAAAAATTTCAAAATATTAAAGAAATTTTAAAAACTAAAAAAAATAGCTTTTATAAACAAGTTTTTGTTTTTGTTTTTAAAAAAGTATGAAAAGAACAAGAATAAATAGTAAAAAATTAAAAAAAATCCAAACAAAATGTGATATTTGAAAACAAAAAACAGTTATCAAACATGTTTTTTGGTTTTTCATTTTCAAAAATATAAAACTAAAATGAGTTATCAAACATATATGGGTTTTATTGTTTAAAATAAAAAACCAAAAACAAAAAATGAAAAACTAGGAACAAAAAACAAAATGGTTATCAAACGGGACCTAAACTATAACTTTTTTCAAAACTATTCTACATAGTATTCATTCACTCTTTTCATATTTTCTCTTTTTATTTGGAGGGGATAGGGTAGGTTATTTGTTCAAAGAAGTGTTTGTATTTTTTATTTCTATGACGGACCAAAAAACACTTCAAAAATTTTTACTGTTTCACTGAAGGTGTTCCATCATGAGGGTCTCTATTAAGGAATTAATTTCCTATTGGTTTCTTTGACAACCAATAGAAGTCGAGATGGGTGTAAGCGATTCAGATACTCACATACATTTAACAAAACAAAAAACTGCGGTTGAAGAAGTATTTCATTAAAACGCTGTCCCTAAAAGCATTCTCTTTCACATTCTTAATCAGATCAGCCTTAGAATAACCATAAGGTAGTACTACTGTAAGTTGTGAGAATTATGATTACACTACACAATTACAGTCTGAATCAATTAAGTTTAAGAAACAACTTAAAGAATCAGGATTTGCTAGGATACCAACCCCAATTGCTGTAGTATAGCCTGACTTTTCGATCTAAGTGATTGTTTCTGAGGCCATGAGTTTTTGCTAGTGTTGACATTTTGGGTCGCCTTTTCAGGTTGATATTTGTCATGTCTCATAGGCTATAACTGTTGACAACACTCTTAACCTTCACGTAATATGTTCCATAAGAATAGTGAAGATTTGCAAACAAGACAACGTCCTTAACTTATCTTGTTTGATTTGTGCCGTTCAAACAAGATAAGTTAGGCTTTAAAGGTATACTCTGATAGAATCTACCACACTATTTTATTAAACTACGATAATTCTCTTGAGAGGATCTCTCAAAGAGCCAAAGTACAAAGACGATAATTCAATGGATGATTGACAATGACCTAACAACTCCTATTTATAGCCTTAAACCCTAATTTGACCTAATTAATAAAAGACTAATAATAGGCCCAAGCCCAATACATTTAAAATAGCAATTAACTAATAATTAATAAATACTAATATTCCTAAAATGCCAAGGCCGGATCGTATCAATACTTTCCCTCCCAAGAGCCACCTTGTCCTCAAGGTGTTCCATCTCCGATGCCATCTTTTACAGCCCCGTCTTCTGGCAAAAATTCTGTCACATCAGCATCCTGGCACTCGTGCGCATCCCGAACGACCCACACATCCAAGTTCTTGAGCTCCTTCTTCTGACAACGATGTCCTGGGACAAATTGTTCATCGCAGCGGAAGCATAACTCTTTGTCCTTCCTAGCTCGAATTTCGGCTTGGTGAGTTTTTACAAGGCGTCGGGTGAAGCGGTTGTAGTCCTGTGGGACAAAATCTGCGTGCTTCCAGTTCTCCGATACAATCGTTCTCGCTTTAGCCTTGATCACAGTGCGAAGTACTTCCCTCGTTTTGGGTAGCACGAAAAGCAAAATCATCCTCAATCACTTGGGCCATAAACATTTTCTCTTCAATGCCCACTTTGGTCGTAGAAGTTTACGATCGCACCGTATCTCCTCTTTCTGTCCACTTTCCCACTTCCCCTCCAATGCACTCATACTGATATCGCGCATTCCCTTAGCAAAGCGCTCAAAGCTCCGGCGATATTCCTTCACCGTTCATATTTGCTTCAAACTCATGAAGTTGACATACTTATTGGCCTGGGCCACCGGTTGGAAACGCTCCAACAACCCATCTTTGAATTCGTTCCACGAACGAAAAGGAGCACTGGTCCTCCTCCTCATCCGAAGCCACTCCAATGCCTCCCCTTCTAAACATAACCCTGCTGCTTCAACCCCTTCATATTCAGTCAACTTGTTTACCAGGAAATAACGCTCGACCCGACTCAACCATCCTACCGGATCCTAGTCAGCAAGACCCTTGAAAATCGGCATCTCCAATTTCCTGAATCTCCTGTCACATCCCAGTCCTTCCCTTCCTCCTACTCTCTAACTTCCCCGTTCAAATCTTTCTTCTCCTCCCCACCCGAAATCTCGTCCCCTATTTCGGACATTGTCACTCCACACCCTGTCGTTTCAACCGTCATGCGCCAACGACCTATCATAGCCCATGCGCAACCTCCTCTCCTCCAGTACCCTGTTTTCTCTCCCCACGACCCTTGGATCTCCCCTTTGGTCGAACTCTGGTCCCGGTAAATCGTCAACCCAATTTCGGCGTTGATCGTTCCAACCGTCATGCGCTATCGGTCTGTCGTAACCAATGCGCACCTTCCTATCTTCTGGGAAACCGTTTCCCCTTCTGTTAAACCGTGGGTCCTCCCTTCGATCGATGTCTGGCCTTGGAAACTTTTCCCCGTCCCCAGGCCTTTGGAACCCATCTCTCTGGTCCAACCCGACTAGCCCAGACACACCCGATCCAGTTAGCCCACCCCGACCCGGCTTGCCCGCGCTCAAGCCCCAACTCGCGTCACCCACGCCACCATCGCCCCAGCCCGCGTTGACCCCACTTGCACCCCAAGCTGCCCCACCCGAGCATGGGCCCGAGCACGCGCCATGTCCCCGGCCCTCATCGCTCGAACCCGAACCTGCCCCGCCTGAGCCCCTGCCCGAGCCCACGCCGCGACCCCAACCCGCGCGGCTCGTCCCCTGCCTTTCCGCGTCGCCGCCTGCGACCGAGCCCCAGCCTCTCGCTCTCGCGCGCGCGCTTTCCTCGCGCGCCCTTGCTCTGGTCGACCCACCCGCCATGCCGCCGTCTCCTCTGCGCGGTGACGGCGACGCGTTGCTTTTCCCCTGAGGTTTCACTCGCGGTCCCTTTTCCTTTGGCCTCTGGAATCGATTCGTTAACCGGCATCCCGAGTGCGTTCTAACAACAACTGGATGTTTCGATTCATTTGTTCAATTTTTGAATCTTGCTGTTCGAACTTCGCATTGATCTTTTGCCCTATTCGTTCTTCCAACGACTCTAGCCTTGCTTCCGTTTCCCGCTGTTTCTTTGCCAATTCGGCTGAGCTATCTTCCCAACTTTGCATCCTCGTTTCCATCTTAGTCGAGACCATTCCCGGATCGGTAAACGGCTCTGATACCAAAATGATAGAATCTACCACACTATTTTATTAAACTACGATAATTCTCTTGAGAGGATCTCTCAAAGAGCCAAAGTACAAAGACGATAATTCAATGGATGATTGACAATGACCTAACAACTCCTATTTATAGCCCTAAACCCTAATTTGACCTAATTAATAAAAGAATAATAATAGGCCCAAGCCCAATACATTTAAAATAGCAATTAACTATTAATTAATAAATACTAATATTCCTAAAATGCCAAGGCCGGATCGTATCATACTCCCTTCAAGGTCTTAGGTTCGAGACACACTCGTGACATTACTCCTTCGATGTCTCCCGGTGTCTGGCTTAGGGACAAGCGTGTAACCCTTGTTTCAAAAAAATAGAACATTGTTTTAATAATAAATTAATGATATAATAATATATATTTTTAACGGGCTAGGCTTTTGCTGTAGAAAACCTTAGTATTACTGTTGTATGGAAAATTCTGCATATTACCTCCCTGGATTGTCTGCCACGTTAGCATTCTTTCGAAAATTATGTGGGTGCAACCTTTTTTTTTTTTTGAATTTTTAGAATCCATCAAATATTCGATAATCTTTTCTAAGGGAGTTCATCTGTTTGGAACTTGTAACTTTCAACTATAACCATTGTTTTAAAAGGCGTGTCTGGGTTCAAGTCCCACCTCCAGTACCTTGCTTGTTCTAGGCGAGGCGCGTGTAATAAGGTGCGCGTCTTATGCGCCTTACGTGAAGCCCTAGGCACCAAAAGGTGCGCGCCTCGTGGGATTTTTTATTTCCTTTGCGCTTTTTGTGTTTTTGATTCATATACTAGGCCATTCGAAGCATGTGAAGGTTGATAGTTGAATATTATATATGTTTTATATATTATTCTTGGTTAAAATTTTATGTATGTCAATGAAAAGTGTCTTTATTGTGTATACACACACATATATAAATATATATATATATTTTTTATATTTTTATATATAATGCACCTTAAGTAAAAAGACCCTCACCTTTTGGTGCGCCTTACGCTTTTTAAAACACTGACAATGACCCAATACTAACCCCCAATACCTAATGCAGGTGATATCACATGGGCATCGTGGGCGCCCAAGCCTATTCCATCAGGTAATACTTTTTTCGCTACTAAGATAATGAGAGAAAATAATTTGACAATTATATAATTGAGAGAATGCCAAAAATATCAAAAAGTAAACTAACCATAACAAAAAAAAGGCACACAATATTAATATGTTTATAGGATTAAGGGCATGTTTGGGGTGAGTATTAAGTTAATCTGGATTAACTTAATCCTCCCAATTCGTGTTTGGTGGACGGATTAAGTTAATCCCTCAGATTAACTTAATCATTCACGAAATCCAACAATAATCCTCATATATTCTTTCTTTGCCTCGTTTTCCGAAATCATCTTTAATTCTATTTTTCAAACAATTTATTCAACTTTAAAATTTAGATTTAAAAGTTTATTCAAATTATTTTTTATGTTTAATTTTTTTAGAATAAAATTATTTTTTTATATTTTGTAGTTTATTTAATATATAATTGTATATTCTAAATTTAATGTTAAATGTTAAATAATTAAAGAAATAAATAATTCAAAAGAACAAAGACAACTATATTTGAATTTCAAAAGATAATTATTTGAATGTAACAAAATTTTATTATTAAGATATAGTATGAATCTCTTTAAATTTGGAAGAAATAGATATTAACAATATAATTAACAAATAATTTGAAATAATGGATATTAACAATTGACTCTTTTTATTGGAGAAAACTAAGTTAACCAATCTTCAATTTATTTTGGAGAAAACTTTCGTGATCGTAAAATATAAAATGCATTCTTTTTACATTTGTAAAATATAAAATGCATACATCTAATAGAATGTCGAGAAATTTGTTTTGCTATTTTTTTATGGTATTTAAAAATGGTTCGAATTCCCTTATTCTAGTTATTGTAAAAATAAATTTAAAACTATATTCATTTTAAAAGGTATTAATGAGTTTTATTAAATAAAAAATCAAATAAAACATGTTACATGTAAATTTTCATAAATAATTTGAATTCATTTGGATACTTTAGTTTAATTAATTGAAAAAACAACATTAAATATTTTAATTGACTATTTTAAAATTATGTTCAATTGAAATCAATGGTTGGTACATAAAATATCACAAAAATTGCTAAATTTTAAAACTCATTTTACTACTTAGAATGTAATTTGATTTATTATTGTACACATAAGAAATTTTACTTGTGTTATTTGATGACTTTTTTCTAAACATCTAAATAGGTTTTTATGTTTCTCAAAAGAAAAAAAACCTTTTTATTATATATACCCATATATGAATGTAATTTTGTTATTTCTATATTAACTACAATTTTAATTTGAATGAGTATTAGGTAAAATAATTTAAAAATGCATGAAAATTAGGTTTACACTTTTATTATAACTTTCATCAACGTATTTGAAGTTAGAACTACTTTTAAATATGAATAAAATTGAATTTCAACTTAAGGTGTACTAAATAAATTAAATTTTTTTAAAAAAAAATTTAAATTTATACCAATCTTATAATTAAGCAATTAAATTAAAATGATTTTTACATAATTTAATGTCTTTCTAAATTTTTTTAATGAACATAAAATTTGTTATATATTTTTTAAATTGAATATAGATATTAAGTTAAAATTGAAATAAATAATAAACATATTTTTTTTGAATGAATATTATATTGTTACTATTTCTAATTAATGTCATTTTGTCATTTATTTATTATCAAGAGAAAACAATTTTTAAAAAATGTTAAATAAAAATTCAGTTTAACTTAAACCTTGCACCAAACAACAATCAATAACTTAACTTAATCGAAATTTTAACATAACATGTTCACCAAACACAGATTAACTTAATTCTCAGCTTAACTTAATACTCAGCTTAACTTAATACCGACTAACTTAATCCTAATCCCTGCACCAAACACGCCCTAAGGGATTGTTTGGGACAAGGAAGATGAAAATTAGGAGAATATAGGGGAGAACGATTATTTGTCTTTGAGGTGAAAGAGAATGATTATGAGATGATAGTTACTTGTGTTTGAGGGGCAATAATTCATTTAAAACTACATTATTGTACCATGTCATTTTTAACCAAAGATGTATACACCAAAAAAATGCATTTTTTTCTTTCTTTCACAAAGGATGACAATCCAACAAAACTGGAATTCGCATATTGACAATGTCTTAAATTTTCAAAACTAAAGGTTTGTTTGATAACCATGTTGTTTTTGTTTTTGAAATTTAAAATTATTTTTATCCAAATTTTTTAGAACTTGCTCCATCTTTCCTACTATATATTCATATTTTCTTAAGAAAGCATACAACTACTAATAACCATTTTGTTTTTTATTTTTGAAATTTAAGCATGTAACAAGTATCTTATCATATGATTTTTTAAGCATGTAACAAGTATCTTATCATATGATTTTTCTTACTTGGATTTCTACATCTTACCTATAATTTTAGAAATTAAACCAAAATTTGTAAACAAAAAATATTAGCTTCAAAAAATTTGTTTTTGTTTTTGAAATTTGGTTAACATTAGTTATATACTTTCTTAAGAAAAGATGGATACATGATAGGAAAGATGAAACAAGTTCTAAAAAATTTGGATAAAAATAATTTTAAATTTCAAAAATAAAAAATAAAAAATAAAATGATTATCAAATGGGTCAAAAAATATTGGTCAACTATAAAAATATATATATATATATATATATATATATATATATATATATATATATATATATATATATATATATATATATGTTGGCTTTTTGGCCCTATCTCAAATTAATTAATTAATTAATATTTTGATGATAACAAACTTGATATTATTTACTAATAATTTTGATGTTTTAAGATGTCAACAGTGTAGTGCTCGAAACAAGGATTCCAACGCAATTTGAATTACTCAAATCGGAGTTGAAACGAAGAAATTATTGACAAAACAAGTTTGAACGAGAAAATCCCGAGACGGTGACGTGGCAGCTGAGTGTACATCGTGGGCCATTTAGAAGTTGACATGTGGAGTTTTGGATGAGTGAAAAATGACAAATGGTGGCTTTTGGTAGTTTTGAAAATAAAAGAAAAAGAAAAAGAAAAGGAAAAAGAAATTTAAAAAAAAAAAAAAAAATATTATATATATTTATATATATTCCAACGGTAAAAAAAAAAAAAAAAAAAAAAAAAAAAAAAAAAAAAAAAAAAATCAGAACTGGTCAGTGACCGTTCTGATTGTTTAAAAAAAAAAAAAAATATATATATATATATATATATAATAATAATAATAATAATAATATTTTATATATATTATTTATTATTTTTACTTTTTACTTTTTTACTTTTAACCTTTTAACTTTTTACTTCTTTTAACTTTTAATCTCCACCATTCATTTTATATTTTATATATCCAATGGCTCAAATTAAATGTTGTCTTTTACCCCATTTCCCTCTCTTTTTAAACTCAATCTTCTTCTCCAAAATTATAACACAACTTTTATTATTCAATCCTCCAAAAATCAAAAGCTCCATTGTTGCTCTCTCCAAGCTCTCAACCTTTTCTTTTAGATTTTATTCTTGAGAGACATTGTATTGTGAGGATTTGGTTGTGTGAGATAAAATTTGTATATCCACTCTTTTGAGAGAGTTGTAAAGTGTGTTCCAAAAAAATTCTATACTTTGTAACGGTTTGATCTTGATCCGTGGGAAAGATCGAGTTTGCTCTTGAACTCGTAAAAGGAGCGGTTTACTGGTTGGACTCTAATCCGTGGAAAGAGTTAAGCAAAAAGGTTTTTCAAAATCCCAAGAGGCGCTTGGGTAGTGGAGTAGGCTTGCCGAACCACTATAAATCACGATGTCATCTTCTCTAACTCTTTCCTATTTACTAATTTTTAGTATTGTCTTTCATGCTTTAATTTGAATTGCTTTAAATCAAATTGGTTTACATAATCTTTATCAATCTTGTGTGGTGCATTATTGTTTCTTTTTAATCTCTTGTAAAAAGTTTGATATTTAGAATATCTTAAAGCTTATTTAGAAAAATTTGTGTAAAACCCTATTCACCCCCCCTCTAGGGTTGTCATACCGATCCAACAATTGGTATCGAGCCAAGTTGCTCTTCTAGATTTTTAATATAAACTTTATTGTTTGAGCTTTATGGCAAACCTTGTAGGAAGTGGTATTAATGAAGGACAATCATCCTCTAGGCCTCCTTACTTTGATGGGTCAAATTATGGTTATTGGAAAATTAGAATGATGATATATTTGAAATCCATTGACTATAAGTTGTGGTTTAATGTTATTAAAGGTCCCAATATTCTCACGAAAAAGGTTAATGATAAAGATGTGCCTAAATTAGAAGATGAATGTGATGAAGATGAATTGAAAAAGCTTGCTTTTAATGCTAGAACTATGAACTATTTATATTGTGCCTTAAGTTGTGATGAGTTCAATAGAGTATCTATGTGTTCTTGGCTAAAGAAATTTGGGATATTCTTGAAGTGACATATGAAGGAACAAGTCAAGTTAAAGAAACAAAAATTAGCATGCTTGTTCATAATTATGAATTGTTCAAGATGAATGAAAATGAATCTATTACGAAATGTTTACTAGATTTACTAACATCACAAATTCTTTGAAGGGCCTTGGAAAAGAATATAGTACATCCGAAAATGTTAGGAAAATTCTTAGGTGTCTACCAAAGAATTGGGAAGCAAAGGTGACGGCAATACAAGAAGCAAAGGATCTCACCAAACTCTCTTTGGAGGAACTTATTGGTTCTCTCATGACACATGAGATTACCATAAAAGAGAATGTGGAAGATGAGTCCAAAAAGAAGAAGAGTATTGCTTTAAAGTCTATCACCTTAGAAGTTGACTCCGAAGATGAAGATGTTCTTGATGAAGATGATATTGCATATTTTTCACGTAAGTATAAAAACTTCATCAAGAGGAAGAAACAATTCAAAAAGAACTTTTCCAACCAAAGAGAATCAAAAGGAGAAAAGAACAAGAAGGATGAGGTAATATGTTATGAATGCAAGAAACCGGGTCATATAAGAACGGATTGTCCACTCCTCAAATCATCCAAGAAATTCAAGAAGAAAGCAATGAAGGCTACTTGGGATGATAGTGATGAAAGTGAAAGTGGAAGTGATGAAGAAGTAGCAAATTTTTGCTTCATGGCTCATAGTGACAAAGGTGATGAACAAGATGATGAGGTAACTCTAGAATCCCCTTCTTATGATGAATTATTTGAAACTTTTGAAAACATGCAAAATGACTTAGAAAAGCTTGGTTCAAAATATAATGTGCTTAGAAAGAAATATAATACTCTTACTAGTGAAAATAAGACTTTACTTGATGAAATTACTTGCTTAAAATTGCATGAGCATGATATTGTGAAAATTGATAAAATAGATGTCTCTTGTGATGAACATGCTTTAGATTGTGATGAGAAAAATATCTTACTTGATAAAGTTAAATTTCTTGAGCAAGATTGTTGTGAAAAGATAATTTGATTAAGTTGCTCAAAGAAAAGGAATTAAATGTTTTGCATGAACTTGATAGGGCTAATGAGTCTATTAAAAAGTTAACTATAGGTGCCCAAAGATTGGATAAAATAATTGAAGTAGGAAAGTCTTATGGTGATAAAAGAGGTGTAGGTTACATTGATGAAGTTTCTACTCCTTCAACTTCTAAAACTATTTTTGTTAAAGCATCTCCTCTTGTATCTAAACTTAATATTCCTAAAATTGTGTCCAAACATGATAAATCTAGCTTTGTGCCTATATGTCATTATTGTGGTGTTAAAGGTCATATAAGACCTAAGTGTTTTAAATTAAAATATGCTCATACTACTACAAGAAGAAAATTTTCTCCAAAAGCAAAGTTTCATAGAAATAATTTCTCAAAGAAAAGTAGAGTACATAATTTTATTATAAGAGATAAATCATTGTATAATGTTGTTTGTTTTTCATGTGGCAAGTATGGACATAAATCTTATTCTTGTTACTTGTCTAAATCAAATGTGGTAAATGTGGATGCAAAAGTAAAATGGATTCCAAAGTTTAAAAATGCTAACCTTTTAGGACCCAAACAAATATGGGTACCAAAGGATCAAACTTGAATATTTGTGTTTGTAGGTTTGTTTGAAAGCCTCCAAGAAAAATAAATGGTATTTGGATAGTGGTTGCTCAAGGCACATGACGGAGACCAATCCAAGTTTGTCAATCTTTTAAGAAAGGATGGAGGCTTAGTAACTTTTGGTGACAACAAGAAAGGTAAAATAATCGGTAAGGGTAGTATTGGTAATGCTTCTTCTACTTTGATTGAAAATGTACTTTTAGTTGATGGTTTGAAGCATGATTTACTTAGTATTAGTCAATTATGTGATAAAGGATTTAGAGTTATGTTTGATAAAAAGAATTGCATAATTGAAAATGCTAGTGATGGAAAAGTTTTATTTGTTGGAAATAGAGATGAAAATGTGTACACTATTGATTTGAACGATTGTCCTATTAGTGATAAATGTCTTTCGGCTTTACAAAGTGATTCATGGTTATGGCATAGAAGATTAGGACATGCTAGCATGCACTTAATTTCAAATATTTCTAAAAGTTCCTTAGTTAGAGGTCTTCCCAATATTAAATTTGAAAAGATAGAGTTTGTGATGCTTGTCAAATGGGTAAGCAAACTAAGTCATCTTTCAAATCTAAAAATATGATCTCTACATCTAGACCTCTTCAACTATTACACATGGATTTATTTGGCCCTTCTAGAATTGCTAGTTTTGGAGGGAATTATTATGCTTTTGTGATAGTTGATGATTTTTCAAGATATACTTGGGTTTTAATGCTAAAACATAAAGATAATGCTTTGAAAAGTTTTGCTAGTTTTGCAAAAAGAGTTCAAAATGAAAAGGGGTTTCTCATTTCTAAAATTAGGAGTGATCATGGAGGAGAATTTGATAGCATTGCTTTTGAAAACTTTTGTGAAGAAAATGGTTTCTCTCATAACTTCTCCGCTCCAAGAACTCCTCAACAAAATGGTGTAGTTGAAAGGAAAAATCGTGACTTTGCAAGAATATGCTAGATCTATGTTGCATGAGTATAATTTGCCTAAGTATTTTTGGGCGGAAGCCGTTAATACCGCTTGTTATGTTTTAAATAGAGTTTTAATTAGACCTTCTTTAGATAAAACTCCTTACGAGCTTTGGCATGAAAAAGTCCCAAATATTGGGTATTTCAAAGTTTTTGGATGCAAATGTTTTATTTTGAACAACAAAGAAAAACTTGGAAAATTTGATTCTAAAACGGATGTTGGTATTTTTCTTGGTTATTCTTCTTCTAGTAAAGCTTATAGAGTTTTCAATAAGAGAACATTAGTTATTGAGGAATCTATGCATGTTGTGTTTGATGAATCTTGTAAAAATATTTCTAATGAGTCTATATGTGGTGATGCCTTAGAAGAAAATTTTGGAGATTTAATTGTTAGTGATAAAGGTAAAGAAATTGCTCCATGTAAAGAAGAAATGAACTTCAACGATAAGAATGAAGAATGTTCTTCATCTATGCCTAAAGAATGGAGGTATGTTTCATCTCATCCCAAAGACTTGATTCTTGGTGATCCCGAACAAGGTGTGAAAACTCGTTCCTCTCTTAATTTATTTAATAATCTTTCTTTTGTTTCTCAAATTGAACCAAAAAGTTTTAAAGATGCCGAAAATGATGAATTTTGGATTTTAGCTATGCAAGAAGAGTTAAATCAATTTGAAAGAAACAAAGTTTGGGAATTAGTCCCTAGGCCTTCTAACATTTCTATTATTGGGACTAAATGGGTTTTTAGAAATAAAATGGATGAAAATGGAAATATAATTAGAAATAAAGCTAGACTTGTAGCTCAAGGTTATTGTCAAGAGGAAGGTATAGATTATGAAGAAACTTTTGCACCGTTGCTAGATTAGAAGCTATTAGAATGTTACTTGCTTTTGCTTCTTATAAGAATTTTATCTTGTATCAAATGGATGTAAAAGTGCATTTTTAAATGGTTATATTATGGAGGAAGTTTATGTAGAACAACCTCCGGGTTTGAAAGTTTTGATTTGCCTAATCATGTTTATAAGTTGAAAAAGGCTCTTTATGGTTTAAAACAAGCTCCAAGAGCTTGGTATGATAGACTTAGCAACTTTCTTCTTAAAAATGATTTTAAAATGGGTAAACTTGATACTACTCTCTTCATCAAGACTAAGGAAAATGATATGCTTTTAGTGCAAATTTATGTAGATGATATTATTTTTGGTTCTACTAATCCTTCTTTGTGTGAAGAATTTTCTAAGTGTATGCATAGTGAGTTTGAAATGAGTATGATGGGAGAACTTAGCTTCTTTCTTGGACTTCAAATCAAACAACTCAAGAATGGTATTTTCATAAGTCAAGAGAAATACACAAAGGATTTGCTCAAAAGATTCAAACTCAATGAAGGTAAAATTGCAAAAACTCCAATAAGCACATCTACCAAACTTGACAAGGATGAAAAAGGTAAATGTGTGGACTTAAAAGCTTATCGAGGTATGATTGGTTCTCTTCTTTATTTAACCGCAAGTAGACCCGATATCATGTTTAGTGTATGTCTTTGTGCTAGATTTCAATCTTGTCCTAAGGAATCTCATTTGCATGCCGTTAAAAGAATATTTAAATATTTACTTGGCACTCTTGATTTAGGCTTGTGGTATCCTAGAAATGTTGAATTTAATTTAGTAGGATATTCCGATGCGGATTTTGCGGGAAGTTTACTTGATCGTAAAAGTACTAGTGGAACTTGCCAATTTCTTGGAAGTTCCTTAGTATCTTGGTTTAGCAAAAGCAAAATTCGGTTGCCTTATCTACTACCGAGGCGGAATATATTGCGGTGGCTAGTTGTTGTGCTCAAATTCTTTGGATGAAACAAACATTATGTGATTTTGGTTTAAAATTTGATAATGTGCCAATATTTTGTGATAATACTAGTGCTATAAATTTGACCAAAAATCCTATACATCATTCAAGAACTAAGCATATTGATATTAGACATCACTTTATTAGAGAGCATGTGCAAAATGGTCATATTATACTTGATTTTGTGAGCTCTAATAATCAATTAGCGGATATCTTTACCAAGCCTTTGAATGAAGAGAATTTTTGCAAAAATAGGCTCGAGCTTGGTATTATTCGTTGTGATACCTCTTAAATTTATATTTTGCTTTAAGGCATATTGTTAGGGGAGCTATTTTGAAAAGTATGTAATCATGTTTGTAGAGGAAATATTCTTATATTTAGGAGAGCTTTTATATCTTATTTCTTTTTGATGATTACAAAGGGGAGAAGTTCTTTGAAAAAAACTTATTTGAAATGTTTGTAACATATCTTATTATTATTGATTATTGATGCATTAATTTAGGGGGAGAATTAATGTGAACTTTATGATGATACTATTGGACACATGTACTCAATTGATTCTTATGGTTTTTCAAGTGATTGTTTTTAGTTGTTTGTCATCATCAAAAAGGGAGATTGTTGGCTTTTTGGCCCTATCTCAAATTAATTAATTAATTAATATTTTGATGATAACAAACTTGATATTATTTACTAATAATTTTGATGTTTTAAGATGTCAACAGTGTAGTGCTCGAAACAAGGATTCCAACGCAATTTGAATTACTCAAATCGGAGTTGAAGCGAAGAAATTATTGACAAAACAAGTTTGAACGAGAAAATCCGAGGCGGTGGCGTGGCGGTGAGTGTACATCGTGGGCCATTTAGAAGTTGACATGTGGAGTTTTGGATGAGTGAAAAATGACAAATGGTGGCTTTTGGTAGTTTTGAAAATAAAAGAAAAAGAAAAGAAAAGGAAAAGAAATTTAAAAAAAAAAAAAAAAAAAAAAATATTATATATATTTATATATATTCCAACAAAAAAAAAAAAAAAAAAAAAAAAAAAAAAAAAAAAAAAAAAAAAAATCAGAACTGGTCAGTGACCGTTCTGATTGTTTAAAAAAAAAAAAAAATATATATATATATATATATATATATAATAATAATAATAATAATAATATTTTATATATATTATTTATTATTTTTACTTTTACTTTTTACTTTTAACCTTTTAACTTTTTACTTCTTTTAACTTTTAATCTCCACCATTCATTTTATATTTTATATATCCAATGGCTCAAATTAAATGTTGTCTTTTACCCCATTTCCTCTCTTTTTAAACTCAATCTTCTTCTCCAAAATTATAACACAACTTTTATTATTCAATCCTCCAAAAATCAAAAGCTCCATTGTTGCTCTCTCCAAGCTCTCAACCTTTTCTTTTAGATTTTATTCTTGAGAGACATTGTATTGTGAGGATTTGGTTGTGTGAGATAAAATTTGTATATCCACTCTTTTGAGAGAGTTGTAAAGTGTGTTCCAAAAAAATTCTATACTTTGTAACGGTTTGATCTTGATCCGTGGAAAAGATCGAGTTTGCTCTTGAACTCGTAAAAGGAGCGGTTTACGGTTGGACTCTAATCCGTGGAAAGAGTTAAGCAAAAAGGTTTTTCAAAATCCCAAGAGGCGCTTGGGTAGTGGAGTAGGCTTGCCGAACCACTATAAATCACGGTGTCATCTTCTCTAACTCTTTCCTATTTACTAATTTTTAGTATTGTCTTTCATGCTTTAATTTGAATTGCTTTAAATCAAATTGGTTTACATAATCTTTATCAATCTTGTGTGGTGCATTATTGTTTCTTTTTAATCTCTTGTAAAAAGTTTGATATTTAGAATATCTTAAAGCTTATTTAGAAAAATTTGTGTAAAACCCTATTCACCCCCCCTCTAGGGTTGTCATACCGATCCAACAATATATATATATCTTTTAGTCCTACTCCCAAAAATTAGTATTGAATAAAAAATTACGAGCATCCTAACCAAACCACTTCCCACCACTCACTTTTCTATTTTAATTTTACTAAGAAAGTGGTTGATCAGTGTACGAAAATGACACTAATGGTATAATTTCTTTTTTTGTTTTTTTTTTTTTGTGGAACAGGAGATAAAAAAGTAGTGGTTTTGGCTACGGCGAGTGTGGACAAGAAAGTAAAGCTATGGGCAGCACCGTCACTGAGTTGATCACGAATGGATTTGTTGGCTACCAGTTCCCAATTTGGTATATCAAGTGGGTTTCTTCAAAAAAACTAATCTCACTCTCCATATTAAAAAGCCAACAATTTCAACGGCCGATTCCGACAGGTAAGACTATTTCCACCTCTTTGACAATAGAGCATTTTAATATAGAGTAACACACACACTGAGTTTATTTATTGCACAACGAGCGAGAGAGTTTTTTTTTTTTAACTAAAACTTTTGAATTACATAAAAGAGGGGAAAAATAATAATTTTAGATTTCGAATTACCTTATGAAGATCATGCTAGCAACCAGATATTTATTATATTTTTTGTGACTTTCAAAAACATTTGGTTTTGTTTTGGTTTGTTTGTTTGTTTTTTTTTTTTTCTGCTTGGTAATTTAGGTTTTGAAGTTGGGCAATTTTCAAACGACATTACTTTGACTTCTTTGTATAAATATGATTATGGGTTTTTATATTAGGTCTTGTTTTTTCCACTAATAACTTGCGTTGTACTATTTGTGCTTTCTTTTTATTTATCTAAGTGTAGGATACTTATTTTATTTGCATTTAATCAAGTTCAACGTGTCGTAAGTTTAGATTTAGAGGTGGATTTGGTTGAGTTTAGAAACTTTTTCTCCTAATTGATTTATTGAGTAATCTAGTTAGAAAACTTTAGTTTAATTTGATCATAAAAATATGTGTTTGGTTGATATTAGTGTCATCTTTTAACTTGTTTCTCGTAAAATATATTTGTTTTCCCTTTCCTGATCTCTACCAGCTAAAAGAAAAAATAGTGAAAATTCTTACATGTTTCACTTTTCTATTTTCAAAAAGCAAACAGAGAATAAAAAAGTCTTGTAGGCGAGGTTTTAGTAAGTAGTTTTTAATATACTTTTAAGCAATACTTGCCAAATAAGGAGGCAAGACTTAAGGGCGATGTGGCTGGTGCCACAAAATTTTTGTTTCAACAATATATCTTTAAAAATTTTGTAGCACCAAATGATGCTACATCACCGTTAAAAAGGACTTGCTTCCTTATTCATATGGAGGCAAGTATTTTTCTATACTTTTTATGCTTGAAACTTGTTTAGCATTTTTTAAAGGATTTTTAAGATGAAAAGAACAAAATCAAATTAGAGTCAATTGGGGGCCTCAAAACTTTTTTTTTTTTTTTTGGTAAAATGAAGAATATTGTATCATGTCATTTTAAAACAGTTATTGGATGAAATGTCTTTAAATAATAATTTAGTATTCTAAATGGGTACAAACATTTTTATAAGCCGACCTTACATAGTTCTAAACTTCTAGATAAGCTACGTTTGAAAAATTCTACAATATATTGTGCGTGTTAATTATGTTTGGCCAATACAATTAGTTGAACTACCGTTTCCTTGAAACAATTGCATATGGTTTACCATGCTTAATGAAATTTTCATTACAATCTGATTGTGCTGTATTTAAATAGCAATAAAAATGTATTTGAATTAAATGTGTTCGAGTCGCATGGGCCAATTCACCTCAACATTGAATTAAGAATAGTATTTAACTATTAATATTTTAAGAGTTTAATTGATATGAACTCAGCAACTGCGAGTAATAGCTCAATTTAACTTGAGTTATTTGGGTTGGTATTCTATTGGGTAAGAAAATACTTTAAATCTAAGAGATAATCTCAAATCACATTATGTTTTATGATGAACCTAACTCAAATTTAATGGATATTTCTTGTTAAGGGCAAAAGTCCATCTGACTTTTTCAAACTACTCTAATGTTCGTTCAAGTCATCCAAATTTTCCAACCTATTCTAATGGCTAAATATTTTGTCCGAAGAAGTTTCAACCTATCTATTCTCTTTCTTTGATGTTAAAGGTTCAAATAACAATTTTCACAGGGGGTAATAATCACTTTTATATATCTACCGTGGGTTCAAATTCATGACAACAAGGTTAAGAGTTTTGTGCTTTACCAACTGAGCTAGATAGTTTTTATTGGTACAAATTCAAGGCTAAGCAATAAAACTTTCAATAATAACAATTTTTTTAACCCTAGATAGTTTGATTAAACCGTAGTTATCATTTTTATATGTACAGAAATTCAACCAACCAGATAATATGATATCTGATGGTGAACTATTTTTTTCAAACTAAACTACATATAATGAAAAAGATTACAGTTGGGAAAACATACTTAAATTACAAATTTAGATTTGTACACATCCAAAAGGTTTCTAAATTTCGATAAGTATAATAATTGTATAAACTTTAAACTAAAAAAAAATTAAAATTTAATAATTTATAAATATTTTTTAAATTCATGAAACAAAAATACCCCAAAGGTTTTAGGAATCTATTAAACATTTTACTAAACCACTGAACCAAATAATTATAAAGTTACAAATTCAAGGACAAACCTTATAGTAAACACTAATGACAGTTAAAAAGTGCCCAATCAAATCAGCAAAGTTTTTATAAAATACAGTTTATTAATAGAAATAAAATATTTTACTCTTATTTCCCGGAATTTTTGTATTTTTTTGACAATACCGGAATTTTTTTATTTAGATATAGGAAAATCCAATGGCATCGTACATTTTTTTATAGACAAATATCTCCTACATTATATCAATTTAAGATTTAAAAAAAACATTTGATTTAAACTAGTTGGTGTAAACAATTTGTCACAAATTCAAATTCAAGTACTATGATTCCTATAATGGCATTGTAAAATATAGAAAAACAAAAGAGTAAAAAATCAATGAACCGTAATAAGCCGAGTAGAAATCAAAGGACAAAAATCCGTCTGCTCTTCCCCAATTACGGTAAGGGCAATGACCTTCTACCTATTTCTAAATTGCATATTTTTTAGCATAAAGTTTTATAATTTTAATTTCTGTTTCATCCAATAAACCTAATAATGATAATTATTCTCACAAGTATATAAATAGATCTGATCACTGAAACAAAATTTTCTAATGCTTCTCTTCTTGGTGCAATTTCATTTTTACTTTCTTATTATGAAAATTTATTGGCATGGCAAAGAAAAAGTTCGTTTTCTTATATGCATAAGAAAATACTATTGGTGTATCCATACAAAATAAAAAAAAAATACCTTTGCCCACAATGGAGCTCAAATCCATGACCACAAGGTTAAGAGTCTTGCGCTCTACCAACTGAACTAGACGGACAATTAATTTTTAATCGGATCAGCCACTTATAATTCATAACCTTAAAGAAAGAAACCAGAAAAATAATAGTTAGTATAAACACATTTTAAAGTGAAAAACCGAAATATTATGTCAGAAACAAAAAAATTTACTTTCGCCCACCATGGGGCTCGAACCCATGACCACAAGGTTAAGAGCCTTGCGCTCTACCAACTGAGCTAGACGGGCAATTGATTTCTAATCGGATCAGCCACTTATAATTCGTAACCTTAAAGAAAGAAACCAGAGAAATAATAGTTAATATGAACACATTTTTAAAGTGAAAAACCGAAATATTATGTAAGAAACAAAAAATATTTACCTTCGCCCACTGTGGAGCTTGAACCCACGACCACAAGGTTAAGAGACCAACTGAGCTAGACAGGCAACTGTTATTGTAATATATTAACATTAATCCTATAGACAAAACCTAGAATCATCCTGCAAAGGAAACTATTTGGAATTAAGATAAAGAAAGAAACCAGTATTTAGCGCCAATAAATGGATGAGGATTGAGAACAGTACCAAGTCCAATTCATTGTATTATACACATAAATAGTCCAATTAAATATGAAATCTTTTATTTATTTATTAAATCATCACTAAAACTATCCTCTTGTTGGCAAAAATGTAAAATGCATAATAGTACCAAGTGTAGACGAAAGACCTAATTTAGGGCATCGGGCTGCGTTTCTGGTGAGGAGGCCTGGAATTCTGGTAACGACTTGTAAGATTCATAAATCCTCGCTAAAGTAGGAAACTTGGACTGCATTATCCAACACGGCCAAAATTTGTTATGTGAGACATGACTTTTCGATACTATGATTTTTTCCTAGAACATCTACAGATGAGTTTTTAATAATAATTTTTGTAAAGAAGAAAAAAAAAATCAAAGAAATAAAGAAAAAAATATATGTATATAACAGATGGGCAGGTTGTACTTGCTACAAGATCGATCAATCGAGGAAATTTTTGTTAGAATTTCAAATTTTCAATCTCTAATGAATGATGAAAATTATCTGTGGCAAAAAGTGCTAACAAATACTTAACCCAATTGCAAGAAACAATAATGATAATTTCATAAATATAAACTAATTTTTGGAAGCTACTTTTATTTCTTCTAAATTTTGGTTTAGTTTCATAGATATACAAGTAAGAAAAAATCTATAGTAAAGTGGTTGTTATAGACTTAAATTTTAAAAACTAAAAATTAAAAACAAAATGGTTATAAAAAAGGGTGCCTTAGTTTTTTGCTTTTAGTTTTTGAAATTTAAATTCATTTTTACTCAAAATTTTATTATGTGTTCCATCATTCTTTAGAGAAAGTATGTAAATATTAACCCAATTTCTTGAAACTTATTTTCTTCTTTAAATTTTAGTTTGATTTGATTTTCAAAAATATAAGTAAGATATAGATATCCAAGTAAGAAAAAATATACAGTGAAATAATTGTTGTAACCTTAAATGTCAAAAGCTACTAATAAAATAGTTATCATAGGACCTAAGATAGTAGTTTTTTTAAATAAAAAATGAAGACTTTAATTTGATAATTTTATACGTGTGAAAATTATAAGAGGAGGTGAATGCAGTCTGTATTCTATATTTCTATAGGAAATATTCCAAAGTCAGGACTTAAGGGAAGGGGCACTAAAGCAGAATGCCACATTATAATTTCGAGGTGAATTATAAAAATAAGAATGCAAAAAATTAAATACCGTGTCAATGTTGAACCTCTCAAACGCAATCGAAACTTGGGGGGCTAAAAATACATCAGCCTGCATGTTATAAAACATGATCAAGATTTTAGACCATGATGATAAAATTTAAAAATAAAAATTTCAAATATCAAATAAATCGAATATTTGAAACTTGCCATAAATACTTCATCGCCCAAGGCATATCGGCCAGAAAAATCCTTCAGCAGTTTCTCAAGAGCTGTGATACACAACAGATGCAAAATTGAGGATCATAACAATAAGTCAATAACAACTACATGGTCACATAATAATTTGGTGCAGTCAATATTGCTTCAAACGGTGTATTTTCCTAAGCATTATTACAACATGAACATTGAAAAACTTCATAAACTTACCATTGAAACCTTTTTCTATATTAGTCTGAGCCCACGACAGTTTCTCTACTGGACCAAAATTTTCCTCGATAGTTTTCTAAAAGAAATTAAACGTATAATAGGTTAACTTTAGATATATGTGTGTAACACAGAAGGTGCTAATAAATCATATGCAAATAAAATGTACCAGCAATCCCAGCATAAGAAGAGGCTGTATGCTTGAGCTGACAATACTTGCTACCTGCAACATGATTTCCCCCAATCAACATAATACTACACATATATAATTAACCAGACTAAACTACTCTACAAGAAACTGATGTTGTTTGACCGACGAAGTTTTCCCGTTTGACCGACGAAGTTTTCCCTGGCAGCCTCATTGGTCATCGGGGTAATATACTAAAGCCCACGGGTCGATGTTGGCCGTCGGCATAAACACATCTATGCCAACGGCCAACTATATCAACGCCGAATTACAGGTTTTATTGCTCAATTTTAAGAAGAGTTCATAGCATTCATGTGTTAACCAAGCTATGACCTAAAATTAAGCTAATTGAATGCTGCGTAAACATATAAATTAGGATCTCATATCATCTGTGATGCAAAATAAGTGCTCAAGATTTTACAAATTCAGTCAGTGAAATTGATAATATGGCGAACACATACTAAAAATAACAACTGTAGATATGTGGAATACCGTTAGAATTAGTAGTTGAATGCTAGAAGACATTTTTCATAAATCTAGGGAGTCTTTTAAATATCTCAATTAGTAGCTAATCAGCACAGAACTTACTTGCAGATTAAGAGATTTCAAACGAAGATCAGCAGGCAGCAACGCCTTCTGTGGATATTTCTCTTCCAAATACTACGCAATAAACAATAAGAAAATTGAAAAACTGTTACGAGCATAATTTAAGATAAGCAAACGAGGATCAAAACTAGACACGAGAAGAGAAGGACGACTAGCAGATTCAAGTCCGTGAGAATCCAAAATCTTCTGAATAGGCATTTTCTAAGCCAATTCAGAAGATCATTGTTCTTCATCACGGACTCGAACAAAGTCATCTCCCTTCTCTTTATACCAACCAGCAAAATCGCGTAAGAGTCCGAAACTACCACAGGACCATCTACTAATACAGGAACATATTTGAGAGGATTTAACCGCTCAAAATCTGCATCTCGAAAACAAAAAAATCATTCAGAAGTTTTTTAGCATCATCGATTCGCACTAACACATCAATATCGAGATTAACCTGGACTTAATTGCTCTCCTCTCGCTAGATTAACTGCTCTGTACTCGTAAGAAAGCCCTAACCAACAGCAAAACAATTCTATTAATTAAAGTATCAAGTTCCACAACTTTCATCTGCTCGATTTACAATCACAATCTTCATTTCAGTTCAGAATCAATTTAATCAACATCAAAACGCGTTTTACGCTAGATCAAACTCAATTTCTTCATTTGTGTGATTTGCATTCACGATCTCACATCCGATTAAACTCAAACTAAACAAACACAAGATAGAACCGTGCATTTTACAAGGAATCAAACTCGATTTCTTCAGTTACTTCAAAATCGAAGATGAAATTCGCAGTAAACTCAAAGAAAAAGAAGAAGAAGAAGAAGAAGAAGAAGAAAAACCTTTGAGGTTCAACGCAAAGCGAACACGCCACGAGCAGGAACTCTGCCAGAAAGAATGAAGAATGAGCTTCGAAGACGACGGTGAATCGGCGGAGATCTTCTGCAATAACAAGAAATTACAAATGATATTAGAGATTTTACGCGAATCCGTCTCTCTGCAATAATCTTATCTTCAGATCGAACGATATCAAGAAACTATGCGCGCTTGTGAGAGAGATACCTGATCAGGCTGAGCTTCGATTTCCATGATCGTCGACGAGGAGAAGAAACGGCCAGACTGGTTTCTTCAAGGAAAGCAGTTTAATAATGAAAGACTGATGCGCTGAATTTGGCGTATGTGCTATTTATACACTGAGAGCGACAAACAGAGAGCTCAGCCGAAAGGGAAAAAGTTATCCCCTACAGTTCGGTGGCTGTGTTTGTTTCTGTATTAAAAAGTTCCAATAATTGTAATTTTTTCCATAAATTATAAATTTGTCGTTGTAACTTGAAAAAACAAATTATAATTTAGCGTTATGATTTCAAATTAGAATTTAGTTCTCTCGAAAAAAAAAGTTATAATTTAATTTTTGTAATTTTTTTTAAAAATAAATTGAATTTGAATTTATTTCTTATGATTTAACCAACATAAGTGCCAAAATATATTTTTTAGATCCCGTTTGATAATTATTTTATTTTTCGTTTATGAAATTTAAGCCTACAACAACATTTTATTATACTTTTTTCTTACTTCCATATCTATATCTTATTTATATTTTAATAAACAAAAAAAAAATAGTTTCTAAGAACTTGTTTATGTTTTTTAAATTCGATTAGTATTCTCCTACATTCTTAATGAAATATGAATACATTATAGGAAAGATGGAACACATGGTAAAAAAGTTGAATAGAAATAGGTTTAAATTTCATAAACAAAAAATAAAATGGTTATCAAACGGAATTTTAGTTAATTATTTGTAGATTTTTTTTTCTTTCTAGTTTTCACAAATGTTGAAGTAAAAATTTCATAATATGTTAGACGAGAACTACTTCAGACGGTAATGATTAAATTTCTTGTCTAAATTAAATTTGAGATATAACAGTCTAAATGTAGATTTAACAATAAAAAACAACTTTTTAAGATCAATAGCAATATCTAATTTCTTCTTTCAAGTCCTTTTTTCATGTCTTTAAGCCTCTCTTTCATATCTGTATAGGTTTCTTTCATTTCTCTAAATCCTTCTTTCATCACTGCTTGACATGAATCCATACACTTCCTCTCTTTCTTGAAACCTTCCTTCATGGTAGCTTGAAACGAATCCAACAAGAACATCATACGTTCGAAACCACCTTCCCGATCCATGGCCCAAACAGATCGACAGCTCTGATACCAATTGATAGAATCTAGATCTATCTATTAGTAAATCATCACGAACATACACGATAAACCAAGTAATTCGAGGTACTTGGACCCTCCCTAACTCTTGAGATCTCTCAAGCCCTAATTCTCATACAATTCCAAGATGTATTCCTCACTAATTCTGCCCTAATTTTGGGTACTTGCTATAATTTAGCTAAAAGAATATTAAACCTGTCAACAACTTCTTCCTCGGAGATCAATCTAACTCGTTCGGATGCAAGTTGTTTTTTTAGAGAAATTATTGATTTATTAATGAGTTTCACAAGAATGGAGATAGAACCTACACCAATTTACAGTGTTAGATAAAATATTGATATTTCTTTTATTTCACAACATTACTGACTAGACTAGTTCCGCCCAAAATTTTTTTTTTTTTTTTTTTTTTTAAGGGGGGGGGGACATTTTCCAGAAACAAATAATTATTAAACGCAATAAATCTTTAAATCAATCCATCTCATGAAATTTACCACCAAAAAGTTACCAAAAGGAAAAATCGATCAATATCAGATAACGGTCTTCCAAATTTTAATACAATTCCATGTTCACAAAAGAGATTTTAATTTGGAAATAGAGGTCATAATACAGAAAACTAAAAGTTAACCATCCGTAAATATCACACTGCAACACTCGCCGGGACGAGTACTACTGATGAGCAGTTCATACCACACTAATCCTTTCGGAGATCCAAGTATTCGCGACGAATGCCATCAGCATTAAGAATTACGATTTCGAGTTTGTCACCCTGTCAATATCACAAAATTTCAGAGCTAGAATCCGAATAGATGATCAGAATAAGGTTATGGAAATAGCAGAAGAAAATTACAGTGTAGATATCTCGCTCAGTAGCAGATGCAAAAACGGTTTTCACCAGGTCAATTGCTTCAGCTTCTGAAAGAGGAGTTGCAGAATCCTGTTCATCACAATTTGTTAGTTAAGAGAGATATAATCAAATAGGAAATAGGAAAGCATGCCGAAAGCCGAAAAACGATGAAGCCGACCAAAACAAAGTCAACCAAACCGAGTTGGAGCAGTTGGTTTGAACTATCAGATATGCAACCCAAACCTCTTATATGAAAGTTCAATTGAAGGACAGAATTATTTGGTGATATCTGCTCGGGAATCGATGGGCTTCCTCTTTTTTATTGAAACAGGGGTTACACCCGTTCCTAGGTCAGGTACCGAAAGACATTGAAGGAATAATGTCACAGGTGAATTTTGAACTTAGGACCTTGAAGGGAGCATACCTTCAAAGCCAAAGTCTTCAACCATTGTGCCACCCCTTGAGGACTACCTTCATAACCCTTTTTAGTTATGCTTTGTAACGTATTTTTGGAGAGCGTGGTTCGGCGCTCTAGAATATCTAAATTTAGATATCAATTGGTTTCAGTCTATTTTATTCATGCAGTGCATTCAGTCATCAAAAGGGGGAATCCATCTTCGAGGCCAATCGATATGCCATTTCCATGTATCCACGTAAATTCCTACCATGGAAGAGTGAAACCATACCTGTGCTGGCAATAATAGAGGGCTTGGGGACTTCAATTGGTTATCCAAAAAGGGTGTAATGAGGGTGGAACCCGAACCCTGAGCGCTGTATCCAACTCTCTCATACGAACCAACAGCATCATAGGTGAACACGCAACCCTTTCCTGTTTCAAAAAGAGAATAAACTTATAGTTAATGGGAAAATGAGGCATAAAACTAGAACTACAAGCAGGAGAAGTCATGTACCTTCACTATCAAGTCCGCCCAAAACATTAAAAGCATAATAAGGAAAGAACCGCTTGAAGTACAATGTATTCGACAGCAGTTGAGCCATTGCAGGGCAGCTCATTTGTTTGTTGTGCTGATGTTGGTAGGTCTGAAAGTAAAGCAACATATGAGACATCAAAAATAAAGAATCATACTCCTATCCTCCGACCCGATACTTTGTTCATCATCATCTCCCAAAATTAATGCAATTGAGAGTCAAAGTAATGAATTCTACACCACAAAGTTCAATTCAACTTTTGAAGCAATTCTTGTATATAAAAAATGAGGTTCCATTATGAAGAAAACTAGTTTACACATCAAAGAATAGGATCGAAAGCCCAACATAGGAAAGGGCACATATATCAAAATGAAAGCAAAACTTGTTAAAGAACAAACATTACAGAATAGCATATCACAAGAAGAAAGTTAGAGTCACTTGGCTCCTAAAATCGCCAAAAGATCATGACATCATTGACATCGAAAACACAAATGAATATCTCAACTATGTACAAAAGGATAGAAAGAAAATGTCACTTGGAAAGCATGGGTATTAGAAATCTCAAAACCTTGCTGTCCCAATTATAAGGAATGCAGCAGCAACGATAACAAGTGCAGTTCATATATATACTCAATAATTAAAGCTAAATAAAAGTTTAGCTGCAAAACAGATATCAAAATCACAAAAGGGAGTCGTGTCATTGAAGAGAATCAGAGATCAATCTTCGGGTTGAAATGAGTAACTCGACAATATTAAGCTCACGGAAAATAAGAACAATTAAGTGCATCAAAAACTTGGAAACGAAGCTTAGAGCATAGCATTTGGCTAATGTGCATTACAGACCTCAAAAGACTGTAGATTAAAGCCTTACCAAATGCCTAGCTGACAAAACCTTTTGTAAGGCTTTCACATCAGCTTGAAAACCAGAAGAGGCCATCACAGCTTTGTCCGCCCTGCAACAATCATAAATAAGCATATCAGTAAAATGCATGAACGTGTGGATGAGTCATGAGTGACATATACTATAATATCACAACACTCAAAATTGAAATTGCATAATGCAAAAATCGTCAAGAAATTAGCCCGATCGAGAATTTACATTATATGAGGTTCAATAACAAAATATGAGGAAATCAAATGACAAAGCATAACATAACAAAAGAATACAAAACATCAGACCAGTACCATTACTTATATCTATTGGCCACTTGAATTTACCACAGAATTCAAAACTTCATAAATAATTGTTCCTTTCCTTTCTATCAAAAAAGGAGGCTCTCTTTCACATTCACAAAAAGGAGCTACATAGACTAATTAGATCCTTGAACTAAATTTTTTTTTCTATATTCGTGACTGTCCGGAAGCTTGAACTAAAGTTGGGATGTGTGGGATAATTTCTCCCATAATTTCTCCCAAAATCATACCAACAGGTTTTAATAATAAACACAAAAATCACAAGTAGTAAGTTCAGCATCCAACGGACCCTTCACTCCCAAAATAATGCATCTGAGCATTTCAATTACTTTCATAACCTTCCATTGATACCACCAACAGATCCATAACCCTTCCTAGGCAAAACCAGAACCTCCAAAACAAACAATCCACTGAATAACCAAATTTTCAAGTTCCCAGCTTCATACTTCCATTAAGTTTACACCAGTTTCATTCACTAGCTGATCCAGCTATTATCACACACCAAAGCACAATCTCAAAAAAAAAAACAAAGGTAACCGCTCATTCCCTTCAAATTCCACTCAAATATAACCCCAATTTTTTTTTTTTTTTGAAACAAGGGCAACCATGCCCGTCCCTAGGCCAGGCACTAGGCGACATCGAAAGAGTAATGTGACATGTGAGTCTCGAACCTAGGACCTTGAAGAGAGCATACCTTCAAAGCTCAAGTCTTCAACCCACCCCAATTTTATTTTTGAATACAGAATTCTATCCTTAAGTTCTTTTTTATTTTTTTTAACCGGAAATCAGAAATTTACTCCACTATAATGCCGTAATAAACCCTTCCCTAGGCCGGGAGACATGGGAGATGTCTACAAAGTAATGCCACATGTGAGCAACAAACCTAGGCACCTACAAAGTTCAAATCTTCGACCATCGAGCCATCCCCACTAAGTAACAACCATAAAATCATAAACAAAAACCCGAACCCCAATATAATTTCCATTTTCAAGGAGTTAAAAAAAAATCACCATTACCAGAGCCTATTTCCAACACACATAGAGATTCAAAAACTCAAGTAACCTTGAGAATCCAAATTGGACAAAAGATCGACATACAGCTTACAAATCTTGGAGTAATCACGAGTAAGGATATTGTAGCCCGTAGACAACCGAGTATCAGCGGCGATCACACAATAATCAGCACCGGCAATCGCAACACAAGATCTGCACAAAGTTTCTCGCTAATTCATCGCCAAAACAGATCAAAGAAACATCAAAACGTTGCATAGAGAATGAGAGGGAAAGGGAAAGTACCCGCCATTGTTGTCGTAAGGGGACCAGTTCGCTTGCTGCTTGGTCATGGCGAATAGGGCAGATGAAAGCAAAGCAAAGGCTAAAAACTTGTTCTGGTTTTTTTTCTTTTTTTTTTTAGTTTTTCTCTTTAAATTCCACAAGGTGTCTTCTCGCTCAAGAAAAAATGGAGTGTTATTGATGGGCTAAAACGACAGCGTTTTGACGGCCCAATCTAGTTGGGTCGGTCTCGTATGGCACAAAGCCCAATATTCTTAGGGCTTGGATGCTGTGTTTTGTGTGAAATTGTGCATGATGTATTTTTCAAATAAGATAAAATACATTGACAACTAATTATCTATTTTCCAATATTTTTTCTTTGAAGGGGCTTATAAATTATTTACATTTTTAATCTCCCTTCTTTTATATTTTTTTCCTTAAATTTTATAAAGATGGAGAAGCGTGGAGATTCGAATTCATGACATCTCATTGAATATATGCCCTGGTTGGCTCCATTCTTTAATAATATTAGTTTACCATTAGTTATCTATCAAAAAAATAAAAATAATGTTTAGTTGGTTCTATCTTTTGGCTAAAATTTATTTACTTTTTTTAAAATAGGGAATTGGAGATTTTAATCACAAACCTCGGTTTGCTAACATAAATATGTAAATATGTAAGTTGAGCTATGCTTACTCTACCTTATTTACTTTTATTAAGCAAAGAGTAACAAAAATACTTGTGAATTATTTAAAGCTTTTTAAATAATGAAAATATTTGTGAATTATTTTAAGCTTTTTTAACTAATGTTTTGATGCAACTGTGGAAATGCAAGTCATTAGCTAAAAAACATGAATTTAAACGAAGCATCAAACATTTTTTGACTGAAAGGTACAAATAAAATCAATTATAGTCATATTTAAGCTTATATTATCAACCTTTTTTTTTATAGAATCCTATATCATCAACCTAAGCTCACTCAATTGTTTTATATGTGTATGACTATAAATAAAATAAATCTTCACTTTGAACAAAGAAAAAGAATCATATTCTAAAGTGCAACTAAGAACGATAACAAGGACTCGCCAAAAAAAAAAATTGATCATAAAATTTTAAGCAGAGTCGAATATGTTTCTTTTCATTGAAGACAAGAATAACAAACTTTAAATAAAGGATATGCATTTTCAAAAAATTAAATAAAGGGTATTGGCTGACATAAAACTTTTAAAACCCTACGAACTCAATTGAAATTAACACAAACTTAAAGTATAATTTTTTTTTTTTTAATTTTCAAGATAATTGACCGTTGAAAAAGAGTTGGCATTTTATCACAAGAAAAATCAGTAGAGAGAAAGAGAGGCTTCACATAGCATAAAAAAAAGATTCAAATTGCATATTAGGAAATATGTAAGAAACGAACAGAAACAACCTGGCACTACCAAACAAAATCTGCAGCATTTACTTCAGACATCATAATCAAAACAAAAACAACCAAAAAACAGAAATTCCCATAAAAGAAAAAATTATAAAAAATAGACAATAAAAATAGAAAACCATAGGCCATTCATTCATTACATCCAACACCATCCTAAGTGTACAGTAGAAAAACCAAACTACTAAATCAGACATGTCCCTAATTAATCATGATTAAGAAAAATGTGTGAATTTAACAATGGAAAGTTGATGATAAAAAAAACTTCCCTAATTCTTGACTGTGGTAGCAAATTGTAATTTTGGTAAGAACAATCAGAAAACCTAGCTCAGATCAAATCAGATCAATGTGGTCAGCAAGGAGATTATCTGATGCATTATTTGGAAGCATCTAAATAAGATTAGCCCGGGAACGTTTGATTGATGTCGGTAACAAAATTTCTCGGTTCCTGCAAGGATTGCACAGCAGTATTGACTCCCCAATTGTCTCTCTGGAAAGTAGCAGGGGCGAAAGTCGTTGGATTTATCGACCCGGGATTTTGCAGGCCGTTACCATTTAAACTGTCGTCAGTATCGGCATTGGAACTTGGCATGGTGGTGGCTGGTTCTGTGCTCGGAACAGCAGCCAGTGCTGCAGTTGGTACCGACTCAGGCTTCTGTTTCTTTACTTTCTGCTCTTGTTGGCTAATTGGTAGAAAACTCGCTAACACAATCTGATATAGAGGAAGGTTCAGAATAAGCCTTCTATGAAAATGCTACAAGTTTTGCATCTTCAAATTGTGGAAATGAAAAGAAACCAGATACCTGTATCGGGCTTGCAGCTACGAGTAAACCAGCTACCCCTCCCCCGACAATACGACCGTCGGGGCCTGCCAAGGAGACGCTCATCCCACCCGTCATGCTTCTAGTTCCTTGATTTTCAGTAGGCTTGAATGATCCAGTCAAGTTAAGTATCTCAAAACGACCCTGACAACATAAAATCCTTAATAATCATCTCCATAGAAACAAAGCTACAACCATTTATGTACACAACAAGTTAATAATATTATCTCCAGTTTCCAATAACTGATTTACAGTCCTGCATTAGTATCTTATAAAATGGTTTCAACTTCTGGAAGATTTCGGGAGCGCAGTAGAAATTATGTCAGTAGACAACTAGTCGATTTGGCATACCTCATATGTTAAAGTACCACCCGAAGAATCGAGATGCCGAAGTGTGACATTTGAAATTACTCCAATGGCAGAAAGAATGCAGATTGCTCGAGGACCTTGTTGAGAAAATGATATGATCTTCATAGTGACATCCTTTTCGACAACCAGACATCCGACAATTAGAGAAAAAACTACGTTATTCAATTATTTCATCAGCTGAGACATTAGAGTAAGAAAGAATAATTTGTCAAATCATTTTACTATGTTTCTACATGTAACATATATCGGGAGACTCATAACTTGGGAATATAAACCCAAGAAACTGAAGAGATTACACCATTAATGGACAAGGAACCTAATGGCTGTTTTTCAAGAGTGATAATCAATCTGTTTTGGAAAAGGATATGAGTGATAATCAATCCGTGTCGTCCACTTCTTTTCTGACATAGGGTGGTTTAAAATTAACATAAAAGTCTACTTTTGTTTTTTGAGATTACAACAATAGGGAGGTGAGGGAACTCGAACCTAAAACTTTATGGTCATAAGGTGTAATTGATGCCGCTGAGCTACTGCTCTTGTTGGCAAAATAATAGTCCACTTGAAATAATTGGATACCAGTCAAAGAAAAACAACTCCAATTATTCTAAAAAAAACTCATACAAACACTCTAAAAGAAAATAATAATAATAAAATAAAACAAAAATTAGATACCCAAAGGAATGTTCTTGCTAAATAATTGTTTCAAAAACAAAGTAATTTTAAAAACAAACCCGAAGTTCTCAACAACCTTTTAAGCGTACAACCACTAAAATAAGAGATTGAAAGAATTGAAAGATTACTACCAGTTCATCCACTGAAATAAGAGAATGAAAGGTTACTTCCAGTTCATCCAAAACTAGCTGAGAAACACTTAGCTTCTTGCCACACCCCATATTTTAAACTAGCTAATCACTATAAATTTCTTTAACAAGCTGCAGAAAGTTCAACAGAAGCCAAATCCAAAGGCTTGGAACTTTGTTGACTTAAAATTCTATGAAAATTTCTACTTAAACAGAAGGAAAAAAATGAAAGATAGAGATAAGGCCATCAGAATTGGTTAAAAGAGCCATGACATGCAGCCATGATATGAAGGCAGATATTTGACATATGTATCAAAATGTTCGTTTTATTTCTATATTCAGTAATGAACATACCTCGCCAGCATTGACCGTGATGATATGAGGCATGAAATTCGTACCGCCAACAGAACTCCCATTCCATTCGCCTGTAAATATTAATGGAGGAAAAATATAATTTCATATTACTAACAGGGAAGCCAATAAGCTAAGAAATCAAAGAGCAATAATGATGTTCCACAGATTCATGTTTTTGTAGCATGAAGAAAATAACCCTTCTTTTCCATAAATGGATTGTGAAAATTTTACCCGACAACAAAGTAACGAAAACTTTTAAAATGAAGGGAGAATCGAAAAAACCGACCAACCGTGATGCTAGATTACTTACCTATTTAGCTTATCTACTACGAAAATAAATTGGCATCAACAAAAACTACTCCCAACTAAGCCTTGATCAAGTACTTTGGTTAAATCCTTTTTCAGGGTGTTCACAAAATCCTCTTCTTTATACACCACAATCCCGGATTCATTGAGAATCCATAACAACAAGTCATAAACTCCGATCGTCTCGGTCGTTATTTAGTGATCCTAGTAGCCAAAATGACCTGAGGCAATAGACTCCGGAAAGGAATCCAAAACTAGTTTCTTCAATCAGATTCTCACCAATGCAACCAAAAAGTACTAAATCGAGATTTTAAAAGAGATGTTTAGAACAAGAAAGAGATTAGATTGGTAAGAACAACAGTTAACATTTTATTAAAAAAAATCAAAAGTTGATAAAAGTAGAAGTAGAACATATGCTAGAATACAAAAATAGCAGGCTACCCAACACAACGACAACTTAAACCGATCCGACAAGGCTAAAAGGACATTTTAGTAATTTAAACGAGATTCAAGAACAAGACCTACAATAAATACCCAAAAGATTACCATATTGATGATTATCTAAGGAAATAAGATGTTTAAAACTGCTTTAAATTGGATTGGACCTACTTCAACTATATCTTACACCAATATAACCTACACTTTAAGTTTGACTCAGTCTTTTTTGAGTTCCACAAGCTGTAATCAATCATCATTAATGTTCAATGCAAAACACAGTTGTTATCAAACTCCAATCAGTAAAAAATCGACTAATTACTCAAATCGTAAGTTTAGATAAGACGGATCAATCCAGCTAATTGATGACATCCAACAGTGTCCAATCATTCTAACAGCTAATGAGAAGCGGAAAGAGATTCTATTTTTCCCACGACTTTCAGCTCTCCGATAAAAGCTCGATGGTTCAATGTTAACTTAAGATCTACAGCTTTAAAATTCCGTAAACCTCAGTTTCAGATCAAGCATCTACTTAGAACAAACAGATTAGCCAAAAAATCAAAACCAAAAAAAGTTCTGTAAGGAATTGACAAACAAAAAAAGGCCACATGATAAGAATATTCTATGATCCCCCTAAAGGTCAGATCTTAGAATCAAAATCATCCGTACACATCTTATATGTGTTGAACAATGACATGTCCCAACAAGGTCCCACTTGAATTTTGTAAGGCAAAATTCAAATAGGAATCTTTTTTGAATGGAAGATATTATATATATATTCTTCATGATATTAAGAGAACCATTTCAACAAGACCAAATCTGAACACAACTAGATTTAAACTATATACACAAAGAGAAGCAAACAGCAAAGTTTAATCAAACCCCAACAAGGATTATATGGTAATTCTAAAGCTCTAATGATCCAACTATGGTTTATTTTCCATTACCTAGCAAAACTCCCATCCCCATTTTCTTTTGATGCTTGAACTCGGAGCCAACGCTGCCACCAAGCCGGCTCTTCCCCCGCTTGGTGATCGAAAAGCCGCCGGCCGCTGGACCTGAGGAAGAAAGCGGAAATGGCGACAATGCCGGGCCATTTAATCCATCGGGGCCATACTTTCTAGGTCTGCCCCGCTTCTTTTTGTCTGTGGTTCCATTTCCGGGCAGTCCCACGCTGACCGGAGAGGCCGCGACAGTGGGGGAACCATTGCCGCTGCCCGGCGGTGGGTTTTCGATTCTCGGAGCCACGTGATAAGCCGACGGAGCTTCGGCTCCGATCACTGTTACTCCTACACTTCTAGCCTCTCTTTCTTCCATCGTTTAGTACTTCGAATCTTTTGGGGTTTCTTTTTTATTTTTTATTTTTTCAGTGCAGGATTTAGATGCTCATTCCTGCATTGAAAAAGAAGATCAATCAATAAATAAACAAACAAACAAACAGTTCATTTCATTACCTTTGAGACTGAACAATGGCATAGAAATCGAAAATCCCCTTGACTCTACTATGAACAAAAAGAATAAATAAATAAATAAATAAAACCCTAAAAAAAATGGAAGCCACTCTACAAGATCAGACAGGCCACCGCCGATTCCGGCCGGAAAATTACGCCGCCGTTCAACGATCTAAACTATTACACTCAACCAAAAAACTTTCAACAAAATAACAAACAGAAATTTAAAAAAAAACAAAACAAACCCCACAAAGAAAACAGTTGAAACTCAGCATGTTAGAGCAAAAACAGATTAAGAAACGAAATTAAAAGAAGAACCCAAACGTGAAAATCAACGAATGAATAGAAAAACGGAAGAATTAAGAGAAAATTCAACGAGGGAACAAAAGATTACGACCTGAGACAGAAATAACTTCCTTCCACAGTGCAGCACTGCCACTAACTTACTTCGTTTTCTTGTCGGGATTTTTTTTTTTTTTTTAATCCGAGATGCTAGATTTCGGAAGAAAAAAATTGAAGAACAAAAGAGAAAATAAAAAATTAAATATGTTTGTTTCCTGAGAAAATTGCAACCGCCGGAAAGTAACGACCGGCGAGAGCTGTGTCTGAAGAACAAACAATTTCAGAAAGCAAAAGGGAAAGCAAAGTAAATAGCAAAATAAAATTGAAAAATTGAAAATGGAGAATAGAAAATTTTATAATTAATTTTATAAGATCAAGAAATTTTTTTTTTTTTTCATTTTTTAAATAATCAAATGCTAAACCCAATAAAATTACAATCTGGTTAATGGAAAATTTGACGTCCGATAGAGAAGGGGGGAAATTTTGATGACTTTGAGAAAAAGAAAAAGTAAAATAATTATGAGAAATAATAAATAAATAATTTTTAAAAATGGGTGTAATAAAAAATAATAATAAATGGGTTAAACAAATTAGGGAAAAAAGCGATGTAAAATAAGGGAGGGAAAAGTAAATGAATTTGTTAAAATACATTAATTTTGTTTCTATTAAAAGCTGCAAAGAAGTGTTACGGGGGCCGACCTTTTTGTTGCCGCTGACCTGCTTTTTGTCTTTTTCCCAATAAATCAGATTTCTTTCTTTCATTTTATGCCCTTGAATTCTAATTTAATTACTAAACGTGCCATCCAAATCCACTGTGTAATCCTCTTCTTTTTACCATTTTTAATTATTTCATTTTTACATGCCTTGTACTGCCCTATTTCTTTGTACATACATTTTTGTTTTATTTTTTTTCTTTTAAAAAAATTAATCCATGGTCATTTGACTTGCAAACCTATCATAATGATCAATTTTAAGGGTATGTTTGGGAGGCCCTATTTATGTAAACGATCGAGTTGGTTATAAGAATCCAGCGCCTACCGTTTATTATAAGCAGTGGTTACCTAAACATGCGTATCCGTTTATCTAAACCTACGTGCTCATATATCTACACCTTACATATATACTTTTTGTTACATAACCAGCTCCTCAGACACCATTTATCATAATCTCTATTATAATAATTTGTCTCTCAAACACCATTTATAATAACTAACCGTTTACCATAATCTTCCATCTATAATAATCAAACTGGTGCAACCCTAAGCTTTTTTTAATGGTATATAATTAAAATTTCAAAATAAAATAAATTTGAAATTTAGATCAAAGTAGTATTTTAATTTTGAGAATTTACCATCAGCAGCACATTCTACCTCTTGTATTATATTTACAGCAGGATTTTTATAATAATTCATTTATAGAATATTTATTTCTATCACTCACCTAGTGATAGTCTATCACTCACCTAGTGATAGAACTCAATTTAGATTTCTATCACTGATAGAAAACTTAAGCAGTGATAGAATAAGTCTATCATTGATTGAATTCTATCACTAATAGAACTCAACAAGTGATAGAAGTCAATTTGGATTTTTTGCTACAAATGAAATTATTTTAGATTTTGTGCTATAGATGAAAATATTTTGCCATTTTTTGTTATACATGTAAAATCCCCTTTTATTTTCTTACAAATATGTTTTAAAAAATTTATAGTCGTGTTTGATCTATTTTTTCCTTAAAACAAAATATATGAAAAGGTAAAATTGGAAGTTACTGGGTTAAGAGATAATATATAAACTGAATTTTATAACTATATTTTATATTTAAAATTAAGAATATAATTACTGCTTTTACTTTTAATTTACATTGGTTTATAGTTTACATTTACTTATATTTTTAAAAATCAAATTTTAAAAACTATAAAACTAGATATGAAAATTTTGGTTTTAAAAAAACTTGATTTTTGAGAAATCAAATGATTACGGTAAATAGTTTTTTAATAGAAAAAAATAACGAAATAGTTTATATTCTGTCTTTAGCATTTTTATAATAATAACAATAATGAGTCGCGATATTCAAATATGCAATTTCTAGTTTCTAAAAAACATATGCAATTTCTAATTGATGATACAAAGGGGTGTTTTTTTTTTTTAAATGTAAGTAAGAGTGTTTATACATTATTCGATAATCGATTCAATCGACCAAACTGACTAAATTAGAATCTGTCAGTCGATTTTCAAGTATGGGTTGATGTCTGTTATAAAAATGGCTAGCCATAAATTTTTTCAGTTAAGCTGGTCGATCAATTAACCGAATGTTTTTCTTTATAAAATATTGATATTTTCATATAATTAAATATATTTCTTTTTTTTAAAACAAATATATTTCTTATTAAATTATTGTAAAATTCTTAAATTTAAATGTGTGTTTCGAAAATTATTTTCATTTTTTTTTTATTAATTCTCAATTTTTCATTACAAATGGATACCGACCAATTGATGAACCCCTAATGACACATGTCAATTCACTTTGAGAAATAAATTTACACTAATTTATACCAACAAAAATAATTAAAGTTACATTGAATGTGTTTGGCTACTCTTTTTTTTAGTATAAGTTGGGGGAGGGGATTACGAATACCGATTCTAGAGATCGAACTTGTGACGTTGGTGTTGAACTAATTTACAACCAAATAATGAACATATTGCGTCACTGACTCATTTGGTATGTTTGGCTACTCTTATCTGTGTTTTATTTCAATTAAATTTTCATCTATTATTTATTTTGATAAGTAAATGCGCTCTTCTAACGATCATTCAATGATACTTTTTGTCATATTGAGATTGACTTTACGACATTTTTGTGTACTCTATTAAAAAAAACATCCTTGTGTGATTGATCATAGCAATTGGGCAATTAAATTACATTTTTTGAATTTGCTAGTTCATACAGTCATTTTCAGAAAAATAATATAAAAAAATCCACACAGTCAAGGAATTAAAAACAAAACTTTATATACAAAACTTTAAAATAAAATCCGATAAATCACATTTATGTTGCGTATTTGGAGAAAAATGAAATGCTCGTGCAACTTTTTTTTTTTTTAAGTACTCGGGAAGGGAGACAAATACAGATTTTTGGGCTCAAATTTGCGACGTTAGTGTTCAACTGATTTACAACCAAACAATGAAATCATTGCGCCACTAACCCATTCGATATATTTACAATAAAATTAATGAACATATATGTTGTGTATGTAAAATCAATTTTTTATACAATGAACATAGCTCGATTGATTTGATAATAATAGGTCGTGTGCTAAAAATAATAATGGTAATGGGTTGTATGTTCAAAACCTTCAACCCAAATGTTATTGAGATAAAAAAATATATATACATATTAAATGTAATTTTTTACACCATTTATATATTATTGACGTAAAGCCAACTTTTATATATTTCCAGTGTAACATTTATATTCAGTTTTTATTCATATTTCCAGTGTCATATTGGGCAATTGAAACAACCCGACGGTTAGTCAAGATGTTGTCGGTTTTGGTCCACTGGCCTCACGTATTTATTTCTCTTCTAAAAAACATTTTGTTAGGAGAAGGTGTCCACACCTTTTATGTGTTTTTTTAGTATATATTGAAAAAGGGAAACAAAAATCGATTCTTGCGATCGAACTTCTGACTGTGAGGATTCAAACGATTGCGTTACACTAAAAACAAAAGTAAAAATTTTAAAAATTATATTTAGGTCATATTTGGGACGTGATCTAAACAAAAGTAAAAATTTTAAATTTTAAAAAATATAATGAGTTAAATTTAGATCATATACTGCCTAACATTTTCTATAATTTCAAGTCAGTATATCCTACTTGTTTTAGAAAAATATTAAGGGAAAAAAGTTCTAAAAACAAACAATAAGAAATAGTTTTACTTTTAGTTAGTATATAGGAAAAAGAAAAAATAGGACCGGATTGCATCACCGGCGGGTGAGGGTAGGTTTGTAACCTAAGGTCAACAAGGTAAAGATTATTGGTATGATTGTAGATACATTCAAGAGATTTTGCCTCCCGCATATTACTTTACTCTCAATAATGATAATAATTTGCGCACAATATGCCATAATTACCACGTTGAATTTTGTTTTCAATTTCGATTTCACAATATTGTTTCCTTTTTTTTCTTTCTTTTTCCATTTTAAATGTTATCATCCACAAAATTAATTAAAAATTAGAGTGACTGTCTAGTGATCATCTAAGCTCATACTTGTGTTGAATGGTTAGGTAGATTGATTTGTAATAATCAAGATATTATTAAGTTTATTCACATGTTATAAAAAGGTTTTTTTTTTTAATAACAAAATGCGTTACAAAGGTTAAAAATTGATATAGTCCGATACTTGAAATATCATTAATTTTGTAAGCACCATATAGGTGTAAAAAGTTAAATCTCTATCTAACTTAGCTTTAAAATATTTATTAAAATAAAAATCAAATATTTTATCATTTGATAAAGATATGTCATAGTTAGCATAATAATGTTTGAATCTTTGACCACATGTATTTGTATGATTAGTGAGAATACGTTAAACTAAAATGCACATGTTTAATTTGTTCAATCATTTATAGATTTTTTAGTTTAGTTGTATATATACAAACAAAGATGCAATCATTATATATTTAATAATTAAGAGATCGTGAGTTTAAATCAAGTCATTTATAGTTACGAACTTGAAAAAAAAAGTTATATATATTTAAATTTAATTGTAAAGTCATATTCCTTGCCAAATACTACTCAAATCCTGTAAAATATGAATACAAACAAATAAGAGTGAAAAATAAATAAACATAGATATTAAATATTTGACCAAGATAACCCATGCTATCAATTTGTGGAGATAAGAAGGAAGGTTCCAGAGAATAACTTGCTTACCATTTAAATCGATTTTATAAAGGAAAAATTGGAATGTCGATTTAAAATAATTGTATTATTTGAGATCGCATACATATACATGTGTATTTGTATATATCATGACATCAAAGAATTAACAATTTATCATGAATTCTTCGAGTTTTCCGTGTGACATTACTCATTCGATGTTTTCGATGTCTGGCTTACGGACGGCGTGGTTATCTTATTTATATATATATATATATATATATAATGAATTCAAATGTTAAATATTAATAAAAGTGAAATTAAAAAATAATAATAATAAAATAAGTAAATAACTGGGGGCTTAGAGAGGTGGCGAGACATGAGTGGAGAAATCTCAAATGGAAACACAAAACAAACAAAATCAGGGTTGTCGGATAGGTGGTTGAGCGATAAATTAACCTGCGTCACGGGTTTGGATTTATTTTTTTTAATGACTTCAAATTTTTTAAATCGATGAGTTGGTTGGAAAATAAATTTATTTATTATTATTTTCCAACAAAGGTATTCAATTTTTAAGCCTCAGAAATATTTGCATGCGGTCTTAGGCAACATGTAGCTATTATATGGTAAAATTTGAATCTTTCATTTTATTTTTAATATTAAAAAATAATTTATAAAAAAATAAAATAAACGGTTAAGATTTTGCTACACATGTGTGGCTAGGGCATGCATATATTTATCATCAAATTAACCAGTGTTATTACGCAAAACCCACGAGTCTACTGCAGATTAAATTCTATAGTTGGAAAAAAAAAACAATTCGATAATACCGAATTAATTATATGTAATTTTTTTTCTTCTCCAACTACGGACAATTTATAGCTTGAAATGGGCTATATTGTAATTTAAGGCAAGACAAGAGAGTAAGACTTTTGAACCATGTCGGTCAGTTTTCGGAATGCTTCTTTATTCAATAATTCAGAATATATCCCACCAAAAAACCTCATTTTGTTATAAATTTAAATTATTTTGGTATTTTGCATTCAAATTTAATATCTGCATATCAGAAATCAATTGTTAAAAAAAAAAGCATATCCGAAGTCAAATTTCAAAGTGTGGCTTAATGGTAAAATCTTTTTTGGACGATTCTATTCCTTAAATCATACTCTAAATTATAAATCTGACAGCTTTGAAATATATAAAAAAAATAATAAATGTAAATAATGTAGAAGATATTTATCATATCATTTAGATTTTCATCGGTAGAATATAAGATATTTTTATCAAATCTCATAAATTTTATGAATAAGTTAGAAAATAAGAGATTTCAACAATCAAATGAAAATATATTCAATATCATTTAAATTTTCATCATCTTTATAATCTATAAAATAAGATATTTTTATCAAATCTCACAAACTTTATTTGACATTTTATATTCTACTTAAAATAATAAATTTAATTTTCCAATTCTATAAATAGTTTTCTACATTTTATTTACAATAACAGTTTCTATTTGCTTGAATTTACTTTTCTTTGTTTTTTTTTACAATAAGTTATTTTAATTTTGTTGGATTATTTACCTTTAACTTTCATCTCATCTTTTTTTTCAATAATTTTTGTAGGGATATTTTTTGCATAATTGTTGCCTTTAAAAAAAAGACTCGGAGATCTTGAAAAAAATGTTTGAATACTGAGGCTAAAGTGCACAAATTTTTCAGTTTCAAAAGTTTGGTAACAATGATTTCCTATTATTAATATATATATATATATATATAGTTCTCAAACATTCTCTTTGCTTGGGGTTATCTTATTGGGTTTTTTTTTGTTTTATAATAAAAAAAATTAGTTATCTTATTTTTGTTGGATTATTTACCTTAACTTTCATCCAACTTTTCTTTTGTTGCAATAATTTTTTATGGGATCTTGCTTAATTGTTCAGACTTAGAGATGTGACTTTTTTTTAAAACATGATAAAATTATCATTTGAGGTTAAAAGTAAGTTCATACATATATACTGATAAATATATTTAGCTTATTTATATTTATAATTATAATAATGATATAACTCTTGTAAATTTTATAATTAAATAGTAATTGGTCCATTAATAAAAAAAAAATTGAAAAAATTAAAGAGTATCGATTTTTAAAAATCATAGATAAAATTTAATTTTAATATGATAAATTTTATTAAATTTTTTTTAAATAATAACATATATT
This sequence comes from Sicyos edulis, assembly GCA_036507275.1. Taxonomy (NCBI): domain Eukaryota; kingdom Viridiplantae; phylum Streptophyta; class Magnoliopsida; order Cucurbitales; family Cucurbitaceae; genus Sicyos; species Sicyos edulis. The sequence goes on along the minus strand of CM071857.1, from coordinate 1,400,049 downwards.
ATTTTTAAGCTCAAAATAGAATATTAAGAATTTTAATAAATTTAACTAACGTGAAAAAATAGTTATAAAATTCAATATTATATTGAAATTATTATTTGATGATTTAAATTTAGTGCAAAAATGTAGGAAACATGATATACTTACTATTATTTAAAAAATTATCACGTGCAATGCGGTGTTAAAATTCTAGTATATTTATGTGGTCCAATATAAGCAATAAAAAATTGTTTACTACTTTGTTGACGGTTGTTTGTCATATTTAAAAATGATTTAGCTTAATGAAGTTATATGAAAGAGTTATTATAAGCCGTTAAAAATTGAGAATGGTAATAAAAAAAAATTGTTTGAATGTAATTTCTCTATACATGAGTTAGAATCAAAATCTTATTTTGATGAAAATTTAAAATGAATAGTTATTTTGAATAGATAAAAAAAGTAGTGATTACAAAAAAATAGTTAAAAATGAACTATTTTAATTGGTTTGAAATTGATAATTAAAAACGAGTGGCTATAAATAATTGAATAGTTATAGATAAAAATTATGAAAAATTAATAAAAACTTGTTTGAATATATATTTTGGAAGAAAGGTTATAAATCTTCCGACCAAATTCTAGTTAAATATGTCAAACAAAATAGTCCCCATGTGTGTGTATTTTTTTTTTAAATTAAACTAAAGTTTGACACTTTCATAAAATAATTAGGATAAACGACTTTGATTGGTTGCAATAATTATAGCATTCACATTTTGAACTTTTTTACGATCAACAGTTTTAGTACTATTTCGATTACAAGGCTTATGAACATGACAAATGGTACAATATCGGCTAATAGCAATGGGCTGATAATAGAAATTAATTAGTAAAAGTTTTACACATGTAAATGAATGCTTTTAACATTATTAGTAATGAGCGTACTTGTTTCTAATATAATATTAATTCTAATTTCGACAATTTTAAGCACCGACTAATTGTGTATAAACTATCGATATGACCCACTTACACTTGTTTTTATTATTGTTATTATTTTATGGTCAAAATTATTTTCAAATTATCATTTTTTCTTCATACTTTTTTTTAGTATATTATCGGAGAAATGGAGACAAATATCGATTATCGAAATCGAATCTATGACACTAGTGTTGAACTACCTTACAATCAAATAATGAATCGTTGTGCCACTGACCCGCTCAGTTTCTTCATACAGTTCTTTGTGAGTGTTTATATGAGGTTTTGGATGATGAGTTAATTTAAATAGTTAAAATTTGAGAGCTATAACAAAAAACTCGTTTGGATTTGGTTTGTTTTATAGAGCCGTTAGAGACATGACAGTTTGAATATGAATTTAAAATGAGTAACTAACAACAAAATATTAAAAATGAGTAATTAAAAATAAATGATTATAAATGATAAGTTATTTTGAATAGTTATAAATGAATGATTATGGTGTGTTTGGAGCATCGGTTTGGTTATAATAGACGGTGAGTTATGATAAATTGTGGGTTATTATAAACGCTATTTGAGGGGAAAGTTATTATAACAGGAATCATGATAAACGGTGTCTAAGGAGTTGGTTATGTACCAAAAAGTAATATATGAAGGTTTATATAAACAGACATGCAGGTTTTGATAAACGTGTAAGCAGGTTTAGGTAACCACCGTTTATAATAAATAGTAGGGCAAACATCGGTTGAGTTATTATAACCAACCCGACCGTTTACATAAACTGGGGCTCAAACACACCCTAAAAGTTAGTAGTTATAAACGATAAGTTATTTTTAATAATAAAAGTGATGAGTTATTTTTAATAGTTGCAAAAACTCGTTTGGATGTAGTTTTTTGTGATTAATTAGTATATACTCGTTTCAAATCCTCCATAAATTCGACAAACAAACACCCCATTATTTTGGTGTTGTTTATTAGATAGGTGACTTTTCCAATGTGGGACAATTGAGATCTCAACATGCCCTTCAAGATGGTGCCTCTTTTGGACTCACCAATCTTGAATCGGATCTCAATTTCATTTTTATTGGACCAATACCCGTTTGGGCTTTATGAGCTCTCTAGTACCATATGAAAGAGTGTAGACATCCATCTCAAAACCAATTGGTAATGAGAGAAGTTACCCATATCTCTTTTATATTGATGTTGGATTCTCCACTTTTCCAATGTAGCACAATTGAGATCTCAGCATTGTTAATACATATTTTAATAATTATTTTGTCTAGAACTAGACTAGACATTTCAAATGAGAAAAACTTGCGTGCATATGAATGTGTAGGAGAATTCTACAATTTGCTTATCTTACATTATTAAACCCATACAAAACTATTTTACAACTAAAAATATTAAAAACATATATTCATTTGACTTTAATGATGTGACAGACGTAAATCGTAGACTTTCTTACTCATATGTATGAAAGTTTTTCTCTTTTCGAATTCTATTCCCAAAATTTTACAAATGCTCGTTTATAGTGGGCGTTACCCTAAACCCAAATGCTCTTTTGTAGTGGGCGCTCCACGATGGATAAATTTACTTTATGGGCTTAATCGGGTTTGGCCCAAGTGTTATAAAACGTAGCTAAAGGCACATATATGTTTCATAGCTAGCCCAAATTCAGCTCAGGCCCAAGTCCAACCCATATTTATTTCCATTCCATTTGTATTGTGCATGATAAATTAAATACTTTCACTTTTTTAATTCAACATTTTGGGTTCTAACCCATAATTAATTAGTTGCTATTCCATATATAAAAAAGAAGTTGCTATTCGATATATAATGTCATTAAAATACTTTTCATTTCATCTTTATTTATTATTCATTTCATTTTCTTTAAATTTTGTTTTGATTTTAATTTATAAACTCTAAAATTCGACTAACTTTAGTGTACGATTTAAAAACAAAACAAATTCAAGTAATTGCAATTTTTTTTTTCGTGTAGAAGTAGAAAAATAAAAGGTTAAATGACTTTTGCGAAATTACCACATACTTGCCTATTTTGGAATATAGGTTATAAATAGAGTAGATTGTTGGAAAGGTTAATATGTGACCTATTTGAGTATAGTTAAACTAGATGCATCCTTTATCAAGATGCTTAAATCCTTTTGTTTCAATATTTTAAAAGAAGATAAAAAATTTGTGACACTAAAGCGTGCCACCTCACTCTTAAGAAATATTTGTCTCAATGATTATATGAGGCAAGTGTTGCGCTGCTTGTATATTACTATTTATAATAATAATAGTTATATATTTTTTAATAGTAAGAGAGCAAATGATTTTTGGTCATAAACTCTTAGGGTGTGTTTGGACCCCTGTTTATGTAAACGGTCGAGTTGGTTATAATAACCCAACCTATGTTTGTCCCACTGTTTATTATAAACGGTAGTTACCTAAACCTGCGTGTCCATTTATCTAAATCTACGTGTCAGTATATCTACATCTTACATATATATTATTTTTTGTTACATAACCAACCCCTCAAACACCGTTTATCATAATTCATGTTATAATAACTTGCCCCTCAAACACAATTTATGATAATTTATCGTTTATCATAACCCACCATTTATTATAACCTTCCGTCTATAATAACCAAATCGGTGTTCCAAACACACCCTTAGTTGTTTATACATCTTAAATAGAGGTTAATTATGCATATATTCGTGAAAATAAAATTTTGACATGCAAATCACATGAATAGAGTGACATCCAAATACCAATTTGTGACTTAGTTAACGTCTCACATTTTTTTAAATGTAGTATTTTTTCCTTAAAAAAAATCAAAAAACAAAAATGCACTCCCTGCCAACTTTAAATTGCCACTTAAAACAAAATCAAATTGTACGAACACTTTTATTAATTAGATTATATTTAACAAGTTGAAGATAGTTACATAACCCAGCTAAAATAAAGCATTTGCCTTCAATTAATAGGTAAAATTTTAAAGTTCCCTATTGATACTCCTACTTTTAACCAATACAAAATATATATTTAAAAAAAACAAAATTATAAACATATATTATTTGTGCTTAGCTTATAAAGTAGTGATTATAAGAAAAACAAAATCATAAATATGACGAGAGAAAAATAGTCGTACATATAATGTATAAAAATTGTTGGAAATTGAGAAAAAGATAGATAATAGGAAAATGAAAAAAATAATTTTCTTGAAATACATGATTATGTACGAAACAATTTTGGATAGCCTAAACACGAGCAATCATTCTCGTTCCCAAACATATCCTCTTCTTGTTATTGGTGGTCCAAACATACCCTAAACAATTAGAGAGAGAAAGTAAAGGGTTAAGATGAGAGAAAAGAGAAGTCACTGTGAGGAGAGAGAAAGCTTACCCTCGACTCTTAGTCCCCAAAAATGGCAGACAAAGCTTAGAGAAAAGCATTGTTCAACAACATTTTCTTTTCCCTTTCAACGATCCATTCTCAATTTCCTTCCCCAATGAATCCCAGCAAAATCGAAGAAGATCTCTTCCATCACCACCGTCTACACGATGATCTCGACCCACTCGCGTCTCAGATCATCGATTCTCACTCCCACCACGGCGAGCCGCCGTTCTCCTTGCCGGAAATCGTGCTCTTCCGGTCGCCGTCTCCGTCGTCTCCGAGCCACTCCTCATCCGACGATTCGCCCACTCACTCCACTCGGATCAGTCAACTCGCTCCGAACCCTACATCGGCGACTTCTCAAAATCCCCACGAACCGCCGCTGTTCATCTCGCCGGAGCCTCACATATCGTCTCAGTTCTACACGTTCAATCCCGAATCGCACTCGCTGATGATCCATTGCATCCTCGAGCACCGCCTCGCGACGCCCGGCGAGATACGCGCCGCCACGCCGCGGTCCGTCCTCAAGTCGTGGCGGACGGTGTGGAAGGACCGTAACGAGGACACGGCGTATCTGACGGCGTGGAAGAGAATTCAGGACAAGCTTACGGCGACGGTGGACGAAAACGGTAATGAATTTCTTTGTTTCAAGAACAATACTCAGCAATTCGTTTCGCATATTAGTCAATGGCAGGATATTGTTACTAGTTTTCATGGAGATACGGATATGAAACATTTAGGGTTGAAGGAAACTATAGAGAGGATTAAGCAGGTTTGGACTGTAGGTGCTAAATTTTATGGGATTCCTGAGAGTTACATTAGGGTTTGTGTTTCTGCTTGTCCGGTTTGTAATTCGGCCTCCTCGGCGTCGGGTTCGAGGAGCAAACGTCGGAGATTTGAGTATACGGATACTCTTGAGGTGCCTGCCAAGGAAGTACCCCACAAGCTTCAGCAATTGGCTGCTAAGCATAAGGTGGTTCTTTGCATTAGGCAGAAATATATTAGGTATAAGCCTTTCATGGCAGAGGTTAAGGATTATGCTTGTCACAGAGCTGGGGAACCTGCTACGAAGAAGTCAAAGATTTTGAAAAGAGAGCCATATGCATCAAAGAGATGCGGGTGTGGATTTCGTATTAGGGCTATTGTACCCATTACCAATTACAATGAGAAGGATAAGACCTTTGTGTATCAGGACGAGGGTGTGGCGGTGTTCAAATTGTATGCTGTGCATTCGGGGCATGAACCTGGGCCACTTGATGGAAATGCTAGAATTATGCATCGTTTGATCGGACACAAAGGTGGGATGTTAATGGATCATGATACAGTTTATGGGGTGAGTGATGAAATGGAAAATGAAGGATTTAGATTCATGGGGAAAGATGAAGGAGATTTGCATCTTTCAATCTTGCAGCAGGTGCATGAGGCAAGAAATGAGCTTGACTTGTTAGAAGGGAAACTTTCGAAGGTCCCACACGAGCTGTTGGGTTCAGTTTCTCGCGATTTATTTGATGTTTTGAATAAACTTCGTAGTATAAGGGAAGAGAAATTGGAGCCAATCGAGTTGTTGGCAGATAAGCCTCATTCAGATGATGTGCTAGATGGGGAGAATGATTTGGCACATTGGAGCAATCACCATCACGAACGTTTATATGGGGATGGAAAAGATGGTGAGTTGATTGAGGATGACGTTGACAGTTTCGGTCACTCCCTTCGGGATGTTGTTCCTTGGGAGGACCATATGAGGGCAGACTGTAGAAACCAGAAAGAACTGACAGGTGAGCCTTGCAAACCTGAAAGATGGTTCAAATGCACCGACTTTAATGATAAAAGCATTCTTGGCTGCGAGGATACAAAACTTATCAAGCCCATGAGACACGACGAGAGCATGGTGGCAGATGTAGGTCTTGTCGGTATACATGTTGACGGATTTTATCCAGATAATCCTAAATGGTATGATTCTCCTTGTGATCTAGATTCTAATGCCAATTGCGGAGATAGTGGATTTAAGCATGGGGAGATTGTTTAGGCTCTCGAAGTCCCCCGTGACCTCTAGAATAGTCGCAAGCTTACGGTTTTCTCACTTGAACTTCCCCACTGCTGGAATCAGGACGGGGGGCTGTAAATTATGTATACAGGAGATTGAAGCCTCAAGTGAGCATTTTGGTATCCTTGTTCAATGTATTTTTGTAAAGTTTGGCTAACTGATTACTCTATACCACTGACCATTTCTATCCGATCTCGATCCGTTATTTATTCAGATAAATGGAGATTCTTTTTGTTTTTTGTTTTGTTTTGTTTTTCTCTCTCTCTCTCTCTCTCTTTTAGCTCTTCTAGATATGGCTTGCCTCACATTGCTTTGTGCATTTCTGCACTTTCTGCTCTCTACATTCAAGTTACAGATTACTCGAGATTCGAGACTCTCGATTTGCCTATACATACTTCATGTTGAGCTGGTTCTAGATGCAGGATGTATGGACTGCTATCTGTACAAATCTCTGGTCTCTCCTCTCTTCCAGAAGAACGAGTGGGAGAAAGCTCTGTGATGTGTTGGCATTTTATTTAGAAAACCTTCTTCTGAATTATCAACATTTTGTTTATGTTCAAGATGTAAAGAAGATTTTCATGCATCTCATTGAATCTGTAAGCATAAATTACTATATGAATCTAGCTTTTACATCAAATGTTGGCTTTTCAAATCATGAGGTCAGATGCTATGAATCGTGTGTTTTCCTTGGGCCCTTTGGTTCTTTTTTCTGAGTGTTTGCAACTTGTTTGATAATTTATGTCCTTGTTTATTGCCCACATAAATGTTATGGAAGAACCCTCTGTCCTTAACTTTGAATTTGGTTTCCTCGTGGTTTGTCTTTTTTTTTTTTTAGAAACTGGGAAATCGGAACTTTTGCTCCACTATACTTAAGATAACCACGTCCGTCTTTAGGCCAAATATTGAGAGATATCGAAGAGATGAAGACACGAGAGATATCTATAAATTAATGTCACAAGTGAGTTAGGAGCACACATTCAAATCCTAAGTTTTTTACCACCATGCCACCTCTTGAGACCTTATCATTTATGAAATTGTTCGACTTATAGTAAAAAATAATGCATTCTCTTTTTACCAATATAATTTTTACGGCATTGTTTTAGCTCCACGGTCACGAACCTCGAAGATGTTCGTCCCCATTTGAATTTTTTTTTTGAAACATGGGTAGCCATGCCGACTCTAGGCCAGGCACTAGAGACATCAAGGGAGCATCCCCATTTGAATTTGATTTCGGATTACGAGATATATGAACTTTCTGAGTGCATTTTCTGTGTTCTGTTTCTGAAGCTTGATGACCATTGACATGGAATACCTTATTTGCTGTTCCGTTTTACTTATATGAAACAAAGCTTCTTATCAACTATACAATTCGGTATTTAAATGTTATAAGAAAGTATAATGTTCTGTAGTAGATAGCTCTCTGTACAGTTCCGACATGGAGATATGAATGTTCTGTCTTGGAACATAAAAAACATTAAAGTTCATTGTTAAAGCACATGATTTTATTAATATTTGCCGACGCCAACATAGTCCTCAAAACTGTTTTATAATTTGTTTCTGGTTTTCAAGCTGATTGATTGACCTTTCGTTTTATGCTTATTGTTTTAGAACTTTAGAAGTGTGTTCATGCTTCGTGTTGCGATCACAAATTGGATGTTCAACTTTCTGAAAGTATAGGACTTTGTATTTTCCTTTATCTTATGTAAATCGGCTCAAAAAACGATATTTTCCTTTACTTTAGAAGTGTGTTCATGCTTCCTATCGGGATCACAATTGGCATTCAACATCATGAGAGTGTAGGACTTTGTGTTTTCCTCTGTACATTGGCTAAAAAAAATGATCTTCTCCTCTGTACATTGTACTGCAAAACTTTTGTCCTGAAATTATGCAGGATTTTTAAGAGTGGGCGTATTGCCACGATCTATTGAGATTCAATTCTTCGTCAACCATTATGGAGTTGATATTAGTGTACTTACGGTGATGAGTTCAATCTATAGCAGCCACCTTCCTTGAAATTAATTTCTTACAAGTTTCTTTGATATCCAAATGTTGTAGGGTCATACGATATGTCTCATGATATTAGTCGAAGTGCGTGCAAGTTGTCTGATATCCAACTCGTCGTCGCTCCGATTTGTAAAAAAAAGAAAATAAATTATGCAGGATTTTGCCTGTCTGCTATCCAACTTTGTGGAGTTTGGAAGGATGTGTGGGTGGAAGAATTAATTTCAACCATGGCTGAAACACTCCAACTTGTAAGGTTTGTGATATCCAACTTCCTAGAAATCTAAGAACTGTATACATGTCATTCCATCAGCAGGCTTCAAGTTGGTTTGAGTGTTCTTTTTTAGGTTGGAATCCTTTTATATTTTAGCATTCTGCTATGAATTTTACAGAGTATTTGATACAATGACTGGTTGTTTTAACTGAAAAAACAGAAAACAATCAACCGATTAAGCAGGCTTCATTTTATGCCAAGTGGAGTTATAGTGTCATTTTAACATTCACCATCGACTTGGTTTTTTGTTGGATATTCGACTAAATTACACCCACCTTGACTATAATATAAATTAAACCTATTACGTCCACTAACTTTTTAGGATCGTTTTCATTGAAAACTTTAATTTTGATTTATAAATTGTAAGATTTGTTCTATTTTAGTCTCTAAAATTTCAAAAATATAATTTTAATCTTTGTATTTAAATAAAAACTTAAAATTGGGCCCATATAAGTTTGAAGTCAATATTAATTGAAATTGGTTTAAAAACACTATAAAAAATAAATAAAGAAAGAAAGATGAAACGTTTGTCGATCTAACCATTAACATAATTAGTATTTTATTTACTCTCTATGTATATTGGTGGTCCTCTCTTCCATTTTTTAAAAATCAATTTTAATATATTTAATTTAAATATAACTCAACTAGTTGAAATACACAAAAAATACAGGTATTTAAATTTGAGATATTTTAATCTTTTAATGTTGTTGTTCAACTCAAATAAAATAAGTTAGAAATAACTGTTAGCAATAGCATCCTACATAACTTAATAAGATTAGAAAATTTTCATTTTCAAATAATTTTGATTTAAAAAGAAAAAACTAAACAAGCCGTCCCCATATAATTGATTAAAAAAAACAAAAGAAAATTATGAAGTGTTTGGATAAGGTTTTGAAGAGAAGTTATTTTGAGTAATTAAAAATTGAGAGTTATAAAATAAAAACTCATTTGGATGTGAGTTTTTTTTAGGACGTGTTTGTTTTTGGTAGAAAATAATGAAGTGGAAGTTAATGGAAGTTGTTAACTACTTGTTTGATGATTGAAGTTAATAATAGTGGAATAATCAACTATTTTTTTTTAGAGATTGAGGTTAATAGTGGCTGAATCATAAAGTTGATGTGAAATTTAGTAAAATTTAATGTGCTGTTTAATAAATGAGTTGAACAAGGGTTTTTTTTTAACAAGGGTTGAAGAGTGGTTGTTATTACAAAAAACAAACGACGGTTTTTGAGGAGTGGTTATTCCTTATGTCCAAAAAACAAACACACACCCAAACGTTAGAGTGAAAATCTTGTTTGAATGTTGATTCAAAATGAGTAGTTATAAAAAGAACGATCAAAACTAATAATTAAAAATGAATTATGTTGATTGATTAGGAATGAGAAGTAATATTGAATAGTTATAAATGAATTATTAGAAATAATTAGTTAAAAATGAAAAATTATTTTTAATAATAAAAATAAGTACAAATAATTTGTGTAAATGTAATTTTTTAAAAGAGTACATCCGGTCTAGATCTTCTCAACTATGTCAAGCAAATACCCTCAAACTAGTAAAATACAAAATTTATTATAAAAAAAAGTTAAAATTCTTTTGAAAAAATGTAAAAATACAAAATTTAAAGGGCTTCTGTGTCATTTGGACAATTTTTTTTTTAATTATGTATTAATCGTATAAATAACTGATAATTCAGAGTAGGCAACGTTAACGATTAACGAGGAATTTCCATCCCCGAGTATACCTTACCCGCCAATCAGAACAGTTAAAAACACGCAATTAATATTTTTATTCCCAAAAACCCCAACCAAACGAGCGTTATTTCAACGTTCACAAGGTCGTTTTAGTAAATTCAAAGGGCTAATTAGTCATTACTTAATTAAAAAAATTAATCTAAATCTAAATCAGAGAAAAAGTAAAGACGGCTCAAACTCGATCTGAATCTCAACCCCACTCGTCTCTCATTTCCACAATCTCTCCTTTTCTGATACAGAGTATTCCCCGGCGACGTCACCGGCGGCGGCGATTGCGATCTAATCCGGCAGACTCCGATCCCGCCATTGCCGGAGCAGGTAACCTTCCGGTGACCAGAGTTGAAGTTGAAACCCTAAGAATTGTTCATTTCTTAGCTAGATCCTGACTGAGCTTGTCCGGATCTTACAATCTCCGGTGGGAATGGCTTCTTCGGAAGCCGCTTCCCGTCTGAGCCAGGTTGTATCCCCAGCTCTTGAGAAGATCATCAAGAACGCGTCATGGCGGAAGCACTCCAAGCTCGCACATGAATGCAAATCTGTCATTGAACGCCTCGCGTCATCTACGAAGCCTTCTTCTCCGTCTTCTCCGTCGTCTCCTACTGATTCCGAGGCGGAAGGTGCTCTTCCTGGTCCACTCGGCGACGGCGGTCCCGATGAATATTCTCTTGCTGAGTCTGAGTCTATTCTTAGCCCTCTCATCAATGCTTCATCCTCTGGAGTTTTCAAGATAGCTGATCCAGCAGTTGATTGCATTCAGAAGTTGATCGCGTATGGTTATTTGCGTGGAGAGGCTGATCCGAGCGGCGGCGCCGAGGGGAAACTGCTGTCGAAGCTGATTGAATCGGTGTGCAAATGTCACGATTTAGGTGATGATGCACTCGAGCTCTTGGTGCTCAAGGCACTTTTATCGGCTGTCACTTCGATGTCGTTACGAATTCACGGTGATTGTTTGCTCCAGATTGTTAAGACTTGTTACGATATCTACTTGGATAGTAAGAATGTGGTTAATCAAACTACAGCAAAAGCATCATTGATTCAAATGCTAGTGATCGTGTTTCGTAGAATGGAGGCAGATTCGTCTACAATTCCTGTTCAGCCAATTGTTGTTGCAGAATTGATGGAACCGATTGAGAAATCGGACACAGATGCATCGATGTTCGTACAAGGGTTTATCACTAAAATTATGCAGGACATTGATGGGGTTTTGAATCCGTCCACGCCGGGCAAGGGTTCAATAGGAGCACACGATGGTGCATTTGAGACGACTACGGTAGAAACAACAAATCCTGCTGATTTATTGGATTCAACTGATAAGGATATGTTAGACGCAAAGTATTGGGAGATTAGTATGTACAAAACGGCATTGGAGGGAAGAAAAGGGGAGTTGGCAGATGGGGAGGTTGAGAGAGATGATGATTTGGAAGTTCAGATTGGTAATAAGTTAAGGAGAGATGCATTTTTAGTGTTTAGAGCTCTTTGTAAGCTATCCATGAAGACACCACCGAAGGAGGCAATGGCAGATCCTCAACTGATGAAGGGGAAGATTGTTGCTTTGGAATTGTTGAAAATTTTGCTGGAAAATGCTGGTGCTGTTTTTAGAACGAGTGAGAGGTATTCTGTATTTGGTGACATTACATCATTCTTATAATTGGAATCTGCATTTATATATCATTTTCTGCATTTGTACGTGTTAATTTTTTGAATATGTAGTAGCAATCTAAGAAGCACGGGCAATGACACGGACACGGACACGATAAAGAACAAAATCTCTCTCACCATTCTTTAAATGCCTTCTAAAAGCACACAAAACAAAACTTAAAAGTCCATCTTTGACAATCTCAAAATATTTTAGTTTCTACTTCATTTTCCTTCTATCCATTCTATTTTCTCTCTTTCTTTCCTTTTTCCATTTTAATCCATCTACTTTCAATAGACGTCGGCTTCCACCAACACTACTAGTTGACATGTCATCGGCCATTTGAAACAAATAAGTCTTAAATGCAGTGTCGAAGAAGTGCCCATGGAGTGTACGTGTAAAAAAGAATCATAATAGAGGATGCTGAATTTTGAGTGTTAGAGTATCCAAAAGTATTGGTGAAGGACACATGTCTAATGTGGACACTTTGTCAAAATAGAAGAGTCCGTGCTTTCTAGATAGTAGTTGCTTCTAGTCAAATAAATCATCGTCATACATGTGATTTTCAGTACATAATCAGCAAATATGTTATTTAGATAATGGTTGGTTGAACAATGTAGAAACTTGGGACGGTTGGAGCAGCAATGATTGATATGTGGGCTCTCATTAGATTCGATATTTCTAAATGGGTCCTCAATTTCTAAGCATTTTCAATTACTTCTCTAGAAGCTAGTTTACTTGACTGGAAGCCTTTTTTTTTGCAGGCTGCCTTCTTATTTTTTGTCGGCTCTTTTGTTTTTGTATGTCATTGTATTTTTCATTTTGTGAAAAATTATGGACATTTCTTGAGTAAAAACCTGCTAGTGGTCTTGGTGTTGAAGACTCTTTTTGAGGTCTTGGGTTTAAGCCTCTGGATGGAAAATAATATTATAATCTTCCTGTCTCCCAAAGTTGGTTTTTCTTGGGAAAGTCTCCTCAGGATCAGTACGGTGGGTGTGCATCATGATGCCCGGGGTTTTTATTTTCTTTTGATGAGAAGAGAAACAAAACATTTCATTGATATATGAAATAATTACAATGAGATTATATCGAAACTAGTTAAAAAAAAGATTTCCCTTTTATAAGTAAATTAGTGAGGCCATCATCACAAAAAGGGGAGATGATGGCTCCAATATAAAGCTAATTGATCAGTAGAATCTATAAAATATTCAACAAGATAGAGAATTTATGAAAATGTTTAATTGCACTTTAGTTTTTTTAAAAATGAGTTTTAGTTGTAATTGTGGTAGATTTATTTGATCTGATATTAGACTATCGGTCTTACTCGATTATTGTCCTTAGCATTGCATTTTGATGAACTTGCTTCCTCACATGCAAAAAGTATGTTTTAGATTTACGGTGTTGTACTTGTGCTGGTAAATCATTAATACTAAGAAATGTGTTTCCGACAGGTTTCTGGGTGCAATTAAGCAGTATTTGTGCCTGTCATTGTTGAAGAACAGCGCTTCAACCCTTATGATCATATTTCAACTATCGTGCTCCATTTTCATCAGTCTGGTATCACGATTTAGAGCTGGATTGAAAGCAGAGATTGGAGTCTTTTTCCCTATGATTGTTCTGAGAGTGTTGGAAAATGTTGCTCAACCGAACTTTCAACAGAAGATGATAGTGCTGCGATTTGTAGGAAAGCTTTGTGTTGATTCCCAAATATTGGTGGACATTTTTATTAATTATGATTGTGATGTCAATTCATCCAACATATTTGAAAGGTAGGCCTGCAACTTTAAAAAAAAATGATGCTTGGTGTGTTCTTGCAATAAGAATTCTCATTTTGATTGTGGGTTTCCTAAATATTCCCTTCCATTTGGTCTTTAAAATTTGACAGCCAACTTTTTTAGAAGTGTATTTATCCTTACCTGATCCTTTCAGAATGGTCAATGGGCTTCTTAAGACTGCTCAAGGTGTTCCTCCTGGTGTAGCAACTACACTGTTGCCACCTCAGGAGTTGACCATGAAACTTGAAGCTATGAAGTGCTTAGTTGCTATCTTGAAATCAATGGGAGATTGGTTGAATAAGCAGCTAAGGATTCCGGATCCTCATTCCACCAAGAAGATTGAAGTGGCTGAAAACGGCTCTGATTCTATTGGTGTTCCAATGCCAAATGGCACTTCCGACGAGCATGGTGAAGTTTCAGATTCCCAATCTGAAGTTTCCATCGAGGCTTCTGAAGCTTTGACGATAGAGCAACGTCGTGCCTACAAACTTGAGCTCCAGGTAAGCTGCCGTCCTATCTTTTGTTACAACATCTCCATCTTTTTTCTGTCATCTTCAGTTAACTATTGTAGAACTCTACTTGATGATTTGTGGCAGGAAGGTATATCACTTTTCAACCGCAAACCTAAGAAAGGAATTGAATTTCTCATCAATGCTAATAAGGTGGGAAGTTCACCTGAAGAGATAGCTGCATTCCTTAAAGATGCATCTGGTTTGGATAAGACACTGATTGGCGATTATTTAGGAGAGAGAGAAGACTTATCACTTAAAGTTATGCATGCATATGTGGATTCCTTTGATTTTCAAGGATTGGAATTTGATGAGGCTATTAGAGCATTTCTTAAAGGTTTTAGATTGCCCGGTGAGGCACAGAAGATTGATCGCATTATGGAAAAGTTTGCTGAGCGTTATTGCAAATGTAATCCAAAAGCTTTTATAAGTGCTGATACGGCCTATGTTCTGGCGTACTCAGTCATATTGCTTAATACTGATGCTCATAACCCGATGGTGAAGAACAAGGTCTGATCTCTATCTCGGATAATATGGTTGATGTTAAAGACAGATGCTTATATATTGCTCTTTTTCGCTTATAAATATGCAGATGTCTGCTGAAGATTTCATTAGAAATAATCGTGGCATAGATGATGGTAAAGATTTACCTGAGGAGTATCTGAAATCACTATATGAAAGGATATCAAGAAATGAAATCAAAATGAAGGATGATGAATTGGCTCCTCAACAGAAACAGTCCACAAACTCCAACAAACTCTTAGGCTTCGACAGTATCCTAAATATTGCGATTCGTAAGCGAGGGGAGGACCAGAACATGGAAACCAGTGATGATCTAATCAGGCATATGCAAGAGCAATTTAAAGAGAAGGCTCGAAAGACTGAGTAAGATTGAATGGCTTTCCATAAAAAATAAATCTTCACTGCCTTACTTTTTAAATTTATTTTATCTGCATACAGAATTGAATTTAGGGCGTGGTTGATGTATGATATTTGTATTTCCTTTTATCATTATCTAGAAAATAATGTTTTCCTATAATTTTTGGCTTCATTGAAGTTCCTTTGAAGTGTGACTTTGGTTGGTTCATAATAGAATAATCTTGTCTTTTTTAGGTCAGTTTATTATGCAGCGACAGACGTTGTCATTCTTAGATTCATGATTGAGGTATGCTGGGCTCCTATGCTGGCTGCCTTCAGTGTTCCGCTTGACCGAAGTGATGATGAAGTTGTAATAGCTTTATGTCTGGAAGGCTTTCAATACGCTATCCATGTTACTGCAGTGATGTCCATGAAGACTCACAGAGATGCTTTTGTGACTTCACTTGCAAAGTTTACCTCTCTCCATTCTCCTGCAGATATCAAACAAAAAAATATTGATGCAATTAAGGTTAGATTTGTATGCCCTGTCTTCCATTTTATTCCTGTTATCAGGATATGGTGCCCCACTTCTTCACCTTGCATCAATTATATGCTCGTGGCTCACCCTTAGAAGGATTCGTTCACTCCAAGACTTCAGGAGACGTTAGGAGTTTTAAATTGTTTAATTTTTGTTATGAAAGCTTGAAGTTGGACCCTAGAGAGAATCTTCAAATATCTCAAGCCCTCACCATAAGACTCCCCATCTGAGTATTTTTATAGAGTTCAAATTATGCAAGTTCGAATAATAGGTCCATGATACGATCCCGAAAACATTAAAAGTTTATTCGAGGCGGAGCAAGAAGTGAAGAATGAGTTATTTACTATTTTAATATATTTTTATTATGCGAATTTAGGTTGTATTGGGCTTATGGGCCTAAATAGAGTTATTTCCAAAATTAGGTTAAATCCTAGGATTGCTATAAATAGGAAGGCATAGACTACTCTTTTCATTCATTGAATTATCATCATTATATTGCGGCTCTTTGAGAGATTCTCTCGAGAGGTTTTATCATAGATTAATAAAATAGTGTGGTAGATTCTATCAGTCCATTGCTACAATGAGGTGATGCCTCAATGTAGTCAAAAGTCTTCACCAGAAAGGAAGGCCTGTAGTTGGCTAGGTAACTTGCCATTCATACTTTCTATGGACTTATAAGTAATCCACAAGTGATAATATAGACTTCAAAGCGGATCCCAACAATAAATCTGAAATTATAGAACCATGGTGGAACTGAACCCCCTTGCTCACATTAGGGTAAACTTTACATTATTCATTCTGGAAGGAGAACAAGTTACAGCCAAATATGAAGGGGAAGGAAGGTGATATGATTACTCAAACTTTGTCTGAGTAATAAGCACCGATTATTTTGTGGTGGATATTCTGTCAAATCCTGCCTTTATCATTGGTGATAAATAGTAATCAAAATCTCACCTTGGATTTAAGAATATTCAACTAGTTTATTTTGCTTAGATTCTTAGAATTATTTGAGAATGGAATGGGTTTTGGAAAATATTTCTGATTGAACTGTTTTTAACTTCTGAATGTGAATTTAACTCTGAAAGTGTTATCTGAAATTTCTTCAGGCAATTGTTAAGATAGCAGACGAGGAGGGAAACTTCTTACAAGAAGCATGGGAACATATTTTGACATGTGTTTCTCGGTTTGAGCATTTACATCTCCTGGGTGAGGGTGCTCCTCCAGATGCCACTTTCTTCGCTTTTCCTCAAAATGAGTCTGAAAAATCAAAGCAATCCAAAGCAACGATGCTTCCAGTCCTGAAAAAGAAGGGAGTTGGGAGGATTCAATATGCAGCCGCAGCTATGATGAGGGGTTCATATGATAGTGCTGGTATAACTGGCAATGCTTCTGGAGTCACATCAGAGCAGATGAACAATTTAGTTTCTAATCTAAACATGTTAGAGCAAGTTGGAAGTTCTGAAATGAACCGCATCTTCACAAGGAGTCAAAAGTTAAACAGTGAAGCTATTGTGGACTTCGTCAAGGCACTTTGCAAAGTTTCCGTGGAGGAGTTGCGTTCCACTTCTGATCCTCGTGTCTTCAGCCTCACAAAAATTGTTGAGATTGCGTATGAACTTGTGTGCCTTTTTCATTTTCTGGAAACCTCAGTTTATATATATATATAATCCTGCTTAATGACTAGCACGATTTGTTTATTTACGGAATTCATAATGCAGTTTGTTCTACATTTCAGGCACTATAATATGAACCGCATTCGGCTTGTATGGTCAAGCATCTGGCATGTGCTTTCTGATTTCTTTGTGACCATTGGATGCTCTGAAAACCTTTCAATTGCAATATTTGCAATGGATTCCTTGCGTCAATTATCTATGAAATTCTTAGACCGAGAAGAGCTGGCTAATTACAACTTTCAGAATGAATTCATGAAGCCTTTTGTCATTGTAATGCGTAAGAGTAGTGCTGTTGAGATTCGAGAATTAATTATTCGATGTGTCTCTCAGATGGTCTTGTCCCGAGTTAACAATGTTAAATCCGGATGGAAGAGCATGTTCATGGTATGGAAGGCTATATGAACTGAATTCCATCCTATTTTCTATTCTATTTGTTGATGACTCCATTGTTGCTTATCTTCTTCGTCGTTTCTTGATGAATTGCCGTGTCGTCTTTATTCAGGTCTTCACTACAGCTGCATATGATGACCAAAAGAATATTGTTCTTCTGGCCTTCGAAATAATCGAAAAGATTATAAGAGACTATTTCCCATACATTACGGAGACTGAAACAACCACCTTTACGGATTGTGTAAATTGCCTAATCGCATTTACCAATAATAGGTTCAACAAAGACATTAGCCTCAATGCCATTGCCTTCCTACGGTTCTGTGCAACCAAACTTGCTGAAGGAGATCTTGGATCCTCATCCAGGAATAAGGACAGGGAGCTCGCTGGAAAAAGTTCTCCTCTTTCACCTCAAAGAGCAAAGGATGGCAAATATGATGCAGAGATGACTGACAAAGACAACCATCTCTATTTCTGGTTTCCTTTGTTAGCGGGTAATGACGCCGTTAAAATTTTCTTGTATTTAATAAACTGCCATCCTTTTGTATCTAGACAATATCTAATATTTATTTTTATTAGTGTTCTTTTTCCTATGAATAAAAAAGGAATCCTTACTTTATTTGCAAGAGTAACTTTACTTCCTTCTCTAAAGGCACTCATGTATTTTGTTTCTGACTTTGCAGGCTTGTCAGAACTAAGCTTTGATCCCAGGCCCGAGATTCGAAAAAGTGCCTTACAAGTGTTGTTTGATACCTTACGCAAGCATGGTCACCTTTTCTCATTGCCGTTGTGGGAACGGGTTTTTGAGTCTGTCCTGTTTCCAATATTTGATTATGTCCGACATGCTATTGATCCATCGGGTACAAGTTCATCAGAACAGGGAATTGATGGCGAGAATGGCGAACTTGATCAAGATGCGTGGTTGTACGAGACGTGTACCTTGGCTCTACAACTAGTTGTCGATCTTTTTGTCAAATTTTATAGTACTGTCAATCCCCTCTTGAAGAAAGTGTTGACACTTCTGGTTAGTTTTATTAAGCGTCCTCACCAAAGCCTTGCTGGCATTGGTATCGCTGCATTTGTTCGGTTGATGAGCAATGCCGGGGATTTGTTTTCTGAAGAGAAGTGGCAAGAAGTAGTTTTCTCATTAAAAGAAGCAACAACTGCAACGCTTCCCGATTTCACTTTCTTAGTTAATACTGAATCTACAATAAGGAGCCACAGACTTGAGTCGAACGGGGAGGGTAATGCAGAGTCTAATGGTTCTGAATTGTGGGACGACGATTCAGAAAGCTTGACCTTGCAAGATGTTTACACTTCAATATCTGATGCCAAGTGTCGATCGGCTGTTCAGCTTTTACTGATCCAGGTAAGTTCTGTTAGCTTTACCAATCTCTTTGTGCTTATTGTATTACAACATCTGTGTGATTCTTCGATATTCTAGTCTCACGGATAACAACATCTGTGTGATTCTTTGATATTCTAGTCTCGGCGATAATAACATCTGTGTGATTCTTTGGTATTCTAGTCTCGTGGAATCAAATATAATATTGGCAGGTAATGTCTCATGTGATATTGTTGTATACATGGAAGTATTTCATAGCTGATGTTGAAATACAGAAGATAGTACAAAATTTGATGTTTTGTTATTTGAATCAAGAAAAAAGTATCTTTTTAGTTCCTAGGTTTTGGGGAATTTTAGTTATTTTCTTTTAATAAAAAAATTCATGTTCATACCATAATAATTACATCATCAATCTTTTGGAATTTAAATTTAATTTAGTGTCATTCTAGTCAACATTTCGTTACATTACTAATAGTTTTGTTATCTCAATCACTAAAATTTAGTATTATTGAAATGTCAAGTGTAAAAGTGTTTGATTTTGAAACATAAGAGCTTAATAAAAACGTCACCTAACACTTGGGGACTAAAAAGATAATTCGCTTGAATCAATTATGGATATAGTTGTATAATAAAGGGGCGTTGCAGTTGCACAATTTAAGTTATTTTGCTAACAAAACTGGAGAAGCTTCTTATTGTTTTGGATTTCTATCGATCAAATCTGATAGTTCTCTTGTAAAATTTGGCAGGCAATTATGGAGATCTACAATATGTATCGGTCTCACCTTTCGACTAAAAATGTGTTGGTCCTATTTGACGCTTTGCACGGTGTAGCGTCTCATGCTCATAGTATTAACACCAGTTCGCCCATACGTTCAAAGCTACAAGAGTTTGCTTCCATAACACAAATGCAAGACCCTCCGCTGTTACGACTCGAAAATGAGTCGTACCAAATTTGCCTCACTTTTGTACAGAATCTCATTGTGGATAGGCCTCATAGTTACGAGGAGGCAGAGGTCGAAGCATACCTCATTAAACTATGCTACGAAGTGTTGCAGTTCTATGTTGAAACAGCACAATATGGACACGTGGTTGAAGCATCGGTTAGTAGCAGCACACAACCACATTGGCCAATTCCTTTAGGCTCTGGCAAGCGAAGGGAGTTAGCTGCTCGGGGGCCTCTTATCGTAGCGATTCTTCAGGCCATTTGTAGCCTAAACGAGGCTTCGTTTGAGAAGAATTTGGCTGGCTTCTTCCCTTTATTGTCTAGCTTGATAAGTTGTGAACATGGATCAAATGAGGTCCAGTTAGCTCTCAGTGATATGCTCGATATTTCAGTTGGTCCCGTTTTGCTTCGGTCTTGTTGATCTTCTCAGTGGTAAGTCCAGACCTCACATTTTGAGATGTATGATAAAAAAATTGTCGAAGCCTTACAGTCGGTTTTTTACTCCAGTCGATTTTCATTACATTTTGTTTTTCTTGCTTCAATTACCATAGCATAAGTTTAGGCTTGTAGCATAAAGAGGTAGTGATGGTTTTGAATTTTTGCTAGTAAATCTGAACCGCATTGCATCTAATTTATTTTGGAGAGTTTCCTCTCCATTCAGAATTTTTAGCACTAAAATTTCTCATGTATCTTCGTATTATAAACATATATTCAAGAAATTAGTTTTATTATAAGCTGTAAAATTGCATGTTCAATGAGGCAGGACAATTTTATGCTTCTGCTGCTGTATATCTGGGACGTTAAATTGGTAACTTCTTTTTATGGGTTGTTTACAGCGCAGAGCTTAACAGGAAGGAAGGTATATACTCTCTAACATTCCTTAGAAAAAGATTTTTAACTTATTTGTTTGTATATTCATATTGTTGGGTCAATTCTTCTTTTTTGATGACCGGATCATATACTTGGAAACACTTGTGCGCGTCCTAAGACTAAAACCCGAAAGACAACAAGAAAATTTATAATTATAACTCTTAAGTCTCGGATAGTATATCTTGGAAGTCCTAAGCCTCAACCAATGAAGCATTAATTCAATTACAGTTGTGCAAGTTTAAAAATATGTTATTATTATTTGAAAAAAAGACTTTAAATTCGAAGCCCCAAATGCTCCATCTCTGCTTCTAAATCCATTTTTGTTGTTTATAGGAAATGAAAACATTTTAATTAATTAAGTGAAAATGTTATAAATGTACTGAAATAGAGATAAGGGTCAATCAATGACAAGGCAAATACCATTTTGAATTCACAGAAATGGACCACTTTTAACAGAGTTGAAGCTTTCTCTTTACACGGAAAGTTGGAATCATTTCTACCAAATATTTATTAAATTCATTTACATTCAATTGGACAACACTAGCTTGAAGAATTTGGTTCACTAATATTTGATTTCCCAACTTCGTAATATTGTAGAGCTATCAAATTTCACCAAAAGGTCATAGGTCGAGAACTACACAAACAATTTTTTTATATATTTTTTAACTCAAACATCAATGGACACTTTTGAAATGGAACATGAAAGGGAGTGACTCAAATTTCTACCTTTTAATTTAAGACTAAAGAAAAACAAATATAAGTTTTTTAAAAAAGGAAAAAAATAGTAATGAACTTTTATATCAAATATCAGTAAGCTAACAAGAGTTGAGTTCAATTGAGAGGTTATGAGTTTGATGCTACCGCTTCTAATTGATGTTTTATTATAAAAAAAAAAAGCAAATATAACAGAACCTCTTCATATAATAATATACGTTTTTTAATATAAAATAAAAAAGTTTCCATTAATGCATCCAAAAGTTACAATAATATTGATAAGTATGTGATGAGAATATGCACAAATTGGCAGTTGCTTCCTCTCACCATTCCCTTCCTCAGCTCTAAGTCTTTTCTGCTTGTTTCAAATAACAAGATTAAAAACATTGCTAATAATGTGTTTAAATAAATAAATCAAGAGTTCTTGGGGGTCTTCATAATCAATTTGATGCCAAATTCTTTAACATACTAAAGATAAAAATAATAACAATAAATGTTTAGGCAATAATTGATTCCCCTAGCAAGCACCCACAGTTGTAATGGAATTTTTTTTTTCAAAGAATTTCCCAGTTTGGAGATTGGCTGTGACTAAAGTGTAAAAAAAGGGGACAAACCCTGCAAGGAAAGGACAAAAAGTATGAAATTTAAACAGCTTGCATTGCAGACCAATTATACAATATTCCAATACCAAGTGGGTCCCCCCTTTAATGGGACTCTCACTCTACAAAACTTTGCCCTTTCTCTCTCTCTCTCTCTTCCTTTTTTTCCTTCTATTCCAATAATTTCCCATCCATTCTATTCCAATAATGCTCAAGAAATATGGAAGCTGCCCCTAGGATTAATCATCAACAGTCACTCTCATAGATACAAACTAAGGCTTTAAGAATTTAGTTCAACTTACCTGTGATTCATTCAGTTGAGAAGACGCAACCATGACATTAGGAAGTTCTCCGATCCGATGCCGGGATGAGGTTAGAAAGAAATTCTGTGATTTGGCAGAAAATTAGCATTCGACTCTCAGCCTTCGCATTTCGGATCGAAACACAGGACTGGAAGTCAAAGTTCGACGAGCGAGATTTCGTATATCCTCTCTTGAACAGTCTCGCGATATGCGAATTAACTCCCAAAGTGCCCCTCCACTAATCATTTCCTTCGCATTTACTTCTGGAAAAAATGGAAGTTTTATGAAAAAATTGAATGTGAATCAATTTTGATATATCAGATTCAAAATTATGAATGATAACTTGTGACATGAGTACTTTAGATAGAATTAACCCTGACTAACCATGTTGTGCTAAATGGCATAAAGCAAGCTCGATATGGCGACGGATCGGAGCCACTTCATTATTTGCATTTTGTATGATCCAAGGAAGTGCTCCATCTTCTATCAGAATAGATTTGTCGCCGTTCATCCCTGCAAGACAGAGCAATTTATCTAACTAGCATTGCCATCAACATTGACAACTAAGTCGTCACATTATTAAAATCGAGCCTTTACCGTGATTAGCTGCTCGAGACTCGCATTTAGCGAAGTTTGCCACTCCACGAGCAACTTGAGAAAGGACATCTGGATGTCCACATCGCACCATTCCCAGCAAGGCTTTTAAACCACCTTCAGATCTCAGTTTCATCTGCAGTTTTTCTAGTAAAAAGTAGAAAGACCAACACAGTTATATGATTCATAAGCCTGAAATTAACAGACAGATGTATAACAAGAAAAATCTCCAAAAACTTAATTTGGTAAATCTATCAAACCAACTTCTCTCTAAACCTATGTTTCTGACCAAGGTGACTGCTTATTCTAAAAGGAGATGGTTTCTATTTTAATTCCAAATTAAGTAAATAATGTTAAAATAGTCTCTATATATTGAGGGGGTTTTTTCAGTTCAACAATTGCGGGTGGAGGCTTTGAGCTCATGACCTCTGGTCATGGACGAACTTGCCACTCTTGTTGGCACATATTGAGGGTTATAGATGAACATACCATCTTTGATATTCCTAAATCAATCAATAATGAAAATAAAAGTCCCAAATTGCGGTAAATAATTTCATAAATCAGTGATGGGCATTTTCAAGAGATAAAGTTCTGTTCTCGTACCATTGCCGCATAAATTAGCAATGGCTCCAGCAACCATGCGTAGAGTCTGTGGGTCCTCAGCAGCATTGGCAGTCAATGACAGTAGACTAATCCCCCCTTCAGCCATTATCCGTTCTTGATTGGCTTCTGTTGTGTAGGAAAAGTACACAAGTATATCAAAAGAAAGAAACTAAAAAACGAGAAAGCAACATGCGGTCGATAAGATGCTGTCAGTAGCAAGGAAAATATAGATGATCATTTACCATTCATAGCAAGATTGGCAATTGCACCGGCTGCTACTCTTCTAACCGTTTCATCCTCATAGCTTCTAAGAAGCATCAGTAACGAAATAAGACCGCCTGCCTCAACAATCCTCTTCTGATTCGACTCTGTTTACCAGAATGTCAAAAGCTACCATAAAACTCAGAAATAAAGTAAAGCATTTAGAAGAGAAACAATAGTATCGCTGTAGAGGAGAAAACAAAAATCTATTTTCAAAGATTTTCTCTGATAGACCTTTTTTTATTTGACAACATTAAAGTGGGAGATTCGAACCTATAAACTCTTGTTACTAAGTTATATATGCCACTAGAGCTATGATCTTGTTAGTCTAATAGACCGCTTTAGAGTCAGTTAGACTAGATGTCTATATAAGTACTAGCTTAGTCTGATAAATACTAGGAATTATATTTGTGTAAAAAGTTAGCCATTTGGGAGGGGATTGAAGAGTTCTCGAAACTTCCTAATTGAATAATACAAAAGATAGGTTCCGGCATAATCATCTTAATCAAGAAACTAAAGATATTAAAAAAAGACAAATAGATTTAAAAAGGCGACGAACAGTCTGGATTTATTTCAATCAAATTTCTCAAGCAATTTAGTATTCTGGCCAGGAAAAATGAAGTGTCAAATTAACTAGAAATTTCAAGTCCTATGCGAGACGAAGTAATTTCACAAAGCTTGCAAGCAACTATACATACAAGCAACACTAACAAATAAATTTTGAAGCTTAGTGAACAAGTAATAAATATCAACTTACCTTCAGCAGCAAGATTGGCTAATACTTTAACAGCATGAATTCGTACATTGGCATCTTCTGAGTCCAGCAAGGACAAGATTTTTTGCAAACCAACTGCCATGGGGGCAAGAAATAACAAAAATATAAAGAAAGAAATATTTAGATAAGATTAACTGAATGACATACTATATTGCCAAATTCTTGGTTACCTTGTTCAAAGAGTGTGGCAACTGATGGCTTGTGTCCGCTCTTTGTTTCTTTGAGTTGAGAATGTCTAAATGGAGACGCAGGAGAATCATAAGCAGAAAATCCATTTTCAGCTCCACCCCTTTCAAGAAACGTCCTCATCTGCATAACAGCACCAAAACCAGTTTGTTTACGATTTATGATGAACTCGGCTAATCATTCTTCCAGTGATTTATTTGAAATATACAAACGATATTGTGCATATTCTATGTAGATAAACTTAATACTTCCTAATCAAGTAAAAATCTGTAAGATTATAAACTAGTGATTTGTGAATATGAAGAAGAAAAAAAAACAACCCTAGTTTCAACAAGACGATGAAATTATTTTTATGTAACCCATACCTGTTCAGCTTCGCGGGTCAGTTGCAACAATTGGCTTCGTAAGATTATTACTTCTTCTTCAAGTTTCTTTTTCTGAAGAGCCTCATCCTCCATTACTTTAGTGAGTTTTACACTATCAGATTCTTCACCCACCTATACACCATTAAAACACATTCAGCAGCCATGTACCATGCATAGATGTTGGCAAAATTCAGACGTTACAATTAAAGTAAATCCATTTATCAGATGGATACACACATTTGGCTGCCTGTTTAGCTCTAGCTGATGTCTAAGCTTGCTGACCTCCCCTTCAGCCGCCTTTCTCAGGTTCACTTCATTTTCAAGCAACTTTTTTACTTCAACTTCTTCAGCAGCAGAAACGCAGGACCCCTACATCCTCCAAAATCATTACTTGAATGTTCGATAAGCGTCCTTAACCCAGAGAGAGAAATTGCAGTTACCCCATCAACAATGGGGAGCACTCATACCATGGAGTAGCATAAATTTTAAATTGTAAGATTTCGAACCTTTCAAATTCGGAATGCTGGAACAACAATGAAAATAGTGGATATTTACAGCAGTAGAATTGCATTTGAAAGCATGACAACTAAGAAAAATGTGAATGATTTCAGTGCTTCGGCTGAATGTCTCGATGGTTATTTTGTGATTGAATCGGTTAGGAAGGATGATAGAACTTCAAAGGACATTCCAGGAAATTTGAGAGAAATTTGGCAGATCGTATAACATTTGAGCATACAGATAAAGCGGACTTAAACATATAAAAATACCAAATTTAGTAGATGAGTGTTAAAATGTTAAGAATAAATAACATAACCATATTTCCATCTTTAAGAGCACCGATTTTTTCCCCTTGTCAATAGTAAAGGGTTCCTCGCTGAAGAAACTAAAGCAAGAAACAAATATTTTTACCTGTCCACTCCATTTGTCGCGGACAGAATCTTCATGATCAATCTTCGGCTGGTTCAAGACCAGCTTCTCTTCCAATTTCTTGACAGTTTCCATATAATTCAACTGGCATTTTTTACTTTCCCTCTACATAAGACATTAAATTATTTCAAACAGCAATAAGTGGTGGTAATTTCTCTCCACTCCACATGAAGCCAAAAAAAAACTAGGAATCATAAGAGTTAATAGGTCAAGAAAGACAAAAAAAGTCCTAGTCAAAGAATAGAAGAGAACGTATATGAGCCTGCTTATTGAAAAAATGTTTTGAGAACAGAAAAAAAAAACAGAACTTTCCTAAACAGGTCAAAAGTAATTCTTAACAATTCCATATCTTAAGAGATTACGAAGCAAGTTAAAGAACGTGTAATTCAAAAAATTACAAGTTACAACAGGAGTTATATTATGTGCTCAGCGATTAAACATGTAAAAAGGGTTCTAGAATTCCTTCACACCAAAATCAAGAACCTATAAGTTCGTCATTGAGCAGGGATAAAGAACTTCAATCTTTTGACAATGAATTGATCGACCAGCCAAATAGTTGAAAGGTTGAGCAACACAATACTTTAAGCTACTATGAGAAAATAAACAAACCTCCAATGCATCGGCAAAGTTTCTCTCGGCCTCAGATATGCGGTTTTGAGCTTCTAGATGTATTTTTTCAATTTCATCTTCAAAAGCTTTCTGTTGTCTTTCATTTTCAGCAATCAGTTTGTCCAGTTGTACTTCAAGCTTCCTGGACAAACTTTTATAATCAAATTCCTCTTTTATTTTCAACATGTTCTCCACCTTCATAGCCTGTAACAGAAGGGAGCATTAAGAATAATTCATCTATGTAGTAATAAATAGATTTTTCACATAAAGAGAGTAAGAACAAGTGAAAATAGATGTAAAAGCTGATAGAGATGCTCCAAAAAAATCAGGATTGAAGAAAAACTCTGTAATATAAACCACATTGTTAACTTAGAAAACTCGAGAGAATCACCCTTTGGCCGAACAAAATGGTACTAGAAGTCTCTCCTCGATGGCGTGGAGATGGGCCAATTGTCACAATCAGAGAAGTTCTTGCTGAACCTGTTTTACATAAATAGCGACCTTAGAAGAGGGTAGGCAATAAGAGTATTTGGCAACATTCTTCCTCCGGTAAAAAGGATACAACTTCCGTGAAATTATAGTAGAGTGCAACTAAAATGGGGGCAGCAAAGCCAACTTACGAAAAAAAAACTATGAAAATAAAGATTCTTAGTTACAAAAAGTTATGCCACTCATAAATCAAAGTGGTGAGATCATAGTCACAATTTACAAAACGTTGAGACAATGGCTCCAATGTAAAGCTGTATAAGTTGTCAAACCTAGGAGGTTCTTGAAGGTGTGTTTCCTATTAAAAAAAACAATTTTTTGAATAAAAAATGCATAAATAAAAGTTAACCAAAGCAGATTTTTTTGGGTAAGAAATTGAGCTTTCAGTGAGAACTATTAATAAAAAACATGGCATACAAAAAAATAAGTCCAACTAAAAGGAGGTCCCAAAAGCTACACAAAATAACTGTAATTCGACAAAATCAAACAAAGTTCACAATTACAAAATATTCTAGTGACTAACGCCCACAAAGAGCCGTTTAACTTCTCTAACTCCCAATCTTGTTCACAAGATCTCTCAACCTCCTTACAAATCTATTATCCCAGTCAATCCAAACTATCCACAAGATTGCAAAAAGGCTAACGTGCCATGACACTTTGCCTTTATCAAGAAAGCAAAGAAGAAAAATGAATAAAGGGCTGAAGAACAGAGTCCACAAATGTAATTTTTTTATTGCCGATTTGATATAAATGAGTAAACAACTCACATAATGGACTTCTCGCACACTTAGCATTCTTTTATCTTCTTTCATTGATCAAAATTATTCTTTACCATTTTAAATTTCCATAATAATATTTTGTTTTAATATTTGTGACGGTCTAGTCAGCTTGCGCATACCTCGACTATTGTCACGGCACATACCGTTTGACCCTACAATATTTGGATGTAAAAAAAACTCTTAAAAAATTAGATCCTAGGTAGGTGGCCACCATGGATTGAACTCATCACCTCTAATTCCCCACCCCCTTGACCACAAGCACACTTTATGATGGTCAAATTTCCAGAAGAAGGTTAGATACATGCAATGGCAGCAATGCTATATTCAATTCTTTTCCCCTGTGCTGGGAACGAACGCATGTCTTTCTTCAGTTTTCAATAGTAATGAGTCACGAATTATTATTATATTGAAAATAGAAGCCCATGACCTGTAGGTCCTGTCTTACCTCCAAACGAATCTCTGAGCAATCTCGTAAGTTTGGAATCTCGTATTGGAACATGAGCACTATTTTCTGCCAATGCATTTATGCACTTTCCTAAAGCACTAAGTGATAGATTAATATACTTGGCCTCCTCCAACAGATGTCCCTCACTCCCTGCAAGAAAAGGATCAAAGACATGCAGTTTTCAAAAGAACAAACTATAGCATAAAGTTGTTAGAAATATTGACTATGAATCAAACTTATTCAATGAATTAAATTCTACAAAATTATATCAATAACAATATAATGTAATTAATTTAACATAATAAATTATCAAAACAATAAACTGATGTGCCATCAATGGCACTCTTCGGCTTTTAATCTGTCCTGCAAATATAATATTTATCCATTTCTAAGTAGACCAACCTTAAAGCATTAGATTATTAAGACATCATCTGAGCCAACAAAAGTACACGATTTCAGAGTACAAATCTGTTAGTCCCTGTAGAAACATACCTGACTTGTGAATACGCTCTGATCCTGCCAAATCCACTACAACTAGCTTGCTTTTTCGAATAAGTGGCCTGAAAGGTCTACCTAAATCTGAAGCTTCACCCTCTTCACTTGACAGAACATCATCCCTTACCGATCTTTTAACATGTACCTGAGCATTGATATAATTTGAATTACTAAGATTCCACGAAAGTTTCATTCCCCAAAGTAAATTGTATATCATGAAATATTAATTTGGAGTCACATAAGGATGTATAAACAGAAGGATGCCAATCATTCACCATTAGAATTGCATGGCTACGAGATGACTCGGTATTCAACTTCGTATTGGCAGCAATCCGATGGGCCTCTCCCAGACGTAGTAGCTCTAGGAAACTGCTTTGGTTCCTGATTTCAACTACAGTTGCCCCAGGTACAGAAACATCACCAGTTTTTGGATCTTCCACAAATGGAATATTATCATTTGATGGATCAAGCAAATCTTGTAGTGTCTCCATATAAAGCTAAATAACAGAAGCCCAAAACTATAATTATAAGTTGTTTGCAAAGAAACAGAAGACCTACATGAATTACATATATGGAGTGGAGTTCCAATGATGTATGAAGGATATGAAATATAGAGAACATTTTAAACAGCATACAAGCAATGTATGTACTACTCTGTACAGTAAATTAGCACCTGCAGGTAAGAGACTGAAATTGAATCTGTTTCAGGTGATACATCAGCTAAAATATCCTCCATAGCACGGACCATAATGCCACGATCAGATGTATCTTCGTCCCCTAATCGCCCAAGGGTAAATGTCTTCCCCGTACCAGTTTGGCCATAAGCCATCACGGTTCCATTATAACCATCTAGAACACTCTAGAAAATGGAGCAGATCATCATCATCAGAAGAAAATGAAATAAAATAAATATTAAGGTCCTGTTTAACAAACATTTGTTCTTTACATTCTCAAAAAAAAAAAAAACCCCCATTTGGTTTTTAGTTTTTTATTTCTAAATTGAGCATGTTTTCTCATGATTTTTCTACAATGTTTTTCATCTTTATAAAGTAGACATTTAAATTCTTAGTCATATTCCAAAAAAAAAAACACAAGTTTTTGAAAACTATATTTTTGTAATGGTTTAATTTATTAAAAAAAATGGTAGAAAGTAAATAACGACACTTTAAGTAATAGTAGTGTTTATAAGCTTAATTGTAAAAACAAAAAACAAAAGGGTTATAAACGGGCTTATCAAGTATCATGCAGAAATGTAAAATATGTCATGCTAGTGTAACTCATACAATATCATATGGTCAGACCAGATGAATGATTAAAATTACTTCTTCGTGGCATAAACATGTAACTGGTTCCCAACATAGTTAAAACTAAATAATATTTCGAGCATAACGCACCTCTACTACTGGCTTTGCAACCACTTCATACACACGCTTCTGTGATGCAGATTCAGTAAGCACCTCATCAAATTCATATGTGTCAGAATCCCAATTGTTCTTACGAAGTTTCAATCTTTTAAACTGCCATGAAGTAACAAAATACGGTCAAAGTCAATTAATATAATATGAAAAGAAAGACTTCGTTTGGATTTGGCCATTAATAGTGGGAAGTTGATTTCCCATGTCTTCTGTTTCCATATTTAATCTCATTGTATTAAATGGATATCATTTTTTAATGGTAAACGTAGACTTTTCATTATTGTATGAAAACAATCTACAAAACCCCTATCAAAACTTTACAAAAAACTATGCCATTGAAAAATCAAAGTGGATAGAATGTTGCTTCAATGAGGGGAAGACGATGAAATGGATTTCATATTTCAGAACTCAAGTTCAATACATTGTTGTTGGCCCAGGGTAAATGTTTTATTCTGAAGTAATCTATTAGTTCTCAAATGTAGTAGTAGTAGTACGGGCAAGCGAATCTTCCCTGTCCTTCGTTTTCTAGAGAGACAGTAATTACTTCAATCAACACTCACTCCCAATTTAGGTTTTTAACTTTCATGTTTGGCACCTTTAGTTCAATCAAACACTCACGCATCATGTTTTTTCTAAACTCCTAATAGTAATATTTGCACAATCATTCTGCTCAAGACGGGCTGAGGATAAAATAGAACTTTCAATTAAATTTTTAGTGTATAGAAATGATAAGCATATTTAAGTAGGTGTTCTACATTTAAATTTTCAAACTATGAGATGATAAAGAACTATTGAATGATCCTTAACCTACAACAAAGACAAGACTGCAATGGAACACATTTCCATCCAAAAGTCTGTCGAGTGGAAATTCATATAAAGCATAAAAAAATAAGAGGCAAGCAAGGAAGCAACCCTTTAGTGTTGGAATGGAAAAAAAAATTAACAATAATAGTATTAACCTCTGACTGCAGTTCCACACAATCAGCAAAATCTGCATCTGCCACCTGCTCTTCGGCATTTCGAGGTCGCAATCTAACAGCCACTCGAACTCTTCCCGGAACTGACCAAATCATATAAAACATGGCAGCAAATTACAGAGGTTTGATTATTGCACACTATCTATGGAAAATATGGAGAGACAAAGTAAAAACAGTTCCTATCAAGCAATACGCTTAAATCTCGACCGAATACATGTCCAGTTTCCAGAAATCATCATCTAATTCGCCCTAACGTGCTGATTACACCGACATTGGAAGTGCATCAATCGCATACACATAAAACCACTATCATACAGCAAAATCTGATAAACAAACTCCATACAAGAAAGGAACAAGAAATCAACTAGATCGAACTGCTGTGAAGAAAATGCTGAAGTAAAAGCAGATCTAGATGGTGATTACAGGACAGTTAACTGGAAAAACTAAATAAATAACAACAAAAACAATCTAAACGAATCAGTTCTCTGTTCACTTGATTATTAGAACCAAATTTCTATACCACAACAAGGATGCATAATCACATACCTCCATCCGCATCCTTATTAGCATTGGAACCAAAAGACGCAGAAGTAGACCGACGAATAGAAGGCCTAGCCTTAAACGACGAAGTCCTTAGGTTAGAACCAGCAAGCGGCGGCCGATCCACCTTGAAAGAACCTCGATGAGAGCCGCCATTCCGATAAGCGCCATTCGAAGCCATAAATCCGAGAAAAAACAGCAGAAAAATCTCTCGATTAAGGATTCAAATGCGCGTGATCCTTGTTACACCTGCTCGGTACAAGCAGACAGTGAAAGCGAGTGAAAAAACCAGTGGTTATGGGACGAATCGGAAGTGTTTGCTTGTGCTTGCTGGCTTGATTACACTGCCAATTGATGGAGAAATGAGTGGAGCCCAAAGGTAGTGAGAAGAAGACAGATACAGTCGCAGATCGGTAGGTCCTACGAAGAAGACGAAGATTGAGAGAGAAGAAATCAACCACGATGCAGAATTATTCGCCGGAGAAATCTGCGCAACGGCCAAAACGCCCCACGTCGGCGACCACTCTTATTGCCGACGGTTTTTCCGGCCAGTGTGGCTTTGTATCGATTATTTCTAGAGATTGAAATGAAAAATAAATTCCTTTTTTTTCTTAAGATAAAATGCTGATTTACGCGGCAAAGGTAGTAATTAGGGTTTATTAAATTATTTGTTTTGTGGTCATTTTTAAGTTTGTCTTGTCGCTTTTTAGATTCATTTTAAATTTTAAATAAACCTAAAGAAAAGGGATTAGAATATTAAGTGCTAAAGAAATGGGGGACCGTAAAAGGTATTAATCATGAAATAGAGTTTTATTCATTTGGCAAACAACTCTTAAATATAAAAATATAAAAATAAAATTATGCTTTTTTGACCGATAATTAATTTATACCGCGCTTTCATAGATGTTCAAAATTAAATGGCCTCAAGTTTTTTTCCTTCACTTTTTTCATCCTTCATCACCTATATTGTAAATTGCCAAAAAAAAAATAATCATATTACCTATATTGTTTTTTTTTATCCATATTACCTATATTGTTTTTTTTTTTAAATCCATATTACCTGTTGAGTTATTACTTTTGTTGGTAAAAATTTTAAATCTTATATTAGTTTATTAATTGTGTGTGACTATGATTTGATATATTTTGAGTTGCTCAAAGTCAAACTTAACATAAGGGCCCAAATACTATCATGTCTGGAGTATATAATTGGGTTTTTTGTTGGGTTATCATGATTTGATGCATACTTGATAAATTGTTCCACATTTAATTGAATGTATTGTGACCTATTTCTAAACATTAAACCCATACTAAAGTAGTTCTAGTTTTTGTATTGACTTGTGTATGCATTAGTTACGGAATTGTTTGTTTGTGTAGAGTTCATGTGACATCCTAGTGTATAGCTATCATAAATATATAAATATTAATTCATGTCACGAATTTCATCATATTGAGTAGGATGTTCATACATCTCCGAAAATTGATTCGACCGATCAAACCGATCGAATTAGAGTCGGTCAGGTGGTTTTCAAATATGTGTCGATCGGTGTCGGTTTTCAATTTTCAGTTAAGTCGGTCGGTTTAGTCAGTTAACCGCAAAATTTTCTTTATAAAATATTTATATTTACTTATCATTAAATATATTTTTTTATTAAATTATTGCAAAATTAAATTAAATCAAAATATATTTTCAAAGATTATTCTATAAGCTCATTTTTTAAAAATTAATTCTCAAATTTGTATTACAAAATAGTATGATGAATATATTTGTTAATAAAAAAGAAAAAGAAAAAATCAATACGAAGGGTTCGAGACTGGAAATCGGTATTTGACTCTCATATTGTTTGAGAGTAGTTATGCCCTCTATGTAGGATTTGTTGGTCCCCCTTCCCCCACTATGTACTAACAAAAAAAAAAAATCAATATGAATTAACTGATTTCAATCGACTTTATTGACCGAACCGACCGACTTAACCCACCGATCGATGTCAGTTTCATTTTGTAGGAACCCGATAAATCGGTTCAGTGTCAATTTTTACCGAAAACTGACACCAAGCGATGAACACCCCTAATATAGAGTTATGTATGCAAGTCACGGTCACAATTTCGATCCCTCAAATCGATTTTTGACTCTCAAAGGAGAGTAATAATATCCTTTGAAAAAAATATTTATGGTCCTTTTAAAAATGAACAAAAAAAAAATCAATTGGCCACTTTTCAAAGAAAAAATTTACCATTTTGAAGACATTTAAATTAGACGGTTCATGGTTGAATTCGGCCCAGTATAATTTCTCATTATTGGGCTAGCCCAATTTTTCCTTCCCAAAAAAAAGCCCATTAAACGATTTCATCATCCAAGCCCAGCCCAAGCTCCATCCATAATCAGCAATTTCTACTTACCTCCATTAAAATCCGGGAAATGATAAGAAATGGCTAAATTTAGAGAACAAATAGAGGATATGACTACTTTATCATGAATTTTAAATCGAAGGCTAAAAAAAAATCAGGAGGAAAAATGAATAATTTTTTTCCCAAAATACCCCTTTATTTCTTTTTAGTTTACGTGTTTAAAAAATTTAAAAAAAGAAAAAGAAAAACAATTTCCCCCTAAATCTAAGTATAACCAACCAATTTTATTTTATAATATTTCATTTTCCCTAAATTTAAGTATAACTAACTACTTGTTATTTTATAATATTTCAAAATTAAAACACTAATAATATTTAATTAAAAACAGATCCCTAAGATTTCAGGATGCGAATAAAAAAAATGAAAATCATCATCACCAGAAAAATAAAATAAAATAAATAAATATCACGTTCAATCAAAGTTGTCGATCACAATGTACAGTGGATGTATAAACATACTGATAAATTGCAGGGACTACATATGCGGGGCATCATTTAGGAAAATAAAAGTAGAGTCAGGAGTGATAGAGGGATATGAACATATTCAGGGGGCAAACGAACAATGTATTCTAATGAACCAATTCATACTTATGTACACATTCCAAACAAGATTAATAGTTATATCACAACAAGAACAGATAGCACGTAACATAAATGAGGTTTCAGTCTTACATATATATATATATGTAGGCAATCCATTAGGCAAAAACTAATGTTGTAAACCTCCAAATAAAATGCACTGGGTAAAGTTATAGAAACTAAGTAGTCACAAATGATGACTAGGTAAATTTTCTATGTTTCGTGCATTACGTGACTCATCCATCGCATGTTCATAAATCATGATGTACAATGGATGTATAAACATAGCGGATACTAATAAGTCGTAGGATCTACATATGCGGTGCATAATTTCAGATCTGTCGCATGTGCTTAATTTTGAGTCACTTGAACTTAATTCTGATCCTACCTTTGAAGAGAAGTTTGTGTCAACCGTGTCGAAAATATGCACAAACTAAAAAAAAATCAAAGAAACAACGTTATTCACAAAATATATAAATAGGCAATTGCCTATTTATATATGTCAACATTGTCTAACTTATGAAAAACAAAAAAACAAAGAAACAAAGTTATTCAACGAATATACACAAGCAACAACACTAATTTAACTAAAATATGCGTCAATACTCTGCACATAATAGGTGTAACAGTAACTAACATAGGATATGTACAGAATACGTGCAACTAATATCTAACATATGCAAAATAAAATAAAGAAAAATATAATTCCTACAAAGTAGGGATTTTATTAGGTATAAAATGCTTGCCAACCATGTCTAACATATGAAAAAAAAAGTATTAAAAAAAAAAAAAACAAAATCCGAATAAAGTAGGAAGCTTATATTGGAAAAAATGTAGGAGCACAAAAAATGATTTAAAAGCCTATATCAAAAACGTTTATATCTTCAAAATCGTGGCTCCAATGCCGATCCCTTTCAAACTCTCGAGAATCGGAGCCAAACAAAATGCATGCATTTCCCTTGCGGTCGAATTTTTCAACGCGACCCTATCATTAATCGCAAATACACGAGTGAAGGGTTTTCGAGGGGTTGTTCAACAGGAATAAAGAATCAAAATGGTTTTCCATCTTCTTCAAAAACGGATATTTAAGGTGCTCATAAAACTCAAGCTCAGGTATCATTCTCAACCATTTTTTTTATTTATATTTAACAAAACTTACAATAATCACACCAACCAATGAGAGTATATACGACTTATGTAAATAGGATGTATAGCTATATTTGTGAACATTTAAGAACAAAATTTCTAAATTACGTATAAATTTTTTTAATTTTCAAAATTCCTGACTACATGGTATTTTTTTTTAATTATTTAGATTAGTTTAGATTTTTTCTAGATTAAAAAAAGTAGTTACAAATAATCTATTTAAAATTAATTAAAAAGAAATTATATGAAATGTAGGAAGGGTATAATTGTAAACTACTTTCTATATTAAAAATTAATTAAGATTTGAAAATAAAAAAAAAACACAAATTTAAAGTCTAAATATCGTTAGCCATAACCCTAATTAATTTATAAATTCTAGCTATTTCCCTAGTTGTCCCTTAAAATTCTCCCTGCAAAACCTTCGCTCTTCCATTAATCAAATCTTAAGCATTTTTCCGTTCAAAGTATGGGCTTCATCGCCGGTTTCCTCCGACATTCTATCACCGGAATTACTTCAACCACCATTACAGGCACCGCTGCAATCGCAACCATCGCAAAACTCAACGTTCTTCCTTTTCCGGTGTCGTATTCGGCTGCTGGTCGGTTCTTGAGGAAACTTCATCATCTTTGAAAACTTGTTTTCGCATGGATGTTTCAGATGAACGCTGTTACAGGCTACGACGCTTGCTTGCCAGAGGAAGCTCTTCAAATTCTGTGTTTTAACTACAATGATAGCTACAAAAGGTATACCTAATCTAACGTTTTCGGTTCGATTATTAAACAACACGTTAAGTTATTTGGTTTTACTTAGAAGTCATTTCAGTAGCTGGATTGATATATTTTATATGGAAGTGAGTAATTTATACGTCCTGATTGATGCTAATCAGTATGCTTTTAACTGACGCCGATCCGAGTTACTTCTTCGTCTTCGAGGATTGTTTCGCAATTTGAGTTCCATAGCTCACTGATTAGATATAATGTATCAATTGGTCGTTCTTCTTTTTTTGATATGACACGAAAATATTTTCATTGATTATGTGAAAATGTTACAAGTTCGCGAACTTATATGCTGTGAATTCGTTAGCATTCTAAAATCAACAATTGCTGTGAAATTCGACTAGTTATTTCATAATGTGATGTAGAATAGTATCTGAAATCTGAATGGCTCGATTCAAATGAAATTAATCTTTGAATGGTTTCTTGGGTCTAGATTATTTATGATAAGAAATAAGAATCTTTGCACTGTTGGTGTATCCGCTGAGGCATTTGATTCTAAGATTTATTCTAAATATAATGTGGTCAACAACTGTTTGAAGTTAACCGATTGGTTTAGTGGTTAAAAGAGGGCTTTAGGATCCAAGAAGTTATAGATTCAATCCATTTTAGCTACATCCTAAGAAATAATTTAGTAACGATTTTATTTAATCCAAATGTTGTAGAGTTAGGTGGTATGCTCCTTGAGAATAGTCAAGGTGCGTTAAGTAGGCCTAGATACTCACTTTTATATATAAAAGCAACTGTTTGAAGTTGAGAAAGGAAGTTTTTGTATAATCATAGATTGGCCTCAATTTCTCCGGCTCTTATTTGCAGGACATCAGCAGATGACATCAAATCTCTTAAGACTTGTGACTGCCATCAAAACGGCATATTTTGCCCATTGTAGGTTTGATTTGGAAGCTTATGATGCCTTGATGAACTGGCAAATTGAAACGGAGTTGAGGTTGTATTTGCGGATGGCACAATTTGTGAAGGTCAGTTGATGAGTTGGGATGAACAAATAATGCTTATTTGTCACATTGTCAACTGTTTTGGTGGATCAATGAAGGCAATAGCTAACACTGGTAGTAACTCTTCTAGGGCAGCAATTCATGCCTTCAATTGTACGATTTTTGAACCCTAACTATCATATACAATACAACGTACCACCACGAATTGGCCAAGATATTCCCCTACGAGTCACATTCAAGCTGTTTTTCAAAGTGCCTATTTTGCCGGTGTGAAAGAATGTGTCAGAAACGATGGTGTAAATATGGCGGCCCGTGTCGGAACCATGGAGCAATTGAAGTTATTTATATTGCCAGCAACTTGGTGCTAGGTTTAATGAGAGAACTCATATTTGGAGGAAAAACCTCTTACCTAAATGCTAAACTCTTGTCTCCAAAAGATTACGCAGTGGTTGAAATCTTGGGTTTTGAAGGTGAGCTTCTTTAAGGTCTCAAGTTCAAGACTCACCTATGATATTAATTTGTAGACACCTCCCGTGTCTCCACTCCTTTGATGTCTCCCAGTGCCTGATCTAGGGACAGCCGACAGGCGTGATTACCCTTGGTATAGTGGAGCAAAGCCCAGATCTCTCAGTTTCTAAAAGGATGCTAAATTCTTGCCTTTTATGGATTGGTTGTTATATAAACTCAACCCAATAAGCTCGAACTTGGCTCTTGCTCATCTCTCAACTCCGAGGCCCATTTTAAGACTTAAACTTGCTAACATATTTACCTATTCCAAAAGCAAAGAAGGAGGAGATTGTAAAATGGGTCAAGCAAATTGGGCGCGTCAAGTGATCATAGGTTTAAATATGCCTACTCTCAATTATTGTTATACTAAAGAATTTGGTGCAAGAGCTGACAGTAGAGGTCTATTCCATGCTCTTAATCTTAACGTTTCTTGTTCTTCGTCTTTCTGTTACGGTTGTTACGAGTTAAGTAGGTGTTGAATTTGTAGTAGTAATAATATATGAATAGGGTGTGTATTTCAAGTCTTCAAGTCTTTTGTTGGTGTCTAATGTGTTTTATTAAATAAGAATGTCTGTTGGTTGTTGGTCTCATTCTGTTGAGAAATCTTGTTCTCATTCTATGAAAGGAAATTTCTTTAAGTTGTTTAAATAGTTTCCCTTACGTTACGTTCCAGTATGTTGATAATTATCGGCCTTCAAGTTTTAAATGCATGATAATTAGAATCTATTGAAAGTTTTTCTTTCTGTTCTTTTAAATTCCAATTTTTTTTATACTATCATTTTTTTAATAAATGATATAAAAAATATTTAGTGGGGGAGGATCTGAACCTTTTAATTATTAGATCATAATAACACTATATTTTTATGTTTTTCAAAAATGATGTTAGGTTTTATGATATGATTGGTTTTTTTTTTTTTTGAAAATTACATTGTAGTCAAATTTTTGCATATTTACAATTATTGTTATTAATATGTTTTAATATTGTATTATAATATTTATTAATATAATATTATAATATTTATTGATATAATATTATATATTATTGATATAATATTAATAATCAATACCATCATGGATATTTATTAACTTTGTTAATAGTGACAATATTAATTATTAGTTTCTAGATTTTATTAATCTAGGGCCCGGTGGAGCTCTAACATTTTGTACAATTTAGTATCTATGAAGTTACATGTTCGAATACTCCCTCCTCTAATAATGTTATATCAAGGAAAAAAAGAGATTTGATTAATCTAGCAAACTCCCTTTTTTCTTGAATTTATAGCTTAGTGACTACTAACATTTTTGAAATTTAACAATAAATAAGTTAAATTTTGAATCCATGAAAGTTAAATTTGAACTCATAACTATTGGCATTAGTGACGGTTAATTAGACTCTTAGAGTGCGTTTGGAACACCGGTTTGGTTATTATAGACGGAAGGTTATGATAAACGGTGGGTTATTATAAATGGTGTTTGAGGGACAAGTTATTATAACAGAGATTATGATAAACGGTGTTTTATGGACTGATTATGTAACAAAAAGTAATATATGTAAAATGTAGATAAACATGCACGCAAGTTTAGATAACCGGCACGCAGGTTTAAGTAACCACCGTTTATAATAAACGGTGAGGCAAATATCGGTTGGGCTATTATAACCAACTCGTCCGTTTACATAAATGGTGGCACAAACACATTGTAGAGATAGTCTCATACTAATTTTTAGATTAGTTCATATAATATTAAAAGAATTAATGAAGGTTCACTCTTCATTTTATTTAAATCCTAAGAAATTTATTATTAACTCCTTTATAAAGCTCAATTAAATTATATAAGAGGACATTAAAAAAAACTAAATTAGATTAGTAGCCCGGTTTCTTAAATTAGTTTTTTTTTTTAACGTAAGGTGGACATGTTGAGGATAATATAGAAAAAGAATTTTATTCTCAATTTGGACCGAGTGGAATCAGAATAAGTAATTTGTCATTTCTTAATCCTTACCACCAAAACCAATAGCTTTTAATAAAAAAAGAATTTGCCTTTCTACAAAGCAACATTTTCTTGAACGAAGCTATATTCCCTTTACAACCAAGAACCTTATTTCACCATTTCCATTCATTAAAGTTTCAGGTTCAAAAACCAAATCATTCTCTTGCTTCAACCTCAAACCAGCTAAATCAAGCTTCTTCAATGGAGTTTCAAGAAAAGATGATAAAATTTAACAGTACATAATTCTCTAATACAATTACAACAGTTCATACTATTTCCATCCCATGATCACTAAAATTGAATATACTCTAAAAATCTATCCCCTAATAACCTAATTTACCCTTAATTATTTATTCCCCTCCCCCTAAATCAAAACCTAATTTATTGTCAAAAAACAACAGATTACAAACCAAGGAATATCGTAGAACAAAAGAAAATTATGAAAAGGAATTGAGATCAGATCCTTTTCTCCATCGTTTTCAGATGATTCGATTTCGCAGCGAATCGCTCTAATCGGAGTTAGGTAGCGATTTCTGCTTATTAGAGAAACTCTGGAGTTGAGAGAACAAAACCTGATTCTCTTTGTGAAGAAGAAACGCCTTCTTTCTCAGCCTCTCGTTCTCTTCGATAATGCTTTGATTCTCCATATACAGTTTCAAGTTCTTGATCTCCATTTCTACCTTTACGCCGGACCGATCCTGAGCCTCTCGCTTCGCGAATCTCATTCTTCTGATCGATACAACACCAAAACAAACACAAAATTCCGTAAGAATTCGAAATCAGATTGAGGAAATTAACGGAAAACGAGAACAGAAATTGAATCTCGTCGTACTGATCAACACAGCGCCAAGGTAAACACAAGATTCCGTAAGAATTCAAAATCAGATTGAGGAAATTAACGGAAAACAAGAACAGAAAATGAATCTCATCGTCCTGATCAACACAGCGACAAAACGAACAAAAAATGCGTAGAAATTCAAAATCAGATTGAGGAAATTAACGGAAATAAAGAACAGAAAATGAATCTCATCGTCCTGATCAACACAGCGCCAAAACAAACACAAGATTCCGTAAGAATTCAAAATCAGATTGAGGAAATTAACGGAAATCAAGAACAGAAAATGAATCTCATCGTCCTGATCAACACAGCGCCAAAACAAACACAAGATTCCGTAAGAATTCAAAATCAGATTGAGGAAATTAACGGAAATCAAGAACAGAAAATGAATCTCATCGTCCTGATCAACACAGCGCTAAAACAAACACAAAATTCCGTAAAATTTCAAAATCAGATTAAGGAAATCAACGGAAAACAAGAACAGAAAATGAATCTCATCGTCCTGATCAACACAGCGCTAAAACAAACACAGAATTCCGTAAAAATTCAAAATCAGATTAAGGAAATCAACGGAAAACAAGAACAGAAAATGAATCTCATCGTCCTGATCAACACAGCGCTAAAAAAAACACAAAATTCCGTAAGAATTCAAAATCAGATTAAGGAAATCAAGAACAGAAAATGAATCTCATCGTCCTGATCAACACAGCGCCAAAACGAACGCAAAAATTCAAAATCGGATAAAAAAAACGGAGAAGAAGAAGAAGAAGAGAAAATGAAACTTACCTCAAGAGCCGGTGAACTCGAATCGGGCGGCGGTGATGGCGAGAGGCGAAAGAGGAAGGAGAGAATGAAAAGAGCACGAACGGAGAAGAATCGCACATTTTGGAGGCGATGTGATCCGAAACAAGTAGAATATTTGGGAAATGGTTTAGATCAGAGCAGAGCATTAATGGCGGATTGAGAGTATAAATAGGAGAGGAGAGAGAAAGAGAGGCTTTTGGTTGCAATGATTACAGTGTAGGACTCATAATGGCGAAGCGGGCAGCAAGAAGAAGAAGATGACGAACAAAAATGCAGAATTAGAAGATGATCACACACACAAAAATGACTGAAATAATAATAATAACTGATTTAAAAAAAAAAAACATTTTGGTAATTATTCTAGAATTTGATTTATTTCAGTTTATATTTTTAAGGAATTTTTATTTTATTTGATTGAGGTATCAATTTTGTTGCAATCAGTGTCAATTGATTCAACTAGTTTTTTTGTTATATTTGATTTTTTTTTATATCTATAAAAAAAGTTTCTTATTTTCTTTTATACCTATGAAAAATCCATTATTTTTAATCAATATTAGTCTATTTATTTTTAATAAAATTTAAAATTGATATATTTTAAAATTTTGAGATTAATTATACTTTAAATGGTTAAACAATAATAAAATTTTGGTATAAAAGAGATACAATATGAATATATTTCTAAAATTTACACATAAAAGTAAATTGAGTATATATTTTTTTTTAAAGAAAAACTTATGAAGGACTATTTTTTTAAAATCTGAAAAATGAACTTCTGTCCCCTAAATTCAGAAAAAAATGATTGAAACTAATTTTAAGTTTTATTAAATATATAATAATTTAAATTAGACATTTAAAAATACACCCAATCATTTGAGTACACAAACTAGTAAACTTATTTAGTATCTAATAAATTGTCATATTTGACATTTTTAAATAAAATATATATTAAGAGATATATTAGACTAAAATTTAAGAATATATATTTTTTAAATAAAATTTAAGCTTAATAAATATCAATGGGTCGGTAAATTTTGAAAATTAATTAAATTTTTTTGAGATTACAATAATTAGGGGTGGGGGACAACTCGAACTGCTCATTGGACATACATTAGTGCCGCTGAGCAACTGCTCATGTTGGCAAATTAAATATTTACTTGAGACTAAATGAAATAGCAACTTCATAGATAACAAATTTGAAAGTTTAAGAATTTATTAAATATTTTATAAGGTAGACAAGTCTAAAATTTAAATTTTGTAACATTGATGGTTTTTTTTAGCTCATAATGTGTGGAAGGAAAATTCGAACAGTTGAAAGAATTTAGGTTAGTTGAACTATATTTATATTAATAATAAAGTTATGCCACTGTTATATTTATATTGCTCATTTCATTTTGCCAAACTCTATTTATAAATGGGTTCTTAATTAAGCTCTGTGTGTGCTTACTAATTTTCTGATGTGGTGAATTTTAATAGTGTAGGAGCTTTACTTTACTTAGGGTGAGTAGGCAAGCATTGTTATTTTTTTAAAAAAATTGTTAAATAAAAAACTATAATTGTCAATTAAGTTAATGTAATGTATGGTTTCCCTCTTTTAGTTTTGTTAATTTCTTATTTTTTTGTTTTTTCGTTCATTCGTTAGTGGAGGTCTACACACGCGAAACTTTATGCTATATGTAGGATATTCTAAAAAAAAGTGATGGGTTTTTGTTAAAGGATGAATGAAAAAAAATGATGATCATAAAAAGGTTAAAACAATTTTGTAGGCAATTGTTTCAAAAAAAAAATTTGCAGGCAAGATTATAAAAATAGACTGAAATTTTAGAGTCAGGAATATAAATTTTGAAAAAAAGAAGAAGACATTTTGGATATCTTATCAAATTTTAATTTCTTGTTTTCTAATTGGCTAAATCCAATAATTAAATTCACGAATTTTTATTAGGTGGTATTATAAACATATGTAGATTGTATTTAGACCATTATTGATTCATAAACAAATTACATTTGTATGTTTCAAGTTTTTAACTTCTAACTTTACTACCAAATAAAATTAAAAAAATAATAATAAATACAATAAATTTCATCCTCGGGTTTCGATTAAATTCAATGTTTTGACTATATGAATGAACCATTTTTTTAAAAATCAATAATAAATTATTCATGAACTTATAATCAATTGGTTATCAAGTAATATATGATTAGTAAAATTATAAAAAATTTGTTGAACGAAAATAAGATAAATTTTTAGTAGGAATAAAATGTGGTTTAATCAATTAAAAGTACTTTTCAAAGTAATCTTAATATGCAATTATATAATCAAAATACTTATCCGTTAAACTATAAAAACTTAAATACTATAAGAATGCACGCCAAAAAAATCATAGTATTCGAGTAAAATCACGTATCACATAATATATATATATTTTTTTTAAATAATGGTAATTTTTATCTTGAATCTGAGATCTTCAGAAATATAATAATCATTTTGTTACAGATATAAATCTAAAAAATAAGCTTCATATTCGTTTAATGATTTTTTTAGTCTCACAACACAAAAATAATTAATTCAACCTTAAAAAAAAATTCAAGCTTTGAGAAAATCATTTAAGGTATGTTTAAATTGACACATATATTTAGTTTCTTAACTCTGCAATAAAATTTTAAAAAAATTACTTAATTAAAAGACAAGTAATCAGATGCACAACCATTTAATCTGAAAATAACAATAAGAAGTTTTTTT
Source organism: Sicyos edulis (assembly GCA_036507275.1). Taxonomy (NCBI): domain Eukaryota; kingdom Viridiplantae; phylum Streptophyta; class Magnoliopsida; order Cucurbitales; family Cucurbitaceae; genus Sicyos; species Sicyos edulis. The sequence continues at coordinate 1,355,300 of CM071857.1, read as the reverse complement.
GAAAGAAATGAAAAGGCTTCTAAACAAGGAGAAGGAAATGTCGTGCAAAAGTGTAATAAAGTTTGAAAAATAATAGGTCACCATGATCACAATGATAGAGTTTAATAATAATAAAAAAGAAGCATATGGACCGAGGGTCAGTGGCGCAGTTGGTTATCTTGTCTAGTGTTAATCCATTTCAACTCCATCGTCATGAGTCCGAGCCCGGAAATTGGTATTTGGCTCTCATATTATTTGAGAGTAGTTGTGGGCTATGTAGAGTTTATTGGTCTCCCTTTCCTCACTATGTGCTCAAAAAAAAAGAAGCATAATTTAAAAATTAAAATACAATATTGTATAGATTGAATATAGCCGTGTGGAACAATCAAACTTAGTGCAATGATTAAGTTGGAATTCTTTGGCTTCAATTAATGTTTGAATTTACCCTCCAGCATTCATTTGGAAAACTACTACTTTTTTATTTCTTTTTTCTTTCTTTTCATTATTTATTATTGTTATTATTATGATTTTTTTTCCTTCATTATTTCAACTCTGGTTTTGAGAATGTTTTATCTTTCAGCAAACATCTCATCCTATTATTCTTAGACTTCAAGGTTCTGTTGGTATAGAGACATCTTCTGGATGTGTTTTTTTCCAGCTATTTTTTTATTCAATTGCATTATTATTTTCTTGTTTGATCTCTTTTTTTTAATTCAATTTCAACATATTTTAACTAATTAGGGCATCTAACATATAAATACCTTTAATTTCGATGTTATTAACTTTGAAACTTTCGAGATTAGCTTCTATACAGATCTCAACTAATTTTATGGAAATATGTTATATAATCCTACAATACTTAAATGTTAAATGTTAAAGAAATTCGTAAACAATTAATTATTATTCAAATAATCATCATTAATTGAATCTACTCTCTTTTGATCTAATTATATTAACGTCTTCATCTATGGATTAATTGTACATCTTCTTCGATGGTTTAATTGTACAACTTTTAGTAATAAAAGAAATGGTAAGATTTTAATATTTTTAGTAGGTGAATCACCACTGTGTTTTAAAACATATTAATTTGAAAACATTGCAGTTTAGTTAAGCTATTAACTTCCAAGAAAAAAGAGAGTAAAAGAATGGGTAGCTAGCATCCTTTTTTAGCTCAATAATATATGGAGTAGAGAAATTTGAACTTATAACTTTTTATTATTTGGTTATATATAATGTTTGAGATAATTTTTATTAATAAATTTTTATCATATATTAACCAATCACAAAATTTGTATTTAAATAAATAAATAAAATTATTTAAACACAAATGTACGGTGAAATGAAACATGAAATATAAGAATCAAATTAATTAAAGACCAAAATAGAACTAAGTTAACTAAATTGGTAATTCAATCAATTTTTCCTTCTATTTAGTGGGTTGAAAGCCTTTCGATTAAAAATAAATGGAAAAGTGGTCATTATGACAAAATCATACGTTGATTTTCAAGATCAAATATGTGGACGTGGTGTTGAATTGAATTAGCACCAAATAATGAAACTAACACGCAACCAACTCTTTCAATTATAGTATTGTTAATACAAGAGTGAAGGAAAAATTATTAATATTATACATGGCATGAATTATATGAAACGACAACCCAAATGATGTAAACAATGACTTCAATTTTACCAACTTCACCCATTATTATAATTCGAAAACCGCCAACAAAAAAAGTTATTCAACACCATTAGTAATATACATAATAACTAAAAAGTTTTAGGGTGTGTTTGGGTCCCCACTTATTTAAACGGCTGAGTTGATTATAATAACTCGACCGATGTTTGCCCCACCATTTATTATAAACGGTGGTTACCTAAATTTGCATGCCAGTTTATCTAAACCTACGTGTCCGTTTATCTACACCTTACATATATTACTTTCTGTTGTATAACTAGTTCCTCAAACACCATTTATCATAATCTCTGTTATAATAATTTGCCTCTCAAACACCATTTATAATAATTTAAAGTTTATCATAACTCACCATTTATCATAATCTTCTGTCTATAATAACCAAATAGTTGTTCCAAACATACCCTTAGATTTAAATCTTCTCACTTCTAAGGGTGATAATTAAAATAATAATAAATAAATAAATAAACCGAACTTCAGGTTTTTTTTTTATTTTTTTTATAGTACAACTTCAGGTTAACGTGTAAAGACTAAAACAATGACTGAAAATAAATACTATTTTCTATAAGAAAGATTTCGTCAAAAAAGCTCATAATTGTTGTATGGGTTTGTGAGAGGAAAAATAAATAAATAAATAAATAAGAGAGAAAGGATGTTTTTGAAAAGCAGGCACATTCCCTTTTTCCAATTCTTCTGTGCTCCTTCGGTCCTTTTACACCGCAAACTCCTTTTCCTTAAAAAAAACAATTAATTTATCGATTTGGTCAGTGATGTAATGATTTCAGTGTTTGATTATAAACTAGTTTAATACCAGCGTAGTCGAGTCCAAGAATCCGTACTTGTTCCCCTCTCCTGATATGTACTCAAAAAAGAAAAAAAAAATCGGACTTATATATTATTATTTATTTATTAATTTCTGTTTGGCAATTTCGTCACTATTGGCTTGCCGACCGATCAGAAGAGGCACGTGGGAGCATTGTCAAAACTAAATTACATGTGGACATATTTTTTTAGAAAAAAATAAAAAAAGAAAATCTAACATTTTTCACTCTAAATTAAATTACAAGTTTAGACACTGTTTTTTTTAAACATCTAAAATTTCAAAATTTCAATTTCAATGTAGCTGGATGGTACTTTGAAATAGATTAAACACTAAAAATATTAATTGTAATTTCACCCATGTATGATTGAACGAAAATAAAAATCACTACAATAACTCTCCAAAGCCTAAACTAACATATACAACAACATATTTGATATTTATTAATAGTTTTAAAACAACTTGCAAATGCCAAGTCTCTGTGGAAAAAAAAAATTTAAAAAGTTTATGCCAATCAGAAACTAATTACCAAACCTAAAATTTAATATTTATTGCACCTAACAAAAGGCTATCAATATTAGAAATAAGATCCCCTGTTTTAATAACAAATTAAATTAACACTACAAAAAATCTTAGACTTGACTAGACACATCTAAATATCTAATTTTTTTCTAGAAAATAATTTATTTGATAGAAAAAATAGTAAGTGCATGTAGTCAATACAGTTATGTATGTCCTCTTTTTGTCTGTTTTCTTGATGCAATTGAGTACAAAAGCCATGCCTCATGAATGAACAAAATGAATCATATATTATACATGTATACAAATATATATTGTTATGATTGTTTGCATCGAATAGAGCAGGGTCGCAGCTACAATAGATTGAGAATAACAATAATAACGAAGAGGAAGAAGAGAAAGAACGACACAGTGATTTTACGTGGAAAACCCCTAAACAAATTAGGGTAAAAACCACGGGCAAGGATAGAAGAACTTCATTATAAAAATAGGAGTTACAAACTTTCTCTCTTACAAAGTAGCAACAAACTCTCTTATAAGGAGAAACTATCTCTATTTTTATCTCACACCCTCACTCACTTAGATATGGGATGTCATGGGAGATTTTGGGATGGTTTGCCAACTAATGGCATCACCTATTTATACTACTCATAAACTTGGCCTCCAAGTATGATCCAATGGTCCACATTTTTCCTTGGTGGTCAAGTAAATCATGTGGCCATGATTTTTCCACAACTTCACTTTGGATAAGTATGAGTAGATATTTCTTGAAAACATATCTAGATCTTTCTTCAACAATTTTAGACAAAGTGTGTTCTAGATTTCTCTTCATCATTCTTAGACCAATGATGTTCTAGAATTCTCTTCACCAATCTTAGTCAAATAGTATTCTAGAATTCTCTCCACAATTCTTAGACAAATGGTGTTCTAGAATTCTCTCCACCAATCTAGAACATATGTGAATTATCTAGAACCTTCCTTAGCCATCTAAGATAAAGTTGAATGGTCTAGCATATTCCAATATTATTCAACATTCTCCCACTTGGAGATTTGATTGAAGATCAATCAATCTCCACACCAATATTTCTTCCTTACCATTTCCATGTTACTTATGTTCCTTGCTAGGCCATTCGAGGATCGACACCAATTGAACTTGTCCTCGACGACAATAAAGTCCGATCCTCCACAACACAATGTAACATATATCGATCCTTTAGTGTATCTAAGGATCCTTGCAACAACATTTTCAATGCTCTCCACCAAGATTCGCCATATATACCGACTAACTACTCCCCTTTGCATGTGCAATGTCTTGTTTGGTACAACTTATGGCGAACATTAAACTTCCCACTCATTGATGCATACGGTACTCGAGACATCTCCATCCTCTCCGCTTCACTTTGCTAGGGCACATACTAGAGGATAATTTGAAATTAATGAGAAAGAGGGGTAGAAATTGGCTTACAGTCTTCCATGTTGAAGCGTCGTAAGACTTTCCTTAAATAGTTTCTCCGAGATAGCCAAATCTTTCTATTATTTCTGTCTCGGTGAATTTGCATCCCAGAATCTTGTTCTTGGCCCCAAGTCCTTCATTTCAAACTCCCTAGCCAATCGAGCCTTCAATTCTTTAATACGATCTTTGGGGGCTCTGCTACCAACATGTCGTCAACATACAACAAAGAAGATAACGAAATCTTTCCACCAAACCTCTTGAAATATGCACAAGGGTTTGCACCAAGTCTGTTGTATACAAGGCTCACGATGAAGGAAAATCTCTTGTAACATCTCGGCGCCTATATGAGACCGTACATAGATTCGTTCAACCTGCAAACCAAGTTCCTTTTCTTTTATCCTTCAGTTGGAGCATACACAGTTCTTCTTCAAGAACCTCATTGATGATAACCTTGTGGGTAGTGGGATCCCACGGTGTGTACCCTTCACACCATCGCATACCCTAAGAACACACATCTTCCGGATTTTGTATCCGGTTTGTAGCTTCTTGGGTATTGTACATCGCGCACAATCGAACGTCCGAATATATGGAGGTTTGAATAATCAATGAGCTTTCTAGTCCACATCCGCATCGATTTCTTCAACCTAATTGCGGTTTGATAGAGCACGATTCACTACACTACAAAGCGGTATTTGCTGCTTCGCCTAGAATGATTTTTCTAAGCTTGCAACTTTCAACATTACTCTTGTTCTCTAACAAGGTTATGTACATCCGCTCTGAAATTCCATTTTGCTAAGGAGTGTAGACAGTAGTTTAATGCCATTTACACCTTGTTGATTCCAAAATTCAAAGCAAACTCATTGCTTGAATATTCTCCTCCATTATCCATCCGCAAACACTTGACCTTCTTTCCTGGTTGAGGTTCAACTAGCGCTTTGATTACTTTGAAGACCGAACACACATCTACCTTCTTCTTGATGGGATACACCCAACACCTCTTGGAGTCATCGCCTATAAATGACACAAAGTGCCCAGCTTCTCCTAAGGATGTAACCGATGCTTTCCGTCCATCAGAATAAACCAATTCTAGAATAACTTCATTTCTAGAATTTGATGTGTTGAACAATAATCTGTGTTGCCCACTTGCCACGCGATGCCCACACAAAGGTAACCATACCTTAATGAGCCCTGAGAGTAGATTTTGCTCAACAAGAACTTCAACTTCTTACTCCAACATGTGCCCAAGTTTCTGATGCCACATCTTTTGAAACCTTTCACTTGGACTATTTGAGACAACAAATGCCTCTTCTTTTTGCAAAGTCTCTCCCACCAGCATGTACAAGTTTGTGTCAACTTTTTCTCCCTTCATAAGTATCAGCGCTCCTCTCAACCACAACGTTGCAATCAAGGTCTGCAAGTTGACCTAATGAGAGCAAGTTCTTTAACAGGTCTTCTATGTGTTTCAGTTGTTGAATTGTACGAGCAGCACTATCATGGAATTTCAACTTGATAGTTCCAATACCGACAATCTTCAAGGCATGATCATAACCGTCTTCTTAGTCGATGAACCATTCATCAGCCAAACTTTTTCTGCCTTTGATAGTTGTCTTTGCTTCACAACATAAAATACCACCTATGTTAGAGGTGTTTGCTACATTTCCTTGAGGATTGAAATCTATCTTGTTTAGATTTCAAAAATCTTTCTTTAGATGTCCTTTCTTACCACAATGGTGGCACTTACATCCTTCTTACTTCTTGATTTTTCCCTTCCTTGATTTTGGCTCCCACTGAAGCCACGTTCCGTTGAACTGCCTCTTGTCACCACCAAAACCTTATTTGTCAAGTTGATGACAAGTTGATCATACGAATCAGGAAGACTTTGAAGTAGAATTTCAGACATCTGGAGAGAATACAATTTCCTCTTAAGGAAAAAAAAAACCTGTTGTGAAGTGACTTGCCTCGCACAATTTTGTGAGATGATCCCAAATCTCCCTCGCAAGTTTCTTTTCCTCCATGCTTCACAACACTCTATCTGCTAGTGCTAGATGAGATTTGCAATAGCATTCCCGTCTATCGCTTTCCACTTATCATCTGTGATGACCACCATCTTCGAGTGATGATTGCATGACAATAATCTTTTCTCAAGATAGCCTTCATCTTCATCTTCCACAACGAGAAAGTTGTCCCGTTGAACTTCTCAATCTCGAACCTTGCTGCCATTGCTTCTACCACGAACCGTAAACAATCCACGTGCCTTTCAATAACGGTGAAAATATCTAACTTATTTTCTGATGTGGAGGATCCACTTCTAGTGGCAACCACAGAGCATACGATAAGTAGATATTTACACCAAGAACACGGCTCGATACCACTTGTTATGATTGTTTGCATCGAATGAAGCAGGTCGCAGCTACAATAGATTGAGAATAACAATAATAACGAAGAGGAAGAAGAGAAAGAACGACACAGTGATTTTACGTGGAAAACCCCTAAACAAATTAGGGTAAAAACCACGGGCAAGGATAGAAGAACTTCATTATAAAAATAGGAGTTACAAACTTTCTCTCTTACAAAGTAGCAACAAACTCTCTTATAAGGAGAAACTATCTCTATTTTTATCTCACACCCTCACTCACTTAGATATGGGATGTCATGGGAGATTTTGGGATGGTTTGCCAACTAATGGCATCACCTATTTATACTACTCATAAACTTGGCCTCCAAGTATGATCCAATGGTCCACATTTTTCCTTGGTGGTCAAGTAAATCATGTGGCCATGATTTTTCCACAACTTCACTTTGGATAAGTATGAGTAGATATTTCTTGAAAACATATCTAGATCTTTCTTCAACAATTTTAGACAAAGTGTGTTCTAGATTTCTCTTCATCATTCTTAGACCAATGATGTTCTAGAATTCTCTTCACCAATCTTAGTCAAATAGTATTCTAGAATTCTCTCCACAATTCTTAGACAAATGGTGTTCTAGAATTCTCTCCACCAATCTAGAACATATGTGAATTATCTAGAACCTTCCTTAGCCATCTAAGATAAAGTTGAATGGTCTAGCATATTCCAATATTATTCAACATTCTCCCACTTGGAGATTTGATTGAAGATCAATCAATCTCCACACCAATATTTCTTCCTTACCATTTCCATGTTACTTATGTTCCTTGCTAGGCCATTCGAGGATCGACACCAATTGAACTTGTCCTCGACAATAAAGTCCGATCCTCCACAACACAATGTAACATATATCGATCCTTTAGTGTATCTAAGGATCCTTGCAACAACATTTTCAATGCTCTCCACGGCATTCGCCATATACCGACTAACTACTCCCCCTTTGCATGTGCAATGTCTTGTTTGGTACAACTTATGGCGAACATTAAACTTCCCATCGCTGATGCATACGGTACTCGAGACATCTCCATCCTCTCCGCTTCACCGCTAGGGCACATACTAGAGGATAATTTGAAATTAATGAAAGAGGGGTAGAAATTGGCTTCTGAGTCTTCCATGTTGAAGCGTCGTAAGACTTTCCTTAAATAGTTTCTCCGAGATAGCCAAATCTTTCTATTATTTCTGTCTCGGTGAATTTGCATCCCAGAATCTTGTTTTTGGCCCCAAGTCCTTCATTTCAAACTCCTAGCCAATCTGAGCCTTCAATTCTTTAATACGATCTTTGTTGTTGGGGCTCTGCTACCAACATGTCGTCAACATACAACAAACAAGATAACGAAATCTTTCCACCAAACCTCTTGAAATATGCACAAGGGTTTGCACCAAGTCTGTTGTATACAAGGCTCACGATGAAGGAAAATCTCTTGTAACATCTCGGCGCCTATATGAGACCGTACATAGATTCGTTCAACCTGCAAACCAAGTTCCTTTTCTTTTATCCTTCTGGTTGGAGCATACACAGTTCTTCTTCAAGAACCCTGCTGATGATAACCTTGTGGGTAGTGGGATCCCACAGGTGTACCCCTTCACACCATCAGCATACCCTAAGAACACACATCTTCTGGATTTTGTATCCAGTTTTGTAGCTTCTTGGGTATTGTACATCGCGTACGATAATCGAACGTCCGAATATATGGAGGTTTGAATAATCAACAGGCTTTCTAGTCCACATCTGCACTGATTTCTTCAACCTAATTGCAGTTGATAGAGCACGATTCACTACACTACAGGCGGTATTTGCTGCTTCTGCCTAGAATGATTTTTCTAAGCTTGCAAATATTATGATGAATATTTGGCTGCCTTCTTCTTCATCATCATGATTTATGAGCACCACAAAAATAAGTGATTTTGTGTTTTTATATGTGAAGAGTGATGAAATGAAATAATGATGATAATTTTGACTGTGGTGACAATTTGTCTAAACTTAGCTAAGCCAACCCACATGGTCCCTCAATCCCACATGGTCCCTCAATCCCCACATAGCAACTTCCAACTCAAACTCAACTTTATCATTATCACTAAGTTTTTATCATTTCATTTAAAAAAAATAAAAATAAATCATAATCTAAATTTATAAAGAGAAAACATTCTCTAGCTAATTCCATTTGCATGCATATATCCACTCACTTTCATTATTTAAATTATAGTTTTGAAGAAAATTAAAGAGATCTGTATTGGATTTATTTGGGGGGGGGGGGGATTTTGAAAGTTATGTTCCATCTACCAATCCAATCAATGCTCAAAACTTAAAATCCTCTCCCCCCACTTTAAAAAGGAATTTGATGTGTTGTTATTTGATTTTGGGTTAAATTTTAAATTTAGTGACGGAAGTAATTTCGAAAGGTTTGAGTTCGACTAGAAGACTGAGAACAATACCACTTATTTGAATTTGAGTAATGAAGTAATATCAGAGCTGATTGACTGGTTTATTCTTTCACTAAAGTGACTTCCTCCAGTCCATGACTGAAACTCTGGTCATGCGGATCAGAAATAATGAATGAGCTATACCCCTTTGTTTGTGCGAATGAGTAGGTTTATCCATGTCATTTACACACTTTACGTTTTTATGGGAGGGGGGAAGTCATAAGTGCCTATACCGTAAAATCGATTTTCGACTAGACAATTCTTTCACTCTTCGGTCGGAAGTGATAGAACAATCGCTGGATTGCATCAATCCCTTTCTGCGAAAGATTGATCGTTCGATTCACCAGGTTCTACTACAGTAGGGCCCAATCATACACTCGACAGCTCAAAAGGTACATGGACTTTTAGAAACTAGTTAAACCTTTCTATTTTGAATTAAAAGTAATATATATATATATATATATATATATATATATATATATATATATATATATATATATAATCATTAATCTATTGGGTAAGTTTTGTCGTATAAAATTTTAAACTTTTGACTGGATATCTAGTATTGTTGAGAGTGGAAAAATATTACTCGAATGGAAAACTTATTATTAAATACATATTTGTCCAAACTAACATAATTTAGTGATGTCAACAAAAATAAAAGTTTTTTACAAAAAAAAAACAAAAATAAAAGTTCAGCAATATTCATGTAATGCAAAAAAGTTGTAGGTTCGAATCTACTTACCATAAATTATTATAAAACTAAAAAAAAAAGTATAACTTAATGATAATTGATATATAGCCTCAATAAAAATAAGGTTGTATATTCTAATCTTCCCCATATTATTATTATATTAAAGGAGATAAATTTAGAGATTCAAAAGTTTAAGATACAACACAATATTTTAATTTCAAGAATAGACTCGATATAATTTTTTAAAAGAAAATATTATTCTTTATATATTTTTAAATACAAACTTATTATTTATTTTAAAAGTACATACATGTTACTAATATTATTAATATAACTATAATCCAAGTATAGCAATAGTTATGACATCAACAATATTATTTTCTTACTTTTACATCAATAATAAGTTGAAAGTCTTTTTTTCATTTGTGAATGTTTGAGTTTAGCTTATATATTTCGATTATTTTCATCGACATACATTTTAAAATAGGCAGCCTCTAATTATATCAACTTACAACTTTTAAATTTTTTTAAGACATTTTTTTCACTAGGCACATGGTGATATTCTCATGTATTATTAGAAATAATTTTAGAAAGAAGAAATAATTACTACTTTAAGATTTCAATGTGTACCTCCTTTTTCTCCAAATTTTCATCTTTCTCATTTTCTTTCTGCAATTTTCTTCTTTCTTTACATCGTCATTCTAATGATTCTCTCTTATTCCTTGATTGTGTTTTGAATCCAAAATGAATGTTCAGACCTTCCTTTCCTAATTTCTTTCAAAAACTGGATTGGGTTATTGATTTATTTTTATTGATTTTATTATTATTATTATTATATATTAAAAGGTTAGACTGAGTAGACCATACGACAGCAAATATTTAAAATTCAAAATTCAAATTGGAGAAAAATCCTAACCTTGTAAATATTAAATTATATTCTATTATTTAATTTGGTTAATAATTTTATTTGTTTAATTGTACTTATGTTTTCATCAATTTATCGTGCAAATTAAAAAAAAAATTAAACTTATTTTTTAGTTAATAAGTCTGCCTTAATTTTACAAAACATAGGTAAAAGAAAAAAAAAATAACAAAACACGTAGGAAAGTAGTATATAAATAAACATATAATTTGTTGAAAATTATTGGATGGATATAAAAAGAAAACTTAACTCTTGTCAAAAAAAACTTATCCTATGTCAAATACTGATTAATTATTATTATTTTGACAAAGAGTGATTAATTAATTAATTAATTTGTGTCCATAGATTTTTTTTTAATCTCTATCACACATATATATACTAGAACTTTGGAACGTTCCTTGCACGGGAGATTTTTTCTGGCTTTTATTTTTATTTATTAAAATACTTATAAATAATATATATATATATATATATGTTAATTTTAAATGAGTAAGTAAAATATTTATTATCTACTATATTTAAAAATTTCATACGACAGTAGTTCAAGATAAAAAAGAAATAACAAAAAATATACATATCATAATTTTTAAAGAAAATTATGAAATAAATTAAACTTCTTTAAGAAATAAGTTTTCATCATGCTAAAATATTACTTTGTACACAATATTTTTTTTTATTCATTTATTATTTTAGTTTAATCTACGAACATCGAAGCCATCTTTTCAAACAAAAAAAACCTCGAAACCATCATCTCTAAAATCTTAAAAATCATATTTGTGCTTTCTTATTTCATATTATATTTTATAAATAAAAAAAAATAAAGAAAATATTGAAAAAAAAAAGATTAAAAAAACTCATAAAATCTATTATCTACCTCTTCTACGAATTTTGATGAAATATAAGTTTTTTAAATATTAATTTAAAACATAATATTATATTAAATCTATTGTTCTCTATGATAATAATAATAGTGTATAGATTTATATTTAAATTAAAAAATATATAATTAGTAAAATTGATAAAATTTAAGTAGCTTCATATGTCAAAATATGAGTAGTACTTCAATGACATCACGTATCACAGAATAAGCAACAAATTATATGTTAAGTCATATTTATTATTATAAAAAATTACCTTTCATTAATGAAAGAATGTGATAAACACTTCTTCAAAATTGTAAATACTCCATAAATTTAAAAGAAAATTATAAATTAAAGTTGAAGCATGTAACAACCCAGTTTCCTATTCCAGCTTTTGAGGTGCATTCGGGTCAAGATTCGGTTGTTTGGTTGGGTCTTAGAGCGGTTTTGACCCTTGGGGGTATTTTGGTCTTTTGGCTCCCCGGGCAGGATTTGTGGTTTTCAGGGCTTCGAGGAAGCTCCTGCCTTTGTCGAGGCTTGTTTGTTGTTGGCTGCGAGTCCCGTGGTGTTTGGGCTAGTCGGTTGGATGCTCGGTTGTGGTTTGGGCTTTGGCTAAGTGATGTTTGGTTTTGTGCTTCCTTTGGGATTTGAGCCCGGGCCCTTAGTGTTGTTTTGGGAGTTGGATTTAAGTGAGTTTTATTTATTGGAAAAGATTGCTTCGGTCGGATCTCGAAGGAGGAAGCCGGGAAATGAGATTTTTAAGGTTTTAAAAGTGGATAAGGATGGATTTTGGATAAAATCCCATTTATTCCTTTTTTTTCCTTTTATTTTCTAAATTCCCATTTTTCTTTTATTTTTTTTCCCAAATCCATTTTCTCTCTCTCTCTCTCTCCCCGAGCCCCCACCTAGCCGACCCAGCCCCTTGGCTCGCCCATGACCCACAGCCACATGCTCGCCGAGCTAGCCCACAAACTTCGCCTCACAATGATGCGGCCTCGCCAGCCCGAGCCGGCTCGCCAGTCGCGCCATCGCCACCCGAAGCCGCCCACCTCGCCCAGCCCGAACGTCGCGTCGCCCTCCCCTTGCTCGTGTCGCCGGCGTCGCCCGCCGCCAGCGCGCCGCGCCATCGCCGCCTGGTCCGTGTCGCCCGGTGCGCCAAGATCTTGCCGCAGCGCGCCGCGATGCGCTGCGCGGCCGCGTCGCCGCGATGTCGGCAGATCGCGCGTCCTGTAGTTCGACGCGTCGTGTCGCTCGCGCCCACACGCCGTCCCCTGTGCCGAGCCTCGCCGCGCGCCGTCGCCCAGCCGAGCAAGCGTCCGCGCCCGCGTGCCCCTGTGCCGCCGTCGGCGCTGTGTCTGACCAGCCCACCAAGGCGCTCAGCGCGCCATCCAGCCCTTTCCAGCTTTTGCCTCGCCGCGTGCAAATGGCTCGTTCAGCGTGTCGGTAGCGCCTCGTGAGTTACTCCCGAGCCGAGCCCTGTTTATTTTATTGTATTTAGGGCTATTTTAAGATTATTGATGTGTTTTTTTGGCTCGCTATAGGTTGCTCGGGTTCGATCGCAGTTAGGTTTGTTGTGTGTTGTTGCCTTCCGACCAGGTAAGGATTTCTTACCGGAGTTGTGTGGGCCCTGCGATATTTTTCATGATATGCCCTGCTTGTTTGCTGACTGTTATGAGCATGTTAGAGATAGAGCTGTTTGATTGAATTCTTGCTAGCATGTTTGGCTGATTTTACATGTTAGTGCCATGCTAGGTTTGTTCTGCCAACATGCTTATGATTCCTGCTTAAGCTCGTAGTATCATGCTAGGTAAATGTGATTGATGTCGGTCATTGTTTGCTAGCCAGGAATCATTGCTTTTTGCTCTGTACTCTTAGATAGAGTTGTAGGGTTTGTCATCATCCAGAGGCTGAGCGGACATAACGTACTTTGTCCCCACTGATCGGGAGTAAAGTGTGCGCAGCATAACGTATCTTGCTTCCCCCCCCCCCCGACCCGCCGGTTTTGGAATTAGCTACCCACTTCGGCATAGCCTAGTTTGTAGCCTGCTAGAGCGGAACCCTGCCATCGGTGTAAGCCTGCCCTGGCCGGTTCTTAGCTTCAGGTCGGTGGATCATGCTGCACAGATGAGCAACGAGGGCCTCGCGCTACTGTGATCAGTGACACCGCTTCCGAGTCATAGGCATGTGCACCTGGCCCGCGTAGTTTGCCCTTAGGCGCCCGCATTTACGCCGGTTGCAGAGAGCATGCGGTGTGAGCGCACACACGTTAGTTGTCGGTTTGGAGAGCTCCCCCGGGCTAATGTCGTGAGTACACCATTCTTTCCGTTAGAGCCTGACTTCGGGTACTCTCCCGTAAGTCCAGATTAGTGCAAGGGCAAGGAGGCCCTTGAGGACATTCTAGGGATCAGTGTATTCCCCCCGAGTGACAGATACCTCGGTGATGTCCAGGATTGGTCAGTGTATCCAATCCCTAGGCCGGAAGTAGGAGACTTCCGATGACTCCAGATCTTTCTTTGTAAGCTCGTTGAGCTATGATCTGTGTTGGTAGCTGTTTGCTTGCATGCTTTGGTACTAGATGACTGATTATATCGTATTGTACCCCGATTGGGGATTTTTACTGAGTAATTCGTTACTCACCCTTATTTTTGTGGTTTTTCCACAGGTAACCATGGTGCGAGACAGGATGGCTGGAGGAGGAGCTGTGATCATGGAAACCCGTTGTTCAACTCTGAGTCTTATTTATGTTTATGATGTAAATGTTCTCTGAATGCATGTAGTTGGGCACGGAGCCCTAGGGTGTTTTCTGAATGTATTTCCGGATTCTAGCATTGTTGTAAAGTTTGTATGTTTTAAATAAATCTCTTATCAGAGTAAGTTTTGTAAATGTATTTGTCTTGGAACAGGTGCTTGGAAACAGGGACAAGTTCCAGGAAATGATGTTGATTTTAAATGGATGTTTTATGTTTTAGTTTTTACTTAGAATCCGAACACCATCTTGCAAAATTTTCTGTAGATTTGTATGCATGCATTGAGGTAACGGCTTATTTTAGAATCCTTTCGGGTCGGGTCGTTACAAAGCATAAAATAAATTGAATTACACAAAGAAAACATAATAAAAATAAAAATAAATGAAGAAGAAGAAAATGTTATGTACAACGAATTAAATACAGATTGAAAAAATTGTTCTTTACCTTCGACGACAACCGCTCTCACGAACACAACTCAGTGCACCAATGCTAAGACTCCCAATCCGAACAAAATCTGTATATTTGTGCAACATCAAAAGAATTATTAGTAATTTGAATTTTAAAGAACAATAAATTTGTGGTATTTATAGAAAAAGTTGGAACCCAAAATCTTCTTCAAATTTGAAAAAAAAAACTCAATATCTTCATTTGATTTTAAACTAATTTAGTTTGAAGATACTAAATTTTAATAATTAATAATAATAATAAGTCACATTTTAAATAATAAAGATAAAGAATATTACGCAGATTCTCTTATCTTCTAACTTAATTTATGAGATTTATTAAAAATATATTATCTTCTAGATTATGAAAATTTAAATATCTAAATAATCTAAATAATATTATAAATATATTTGCATTTTTTTTATATTTGAATAGAAGATTATGACATGTTTGTAATTTAGGGTGTGGCTTGAAGGTAAAGTCGTCCAAAAATAATTTTCCTCCTAAACCACACTTTAAATAATATGATATTATATATGAAGTATGATATGTGATATATATATATTAACACGGAGGAAATATTTCTTTAAAAAAAACACGGAGGAAATAGAACAAGTTAAACCGCGTGTTTGTTTTAAATCTTTTTTTTTACACTTCCTTTTTGTAAACTCGCCTATTTTAGAAAGAAAAAAAAATCATTTAAATAAATTGCAAAAGGAGAAAAAGAAAGAAGAATCAATATTTTAGAAAATGACAAGTCCTAATAGAATAGAAGCTCATCATAAGATCCTGAGATGCGAGGACAAAAGCATAAAGAAGTGATTTATTTATAAATTTTTCTTTCTAAATGATAAAAATCATTCATAGAAATCACAAGACAAACTTCTATGATCGATCATAAATGGGATCCACAAGGGGAGTTTTATTGATTTCCTTAGAATAAATAAATAAATACATATAATATATATATATATATATAATTATAAAGTTTACTCTCAAACATGTCATGATTTTAATTTTTAATTTAAATAAGGGGGTTGAACTTGCAATTACTTTATTTTCTGAACAAAGAAAAACAAAATGATGATTAATTGGACCCTCAACTTGTATAAACAAAACTTCACTTAATGTTATCACTTTATTTATTTAATTATCGTGCATGAGCACTTTTTCTAGCATGTGGGTATAGTACGTATGACTTGAAAATATTTTAGTTTTGCTTAAATTCAAATAAGCTCAACTTCAACTATACCTTTATATATATATATATACAAATAATTATCAAATAAGCCCTTGGAGTATTGTTCACACCCTATAAACACACATGTAACATTAAACCACCATCAATTTTTAATCAATTCATACGTACTATCATATAGTGATTTAGTGATCGTGATAGGTTCAAAATCTATGTTAACTACCTATTTAAGAATTAATTTTCTTAACATTTAGGGTCAAGTAGTATGTACAATTTATTTAGTTTCATTACTTTACTATAATTCTTTTGTAGTTGAAGGATGGTAGATAATGACTAATTTTGTAATGGATTATAGGCTCAAATCATCCCTCTCATCTATATTATATTGTTAAAAAAAGGTTAAATTACAATTCTAAGCTCCTTAAATATTTTTTAAAATGTAATAATTCTTTAATTCTTATTTTTTAAATCTTTAGATTTTTTATTTAACCAATCTTTGATTTTAAGAATGATTTTTTTTTTGGATAAAATATTTTTAAAATGATTTAATAGATCTTTTGAACCTTTTTAATTTTGTGTCACCTACTAATTATAAAATTGAAGCCAATAAAAATAATACTTGAATGACATAGATGTAAATTCAATAACCATAAAGTTATGAATTGAATCCTCTTGTTCCTAATTGTTGTATATATATCTATACATATAATGAAGCTTTTACGTTTGAATTTAAAGTTAGTCTAAAAAAAAAGGTTTAATTATCAACTCATGTACACTTCCCACCCAAGCAATACTATTGGAATAATAATATTAATAAATAACAATATCAAATTTGGAAAAACTAATGTGAATTGGGATAAAATTAAATTAAACTAGGTGTTATTACGCAAAGTGAACAAAAAACTTTTAATTAATTAGTGTACTTTTTTTATGTACCTCTCAGCATCAAAGAGGGTGGTCCACATCAAGAAAATTCAAACTAGAAATCCACATTTCATTGTGCCACTCAATTCAATTACCCACTGCCCATAAGATTGGTACAATTTCTCTTTCTTTTATTTTCTTTTTTATATAATATAAAAAAAATTCTTTTTTTCTCTTCATTCTTCACCTTCATCATCTCATCAATTTTCATGATTGCACTTCTTATGCAATTTACAATAATTTCTCCTATGAATTTCTTTTCCAACCATAATGAATGTATCAACAATTACAAGTCCGTGAACTTTTTTTTTTCATTTTTTAAAAATTAAAAAAAAAGTATTAACTATGAAATTATCGAAATACCCCATGGTCGTCCTTTTGTATGTTTTAGGTAACTTTTAATTGATATTGTTTATAAAGTTCAACGCAACCGACTTGCTAAATATGGGTGTTTTTCAAAAAGGTTGTGATCACATGAAAGTTACTTTAAATTATATGAAACGCTTCCAAACTATTTAATTCACTTTTCTTTTATATAAATTTTTAGAGTTAAACTAAGAATATTCGAATTCATGACTTTTTATGAAAATATAAAAATGAAATGAAGCTAAACTCTTGTTTTTATTGACTTTGGAATAGTTAGAAATTAAGGTATGTATTTTTATTTTATTTTTTTTGGAGTATATATTAGAAAAGGGGGACAAATACCGATTCTTGGACTCGAACCTGTGACGCTGGTGTTGAATTGGTTTACAACCAAACACTGAAATTATTGTGCCATTCACTCATCCATGTTTTTCTAAAAAAGTAGAAAATATTGTAAAATAGTTAGAGTAACCTCTTGTATTTACTGTATAAAAATAAAAAATAAAAATAAAAAACCTCTTGTATTTCAATAATATTATGTTTTAAATAGTAACTGGAAATTGGTTCAAATCTCAAATATGGTTGAATTAAAAAAATATATTTAATCTTTTTGTCGCTTTACTGTTTTTCTTTAATTATTTAGGTATTGTGCGTTAATTATCTTACGTTTTTTAAAAAATAACTTTATAAACATTACTTCACTAATAAATATCATACGTTGATAAAGACTTTAAGATCGAATTCATGCCATGGATTTAAATTGAAATACAACTAATAAAATAAATCAATATGTCATCCATTTATAGGCCATAACGTAAAGAGTTATTTCTTCAAGGAAGATTTTTTTGTATTAATAAAAGGAAGATAATTTAATTGTGATCATTATATATATCTAAAGGCTTTTTTTTTTCTTTCCAAATCGTAATAATGTGCATCCCAAACCTATATGCCATAGCACAAAGAGTTATTCAACTTCTAAAATTTGAAAATAATGATTCCACCTTAGAATATGATTATAAAGAGGAAAAATGAAAGAATGTTTTAAAAATAAAAACACAAAAGGTTCATTAATTCAATTGATTTTGTTTTTGTAGACATCTTTTCTTTCTTTCTTTTTTTATTTTGGAGATTTTGTTTTTGTAGACATCAAATTGAGTTTATTTCTAATATTTTTTAATAAAATTTTAAAGCATAATTACTCTTTAAAAAACCTTATCATATATGTGTATATTAAAACTATATATAAATGGTTTCTTTTAAGGGTGTATATGAGTTGAGTTGGGTTGGAATGAGAAAAGTTTTCAATCCAATTCAAATTTTGGGATTGTTCACTTTTCCAACTCAACACAATTAAAAAGGCAATCTAATACAACTCTTATATTTTCGGGTAGGGTTAGGTTATCGAGTTAATTAATACATTACAAATATAAATAAAATTTATTAAATTAGTCATATACTATACCTAAACAAAAATAATCTACAATCATTCATTTTAAAATGAATATAAATATTAAATCCGTAAAATATCCAATCAAAAGTTATTCATTATTACCCTACAATCATGGTTGATATAAAAGATCTCAACTATAAAAGAATAAAATAAATAGATTTTTTTTTTTGAAATTATCGAGGTACTCATAATCTCTTGATTATTATATTTACATTAATAATGTTGAACAATTGTTGTTGGCAAAACAAATAAAACACCAAAAATAAATGATATAATTTGACTATATATTTTTATTGTGATATATAAATTATAAGGACTTAAAAAAAATATTAGAAAAAAAGTCTAACAATAATAATTAAATAAAACAAATATACGTATATAATTATATTATAAGTTAAAAATATTTTTAAACTAAATAATCTATTCGGGTTGATCACGTTAGTCGGGCTAATTTTAGGTCAATCCTGGATCCGACCCAATTTATGAAAATTTCATGACTTTAAACTTAATCCAACCCAAAAATGTATTTAACTCAACTCAATTCATCAAATTAGGTTGGTTCGTGGCCGGCCAAACAAAAGTCAGGAATAAAAACCTCTTGAGGAAGGAAAGAGAGGCGAGGTCCATATTGGAGATGATCCTGACAACAATCTACGTGAAGAACTTGTCGATAGCTACATCGCGAGTCTCTTCCCTTCACAAGCACAACACAAGTACAAAATCAACTTGTTCATTTATGTTACCTAAAGTTACGGATTGTCGGGTTATTTGAACCCTCCTACTTTTTTTAATCATAAAAGCATTTGGTGTTATTTTGATAATAACGGTATATAAGGGCCATCAATGATACTCAAAAAAAAAAAAAAAAAAAAAAAGGCCATCAATGCAAAACTTCGTTTCTAAAATAAAAAAATAGTTTCTAAAAAAAATAATGCAAAATTCCCAATTTAATGTTCTTTCCTCAAAGGGCTAAGTTGTCGCATGTTTTATTGTTTTGTTGCAAATTAGTTCAATATCAGCTTCAACCAATTTAATAGCAACATTACAGGTTCGATCTCAAAAATCGGTATTTGTCTTCCTCATCCATCGTGTACTAAAAAAAGGGCTGGGCCATCGTACACTGAATCCACTATAGCGGATCCAAAAGTCCTAAACTAAGTTCCAATATTTTTGACATAACAATCAAAACCATTTTCTTTCAAAGCATTTTATTATTTTTCAAAACAAACTTCTCTGAAACAACGGAGGAAAAAAAAAGAAAAAAGAGTGGACCAATTTGAAATAAGTAGAAGTGACGTTTAATTAAATATCATAAAACATGATAAAATACATACAAGTAGAAAAAAATTGTCGGCAAGAAATAAAGATTTCTTAGTGCAATTATTATTTAAAACAAAATTTCTTAGATGATAAAATTCTGAAGACAGTGGAAGGCCATAATAATTTCAAGAACCACTTTTGGTGAGTGAAGTCAACATCTCTGACAATGAGGAAACAAATTCATGAGATGAGTTGCCAACTTCCAGTGCTGTTTGGGTATTATGCTTGGCCAAATGATTTTCAATGAAGCAATCATTTAATTAGTTCTTGGATCTTTGGCTCCAATCCATCAAAATTTGAAAAATTTGACAAAGGGAAACAAAGGTATATTTATAGCTTCTGTATCACATTTCAATTCTTAAGACTTAACAGTTTTGCTCAAAGTTACATTTCAAGATTCGATTTCAAGTGAGGAAGCTAGCAATTCGGATCTGTTTATCGACAACTGATCTAACTCTTGAAATATGACATTTTTAATCCTTTTTTTAGTCTTCTCGACTATTATCCAATAGAGCCTTGTTGAAACATCGAGTTGCCTAAATTATCGTCTGATGCTATGCGTAGTTGATACTTGCTTACGCAAGATTGATTGTAAAAATATCACACTTCAACCATCGTAAGAACAAGACTTAAAAAGGAATGGTTAAATCATTATGACTAAACAAAGTCCTGCTAACGATATGGAATATACTCCCAATAGGTTCCAAGAAATGAAATGCAAAAATGAATTGTATTTGAAACTCTCACGAGTTCCTCGTGGTAAAGTGGACAGGGCAATTATATGATCCGCTGCTCAAGATATTAAAGTCTAACAAACCTTAAATAATCAAATGTTGTAAGATCAAGTTGCTCTCGAACATGTTCCTAGTTTCATATTCGTCGATGTCATATATAATACACATGCATTAATACTCATTGTTAACAATATCATTTCAGAAGATAAAGGTACCACAAGCATGTTCTCTATTAGTTTGTGTATGGTTTACTTCTAATTCTCTATTTTGAGCCCTGTCAGATTATTTCATTACACATAGCAGCTTTTAACGCTAACGCTTAATGTCATTTCTTGAATGCCAAGACTTTCATCAATGTCATTTTAGCTACTGCTAATTCAAGGTTAGCCTGCAAGGGGATTGGCATGTATCGTCACCCGATTGAGCCTGATCTCCGCAAGAGGACGATCTCCGGTTCCAGTTTGAGTCTGCACCAAACAATCCATCACCTTAAGACATTTATGAAGAAGCTAAGCATTCAAACATTTTTAACAGATACTTCAAAGATATAGACCATACAATGAAAAACAAGAATTGGATAGCTATAAACTATGTGAGTCACACTTCAGGTCAGACTCCACAAGCTACCTGCAAAGCTGTGCATCATTTTTTTTCATATCCATGAGTGTAAGGCCCAACTCATGTGCACTTCGATTATTCTTATGGGACAACCGTTTGACTCTACTATAATTAGTTATCAAGAAAACTCGTAAAAAATTAATTTTACGTAAGTGGTCACTATGGGTTGAGAAACTTAAGACATAAATATATGTAGATATACGCATAAACTTAAGACATAAATATATGTATATATACACGCATAAACTTAGGCAGAGAGACCAGTGATGTAACCTTTTTATTTAGTAATTGCGAACTTTTGACCTGCTTGTACGAAACTCAACTAATTATGCAGTTAACTATACCTTGCAACAATTGTGTAAAAAAAAAACTTATGGTATATTATCCTATGTTGTTGGCTATCAAAGTCGAACCAACAACTTTGAAGACGCCACGATTGGCAACTTATACTTTAAATGCTAGTACGATCAGACTCATGGTGGTTAAAATGAAATCATTTAATTCGCATAAGCAGTGTTTAAGTGAACAATGGTTGGTTAGGGAACAATGCAGGTTATTGAGAGCATGAGAAACCTCCCCAAATAAACGTACCTTTTCCATGATATCAAGTACTTCAAACCCATGAATGACTCTACCGAACACAGTGTATAATCCATTCAGATGTGGCTGCTTTGCATAAGTTATGAAAAATTGGCTTCCATTTGTATTTGCTCCACTATTAGCCATTGATAATATACCTCTTGCATTGTGCTGTAGAACCAGAACAAAGAGAACCTTTTAGAATAAGAATCAGATTATAGCATATAAACAGCTTAGGACGGGAAGGCTTGATAAATTCCCACTTTGGACCTCAGCTTCATCAGCATGGCTTTTTTTTTTTCCTGTTATCCATGAGTGTTCTGGCCTCGACTATGCTCACGAGACATGCCGTCAAACCCTATAATACTTGGATATTACGAAAATCTATAAAAAATTAATTCCTAAATAGGTGGATACCATGAATTGAACCTATCACCTCCTAGTTCTTAAAGACCCTCTTACCTACTAGGTCACCTTATGATGGTTTCACCGGCATGGTTAGAGCTGCAGCTTTTCATTGAAAAGTTGCGTCTCCCAGTCTAATATTCAGGTTAGAGAAACTAAAGAAGCTTGAGTTTTAGCAAACTGCTACATAACACATGGCACAGGTCTCATTACATACCTTGAGCGATTCTCGTATCTCGTCGTTGAACTTTTTGCCCCATATGCTGGTTCCCCCTTTTCCCGTGCCTGTTGGATCACCGCCTTGTATCATAAAACCTTTGATATTTCGGTGAAATATGGTTCCATCATAGTAGCCACTAGCACATAGTGCCAAAAAGTTCTATAACCAATAAAACATTAGTGCTATCAGTACGAACATTGCAGATGACAACAATCCAGCAGACAGAAAATGGACATAAGCATAATTCTAGCCAATATTTTCAGGTCACTTTAACGTTAAAAGTTTTTGCATGTACAAAAGAAATATGTTATTACATGATAACAAGCTGAGCTACAAAAAAAGTCCAAAGGAAAAATCTTCCCAGGAAAATGGCAAGGAGCTTCTTGTGCTACAGAAAAACTGAAAGAAATTTGACAACTCTCCAATTCTCATGAGTGTTAATATACCTTGGCCTCGAAAATGGTACCATTCGGATGTCTACAGCTTAACGCCTCTTACATATGAAAACTATCCACATCCGTAATTTCGCTACTTCTCTAGCTTCCAAGCCAATCCAACAAGCATGAAAAACCAATGCATAATCTAAGACCAATTGGAATCAACTACATCTCCAGGTAATTACCAATACATACCATACCAAAATTGCTTAAGTTAAGTGAACTTTGGTAGCTACCATTTCTTTGAAAGTTTGTAAAAACGAAGGAAAACCTCGCAAAACTTTTATTACTGACACGTGTCGACAAGTCACTTGAGTGCTTGTTTAATATCAATAAAACCATTTGACAGAAACTATTTCCAACTACAACCATCATGGTGTGGCCTAGTGGTCAAGAAGGGCCTAGAGGAACTAAGAGGTGATGGGTTCAATCCATGGTGGTCACCTACCTAAGAAGTAGGAATTAATTTCCTACGGGTTTCCTTGACATCCAAATGTTAAAGGGTCATGAGGTATGTCCCGTGACATTTAGTTGAGGTGTGCACAAGCTAGCCTGGACAGCTACGGATATTAAAAAAACTAAATAAAAAATTTTACAATTACCATGAGTATTTAATAATTGTATCACCTTTCCCATGTTGTAGATCACACATCCGAAAATGAAAAGAAATTTCACAATTGATAAGGTATATGGATTATCCATCTTTTTTATATCTAGGAGTGTATAGGTCAACTTACTCGCACCTCGATTATTCTCACGGGACATAACACCTAACCCTACAACATTTGGATATCAAGGAAACTCATAAAAATTTAATTTCTAGATAGTTGGTCAGTGGATTGAACTCACGGCCACTTAATTCCCCAAGGTCCCTCTTGAGTCTTGACCACTAGGCAATTCATGATGGCTTGGATTATCCATCCCATTGTCAATTAGTCATTAGATGGAACTTCATATTTATGTTATATGGTAACATAACCCATATATCCAACATGTAGAATAGTGACCCGTTGATAATGAGAGAAGTAGCTCGCCTGTTGTGAGGCCACCGCTTTCAACTAGGATTCCCAACAATTCTCTAGAGAAAACCAACAAGCTATAAACCTATGGTAATTAGCAAAAACTGCGCGTTCAAGGTTTTGTAAAAATTCCAATCAAATGAAAATGCAGTGGTGCAAAAACTAATAAACCCCGCTGATAACAACCCAATTCACAGAAAATTGCAGCCTAACTCTTCATTTTACCTAGATGATTTAAGCTCATTAGGCGACTAAACCACCATGAAGATCTAAAGAAGTCCGATCATCATTACGAATACAAATGAAAACGAAATCAAATTATCTACCACAAATCAGTAGGCAATAACTTGTTGCATAAACTAGAATGGTTTCCGAAACATGAGGCAAAATCAATAACAGAAGAGAGGAGCGAAGAACTTGCCTCGGCAGATTTGGGGACTTCGTCGCAAGAAATCTCGCACTTGATGTCGCCGAGATTTGTGTGCAAAGTAACAGACTGTGAACACAAATGGAAAGAGGAAATTCAGCGGCAAAATAATGAGATTCCTCCATGGATGGGTAACTGTTGAAAGAAAACGAAGGCAAGGTGTTCGATAAAATAACAAAGAGAAAACACCCACCATTTTCAGAGCTGCTCTGCGAACTTGCGGCTCGGCTTCCCAACCCAAATATATTTATATTAAACAACACAGATCGTAATGTAATTTCCGGCAAATGTTGCTCGAATTTTGTTTTCGAAGTATTTTTTTTAGAATATGTTAAAAGTTGATTTTTTTTTTTTTTAAACAAAGGTTGAATTTATTATTTTCTTTAAAAAAAATTGGGGAGGAAACCACAAACCCTACTTAAAAGGATATTGTTGATTTTTGGAATCAAATCTATAATTATGACGTTGAACTGGATTATTACTAAATAATGAAATTAGCCCAACATCAATCCTTTCATAATTAAAAAGTTGAAATTACACGGGAAGATAAGCCTTCCATTTTTTTTTTAAAGATAAGCACAACAATTATCGCATTTATACAACATTATTAAGAAAGTAGCAAATTTTGGTGTCTTTTTTCTTTTTTTAAGTACAAATTGGAAAGAATGGGACCAACAAACTTTAAGGGCACAATTGATCTTAAATAATACGAGAGGGCTCGAACTCGTGACCCTCCCCTACTCAAACGAGGGTACACTATTAGCCAATCATGTGACATACATTACTAAGCATTCTATCATCTTTGCTCTGTTTATCTCTTTTACGAATCGTTTGTTTTTTTATTATCATTTATAAAGTATGTTTTTTCTTTTGAGATCATTTTACGAAGTATGCTTGAAAAAAAGGTGAAAACATATTTCTTTATTTTTGTTTATTAAAGGTCTTATATATAGATAAATGCAAGAAGAAAAAAAGAAAAAAAAATCACTACACTATTGGCATGTGGCATAAATATCCACCTCACAGGGTACAAGGATTGCTGCATATTTATTTTTAAACCTTTCTAATAAATGTTGTCATTATCATAAAAGAATTTTTTTAAAAAAAAAGTAAGGTAAATACTTATATTACATGACAACAAATAAATTGACGCTCGATGGATTTAATCTTTTCCTTCATTTGTTATTGATACAAAGTTGACCAAGTGACCTAACGATTAGTAAGGACTTGAGAAACAAAAAGATTTGTTCAATTTATAATAATCAACTTATTCAAGAATTCATTTTTTAGTACCTTTTTAACAGCTATAAATTGTAAAATTAGACGATATATCACATGAAAATAGTCCAATTGAGGCACTCACCAGACATCCACCACTTTTTAACTTACAATACTTTTTGTTCATAGTGAATAAGCAAACAAAATTCCACGTCATTATTATATTTCAGCAGCTTTCTTACTTCTGTTCAACCAATGCCAAAGAGGGTACATAGTTACAAAAAGTACTTGAAAAAAAAAAAATTATGTTCTGTGTTAATGGTACATAAATCTACAATGAAGCTTTAATCTTATCATCAACAAGAAGACAAGTACAAGAATCGAAAAAATAAAGAGCAGATAAAAGCTTAAAATAATCTGATATTATTCTGTAGGAATCTGAGATGAAGAGGAAAATAATATAATTTGAAGTAAAAGCCTAAAGGAACATCAACCTCGTAATCCATGTTAGTTTTCTTCGAGGACTTCCCTGTGTACGTGCATGCATGTTGAGCTGCAATATTTGTAGTTGTACCGGTGGAAAGGAACTTTACCAGCCAGCGATGAACCGCAACAGGAACAGTTGGCGTCCCCTGTTAACCCGGTTTTCGTCTGCAAGCTGTTCGGAGTAATCGACGAAGAACCATTTGTGGCTGCAGCTGCAGCCATGGCTGCGATTCTCTTCTCAGCGGCTGCTGCTCTCTTTTCCCGTTCAGAGGCCTGCACCATCTGTATTTCCTCCCAATGGAGAAAGGGAATTATTTTCTTTTTATAAGAAACGAAAACGTTTTACCGGTGAAAATGTTTCGATGTCTATCGAGAGAAAGGAAATGAGGAAAGATGCTAAATACAATAGTCAAACAAGAAGGAAAGTAATTGATGCGAAGAATATTGAAAGACCATGGTTCGTGGCCTAAGTATGTAATGGAACTTCGAATGAAGCATGGATGTACAAAGAGGAGTGAACAATTAAATAGAAAAGATTCAGTCTGTTTGCTGCTCAAAAACAGAAGTATGTTTTTCCTTTTGAATATTTAACTTGGAAATCATTTGATACCTGACAGAGTTTATGCAAAAAGGATACTTTGGAAGAGTTTTTTTCTTAAAAACAATTTCATTGAAAATATGGAATATAGAATATGGAGTGAAAAAGCTTTGAACAATTCTATGATCCTTTTTGTTCAAAAAAATTGAGGCCAGCCTCTTGCTTGTTCAACTACAACAGCTTGATGGGGTTACCTCTTTGGTTAACAGTTTTCCACTGGTTGATTCAGCCCGAGAATTCAAAATAGAGCCGATTCCTCTGCTCGGTTCCGCCTTCACAGCCTTTTGAGATTCAGCAGCCTCAGCCTGCCAGCTCATATATTCAGTACATCTCAATCTCAGACAAGTAAGAACATGAAAGTAACGAAACGTTGAAATGCAGTTTGAACATTATCCATAATCCTCGGGGAAGTCTCTAAGAACAATCATCCAAAGACAAAGCTTCATAACAATAGTGAGGATTCAGATGTTTATAAAGGTTGTGGGTTCTAGGCCTAGGCAGAAAAGTTATTAACTTCATACCCTTGGGAAAACTTAATAACTTACAACCCCAATTGTCCCAATTGGCCCGTGAGTGCAGGGAATTGTAACCTCTAGATTTTATTTTATTTTTCCTTTTTATTTTTAATATCCGTGAATGTTTGGGTCAGCTGGACAAAATACCAGACCCTACAATATTTGGTTGTCAAGCAGATCTGTAGAAATTAGAGGATTAATTCTTAGGTAGGTGACCACCATGGATTAAACATGTTGAATTATGTTAAATCACCAATCAATCCAAAAGCCTAAGCTGATGGATTGAAGTAAATTTAATTATACTAACCAACACTCCCCCTCACTTGTGGGCTTTGAAATTTGAGAAATGCCCTACAAGTGGACTTGAATTTTAATTGGGGATGAAATGACTTGGCAGGGATTCGAACTCATGACCTCCTGCTCTGATACCATGTTGAATTATGTTAAATCATCGATCAATCCAAAAGTTTAAGCTGATGGATTGGGGTAAATTTAATTATACTAACCAACAAAACATATAACCTCTTAGATTTTTAAGCCCTCTTTAATCACTAAACTAGCCAACTCATCATGTTTGATACCTCTAAACTAGCCAAAAAAAAATATTATGGAAGTTTTGATGTCGATATAACCAATTGATTGAGAAAGGGGCAAGACCAAGGTGTCAACCAGTTTCAAGAAAACATCGGAAACAAACCAATTTCATGCAAACCTGTGCTTTCTTAGCCTTTTCTTTCTTTAATTTCTTCAATTCCTTCGCTCTTGCCTTTCGCTTGGCATCCTTTTCTGTCTAAACACCCACAAAAAGGAAGAAAGAAAAAAGGTTCATGTCCACGAAAAACTGAATAAACATTCCAAGTCAACAAACAAAGACTAAACACTAAAAATCGAAAGGAAGACTAATCGATAAATAAAGGAGAAGAAAAGGTTCACTTGATGCTAAATAGAAAAATAAGGGAATAGACCAGATATCGATTCAAATTTTAGGGAAACCCAAACAAAATCTAGGGCTCCGATGAATACTAGGAGATGTAGGGAAGACCTTAACAGATCTGGCTGATGTGGATGAACTACAAAATGAAATAAACATAGCTTTCTAGTTGAAAACATGCTAACTACAATTATTATAACTCCAAACCCCAAAATATCTTCGTTCTCATTTCAAAGGGTTTTAGTCCCCGAAGCATGGAAGCGTTTCCAGGTTTACCTCATTGCGTTATTTCTAAATTACAACAAAAACCAATCTATTTCAACAGCACGAGAGAGCTTTTTAAGGTATTCCAAATAGGAGAAGCTAAAACACAAAATAAATGCATCTATACTATACGGAATCTAGACCGAATAACAGAGATAACAGTTTTAAGTAACCTGCTTAGCAGCTTGAGATTCCTCCATTTCCTTCGTTAGTGCACTGGGCACCTTAGCAGCAATCCAATCCCACTTATCAAGGTTTGAAGCCATGAACCTTCTGAAGTTATTCCGAACTTCCTTCTCGGTTGCTAGCATGTAAGGAGTACGTCCTCTTTCGTCTTTGATGCAAGGATCGAGACCTTGTTCAAGGAGTTCCAAGACCTTATCTGCATTTCCAGATAGAGATGCTTCATGCAAAGGTGTAGCTTTACAAATAACTTCGCTTTCGCTCTCACTAGTTTTAGGGTGTTCAATAGATTCTTCATGATGTGTACAAGCATCCTTTTCCAATTCTCCAATGATATTATGTTCACTTTTATCTTGGGTGGCACTGTCTGTTGTAACTGCACTTAACAGTGAATCGTGCTCACTGGTGGACAATGTTTCCTTCTCATCTACCTCATACACTACTTGCACCAATTGTTCATAAACAAGCCGGGCTTCTTTTAATGTAGGCCTTCGAACAGTCAAAGGAATATTCCGAACAGCAGAGTGTTGATCACTAAAATACGGCTTGCCCCCATTAAAAAGCAATTGTCGGTTGTTCGAAGGAGCATAAATATAGACGCAAGATGAAGCATTAAAATAGGACTTCCAAGAAGCAAGGAGATCTTGAATTTCCTAAAAGCATTCAATACGTAAACCAATGTGAACAATCACAGTTCAGAAAGTAATTTGAACAAAATGTGATCCTATGGCTGTCACAAGCATGGTATCTAAAGAACTAGATAAAAGATAAAAATAAAAGATTTGGTTAATTGGGGACCTAAAATTTTATTTATATTCAATCACAGTTTTCAAAAACAACTTTGAAACAAAAATGCGACTATTCATCAATAAACTGTATTATACCTTCTTCAATGCCTGTTCATTATGACGACGAAGTGAGGCCCCGGCTGAACTAATTGTTTTGCCACCTCCTGCATCTTTTGATGATTGCTTCTTTCCAGATTTGGCTCTCACCACATATCTACATAGTTCAGATCTCATGTAAGGAAGGTAAAACAAAATATTTCGATACAAATGAATATGCAAATTCACATTATAAATGTCCTTTGATAACAATATCATTACTTATTTCAAGGTACCAGAATCATAGACAAAAACCACAGTATTATGTGTTCCATTTTATATGTACCCACAAGATGCAAGTAGTCTGTTTTCATTAACTCCAAAATTAAAAATAAAATAAAATGGACAAAAATTTATTGGAAGTACCTACAGATGTCAAAAACAGATATGAGATAGATAAAGGAAAAAATTCCAACCTGTGAAAGGTTTTATGAGCTACAACCGAGCTCCCGTCAAAAACACAACCGGCAAAGTGTCCACCACTTGCAAGTAACACTATCCGCAAATGGGTACCATCTCTTGGCTCGTGATTCAAATATTTCAATCTCGCTACGACTTCATTCTCTCTAAGGTACTGCACACGACCTACATTACCATTGAATGATGTTTCATCGTCTTCATATGAAATATCATCCCACTCATTTGTGAGCAAACACTTCCAAACCGAAACTCTTTTTCCTGTTTGAAGATGAACAAACAACCTCTTCTTATTCACATTCTCACTGGTTCCCTTAGACCCTTCATTTCGAGAGTAAATCTCCTTCTCTGCTTCATCCTCTGATCCAGAAATACTTGACACATCAAAGTCTCGGAAAGAATCAGATGTCAGCTCATTAAAATCATCCTCCTTAACAATGTTCTTTCCAGCAATGCTTAGTTTCACCTGATATTTAGTTGAATCTCAGTAAATACTTCGGAAAAGGCAGAAAATAAGAAATTATTTACTTCGTCCAAGCATGTAAACAGATAATATCGGCTTTGATTACTGTTATAGTAAGATAAATCGCAATTAGATACAGATACACCTGATTGGTCCTGTTAAATGGAAGGCAAGTAGACAAAAAATGGACTCTGCGTCTCACCACAGAAGGGAAGACAGAAAAAACAAAATGATTAATCAAATAATCAGATTAACAATGCATCAAACGTAAACACAATTTTCATTCCAGACCAATCAAGAACATGACGATTAATGGGAGACAAAACAATAGTTATCTAGACGTGTGAACAATCCATCTCAAAATCAATTGGTAATGAGAGGAGTAGCCTACCTATTTTATAAATTCTTGGAGAACTGGCCATTTTTTCAAAGTGGGAAATAGTGGGATCCTAACCTGCCCCTCGAGATGTTGCCTCTATTGGGTCTCACCAATCTTGAAATCAGATATCAATTTCATTTTATTAGACTCCGTACTTGTTTTCTTTTGGTAACGTATCCGATAGTGTGGACATCATCTCAAAACCAATTGGTAATGAGAAGAGTAGTCCACCTATCCTATAAATTCTTGGAGTCCACTTTTTCAATGTGGGAAATAGCAGGATCCTAACCTGCCCCTCGAGATGTTGCCTCTATTGGGTCTCACCAATTTTGAATCAGATATCAATTTCATTTTATTAGACTCCGTACCTGTTTGCTTCTGGTACCGTATTTGATAGTGGGACATCATCACAAAACCAATTGGTAATGAGAAGAGTAGTCCACTAATGACTAATCTAATAAATGCATGTAGTACTCTAGAGGGTTCCTAACATAGACTTCATTTTCAGTCATGACCATCCAACCAACGCGACACTTTGCTCAATTAATTAGCTAATTGAAGGAAGCAACTGCAATTCAAATAGCAAGCAACGGAATTAGCAAAATTAGAAAGTTACATTGAAGCGATGGAGGTCGGATTTGAAGTGCGAGCGCTGGTCGAGCAGGGATTCGAACTCGTCCTTGCATGTGTTGCAGGTCAATCTATGGACGACCGAGCTTTCTTTGAAATCCCTACAGTTCTGCTCCGAATCGACTGAGTTTTCAGCGCTTGAGCTGCCCTTGTAGCTGCCGCTGGTTGATACGGTGTATGAGTGTGGAGAACGGAGGAGTTTGCAGGAATCGAAGAAGTCCGGCGGGATATCGAAGATGGAGCGGTTCCGTTTCTCCGGCGGGATGGTGGTGGTGGTGGTGGTGGCGACCACGACGGCGGCGGGATTGATCTCCATGGCCGGAATGCCGAGTTCCTCGAAAAGTTTAGATAACTGATTAGAGAGGTTTTTCTCCCGATAGAAATTAGGTAAATTGTGATTTCAATTTTTTCCGCCCCTCCGATTTTGGTTTCTTTCTCGTTGGTAAAAGTGTTATGGAATGAGCCGGTGGTGCGATTCAATCTGATTTAGTGTTAAATCATTTTTAATCCATGATCGTATCTCTCGAATCAGCAACAAAAAAAAAAAAAAATTGTTTTTGAAATTTGGTTAAGATTTATCTACTTTGTTCTACATTATAGGAGATATAGAACATATATAGAAAATAGGCAGCAACAACAAAAAAATAAAAAACAAAAAATAAAATAGTTATCGAACAGAGTTTAATGTGTTCATTTAACTAGTTTTGATAGTGACTAGAGCAAAATAACTTAAATGAACATTAGGGTGATTCATAAATTATATTGTCATGAATTCGAATCTTTCAATTTTTACTTGGTGTTGAACTAAAAAAAATCGGTGTCTCAAACAAAAAAAAAAAACTAAAAAAAATCGATGAAGACTTTAATTGATATGTAATTATAAATTCTAGTTGGTTTCACACTAGTCAAATGATATAATAATGTGTTAGTTCCAAAAAAAAATGATATAATAATGTGCTAAAATAATAAATAACTCAACGACATTAAGGTATGCCTACGAACCAACAGATTACGAGTTCGATTCTCACCTGCCTAAGAAAAGTTACAAATAAATACCCTTATTTATATTTGTCGAAGGAAAATTACATCCCAAAGCTCAAAAAAACTTTGCAAAAGCCCGTATTCTAAAAAGGTGCGGCCCAAGTGGGGTTGAGTGTAACTCGCCCTGGGCCGATGAGGGGTTGGGTACCGCCCAACCTTAAGTTCATAGCACAATAAGCCTAGTTTAGCCCTACTACCTATTGTTCCCTAGCTTGAAAGACCCTTTTAATTCGTCCACGAAGAGGAAAAAGAGGAACGGGTCATGAAAAATCTTATATACGGAGTCAAATAAATACACGAGCTTTTGAGATCTTGAAAACTATCGCCCTTACACTTTTTGCCGTCCAAGTCTAGTTTAGGCATCGAATGCCACGTGCCTTACACCAGGTCGCTGTCCACTTTTACCAAATTTATCATTGACTCCGAATACTAAATTTTAGCATGAACAATATTTTTATTTATTATAATTGGTTTTAGTTAGTTATCAATAATCTTTTGAATTCCACAGTAATATACAAATTTCTTATTAGTCAATATGACTCAATAAATTAGAGGGAATATTAGTTCAATCTATGATAGTCACTTACCAAATAGTTTATTTTCTTACAATATTTTTTTGACATCTAAATGTTGTAAAGTCGAACGGTAAATCCATAAGAAAATGCAAGTGGAGATATGAACCTCATAATGCTTAATCATAGACATACATTTATATGTTGACTGAGTCATCAACAGCTTATCTATATCTTATTATTGGGGTTATTGAGGGGATGACATAGTTGTTCGAAAGCTTGGGATTTTTAAAGTATGATCCCCTTAAAATCTCAAATTCGTGACTCACACTCTGACAATAATTTATATACACCCTCGATTATTAGGCGAATTAATGGTCATTCACATTTATTTAGTTTTTTTTTTTGAAACCTTTCACATTTATTTAGTTAGTTCATAATATTTCGTTATCCAAATGAGATGAACTTTGTCACAACTTCTCTTAATACAAAGCAAACAACAACTTTAATTTGGTGCTTTTAATACAATAAATACAAATATCATTGAAAAATCATAACATGTTGATTTGACATATGTATGAATTATAGTTTATTGAGATTCATAACCAAACTCTCCCATATAATAAAAACAATCAGAAAAAATGATAATGGTTATAGAGATAATAATTTTCTTGACCACTTTCGTGTGAGATAATTTAATTTGTCTCGTCCATAAACCATTTTTTAATTTTCATAACCACCTCGATTCTCTTAACGATAATATTTTTTGTTGTATATAAACATTAGTATTTAAAGGGAATTTGCACTGTTACACAATTTACAATTATAACACATTTTTAAAAATAATTTTTGTATACCAGATTCTGCCAAATTTGTTAAAAAAATTTATTTACCTTTTTAATAGAAGATTTTGATAGAATCTATCATTTTGCAGTGATGGAAGTCTATCAATTTTATCCGTAATTGATTATATCAGTCTTTATTGATAGAATCGGATGAAAATCTATCAATTTACTTTATTTATTAGTAATTGATTCTATCAGCCTCTATCGATAGAATCTATCAATATTTACAGTTTTTGCTATATGTGCAAATATTTTCATTAATGTACTATTCATGAAATATTTTAACTATTTTGTAATATACATGCAAAAACCTCTCCTTCAAACTTAAAAAAAACATTTTATATATGGTTATTTAAAAGGTATGGTTCTAAGTTTCAATTTTTGTTTTTGAAACAAAAGTTTCAATTTTATTTGACTGAAGGTTAATTGAACGTTATATTTAAATTTTTACTCAATTTTGACATCATTAAACAAAATTTCATTATTTCTCAAAAAAAAAAAAAATCATTCTTCTTTTTTAGTCGCCATGAAAAATCTTCGATAAACTATAAATAGTCCAAAAAGAAAACAATGTAAATAATAAACTCCGATAATTTTTGTAATTTTGAAAATTTGAAATGCCGACCTAAAGCTCAAAAAATGACAAAGAAACAAGAATATCATAGCAGAAGCAGAAAGGGGCCCACCCTTGAATGATTAGACTCCTCAACTGATGACGTGTCATCTGACTATATGGCCACGTAAGCATCCACGACAAGAGCTCGTGAGCCAAAAAAGCAAAAACTGGCAGTTCCGCCAGTAGAGCCGTGCATTTCACGCGCGAACCTGATTTTGGAGGCAGAGAAAAAAATAAAAAAGAAAAAGAAAAAAAGCGCTGAAAATATGTCAGAAAACTCTGACACCCACTTTAACTCCATCTCTCTCTCTCTCTACGTTTCTAGAGAGAGAAAGTTTCTTCTGGGGTTTTTGGCATTTTCTGATTCTTTGAAATTTGTTCGTTCAATCTTCGTCGCATTTATAATCCTTGCAGCGAACGCATTGAGAATCGAGCTCATGTTTCCGGAATTCCTATGGAAGTTCATCCAATTCAGAGATTTCCGTCTTCAGAAACTGGTAAATTCTGCCTCTCTCTGTTCTACTTCTCGCCTGATTTGGTTATGTACTTTGTTTGATTTAGGTTTTATCTTCTTTTTCTTGCGATCATGATTTGTAGTTGTTGTGATTTGTGATTTGTGAATGTTTAGGGAGAGGATTACGGAAGCGGAAGGCCGATGAGGTGGCGGCGGTGACGACGGTGGAGGTGAAAATGAAGAGGAATCGGTCGGAAAACGACGAGATATCGGCCGCGGCGTCGCCGTCGATTAACCTCGGGCTACAGATTGGTACGAATTCGGCCGGAAATCGAAACGAGAGAACCTCGTTTGGTCACCGGAAGATGGAGGCGGTTCTTACGGTTGGCCAGTTGCAGGAGCTTGAGCAGCAGGTTCTTATTCACAAGCATTTGGCTGCTGGTCTGCGTGTTCCTACTCACCTTCTCGTTCCGATTTGGAAGAGTGTTGCTAAAACCTTGGGCTCTAATGTCAATGGCGTCAACGAGCGGTGCAATGGCTGTAAGCGAGTTTAATTTTTTGATATGCCTTAAACTATTTCCATTTTCTTGCTGTTCTTGCTGTGTTGATTGAAGATGTTTGGAGCTGGTTTCAGTTTTGTTCTTCATTTCAATCTAGTGGTTGATTTTTAGTATAGCTGCTCTGAATTTGAAAACAAAATCAAATTAGTTCGTCCTCAAGCAAGATTTTTCAGTGTCGTTGCCTATTTGAATGAAAGTTCATCTGAAAATCTTTGTTTGTTCGTCAGAATTAACAAACATATCGATTCTGTTTTTGTAAAGTTTCAATAAGAATTATTTTTCCATTAGTAATGATCGTATAAATGCAAGAATCGGTATTTGAGAATATGAGGTTCCACCTCATAACCAATTGGCAATGAGTAATTCATATCTCTTATAAATGTGTTGAAGACTCCTCACCTTTTCAACGTGGGATAATTGCACCACAAGGCGAGTATCTCCAACAATCGGGCCTAAAAATTTTCGATAAGGTAGAAGTTATTGTTTTCACAGATATTATTAGGTTTAGGGTTCAGAGACGAAGATAAACAGTGGTAATTATTGTTTTTATTCGGAGAAAATATAAGATGCTTGTTGAATTGGACTTGGCCATGTTCTTGTGTTCATTGAACTGTTTGTTTCGTGTAAAAGTCCAAGCAGAGACGAACGGCATTAATCACACCTTATTGTGCACTGTTCTTTTTGCCAATATGTAGCTGGTGTATTTATTTAATTGCTTTGGCATTGTATGGGATACATCCACTAACTGTGACCCATTGTTGGATTTAGCTAGGAACTTCTTGTTTACTAGGAAAATGAGTACTCTTTGGATTTTTGTGTTTATGTTTATATTGGTAGGGTGTTTGCTTGGAATATATGTATATATATAAAACGTGGGGACACCTGCCCCCGCTCAAGCTCCAAATAAACTCCCTTGCAGTTCCCAAGGGGCAAAAGTGGTTGAAGACTTGGGTTTTGAAGGTGCACTCTCCTCAAGGTCCCAGGTTCGAAACTTACCTGTGACATTATTTTGTAGGCACCTCCTGTGTCTCTCATTCCTTCGATGTCTCCTGGTGCTTGGCTTATGGGACGGGCATGGTTACCTTGAGTATAGTGGAGCGAAGCTCCGATTTTCCAGTTAAAAAAAAATAACTCACTTTTCGAACTTGAGACCTCTAAGAGAGCATACTTTGTAAACTTCAAACCTCTACCGTGAGGTCGCCCATGGGAACACATATTTTGCAATATTATAGCCACAAAACTCTGAAATTTGGACTATTTTGATTTGACTGCATCTTTGAAGACCAAAATGAGTTCTTAGTTGAATATAATATCATATAAGAATATACTTTTTTGCCCTCCAGATTATTGAGAATTCAACGAAGCTGTAATGACTAATGAGTGGTATTTTGAAACTTCTGATGGGCTTCTGTTGTGTCACAAGAATTTTATTTCAATAACCCAATGATGTGCTCTCCTATTTCTAAAACATGGTTGGTAACCATAATGAGTGTGGATTTAGAATCTTAAGCTCCTTTATTTATTTATTTAATTTTCTTGTAAATTTCGTCTTTCTTTATTAATTTTCTGCAGTTATAGGATACAGTCCGGGGTTGGACTACAGAAGTATGATGGATCCTGAACCAGGGAGATGTAGAAGAACTGATGGGAAAAAATGGAGATGTAGCCGGGACACTATTCCGGATCAAAAATATTGTGAACGGCACATGCATAGAGGCCGGCAGCGTTCAAGAAAGCCTGTGGAAGCTTCTGAAAATGATTCTCCATCAAAGAAAGTTCTACTCAATACCAAAACCAAGAATCAGTTTAGTTGTGATTTTCCCCCTGTTCTCCCCTTTCCCTCCATTGAAGCCTTAGCCCCAGGTACCAAAACAGTTACTGAAACCATTAGCAGCAGCTTGCATGGAGCAGCAGCCATTGTTAGCAGCTGTGCAGATGCAACTAAAACCATCAGAATGATCCCTAGCAGTGCCCCGAACGCCCCTGCTACATATATCATGACAATTCCTAGCACTAATCCAGCAACCACCACTACCAGCATTCCGACTAGTTACGACATATTTCACTTGAAAGATGTTCGCAACATGAATTTTCGAGAGAGTTGCTGCAAGAGCCGTGATGTCTTTGGAAGAAATGATATCAATGTCAAGAGGATCCAGTCTCCAGGTTTAGGGTTCTCTCCTAGCAGTGTTCTTCAAGGTATTATTTCGAGATCAAATCCTCTTGAGTAATGCAAAATAGTTTTTTCTTTTCTTTTTTGAGGCATTGTTTGAGAGGATATCAGTTTAGCCAACTATTTAGAACTTGATGATTTCTCATGCACGATGCATTATGCAACCCGTGTTTGTTTGATGATCTTCTTGCATTGAGAATTTTAATAGAAGTTATCCGTTAGACTTGGGCTTTGAAGGTATCTTCCCCTCAAGGTCTCAGGTTCGAGATTCACTTGTGACATTAATTTGTAGACACCTCATGTGTCTCCATTCCTTCGACGTTTTCAGTGCCTAACTTAGGGACGGGTGTGGTGACCCTCGTTTCAAAAAAAAAAGGAGGTTACCCGTTATTTGGGTTTCAATCATCTTCCTATTTTTATTATATATTTTTTTTCATGTACATTTTCTTTTGTTTACGTTTGTGACACTTTATTGCCTGTTCATTCCTTATGGAAAGTTTAGTTGATATTCTTTGAACTATCCTTACGATTACTTAGTCGGAATCCCGTTGTCCGTTTGACCAAACATTTGTTTTCTTATCTCCTAAATAAATTAGTTCTCTTATCATAACGTTAGTGAACAACATAAATCGTTGTTTTGTCTCCCGTTTGACTTATTTCTTGATTGTTGTTTCAGAGTATTCATAACAAAAATAAAGGAAAAAGGGATATCTCTCTCAATTTTTTAAGCACATTTGGATGTTAAGGAAATCAAAGGAAATTAAATCTATTAATTCATGGCTAAATTTCTTTATGGATTTTGTTCTGGCCTTCATTCCTTAACCCTATCACTTTAAGTCAGTCCTGTAGTTTTATTGTCACAGCTTTGAGAGACACTTTAATACATGTGATTGTTTAGCTGTATACTTTATTCGATATCTGAAACTTTGTACTTGTGAAACGGTTTAGTCCTTTATTTAAATCATGGAATTAAATGCCAGAATTTTCTTATTGCGTTTGCTCTGATCTAAGCCCCTGCTGCTTTTTAATCAAGTAATTGACTCATACTTATGGAATCTTTAGGGGTAAAAGATGACTTCTTATTTTATTTTATTTTTCCAGTTCCAGGTTGCAGCAGCTCATTGTGTGGCAGTAAAATCAACCTTGAACTTGAACCAGGAAGGTGTAGGAGAACAGACGGTAAGAAGTGGCGATGCCGAAGAGATGTTATTCCGAATCAGAAGTATTGCGGACTGCATATGCACAGAGGTTCAAAGAAGCAAATGAAGCCCTCCCAAAATGCACCCGTTTTAGCCTCTACTCGGCCACCTTTAGCAATGATGGCGCTCACAAACCCCGATCCTGCAACCCCGAACACAAATCTTTCAATGTCGATACAGCCTGGCAATAACCGGAGACAAGAGGAAGAAAGGAGCAGCAATGCCAGCAGTAGCAGTGAGACCACCATTACTGACACCACGATCACAGGGTAGGAAAATGTTTCGACCGGAGAAGGTATGAATCGGAACCTTTTGGACCGGGAATTCGTCTATACCTGTTGTTTAGTTTCGATTTTGTATCGTATCGGCATATAATAGGCAAGACTCGGATGTTCTTGATAAAGTAATTGTTGAGCTACACGGAATAGTCAGATTTTCATGTAATTATGTTAGGGATAGAAGCCTAGTAACGTCCATCAAGTCTCTGTTATGGGACACTCTTAAATGTGTTTTGGTTTTGGATAAACAACAAAAAGGGGCCAATTTCTGAAGCAAGAATTCAAGATTGTTAATTTCACCATCTACTCTATCAAATATTATATGTTTGTTGTATATATATATATATATATATATATTTTAATAATTTTATTTTATTTTGAAGTTAAGGAAGTCAAACATAGCTGAGCAGTAATTAACATTTAATAATCGTCCAACCTTCAAGTTATTTTTATTGTACCAAAAAAATTCAATCAACATAAAAATATATTACATAATAAATTTTAGTTTTTTTTATTTAACAATATTAGAGATTTAAACTTGAACCTCTTGATCCTTAGATATATAAGATGTCATTAGAGTGTGTTCTTTTCTAGTGCTCACTTTGTACAATATTCTATATTGATTATTAACCCCTTATTTTATTTCGTAAAGTTGCATTTTTAAAGATTTGTCACAATGTTCATATTTAACCATTAAGATTGTTGATTGAGCTAGACAACATTTAAATCATATATTTTACTATTAGGGCCTAAGGGAACTTAAGAGATGAGTTTTCTTGACAT
This sequence comes from Sicyos edulis, assembly GCA_036507275.1. Classification (NCBI taxonomy): domain Eukaryota; kingdom Viridiplantae; phylum Streptophyta; class Magnoliopsida; order Cucurbitales; family Cucurbitaceae; genus Sicyos; species Sicyos edulis. The sequence continues at coordinate 1,315,214 of CM071857.1, read as the reverse complement.
CCAATTATTAGAGGATTAAATCGTATGTCTCATAACAATAGGTGCGTGCATGTCACCTAAACAGATAAAAAAAATACTAATAACAAAAATAAATGCACCATATATTGAACTGATTGGGACAAGATCAAATGATAGATGGACTAAAGAAGATGGATAGATGTCTAATTATTATACATACATTTCCCAAACATTGTTATAGACTTTGAAATCACCTCAAGAGGGTAAAATTGGAACATTTAACCCCATAGGTATGATCTAGCCTGAACTACTGAGAATGCTACAAGCAACTTTCATATTTTTTTTTTTTCACTGGCTATATTACGAATGTTACTACATTGAAAACTTACACCAATCTTCATTAAACTCTATTTATATAAAGAGCCATGATTAAGACCAAATTAGTTAAATGTCAAGTAATGTTTCTACCTGCTAATTGCAAATACCAGATGGATTTGCATTCTTGATTATCCAAGGATGGTCCACTATCTTCTGAAGTGAAAGTCTTCTAGAGGAATCCTTCACCAAGAGCTGTGTAAAATTTTCATACATTTAGAACCATTTTAAAAAAATAAAAAAATAATGCACATAATTTCTACAACTAAGTAACGACATTTACTAGTTTAACTAACCCGGCTAATTAGATCTTTTGCTTCTGAGGAAACCTGAGGGGTCAATGGGAAATTCAAGTCAACCTTCATTATCCTGCATATTTTGAACCTCAGATCACGTTGCTATCAATTCAGAAACAGAAGAAAAACACATTATTTAAAAAATGACTAATTTATACGCGGTTTGATATCCATTTGGTTTTTTATTTTTGCGTTTTGAAATTTAAATTTATTTTTGCTCAAATTCCTACCATGTGTTCCATCTTAACTTACGAAAGTATGTGAATGTCATTCAAATTTCAAAAACAAAAACAAGCTTGTAGAAGCTACTTTTTTTTTTCCAAATTTTGATTTGGTTTCTAAGATTATAGGTAAGATGTAGATATCTAAGTAAGAAATCATATGAGAAGGTAATTGTTATAGGTTTAAATTTCAAAATAAAAAATAAAATGGTAATCAAACGGGACTTTAATGATTACCTTTTAATGATTACCTGTCAGTATAGAAACTAAACTTCAACCATTTGAAAGTATTTATAGGGATTGGATATGAATATTGGAAAGAAGTTGTTGTCAACAAGTAGACAGTTTCAATGTTCCGGCCATAAAAAAAGTGTAGAGACTAAAAATAGAATGAGACCTAAAGTATAAGGACAGAAATGATATTTAAACATAATTTTTTTTTTTTTTTTGAAACAAGGTTACCACGCCCGTCCCTACCCTAAGTCAGGCACCAGAGACACTGAAGAGATAATGTCACAGGTGAGTCTCGAACCCGAGACCTTGAGGGAAGTATACCCTCAAAACCCAAATCATCAACTAAAATATTGATGATGTCTAGTTACTCATGAATGTATTATATATATAGCTAGTAAAAATGAAGTTATGAAAGCAAGCAGTGGCCAGTTCTAAATGAAGAGAAGAATCTAAGTTGTGTTATTTCCCAAATAAATTATGTCGCTAACCTTTTAAACGTGTCATTTTGGCTCTCAGCTTCGAATGGAGGCACTCCATAAAGGAACTCGTAGCAAAGAATGCCCAAAGTCCAATTATCTACTGCATAGTCGTGAGCTTTATTCTCCACCATTTCTGGGGCTAAATAATCCAGAGTTCCACACATCGTATGTCTCTTGCTTGTAGACTGTACAGACCATCCAAAATCTGCAATCTTCAACCGGCCCTAAAATTTTTTTGTCTTCAATGTTTAATAAAATAGCTCAATCATATTTACTAGTTCAATGTTTTATAAATTTTTTGTCTTCAATATTTTAGAAATTTTTTATCATGTTTTTTTTTATTAAAATTGAAGTTTACGCCTCGCCTCTTCAAGAGAAAAAGTCTCGAGGCCACCTTTAACCTTTAAAACATCGGTTAAATCCTGATTCTACCCTCAAGGATTAAGAAGGGTTTTACAAAGATGGTAAAAGAATCAAACATGAACATTTTTTAAGCTGTGGAGTAATCAAAAGTAGAGAGCTTATATACCTCATGATCAAGCAGCAAATTTTCTGGCTTAATGTCCCTGTGAATCACATGCTTCTCATGGCAGTATGCCAATGCTTGCGTGAGGCTGAAAATGTACTGAAATTCACAAAAAATAAGCCTTAAAGAACCTTAAAGGCCAGAAGCCTAGAACATAATATATTGACTAATGACTCAATTAAGGAGAGATATGAATACAATCAAAGAAAAACAGTAAAGAAAGTGAGACAAAACACGATGATTACGTGGTTCACTAGCAATGTTTACGTCCACAGGTAGAGAAGAGAATGGTTTTATTAAAGAGAGATACGAATAAAAGAATAACGATCAAATGCGGTAAGTGTTTAAAGAGATTTTAAGAGACCCCTGCTTGTTGACTGGATAGCGAGACCTCCGACTAAGTAATCGTGGGGTATCATAGTTCAAGGCATAGACTATGCTTGGATTGCAACACCCTAGTGTCCGGTATATCAGTGTAAACTGAAGTTGTGAAGTGAAAAAGAAATTGAGAAACTTTCATCCACAATCCAAAGTAAACAAGTTCACAATGATAGAGAGAGGGAAATTACAGTGGCAGCTTGCTTTTCGGTGAGATAACCACTTTTCCTGAGCTCCCTGTAAAGCTCACCGCGGTGAGCATACTCCAAGATCAAGAAAATCCGTTCAGCATCATGAAACCATCCATAGAGGCGCAGAATGTTCGGGTGCCGAAGACTGGTCTGGATCTCCATCTCTCGCCTTAACTGATGATGAATCCTGTACTTCTCCATTTGCTCCTTGAAAATCACCTTCAGTGCCACTATGTACTTGCTCTGAAAATCAAACCAAAATCGAGATATGCAATCTAGTGTTTGGAGTTTAAAAAACCAAAATACAAAGGAAATTCATGTTTATTTTTAATGCAAAATGGACTGGCGATTATAAGTTGCGTATACAAGATAGAAATCGAACAATCGCTACTCAGTACATAGCAAAATGATCGAAAATCACTCAATTTAGTCATCGAAAAGTGATGATAGCACTATAATCACTCTGTTCGGTCATCGGAAAGTGATAAGAGCACTAAAATCAGGGCGTTCGATCATCAAAAGGCGATAATAGCGCTGAACTCAATCCGTTCGGTCATCAGAAAGTCTAAAATCACTCCGTTCGGTCATCAAAAAGTGATAATAGCACTACAAATCACTCCGTTCGGTCATCGAAAGTGATGATAGCACTAAAATCACTCCGTTCAGTCATCAAAAAGTGATGATTGCACTAAAATCACTCCGTTCGGTCATCGGAAAGTGATAATCGCACTGTGTAGCTACGATAATTTCGAGAAAAGAAGGCCTAGAACTCTCTGTTCGATTCACCGGAAAAAATGAGAGAAAATATAGATTCACATCCACTAGAAAATCTGCATGTAGCATCAAAATGACGAAATTCTCTTCAGATTCGAAAGCTATTGAGTAAACCGCAACAAGTCATAGTCATCCAAAAATCAATCGAACTAAAAATCAAAGAACCAAAGACCTATTGATCCAGAATCAACCAAAATTGAAGAACATTTCATAAGAATCAAACAGAGAACGAACCTTGACTTCTCTTGCTAGATAGACCCTGCCGAATTTTCCTTTGCCGAGGGGCTTTCCTACGTCGAAGTCTTGCAAGGACCATTGCCGCTTAGGAGATTCGTTTTCATCCTTCGCCATAGGTTTCATCGGTTCACCGCCGTCGAACGAACTCCGATGAGATGTGGGGACGGAAGAAAGCGAGGGAATTGGGAACGTTGGACGGAAATTCGAAAGGGAATGGATTTGAATTCTTATACTGTCTCCATTGTCGAATCTCCTTGAACGCACCGTTTCGTCTGCCATTTGAATTATTTTATTTCTAATAAAAAGTTTTCGATTTTGTCTAAAAAAATAAAACTATTTTGGTTGCTTTGGTTAATTTGAAAATATTTTGTTTTGTTTTTGTTTTTGTTTTTTTAAGTACAAATTGAGGAAGGAAAACTAACAAACCCTACATAAAAAAACATAAATATGAAGTTAAAATGGATAACACTAGACGAGATAACCAACTACTTTACGAAAGAAAAAAAAAATCTAAATATACATTTTGTTATTATACTTAGTTCATTTCAATTTTTAAATCTAATTTGTATGTATAACCAAATTTCCATTTTGAAACTTGTAAGTTTGTCAATTGCCGACACAAAATTAGTTCAATTGATATGATATATAAATTGATGAGTAAAACTCCCCTATACATGTGTAGGGAAGTCCTACAATTTGATAACGTGGCACCATTGGTGTCACAAAAATTCCTTTATATATATATTTTTTCATTTATCAGATAATTTTTTGTGACATCCAATGGTGCCACATGCTCAAAATGTAGGACTCCCTTACACATCCATGTGTATGAGATTTTTATTCTAAATTGATAGCACTATCGATTCAAATCAGTATTATTTTTATTTTTATTGAACCGTTAGCTTTATATATAGAAATATTCTTAGAAGTAGATTAAATTGAAAAAATATTTACAATACTGAAAAAAATATTTAGCAATCATGATCATATCGTACAAAAATTATATGGTATAATTAATATATAATATCGTATTAATATACAATACTCTACTAATAACATATAATATTGTATTAATAACATATAATAATACAAAATAGCATATCATGATGAGTATTAGTAATACCGTATAATTGACTAGATTTGTAATTATTTTGTTAAACTAGACCATTCATTATGATTTCCATTACCATCGACTTAAATAATATTCACGTTCTCACAAAAATCTTGCTTCAAAAAAAAAAAAAACTTAAGTTTTCTTTTTTAAGATTTTAGAAGATTCTTATTATAGGATAATTACATTATGAAATATTGAATCGAAAGAAAAAGTGAAAAGGAGTATTTTTAATATATTTAGCACAAATTATTATTTTATTTATTTATTTTTTTGCTAAAATAAAACGAGGATTCAAACTCCACAGCAGTTCAGCCATGACATTCCCTTGCCAATACAAGTAATAAGCATTCAGTAGCAATTGTTTTTAATTACCTTCATTCACATGAAAGCAGATGATAATAGTTTCATTAGTTTTTTTATTTTTTTTCTAGATACGGTTACTTTCTCATATTTAGAATGTGGGCATCACTAAAAATAAAATTAAAAAATCAAACTGTTTAGAAATTTACTTTCAAGTTAAAGGCTGTACCATATACCAATTACCACCATATATAGAATGGCTAAGAGTTCTTCAGTTTACTAACTAAAGCTGCCTCTAACAAAGAGAGAATTTGTGCAGATCTAATTGGATCCAAAACTCTGGTTCCATTGTTCAAGCTCCTGCCACCTGCTTTTGTTCAAACTTGGCCTGATCACTTTCATTGCCTCCCGGAAATCTTCGTACTTTAATGACCTTATCTGGAGCACACCAAAAAAAATTGAATGAAACAGTAGACATATATATTCCAGACAATTTTTGCATGAGATTACACCGTAAACAACTGAGATTATAGTAATTGACCATAGTATCGAAAGTGAAATTGGGGACCACCTGAAAAATTAATCCCCACGACCACCTTGAACTTGTGACCTTAAGGAGAGCACACACCCCCAAAGCCCAGGCTATCAACCACTGCACCCTCCCTAGAGATAATAATGAAAGAAAAGGAAACAAGTCTGATACAGTTCGAAAGGCCAGTGTCTCTCCCAACGAGATACTGTTAAAACGCACATGACTTTGTCCTATGCATCACCCTTCTATATAATTAATCTCATGGAAATAGACAAAATCTTTGCATGATACTACCCTGTAACAAGGGAGATTATCTTTTCTTTTTTTGATGTATTCGAGTTTGAAGTTGCTTAGACACACTTCGACTATTTTCACGGGATAAACCTCTGACTATACAACATTTGGTTGCCAAGAAAATTCGTAGAAAATTATTTCTTAGGTAGGTAGCCACAATGAATTGAACCCATAACCTTTTGGTTACCCGTGGTCCTCTTGACTACTAAGCCAACCATGGTGGTTAAGTAAGATTATCCGATTACCCATTCAATTTCAAAGTTTTTTTTGTTTGTTTAATCTATGAGTATCTAAACTAGCTTGCAAGCATCCTTAAAGTAACTCATAAAATATTAAATCCTAGATATATGGCTAACATGGCTTGAACCATTTCCCTCTAAAGCCAACTTCAAAGTTCTTAAAGGTAAAATGTCATGAGGAACTGCTATCAGCTTATAACATGAACACAGAACACCCATTTCTCTCTGTTACTACAAGAAAATGGAATGTCCAAATGTCCGTACAGAATCACATCTACACACAATATCAAGACTGATTTTTAAGTGCGAAGACGTGTGCTTCTAGATATTCAGATAAGGAGAGAAGTGAGAATTTAATAGATCCAAATCCAAATTAGGGTTTTACATAAATGTTATATAAAAATTTAAACTACAAAAGTGATAATATTATAGATCAATGAGCTTTATTCTGCTAAGAATTAGACGTGATGTGATATGACTATAGTGAAACAATGAAAATAGAGTCAGTGGACAGAGTTTTAGGTAATGTTTCCGATAGGATTGTAACTTATCATTCATCAATGAAGGTTTTCGTTTCCTATAAAAAAAAAAGAAGAATTTTAGGTAATGTCAATAGCTTTTACGCAAGTTACCTGATCTGCCTTTACTGTGAGAATGTTTCCACCTAGCTCCCTAATTGGAATCATTGCAGCTTCCTCGCACAGGGCCTGTAGATCACTCCCAGAGTATCCTGTACATGTAAATAAGACAATGAGCTTTTTTGGTTCAAACTTCAAGTTGTTAAGATTCACTCTCCAGCCGGATGGGTTTTTATCCATTATGCGAACAATGCGATAAGAAAACTGGAAAGGTTTCCTAGGATAAGTCTGCTCAGCTGGGGGAAACTTAGAATGTGGCTTCAGTTTCTAGCTTTTTTCAGAGCATTCCTATGTAATCATGTTCTTGATCACAGTATATACTAAGGACAAATGTTTCATTTTGTTGTGTTCCCCTTTACCAGCATGGCCTTCTACTTCTAACTTCTGTATTGTAAGTTATTACTTATTTTCTTAATAGAAGGTTGGTTTCCTATTTAAAAGTAAATAGCTTTGCAAGCCTCCCAAATGCTCAGAGACGTTCTTGAATTTCTCGACTGATGAAGAACTGACAGATTAAAAAATTTAGGAAAGAAAAAGATATGGTACCTTCAGTCTGTGTAACTAGTCTCTCTAGATCTTTATCTGTCAAGGAAAACGAGAAGTTTATGTTACTTAAAGTAAATTAGCAAAAAAAGATATAATGGTCTGGAAGAAGGGATAAACAAATAGACAGAAGACCACATTTCCTTAGCAAATGAAAACATGTACTACAAGGCAATATATGCAATTGACCAGAAAATGACATTCCATTCTTGATCAAAGCCTACTTAAATTTATCAATCAGACCTTGTCCATTCGAGCAAAACTCATTGGGATTACCATCCCAATAGTTGATGGTTCGATCCTCCACCCCACACTTGTTGAACGCACATAAAAATAATAATAAATAAACTGTGGAAGTATTTGTATTATTACAATAAAAGGCTGGATTCAGATGAATATAAATGACGGTAATAAAAATGTAATAGGTATGGGCTAGCGATACTGTTAATCGGGGGAAGAGAGGTATTTGAAGCCCACTGGCATAACCATCGGCTTACATGAAAACTGACCAATCCATAGGACCGTACTACTTTTAATATATGGATCATCTAAGTTTATATGCACTTTGACTTCGGTCAACCATCTGACACTACTATATTGATTGACATAAAATACATAGGGTATTAAATTCTACATAGGTGGCGACCAAATAGACTCTATTGACAACTATCAGAAAGGTTAATCACCCTACTACATTACAATAAAGAATTTTTATTAAGAGCTAAATTGTAGAATATTTAATATTTTAGGTAAGTCACTGCTCACTACCATAATTTCAACTCATGAACTTTATTTTAAGGAGATATTTACAATAAAGTTATAAATTTTTTTTTAAGGAGATATCTCGCTGGAACTTCACAAAAACCTCGTTCTTACTTGGTAGAGAAAATGACTGTCCCTTGAGTTTGTGCGTGAGAAGAAGTCTTCTACCACATTCGTCTGGCAAGGGAATGTAGATTCTCTTCACCTGTCAAATAAATCATTTTAGTTTAGTTTTTTATTTTTTTAACTAAGAAATCAGTTTAGATTTCAAAACTACACAGAAAGCTTATAGTGAAGTAAATTACCGAAAGGAACTTTTTTGTTAATTCATAAATATTAGGGGTTTCCAAACCTTTAACATCTTAGTTACTAGGTCTTAATATGATATTACTAGAGCTATGCTCTTGTGGCACCGAAAAGATGTATCTGGCTAATGTAAAAGTTGCGTTCTCATACACAATACTAAACAGATATGCAGGCCCACACAAGTGTTTGTGAGGGAGATAAAGAGAGCATTTCCATGTTGACATGTTCGTTCTTATCTTCAAAAATGTGTTTTACCAGAAACTCCCAAGTCTTAACATTTCCATCTACTCAGAATTTGAAACTGATTGCAGACTATATTACGATCATTTAACTTAAATAGTTACATAACTCATCTGTGATCTCAAAACCTTGATTTCATTGGCAAATATAAGAGCACTAAACAGTAAACACAGCCTTGGGGCAGACTACGATAAAAATTGATATACACATGGGGACTATTCACTTCAACTGAAAGTTCTTGGAAAGAAGTCTAGGATACCCTTAGATTCAGTACTTCTTTGTGGAATTCAATTTCTCGGGACTTTTGCAATTATCAGCATGGGTTGATTCTTTTGAAGTGCAGACCTCTTATTTGATAGGACTCTGATAGAATCTACCACACTTTTCTATTAAAATAAGATAAACCTCTCGAGAGAATCTCTCAAAGAGCCGCAATACAACAATGATAATTCGATAGATAAAAGAGTAACCTAGTCCGCCTATTTATAGCCTTCCTAGGATTTAACCTAACTTTGTAAATAACTCTATTTAGGCCCATAGGCCCATTACAAACTAAATGTGCATAATAAAATATATTAAAATAGTAATTAACTCATTCTTCACTTCTTGCTTCGCCTCGAATATACTTTTAATGATGCCGGGATCGTATCAATACTTCCCCCCCACAGAGCCACCTTGTCCTCAAGGTGAAAGTCCAGAAATTGCAATTCCAAATCAGCCGCGGACTCCCAAGTCGCATCCTCTGGTGCGGAGCCTTCCCATTGAACCAAAACTTGACGCGATCCAGCCGCGTGGAAATTCTCCTGGACGCCCAACACAGCCTTAGGGCGAACCACCATGCACAGATCATCTCCCACCAAGGACGGTGTAGACATGACAAGAACCGACGAGTCTCCCGCTTTACGCAGAATCGACCACACGTGAAAACCGGGTGAATCTTAATCTGCGGCGGAAGTTCCAAACGATAAGCAACAGGACCTACTCGAGCCAAAGACACGGTAGGGCCCAATAAACCTCGGCGCCCGGCCGGGTGTTGAAATTTAGCCAAAGAATATTGGCGGTATGGTCGAAGCTTGATATACACCAGATCATCAATATTAAACTGTACAACCCTACGTTTTGCGTTTGCGCGATCCGCCATAGATTGTTGCGCTCGCAACAAGCTAGCCTTTAATGTGGTCAAGATCCGATCACGATCCTTCATCAATGAATCCACAGACGCCACTTTGGGCTAACTCGTGATCATAACCCAACGAGGGTAGGAGGGGTCCGCCATAAATAATCTCGAAAGGTGTCATACCCGTGGATGAGTGGAAAGAAGTGTTAAAAGGCGTACTCGCCCGGGACAACCATTGGTACCACGCCTTAGGATGATGCATCACAAAACACCTCAAATAGGATTCCAAACAACGATTCACCACCTCGACCGCCCATCGATGCGTGGATGGTAAGTGGTGCTCAAACACGATTTAGTGCCCGTAGCCTTGAACATCTCTTCCCAAAGCAAACTCGTAAAGACCTTATCGCGGTCGGATACAATACTTTTTGGAATTCCGTGCAACCGAACAATCTCCTTGATAAACACCTTTGACACCGACAAGGAAGAAAACGGGTGTCGAAGAGGTATGAAATGAGAATATTTGGACAAACGGTCAACCACCACCAGTATAGTGTCATAACCCTCGGATCGCGGTAAACCTTCCACAAAGTCCATCGAAATATCTTCCCAGACCTGTGCAGGGATCGGCAAAGGCTGTAGCAACCCCGCAGGAGATAAGGATAGGTGTTTAACTTGAACACAGATAGAGCATTCGGCCACAAAGGAACGCACACGAGCCTTCATTCCTTGCCAATACACCTCCTTAGCCAAGCGCTGATAAGTTTTAAGGACTCCGAAATGTCCCCCAATAACACCACTATGGAATTCAAGCAAAAGTAGAGGAATCGTTGGGGATGTCGGAGGCAAAACAAGCCGACCCTGATAAAGCAACACATCACCAACTACTGAGTATCCCGGAGGGGCCCCCTTACCAGCGGTCACTGACTTATAAATTTCCATCACTTATCATCCTCTTTAACTTTTTGCGTAAATACGGCGCGTGTGTTAATACCGCCACCACACACTCGACATGCCAAGCTCGCATTTCTCGGGCATTCGTGACAAGGCATCCGCACTCTATTTTCAAGGCCCTTCTTATATTCGATCTTTGAAATCATAACCCATTAATTTCGCAATCCATCGATAGTCGCCATCCACTACACACGCTCAAGAAGAAATTTGGACTCTTCCGGTCGTCAAGACGAACAACAAAGTGATGCCCTAACAGATAGGGCGCCCGCCAACATTGCGCAAAGCGATTGCCATCAACTCACGTTCATACACCGGTTTCACCCGATGAGTAATTGGCAATGCCCCGCTAAAATATGCTATCGGTACGACCTGTTGCATCGAACCGCTCCCACCCCGATGCCCGAAGCATCGGTTTCGACCACAAATACTTGGTCAAAATCGCAATCGCAGGACCAGGAACACTACTCATAGCATGTTTTGATCATTGAAAGCTATCTTCGGCAAATGGTCCCCACTCAAACTTCCCCTTCTTTAATAGTGGGTCAATGAAAAGCCATGGAACCGTAGTTAGCCACAAAACGTCGATAGTGTAAGTTAACCCCGGGAATCCTCGGAGGTCCGAGAATATTTCGAGGATGGCCACTCTATCATCATTGTGATCTTTTTGCCGGGTGGCAGAGACGCCTTCCACACGATATAAAGTGCCCTAAGTACTCAATACGTTGCAACCCAAATTGGCACTTCTTCGCATTTGCGACGAAAGCATGTGCTCGCAACACCTCAAAAAAAACACGAGCAGTGCTCCTGTGTTTCTGAATAGTCATGTTGTAAATCAAAATATCATAAAAAATACCAAAGACGAACTTACGCAGAATCACGATCGCAAAATCTCATTCATCACACAGATCGAACGTAAGCGGAGCATTCCGCAACCCAAAGGGCATGACTACAAACTCGTAATGTCCTTCATGCGTTCGAAAAAGTTGTCTTGTATACGTCGGTCGGTTTGACACGAATTTGGTGATATCCAAACCTTTAGATCAATTTTCGAGAAAAGCAGACGCGCGCCATGAAGCTCATCCAACAACTCATCCACCAAATGGTATCGTATATTTATCCCAGATCGTGTAGCTTGATTTAATGCACGGTAATCGACACGAAACGCCAACTTCCATCCTTCTTTTCACTAACAACACGGGGCTAGAGAAAGAACTCGTGCTAGGGCGAATTACCCGGCTAACAACATTTCCCGTACTAGTTTTTCTATCTCGTTTTTACGATATTGTGGGTACCGATATGCCCGAACATTCACTGAGTTCGTCCCCGCAATCAGTTCAATCGCATGATCACAGTTTCTTTCAGGAGGTAAATCTGCCAAAGATTGAAAAACCGGTGAAAAGATTTAATTAAAGAGTGAAGCTCTCTGGTACTCGCGATAAACCAGGAGCAACTTGGTTGGTTCACAATCCGTGTTGTCACCTCACACATGTTCAACTCGACCAAGTAATCCTTGGTCCTCGGGACGTAAGGATTTCATCATGGATTTCAAGGATACTTGAGCCTTGACCAACCGGGGTCCCCTTGCAGTCGCTGCCGGGACCCCAACACAAACCGCATCTTCAGGGAACTGAAATTGAATTCTATCCTTCCCAATGTTTCTAGCCATGCCACCCCCAAAATCACATTTGCGCTACCTAAAGGTAAGGGTAGGAATTCATGTACCACTTTCAATTCAGCAAGGTGTAGCACCACATTTTTACAGATTCCCGCCGTTCGCAAAGATTCGCCGGTTCCCAACATGATGCCATAATCATTTGAGGGCTCTATCGGTAACTTTAACTTCTCCACAATGACGTCGGAAATAAAGTTATGGGTGGCCCCACAATCTATCAAAACTACCACTTCTAACCCCTGAATAAATCCAGTGACTTTCAAAGTCTTTGGCGAGCTCAGCCCCGCCAATGAGTTTAAGGACAACGCCGCTAAATCCCTTGTATCGCCCGTATCCACAAAAGTTTCATCCTCTAGTGCCTCATCATTTTCGGACGAATCCTCGTGGTCATAGGTGTCGCGTACTACCAATATCTCCAAAGATTGAAGTTCTTTCTTTTTGCATCGGTGTTCGGCACAAATCTCTCGTCATAGCGGAAACACAACCCCCTTATCCTTCCCGACACGGATTTCCGCATCATCAAACGCTTATACGGCGTAGTGGTCGCGTTATCTTGTTTGTAATCGGTTTAGACGTTGAGAACGTAGTCGTTCTCATAGTTGCAACACCCGTTCCCTTCGTACTAACAAGTCCCGATCCCCCACTTGTTCTGTTCACTAGTCCCGGGCTCACCCCTTTTCCTAGTGCTCGAAAGGCCAGATCATCCTCAATTACTTGTGCCATAAACTTTTTATCTTGTATTCCCACGGGTCGCTATTTTCTCATTTCACTCCTTATTTCTTCTTTTAAGCCGCTCTCCCATTTCCCTTCTAACGCACTGGCACTAATATCGCGCATTCCCTTAGCATATTTCTCAAACAGTCGCCGATATTCTTTAACAGTACCCTCTTGTCGCAAACTCATCAGCTTAGCGTACCTGTTGTCATTTATGTTGGGTTGGAATCGGTGTAACAGGAGCTCACGAAATTCTTCCCAAGAACTGATCGGTGATCGATCTTCCTCGTACTGCAACCATTCCAGGGCCTCACCCTCCATACACAAAGCCGCGGCGTCGACTCGTTCCTGCCCAATTAATCGGTTAACCCAAAAATACCGTTCCACTCGACACAACCAACCTTCCGGATCCTCATCAGTAAGACCCTTAAAAACTGGCATCTCGAGCTTCCGTAACCTCCTGTCAAATACTGGACCTGCTCGCTCTCCTATGTTCGGTCCTCCTCCTGTTCATACTCGGTCCTCCCACTCTCTCCGAGTCTTCCGGTCTCCCTCTCTCGACACGCCATCCCACCCCCGTTCGTTCCAACCGTCGTGCGCTATTGGTCTGTCATAACTCATGCGCACCCTCCTCTCCTCCGGTGACTCGTGGACCCGGCCGTTACTCCCATCACCAAACTCCGGGTATCTCTCTCTCCGGTCCCGCTCAAATGGTCCAAACCGACCCGACCCGAACAACCCGACCCGACCTGGTCCCCCTTGACCGCCGCCGTGCCCCGACGCGCACGGCTGCGTGTGCCACACCCGAAACCACGCGCGCCCGACCCCGCTCGCCCCGACACCGCCCGAGCCCCGGCCCCACTCACTGCTCGCCTTCCGCGCCGACAACGCCAACCACGCCGGCCCAATGCTCCGCCCCGAGCCACCACGACCCCTGCGCCGCCGCAAGCAGTGCGCGCGCGCGCGCTGCGCCCAACCCGCGCGACCCCCCGCGCCCGTTCCGCTCGCGCTCCAGCCCGCGCGCCCGCCTACGACATGGCCGTCGCCCTCTGTTCGCGCCCCGCTCCTTCCGCCGCGTCGCCGCCGCGCGGCTCGCGCCCGATCTGTCCCCATCAAGCACTGGCCGCGCCCTCGCGCCGGCCACCACCACGAGTCCACCTCTTCCTTTTGTCCGCACCGCTTGCCTCGGTTCTGGCGTTCGGTGTTCGTTCTAGCAACTTTTGTAAATTTAGGTTAATTTGACCTATCTCACTATTCATCATTTGCCAGTTGAACCTCGAATTCTGTTGCTTCTTCATCATCTCGGCACCACTCGATTCGCACTCTTGAACCCTAGTCTCCATCTTGGTAGTTACCATTCCCGGATCGGTAAATGGCTCTGATACCAAAATGATAGAATCTACCACACTTTTCTATTAAAATAAGATAAACCTCTCGAGAGAATCTCTCAAAGAGCCGCAATACAACAATGATAATTCGATAGATAAAAGAGTAACCTAGTCCGCCTATTTATAGCCTTCCTAGGATTTAACCTAACTTTGTAAATAACTCTATTTAGGCCCATAGGCCCATTACAAACTAAATGTGCATAATAAAATATATTAAAATAGTAATTAACTCATTCTTCACTTCTTGCTTCGCCTCGAATATACTTTTAATGATGCCGGGATCGTATCAGACTCCTCTAGTCGTAACTTTTTTATGCCTTTTTTTCTTAATGAAACCTTGGTTTCTCATTAGAACACACACACACACATATATATTAAGTTTACATACCAATCTCCTGACAACTGCATCATCCAGTTCTTGTGGCTTATTAGTAGCACCTGCACAAAAGCATAAAACCTTGTATATCCGAAGGGGAAAAAACTTAGAAAAAAACCAAAATCAAGAGGGCTTTGACAGGACGGCTCTTAATCAAACAAGCTTAAGAGTTTAATAGTCAATAGTTCACTTTGTTTCAGCTTATGCTTAATGTATAATATTGTGCCTTACAGGAGGATGAGACTGCGCTAATAATAAGAAAAGAGAATACAGAGTTATAGGAAAGAAGTCTCCTAGAAGAAAAAAGGACTGCAAAGAACAAGATATTTAGACATTCGATAATCATGAAAAGAGGGGGCGGGGTTGGAGCCTTAGTCAAAGTGACACGTGACGTAAATGTTAGAAAATACACTTTTGTCCAAATTGAAACAATTTCTTTTCTGCATCAAACAATTAGGTCATTCTTATCCTTCCATATAAACCCAACAGAACTGCCAAAGGAGCAGAATAGAATTTAGCTATTACAAAGCTTACCAATAACGATTACAAGATCCGTAGAACTGGATGTAACTCCATCAAATTGTACAAGAAACTCAGACTTCAGCCTCCTGCTAGCTTCATTTTCGTTAGCCTGCCTTGTTGACATGACACTATCAATCTGTGCAGACAAATTAAAAAGAAAAGTCGAATGTCATCAATTATGTTGCACACAGCAAACAACCTGTGAAATAAACCATCGATTGCTTGACATCCAAAACACCGGTAGAGGACATGCATGGCATTTATTGTTTCCATACTATTATTAATGTCAATATGAAGTACATATTTGACTAGCCAAGAGGTTATCTCAACCGGCATAAAGTATAGATTAATGATCAAGAGGTCATGGTACATATTTGTCTAAGGAGGCTAATTTGACGAACTCTTAATAGCATAACGGATATAGACCAAATCTCCAGTTCTGAGTCCAAACTTTCTTTGCTTTGACAATAGGACTTGCACCTTCATTTAGCAGTATTTTGTCTAAAGGTTGTTTCCTTTCCAATAATGTATATGGTTTATAAGTCTTTTTACCCGCCATTCTGGATATCAAGTCCCCATTACTATTTTGAACAGATAAAAAATAGATTTCAACCCATACTAAAGGTTATAACAAACTATGCATAAATATAAAAATATACTAGCTAAGGTTTCAAGTTCTCTGGTTGTAATGGCAGACAGAAAATCAGCAAAGCAGGAAAAAAAATGAAAACTATTTTATGCATCTAAAAGTTTAATTGTTGACATCTAACATTTTCAAAGAATTATGAGATTTGTCTATTTTTCATGTCAAATAACCAAAAACTGCATTGCACTCGAAACGAAACAAAACAAAACAGAAGTATTAAGCATACAAAAATTATGTACTATTAACTCATCCTTAAAATAATGGTTTAGCAGGAGAAAGAAATATACTTCATCCATGAAAATTACGGAGGGCTGCCTGGACTTTGCAACCATGAAGAGAGTCCGTACAAGCTTTTCACCTTCCCCTACCTTATAGCAAATGCAACTTATTAGAATTTGCAACGATAGTAACTGAGAAGAATTTTTCCCACAAGGAAAATACAATTCTTGAAATGGAATTGAGACATACCCATTTTGATGTTAAGGATGCGGCAGACACGTTAAAGAAAGTGGCTTCTGATTCTGAAGCTACAGCTTTAGCAAGCATAGTCTTCCCATTACCGGGTGGACCAAAGAGAAGAAGACCTGAGGAAATAAGTGATAAGTTGGATCCACAAAAATGATTAATGAGACTAACTTCCCAAAAAATTCCAGAAGCTCGGCTCTAATGCATACTTAACTTTAATGAAAGGGTAAACTCGGATGAGAAGAGGAGGTACTAGTATTTGTTGTTTGGGGGGGAATATAAAAATATATATGTGTGCGTGTGAGTTGCATTGAATGTGTAACTTAAGAATGTGTTGATATAAATGAGAAGTTTCTTGTTAAAAAGAGGCTGATACCACGGTATATATAGTGACAGATAATCTTTGCAATAAATGTTAATTTGACAAATAAGTCTTAACACAAGTACCCCTCTAGACCTTTTAAAAAAAAGTACCCCCTAGACATCCATAAAATAAAAGGTCTCCACAAATATAAGTTAAGAAACTACATATTTAATAAATTTAAGATCGATTTGATTATTAGATGAAGATGACTAGCTAAAAGCTGAAGAATCCAACTATTAAGAGAGGAAAATGACGAGACATGGCAGATTTTAGACTAGATTGCAACGGGCCTCTCGGAAGAGTTGAGATGTTAGAAAAGGCTAAAAAAATCAAGTAAAACAGACTGAAGTTTGAGTAGGTGCTGAACATTAATTTAGCACTCCATCTGGTTATATGTACCTTGTCTTGCTACCTACGACTCCTTTCATAAAATTTAGTTGAATTACCCATTTAGAAAACATTCCAATCAAAACTAATCCTTCTTATTGTTTCAAAACAAACCACACACATGTAGTAATGTATGATGTCCAGGCCCATGAATCTTGACGTAGCTCCCATTTTGGTAAGATGGTATAGCACATTATTTCACTCTTGAAAGAAGAATCAGGAGAGCAGTATATTAACAGTTTCTAAAAGCACTACCTCTAGCTGGCTTTCGGAGACCAGTGAACAAGTCTCTTCTCTTTGAGGGCAAAATAACCATCTCCAATAAAGCTTGCTTTGCCTTCTGAAGTCCAGCTACAATTGATCCCGACTAATAAGTGTCCAATAACAAAGTTCAAGTACAGAAGAAAAAGCTTGAAATGAAATGCAGTATATGAGAAGTTTAAGGGAAAATAAGCACTACCAATATCGTCCCATTTTACAGAAGGACTTCGATCCACTATAGCAGTATTTATCATTTCAACCAATTTTGGATCGTATCCATCAGGAACTTCTTGCATAGATTTTGAAGTTCCAACACTAGCTGGTTGACTTCTCGTTATTGGATTACTTACACTTGCACCACTATGAGAAGAGCTCTTTAACACTGAATTTCTAGTTTTTGGTATTGTTGAAGCAACTCCAGCTCTTTGCACATGATTTGAGGAGATCTGAAACAAAATAAAAATATATAGAATATAAAATCATCATCTTAGATATGCCTGCACCATATCTCAAATGTGAAAAAAAAATAAAGAAAACTATATTTTCTTCATAAGATTGCCAACGGTGCTTTCATGATTGGACCCAAACTTCATGCATGCAGAAAAGTGACCATTCTCTTTCTTTCCTATTTGAATTTCAAATCATCAAAGTTTAGGATTTGTAATATTTTCAAGAGCATTTACTCACCACAAAAAGGTGGAGGAATACCAATGTTTTTAATTGAAGTAAAGATAATATAATCTTACATTCAAAACTTACACTTCATAAAGATGAAACCATACCTTGTTGGGGGATGTAACACCTGAATTTAGAAGATGGAAAAATTAGAGACAGATTTTATTAAACGTTTCCAACAACAACTAAGAGCATTATTGATGAAATAGATTAAGTAATTACAGAACCAGAACTGAACCTGCTCGCATATTTAGGGCTTGTAATCTCTCAGAAACTTGACTTTGCCACTTCGATATCTTTTGCCTATGAGATTTCACCTTCTCTTGTTCGCTGTAGGAAAACAAAAGAATAGTAGATAATACATAGAACAGAGGGAGCACTTAATCTATGAACTTTGACTTACAATACCTCGACAATTTTCACTTAGCAGACCATCTAACCCTACAATAGAAAGTTAATTAATAGGTAGAACTTATAAGCTCTTAGATCCTTTTTTTTTTAAACAAGGATAACCACACCCGTCCCTAGGCCAGGCACCGAGAGAGATCGAAGGAGTAATGCCATAGGTGAATCTCGAACCTGGGACCTTGAAGGGAGCATACCTTCAAAGCCTAAGTCTTCAACCACTGTGCCATCCCTTGGGAACATAAGCTCTTAGATCCTCAATACCCTTTTTGACCACAAGGCCAGCCAATGATGGTTTCCATCAATTTATTTTCTCAAAATGTCACCACAAAACATGATAAATTAAACTAGAACTCGAAATATTTCCAAATTGGCCATGAGTTACCACTTATTTATTTCTCAAACTTCATAAATTAATTCCTTCCCTATCTTCCAGACCACAAAATTTAGCATCTAACCATAAGAATTCACCGCAAAATTGATAAAAAATAGTGATCTGGTAAACAATTATCCAGAAAATCAGCACAAGTCTAAATACCTAGAACTGATATATGAAGGCACCGCAGTCGAACTAGCCTCGGCCAGAACCCGCTGCGCAGTCTGGTAATGAGAGATTGCCTCGTCCACCAAGCCCCACTCCTCCGCTCTGACGGCCTTGGCGATCTCCTCCTTCGACAAACCGAAGTAACCTTTGAGCTTAGAAGCGTAGCGCTCATTCGTAACAGGAACTCCATTAGCTGCATCCATGGCTGAAACAGCCTCGCGGCTTCGATTATGTGGCGAATCGTGAACTGAGCTCGTTTCAGAGAAGATCGACCCAATATAATCAACTACGCCTCTGAAGAAACTCATCCCTAATGAAACAAATTCAGTTAGCAAAACGATCCGTGAATACAAGGAATTAGAGGCAAAAGAAAGCAATTAGTTCTAACCAGGGCATGGAATTTCTTCAAGAACTTCATTCTCTGTGCTGCTCAAGATTGAGCTCCGATTCGAATCGAAAGAGAAGATCGGATGAAGAAGATCAAGGAAAGAATTGATGAGTTTTTCCGAATGACACACAGCGTATGAACTTCTATTGAACGGAACGGAGATGCCGGTGCTATGGAGAGTAGACGACTAGAAACGGGAAACCGGAAGCCGGTTACGGGAACTGCTCTACTTATTTTTTTTTCCACATTTTTACGATTTTAATCCGTTTTTTATTTAACAAAAGTATTATTTATGAAATAATAATAATAATAATAATTATTATTATTATTATTGTTATTATATCTTCGAAAGAAAAAATGATCTAAAAAACAATTATTTTGTGATATTCACAATGCCCACAATATTGGATTAACAATATTTTTGAATGTTCATCAAAAGTCAATAATATATTTTTGTTTTAGTAAAAAAGTCGATGAGATATTATTAAAAAAAAAGTTTTAACACTTTTAAATATGTTCAATTTGAAACTTTGTTAAATTTAAAATACTTTTCATTCAAATTTAATGGTAAAAATATTTTTGAAATATATATACTTTTAAAGTTCATAAATCATAAGGTATAATTATTTTTGTTGGGACAATTTAGCGAAGATAAAATAAATTAATTGAAGAACAAATTATGAAATTACTGTTATTTAGTGGTAGTCCGATAATAAAAATCGATATTTGATTATCATATTATTTGAGAGATCTTTTATATAGGACTTGTTGGTAGTCCTCCACAAATTTGTACTTAAAGAAGCAAAATTTATCCTATTTTATTCTTTATCCGGTATATGTGGTAAAAAAAAGAGATTTTACATATATAATAAAAATGATATAATGTTTTCATATATACACAAAACAAAACTAATTCATGTGTAATAAAAAATTCAAATTGATTTTTATCACTCATAAAATTCAACAGTAATAGGGTTTGATTTTGTTGAGTTTTATTATACTCATTCTACTGCTGATTGAGTTCTATCACGCTTAAAAAATTATACGCCATAAATGAATTATTTTTGAAATGATGTTATTTCCCCTAAAAAAAATTGTTTTAATTTGTTTAGACAAAATTTATGTTTGGATTTTAATTTTTGACTTGGCAACATTTTCCACGGACAGAGCCTCATAAAATAACTCCGTAATACTAATTGTCTATTCCCTCTCGCGCTAAATTCCCATACTATTTTTTTTTGTTCATCTCTCTCTTTCATCCCTGCAATTTTTCACGACGACCTTTTTCTCAAATTTCGCCTGGTCGGAGCTGCGAATCAAAGGAGAAGATTTCGAGCCAGACTTGATAATTCCGCTTCACAGTCAAGTTTTCGGTTCCATCTCCTTCTCCACTGCAGCTTCGAATCGTTTTCCTGCAACAACAATGCCTGAATCGTTGCATTCGATCGTCTATATCTCGTATGTATATTTGCTTTCTTTTTCAATTGATCAATGTGCTATGCATTTTGTCGATGAATGGTGTGGCACCTGATTAAGCTCGATCTATGAACTACGCTGTATCGATGAGGTCAATCGTGTGAGAGAATTGCTTTTTCTCAGTGATTTTAGGAATGGAATGTTTCATAGGTGCAGGGGCCTTTTGAAGCTAGATCTGTGAACGGTTGGAATGAATATTTATTATTGACCGAGTCTAATTGAGAAACTACCATATTTTGTTCTGAGAAATTTGAATTAGGTTGAATACAGGAAGATGATTGGTACACCTTTTATGATCACATAGTTTACTTGCGATGGAAGCATCATAAGTTCCACTAGGCTGCACGGTGGCGTCTATCCTTTTTTCTTTCCTCTCTTTAGTTCATTTATTCGAACACGCTGAATAAAGGTGTCTATTTGTGTTTAGCTTGTCCGTTTCGCTGAAATTAATCTGTGCTTGTTATCTTTTTGTGAAAATGTTACTAAGTAGGCCGTGTTATGAACACACTATTGTCACATATTGGAAAAGTGGATAGTCCTCCAAGCATTTATAAGATACCTGGACTATTCTCGTCATCAACTGATTTTGAGATGGATGTGCATACTATCTAATAGGTCGAGTTGTTTTGATCGACCTTCTTGATGAATGTTTCGATGAATTTCACATGGAACTTATATGTTAGAACTGCTATGTGATCACGATATATACGAATTGTCTTATGTCTGGATTCTGTATTTGGTGAATTACTATCTTGGCTTAAGGGATATGTACTTTTAAAACACTTTTAAAATTTAAAGCATCATTTTTCTTATGAAGTTAATTACTTATTCAAAAGATAAGTTAGAAAAGGGACGTCTATGGATTGACTACTATATTGATTGAAATGGATTTACTATACTACTCAGCTGAATTGTTTTCTCTCTTGTAGGTGACTTTCTCTCTACAATTCTGCATGAATAATTTGCTAGACTTCTAATACATCAAAGGATGGATGAAGAAGAAGAAACTAAAAAAGTTGCAGAAATTTACGAGAATGATTCAAACACTAAAGTTACTAGTGACGCGCTTGTAAGTTCCCATCTATCTCAAAGCCACACAAAAATTCACGGCAAGGAAGCTGATATAGTTACTGTTAGTGATGGTGTAGTCTCGGTAGGTGTTAATACCGTGATTACAGTTGAAAATGATGGTCATCTTGATCAGGTGTGTTTGAAAGATGAGGAGAAGGTTGTTGGTGAATTTTCTGGTAGTCATTTAGATTCAGAGCGATCTTCGAATCTCGAAGATGCAAGACTTTCTTCTGGTGCATTCCAAGAATCTTCCCAATTTATGATTGGAACATTTGGTGTGGAATCTGATGCCTCTCCACTTACTCAACCACAATATGAAAGTCATTCTTTTAGTCCAGGGACTGATAAGAGATTGGGTCATAATATTAATCCATCCTCCTCATCAGCTAGTTTAGATTCTGGATATTCTTCTGTTGATTCACCACAAAAATTTAAACCAAAACCTGTGATGCCTAACGTGTCTCCAGAGTTGTTGCATTTGGTGGATTCTGCAATTATGGGGAAGCCTGAGAGTTTGGATAAACTGAAGAATGTTGTGAGTGGTAATGAAAGTTTTGGCAGTGGTGAGGAAACAGAAAGTGTTGCATTTTCAGTTGTTGATTCTCTCCTTGCGACAATGGGTGGTGTTGAAAGCTTTGAAGAAGACGAAGAGAACAATCCTCCTAGTGTAATGCTAAATTCTCGTGCCGCCACAGTAGCTGGTGAGCTTATTTCTTGGCTTCCTTGCCTGGGTGATAATGAGTTGATCATGTCCCCAAGAACTAGAATGGTCAGGGGTCTGCTTGCTATTTTACAGGCTTGTACCAGAAACAGAGCAATGTGTTCCATGACTGGTCTGTTGGGAGTACTTCTAAGGTCAGCTGAAACAATTTTTGTGCAGGATGTAGGTCCCTCAGACAAAATGAGTTGGGATGGCACTCCTTTATGCTATTGCATTCAGTATTTGTCTGGGCATTCACTAAATGTTTCAGACTTGCGTTCATGGTTTCATGCTATTACAAGAACACTTACCACCAAATGGGCCGCTAAATTATTGCTTGCACTGGAGAAGGCATTATGTGGAAAAGAGTCGAAGGGACCCATAAGTACATTTGAGTTTGATGGTGAGAGCTCTGGTTTGCTAGGTCCAGCGGAGAGTCGTTGGCCCTTTTCAAATGGTTATGCATTTGCTACATGGATTTATATTGAATCATTTGCAGACACATTAAATACAGCAACTGCAGCTGCAGCAATTGCTGCAGCAGCAGCAGCCAAGTCTGGAAAGTCATCTGCCATGTCGGCTGCAGCAGCTGCAAGTGCGCTTGCGGGTGAAGGGACAGCACACATGCCCCGTCTTTTTAGTTTTTTATCTGCTGATAATCATGGAATTGAGGCATATTTTCATGCACAGTTTTTGGTTGTTGAGTGTGGAAGTGGGAAAGGAAGGAAGGCTTCATTACATTTTACTCATGCATTCAAGCCACAATGCTGGTACTTTATTGGCCTGGAGCATACTTGCAAGCAGGGGCTTATTGGAAAAATTGAGAGTGAGTTAAGGTTGTATATTGATGGGACCTTGTATGAAAGTCGGCCTTTTGAGTTCCCTCGGATCTCCAAACCACTTGCATTTTGTTGCATTGGAACAAACCCACCTCCTACAATGGCTGGTTTACAGCGTCGTCGTCGTCAATGCCCTTTGTTTGCTGAAATGGGGCCTGTTTATATCTTCAAAGAACCAATTGGTGCAGAAAGGATGACACGCTTAGCATCTAGAGGAGGAGATGCACTACCTTCTTTTGGTAATGGGGCCGGACTACCATGGCTTGCAATGAATGATTATGTGCAGCACATGGCAGAAGAGAGTTCTCTTTTAGATGCGGATATTGCAGGATTTCTTCACCTTCTTTATCACCCGAGTTTGCTTAATGGTCGTTTCTGTCCAGATGCTTCACCTTTAGGTGCTGCAGGTTTGTGAATTTTCATGTCTTTGAGTGTGTTATTTTAGAAAGATAGGCAATATATGCTTCGGGAGGGCTATGAAATGCATTAGTCAATATGCTATATTAGATACTTAGATTTCAAACCCGTGTCCCAAAAAACCCCTCAAGTACCTAAATACATTGGTGTGCATGTGAGACAAATCATTGATTTTTTCACCCAACTTTCTTGAAACCTCAAGGATTTCTAAGCTTCTTTATGCAATTATATATGATAGTCCTTTACATGTTGCTCGTCTTAACAGTCTTTTGTGTTTCAGGCACACTAAGGAGACCGGCTGAGGTTCTTGGGCAAGTCCATGTTGCTACAAGAATGCGACCGGTGGAGGCTCTATGGGCCTTAGCCTATGGAGGTTCCATGTCTTTACTCCCTCTGGTGGTCAGCAATGTGGATGAAGCTAGCCTGCAACCCCAAGAAGGGAACAATCCTCTTTCTCTTGCTACAGCTAATCTTGCTGCCCCAATATTTCGAATAATCTCCATGGCTGTTCAACACCCGAAGAATAATGAAGAGTTCTCTCGTGTTAGAGGACCTGAGATTCTTTCGAGAATTTTAAACTATCTCCTGAGAACTTTGTCTTCACTTGATCCTGGACAGCATTATGGAGTTGAAGATGAGGAACTTGTCGCTGCTGTTGTCTCCTTATGTCAGTCCCAAAAGAGTAATCACGTACTTAAAGTGCAGCTTTTCAGCACGTTGCTATTGGATTTGAAAATATGGAGTTTATGTAACTATGGACTACAAAAAAAGCTTTTGTCATCACTTGCTGACATGGTTTTCACAGAATCATCAATAATGAGGGACGCCAATGCTATTCAAATGCTTCTTGATGGCTGTCGAAGATGTTACTGGACAATTTGTGAAAAGGACTCTGTTAATACTTTTTCTTTAAATGACGATCAACGTCCAGTAGGGGAAGTGAATGCATTGGTTGATGAGCTCTTAGTGGTTATTGAACTTCTAATAGTAGCAGCTCCTCCTTCACTGGCTTCGAACGATGTTCGCTGTTTGCTTGGTTTCATGGTTGATTGTCCACAACCAAATCAGGTACACAATTTTTTTTTTTTTGATAAAAAGGTATACACACTTTATAAATTCAAAATTGGCACTGGAGTACATATTTGGACGATCTTTCATCTATTCCCTCCTTTTCTACCTGGGGATTGGTATGCAATCCGCTAGCTTTACCCTGCTGATCAATCTTAAAAATTGAAATATCAGCAGCATATATAGATGTGTGTGTATATATATATTTTAACAAGTAATTTTCACTGATTAATCAAAATGTCAAAGTGTTCAACAAACAAGCTCAAACTACAAATTTCCTAGACACGTTTACAGCCCAAAATTTATCTTGACCTCTATTTAACTCATCTTTGGCTTCTGGGTGGAAATTTTTGGATTCTTCTATGGCTAGATTTATTAGAAAATTTAAAAGTTACCGAGTAATTTCCCTCTGCAGCAAAAAGCTCTATTTTATTTTATTTTCTTTTCTGTAAGTAAATAGAAAAAAAATGATGGAAGGTAGTATGTGAAGAGAAAAATAAGTGATTTGAAATGTTAACATAAGATGAACTAAGAGGTTATAGTTCAATCCATGATGACCACCTACCTAAGAATTAATTTCCTACGGATTTTCTTAACAACCAAAATGCAGTAAGGTTGGGCGGTTGTCCCGTAAAAACAGTCGAGGCTGAGGACGCATAAACGAGCCTCGACACTCTCGGATATATATAAAAAAAGAAAAGAAAAGTCAACACCATAATTTTGTCCCTTTTTTCCTTTTCTTTTTGAAACCTTGAAATTTGGAAGATTTGTACACTTTCTATTTAGTTTTATGTCAGAATAATTATGAGCTTTTCTGTAGTCTACATTCTTCCTTGGCTGTCCCTTTTGCCCTGGTCTTTTGTTAACCCCCAAATCCCTGTTCTTGTTATTGATACAAACATTCATTGTCATCTACAGCATCTGAAGCTGGTTCAACTGTTTCAGCATGTGTAATCGTATGCTTGAAATGTATTTCTCCATCCCTCTAAGCTGTGATCCTTTTTGGGTGGCTTGTGGACATGGGCGGATCCAGAAAACTTAATTTGAATGGGCCAAATTTAAATTATTTTTGGAGGTCAACTTCTATATAAAAAAAAAAATCACAAAATCCAAGATTTTTTTGGGGGTCCACTATGGGTATGGTCTACTTTTATATATAAAAATATCAAAAGACAAGACTTAGGGTCCATCTATACTATAATTAGTATTAAAAATATGGGTGGAGACCATTTCATATACAAAATATAGCAACATCAAATTTTTTTGGAGGGGTCATGGCCCGCCACCCCCCTAGCCCTCTCTCTTCTCTCTCTGCCCCTTCTTGTTGAAACATAGACACTGGACACACCTGTTTATATGCTATTTTTGCTCTTGGAAATTTTGGGGAAAATTTATTCGTCTGTGCTTTCTTCATTTTAGTACTTTTACAGATAAAAATGATTTGGAAGTTCTCTAACACCTTCCTAACTTGCCATTGCCAGGTTGCGAGAGTATTGCATTTAGTGTACAGGTTGGTCGTGCAGCCAAATACTTCTAGAGCTCATACTTTTGCAGAGGCTTTCATAGCATGTGGTGGAATAGAGACACTTCTTGTTCTCTTGCAGCGGGAAGTCAAAGCAGGTGACGTCACTGATCCGGAAGCAATAACATGTTATGAAACTTCATTTCTCCACGAATCTGGTGTGAACAGTGGGGATATAGTCTCCGAGAGAATCCTTGATGGTGATGAAGGATTTGAGGAAGAAAAGAAACTGAATGTACCTGAGAAAGATTGGCAATCTGAATCACCCGAAATTGGTAGTGCGAGGCACTTGGCTACTGCTTCCTCTGGTGTGAGAATTGAGAGGACGCTATCGATTTATGAGAGTTCTTTTGTCAAGAATTTAGGTGGTATAAGTCTTTCAATCACTGCTGATAATGCGAGGAATAACGTTTACAATGTGGACAAACGTGATGGAATTGTTGTTGGGATCATTGGACTTGTAGGTGCTCTAGTAGCATTTGGCCATTTGAAGTTTGATTCTTTTTCTCCCTCAGATGCAACGACTAACATTTTGGGTAGTGGGCTTCCTGATGGAGGCAGTAGCATGTTTGATGATAAAGTTTCACTGCTATTATATGCTCTTCAGAAGGCTTTCCAAGCAGCACCTAATAAGCTTATGACAAACAATGTGTACACAGCTTTGATGGGGGCATCGGTACATCTTGTTTTATGCCCAAATAATTTTTACCTTCCTAATAAACTACAAAAAGTGAATTCTATGAACGTGTCTTCCATGCTTTGGGGTGCCTGTGTAAGACAAAAGTACAACTGGAGTGGGGTTTTGTTTGAATCTTTCCTGTTTCTTTTAGGAAATGCTTATTTAGATGATCACCTATCTACTCTCTTATACATACATACATATATATATACATATACATACATATATATACATCTATTTTAATTCAATGTTTTTTGGGTTGGAATTCTTGTCCAAAAATTGTATTTTGGACCCATTCTGTTTTCAGCTCTATTGAATGATTTTTACTAGTAATAATAATAATATTTTTTATCTATTTATCTCTAGAAAAGAAAATCACATGAAATTAATTATACAAACATTTGCATTTTTGGTGGGATAAGAAATAATGGGAAATGATATTAAATATGAAGATAACGTACTGATATACCAAGTCTATGAAAATAAATAAAAGAACTTGATGGGTACCCACGCCTATACGCCTTTTGCTTTACCTTGTGTTCATAACATTCCTTTCTTGAATGTGCACATCTTCAAATATTTTACGACTTTTTTTTATAATAATGTTACGTTTGAAAAGATCGATTCCAAATTGCCTCGTTCCTTTTCTTTTTCCAGATTAATGCTTCTTCAACCGAAGACGGGCTGAACTTTTATGATTCTGGTCATTGCTTTGAGCACCTACAACTATTGTTGGTTCTTTTACGCTCACTTCCTTATGCATCCTTGGCTTTCCAATCTCGAGCATTACAGGTAAGCCCAATAATATTTCGGTGTTATGGTTATTTTCTCATTACTTGTTGCGAACTCTGTTACTCAGGAACTGTAATAATGAATATGATTTCTTTTTGTTTATATTGTTCTTTCTCTTAGAGCTGGAAATACTTTTTGTAACTTGTTTTGGTCTTTGGATGGGTTATAGCCTTTTTAGTAACTTGTTTTGGTCTATGAAGTTATGTGAGGTCCGTTTTGTGTGTCCCCAAGGGGTGGCGCGGTGGTCGAAGGCTTGGGCTTTGAAGGTGTCTCCATGCCTTTAATGTCTTTCGGTGTCTGGCCTAGGGACAGACGTGGTTATCTCGGGTATAGTAGAGCAAAGCTCTAATTTCTCGATTTCCAAAAAAAAAAGAAGGTTTGTTTGTGTGATAGAACTCAAACAACGACTTTGTTGTCGTCAGAAGATCATTGAAGATGACGCCTCAATTTTTGTTTTCCGGCATCTGCGTGTTGTACCAAAAAATAGAGGGACCGAATGTGCACGATCGGGCAAGAGAATGGAGCACTTGTATCCATTAGAGAAAAGCAAGTATTCAACGCCAAATTTGTTGTCGTGGATGCATAATGCCAAAGGAGAAATAATAGTAGTCGGAGAGTCGCTTGATTGGGCACGTTTAAATATGAAGGTGGTGAGATGTGACTGGCTAGATCTGAAGGGTCGTTAGGAGAAAGACTGAATATGAAGGTGAAGCGACGATTGGGTCAGCGAGGCTCGCTGATGCCTTGTCAGAGTTGTGTATGGTGGAAAATTGCGCATTGGAAGGGCGATTTGACGTTTTATTCACAACACAACTCAAATATGACCTTTATCAATATTGAAGAAAGTTACAATCGGTCGTGTGGGTCTGTGAGGCTTGCTGGTCCCTTGCCAGAGTTGTGTCTGGTGGAGAGGGAAGTTCACAATGACGTTGCACGTGTCAGTGCCTTGCCAGACTTGCTTGTGGTGAGGTTCCCTTGCTATTGACGACTATCGTTTTGTTGCCGGAAGTTTGCAGTGGAAGGGGAAGTTCGCAATGGAGAATGGTTAGTGGTAAGGTTGTCTCTCCCCCTCTCAGTGCCGGAGGGGCGATACTCAGGGAAAGAGAGACCAGATGTTTGAGTTTTTTGGTTCAAGAGTTTATCAAGAGAATGTGAGGATAGAGATAGTTTTTGTGAGTTGTGCAGATTTGGTGCAACACTGGGATCTATCCATGTATATTTAAAGCATTTTCTTCTTTGTTGACTATAATGATCATATTGTTATTGATCTAATGGAAATTATTAGAATTGTATTGGTTTGAATGAAATAAATTACAGTCAAGTTGCATTTCTTTTTCCTTTGTAATCTTTTTCTTATTTTTTCTTTCATCTTTGTTTTTATCTCATCCCATCGTGGAGAATTTTTTTTTTTTTTTGAAATGTAGTCGTCTCAATGAGTTTTTTGTTTCTTTTTAAATAAGCAATTATACCAGTTGTTTATTCCTAATTAGTTAGGTTTAGAGTACTTGCTAAACTAGAAAAAAATAAACTAGTCAGGTTAAAAATGTAGATTTTTATGTAAAAAAATGTTAGATTTCCAATTATCTCACTGTTGGTGTTTGTTTTTGGCATTCATCAGTTCATATTTAATTGATTCATTTTTTTAATCTTTTATTTTTTATTTTTTATTAATGATCTGTTGTAGTTTCTGAACTTTGTGGTATATGATTCCAGGATCTTCTGTTTTTGGCTTGCAGTCATCCAGAAAACAGGAACAGTTTAACCACAATGGAAGAATGGCCTGAGTGGATTCTGGAGATTTTGATTTCCAACTATGAGGTAATGTTATCTAATGTCAAAATATATAAATTTTGAGTTTGGTTGAGTAGTATATATGTAAGCAGTTACCCAGGTTCGAGACTCACCTGTGACATTACTCCTTTGATGTCTCCCGGTGCCTGGCCTAGGGTTGGGGAAGGTTACCCTTGTTAAAAAAAAAAGTATATTCGTAAGTAGTTATAAAGTTGTATCGCTGGGAATCTTGTACGACTGTTTCATCGGGATGACAGTGAAAAAAGTCCTTTTATCACATGTCATATTTCATTTCTGGTTCATTCTCTTGCAGATGGGAGAAAGCAAAAAATCTCGTACTGGAAGTGTAGCAGAGGTGGATGATCTTATACATAATTTTCTAATCATCATGTTAGAGCATTCAATGCGTCAGAAGGATGGATGGAAGGTATTTTCCCATTCTTTCACAGAAAACTGGTTCTGTTTTATATTATGAGACAAAAGTCACAAAAGATGGTTACAAGGAATTATCATCGGCTTAGAGATGTTCTCCAAAGAGTGAGTATGATGTTCTACTTTTTTAGTGAAAGATGTTTTTATTTTATACTGTTCATCATAATACTTGCTTATCTCTAGTTTCTATCACTATATTTATTTTTGTTCTGTTATCATTTCCATTTTTCAGGATATTGAAGCTACAATTCATTGTGCAGAATGGCTTTCGATGGTGGGTGGTTCAAGTACAGGGGATCAACGAGTGAGGTACCACATCTATAACAAACCCTATTTAACCTAACATTGAAAATACCTTATATATTTCATAGTTGTTTGTAGCTAGATCATTGAATCCCCTCCATGAAAATTCCTCGTCCCTAAAGAAAAAATGTATGGTTTCAGATTGATTATTTGTCTACAAAAGCACATTTTTGTGTCGTCAATTAGTAATTGGAGCGAAACAACAGGATCTTTAACGATAATCAACAACTTATCAGGACCTACTTGAATCCACTACTTATTTAGCTTTATATTGGAATCACCGTCCCTCCCCTTTCGTAGCTATGATCTTTCTACACTGATATCACATTGGTATAACTTATTGTAACTATTTTCTCGATAAGACTTATGTACTTTTTCATACATCAATGATTTTTTTTTCTTTCTATTTTTACTAGAAAAAAATTAGTAATTGATGGTGGCTTAGATTGTAGGACTAGGAAAAGCACTAGATACTGTGAGTCCATACAAAAGCTGAGCCCTAAAATTTTCAATTAAACAATTGAAAATCTGTGAATCAGGTCCCATGAAAAATAGACTTCCACTTATTGTTCACTCTCTTCCTCATTTGATGTCTCTTTAAAGCTGCAATTTGAAATATTTTCTTTGAACAAGAAAGGAAAGTTTTCATTAATAGATTACTGCTTATACAAAGGACAAGGAAAAAAAATAAAAGCATTGCAATTCAAGCACAAGACTTATAAAGCAAAATTTGCCTAGGGTTTGGAAAGAGAACACGGATATGAAACCTTGAGGCATGCTGAAATAAAAAGATCTTTCCTAGGAAGAGACTTATCATTATGTATTTTGTATTCGCCTGTCCTTAATAAAATTGTTCTCCCTCTCTGCTCGTGGACTAGCTAATACAACGTTAGTGAACCACGTTTTCTATGTGTTTTATTCTTTTTTTTTACATTTTCTTTATCTTCGCATTGGTTGTTGATTGCTGTTTTCAAAGCAAAACTCATTCTCTTTCTCAATGCCCTTTTGACCACTAAGTGAACCATGATGATTGAATTTACATAAATTTTGACAATAATTCCAGTTATCTATATTTATTATTTACTGCAACAAAATTTTCATCTTTTCTGTACAATTTTTGTTTTTGTTTGAAGACGCGAAGAATCATTGCCGATATTTAAGAGAAGACTATTGGGTGGTTTGCTGGACTTTTCTGGGAGGGAATTGATGGCTCAGGTAGCTCTCTTTCTTGGAGATTTTCTTAGTTTGAAACATGAAATAGTTCTTCTGTGACTTGTGGTATTACGACATTCATTGTTGTTCCTGCTCTCTTTCTTGGAAAATTTCTTAGTTTGAAACATGAAATAGTTCTGTTGCGACTTGTGGTAATACAACATTCATTCTTGTTCCTGTTTGTTTTCAATTAAGATATTCTTTGATAGAATCTACCACACTTTTTATTAAAGTACGATAATTCTCTCGAGAGGATCTCTCAAAGAGCCAAAGTACAATGACGACAATTCAATTGGATGATTGACAATGACCTAACAACTCTTATTTATAACCCAAAACCCTAATTTGACCTAATTAATAAAAGACTAATAATAGGCCCAAGCCCAATACATTTAAAATAACAATTAACTAATAATTAATAAATACTAATATTCCTAAAATGCCAAGGCCGGATCGTATCAATACTTTCCCCCCCAAGAGCCACCTTGTCCTCAAGGTGTTCCATCTCCGGTGCCATATTTTACAGCCCCGTCTTCTGGCAAAAAATCTGTCACATCAGCATCCTGGCACTCGTGCGCATCCCGAACGACCCACACATCCAAGTATTGGAGCTTCTTCTTCTGACAACGATGTCCTGGGACAAATTGTTCATCGCAACGGAAGCATAACCCTTTGTCCTTCCTAGCTCGAATTTCGGCTTCAGTGAGTTTTTTACAAGACGTCGGGTGAGCGATTTAGTAGTCCGTGGGACAAAATCTCTGTGCTTCAGTTCCCGATACAATCGTTCTGCTTTAGCCTTGATCATTGCGAAGTACTTCCCTCGTTTTGGGCAGCCTGAAAAGCAAAATCATCCTCAATCACTTGGGCCATAAACATTTTCTCTTCAATGCCCACTGGTCGTAGTTTACGCATCGCGCTCCGTATCTCCTCTTTCAGTCCACTTTCCCACTTCCCCTCCAATGCACTCGCACTGATATCGCGCATTCCCTTAGCAAAGCGCTCAAAACTCCGGCGATATTCCTTCACCGTACCTATTTGCTTCAAACTCATGAAGTTGGCATACTTATTTGCTGAGCGAGCGCGGTTGGAAACGCTCCAACAACCCATCTTTGAATTCGTTCAGAACGAAAAGGAGCACGATCCTCCTCACATCAAGCCACTCCAATGCCTCCCATTCTAAACATAACCTCGCCGCCTCAACCCCTTCATATTTGATCACTTTTGTTTACAGAAATAACGCTCGACCCGACTTTTTAACCATCCCACTGGATCCTCGTCAGCAAAACCCTTGAAAACCGGCATCTCCAATTTCCTGAATCTCCTGTCACATCCCGGTCCCTCCATTCCTCCTACTCTCTGACTTCCCCGTTCAAATCTTTCTTCTTCTCCCCACCCGAAATCTCGACCCCTATTTCGGACATTGTCACTCCACCCCCTATCGTTCCAACCGTCATGCGCCAACGACCTATCATAGCCCATGCGCAACCTCCTCTCCTCCAGAACCCTGTTTTCTCTCCCCACAACCCTTGGATCTCCCCTTTGGCCGAACTCCGGTCCCGGCAAATCGTCAACCCAATTTCGGCCTCGATCGTTCCAACCGTCATGTGCTATCGGTCTGCCTTTACCAATGCGCACCCTCCTATCTTCTGGGAAACCGTTTCCTCTTCTGTCAAACCGTGGGTCCTCCTTTCGATCGATGTCCGGCCCTGGAACTCTTTCCCCGTCCCCAGGCCCTTGGAACCCATCTCTCTGGTCCAACCCGACTAGCCCGGACCCACCCGATCCAGATAGCCCACCCCGACCCGGTTCACCACCACCCTCGCCCCCGGTCGACCTGCCGAAGCCGCAGCCGCCCCAGCCTAGCCCACCGCCGCTCGCGCCAGGCCCGCCCCAACCGAGACCTCCTCCGCTCGACCCAGCTCCGACCCCGCACTCCCCGCACCTGCCCCTTGCACGCGCGCCCATGCTGCCCATCGCTCCCACGCCGGTGTGCCCCTCTGCGCCGCTTCTACCCTCGGTTTCGCGTCCCCACTCCTCGCCACCACGCCCCACCCTGGCGTTCACGCCCTCACGCCCCACGCTAGCAATCGCGCCCCCGCACCCCACGCTCGTGTCCGCTCCACCGCGCCCCACGCCCGCGCCCGCTCCCTGCCAGACCGTGTCACCTCCTCCCGACGAGGCCTCCGCCCCACCGATTGCCCCCGTCTCGACTGCCCTCGCGCCCGCCGCAGCCTCCCCACTCGCAGCAGTAGCACCACCCGACCCTTCCTTTGAGCCTTCGGCCATTAATCCTTTCCCTTTGTCAGCTCGGATCGATTCCATTAGCAGTTCCAACTTCCGGTTTATCGCCTCGAACTTCAAATCCTGTGCATCTATCTTTTTTCCTAATCGTTCTTCCATCAATTCCATCTTCGTGTTCGTTTCCTGTAACTTCCTCGCCAAGTCGGCCGTTCCCTCTTCACACTCTTGCATCCTTGTTTCCATCTTAGTAGTCACCATTCCCGGATCGAAAAACGGTTCTGATACCAAAATGATAGAATCTACCACACTTTTTATTACACTACGATAATTCTCTCGAGAGGATCTCTCAAAGAGCCAAAGTACAATGACGACAATTCAATTGGATGATTGACAATGACCTAACAACTCCTATTTATAACCCAAAACCCTAATTTGACCTAATTAATAAAAGACTAATAATAGGCCCAAGCCCAATACATTTAAAATAGCAATTAACTAATAATTAATAAATACTAATATTCCTAAAATGCCAAGGCCGGATCGTATCATTCTCCTTCCGTCGTCTATTCATCATGCTATTAACTAAAATTCTGCAAAGCTGAATTATTTTAAATTATCAGAAGCAAAATGTAAAACTTTTGTTTGTTTAATTTTATCTTTTTTTGGAGTCATTCCTTTGCATAGCCTACTTCTAATCTCGTCCATCTGCTCATTTTTCAACCTGTTTTGATAGGAGTATGGATATAACTTCAAGCTATCTTTTGTTTATTATTGGCAGACTCAAGTTATTGCTACAGCAGCTGCTGGTGTGGCAGCTGAGGGGTTATCACCAGAAGATGCCAAGGCTGAAGCAGAGAATGCTGCACAACTTTCTGTATCTTTGGTGGAGAATGCAATTGTGATATTGATGCTTGTCGAGGATCATTTGCGTTTACAGAGCAAACAGCAACGTGCTTCAAGTATTAGAGATGGTTATACATCTCCTCTTTCGCTGGTGTGTCCACTGAACAGCAACCGCACACATTCTTTGGGTAGTATTGGCGGAAGAGATCCACAAGAACCTATGCGTATCAGTGGATCAACATCTAGTGAGCCTAATGGACTTCATCTCGATGTATGTCTAAGTTCCTTTATTAACTTCAAAGACACATAAAAATTTGTGAAATTACTAATTGAGGATATGTTGGGACTTAGGAGTATTAGTGGTAGGGGTGAACATGGTTCGGGTTGGGTTAGGAGAATTCTTTGAACCAACCTAAATTTTTGGGTTGGTCAATTCACCTATCCATTCAATCCTACATATTAGAGCAACCTAACCCAACCCATATATCTTTGGGTTGGGTTGGGTTCTCGAGTTGTGTTAGTCTTCATTTTTCTCTTTATGACTCAACTCATGATCCGTAAATATGTAAAAAAAGATGCCTGATATTTTACTTAAGCTTAAGTTACTTATCAGTATATGTTCCTTACCAAATGCTAAGAAACTTATCTTATGAGCTAAACTTACACACATACATATACATATATATACATTTATTACTCTTAGTTCGGATTGAGTTGGTTGGGTTGAACGAGCAAAAAATTGGTCTACCCAAGAACCAACCTAACCCAATGAAAATTGTAAAGTCATAACCCAAACCAAACCCAAAGAAAATTATTACCCAACCCAACTCATACGGTTTGGGTTGGGGAGTCCGGGTTGTTCGTGTTTCCGGTTTCTTTATACATCCCTAATTAGTGGGATATTAGTAAGGACATGGTGGTAATTAGTTAAGGGGGACTTAGTTATAAATATGTAAGTTAGGGGCTTTTTAAGCACCCTAACTCCCTATTTATAACCAACACTTACCATTGTTGACTTATCTCTAGTTAAGCTGGCTTATTTATGAAATGAAGTGTATATTTCCTTCTTTTCATTGTTTCTTCCTTGTAAAGGTAGATTATTTGAACTGATGTTGGAATTTTTTGAGTCAGGTTCTTGCTTCCATGGCCGATGCAAATGGGCAAATTTCTTCTGTGGTCATGGAGCGTCTCACTGCAGCAGCAGCAGCTGAACCTTATGAATCTGTTTCATGCGCTTTTGTATCTCATGGTAGTTATACGACAGACTTAGCTGATGGTTGGAAGTATAGAAGTCGATTATGGTATGGTGTTGGTCTTCCTTCAAATAAAACTCTCTTTGGTGGTGGAGGCAGTGGATGGGAATCTTGGAGGTATTTGGAAAAAGATACTGGTGGGAATTGGATTGAACTTCCTCTGGTAAAGAAATCTGTGGCCATGCTCCAAGCTTTACTCTTAGATGAATCAGGACTTGGTGGGGGCCTTGGGATAGGTGGGGGATCAGGTACTGGAATGGGGGGTATGTCTGCACTTTACCAGTTGTTAGATAGTGACCAACCGTTTTTGTGCATGCTCCGAATGGTGCTTCTTTCAATAAGGGAGGACGATGATGGTGAAAATGGTATACTTATGAGAAATATAAGTATAGATGATGGAATTCCAGAAGGAAGTAAACCACGGTCAGCTTTACTTTGGAGGTATAAATATCAAATATTTTCTAGGTCAATGTGGTAAATTGCCTGCTTATGCAATTAAATGGGAAATTTGAGAGGGGTTTTAGAAGATAGTTTTGGATCAATGTGGCACAGCTGCAGTTCCTACTAAATAACTCCAATGCTGGAAGGTTATTATAATAATAATACCAGTTTCATATATAAAAAAGAAGAATTATTATAATAGTTCTAAAATTCTCAACGTGAATGACCAATATCTCCTAGGCCCACTATTGTATGTCAATTACAGAAAGGACAATCTAACAGCTTCCCTTTTACAATTGATTTCAATAAGTGGTGAATTGTGTAGCGTGAAATACTTGGTATGAAGTTCTTAATTCCATTCTCTATTTAAAATATTTTCACTTATCTAAAACGCCTATGTTATGTCATGGTTACAATGCATCATCATTGCAATTGTTTTTATCTAGTTTTTTTTCTTCTTCCGAATTATGATTCTAATACATTATTTGTGTCCAGTGTGCTTTCACCTGTTCTTAACATGCCAATTTCTGATTCCAAGAGGCAGAGGGTGTTGGTTGCTTCATGTATTCTCTATTCTGAGGTTAGTGATTAGAATAATTGTTGGTTCAATTTTGACTCATTTTAGTAGTAATTTTTATAATTTGTAGCTATACTTTTCCTTCTTTGTGAATAATTGCTCCGTTACATTTGTTGCAAAAAGTGTTCTGTTACTTACCTTGCGCAAATTTTTTATCTTACAGGTTTGGCATTCAGTTGGCAAGGATAGAAAACCTCTTCGAAAACAGTACCTTGAGGCTATTCTACCACCCTTTGTTGCCCTTTTGAGGAGGTGGCGGCCTTTATTGGCTGGAATTCATGAACTTGCCACTGCAGATGGTTTGAATCCGCTTAATGTTGATGACCGGACATTGTCTGCTGATGTCCTACCAATAGAGGTATTCATAACATTTTAGCAATGGCAAGACGTGCTTAAAATTTTACCTGTTTTCTTTTTCAGAACAAAGAAAAATTGGTTCAATGAATATTACCTGTTTCTTATCAAACTTAAAAAGGATGTTTTTCCAATTTTCTTTCCGAAGATTTTTCCCTTTGGGAAGATGTAATTGTGGCTCTTCATGTTATTAGATGCTTCATTTGAACCGTTTTGCTTCTTGTGTTTCAAAACATCTAGAGAATGCAAGAAACTAGATTTTTGTCTCCCTTGCCCCTAGTCCTCATAGCATTTTCATAAGCTCTTGGGAAAATTTGTTCATTTGTGCGCCAAGGTTTTCTTTTATTCATGCATTAAATTAAGAACATAGTAAGTACACGTGTCATTCATCTTTTCCTTTCTATTCAATGTGGCTTTGTATATATATGTATAGGTCAGGTATTTTCTCTCTCATTAGGGATCACTTATGAGATTTTAGAATGTATTCATTGGTCAGAATATAGATATTGCAATATGCACAAAGTATCTTAGATAGTTCCGGTTTTTTTCCCCTCCCCTCGGCTATCTCTTGCTAATGATAAACAACATTTAAATAGTTGGTTGTTTATGCTTTCAATCTTATCGTTCTCTTGAGTGACCCAGTATTTGCTATATTTGACGTGTAAGAGAGTATCATCCTCTTTTTATATATTAGCATGCTTGATTATTTTTCATTCTAATCACGACTATCTCTCTTTTCCCACTCAGAAGTTAGGGCATCAATAACTCTTATCATTATTTCTGTTGTTGTTGTCTCATTCCCTCTCAAGTGTTCTATGAGTTTTATCTGCAAATAGGGGTGAAACAATGACAGTTATCTTGGGATTCTTAATGGAGTTTATTTTGGTTTGATATCATTTCATGTTACAATCTGGTTTCACACCTGTCAGGCTGCTCTTTCCATGATCTCTCCATCATGGGCTGCTGCATTTGCATCTCCACCAGCAGCAATGGCATTAGCGATGATTGCTGCCGGTGCCTCTGGTGGGGAGGCTACTGCTCCTGCCACAACATCACAACTACGGCGTGACGGTTCCTTGCTTGAGAGAAAATCAACTAGGCTCCATACATTTTCCAGCTTTCAAAAACCTTTGGAGGGTCCAAGCAGAGCACCATCTTTACCAAAGGACAAGGCAGCTGCAAAAGCAGCTGCCTTGGCTGCTGCCCGTGATTTGGAACGTAATGCAAAAATTGGCTCAGGAAGGGGTCTCAGTGCTGTGGCCATGGCCACATCAGCACAAAGGAGAAACCTTGGTGACATGGAACGTGTAATGCGATGGAATAATTCAGAAGCTATGGCAGTTGCTTGGATGGAATGCTTACAACCATTTGACACAAAATCAGTCTACGGGAAGGATTTTAATGCTTTATCTTATAAATTCATTGCTGTCCTCGTAGCAAGTTTTGCTTTAGCAAGGAACATCCAGCGATCTGAGGTGTCAATTTCATCTCTCTTCTTCTCTCTTCTTCTGCCCATATAGTAATGACAGTTTATATTTCTGACTCTCCAGGTTGATAGGCGAGCCCAAGTTCATGTTATTGATCATCACCGCATGTGCAAAGGAATTCGTGCTTGGAGGAAATTAGTACATTACTTGATTGAAATGAGATGTCTCTTTGGTCCGATCGGGGAGCATTTTTCCAAACCTTCACGTGTATGTTACCGGGTGTAGCTTAATATTTTACGTTTGATTGCATCTATACTGATTTAAGGGACTATAACTCATTTTTAGCTACACTTTTTTAGACTGTATTTGTCAGTGATGCATAAATATCAACTTGTAGGTTTTCTGGAAGCTAGACTTGATGGAAAGTTCCTCCAGGATGAGACGATGTTTGAGGAGGAATTATAGAGGGTCCGATCATCGTGGTGCTGCTGCCAATTATCAGGATCAAATTGACTTGAAGCAAAATCGAGAAGATGCATTGAGCTCATCAAATGCCTCTATATTAGCGTCAGATGCAATAGCTATAGAGGCAGTTAATGAAGATGATGAACAAATGGAAATTGATAGTTTAGATGGTGGGACAGATGATGTAGAACAAAGCGTTGTGGATCGCTCAAAGTTGACTGAAACATCTGAGCAGAACCTTCGGGCATCTGCAGAGTCTAGTAATACAAAACTTGTCAATAACCAAGAATTAATTCAGGGTTCATCACCTGTTGCGCCAGGTTATGTTCCTAGTGAACTTGATGAAAGGATTATTCTTGAGCTTCCTTCAACAATGGTCCGGCCACTAAGGGTTATACAAGGAACCTTCCAAGTAAGTTCCTTGTTTCAAACTTGAACTCTTATGGCCTCATTTCTTCCAGTTTATTTTAAGTTCTTACCGTGGGTATATAAAAACCGTGTTTGTTATCGAAGACTCAACTTTCTAAAACTTGTGTAATAATTATGCATGGATAAATTTCTTTGATTATTCTACTAGGAAGTGAGTTTGTGAAACAAGAAACAACTATATAACAAACTAATTAAATTTTGTTCCAGGGGCAGGAACAAAACTGATAGATATTGAATTCCAGGATATAAGTTATAACTTACGGGTTCCCCATTCTTGTTTAAGGTTAAAAACATTGTGTGTTTTCCAGGTCACAACAAAGAGGATCAATTTTATAGTTGATAACAGTGATCTCAGTGCAACAATAGAATCCAGATCAAAACCAAAAGACCAGGAAAAGGACAGAAGCTGGATGATGTCTTCCCTCCATCAGATTCATAGTCGAAGGTGAAGTCAGGGCAGTCTGATATATCCTATATTTAATTTCTCTCTCCTTTGTTGTCATGATACGTAGTATTAAATTCTGAACTCTTGCATTAAATTATAATGTTTATTCCCAAACCATTAAAGTAATTATACCGATAGTTAAATTTCAATGTTAAAAAATGCTCTAGGTAATTGTCTGTTAAAACTAATTTCCTTTAAAGTAATAATGCTGTTGTTCAGAAGTCTAACAAGTTCCATATTGAATTTTGAAATATTTATAATGTTGAACATTTCGTATTGGAATAGCAATTTCAGTAAGAAAAATTTCAAAAAATTTCAAAAAAAATCAGAAAGAAAAGGTTGGTGGCTCTATGTACAATGCTCTGCTTTTATTTCACCTCACTTCTACCAGAAGCTTTCAGCATCTTTCTCAAAACTTATTTTATAACCTTGCTTAATTATGTTCTCTTATCAGTATTCTACTTTCTTGTTCCAGGTATCTTCTTAGAAGAAGTGCTCTTGAACTGTTTATGGTTGATAGATCAAACTACTTCTTTGATTTCGGGGTAGATTTACATGCCTTTATCTACTCTCTTTTTTTGCCCTTTTTGTTTGCCCCTCATCCCCATCATTTTCAAGTGAAGCTGAACATTTTTCCCTTGTCCTTTTCTTCTATTAAGAGTACTGAAGGGCGGAAAAATGCATATAGAGCAATTGTTCAAGTGCGACCTCCTCATCTCAATGATGTATA
The DNA here is from genome assembly GCA_036507275.1 of Sicyos edulis. Taxonomy (NCBI): domain Eukaryota; kingdom Viridiplantae; phylum Streptophyta; class Magnoliopsida; order Cucurbitales; family Cucurbitaceae; genus Sicyos; species Sicyos edulis. Next base: position 1,274,192 of record CM071857.1, on the reverse strand, counting down.
TCTAGCAACTCAGGTTCATACTCGATCCTTATGACTTGAGCTAAGTTGCTGCATCTATGTTTGTCACATTGACTATTGTACAAATATTCATCCTTGACTGGTAGTCGTACATTATCTGTTGCTTTCTTGATGCTTCTACTGTCAAACTCACCTGATACTAAATTTTCCTGCATTCTGATCCGACATTTTAAGGGCTATCGTGCCTGAAAACCAGATTCCCAATAAAAGATCTGGTACATGGTATCAACCAATGCAATCTGAGGAACGTAACTGACCTGTGATGAACCTGGTCTCATGATTGGTAGTTGGTCTTGTTTTTACATATGAGTGTTAATCGATGGAATAATGGCATAGAACTTTTCTTCTTTTACTTTCCGTGCATTACAGTAGTTATGGTTCATTTTAATTTTGCAGAGGCCCGAGCAACTTCTCAAGAGAACTCAACTTACGGAGCGCTGGGCTAGGTGGGAGGTATGTCTTAAGTTAGAACAACCTTTATCTTGTCATGGTTTTTGTTCATATATTTTATAAAGTGATTTTTGGCTCGAGCTTCGCAAGTAGAATGTACATGCAAATTTTTTTTTTGAACTCAACAACAATTGGAGTGGAGGATTCAAACCCGTAACTTCTTGATTACTAGGTCGTACATGATGCCACTAGAGCTCTGCTCCTTGTGGCCGAACGTACATGCTAAAATAGCTTACAAGATCAGTAACCTTTTGCAGATCAGCAATTTTGAGTATCTAATGCATCTCAATACCCTGGCTGGGCGTAGTTATAATGACATTACTCAGGTAGGTCATTTGGGCAATTTTCATGTTTTGTGGAAATTTATGAATGTTACTCTAAAAATTACTTTCTTTTCAGTATCCAGTTTTCCCATGGGTTCTTTCTGATTATAGTTCAGAGAGTTTGGACCTTTCTGATCCTTCCTCATTCAGAGATTTTTCTAAGGTTCTCCCCTACAAACTTTTCTATTCATTCTTTTTATGCTTGGGAAGGCTGTCTGTTTAACCATGAAGCCTCAAATTTTTTTTGCAGCCTGTTGGTGCACTGAGCACCGAACGCCTTAAAAAGTTCCAAGAGAGATATGCAAGCTTTGAGGATCCAGTCATTCCAAAATTTCATTATGGTTCACATTACTCTAGTGCAGGAACTGTACGTTTTCCATTTCATCATCATTTGTTTCTCTTTGTTTCGTACTTTTTGTTTCTAAGGAGTTTAAGCCGACCAGAAAATAGCCTGTCGTACTTCGAAAATTTGTTTATTGCCCTGAGCTTTCCTCAAATTTCTCTCCTACTCAAGTGAAGGGTGGAGGGAGAGAGGGATACCACTGAGTCAGTTGGCTATAGAAAATGACTGCCATGACTATTGTTGAACTCAAGGAGTATAAAAACTTGTAGTTTGGCCATCTGGAAGCATTTTCTTAAAGATTTATGTATTTTGAACATAAATAACACATTATCTAATGTATTCTGTTGAGTATTTGAGGCTAAGGGACTATGATGATACTTGCCTGATTTTTCCCTTTTTCAAGAAGCTAATAAAGTTTTTGGGAAGAATATTATTAATTTATTTTTTGTAAGTATATGAAAAAAGAGACCCGTTCTTGCTTTCCCAATTGCCTTTTCTTCACTGAATTCAGCTATAGCTTTATCGTTTCGTTCTTTCTGTAGTGTTAGTTTGTAAATAATACGCTAGTTTTGTCTATTGTGAGAACCCATTGTACGGTATTGTGTTTCTTATTCTGAAGTAGTAATTTGTACATCCCTATCACAATTGGATCGTACTAATTATATTTGATTTTTTGTTTATTTCCTTTTCAGGTATTGTATTATCTTTTTAGAGTTGAACCATTTACAACTCTCTCAATTCAGTTGCAAGGTGGCAAATTTGATCATGCAGATAGGATGTTTTCAGATATTGCTGGTACTTGGAATGGGGTTCTGGAAGATATGAGTGATGTGAAGGAATTAGTAAGTTGTTGAGTATGAGCATTGTTTCTGCTTGTAAATGCTGAATTATTCTTGATATGTTTTAAGAATTCATCTACTTTCATCATTTACAAAGAATTGATTAACAAGTGATGATGTCATCCAATCAAATGGTGCCATTTATTCCTTGCAGGTTCCAGAGCTTTTTTATCTTCCTGAGATCTTAACAAATGAAAACTCTATTGATTTTGGCACCACTCAATTAGGGGAGAATCTTGGTAATCTTGAATGATTGTACTTATCACTTGATTATTCTTAAGCCAACAAGTTTTTATTTTGATTTATTTCAACATCCCAGATTCTGTCAGACTCCCTCCTTGGGCTAAAAACCCAGTGGATTTCATTCACAAACATCGGATGGCTCTTGAGAGCGAGCATGTATCAGCACATTTGCATGAGTGGATTGATCTCATTTTTGGGTAAGTTTTTTACTTCATTAAAGGGATTTTCGTAAAAAAATTTTAATTGAATGTTGTTTTCCTTTGATATATAGCGTTTGTAAGTTGGTAAGGTTGGTATTGATGATAATGGCGCCAGTTTCTTTTTTGATCAACGTTGAGCTTTTTCTGCTTGTTATGACATTTATAAGGATGTATTGAACCAGGTATAAACAACGAGGCAGAGAGGCTATATTGGCCAATAATGTCTTCTTTTACATTACCTATGAGGGGACTATTGATATTGACAAAATCTCCGACCCAGTATGTTAATTTTCGCTACATCTTATTCCTTCAAAATGCAGGATACTGTTTTTCCTAATTTTTTTTTTTTTTGGAAAAAGGTACAACAACATGCCACACAAGATCAAATTGCCTACTTTGGTCAAACTCCATCCCAACTCCTAACTGTGCCTCATTTAAGAAAGAAGCCATTAGCTGATGTGCTCCATCTGCAGGTATATGCGAATGTCATGTTCTTTGTAGTATTTTTAGAGTTAGTATAGATCCGTGGAAGCGAGATCGTGCTCTCGAATAAGACACATCAACTCTTTGTTCTTTTGGAAAAAAAAAAAAATTAAATTTTCAATGAAAAGATAACTCTAATCAAATTGGATTCCGGACAATCATTATCGAGTAACTGTATAATGCAACTGCAACTGCATTCCTGGACCCTATAATGCTCATAGAAGAGGTAGCGCAATGTTCACTATCTGGATTTGGTTAAGGAAGTGGTAACTCTAATATTTGAGAATTGGAAATTAAGAAGAAAGAGCCATGACACTCTGATTGGAACATTCCAAAGGGAGAGGAGACCTCTCCTCCCCTGGCCTTTAGGTTGTATCTCTCTTTCTTGATGTATGAAATCCTAGAAGGAACAATAGCATAAGTGATGTCCATAACCAAGAAGTCATAGATTCGAATCTCCCAACTTGTTGTCAAACTCAAAAAAAAAAAAAAACTGATTATGGTTGAAACCTTATTCTATGCCAGAGAATTCAATAGAAGTAGAAAGAGATAGCCTAAAAACCTAGAAACACTAGCAATTAATTAGATCAACCTTGTTTCATTGAAGAACATAATTTATTATCGTTGCATCAAAATCCAGTTTCATTGAAGAACATAATTTCTTATCGTTGCATCAAAATGTGAGGATGTTGCATCAGTCAAGTGGCGATTTTTTTTCTTTGATCTTTGCATTTCTATGGTGAATATTGGGGTAGAAATACCCCAACGATTAGGGACAACAGGTTCAAGTTGAACAAATTTTGTTACAGCTCAAACTGTAGATTTGAATTGTAAAATTTTCCATGTGACATGAACTCATTGGTTCAAAATGACTTTTTAATACCAGACTATCTTTCGGAACCCAAAAGATATCAGATCATATCCTGTTCCCTCTTCAGAACGCTGCAACCTACCGGCTTCTGCAGTTCATGCAACTTCAGATACTGTTGTTATTGTCGACATAAATGCACCTGCAGCGCGTGTAGCACAGCACAAGTGGCAACCCAATACCCCTGATGGCCAGGGTGCACCATTCCTCTTTCAACATGGAAATGCCTCGTTGAACTCTGCCGGCGGAACGTTCATGCGCATGTTCAAAGGGCAGGCTGGCTCCACTGCTGATGAGTGGCAATTTCCCCAGGCACACGCATTTGCTGCCTCTGGAATCAGGAGCTCGTCTATTGTTTCCATTACTTGGGACAAAGACATTATCACAGGTAAGCATTTCTTTATGTATCTATCTCGACTTCATTCTTTTAATCTCTTGTTTTAACTTTCCTATGAATAAAAAGTCTACAATGATAAAAGGTTAGGTTAACATTCTAGTGTTTTCATGCCCTACCAATTTCTTCCCCAAGATATTGTTGTAGAGTGTTAGTGGAAAATATATCAGTCCATATCTTGTTCGGCTGCTGTGAAAACATCAGCTGTTCGATCTTTACTTATTAACTAAAATTAACTATTACTTTCGAAGGAAAATGAATGAATAATAAATTAACAGCATGAAACTGCATTATAGTATCCCAAAACCAAAAAATAACTTTAGTGTTCCATTGTTTTAAAAATAAATCATGATTTCTAACATCTACACTATCAATGAAATGCAGTTCTACTTTTTTGGTAAAATAAAAGCAGACTTTGTTAAAATACCCCTTGAGTGACTGTTTGGCCTTTGTTTCATTTTGGTTTATGTCCGTGTGGAATCAATAAGACTTAAAATTAGTCCCTAGTGTTAGTTTATATGACCAATAGGTTTGGGTAAAATTATTATTATTTACTCAATTTTGAAAAAAGTTGACTTCAAATTTATCATAAGAACCAACTTTAAGCTTTATTGAAAGTACAAGGAATAAAATCGGATATCGACAAGTAATGGACCGAATTATATTTTAGCCTAAAAAATACTGTAGGGCTAATTTCTTGTTCAAGACATGCATATATGGTTAGTTACTCTTTTGTAGCCTAAACAGATTATCTACCTTCTACTTTTTGGTTTTGAAATAGGTGGGCATATTGACAATAGTATCAAGCTGGTATCATCAGATGGAGGAAGAACATTGGAAACTGCCTATGGGCACTGTGCTCCGGTAACCTGTCTCAGCGTTTCTCACGATAACAATTATTTAGTCAGTGGATCCCGTGACACCACTTTGCTAGTTTGGAGAATACATAGATTGTCAATCACTCGTTCAAGTAGCGCGTCAGAAACTGGCACGGGGACAGGTATGTCAACATCAGGAAGTGGTAGTAATTTATCCTCTCTATTGGCAGACAAAAGGCGGAGGCATCGAATCGAGGGTCCCCTATACGTTCTTCGGGGCCACCACAGGGAAATTGTTTGCTGCTGTGTGAATTCAGATCTTGGTATTGTTGTTTCATGCTCCGATTCGGACATTTTGATACATTCTATCAGAAGAGGTCGCTTGATCCGACGGTTGGTTGGTATTGAGGCCCATGCTGTTTGCGTTTCTTCTGAGGGAGTTATATTGATTTGGAATGAATCACAATGCACTCTTTCAACCTTTACTCTAAACGGAAGCCTAATTGCTAGAGCACCATTTCCGTTCTCTGCCAGCATCAGTTGTATGGAAATATCTGTTGATGGGGAGAGTGCCTTAATTGGAATAAATTCATCAAGGCAAAACAACAAAACTTGTAATAATAGCTGGGATTTTAAGTCAAAGAAACCCGGTAATGAACTCGATCTTACTCGGGATGACACCGAGGAAGACGACAGAGTGGATGTTCCGACTCCATCTGTTTGCTTCTTGGATCTGCATACTTTGAAGGTATTAATTGAACAAGTAGCCTTACTTTTACCTAATTGTTTTTCCTTCTTACTTTGAAGCTCTTAAATTGATCAAATAATGTGAAAAAGCTCATCATCTCCACCACTTTACTTTGAATAGAGATGCAAGTGACTAAAATAATAACTGTTATAAGGTTACTATTGTTAGTATTCCCCGAGGGGAAGCTTCCTGGCCTAGAGGTATCAAGCTCGAGCCATTGGATAAGCTTAAAAAATACTCAGATTTCCAAATCCGAGCCTTGAGATAGGCACCAATACCCCCCAAGACCCAAATATAGAGGAGAAAAGCTCCAACTTTCCAGTTATAAAAGAAATAAGGCAGCTTGGTTACTCTTGAATGAGATTTATCCTTATCCTTATCCTTGCTATTGGCAAACACAACTTTTCTGTATCCTGTTATTGTGACACGTGTTTGTCAAATACAACTTTTATTTATTGCTAGCTTTTCCATTTTATATAAACTGCATAATGCAGTTTTACAATACCATTGATTGATACAGTTTATTTATTTATTTATTTATTTTTATTCTTATTTTTTCACCTATAGGTTTTCCATACGCTTCGACTGAAGGAAGGGCAGGATATCACTGCGCTGACACTAAATAAAGACAACACAAATCTTTTGGTGTCAACTGCAGATAGGCAGTTAATAGTCTTCACTGATCCCGCGGTAAGTAGACAACTTTACATATTTCAATGGCCATTTCGTAATTCTAAATGATTTTTTTTTCTTTCATATTTGCATTTGATCATCATTTGATTTTTTTTATTTTTTACTTTTAAAATTTCAGCCTTTTTTGTCATCTACATTCAAAAAGGTGTTTTAGCCAAGTTCTGAATGTGGTGATAACTAAAGTAAAGAAATCGTGAGAAAATAAACTTGGTTATCAGTAATAGAAAACTAAAATAAAAATTGTACCCGACTTGCCTTGTTTAAAGTAATCACCCGTTTTGTTTATCAAATATTATCCAAAAAAATAGGGCATATGCTTTTGGAGAGAAAAAGATATCTTGCTTCGGCAATGACCATTTTCAAAAAGAAAAAAGAAAATAAGGTCGGAAGAAATATGGAGATTATTTAAGCCTGTTATTTGATATTTTTTCTTTTTAAAAATTAAGCCTATAAATACTATTTTCCTCTATGATTTTCTTATTTTGTCAATCTATTCTTTTCCCATGTTTTCAAAAATCAAGCAGAGAAATGATGAATACAATAACTTATTAAGAAAGATGAATCACATGGTAGATAAATGATTAAAAAACAAGTAAAATTTATCAAAAAAAAAAAATCCAAATAGTAATCAACCTTATTTTTTAAAACCTAGTTTTGTTATAACATTTCCTATCATTATTCTTGTTAGTTGAGCTATGGCCAACAAGAATACAAATTGACCATGTAGTCATGAGTTCGAATTTCTCCGCTTGAATTTCTCTAAGAATTCTAGTTTCTTAAGAAAAATGAAATCACATGGTAAAAAAGGCAAAAAAAAGTTACATTCTTTTAAAAACCAAGAATTAGAAACCAAATGATTATCAAATAGGGTGTTTTATCTTTAAAATCTTGTCTTGTTCTAAACTTCCAATCATTATTCTGTTCAGTTGAGCTTGAAAGTGGTGGATCAAATGCTGAAGATTGGCTGGGAAGGTGAGGGACTCAGCCCCCTTATAAAATCATAGCCCTCTGCCACAACAAAAAATCTTCAATACTTGTATAGATTTGGATAAATTCTGCATCATATATATTGGCTACCACTGACACATCCATGGATATATCTGGCTGCGGTTATTTTTTCTCTCGAGCAAAGAGCGGAAGGAGATCCCGAACCCGGGTCCTATGCTCGCTAGGTTTGCCTATCACTATCTCATCGTCATTGTCTTCATTCGCAATGAGACATAACTCTAGACACTGACTGTTGGTTACACATTGTAAAGTATGTAGACTAGCCCCAAATCATACAAATATATATTAGCTTCTAGTTGTATGTATGTATATCATTGTTAGTTGAAATTTTGAGGGTTTAAGCACTGGGCTTGAGATTGGGATATCCAGTTTTGTCCATTTTTCATTTGAAAATCATATAGCAAGATAAAATGAGCTCTTCCATTATTGTGGATTTGTATTATGTTACACACTCTTACATGATAGGCAACTGATTCTACTTTTCCTAAAGCAAGGTGCAATAAAACATTCCTGATATTGGACCATAAATAATAAAAAAAAAAAATTAAAGCCATATGGACTATAATATAGTCAGTTTGTAAAAAAAAAAAAGTAATTGATATTAATAAATATTGTCATATATTTTCTCACAATATTGATATTAATGATTATTTATTAAAAAAAATATTAAACATATTAATAATTATGTATATTGATACTTTAAAATTTATTTACATTTATAATTACTTTGGGAAAAGAGTTCCTATCATACAACTTTCTTTTATTGTTATTCTTTTTTAAGTATCTAATTTTTTTTTTAAGCAGTATGGACTATAAAAATGTTATTTGATTGCTTCAAAATAAATATACAGCTGGTTCAATCAATTTGACGATATAGTATGCATTCAAATAGTAGATAAAGTTGTAAAAGTAGTTGACGTTTTCTACCCCTATATCACAAGCGAATATAAAAAAGAGAATACTAATTTAAACTAGAAGTTATGGTGTTGATTTATTTAAAAATTAAAAATAAATAGTAATAGGTATATATTAGGATTAGGGGTGTTCATAGACTGAGTTAGATAAAAGGTTAAGCTAAAATTAATTCGAGCTCTAATTGATTATTCAATTAATTTTTTTATTTATTACATAATTATATATGCATATATTTATTTATTTATTATTTTTAAATTTTTTACTTTTGGTTATTTTTTAAAATATTTTTAAGTGTTTTATTTATGATAAAATATATACTAAAATTATGACATATTTATTGTTTTAATTATTTATGTCTTTTATAAATCAAATTTATTTGTTGTTATATTTTATAATTGAAATATTCACCATAACTAATAGTGAGTGACTTTTGATTGCCTATTTTGTATATTTAATATTGATATCTATTTCATTACATTAAAAAGTAACAAATCCAAAATTTTGAATTTCTTCAAAAATGTCTCTCAATTCAAACCAACTTTTGTATACCTTTATATTAGATATTTTTTAAAAATTTATGCACGTTTTTCAATATTTTGAGTTTTTTATTTTCGAGTGCAATAATGTCACAACCGAATTTGTCGGGTAAATTATATAAAGGGGTTCATTTGACAAACTAATTGTCAAAATGGGTCTCATATCTAATTAATTTCACAAATGGGTTGTGGCGTCTCTTGTAGAAACGTCACACACGTGGATTCCAGTCAACACGTTTTTGTTTGAGACTTTACACAGGCGGCAGTTAAAATGAACGGAAAAAGGAAAAAATATAAACGGCGACATTTTGCGTCTCTTGTAGAAACGCAATCACTTTTTCGAGAACCAGCGAAGCCGACTGAATCTGACTAGATTCCTGACACGGACGCGATTTATCTCTGTTAAATTTATTATCTGCCATATTTTTTTTTAATTTATATTATTATTTAATTATACCGTTTCCTTATAAAAAAAAAATCGCTCAGTCATTATTTGTTGCAACAAACTACCGAGAAAGAGGTGAGTTAGTTTTCCTTCTTTTTTTTTGTATACGTTTATTTTTCTTTTAATTTTTTTTTCTTATATTCGTTGTTTTTCTTTTAAGATTTTGTTTTTGGTATATATGTTACCATGTGTTGTTTAAAAATAACAAATTATGTTTTCTTTTTCCTTTTTTTTTGTTTTTTTACTGGCATTTTAGTTTTGTATTTTATTTTTTCCTATGAATGAAAATTGTGCTTTGTTTTTTAATTTATTTATTGACATTTTATTTAAGTATTTCATTTTTTATTTTCTTTCTTCTAATAAATATATCTTATTTATTTTGAGTATGTTTCGTTCAGATTGATTTTTTTTCTTGTTTACTTTTATGCAATTATGTTAGGTAAAAAAAATTCATTATTAAAATTTTAGTTTTTTTTTTGTGATACTTCTTTCCATTTTTATTTAGTATTTATTATTATTTTTAATTATCTTTTATTATGTGCAAATATCTAATATTAATTTTTTTTTTTGTAGAATATTATTGATTATCTTTGCTCCATATCTAATATTCAACGGAGGTGATATTTTTCTTACTTAGTGTACAAAGGTAAGTATGTTAATTTTTGCTTTATTTAAAATATTAAATAAATTTATATGTTTCCTATTATTATTGTCATATTATTGTCATATTATTATTATTATTATTATTATTATTATTATTATTATTATTTTGCATATTATTCTCTTCATATAATGCATGTTTATTTAGACTTTTTTTATTGTTTTAATTATCTTACAAATCATTAGTGTTAAATACAATCCATAACTTTAAAAAAAATCCATAAAAGGTTTATTATTTCAATGAATATTATTACTATTTTTTATTGCATGTTGTTTAGTATGGAGTATGTTGGGTGCATAATACACTTGAATTATAATGGTGTTTATTTAAGAATGTATATTCATTTAAGAATAGAAATTTATCTTTTCAAACAAAAAAAATGGTTCCAATTAAAAAAATAAAAATAAATAAATAATGCATGCTGGAAAAAAAAACAAAAAAACTCGCGTACAAAACCTACAATTATTAGCTACAAAAGATCCCACTTAATATGTTTCCAAATTACTCATCTACTTACATCAATGGTTTTATAACCGTGTGAAAATAAATAATGAATTTAATTATTCATGTGTGAAAATATTAAAGGTTAGAATGCTAAACGTTTTTGTAATGTAATTTATAATGAGTTATTATAATTATGAGTTATTATTCAGGTTAAATTTTATAAGTTTTGGAATTCTAAAAATTTATAACTTACCATTTTTTCCTATAAAAATACATTTTTCCCACCATTTCTTCAATTTTAGAATCAAAGTCTTTTCCTTTAATTTTTTTTCTTCATGCAATTCATTCTTCTCAAAACACACCGAGACTAATGAAAAATGTATTCTTACCTTTATTAATTTTTTTGAGTTGCTACCTTCATTAATTTTTAATATAACATTTAGATTATAAAATACATATCAAAGTACATATGACACCATATACTTAATTAACTTACACGTGCAACACTCTTTTGGCCTATTCTAGTTTAAAAAATTACTCCTAATTAATTTAGACTTATTTGGTAATTATAATTCTATTGTTACATTATGCTTGGTTTAGGTTTATTTTTTTCTTTTTTTTAAGAATGCTTGTTTATTTAAGAATGCATGTTTATTTAGATTTTTTTTATTATTATTGTAATAATTATCTTACAAATCATTAATGTTAAGTACAAGACCTTAGCTTTAAAAAAATCGTATAAAAAAACTAAACCTTAAATCTTATCAATTATAACCTTACAAATCATATCATTGATTTAAAACCTCTTTTTTGTTCTAATATTAACCTTTCGAATAGCAGATTAAAATACTTAACAACTATGGACGTTATTGGATTTATTGTGTACATGAATGGAAATATTGTCAATGGACCAAACGGTATCGAGTACGATGTTCCACTTTGTACACAAATTAATGCTTCTAGGGACATGGACTTCCACTCATTCGTCAGTGGATTATGTCAAGTGCTTTCAATAGAAAGAAGTGAAGAAATTGAGATTGTTTTTAAGTACGGGACTATTGGGATACCTTTACAAAATGTTAATGAATTCAATTTCATGAAAACCATTGCTACTTCAGAAGCAATACACTTGTATATTACTCGACCACACATTCAGAGTACATCACAAGTTGAACAATATATGGAGGAAGAACAAATAGAGGAAGAACAAACATAGGAAGTTAACGAGGAAAATGCCACTTATCCAGAGACAAATACAACCAATGTTGACGACCCGCTGTGTACAAATGAATTAGAGAGTCCTCCCACAGACGATGATGACGAGATTCCTCCCGTTGAGGACTTTGAGTCACTCCATGGTGTAGATGTAGTCCCTTCATTTTACACTACGTTGAATATGGATGTTATTGATGCTCTACCGAATAGAGGCATTGAACTAGAGATTCCCAGACCAAACACATTAAGAAAAAGGGATGATTTTTGAAAACAAAAATGATTTAAAAAATATCGTTCGGAGTCATGTTGTTCTTCGCCATCAACATTTCAAAGTAATGGAGTCGAAGAAGAAGAAATGGATAATTCAATGTAGTATGCATGAGACTGGATGTAAATGGAGACTCCGAGCATGTTGTCTTAAGAAACACGACAAGTTTGAAATAACTCAGTTGCATGATGCGCACACATGTTTTTATGCGAGGATAAGTCAAGACCACCACTTATTGGATGCTAATCTAATTGCTTCAGAGGTGCAAAACATTATTACAACAGACCCTACTACGAAAATAAAGATTTTACAGGAAATAATAACAAAAAAATATGGATATCAAATATCATATACAAAAGCATGGAATGGTCGTAGGAAAGCTATTGAGATAGTATTTGGGAATTGGGAAGAATCGTACAACGAAGTAGCGAAGTGGACAACTATCCTACAAGAAACCCACCCTGGTTCATTAGTTCAATATAAGTGGGACGAATTTGTTGGTAACGATAAAGTTGTCCAATTTCACAGTGTGTTCTGGGCATTTGCACCCGCCATTGAAGGGTTTAAGTATTGTAGGCCTCTACTTCAAATAGACGGTACACATTTATACGGCAAATACAATGGAAAATTATTGATTGCCACTAATGTTGATGCTAACGGCCGTGTATTTCCATTGGCATTTGCAATTGTACCTGAAGAGAACACTGAATCATGGAGTTGGTTTTTAAAGCTATTATGGATTGCCGTGCAAAAAAGGAAGGGAATATGCCTTATTTCAGATAGGCATAAAGGCATCATAGCTGCCGTTCGGGCTTGTGAATGGGAGGATGTGCATCATCGATTCTGCATACGACATATAGCATCAAACTTCAACAAAAAGTATAAGAATGAAGAGTTGAAGAGATTGGTTTATAGTGCAGCAGCACAATCAATTCCTAGAAAATACAGGGCTATTATGCAACAAATCCAAATGGCTGATAGTGGGTGCATGAGATTCTTTGACTCCTTAGACCCCGTTCAATGGACAATTTCACACGATGGTGGATATCGGTATGGATGGTTAACAACCAATGTAGCTGAATCAATTAATGGTGTACTTAAAGGAGCTAGGAAGCTTCCAATATATGCATTAGTTCAAGCTACATACCATCGAACTTTGACATACTTTGCGAGTAGACGTATTCATGCAGAAGCATCCATTACCAACGGGATACTTTATACTGGGTAAATTCTTCAACCACCACTATAATTTGCTATTATATGGATTGATGCTCATTTTGACCTGTCTCTGACCTATATTTTAGGTATGCTATTGCAATACTAAAAAAACGGGAAGAGCGTGTTGATCGACATATAGTCACTATCGTCAATTATACGCTGGGAATTTGTGACATTACCACTGGAAGAGAAGAATCTACTTTTAAGGGTGGGGCAAATCATCGTGTCAAGCTACACAAGAATACGTGTGGTTGCAACAAGTGGCAACAACTTGAGATTCCTTGCTCTCGTATTGAGCCATATTTGAGGGCATCCAGGTTTTATGGAGTGTCTCGATTAAAATTTATCAAGCTGGAATGGCATCTACTCACCGCATTAATGGATCGGTGGCGACAAGAGACCCACACTTTCCATTTGCCACATGGGGAGTGCACTATTACACTTCAGGATGTCAGCATTCAATTAGGACTTCCAGTCAGAGGTCGAGCTTTAACTGGTTCTGTTAACTTGAATTGGCATGATGTATGTCATGATCTTTTAGGAGTTCACCCAAATAACTCGGTCTTGATTGGTGGTCGTTTGAGTTTGCCGTGGTTGGCTCAACAGTTTAACAATTTTGAACATCTTCCTGAAAATGTTGCTGATGAAGACATCCAACGTTATGCACGAGCCTACATTTTGAGCCTCATCGGTGGAATTTTGTTTATTGACAAATCAAACACCAGGGTTCATTTAATGTATCTCCCACTTCTTCTTGATTTCAATGCAGCTGGATTGTACAGTTGGGGAGCAGGATGTCTCGCATGGTTGTACAGACAACTATGCAAAGCATCCATCATGGATACGAAAGATTTAAGTGGGGCGCTAGTACTATTACAACTCTGGGCATGGGATCGATTCCCTATGTTAGCCCCTCTTCGGAGACACCGATATGAGAATCAATTGGGAGATAGACCTTTAGGAGTAAGGTACACTATTTCAATAAGTTAATGTATTGTTATACATATCTCTTATATATAGTCATCAAATTCTCAATGTATTACACATGTAGGTGGAATGATGCATTAACAACCATCAATGCACCAACTCATGTATTGGTTCAATATCGATATATGCTGGACATAATGACCAGAGACAAGGTATTATTTAGCTCATGTACACATTTGTTAAGTGTTGGGACTTGTTGGTAAACTATTGTGTTTAATGTTCATGCAGGTAATATGGGAACCTTATAATCATCTGATTAACTTGCTGCCAGCATATTGTACTATTGGACATGAAGTATGGACTACTAGAGTGCCACTTATATGTTTTTTCGTAGTAGAGTTTATCTACCCAGATCGCGTGATGAGACAATTTGGGTGGATTCAAGATGTTCCCCAAATATGCGACACAAATATATCATTACATTCCAACAATTTGCGAGGAAGACACGAACGTGATTGGGTCCAAAATTTGGCTCACCATATACAGGTCTGGGAGAATAATCTAAATTTTATCATACATGGAGCAATGATCGGAGAAGGTGCTGATGTGACTCACGCTTACACTGAATGGTTTAATGCAATATCAAGAAAATACATTACACAATTGCAGCTTATAATGACCTGGTTAGACTTTAAAAAATTATTATTTATGTATTTTTAAAATTCATAACTAATTACTTAGATTACTTTAATTTAAATGGAGAATTTTATTTCAGGTCAATATACCTAACTTGGATCCATACTATAAAAGATGCTTGGAGATGGCAGTCTCAAATGTATATCTAATAATGAATCAAGATGAAGATGAATTATCGGATGAAGACGAAGATCATGATGATTGATATATATTTTTAAGACGTCTGAATTTTATATATTTTATTGTATGAATGAATGTATGCTACTCATTTTATTAGAGAAAATATATTTTTTAGTTTGATAAACAAAAAACCTCGTGATTAGAGAAAATCCTATTTGTTTTACTTGATAAAAAGTCCTCTTTTCAAGTAAACTTCAAATTGTTTTTAATAAACTATCTTCCATTTTTAATTAATTTTAAATGGAAGTTTTCTAATAAGGCCACAATTGAGTTTGAATGGGAGTGAAACATGCATTTTAATTAATCATGTATATCACAAAAAAAGTTATATCATACAAATTTGTTGATTTAATTAGTTATAATAAATTTATATAATATTAATTAATTAAATTAGAAGATAGTAATTAATTAATTAAAACTGTTATATTCAATAAATTATGATGATGATTTTTATTTTGGTGATATTTTAGTACATTATACATTAATATAAATTAGAATATAATAAAAAAATTATTTAACAACAATGGAGTATAAGAGGGATTCAAACTACTATATATCCCCACTTACAAGCTCTTGTTGGTTATGATAAATTACTAAATTTGATCATATTAGAATAATATCTTGTTTGATGTTAATCCATTTAATTTCATGTTTGACTCTCATATTATTTGAGAAGACTTTATGTAGGATTTGTTAGCACCCTTTCCTAAATTTGTACTAAAAGAAAAAAAAATTGTATTTAGAGTAGATTAGTTAATTAATCAATTGATTTAGAACTTGATAAATATTGATTTTAGAAAAGAGAAAAAAAAAACTTTATAAATACAAATTTACATTTTATTATCATAATATTTTTGTTAGGATACTCATTTATATTATTAAGAGTTAGATTAAAAAAAGACTAAAGTAATTTTTGTAATCTAAAAAAATAGTTTTCTTTTAATTAAAAATGAGAACATATATATATTGGGTACGTTCAATTATATAAAAAAAGAAAAGAAAAAAAAAACATTGATGATACATAACAAATCATTTAGGAGGCAGTAAAAAAAATGAAACGAAAGGACATGTTGAAATGAAAAAAAGAAGAGAACGAAATAAAGAGAGAAAAAGAAAACCACACAAGCAAAAGAAAAAAATGGAAATCTTCCTTAAAAAAAGAAAAGAAAAAGAAATCAGTTAAACAGCAGTAAATTTTCAAAAAAGCTGGGAGGGAGGAAACTAACGCCGTCCTAATTTTTCATCTTGAATCCGTTACTTTGGAAGCTGGAGAGTTTTGCTATGACGTCATGGAATCAACGAAAACAATTTTGACTAATTAAACACATGTGGTTTCTAGAGACGCTACAACCCTTTCTCACATATTCTTTTAAAATAGACCCATTTTAACAAATAGTTTTACAAAACGACCCATCCTCATAAATTACCCGAATTTGTCTCATTAAATCTGCAAGTTTACATCCATCTTCTAAATCAACCACCAATTTCTCTCAGGCCACCATATCACCGACAGTGTCCTTCTTCTCCATCTCCAATGGCGGACTCCATCATCGATCCCTTCAAGCTTCTCGACATCAAGCTCAACCCCGACGGCTCTCTCACAAGACCCAACCAATTCCCCACAATACCCTCTTCAGAAACCAACAATCTGAACACAATTTCCAAAGACATTCCCTTAAACCCTTCCAACAAAACCTTCATTCGCCTCTACAAGCCCTATAACATTACTGACCAAAAGCTTCCCATTATGATCTACGCCCACGGCGGTGGCTTCATTCTCTTCAGCGCCGCATCGCAGCTCTTCCACGATTGGTGCAGCCGCATGTCGGCCCACCTTTCGGCTTTCGTTCTCTCGATCGAGTACCGCCTCGCCCCCGAACACCGTCTCCCGGCGGCATACGACGATGCCGCCGAGACCATCACCTGGCTTCGCAGCCAGGCTGATGGAATTGACGGCGCCGGCGCCGGCGACCCGTGGTTGGAAACAGCCGACTTCTCGCGCTGCTTCCTCTACGGCATTAGCGCCGGCGGGAACATCGCATTCAACGCTGGGTTACGAGCGTTGGATTCGGGTCCCCGCCCCGCGCTTAAAATCGTGGGCCATATTTACGAGCAGCCGTTCTTCGGCGGGTCGACCAGGACGGAGTCGGAGCTCCGGATGGCGGACGACCGGGTCGTGCCGTTGCCGGTGAATGATCTGATGTGGGAATTGGCGTTGCCGGAGGGTAGTGATCGGAGCCATTGGTATTGTGATCCGACGGTGGAGGGGCCGCACCAGGAGAAGATCGGACGGCTGCCGAGGTGCATGGTGAGAGGGTACAGTGGGGATCCGTTGATTGATAGACAAAAGGAGTTTGCGAAGCTGCTGGAGTCACGTGGGGTGCACGTGGAGGGCAGGTTTTATGAGGGAGGGTTTCATGGCGTGGAGATAATCGAACCGTCCAAAGTTGAAGCTTTGATGGATGATGTGAAAGATTTTATTGAGGCTTCAAAGTAGACGCTCATTACAATGCGTGCACGACTCTCCCTCCAATAATTTAAGTGGGTCCCATTCCCCTTTTTATTAGGTGTATTTTTCAGTTTATCTCTAAAATGTTTTAAAAGTCAAATCATTATTATGATAATTAGTCGACGAGTTATTATGATGTTGATAATTGGTTATGGAGTTATTACTTTGGACTGATGATGATCGGATATATTATAAATTTAGTGTCAATAATTTGATCAAAGGTAAAGAAGTTTAGTTTTAGAGGTTTTAAAAATTATAATTTAATTTTTTTAATTTATAAAAAGATTGAGTAAATTATAAATTGGTTCATATGATTTGATAGAATATAAAAAGTATATAAAAAGTATTCTTTATTGTTTATAATCGTTAACAATTTGAGCATATTAAAAAGTTAATAAAGAATATTTGTTCAAACAGTTTGTACTTATTTTTTTTAAAGTTAATAATGTGGTCGAATATAAAAAAGTTAATAATGTGGTCGAATCTTAGTCATCCATTTTTTTAAATAAATAATTATTCTTCAAAATAAAAAATGAAATAAATTGCTAAGATTTAGCCACCTTAATGGCTCAATATGCAAATATTCCTCAAAGATAATTGTATAAGTGCCAATTATGACAATGTGAATCAAATGATTGATTGAACAAAAACAATTCCATCATTTAAGGATGAATAAAAAATTTCTAAGTATATAATTTTCAATAATTATGAATGACAAGAATTAGTTTTAAAATTTTATCATATTATAGAAACTATATTTTAATTTTTAAAATTATAAAGATTAAATTTTAACTTTTTTTAATTATAAGAATTAAATTCTAATTTTTGAAATAATAAGAACTAAATTCTAATTTTCTTAAATCATTAGAATCAAACTTATAATTTACCATAAAGGTTAATTGTCTAATCTTCTTACTAGATTATATGCTATAAAGGTTATATGTTCTCATTTGTTATGGCTAAATATCATTTTGATTTTTATATTTGGAGTGTTTTTTTTTCCTTTTTTAAGGATAAACTAGAGAAGGGGACCACAAAAACATAGAAGATACTAATACTCTCTCATAAATGAGAGATATGATTTACAAGATCCAATCCATAGCACCAAACAATAAAACCAACATGTGACCATCTTTTTTAATAATTTTGATATCTCTCAAATGTGTAATTTTAGTTATTATACTTTCATAAAAACTTGAAAATGGTCCATGTTATAAAATTGAAAGTTAATATTAATCAAAATTAGTAATTTTAATACAATAATAAAATGTGAACATGCTTGGAGTGTTTTTTCAGGAAAAAATAACAAAAACTCATCATAAATATTAGTTTTTTTAAATACGGAACTAAGCTTGAACATAGGAAATTACATGACCACAATAGCATAGCCTAACTCTCTAATTGGCTTTTAATTTAGATCTTAATCTCTCTCTCCCACTGAAATTCTTCACCCAACCCTCCAAGGAGCTCCCTCGAGGGTGTTTGTTTGACATATTTAAGTAGGATTTAGATTAAAGAATTACATTAAATAATAATATTAAATAGTTAAAAATTGAGAGTTGTGTCAGAAACTTGTTTGGATGTAATTTTATGTAGAAGAATTAGAGTTAAAATGAGTAGTTAAAATTTTGTTTGGATGTAAATTTAAAATGAGTATTAAAAAATAAATTATTAAAAAACAATAATTAAAAATAAATTAATTTAATTGATTAAAAATAATTGACTGGTTATAAGGAAATATTAAAAATAAATAATTAAAAATGAAGTGACTTAAGTAAGTGAATGCATTCACACCTCTAGAATCTCAATTCCTAAAACCATGGAATTCCAAACTCCCACTTCTCCAATTCCTCGCCGTCACCGCCGCCATTCTCGACTGCCCCCCTCGTTAAAGCTCGTCGTCACTGTCAGCGCCGACATCGACCACTTGGACGTGGCAGAGCTGCGGCGGCATGCGGTGGCTTATGCCTATGTCGCCGATATGACGGTTGGGTTACTGATCGACGTTCCCAGGAACGTGTTGGCGAGTGATCGGTTCGTGAGGCAAGGACTTTGGTCTACCAATGGGGATTTTCCTCTCGGATTTAAGGTCCTATGCTTTTTTTTTTTAATCTAATTGCAAATTTCTGCTTTTTTTTTTAATATTTTTTAATATATATAAAAGCTAGTTTACCATTAGGCCAGGTGGTCAAGAGAGCGAGCCTGAGGTCAATAGGAGCTCAAGTAATTGTGAATCAAATGACATGTCTTGTAAAAATAGATGCCCCTAAATTAGTCAAAAGATTTATGAATATAAAAAAGGAATATAGGAACTAGTTAACACACCACCACTATTCTTTTTTTTCTTTTTTTTTTAGTATATAGTGGGAGAAGGGGGACCAACAAACCCTACATAGATGGCACAACTACTCTCAAATAATATGAGAGCCAAATACCAATTTCCAGGCTCGAACTCGTGACCGTGGAATTGAAATGAATTAACACCAGACAAGATAACCAACTGCGTCACTGACCCTCGATCACACCACCACTATTCTCACCTAGTGTCTTACCTATTTTTAAATGAATCTGTGCCTACTAAATATATAAGTGAGTAGAGTAAGCAAGACAAATGAATTGGTAACTAGTAAATATATGAGTAACACAAGCATCACAATTGGATTATTGTCAACGGACAATTATCTAACACCTACGATATTTAATTATAAAAAAATTCATGATTATTAATATATTAACATATCAATTGAGTTATACTTGCTTTAATCTTACAATTAGAGTTTTTTTTAGCTCGTGGAGAGTCTTTGTAAATGGTTCTATCTTGACACCAAAAATACGTTTGAAATCCATTTAGGAGAAATCTCTAAAGAACCACTACTCAAATTCAGAATAACTTATTATTATTCGAGAACAGTCTAATTAAAATGGTCTCATGGCTTTTAATATTCGGCCTGATTGAATAACTTATCAAGACCACCCATTCTTAATGATGACCACATAACTTACAGGTTAAATTAAAAAATTGTTGCATAAAGGTTGTCCTTTCTCTATTGTCGTTTGAAATATTCTTAACGGGTGGTTGGAGTAGGTGTAGTGTAGATCTGGACAAAGTGCGTGCGAATATGTACGTGATACAGAAATTGTAAGAAGATTCTCAACGATAAAAAGTGGTCCCATTTTTTTTTTGAAGTTATATCCTTCCCTCCTAAAAAAATACATAAATAAATGCCAAGTAGGTGGTAGAAAGAGAAAAAAAAAATGATTATCCAATCAACTCAATCCAATATAAGAAAATGACTGAATTTTCAACTTATTTAAATTGAATTAGAGCTCAAATAAATTTAAAAAATATATATTAGTAAGGTTGATTAAATGTTTATTATACTATAACATAATTATAGTATGCATAATATTATTTTTTTTAAAATAACATAATTATATATACATAATATTATTCTAATTTATTTAATTTAATATTAATTTTTTAATTGTTAGAATTCTTTAAATAAACTTGTTAATTATTCATATGAATAAAAATAATAATTCTTCATTAATCTATCTACAAACAACTACAACTAAAAGTGAGTTTTCTACAATTCTTCTCCAAATAACTAAATCCAAGCGCAAATTTATGGCAACTCATTTACAAACAAGGTTATGTAAATTTGGGTTTCCTACTACTCTCTTTCAACCCCCATATCAAAACATATCTTATACCCAACATTATTTTTAAAATGTTGAGACTTATAAGAGGAATTATAATTATAATTCCTAGGTTTTATCTAGTTATCTTTTTCCAAGAGTTTCTAAATTGATTGTATTTCAATATTTCCTAGGGTTGTTATGTTGGGTACTATATATATAACTGAAAGCTTAGAAAAGGACAGTTGTTTTGGCCATTACTTTCTGAATTTATCATAAAAGGATGCTAACAAACAAGGACAATGATAGTAGCTTAATTATCTTCCTTGAAAGGAAAGCTTAGAGATGGCAGGCGAAGACCAGGGCAAGGATGCTCCTGAAGTGCTGGTTTTGGATCCCCCGTTGGTATTCCCAATTCTGGAATCCCAATTCCCAAACAGATTTCATTTCCTGAAGCCATGGCTTTCCAGCCTCCCCCTAACCCAATTCCTAGCCAGCCATGCCCAAACAGCCCGAGCCTTGCTCACCCGAGGGGGCGGTATCCACCTCGGCTCGGCTATTCTCGACTGCCTCCCCTCGCTGAAGCTCGTCGTCACTTCCAGCGTCGGCGTCGATCACTTGGACTTGCCGGAATTGGGGCGGCGTGGTGTGGCCATTGCTAATGTGGGAAACTTGTTCTCTCAAGATGTTGCCGATATGGCTGTAGGACTACTAATTGACGTTCTCAGGAACGTGTCGGCTGGTGATCGGTTCGTGAAGCAAGGGCTTTGGTCAACCAATGGCAATGGGGATTTTCCTCTCGGCTTAAAGGTCCAATAGTTTTTTTTTTTTCTTTATTTCATTCCCTCTCTTTATTTTCCACTTCCAATCACCTTGCAACAAAATGTTAATAATACTTTCACGAAAATACCTTTGTTAGTCCCTTGATGTTGGGTGGCGTTTCTATTTCAATAATGTTCAATCTTTTAATCATTCAAAGGATGATGATTTAGGCTATTTTTAAATCTAATATGGGGATGAAAAATGTATTTTGGTGTTGATATGAGATTTAATTTTAATAGAAAATAAGTTGTTGAATTATCTCAAACCACCGATCAATCCAAAAGCTTAAGCTCATGGATTGAAATAAATTTAATTATAACAATCAACACTCACCCTCACTTGTGAGTTTTGAAATTTAAAAATGTCTTAAATTTAATTTTAATTGAGAAAGAAACGACTCGGCAAGAATTCGAATTCATGATACCATAGTAGTCCACCATGTTAAATTATGTTAAACCATCAATCAATCCAAAAACTTAATCTTATGGATTGAGGTAAATTTAATTATAATAACAAAAAAAAACTCAAATGACAAATATCGACTAAAATTGAGCATTATTTAAATGTTCGGAGTAAAAATGTTTGATTTTAAAATAGAAATTTCTTTACAGTTGAGCGGCAAACGAATTGGGATTGTTGGATTGGGAAAAATAGGCTCAAAAGTTGCCAAAAGGCTGGAGGGCTTTGACTGCAAAATCTCATACAACTCAAGGACCAAAAAGCAAACAGTTTCATACTCCTACTATTCCAATGTGTGTGAACTAGCAGCAGACAGTGAAGCACTCATCATTTGTTGTGGGTTAACAGAAGAAACCCGACATATGATTAGCAGGGAGGTGATGATTGCATTAGGAAAAGATGGAGTGATAATCAATGTTGGTCGCGGAGCGATCATCGACGAGAAAGAGCTGGTTCGATGTTTGATTCAGGGAGAGACTGGAGGAGCTGGATTGGATGTATTTGAGAAGGAACCCAATATTTCAGAAGAGTTCTTTAATCTGGATAATGTTGTGTTGTCACCACATGCTGCTGTCGCAACATACGAATCTGAGATGGAGTTGGTTAAGTTGCTGGTGGAGAACTTGGAAGCATTTTTCTCAAACAAACCTTTGGTGTCTCCCTTTTTGGATTAGTTGTGGTTCACCCAAGCCGCTGGTTTGTTTTTTTAAAATAAGGATAATCACGCCCATCCTCAGGCTAGACACTGGGAGATATCGAAAGAGTAATATCACAGGTAGGCCTCGAATCTTAGATATTAAAAGGAGCATACCATCAAAGCCCAAGTTTTCAATCAGTATGCCACTCCTTGGGAACGCCAAGGAGCTCGTTTGTTGAGATAAAAGATTTGAACATATAATCTTTCAAGATTATAATGTCATATAAGTTAGTTGAGTGATACTCAAGTTGACTATTATGTCTTTCTTATATTACAAAACTAACTTTTTCCCAAGTCACACTTATATTTATGATATGCCCTCAACGTTTATTTTGTATCATTGATGCTTAATTAAGTTTCAACATTTTTTCTCTTAAATTTTGATGGGAAGAATGTTGGATTTTGGCAAAAATATTAAAAGTGAATTTGTCCCACATTGGAAAGATGTAAGGTAGTGGTGTGCTCTAAACACTATAAAAGAAGCATGAGACTTTGGTTTCAAAGCATTTCAATTAAAAGTACTTTAAACTTGGTGTACTAACTCTAGTCATAAAGAGTGGGGTAAAAGGTGTGCGTATAAGTTTTAGAGAATTCTATGTGATTGTAACAATTTTTCATATTGTGTAATTCATTCTGCCCGTAGTTTTTTCTCCGATTTGAAGTTTTTCCACGTAAATTCTCGTGTCTTTTTTCCAATAAAGATAACTGCTCTTTAAATGCGGTTTCTTGCTTCTGTTGTCACCCTTTCCAGCAAGGAGCTCTTGTTTTAGAGCTCTGTGAGGAACTAGTGAAGAGAGGGGGAGGATGAAGGTTTGGCAGGAAGATATGCCTTGGATTAAATAATTTCATTTCCTTTTTAACAAGAAAGAAACTTCTTTCATTGATATTATTCAACAGAATTAAACTTCAAATTGTTTTCTAAGAGGCGGTTTCATTAGTAGAGGCCTGGAATTTTTAAAATATGTTTTCGTAAAGGGCTCAAGTTTGAAACCTATGAATAAATTTAATTGTAAAACTTTTTATCATCTCCAAAATTCGAGTGGTGCTCCAATTCCCAGATAAAAAGAAATAAACTCCGAAGTGGAGGGAAAGAAGAACAAAATTGAAAACAAAAGTAAACAGAAACTAATGAGCAAGTTTCTCTTTTAAAATTTGAATTACTATACCACGTCTAGATTATGGAATAATCCGACAGCAAAGTGCTGCGCAGAACCCAGCAAACAACAAACCACTGTCAATTTCTAAATAGGAATATCGAAATCTTCTCGGCCTTAAACAACATTTGTTTCTACCTCACTATAACTTCCAATGCATAAGGGCCATGAGAAAATCCACCAATTAAATGACTTTCAAAGGTACTAATTTGTTAAACCATCAGATTAGGCCTTCATTATTATAAATTTAATCTTGTCATTCTTGGTTTGTTTTCTGTAATTTTCTTGCTTATCTTGTAGTCCAATGGTTGATTGACGCGTGTAGGCTTCCCTTTACTTGTTTAGGGCTGATATTTATGTATTATTTTGCACCAGTTTAATTGACAGACCGAATGAATCGGTGACTCGTTGATTATCTTGACAGATTATAATCCAATTCAAATCGATATTTGGCTCTCATATTATTTGAGAGTAATGGTACTCTCTTTGTAGAGTTTGTGGTCGATCTTTCTCAATTTCAAAAAATTGACAATACAAAATGTCGCAGTTTTCTCCTCGACTCTCTCTATATCCCTTCCCTTCTAGTTTTTATTATTTAACTATGCAGTAAACAAATCAATCAATTTAAACGGGGGGAAAGAGAAAAAAGACACACCTGAAAGTTGCAATTGTCCACGCCTTTTAGGGGTGATACTTTGTCACTGAAACATCCCCTCAAGGTCCATATATATGACTTGTTGGTTTCATATTGAGATAATTAGCAACCAGATGGAATACACGTTATGGCGAATGCCATGTGTAATTCTCCAACTCCCAATAAGTTCATGCTCCTGTATTATTGTCTGTGCTGCTTGCGAAATCATCAAATTACCTGCAGCAGAGCTGTAATCAATATTTGATAAACAGTCCTATACTTCAAAATTGTCGTGGCGTAAGGATTAATAAATACAGATACAACGTCTGAAGAATACAGCCATTTAACCATAATAGAGTTGAAATTAAGAGGGGATGAATTCAATCCACGATGGCTATCTATCTGAAAATTAATTTTTTACAGATTTTTTTGACATCCAAATATTATAGGGTCGAGCATATGTCCCATAACATTAGTCAAGGTGTGCCCAAACTAATCAAGCTGTTGAACGTTACCAGAAAGAATTTCTTCCACAATATACAAATACTATGAAATATTTTCGCTGACAGAGCATTTAATTCACCTATTCTTTTACTTGGACTAATTGAAATAACCTTTTGACGTGTGGAGGTTGTAGCATAAATTTAACTAAAAATGATCAAGCTAATAAAAATCACGTCATTACCAGAGTATAATTGTATAATAACTTAAGAGCATCTGAACATAATAAAATGGATTATTAATACAAGCTTCCATAATTTACACTGGAGTCAATCATTTAATTGCGTGAAATGCTTCTTGAAAGGCAGATACGTATAATTGATCAGAAATGCCTAGTATCATATCCTAATTCGTATATCATGTAATTAAGACATGTCATTGCTCAAGGATGAAGGACAGAGCAATGTAGCACAAATGTATATGAATAATAATCTACGATAAAAACAATGACGCCTAATACATCTCTGTGCCACAAAGACACATCCGTAACATGAGTGCTATACTATACATTATCAATTTTAACGGAGTTTGAGTGAACTTCCTCCAATGTACTAAAAGCCACACATGTAATCTAACCTCAAATTCCTATTCCTCTTTTTCGACAGAAGTGCTCGGAATTAGGAAACTCTGATTCAACCAGAAATGTCAACGATCGAGCTTCTGTAGACGCGGTTCGGAGCTGAAGACTCGAGCGAATACGCGAAGATAAAGAGAAGCGAGGGAGAAGAAGAGTATGCACAGAGATATCAGTAAACTAACTCCTTATATACTCTATTTCTAACTACGATTACAAGATAGCATGTAGAAATTAGGAATTTACAAGAGTATGAGCTAAATTCTTTATCGCCTCTTCAATTTCCAACGCATGATACGGTGCTAGTCTTAAAACAAGGAATTCTACTTCAACTACAGTTTCTAGAAACGAACTCTATACTAATTTGGATCAATGAAATAATCAAAATGCGAAACTCTCGAGAAATAGCCAGTTCTAAACTCAAACTCTCAAGTTTCCGTAGTTCTGAGAAAACATTATAGCAGAAAACAATCGACTAGAAATCCAAACCAAAGTAAAAACTACACTACATCCAGTTTCCTAAACCTAACATGGAGATCAAAACTAAAGTGAAGAAACGCACCAGTAGTATAGAATCCGGCGACGACGAACAATTCAAGATCGGAGAGATTGAAGATAAGAGCCAAAACGAACCTTAATCATCCGGCACCGCCATTGCCTCCTTCATCCTCGAGTTTAGCGAAACCAGAAACCGATCCTTTGTTCAGCGCCATTGTTGATCAACTCGAGAACGGATCGAATCGAAA
Organism: Sicyos edulis; assembly: GCA_036507275.1. NCBI lineage: Eukaryota > Viridiplantae > Streptophyta > Magnoliopsida > Cucurbitales > Cucurbitaceae > Sicyos > Sicyos edulis. The sequence goes on along the minus strand of CM071857.1, from coordinate 1,247,524 downwards.
CGGAGAATCGGAAATTGAAGAGCATTGATGTAGAATGGTTGGGAGAATTTTGTTAGGTAACATCTCTGTGAAAGAGCAATTTATATTCCCGCCATTTTCTCTTCGAAATCTCCGCTATTTTCCCGGTTCAATGAACTTGAAATGAAACGAAAATACTGACTTGGCAGTTTTTTTTTAAAAAAAAATACGGACTTGGCAGTTTTTTTCGTTTTTCGGGGGAGTTAAATTATATACTCTGAATTTAATTTCTAAGGGCGTGTTTGGTGCAGGGATTAAGATTAAGTTAGTCAGTATTAAGTTAAGCTGAGTATTAAGTTAAGCTGAGTATTAAGTTAATCTGTGTTTGGTGGACAGATTAAGTTAAGTTGGATTAAGTTAAAATTTGAATGTTGTTTGGTGCTGGTTAAGTTAAGCTGAATTTTTTTATAACATTTTTCATGCTTTTTTAAAAAAATTCTACTTTTTAATTTATTTTCCCTAACCATAAATAAATGTTAAAATAAAATTCATTTGAAATAGTAAATTACATGATGTTCATTTAAAAAATATGTTTGATCATATATTTTATTACTTATTTCAATTTTAACTTAATATTTATATTAAATTTAAAACTAATATAACAAATTTTATATCCATTCAACAAATTAAGAAAGATATTTAATTTATATCAAAATTATTTGAATTTAGTTACTTAATTACAAGGTTGGTACAAACTTAAAATTAAAAAAAAAAATTAATTTATTTAATATACCATAATTTATAATAAAAGTTTTAATTTTTGATAGATGTTTTTTTAGAATAATTTTTTATAGATGTTAAGATTTATGGTTGGAATTTAGATTGTATTTTAATTTAAAATAAAATTAAATATCAAAATCAAATCGTATAATAATAATAAATCAAGATCTTTAAGATTATTATTAAACTAGATTTTTAACAATAAAATTGATATTAATTTTTTTCTTTTTAAATATGGTTACCAAATCATATGTTTCAAAATAAATTTTTAATCCATCTAAATTATTATTATTATTTTAATCTATTTTAAGAGATGAAATATATATCTTTTGATAATGTCACCAATTAAATTTCACGCTCCCCTCTTTATCAATCTCAAATTCCATTTAAAAAAAAAACTCAAATTCACTTGAAAACAAAATTAAAATCAAAAGTCTCAAGTATTATAAACGAAGAAAAGAAGAGTTTCAAAGCCACAGGTGTTGAATTCCCATGTAAACAGCCAAAAGGCCACAGGTTGTGAACATACAAATACAAAAGTATTTTTCCCAAGGAAGTAAAAAATATATAAAATAACAAAAAATTCAGAAAGAAGTCAATCAAATGAAGAGCTTGAGAGAAGAGGCGAAAATGGGATCCAAAAAAATGGATTTTTAGTGAATTACCCCACATCATTTTTGGTCGGAAGTTTTATTTTAATGTTGCAATTTTAGAATATAACAAGGCAGTTGTACAACTACGTCTCTGCTATTTCCAATCGAATCTGCTAGAGACGGAAACACACGAAGAGGAGAATCGACACAGATATGTATATTGGTTTTACCCAAATCGAAAAAAGAATCACTTTTTAAAATTACTTCCACTCTTGAAGATTGGGTTGCCGCTAGAGCGGAAAACCACCGATGAACACAACTAATTTCTTTATAAGGTAAGCCATTTTGAGATTTATGGATTCCGCTACAGATCCATTACATATGCAGGGTAAAAAAAATTGGGGAGAAAATAAAGTCTAAGAAAACCCAAGCAAATCAGATAATAAGATTAATGAAGAAGGAAGAACGATTTGAAGCATGGATTTGAAGATCGAAGAGAATGAACAAACGAAAAAAAAGTTACAGAATAGAGAGAGAAGATCAGACTATTTTGCAAAAACTGACAGGATTCGCTCGGATATGTACAGTATTCACTGTGCAAAATCCGAATTAAGTTAATACGGATTTCTATTTTCCTAATCTGTGCAACAAACGAGGGTTGGAGGAGCTTAACTTAATCCGAATTAAGTTAACTCCTCCCCCAAACACGCCCTAAAAGTTATTATTTTCAATGGATCCCAAAATGGCTATTGAATACAAATTAAAAAATTTATCTTTCGTAACATATTTTTTTGCTCTTCATTACAGGTGCAGCACATTTTTTTAAATAATTTCATTCATAGCACATTTTGTCCAAAATTTATATTCAAACATTATTAGACTTCTATTAATTCAACTCAAAGACTTTAGATTTCTATCCATTCAAGTGATAGACTTAGACTTGTATCTATTTAACTTCAAAGTTCAACTAATAGACTTCAATCTGTTCAACTGATTGACTTTAGACTTTTACCAGTTCAATTATAGATTTCAATCGATGAGTGATTGAACAATGTGAACTGATAGACTTCAATCATTTTTATGCTACAAATGAATAAATTTGATAATTGTGCCATACATGGATTTTTTTTTAATATACATGCAAAATCTCTATAAATTAACTAATCTTTGAGCTTGATAGATTGATAGTCTAAAGAATATATATTTGAATTGAATCGTATCTACTTATCAATATTGTTTTTAGAGAAATATTTAAATATTGTCTTGTTAGTATGGTATCAGCCACTTTTTTTTTTTTTTTTTAAGAATCATTTTTTTAAATTAAAAATAAAAATGTTTTCAAAATTTTACTATATTTGGGTCAGCATACTGTCCAACAACATTTAAATATTTCTCTTGTTCTTAAAGGACAATGTATGATTTGATTTGATTTGATTTAGTTTAATTTGTATTTACTTCAAATAAAAAGTAGAAAAACTCGTGTCAAAATTCAACTGAAAATTGACTTTATTAGAAAAACAATTCTTTTATTAATCTCGTAAGTAAGATGTATACTAGAGAGGGAGCAATTACTTGTGATTAGTCCTTTCTCTTTTTTGGGGGGAAACAACTGTCTATGGATGCGTTTGGAGCACCGGTTTGGTTATTATAAACGGAAAGTTATGATAAATTGTGGGTTATGATAAACAGTAGGTTATTATAAATGGTGTTTGAGAGGCAAGTTATGATAAACGGTGTTTGAAAGGTTGGTTATGTAACAAAAAGTAATATATGTAAGGTGTAGATAAACGAGCACGTAAGTTTAGATAAACTGGCACGCAGGTTTAGCTAACTACCGTTTATAATAAACGGTGGGACAAACATCGGTTGGTTATTATAACCAACTCGGCCGTTTACATAAACGGGAGCCCAAACACACCCTATAAGTTATGGAAAAATGTTATTTTTTACACTTAAACACACTTATAAAAAAAAAATTGAAGTAAAAACAAAGTAGCTTATAGATATCATTAATGATTTTTTCTTATAGATATCATTATTCAAGCTGCCAAATAAGAAACAAAGTCTGTAAACCAATAAGATATTGTTATAAACTTATGATACAATTAGGCTGTAAAGGAAAAGGGTACATGAGTCTTGATTACTACCAAATTTATTTTACAAAAAAAAAAAAAGAGAGAGAGAGAGAAAAAGAGTTCACTTCGATTTCGACTTGGGAGGTCCAATAAACAAATCTGTTTCGACGTCCGAAATCGAGCTGGTTTCGACACTCGGTGAAACCTCTACTAGTTGAGGTGGTGATTGTTGAGGCTCAAGTTGAACTAAATACTGCATTACACAAAATTCAATCAGTAGCTTGTTTCACTTCATCATTCTTATAACCTTTAAGTTAGTTACTAGTTCTAGCATAACAATAGAATAGACATATATCACTAATATTAAGCTCGTGATCATAATAATAACAATGGAATAGACACCTATCATCATTATCTTGCTCAAGACTTTTACAATCCACCAAAATATTAATGACAATACCATCATATGATTATCACCTACATAATTATAGATTCAGAGACAATTTATCGTGTAAGATCAATAGTCAAAATGCAAATAAATGAACTAGAATACTCGTGGATATAAAAAATGTAACCACATATAATAACAACTCACCTTTTTAGCTAGCTTTGCATTTTCAGCTGCCAAATACTTCTCCTGTTTTTTGTTAAAAATAAAGGATTAAATAATAATAATACCTTGATAATATCCATAATCCTTTGGAAGTATGAAATTTTGAAGGAAAAATAACTAACCTTTTCTTCTAGTTGTTCAATCTGTTCCTTGTAAACCTCGTGCTGCAAATAAGAAAATGAAATGTCTTAATTCCAAGTAAAACAATAATTTAATGTTTTTAGTAGGGGGTTAAAAGAAACCGTTTCCCTCTACAATTATAAAGAAATGTATCCCCGTGGGAGATTCTTGCCTTCTTCTGCATTAGAAATGTAAGAAATCTTCACCACCTTTATAAATTAGTTGAACTACTCCTTACATAGGGAGAAGATTATATAAATATACAAGCAATGATAACCATCTCTAGTGATATTAGACTTTTTGGGCACGTGAGACCAAAAAACGAAGTTATGAGGGTGTATGCTCCAAAGTGAACAATATCATACCAATATGAAGATCTTGAAAGTTGGTCATCCTTATCAATTGGTATCAAAGTCATGCCCCAAACTTTACCATACAGTAAATCTCCCGTGTAGTAGACATTTGGAGCCTGAAGACGAAAATTTGTAGTAGCTTTACCAAACTGGCAATATACTCTTAGAAGGAAAAGAAGAGTTTGGTTTGGATATGAACTAGACAAATTGACGAACAGTCTATTCCCATGAGAACTAGACAGATTGACTATTTGAGGGAAAGCCCAGTCTTTGATTGATGGGAGGATTGAATTCTCAAATGTAGAACAAAGAATATGAATCCAAGGAAAAGCTCGATAGAACTTTGTTCGAGAGGGAGGATTGTTGGAATGCAAACAAATTGTTCTTCATTGGTTAGATAAGGAGAAGATCTGTCATCATCTTTATCAGTATTGGAGTTTGAAGTGAATATTCTAATCCACGAATTCAAATCCAACCTAAGCAGGTCAGTACACAAATTCGAATCTAACCCATTCCCAATGTGGTAACATCTTGAGAGACATAATGAGCGTGATGGAGATATCCTCGCCTTGTTCACATTGGAAAAGTAGTTATCATGGATCCAATCCATTATATTTTAATTTTGAGCAACTAGGCTAGCCCATGATGATTAATATGGTGTATAACTTAGTAACAAGAGATTATGGATTAATTCAAATTCTCCGCACAAATATGTTAGAACAAAAAAATTCCTTACTATGAATTTCAAAAATTCAACCTACGAGGCAAACACCTTCGGATTATCAGAAATTCATATACCATGTTTAATAAAACATTCAGTAATAATTTCCACTCCAAATAAGATATAATTTAAGAAATATATAGAAAACTTCTATCAAAACTAAAATGATTGTGTAACATAGACTAAATAATTATAATAGCTTAGATTAAGAACCTTTCTAGCCCTAACATGGGCTAAGCTCTTTTCTAGCTGCTCTTCTATTTGTTGAAGTTCATCATAAGAGCTTGTTCCCAAACCTTCTCCCATCAATTTTCTGGTAAATTACAAAAAAGTCAAAATTTGCAGTCAAAATTAGATAGCTAAAATCAAACCAAATGAAAACCTTAGTTATATTAGCAGATCTTATCTACCTCTTTGAAACTTCAAGTGACTCTATTTCCTTTAACAAACTTCCAGCTTCATGCTTCATTTACACACATTAAAAGCAAAAAGGAAAGAAAAACACATTACAAAACCCATTAGTTATCTTTAAAAAAATGGAGTAAAATATAAGGTCTAATCTCATAACTAAATAATTATTTTAAAATTGTATGTAGTTTTCATCTCTTTTAAAGAACCATTAATTGAAACCCTAGTCAATTTCTAAAACTATCTTTAATTCTTAAACTTTCCTTGAATTTTAAAAAGGTATTCATAGGAGTTCAAATCTCACATTCCACTCATGATTAAACTAAAAAAATGTCAAAAGCGTTTTTCAAATAAATGTCATGAAAATATCATAGATTAATAATATTCTCTTGCTCTACCTTCCTATTTATCAATACTTCGACTATTGTGATCAAGCCAGTATTTACGAGATGACGAGTTCAATTCATAGTATCCACCAACTTAGAAATTAACTTTCTACGAGTTTTCTTAACATCTAAATGTTCAAGGTTCAAAGAATATGTCTCGTGAAAATAATCAACATACACAGAAGCCGATTAATTCACTGAAAACTGGATATTTGAATCAACATCGATCACGTTCGAGAATGGTATTATTTTTTTTTATAATTATTAATGGGGACAAACCTGAACAGCTTGTAAATTATGGTGATGATCAGGTAAAGGATGTTGAAGATGATTGGTTTCCCTTGTATGCCTTAGAAATCGCTCCACCGTCGTCTTCATACTGAAGCAAACACAACATTTAATGATAGGAATTTATGAATTCATTTCAGATTAAACATTATTGTTTCCAAATGTAATACAAAGTTAATATTATTTCCAAAATTTTGTACAGTATATCAGTTTACATTGAGAATCTCACATTGATAAGGTGAATATATCTCTTAGTATTTATAATATAAAATGGACTACTCCTCTCATCATCAATAAATTTTGAGATAGATATCTACACTATCTAATAGTCTATGACCCTTTGTGTACATCTGGTGAGTTAAAATTTTAGTTTTAGTGGTAGTGTTTTTTTTTTTGCATTCGGGAGATTGGATCGTGAATAATTTTTGTTTATGATCAGGAGTCAAAACTTCACTCTTCTAATATTTGAGGCACCACTCTAACTATAGCATCAGAATATATTCTATAAATTAATATCACATTCAAGTCTTGAACTTATAGGCTGAAACCTTGAGGAAAACATATATTTAAATCCTAAGTCTTCGACCAACTGCATCCTCGATGACATAAGAAATATATGAATTTTTTTGGAAAAAAGATACGATATATTAATGAGGAGCAAGCGAGGGCAAGCGGAAAGAAGTCTAAAGATCATGAGTACAAAAAGCTCTCCAAGCGAAAAGAAATTTATGATATTAGGAAACATCGATCTCACTTAACTACTGCTCAGTTGGCGTCTACTTTACTTCTTACTTACAAAAAAAAGTGGTTTATTTGGTCGTGGGTGTTGGAAAACCTTAAATAAATTACTACATATATATTTTATAAAACATTACTACAACTTTCGTTTATACTCTAATAATACATTTCATTTGCAAAACAATTCGTAAGAAATTAATTTTATATAAATTATCACTATAGATTGATCATGTTTCATTCTTCATCGATAAAAGTATCTATTATTAAAATAAATAAATAAATAAAATATTAGACCACAGGATCAATAGTGAGTGTGGTTTTGTATCATCAAATCGAGGTTAAAAAATAAATAGTATCATCAAATTTCATATGGGAAGTTTAACAAAATGTAGATTAAAATGTGGACTAAACAAACAATGATGCACATAACATGAACATGCACGAACCATAGAATAAAACCTAAACTTTGGAAGAAACCGCACGTAGCTTCCCATACTATCTGTATGTTAATTAAACTTAGGTACTAATTAAGATACTAATTAAGTCAACAAGGACAGTAACTCAACCGCAAACAAAACAAAATAAAAGGTACAAATCACCCAAGTATGCCAAACCCCCACTTATCCATCTAAATTAAAATACTATCACAACCTTGGTAAATTAAAATAATTAAAGAGTACAAAGAAAAAATGAAGAGGTAAAAAAATGCTTAACTAATATATTAAGATTTAGAGTCATATGACTTTTCTTATGTAAATAGTTGAAGTGAGTCTAAACTACTCGGTTACTACACTTACCGATATATATATATATAAAATGAACTTTCATTATTTCTCTCTCACACAAGAAATTGTATCAATGATTATAGCTTATCAGAAATAGTGAAAATAGGCTTGTGTTCAGTACTTGCATGGCTAATTGGCTTCATTTCTGCACCAAGTGACTGAAGCATAATCCCTCAAAGCTCTCACCAAATAAAGAATACCAAACAGAATTTGGATAGTTTTATGTGTATTTCTAGACATTACAAAATAAATTTAAAAAAATAATAATTAAAATGACCCTAATGCTAAAAAAGAATTGTTGACAATATATTTTGATTGTACAACTCAAACCCACTCCTTTCATAATTAAATATCATTTTTCAAATCCCTATGTTACTTGGAGTGGATTAAAAAATGTTATTCAAGGTTTCAATCACCCCACTAAAAAAGTGGTGAAATGTGGAGATTAGTTTTGGAAAAAATATAAACATAAAAAATCATAGTGTTGAGTTTTTCAATCATTCATAATAATATCAATCATGTCCGAACTTTATTTCTCCGAACAAATCGTTTTCTATTAAAAAAAAAAAATCGGAGAGCAATTTGGGTGCAGCCAGCTGCACCCCACTCATGATGCCACATACATTTTAATATTTTTTTATTAAAAAAAAAAAAAAAAATTATTGAGCAAGATATCACATATGTTGACATCAGTAAAACACAAAGAAAAGAATATAAAATTTAGACCCATTTTGATAGCTACTTTATTTTTTGTTTTGGGATTTTGAAAAGTAAATCTAAATTTTTTTGTTCATGATTTTGTTATCTATGTTTTCAAGCCCCAATTAATAATTCGAAAACTATAGTCAAACTTGATAGGTGTTTTTTTTTATTACTCAAAACTAAACCTACAACCATCAATCAGCATATGATTTTCTTTATTTCGATATTTAAATTTTCTATATTTTAAAAAATCAACCCAAAATTTAAAAACAGCTCTCAAAAATTCATTTTTGCTTCTAAAATTTAATTAGAATTCAAATATTTCTTTAAGATAAGCTTAAACCATTGTACAGAATTTAATTCAAAAGAAATATACATTTCAAAACACACAAAAAAAAAAAAAAAAATCAAATGATTATTTTAAAATTTTAGTTTTCAAAAACTTTAACTTATAATTGATTTTTAGTTTAGATTAACTTCATAAATACCTAAAACATTCTTTACTTATCTACTTTCTAAGCTAATCTTTTACAACTGAAAAAAAAAATTAATTAAGAATTGAAATATAAAAACATACGAAAACAAGCATAAATTATAAAAAAATAATAATAATAAAAATAGTGTACCTTGCACTAGCAAATTCGTAAAGTTTCCCGGTAGATGAAAAAATGATGAGAGCCACTTCAGATTCACAAAGAACTGAAAGTTCAAAGGCTTTTTTCAGCAACCCATTACGCCGTTTCGAAAACGTTACTTGCCGGCTCGTAGCGTTCTCGATTCGCCTCATCTCAGTTTTTCCTCGAACCATTTTTTCTTTCTTTAATTTTAAAAAAACAAAAACAAAAAATGCCCCTAGCAAGAAAAAAAAATTAGTTTTTTTTTTTAAATTTTAGAAATAATCTCATGAAAGAGAACAGAAAAATCTTACCAAACAGGCCTGGTTTCTGAGGGATCAGCTAAGCAAAATTGGGGTTTTGGGTTAAGGGCTTGTTTGGATCAGCCAAAAAACCTTCCAACATTAGTAGAAATGGGAAGTGATGAGAAAAAAAAAAAAAACAAAAAAACAATGTAAGAGGTTTTGTGTGTGTGTGTTTTTTTTTTTAAACTTGAAGCCAAACAAGAATCAAACCCTAGCTGAAGAGAGCTTGGTGTATGGGAGAGCAAAAAAGGAAATTTTGGGGAAGAATCTGAAAACCCCATAAGAAGTAAAAGGCAAATGAATATCAGAAAAAAAAAAAAAAAAAAAAAAAGGGGGATGTGTTTTCATTGCCACCACAAAAAATGGGAGGAAATTCCCAAAAATAGAACCGACCCACGTTTCCATAATTCATATTTCATAATAATCTTTTTTTTTTTTTTTTTTTTTTTTTTAAAGGCATCTGTGTTTTTCGATAGCCATATATTCAGTACTTTAAAATTAAAAAATAAAATACCAGAAATGGGGATGAAATAACGTTTTTCTTTTTTTCTTCTTTGAAAATAGTTAAAAGAAAATATCAACATTTGTTTCTTTATTTGATGGAGAGACTTTTGGATAAAATATATTAAAATGAAAATATTTAGATTGAGAGTTTTCTACTGGCTAAGTTTGGGGACACCATTTACCAAGGAGCAACTACTCTTGATAGATCTTTGTATTGTTATAATATTGTATATTTTCAGTATAAGTTAATTTATTTTTGTTTCAACCAAAAGTCTTCGTAGATTTTATCCTCCCTTATAAATTCAACATTTATTTCTTATTGAATAAATGTGAAACCATATTTTATTTTGTAGTCTCTAATGCTTTAAAAATGAAGATAGTGGTTATGAGGATTTTTAAGTGGTGTAGAATGGTTGGCGAAGACCGAACTTTGTTTGGATTAATGAGTCACGATTGTTATAATAGAAACTCTCATTTATATATAGAAAGTATGAATAATTACGAACGATTGAGATATAAATATATTATATGAGAGTTTACTATAGATTTTTTGGTGTTATTTGAATGATTAAGTTGAAAAGTTATTTTGAGTTATTATAATGATAAGTTATTTCGAGTAATTGAAAATTATGGTTGTACCAATAATTCGTTTGGATGTAAATTTTTGCAGATGAGCCAAAGAAGATAATTCATTAATAGAAAACATATTTTTTGGATGTAGTAGAGATGGTCATTAGAATTGAGTTATTTTGAAATTAAGAGTTATTTCAATTTATCATAAAATAGTAGTTATTTTGAATAGTTGCACTAGCTCGTTTGGCTATAATTTTTTTAGGAAAAATTATAAATATTCATTTATAACTCTTATGCCAAACCAAAAAACAAGCACACTCTTTGAACTATTCTATCCAATTGTTATTATTATTATTAATATTTTGACAAAACTCTAACCAACTTGTTTGAAAGTACAAATAGAAGGAAGGAATTACAAATCCACTCCAAGATCCTTCAATTAAATGAGAAATTAAATAATCAAATCTATAATTATAGTATGAAAATCAAATAACATCAAACGAGTTGTTTGTTTGACATATTTAGGTATTTTTTTGGTTAATAAGTTATATTAAGTAGTTAAAAATTGAGAATCGTGTTAAAATCTTGTTTGGATGTAAATTTTAAAAATGAATAATTAGTTTTAGTAGTTAAAAAAGAAATGATTAAAAATGAATTATTTTGATTGATTTGAAAATAATGATTAAAAATAAGCGGTTAGAAATGATCGAATAGTTTTAAATGAATTATTAAAAATGAGAGTTTTTTTTAAAAGTAAAAATGAGAAGGAGTTAATAAAAACTCGTTTAGATGTAAATTTTCGAGGTAGAATTGATAAAACCTAATACTAACTCCTACCTAAATATATCAAACAAACAGCTCGAAACAATCAAATACCACAAACTCTTTTCACAAAATTCGAACCAAATATAAGCTAACCGATGAACAATAAATACCAACAATTTTTTTTAGACAATACTAACAAATCTTACATCCAAATACAAGTCAAAAGATAAATTAAAAAATTAAAAAAAGAACAATTAATTCGTCCGTACAGCTCGTACGATGAATGGCCAATCAAAACGAAGAGGCAAGGTAGGTCGCCGTCGTTGTCAGCTTCGGGGGAACATTTTACGCTCATCGGCGCGTGTGTTCACGCGCCAAAAACAAACCGGAATTTGTCGTTTCGTGTTTGTCACGTTTTGGAATGGCGAGTGGGCGCCTATTTTTGCGAATATTTATATTCAGAAAAAAGAAGGCTTTCTTTTTTAGGAAATGGTACATCGCAATTGCAGCAGAAATATCATTTCAGAGTTCACACAGATAATTCATTTCGCATTTATATTAAATGAATGGTTGAAATAACATTTTGGGCATGAATGAATGGATGAGTGCAAGTTGAGGAAAGAAATGTTGGATAAAATTCAAACTTTCCTCCCAACAATTTTTTATATACAAACGGGGTATTATGAAGTATTTAAAATGAAGTTAATATGAATGTATTTCCAATGATTAAAGGATTTGGTTTCGAGTCCTCCTATCCTCGTTTGTTATAATTTCAAAATATATATATATATATATTTAAAATGAATATTTATTAATAAAAAAAACTTATTCTTGTTATTAAAAATAACTTATTGTAGGCTCATCAATTCTAATCATTTATTCTTAATTATTAAAAATAATTCATTTTAAACCATTAATTTATAATTATTCAAAATTATTTTTCATTTTAAATTCATATTCAAATAAAATATTGTCTATAACTATTTTACATAAAAATCACATCTGAACAGAGTTTTTGGTTGTAAACTCTCAATTTCCAACTTCTCACAATAACTGTTCGAACTAACTCATCATCTAAATATCTCTCAAACTTTTTAGAACTTTTCTTTAAAAATAATATTTCTTTTCATTATCTCTTTTTTTTAAGCTTTTGTTCAATCTCTCGTTCAAAATTTCTTATCTAAATATTCATTTTCTACCTCATCTTTTAAATAATTTTATCTAAACATAATTTTTGTTCAGTCATTTATTCAAATATCACATTTAAATCGCTCTAACCTCTCAAAATTCAAGCATGCCTTTATGTCTATACTTGGAGACTTGTTTAATTTTAGTTCATATTCCAACTTTATAACCCCAATCTCACTTTTAGTAAACTTTAAATAAATTACTACATATATATTTTATAAAACATTACTACAACTTTCGTTTATACTCTAATAATACATTTCATTTGCAAAACAATTCGTAAGAAATTAATTTTATATAAATTATCACTATAGATTGATCATGTTTCATTCTTCATCGATAAAAGTATCTATTATTAAAATAAATAAATAAATAAAATATTAGACCACAGGATCAATCGTGAGTGTGGTTTTGTATCATCAAATTTCATATGGGAAGTTTAACAAAATGTAGATTAAAATGTGGACTAAACAAACAATGATGCACATAACATGAACATGCACGAACCATAGAATAAAACCTAAACTTTGGAAGAAACCGCACGTAGCTTCCCATACTATCTGTATGTTAATTAAACTTAGGTACTAATTAAGATACTAATTAAGTCAACAAGGACAGTAACTCAACCGCAAACAAAACAAAATAAAAGGTACAAATCACCCAAGTATGCCAAACCCCCACTTATCCATCTAAATTAAAATACTATCACAACCTTGGTAAATTAAAATAATTAAAGAGTACAAAGAAAAAATGAAGAGGTAAAAAAATGCTTAACTAATATATTAAGATTTAGAGTCATATGACTTTTCTTATGTAAATAGTTGAAGTGAGTCTAAACTACTCGGTTACTACACTTACCGATATATATATATATAAAATGAACTTTCATTATTTCTCTCTCACACAAGAAATTGTATCAATGATTATAGCTTATCAGAAATAGTGAAAATAGGCTTGTGTTCAGTACTTGCATGGCTAATTGGCTTCATTTCTGCACCAAGTGACTGAAGCATAATCCCTCAAAGCTCTCACCAAATAAAGAATACCAAACAGAATTTGGATAGTTTTATGTGTATTTCTAGACATTACAAAATAAATTTAAAAAAATAATAATTAAAATGACCCTAATGCTAAAAAAGAATTGTTGACAATATATTTTGATTGTACAACTCAAACCCACTCCTTTCATAATTAAATATCATTTTTCAAATCCCTATGTTACTTGGAGTGGATTAAAAAATGTTATTCAAGGTTTCAATCACCCCACTAAAAAAGTGGTGAAATGTGGAGATTAGTTTTGGAAAAAATATAAACATAAAAAATCATAGTGTTGAGTTTTTCAATCATTCATAATAATATCAATCATGTCCGAACTTTATTTCTCCGAACAAATCGTTTTCTATTAAAAAAAAAAAATCGGAGAGCAATTTGGGTGCAGCCAGCTGCACCCCACTCATGATGCCACATACATTTTAATATTTTTTATTAAAAAAAAAAAAATTATTGAGCAAGATATCACATATGTTGACATCAGTAAAACACAAAGAAAAGAATATAAAATTTAGACCCATTTTGATAGCTACTTTATTTTTTGTTTTGGGATTTTGAAAAGTAAATCTAAATTTTTTTGTTCATGATTTTGTTATCTATGTTTTCAAGCCCCAATTAATAATTCGAAAACTATAGTCAAACTTGATAGGTGTTTTTTTTTATTACTCAAAACTAAACCTACAACCATCAATCAGCATATGATTTTCTTTATTTCGATATTTAAATTTTCTATATTTTAAAAAATCAACCCAAAATTTAAAAACAGCTCTCAAAAATTCATTTTTGCTTCTAAAATTTAATTAGAATTCAAATATTTCTTTAAGATAAGCTTAAACCATTGTACAGAATTTAATTCAAAAGAAATATACATTTCAAAACACACAAAAAAAAAACAAAAAAAAAAAATCAAATGATTATTTTAAAATTTTAGTTTTCAAAAACTTTAACTTATAATTGATTTTTAGTTTAGATTAACTTCATAAATACCTAAAACATTCTTTACTTATCTACTTTCTAAGCTAATCTTTTACAACTGAAAAAAAAAATTAATTAAGAATTGAAATATAAAAACATACGAAAACAAGCATAAATTATAAAAAAATAATAATAATAAAAATAGTGTACCTTGCACTAGCAAATTCGTAAAGTTTCCCGGTAGATGAAAAAATGATGAGAGCCACTTCAGATTCACAAAGAACTGAAAGTTCAAAGGCTTTTTTCAGCAACCCATTACGCCGTTTCGAAAACGTTACTTGCCGGCTCGTAGCGTTCTCGATTCGCCTCATCTCAGTTTTTCCTCGAACCATTTTTTCTTTCTTTAATTTTAAAAAAACAAAAACAAAAAATGCCCCTAGCAAGAAAAAAAAATTAGTTTTTTTTTTTAAATTTTAGAAATAATCTCATGAAAGAGAACAGAAAAATCTTACCAAACAGGCCTGGTTTCTGAGGGATCAGCTAAGCAAAATTGGGGTTTTGGGTTAAGGGCTTGTTTGGATCAGCCAAAAAACCTTCCAACATTAGTAGAAATGGGAAGTGATGAGAAAACAAAAAAAAAAAAACAAAAAAACAATGTAAGAGGTTTTGTGTGTGTGTGTTTTTTTTTTTAAACTTGAAGCCAAACAAGAATCAAACCCTAGCTGAAGAGAGCTTGGTGTATGGGAGAGCAAAAAAGGAAATTTTGGGGAAGAATCTGAAAACCCCATAAGAAGTAAAAGGCAAATGAATATCAGAAAAAAAAAAAAAAAAAAAAAAAAAAAAAAAAAAAGGGGGATGTGTTTTCATTGCCACCACAAAAAATGGGAGGAAATTCCCAAAAATAGAACCGACCCACGTTTCCATAATTCATATTTCATAATAATCTTTCCTTTTTTTTTTTTTTTTTTTTTTTAAAGGCATCTGTGTTTTTTTCGATAGCCATATATTCAGTACTTTAAAATTAAAAAATAAAATACCAGAAATGGGGATGAAATAACGTTTTTCTTTTTTTCTTCTTTGAAAATAGTTAAAAGAAAATATCAACATTTGTTTCTTTATTTGATGGAGAGACTTTTGGATAAAATATATTAAAATGAAAATATTTAGATTGAGAGTTTTCTACTGGCTAAGTTTGGGGACACCATTTACCAAGGAGCAACTACTCTTGATAGATCTTTGTATTGTTATAATATTGTATATTTTCAGTATAAGTTAATTTATTTTTGTTTCAACCAAAAGTCTTCGTAGATTTTATCCTCCCTTATAAATTCAACATTTATTTCTTATTGAATAAATGTGAAACCATATTTTATTTTGTAGTCTCTAATGCTTTAAAAAATGAAGATAGTGGTTATGAGGATTTTTAAGTGGTGTAGAATGGTTGGCGAAGACCGAACTTTGTTTGGATTAATGAGTCACGATTGTTATAATAGAAACTCTCATTTATATATAGAAAGTATGAATAATTACGAACGATTGAGATATAAATATATTATATGAGAGTTTACTATAGATTTTTTGGTGTTATTTGAATGATTAAGTTGAAAAGTTATTTTGAGTTATTATAATGATAAGTTATTTCGAGTAATTGAAAATTATGGTTGTACCAATAATTCGTTTGGATGTAAATTTTTGCAGATGAGCCAAAGAAGATAATTCAT
The DNA here is from genome assembly GCA_036507275.1 of Sicyos edulis. Classification (NCBI taxonomy): domain Eukaryota; kingdom Viridiplantae; phylum Streptophyta; class Magnoliopsida; order Cucurbitales; family Cucurbitaceae; genus Sicyos; species Sicyos edulis. The sequence continues at coordinate 1,231,369 of CM071857.1, read as the reverse complement.
TAATAGAAAACATATTTTTTGGATGTAGTAGAGATGGTCATTAGAATTGAGTTATTTTGAAATTAAGAGTTATTTCAATTTATCATAAAATAGTAGTTATTTTGAATAGTTGCACTAGCTCGTTTGGCTATAATTTTTTTAGGAAAAATTATAAATATTCATTTATAACTCTTATGCCAAACCAAAAAACAAGCACACTCTTTGAACTATTCTATCCAATTGTTATTATTATTATTAATATTTTGACAAAACTCTAACCAACTTGTTTGAAAGTACAAATAGAAGGAAGGAATTACAAATCCACTCCAAGATCCTTCAATTAAATGAGAAATTAAATAATCAAATCTATAATTATAGTATGAAAATCAAATAACATCAAACGAGTTGTTTGTTTGACATATTTAGGTATTTTTTTGGTTAATAAGTTATATTAAGTAGTTAAAAATTGAGAATCGTGTTAAAATCTTGTTTGGATGTAAATTTTAAAAATGAATAATTAGTTTTAGTAGTTAAAAAAGAAATGATTAAAAATGAATTATTTTGATTGATTTGAAAATAATGATTAAAAATAAGCGGTTAGAAATGATCGAATAGTTTTAAATGAATTATTAAAAATGAGTTTTTTTAAAAGTAAAAATGAGAAGGAGTTAATAAAAACTCGTTTAGATGTAAATTTTCGAGGTAGAATTGATAAAACCTAATACTAACTCCTACCTAAATATATCAAACAAACAGCTCGAAACAATCAAATACCACAAACTCTTTTCACAAAATTCGAACCAAATATAAGCTAACCGATGAACAATAAATACCAACAATTTTTTTTAGACAATACTAACAAATCTTACATCCAAATACAAGTCAAAAGATAAATTAAAAATTAAAAAAGAACAATTAATTCGTCCGTACAGCTCGTACGATGAATGGCCAATCAAAACGAAGAGGCAAGGTAGGTCGCCGTCGTTGTCAGCTTCGGGGGAACATTTTACGCTCATCGGCGCGTGTGTTCACGCGCCAAAAACAAACCGGAATTTGTCGTTTCGTGTTTGTCACGTTTTGGAATGGCGAGTGGGCGCCTATTTTTGCGAATATTTATATTCAGAAAAAAGAAGGCTTTCTTTTTTAGGAAATGGTACATCGCAATTGCAGCAGAAATATCATTTCAGAGTTCACACAGATAATTCATTTCGCATTTATATTAAATGAATGGTTGAAATAACATTTTGGGCATGAATGAATGGATGAGTGCAAGTTGAGGAAAGAAATGTTGGATAAAATTCAAACTTTCCTCCCAACAATTTTTTATATACAAACGGGGTATTATGAAGTATTTAAAATGAAGTTAATATGAATGTATTTCCAATGATTAAAGGATTTGGTTTCGAGTCCTCCTATCCTCGTTTGTTATAATTTCAAAATATATATATATATATATTTAAAATGAATATTTATTAATAAAAAAAACTTATTCTTGTTATTAAAAATAACTTATTGTAGGCTCATCAATTCTAATCATTTATTCTTAATTATTAAAAATAATTCATTTTAAACCATTAATTTATAATTATTCAAAATTATTTTTCATTTTAAATTCATATTCAAATAAAATATTGTCTATAACTATTTTACATAAAAATCACATCTGAACAGAGTTTTTGGTTGTAAACTCTCAATTTCCAACTTCTCACAATAACTGTTCGAACTAACTCATCATCTAAATATCTCTCAAACTTTTTAGAACTTTTCTTTAAAAATAATATTTCTTTTCATTATCTCTTTTTTTTAAGCTTTTGTTCAATCTCTCGTTCAAAATTTCTTATCTAAATATTCATTTTCTACCTCATCTTTTAAATAATTTTATCTAAACATAATTTTTGTTCAGTCATTTATTCAAATATCACATTTAAATCGCTCTAACCTCTCAAAATTCAAGCATGCCTTTATGTCTATACTTGGAGACTTGTTTAATTTTAGTTCATATTCCAACTTTATAACCCCAATCTCACTTTTAGTAAACTTTAAAATTATTTTTTGTTGTTAGTTTTTTCTACAAAAGTAGTCGACTAGCTTTTATTCTACACATTTTAGAAATATATGTAAAATGTATCATTTTTGTATTCGAATTATTATTGTTAAATAAGTTTATATAGATTTTTTTTAAGTGCATATAGATGAAGGTTGGAGTATCATTAGTAATCAAAAAAGAAAAAAAGGTTGAAGTATCATTAAAGACCTATGTAGGAATTTATGATCTACCATTGACATTTAAATAAGTTCCAGACCTTCTTGCGGCTGCCTCAATCATTAATGTTGATGAATCAATTAATTGGTACTTAAGTTTATTAGTAATGATGCTGGTAGATTTGCTATCTATCGATTTTTAAGATTAAATCAATAATCGTAGTGTTGAACTGCATTATCATTAAATATCAAAAGTATCAGGCCACCAACCTTTTGATGATGTGGTCCTTGCTTTTCTTTCTAATATTGATACTTATAGCTTTTTTCTCGATCAATTTTAAACTTTATTATAAAATTAAAAAGTAAATGAACTTAGACATTTGACTTATACATATATAACAAAATGGAACAAATCACAAAGCATATATTCTTTTATTTTCTACTTTGTTAGATAATCAATTTTAAGTTTGTATTTTAACTTTTAAGTAATTCAATAATAGTTTCAAAAAATGAAAAGGTAAATACATCAAAAGTTTTAAGGATACTGATAATGGATGAATAAATCTTTTAGGTCACCAACGATCATTCCTCTAATAACTAATATTTATTCACTTTTAATCACAATATTATTCACTACCTTTATAATTATTTATCATTCTCTTTATACTCGATAATTTATTTTTTATAATCATTCTTTACTCCTTAGAAACACAAATAATTCTCATTTCATAACCATTCATAATTTCCTTATCCATAATTGGCTATAAACATAAAAACGAAATAGCAGCCGACAACACTTACCAAGTAAGCTCCAAGGCATTACACTAGACCCGGCCGTAGAGAAACAAAACCCAAATAGCTCGATGTGAACATGGAAGCAAGTCACATGGTGAGGACCGTTTGGATATTTTTTATTAAAGGGATTATGGGATTTGTCAAAAAAAACAATAATAAATAAATAAATAATTATAGAGAGCAAAAAGTGTGGGATTAAAGATAATAAATAGGATATGGAAAATAATTGGTAAAAGGAACGAGAGAGTGTGTACAAAAAAATCAGGCAAAAAAGAGACCACAAATAATTGCCAACGTTGTTTAGGATATGGTTAAAGGGCCCACCAAACAATTGCCACTTATAAGAATTTGCTAATTGCCCCCTCATCCATTTTTTATTTTTATTTTGAGAAATATTTACATTATGCTGAGACATGATATATAAAATAATGTTCACTCATATGGTTGGGTCACAATTTATTTTTGTTTATTTTATTTTTTTATCTTTTAAATTTAAAATTAAATAGATTGTGGTCCATATTAAACCATATAAGTGAGCATTATTTTATATATAATGTTGGCATAATGTAAATATTCTGCTTTTTTTTTGTTCTTGTCCAACTTTTCTTCCATCTTTTTATTTTGAGCTGTGACTTTACTTTTTATTCACTTTTGTTTTGTTTTTCTAATTTTAAGAATTTCGGTGGCCTTTTCTATCCCAAGTTGTACGTATTTATTGTTTAACTTTGTTCCCATATTAGTGATTTTACTTTTATAAATAATTACTCATTTTGATGATATGGCAACCAATTAATAAGAATAATATTATAAAAAGGTTTTTCAAAGATTAACCAGCATAGATTCCTTAAAAAAACACCATAGATTAACTTAAGATGTTTAACTTTGGGTCAAAGAGAATCTGAAGACGTAAATATTATGAGTTCAATCTAAAGTGATTATCTATTAAAAATTATTTTTTTACTTTTAAATAAGTTTCTTTTTTATATTCATAACTGTCTGCGCGAGTTTATACACACCTTCACTATTTTGATCGAACAGTCCACCCAATCCTACATCATTTGGATGTTAGAGAAATTTGAAAGGTAGGTAGTTATTGGAATTTTGTCTCACATATTTGTATTATGAAATTTTATGTATTTAACCTTTTACTATAGGTTAAATGCCATTACCTTGGGGTAATTTGTATTTCTATTTGAGTTTAATGAGTTAGGGTATGCTACGACCTAATGTTTGAGTTTTCTTTGAGAGAGACACTAGAGATTGAGATCATTTGATGAAATTTAGGATTTGAGTATTGTTCTTACTTCTCCTCAATAATGGAAATTGGTTATTGGGTTCGACAGTGGACGTAAGGAGTCTTACCAAACCACTCTATAGTCTGTCTCCTCCTTTCTCATTTACTCAGTCACATTTTATCTTATTTTTTATTACATATTCGTGTTGTGAGATTAAATCGCTAACTTTGATTGAATTCACAATCTCTTAATTTCTCAAAATTTTCCTGACCACTAAATTATTTTATAATGGTTGACATCCATTTTAAAAGAAAAAATGTAAAGGACTTAAACACAATTTAATTTCGAGTCTAAAATGTTAGTGAATTTTTTTATTAAAAAAAGAAGTTAGATAAGTCAGATATTATTTATACAAATTTGAAAGTTTAATGATTCATTATACCCTTACAAAGATAAGCAAAACAAGAAAGTGACCGTGGTAATCTTTTGAAGTATGGCTTTCCCAACATAGAAATTTTTAACCCAAAAAAAAAAAACTCAGACTTAGTTTGATTCAAAGAAGGTACAATGAGTGAAGAACCGTAGACTGAAAAGTGATAGATGAACAGAAAAAGATAAAGGACGACGAATAATTAAATTTAAAAATTCAAGAAAAAGATAAAACAGAAAATATTGGTCAAGTTCTTATCACAAACTTGACCTGTTTGGAAAAAAAACTTTGTTTGTCGATCACCATAAATGGATGCAGTCCAATATTATAATGCAAGTGAATAGAACAAATACTTCCAATCATGCACATCAATGAGACATCAGCTCTTAGGGAGTGTTGAGGAAAAATTGAAAACCCCACAAAACCGCTTGTCGTTCCGTTTGGTACCGTTTCAGCTCAATCAATTCGATTCGGTTTAATTCACCATTTTTAATCATGTTTTGACAGTTTGATTTGGATTCTACATTCAAACCCAATCCCAAAAGGCTTTCATAAAGTTCTCGATAAAACCTCCATAACTCATCCAAGTACAATATTACTTCTACTTCAACCATTCATAACATTTCAATCTAAATTAGAGTTTTCTATGACAACCATTCGGATTTCCTGTTACAACTACTAAAAAACCCTCTACCAAAAGGGGAGTTTTTTGTCAAAACCTCTCGATCCAAAAACGTTTTATCTTTCCAAATTTTTCTGAAGTACACAGAATCTCTCATAACTACCATCTCTCTTTACCAGAACTCTCTATTCAAGCACATAGTTTTTACTTAAGATCTTACAAGATGCAAGCATTTAGGGCAAGGGAAAAGAAATGAATGCCAAGAGGAATGTGGAAATAAAGGGGGACATGAATGATTTTCTGGATTTAGGGTTAAGTATATAATTATGATGGGCTTATTACTTGTGTTTGAAATGCAAAAAATGATTCCATATATTTGGGATGCAATGAACAATTATGAGAGAAATGAATATTTGTCGAGAAAAATGAAAAGCGGCTATAGAGGAAATAAAATATTGGTTGAGAATGAGATTATGAGAAATAGAATAATAAATATAAGAGGAATGAATAGTGATATTTTAAGTAGCCCAATCGAGGATAAGGAAATTATTTTAAAATGAATGAACAAATCCAATATCAACACCCAAACAAATTCATGACAGATTATGACTGAAATACAGTACCTCTAATTTGGAATGACATGGAGAAAAATCTGGATATACACAAGACAATGGCCTGGAAAAGTTGAGCAGATGTTAAAATCAGCAAACAGCAAACTTGTTTAGATTATGTGAACATTACCACAAGCCAGAAAGTTTTGTGACATTACAAGAACTCATATCAAACAAAATACATGGAGTTGTTTCTTTCAGGAGTGAATAATTTTACAGGGGGGCTATGTAGTAAAATATTTTACTCCACTACCTATCATATTCAAGGAACAGCCCAACCCTCTCCAAAATCTGGATTCCTCCTAATCAAACATTCAAGGAGGTGATAATAATGAACAAACAAGACATAGGAAACTCATTCATCAAACAATGTTAGACACATTATATGTTACTTCCAATCCAATTACGAGCACGGTAACAAACACTGCGAAAAAAGCGAAATCAGCAGCGGGTTCCTTCTTAAAGAGCCAAGCAAATCATTCTTGCTAATCTTCCCATCGCCGTCGGTATCAAATAATTTTAAGAGCTCATGCACCTGCAATCACTCAATGTATAACAAAGATGGAGTTAAATCGAGTTTACTCGCCAAGTGAAAATGGAAATGTGCAACGAAGTGTGGTACCTCATCGGTATTCAAATCGGATATTGCTGGCCTTATGAATTCTTCTAGCTGATACCAATAAACAAAGTACCAAATCGGATAAATCAGCATTATTCTAAATAAACAAAGGTATCAGGAAAACAAATAAAGGAACGACAAGTTTACTTTTTGTTCTGAAATTTTATCTCCGTCGTTGCTACATTCAGTAAGGATCATCTCACAAGATCGATGAAATCCTTGCAGCCTCATAACATGCAAAGAACCGAACAGGTACTGGAAGAAACCAATAATTTAAATTAGAGAGATTGTAATGGATGGACTATTCTAACAAAATAATTACAAATGTAGTCAAATTTTAAAATATTTGCATTCATAGTCAGACATACTCACTAATACAGTATTATGTATTATTAAAATGATATTATGTATTATTAATACAATATTTTTATTAATAACTATGACTACGGTTGCTAAATTTTTGTAAAAGTGACCATATTTGTAAATTGTAATTATTTTCTGAATTAGACTAATCTTGTAAGTTTTCCTTTAAATTATGAACAAAGTGGAATTTAAAGAATTAGCAAAAAGTAATCATATGGTTCTTAATTAGTCACACTTGAAAGGACCATATGGTTCCTTAATTAATCAAATGGTGGAATGATATTATGGAAGTTCAATTAACAAGTAATCATCCATCAATGTGCCATAGAATCTATGTTACAAGAATATTTTAGGTTTCAAATAGAGAAAATTGTGCACTTTGACAAAGAGAGTACATAGTAAAAACATTAAAGAATTGAAGAGAGAAGGAAAAACCTGTTTGAATGTTATTGTTCCCATCTTCTCAATATCAACAAAAGAAAATATCTGCAGCACGTAAAGAATAAAAATGGATTTTCAATCACTTAGCTCAAGAACAAATTCTGAAAGAACAAGGAACGCAAACAAATGAAAACGAAAATTTGGGGTAAGAATAGATAAAATCGGCAAGAACCAAGAAAATTAAAACTTCTACACATGATTATATCGACACCAAGAAAATTAAAGCTTCTACACATGATTATATTGACACCGATTCATATGACCATAATGCGTTAGAAACTGCCAATTAAACTTCCAACAAGCAAAGCTTTTCAAAATCCAAGGACAACAACTTCGTTTCTATTCAAGTTCCAAGAAGTTAACAGCTTAACATAACCTTAATGAAGGGAGATCTCTTTAATGCACCCAGGAATATATAGCAATCTAAGCAGCACAAACAAAAAACAACTAGAGCATTTTATATTATTTTAATGATTTTTTAACAAGAGATTTTTTTCCTTTCAAATATTAATAAACGTAAGCATCAAAACACTTTTGTTTGTTTTTTGTGTGTCCTGCATAATGCATGTTGATCCAGTGATTTGTTTATTGTTCATTCATACATGACAATATCTGCCAGATTAAAAGTCCTCCCCACTAGAAGAAGGTAGCAAATATTTAGTCATGTTTACTTCAAGTTTTAGCAAAAGAAACTAGCATAAACCGTTTGAAAAACAACCTAATAACAATCAGGTTATAGGTTCGAATCTCACTTTCCCCAATATTATTGTATAAAAAAATGGCTTTGTTTTTACAATTAATTAAGAACATGAATGATAAGTAAAACTAGAAACTTTGCGCACATTATTCTTCGGAATCTGTGAAGAAATTATTCTAGAATCTACTAAAGCTATCGAAGGTAGAGTAACTCACCTCCTCAGCAAAAGCACAAGCCTTGAGTCTTAGAGCTTTTATAAATCCATCATACGTAGCACGACCACTGCAAAAAGAATAAGACGATATCAGAAAAATATTGCCATATACATGAGGTGCTTTGTCTTGTATTCAAAGAGCTTGTAAGGCATGTGGATGCAATATTATACAATTTAAACTTTAGTTTCTACGGTTTAGCTATTTAAATTTGGTCTGTAATCTTTTAAAAGTTTCATTTTCACCCCTTGTGCATTAAATTTTTTTAACTAAATTATTACCATATTAAACATAAACAACCAAAGAATGACAATAGTCTCAATACATGAACTAAAAGTAGTAATATGATGGTAACTTCTTATAAAAATAAATAGTTTTGTGGCATGTAACTATGTATTGAGTTGAGTCATACGAAAGTAATTATTTGAAGTTTGAATTTCTGGGAGCTGAAGATGAAAGGAAAATATAGAATTCTTTGGAAGTTTGCCTGAAGAGTGCTTTTTTTTTTTGAGATTGTGGTTGGAACAGAATAGCGGATGATAAAATTGAAAATATTCGACTAATGGGAGGACAAGATCTTTAAAGTCTAGTGGCATTTTGTATAACCCCTCCCCAGCTTTGTTGAATATAAAAAGTGTCTTGAAACTTAAGCTAGATTATAAGAATACTATTTAAAGAATCTCCAACTGGTGAAGAATAAGAAATAATGGGATAATGAAATTGAAAAGAAATGTCAACATGAACCATATCACATATATCAATTATCAGCAATTGCCACTTTATATCTTCAAACGAAATCTATTCCTCCTTTATCACATCCAACGTCTCCAACAATATAGAAAAAGCATTACATATTTTGCACATATTGAAGTAACAAGTAGAATAGTACCTGGAGTCAGGATTCATGGACAGAAACTTATCGAGAAAATCAACAGCTTCAAGGCTGCTAACCTGTGACAAACGGGGAAAATTAACCATTGAAATACATATTCAGAAAAGAGCTTTAAAACATAAGAAAGACATTTTACAAGGTGAAGAACTAATGCAATACAAGGTCGTCTGTCACAAAAGAAAATTTACTAGAAAACAATCACCCCAAATTTATTGGAAAATTAGAGAAAGAAACTGAACTTTATTAAATTGCGTCCAAATAAAAAGAAGCAGAATTGAATTTGCCTTTAGGTTCTACGAATTAAGTGAATGAAAAAAATACATTGTTATGTTAACAAGGACTCACTTGATCCATCTTGGATATTTCAATCATATAATCAGAGGGTCTCTCCTGCAAAAATGTTATCACAACAAGGTAAGTAAAAAATGTAAATATAAGTATTAAGTTCAGATCAACAGCAGAAGCTTAGATACAACAAAACCATAAAGACCCCATCATCACTGAAAGATAACATGGCCGCACATGCATATCACACTCTAATCAGGTTGAAATCCCCTGGTAGGTTGTGCACGATAAACCAAGCCCATCCTCACATTTAAACTCCATGTATCAGATTAAATATTCTTTATTTTTCACTCACTAGAGGAACTTGCTTATATCAATGATGTTTGGAAAGTATACATCGACAAAAGGTTTGAAGGAAGCACTAGAGTTAAAATGTGAATGTTTGGGAAGAACATAGATATTAAATGCAATATTACAAAGAAAGAAAGTGATAGGACCCGAGATTTATACTGATATCAAAACATAAAGAAACTACAAGATAAACCAAGATTTAATAAATCTTGGAACCTCCCATCTCTAGAGAGCAATTCTCTTGAGCCCACTACAACTTCATTCAATATTTTGATCCCTTCTTCACTCACCACTTCTATTTATAATTGAAAACCCTACAAACTTCCCAACTAATTGCACATATGCTCCTCTAACTATTCCTATTTTAGCTAAGACCCAAAACGTATAAGAAAGGAAGTACATACTTGATTTGCCTCAGCAGCCTTAGTTAGAAGCATTAAATCTCCATATGAATGAGCCGTTTGGACAACATTTAGAGCCGTGGCCATTACACGGCTAGTCTGCAAGAATAATTTTTCAATTCTCGTCAAGAATAAATATTGAATTGTCTAAAATAGAATAAGTAACCAAATAAGTTAACAGGTCATAAAAGACGCGTACTAAAATTTGATTTGAGTAAAAATATAATTCTTCAAGAAAACATGCATACACAACGTCCACTAGACTGAGTGGTTTTCCACCCAATCAGGCAAGAAGCATTAGTTGTGAACTTACGAGTACTTTCCAATCCTTGTTCAAGTATCCTTGATTCTTCAAACATTAAATAGCTTCTACTCCTTTTAGGCATGAAATTTTATCGATTATCCAACTTATATAAATCATTGTTCAAATCCTCAGGTAAGGTAAGTGCAGAACATTTAATGTGGACTAATTAAGTAGGGAGTTTTTTCTTTAAATATGGGAAAAATCATTGCTATGATTAAAGATCAAACAACACATGCTTTAAATACAACTAGTATTTATAAGGGAGAAATTATGTCTGTCTGTTAGTCATGAAAGAAGATGCTGCCAGAATTATATTTGTTGAAGCCATCTGTTAGTCATGAGGAGAAATACTTTGTGCACTCTTTTCTAACTTTCCTTCTTTTCGGTCACTTCTTATCCATCTTATCTTCCTCCTCCTATTTTACTCTCTTATTTCTTTTGTTTTTTTCCCTTTTCTTCTTCCGACTCTTCCTTGAAGGTGTTTTCCTTGATTTATAGCAAAGGCACTAAATGGCAAGAAATGGAACACCAAGGCAACTGCCTTCATACCATCAAGACACCGAGGCATTGTCTCTCTTGCTCGCTTCACCTCTCTCCATAGGTGAGCGTGTCGTTTCACGTCAACAACAATTAAAAAGTGGGAAAGTGTAACACATACTTTTGACTTCCATCAGAATTTTAGGGAGGAAGATCAAGAAAGAAGATGAACAAACTAGTACAAGGGAATAAAAAAGAAATTATGAACTAGGATAAGTAGGACCTTACTCTCTTAGCAAATTCAACAGTACTTTCTTTTCCATTATGTTGTGCTGAAATAACAGGAAGATATTCAACCTGGCCAGATGATAAAATGCGACTTTAACATTGCCTAAATCAAATGAAATCAAAAGTCTGTAAACAGATGAAGAATACAAAAAAGAATGGAAAATAGAATACCTCCAAATAATTGTGAAATTGCATAAACATTCTAATCATGAGCTTTGGCAAAGAAACAAGCCCCCTATGCAAAATAGCATTTTCACAAACAACATAGTAAGATATAGAGTTGGCACATAATTTAGAAAATAATAATAATATAAAAAATAAAAATAAATCAATTGAGCAGTGGATACCTACCATGATTGGTCGAAGTGTACATGAGGATAACGAACAACGACGGGTTGGATTGAATAACCAGGAAGAAAAGCACCAAGTTGAAAAGAAATAAGGGCCCTTCCATTCGTAGTGGTTCCCTCAGGAAATAACAGAACTCTTGGAAATCTATCGCAAGCAGCCTTTCTCTGTTTTCACATCCTTGAAAGCAGAGCTTTCTATCAAAAATCTTATCATACTGATCCAAGTCAATCATGAAACAATGAAAAAAAAATGGGAAGGGATACAAGATCATTCATTCATCATTGCCCTTGTAATAAACCACGAGTATAAGTTTTGACCTTAGTTAAAAAAAACAATAATCTAACTAAACCTATGATGTATTATACATAGAAAATATAATGCAACTTGTGGGTAATCAAATAAAGAGGTGTTTAAGAAATTTTAATTAGAAAATGAAAACAAAAAAGATGTTCCAACCATTATTTTAAAAATGATACCTGAAAGGTAAGGGCCCTTATAGGCACACACCACCCAAATAACGTATTTATTTTCAAAAGATATAAGAAAGTATGTTACAGGAGCTTTCAAGTCAATGTTAGTCAATGCTCAACAGCATGGGTTTTAAACGCAAAGTGACATGTAATTAAATGTGAAAGTTACAGACACTTTTTACCTTTATTTCACTAATAGCATGCTTCTTTGATGTAGGTGAAAACCTATCTACGTATATCACCTGAGAAATGCACGCAATAAATTAACGTACTGCATTTAATAACTAAATAACGTAATTAATTATGAACAGTGTTACAAAAAGTCAGGAGCATCTTAATGAAGGCATGCCTCAGCGTTTCTGGTGTGCACCTCCACTCTTCAAGCCAAATTTCTTCTATTTTTCAAAAATCATCTTAACTTTAAAAAACTCATGAATGTTCTAAAAATATTCATTTTTACTTTCATCTCAACAAAACCTCTACTTTCTTGAGTTTTTCATCATCTTATTATAATTGATACCATTGTTTTTTCGTACATACAAAATTTATTTCCATTTTTCTTTTGTGTGCCTCTTAAAAAAAATGCACCAAGAAATTAGGTGATGCTTCTTAAGCTGCAAAGAGCTAATCGAGAGGTAAAGGACATGAAATGACCTGCATAGCTCTGATAATGGTCCCGACGAAGGGAATGGAATCATGGGATTCAGCTGCGACCATAGTTGGAAATAACTCATAAAAATAAAAGATAGGTTCTATGAAAGATACATGATTTGATACAATAATTGGAGCAATTTCCCTTGGAGCAGGCTTCCCTTTTCTTGTTATCCAGTGATAACTAAAGAAGAAAGACAAACGCTAATTAGAAACATAACAGTAGAAAAAGTTGAAACTTGAAAAAATTACATACAAGTTAACATAATGTACTAAGCAGAAGAGAACAAATCAAACAGAAGTCGCAGGATAAATATTTCCACCAAAAATTACAAATATTTGGCAAACTAGCATTCTAACAAATTGTAAGAGCTCTTCTACTTCAGTAAAATTATTACAGCGTTAATAAATTCAAAACTCGAACCTTTTTTTAAAAAAAACTCCCCGAGTGTTCGGGTCAATTTAGGCATTCTTCAAACAAACACATTTTTTTTTATCTCGACCATCGTCCGCACACTTTGACTGTTCTCACGGGATAACTATTTGATCTCTACTATATTTATTGTAGCTCGGAGAAAATTAATTGAACTCATAAATTCTTAGTTTTCTTCGACCCTATTAACAGTTGGAGAGCTCCAAACAATCACGGTTACTCTCTCTTTCCTTCAAACAACCATCAATAATGAAGAAAGAGAGAGTAAAAACCAATGAGACAATTCAATCTGTCTTTATTTCAGAAATTTAAATAACCCACAACTCTTCCAACTAACTTACAATGAACTTTAAATAATACCACACAAAATAGGCAACCCAACTAGAGAATACAAATACAAAAGTAATGGAAAACACATAAAAAATGAAATTGAAACCAAACAAAGAATCAGAAGCAATATCTCACCCAAAAGAAAAGAGAATACAACGCCCGCAAAGCCTCGTAACGCCCATGAGCCGACGCCTCCACTTCGGCATCGGATTCTCCTTATCCTTCCATCCCTGAAGCGCCGTCTTCGTCGCTACATATCCAATCAAAAGAGACAGCATAAAAAGCACAAGACGAACAAGCGCAACAGGTACGCAGACCACGATCTTAACCCACTCATACACCCCAACGATACTCGGCGTATCGTTCCGAAACGGATCGATCGTTGACGTCTCGGGGACGGAGAATCCATCGGAGCCAAGAAAGGCATAGGGATTGCGAAAGCACGATCGAGGATGATCGCCGTTCTGATTAGTGATCTGCTCCGGTGGAGCGCCGACGCCGCCGCTGTCGTCGTCTTCGATTCTGAGGATCAAATCGACGGCGGGGAGCAGCGGCGAGGTCAAATCGTGGTCCGCCATTGATGGAAAGGAAGAAGAAGAAAGGGAGAAAAGGAATGAATGAATGGTCAAAATTTTATGGTGGGAAAATCGCCGGTTTATTCAGCGATCTTTACGGGTTTTGCGATCTGTAATTTCCCCCGATTTTATTTTATTTCATTATTTGTTATTTTATCCACCTTATTAAGAAAACGAATATACTAGCACGTGCTTGCACGTGACGTTCTTTCTCCTCCTCGACTTTAATTAAAATATTTGTGTTGAATTATCGATTCACATGGCGAGTTCGTGTTTTCTATTTAGCTAATTGTGTTTGGTTGAATATTGTTAAAAATTATTATTATTATTAAAAAAAAAAAAAACTCTTTTTGGTTGAATATGTTGAGATTTTGGAACGAACAAAATATACTTGTATTATAAATAAAAAAAAGGGAATGAACAAAATATATATACCTTTTAAGATTTATTTATTTTTTATTATTATTGTTTTTTTTTTTTTGAAAAAATTATTATTATTGTTAATATGAATATAATCCTATAATAACTTGTATACACATTGTTGTATAACAAAAAATAAAAAAGTGATTTGTGTTTATCTCATCACTTTAATTTATTATTTTTTAATTTTGTGTATGAAACGTCATAAAAAAGAGATTTGTGCTTATTTATCCAACTTAATATTTTTAATTTTGTGTATGATAGGTTAGTGTCGATTCAAACTTTTAAAAAACTTAGGAATATACAATACAACATTAAAAGTTTAAAGTCTTAGAAATAAAATTTATATTCTTAAAAAAAAGAAGAAATAATATATATATATATTCAATGATAATTAATTTGTTTAAATAAAAAAATAAATATATGTAATATTATATATAATTTAATAAGCATAATGTTATAGAGTTTTTTTTTTTTGTGACAGAATCGTTATAGAGTTAAACTTTCATTCTCCTCACGTTTATTTATTTGTATCAAAAGCACATACATATTAAAAATAATAGCAATAACAATAAATTTCATCATTATAACCATAAAAATGTCTCTATAACTTATACTAGTCAAAAGTTTCAATATCATTTGTTGGTGGGCCCTAATCATAACTTTATTGGTGACAAGAAATTAAATTATTAGAATCTTTTTTTATAGGAGATTAAATTCATAGAGTCTTTTGGACAAACAACAATAAATGAAATTTCTATAATCGAAAGAAGTCGATGAAACATAACAAGAAAATTACCAGGAAACACCTTATTCATAATTTTAAGTTGGAACATACGCTGTCAAAAAAAAATGTTGGAACATTAGTGTACTAAAAAAAATCTTTGAAATTTATTTCTAAAACTAAAAAATAAAATAAAATAAAACACAACAATACATATGTTTTTTAGATTTGTTGTAATATCAGTTATTTTAATTATCAACATTTTTAGTTCAAATGCGCCTAAACATGCAAGTAATGTTCAATTTAGCAAAATATATTAAAAGAAGTGTTAGAATATTATTTCCCTTGAGACTAAAAGCAAGCAAATAACAAACATCCTTTTAAATTTAATCCTCCACATATATTTACCAAATAATCCTCCACATATATTTGAGTTCTTACAATTATGTGTTCCAAGAAATACAAAATAACGTGCTTAGCAAGACTTCTATCAACATCTCGTATAATTTAATAACCATAAAATTACAAATTCGTATATTCATTTTTCTTAAATATTGTTGAATAAAAAAAATTCAAAACAATATAGAAAATTAAACACTAGAAGGAAAAAAAAAACAACTCAGTGCTTGATGTATTGATATTATTAGAAATGAAGTGTGCAAGTTGTTTATTACAAGCTGGATAAAATTTAAATAAAATACATATGAAAACACACACATATAAAGTAGAATGCATAAAGAACATTTCCTAAAAAAAAAAAGTATAAAGATAACATGCTCTAAAAAAATGTATAAAGCATTACAAAATAACAACAACAATAATAATAATAATAATAATCCATGTCGGCATTTTATAACATTAATTTCAATTCGGATAACACGCAAAGGAAGAATTACTTATTTAATTTGTTAACAATAACTTAACCGACATATAATGAATGTATGAATTAAATATATATATATATATATATATGAAGTTGTGATTAAGTTAATAAATTCGAATTATATTCTAAAAAACATAAATAATAAATTCGAATTATAGTTAGATTTTTTATGAGGTTTATTGGTCATTTACGCATTCTCATTTGTTGATCCTCTAAGAAATTTCTTCATCTATGCCTTTCAAGTTCTTTGTTGATCTTGGTCGAAGTTGTATTTGATCCTCATTGGTGTAGTTTTATGAATGGTTATGGTTTGTCAAAAAATAAATAGATAAATTCGAGTGATAGTTGAATTTAAATAATAATAATAATTTTATTATTATTATTATTTTTTGGCGATAAGCCAACCTAAATGAACACTAGAATAAATAAATAAATAATCTATAATATATCTTTCAACATTTCAACAGGATTTCCCTTCCTCCTCTTCCAAGGAAGAACACAAGAATGAGTTATCTAAAAGATTGGGCAATGTGGTAATCTCTGGCACTTAAAAATACTTCTAAGTATGTAGAAAGTCATTTTTGCACAGGGCCTGGATTTTTTTAATTCAACAATAATAATTAAGGGTAGGAGGATTCGAACCCGGTTATCAGGTCACGCATCCGCATCCAGTTGAGCTCGGCTCTTGTTAGCACAGGTCCCTAGTCTTTGAAACTTTGTTCTGCTGCAAAATAAATATGTAGCCTGGTAAACAAAACCACTGGTTCAAAAGATGTGACAATTAGTAGTAGGTTGGTTTATTACTGATTTGATTGTGATAGGAACCATAAGGTCCTACTCGCTATCACCCGAGTAAAAACCGCCGTCGAAATTGTCGTCGTCGTCGTCGACGTGGTTTGTATTGTCACCGGCATCATCAAAGGATTCTCTAACTGTAAGAAAGCCTTCAGAGACCAAGGGCTTGTAATCCTTTCCCCTCCAAATTACAATCTGCTCTTTCTCAAAAGTCACCAAGATACATGGTACAAGGTCCTGAATTAACAAGGAAAGTTGATCCAAAATGGAACGAATTCAATTTTTTGGCACAAGAATAATTTCTTAACACCAATGAATGATGCCATCAAACAAAAATCTAAAACCTCAATTTACTCTGTTGGAAACTTAGAAACTTTTTTTTTTACGTTTATGGACATATATCCTGGCTCACCCTACAACATTTTGATATCAAGGAAATATTTTCGACCTCTTGAATTCCAAAAATCCTCTTTCTACCACTAGGTTGGCATGATGGTTTTTTTCTTTTTTCTTTTGTTCGAATAACTGAAAATTCAGAAAGCTCGAGTAAAAAATAAAATTTATTTGTCCCCAAGGGGTGGCATGGTGATCAAAGACTTGGGTTTTGAAGGTGTGCTTCCTTCAAGAATCCAAGTTCGGAACCACCTATGACATTAATTTGTAGACATCTTCTGTGTCTCCATTCCTTTGATGTCTTTCGGTGCTTGACTTAGAGACAAGCGTAGTTACTACAGGTATAGTGGAGCGAGTCTCCGATTTCCCAAATTAAAAAAAAAACATAAAATTTATTTAAGATTGTCCTCTATTCTACTCCCCAGTATTCCCCCCTTGCACTATGTAAATATGAAGAGTAACACTCCTCACATTATAAGGTCCCTTCTTCATTTCTTTCTATCATGTAGAAAAAGTACGAATAATTTTTATTTTTTTTAAAAAGCCATAAGGGAAATGGGCATTACCCGAAGCTTGCAGCCTATTTTCTTGTAATCACTCCTCTCGAGACCCTTGCAGTCAATCCGAACCAGCTCGCAGGAGAGAAAAGCGTCTCGAACCATGGGAACCAAACTACCATAGTAACCATTCTTTGCTGAAGTCCACAAGCATAATGAGTAAGACAACGACTTCATGACGATACGGAAATTACTGAAAACAAGGTAAAAGAGTTCGAATCACATACCGAGTCTTGTCAAAGCAGGAACAGCCAGTCCTTTCTTTCTCATTTCTTTTGTTTCCTCAATGCTTAGACCATCAATTGTAGTTTTAATCAGCCTGGGATATATAGGTTCATGGGGTCTCCATAACATCAGGGGAATGAATGGCCTTTTCTTGGGATTATAATACCTCCCTCTATATAGGACAAGAAAACCACCATGCCTATGAATGATCTTTCCATTGGTTTTGTCCTGCATGGAATCAACAAAGCTCAAATTAAACGAAGAAAAAACAGTTGAAGTGTTCGGGCCAGCTTGTGCACACCTCGACTATTCTCATGGGATATACTGTTTAACCCTACAACATTTGAAAATCAAGGAAAGCCGTAGGAAATTAATTCATAAGTAGATGACCACCATGGATTGAACCCACAACTTTTTGATTTCTTATTATCCTTGTAGTTACCATCCCATAGAATATCTAAACAAATGTCAAAGGATGTGACTCAAAATACATTTTCAATACATTGAATATAATTTGGGACGGAGCGGGTTCTTGGGTATATAGTAGGGAAAAACTCTAATTTCTAGTTACTAATTCGTAGAAAAGATTCAATAGCTTAATAAATGAAGGAACTAAAACGTCTAAGGCAAGACGACTCGAGCAATCCAAAGAAATGAAAGTCATACCTCAAGCTGTGTGCACACATTTTTCATATCAACAGTGGGCACACCTAGACATTTGATCCTCACTGCTTCAGCATGTTTCCAGTTATTATAAATATCATTTAACATATTGTGAGTCAAACCATCTCTTCCTAAAATCACATAGAAGTTACAGGATTAAGATAAAAAGAAATAACAACAAATTGGGTTATAAGTTTTCTCAGTTATATAAGCACAGCAAACGAGATAATCTTATAACTACATCAACTTATCAGAGAAAAATTAACATAATTATGTGTTTATAATCATAGAATAATATACCAATCAACCTGTCAATATTTCTATAAACCTCATTGTTCAGTCATTGGTGAGAAGGGTAGGATGATATTCCCAATCAGCCATAAAAATAACGGCAAACAGAAAAAAGTTCAAGAAATAACATCTTGAACATGGACAATAGCAAATCAGTATGCAAATGCTCACTCTTTGATCTAAATATTTCTTAAGAACTCCTTTCCACAATTTTCTCATGAACACTGCCCAAAGTACATAATCCTGTTTGAAAACCAACTAAAATTGTCTGATACAACGAAAATACTCACCTACCTAGCAATTGCTTTCGGATGGGTTCCTTAAGGGTGTGTTTGGAGTACCGATTTTGTTATGATAGACGAAAAATTATGATAAATGGTGGGTTATAAAAAATAGTGGGTTATTATAAATGGCGTTTGAGGGGCAAGTTATTATAACGGGGATTATGATAAATAGTGTTTAAGGGGCTGGTTATGTAACAAAAAGTAATATATGTAAGGTTAAGATAGAAATGGGCACGTAGGTTTAGGTAATACCGTTTATAATAAACGGTGGGGCAAACATCGGTTGAGTTATTATAACCAACTCAGCCGTTTACATAAATGGGGCCCAAACACACCCTCAGTAAAGTAGGTGATGTGTTCAATCCAGGGTGACCACCTACCTAATTATTAATTTACTACCGGCTTTCTCGACATCCAAATGTCGTAGAATGAGGACATATAGTAAGTTGACTTGGACACTCACAGACATGAAAAGGCGAAAATAACAAAAAAAAAATGTCTATACGGCAAACATTGAACAACCCATTAGAAAGAAAAAAAAACATATACCCACCTAAATTTTCATATCTGATACTTGTTCACAAAATTCAACAATAGTTGGATCAAACAACCAAATTTCCAATCTTTGTTTACAATTTCATCACACATACCCAAATTAACCTGCTTCTTCGTTTTGTTCTTTTGACACTTTTCCACCAAGGCCTTCCTTTCAGCTCCAGTCAAAGGCTCCCCTTGAATATTCTCCCTAATGACCCTCCTCTTCTCTTCCAGTTTCGGATCTTCCCTGCCCTCTACAGAGCTCGCCTTCGGGTCCACCGCGGGTGCACACACCCCGGTCCATACCCGATCAAGGCGCCCCGGCCCGAACGGCGAGAACTTCGGCTCTCGAAGCCCAATTGGCCTCGCCAAGGGGCTAGTCTCCGTGTAACTGTACTGGAAATCGAACGGCATAGCAGAATGCCGGGGCTTCTTGTCGTCGAGGTCGAGCGACGACGGCGGCTTGTACCGCGGCTTTGGAGGTTTGTTTGGATGGGGTTTTGGCTCCGGCGACGGCGGTTTTGGGGGGAGGGGAGGCGGGGATTCAAAGGCGTAGTGATCGCGGAGTTTGGAGTAGAAGAGAAATCGATTGGACGGTGAAAGAGGATGAAGAAACGGGATTGGATTTTCGCGGAACAATCTGATAGCGAACATGAGGCAGATTGAAGAGCATGGATGAACAATGGCCGGCGACCGGAAGGGTTTAGGGTTTATCAGCGAACTCGGTTGAGATTTAGAGAGGCTTTTGTTTCAGAAGAATCAGGTAAAATAAGAGACAAAATAATATGAAATATGCAAAATTCGTTTTTAGTTCCAAAAAAGAAATGTGGCGGTTTTTATTATTTATTTACTATTATTTCATAATTACTAGTGTATATTTTAGATCAATTGAATAGTTTTTTTTTTTTTTTTTTTACCATGGGCTGTTTGTTTGACATATTTAGGTATGAGTTAATTTTAGAATTATTAATTTTTCCTAAAAAATCTATATCCACCAGTTTTTATTAACTCCTCGTCATTTTTACTTTTAAAAATAATCACATTTATAATCATTCATTTATAATTACTCAATCATTTCTAACCATTTATTTTTAATCATCATTTTCAAATTAATCAAAATAACTCTTTTTTAATCATTTCTTTTTTAACTACTAAAAATAATTACTTATTTTTAAATATACATTCAAACAAGGTTTTGACTCTAACTCCTCTACACAAAAATTACATCAAAACGAGTTTTTGACACAACTTTCAATTTTTAACTACTCAATATAACTTCTTAACTCAAATACTACATAAATATGTCAAACAGTCAGCCCCTAGAAGTGTTATCAAATAAATAAAAGTTAGATATCAATTATTGAAATTGAACCTGTGACTATGGTGCTAGACTGGATTGTCGTCAAACAATGAAACCAACATGTCATTAATCTATTCGATTCTGTACCACCATGCATGCAGTTTGACTATTCACACAAAATATAATATATGATGCTACAACATTTGAATGTCAAAAGAATTGGTAGATAGTTAAGTAAATTGAAATCATATTTTTTATAGTTCCTTTTTATTCTCTTAACTCATACTAGCCATAATAATTCAAGTGTTTTTTATTATTTTTTAATTAAGCGATTAAAATAAAAATTTAAACCCACACTTCTCTTAATAATAAAAATTTAAACCCACACTTTTTTAAATATATTATTTTATATATTTTTGTAAAATTTATAAATCCATTCAATATAAAGTTGAATGTGTATTTAATAGACTTATACATTTCATTAAATATAAGTTTTGGGTAAATAAAAGTCTATGAGCTTTTAAACAAAATCTATAGGTTTCAACCTTTAGAATTAATGGAAAAGTATACGAACAAGAGAGTACAATTATAAATAAAAGAGAATTGGTCGGATCCAAAATATATTATTATAGGTTTAGTAAGTTCAAGAGAAGTGCTAAAGAGGTGAGGTTCCAAAGCTTCTATTATAGACTTAACTGATCTGGTAGTTTTTTTTATCATTTGATATCGATATAAATCTTAGATATTATCAAAATTTTCTTTTATACCATTACCCTTTGAAACTACTTTTAGAATTTTTTTTTTTTAATGAATATGATTATATAAAATTAGAAATAAATTGATATGGTAGCTGATCGTAAAAAATTGAAAACTATTATTTTAATGATTAAATGAAGCAATGCATGACTTCCAATTTTTAAACATCACAATGTCAACTTTCATTTCATAATTTTCGTGAAAAGATCTTATTCGGCATTTTTTGAGTTTAATTTTGAAGTTTAAAGATTAATAAGAAACTTTTTAAAGTTTAGGAACATCCATAGCTACATATCTATAAATTCATGAATTAAAGATATTTCATATAAGAAAAATATTTAAGTCATACTTGAGTTTGACTTAAAAAGTAATGTCCACTTACTTGGTCTAATATGGACTACATCTTAAATCCAAAAGGTAAAAAAAATGAAATAAAGAAAAATAGAATGTAACCATATTGAGATATGTAGGTGGACATTGTTTTTTAGGTCATGCCCCAGCATGACCTAAATATGGGCATGACCTAAATATTCTTTCTGTCATATAATTTAACCAAAGTCAATAATCCAAAAAGGGAGACACCAAAGGTTTGTTGGAGAAAAATGCCTCAAAGTTATCCACCACCAACTTAGACAATTCCACTAAAGATTCCTTTGTTGTAACAGCAACATGAGGTGAGACCACAACATTGTCAAGTTTCAAAAGCTCTTCAGGAATTTCAGGTTCATTCTCAAACACATCCAGTCCAACTCCTCCAATCTCCCCTTGAACCAAACATCGAACCATCTCCGCCTCGTCGATGATCGCTCCTCGACCAACATTGATTATCACACCATCTTTACCTAATGCAACCATCACCTCCCGGTTGATCATATGGCGCGTTTCTTCGGTTAACCCACAGCAAATAATCAGTGCTTCACAGTTTGCTGCAAGTTCATGTACATTGGAATAGTATGAGTATGGAACTATTTGCTTTTTGGTCCTTGAGTTGTATGAGATTTTGCAGTCAAAACCCTCCAACCTTTTGGCTACTTCTGAGCCTATTTTCCCCAATCCAACTATTCCAATTCGCTTCCCGTTCAACTATGAAAATTTCCAACCATGAAATTCATATAAATATCTAAAATAATCTTTGTTATTGAGCGATTATAAATTAAAAAAAAAAAAAACAGGAACATAACTCTTCAATTAATAATGGGTTGGATTATGCATTCCACTGATAACGGTCATCTAACTATTTTTTATTGGTTTGTTTGGCAACTGAATGATATCATGCGGTTGACTCGTGATAATAGTTGTTTGTGCATAAAATTATATGCATCAATCAATAGTATGTAAGGAACTTGTTAGAATGCTTTCTTATATATATAATTTCTAAACCATTATGAACAATAGAAACTATTTTTTCGATTTTATCAAACTATAATAACTAAATTTATAATCTCTCTAAACTAGAAACTAAATTATAATTTTCTTCAAAACGTTTGGGACCAAATTCATAATTTACCCAATTTTTATAATCCAATTGTGATTCTAAAGTGACAAACAGAAATTAGTCTAGAATTCTAATGATAATTTGACACCTGTAAAAATTTCAAGGAAAATGTATGCAATGAAATTTCACCTGTAAAAATCCCTTAACGGTATTCGAAAATCAGATGTGAAATTCATCAGAATCTATGAATTCAAATTCAACTACACTTCGGAAAAAAAAAACGGAATGTGAACCTTGAATACATGAAATTCAATAAGAAATCAAAGTTATGATTCATGTTTACACCGTTTTAAATAAGTGATAGATAAAGAATTTAAATAGAAAATTAAAAATTGATTAAAAAAAAGAAAAAAAAAATCAAATAACAAACAGCCAACAACAGAAACATAAATCCAATGAATCATGTACTACTTAGCGACACGGGTTTATGGGAGAGATCGCTAATTTAATTTAAGGAGGAATTAAAATGAATATTTACTAACTTAAAAAAAAAAAAAAAAACTCATGTACTCATGTCAAATTATCAATTATGACGACTCTTTTTTAGCTATTCAAATAAATCATTTTTAAATATTCATTTCTAATTATTATTTTTCAAAAGTTCAAAATAACCAATTATTTCATAGACAAATCCAAACAAATTATTCTTTCTACTTATACTAAAAACAATACAAACGAACAAGTTTCTTGCTTTAATTCTCAATTTCCTCAATTTTTACTAGTCAAACGACTCTTCATCCAAAACTTTTAATATATTTTAGTGGATGATTGGATTATTGGTGTTTTCTACATCAACCTCACTCCAACTTCTTTCCAACCTCTCCTTCAACCACACATCAAATCTTTTACTTATTCATATAAAATGTCTAGTCAAATATTTTCTAATTTTCAATCATATATTATAAAAATAAAATATTTTTTATTTAATTTTATTAAATATCACATCAAACATTTTTTTAAATTTTGATTCACATAATATAAAATGAAATATATTAAATTTATTGATCAATACAAACATGCAATTATTACATTAAAAATTTAATATAAATAAATCTTTTTGCAACAAATCTTTTTTCAAAGATGCAAGTAATTTATATCTCTCAGTCACTCCACTTTTTCTTAATTCATTTTGAATAGCACATTTTTAATCATTTTCTTTTAACTATTTAAAATAATGGACCATTTAAATATACATGTAATTGACTCAACCAAAACTTATCTAAGCACCTCCATTTTCCAAATACCTTATACCAAATATTATTAATGGGAGCCAAACATGAGCCATTGGTCAACGGCACTAGTGTATGCCTAATGACCGGAGGTTTTGGAATCGAGTTCCCCAACCCCAAATGTTGTAATCTCAAAACAAAAAAAAATTATTAATTAAAAAAAAAAACAGTCAAACCCTAGACTGAATGGTGAACAAATCAGAAACAGAAATCTATCAAAACCCTTAGAAAGTGGAATTACTTTGCAATAAGATTAAGAAGGGAAAACGAAAACCATCGCACCTTAAATCCGAGGGGAAATGCCCTTTCGGCGAGCCAATTCCCCTGCCTCACGAACCGATCTCCGGCGGAAACTCTCCTGAGAACATCGATGAGCAATCCAACCGCCAAATCGGCGACATCTTGAGAGAACAAGTCTCCGACATAGGCAACGACGATCTCACGGCGGCGCAGTGCCGGCAAGTCGAGGTGGTCGACGCCAGCGCTGGTAGTGACGACGAGCTTCAGCGCCGGGAGGCAGTCGACGACGGCGGAGGAGAGCAGGGTGCAGCCGCCGGGGATGAGAAGGGCCCGGGCGGATCGGGCGGCGGAGGAGAGGAATTGGAGGAGAGGGAGATCGGAAATGGAGGGTTTGAGGAAATGAAATCTGTTTGGGAATTGAGATTC
The DNA here is from genome assembly GCA_036507275.1 of Sicyos edulis. Lineage (NCBI taxonomy): Eukaryota > Viridiplantae > Streptophyta > Magnoliopsida > Cucurbitales > Cucurbitaceae > Sicyos > Sicyos edulis. Next base: position 1,206,137 of record CM071857.1, on the reverse strand, counting down.
CAGAGCTGGTAATATCCATGAATGACCTAGAACTACAACTTGGGGAAGCTCCTTCGAATTTGGGTGCTGTTTGGATGCCATTCTAATGACCTGTTTGGTACTGGTGGCTGTTTGGTAATGGGGTTTATAAGGATGAGAGGAAGATTGTAATGTGTGACCAAAATTATTTGATCCATAAAAAAGGTAATATTATCTTATTTTAAATTCAGACAGTTTTGTCTTTTGCGATGGAGTGCATATATATAAATAATATATGTAATTAAACAATTTTGTCAACAAAAAGCGAATATTATCTTGACAACTAGACAGAAATAAATAAACAACCCATAAAACAATCTTATGGATCGGTTCATTTTTTTTCTTTTAATAATTATATTGGATCATTTGATTTGAAATTTTAAAAAATTGAGACATATCGTACAATTTTTAATTAAAGAATCAATGTAGAATTAGATTGAAACTAATCAAAGTGTGTAAATATTAAAAGAAAATTAAAATATACTGGTATTGAAATTTGATGAAAGAGTCAATTTACATTTGAAATATGAAGCAAAATGCTATGTTGTTTATAAGAAATGTTGTTTTTTGGTTAACAAAAACACAAAATCCCTATTAAGTCAAATTGAAAATGAAACTAAAATTGAAAAATGAAAGCCAATGCTCACTCAAATCAAAATCCATAACTAAAGCTAAATTGAACCAAAACTAAATGAAAATCAAAACCAATGTTTTTGTCTTTTATCAGACATTGATCTGGATCTAATTATTGAGAAATCAAGTATATCAATCATGTTGTAGGTTTGACACAAAATCAACAAAAAAACATCTCTCCTGTTAAGACCAATTTTTTTTTTCTCGAAAAGGGTAATAAATGAAAATATTACCTCCCATTTGTAAAATAAACAAAAAAATTTAAAAAAAATTGTATTTAATGAACTACTATTACAAAATAAACAAACGTACTCAAATTTAAAAATACTTTAATTCATAATTAATATTTTATTATAAATACGTATTGATACAATATTATTATTATTATTATTATTATTAAAAGTATAGGTGACAATCATCCATACCCATACTTTTATTTGTTAATGTTTTTTTAAAAGTAACAAACTAATTTCTAGGCTCGTAATTTTCCAAAAAAAATAAAAGAAAAAAGAGAAACCCCTAATTGAGGCCCTTTCATCTTTCTCGATCTCGCGTGCTCCATCTTCTTCTCAGTTGTCGCCGCCGTCTCCTTCTCCGTTTCAGTTCCGCCGCCGCCGTCTTTCGTTCCGCCGCCGTAGCCACCACCTCCTAGCGAGTTCAATTTTCACCGAATTTCTACTTTCTCGTCGTTACTGGTATTCTCTCGATCTCTATGTCTCACTTGAAAAACACAAATTCAAACTTGTCTAATGAAATATTGGAGTGGTTGTTTTGATTTTTTATTTTTTTTTAATAACAAGATCCGAATAGCAACGAAAGAACACTTGCGACGAATTGGAACTTTTTTTTTCTCAAACTGCCTTTTGATTTGTATATCTCTTTGGTCTCTGATGTAATTTTCCTTGTTTCTGCTACTATGATTTTTCCAGCATCTCACTTGTTTATTCACTAGAAGAATCAGTCGAAATTATGTATCGTATTGTCCAATTCCCTTCCCTTCCCTTCCATTCCATAGCGTGTAGTAGTTTTTCGATTGACCAAGAACTTCAGCCATTTGTTTGTTTGTTTTTTTTTTTTTTAGATTATAGTTGGATGGAACTTGGGAGTGTTGAGATACCCGCAAAGTTGTCCCATATTAGTTAGACAATGAGAAGATCATGAGTGTATAACTAGTGATGACAACCATCTTATTATTATGATCTCTTTGGGTGAAACAAAAAACAAAATTTGGAGGGTTATGCTCCAAACAATAATGGACTCTCTATCGTACCCAATGTGGAGATTTGGGCTGGGTTGTCATCTTTATCATGAAAACAATAATGTTTTTTCTTTTAGAAAATTGTAATTCTCTCTCTCATATTAACCAATACAATCTCTCAACACAAGACTGGGGAATTCTTCTATTACAATGCCAAGATTGGAAAGGATAGATTGATGTAGAGAATTCGGGATGGAGCAAATATTTTCCCTTGGAAAGATGCTTGGATGGGGGAAGAGCCTATCTTAGAAAATTTCCTCTCTTTTTTTTTATCCCTCACCCTCTCAGTAAAGAAGGGGTTGTTTGAGATATCTAGCTCACAGAACCTTAGGCTAAGAAGAAACAAAAGAGATGTTTAGAATAAGGAGTATGCGTCCGTGTTGCAAAGTTTAGCTTCGGTCATCCTTTCACGAAGAATTGACAAATGCATTTGACAGTTGGAGCCAAATCAAACATTACTATACGCTCTCTTTTGTGAAGCTCTCCTTTATTTTTTTTGGTAAGAAACTGAACTTTATTGAGAAAAATGAAAGAATAACAAGCTTGTCATTTGAGAAACATAGTGCAGGGTAGTGATATGGAAATATCACTTCCTTAAGAAAGTCTCCCCTTCAAGGTCATCAACACTGATGAAGGGTGACTCACTGAAATGCCGGCACACAGAAACACAAGCACACCGTTCCCCAAGGGGTAGCACAGTAGTTGAAGACCCGAGCTTAGAGAATATGTTCCCCTCAAGGTTCAAGACTCAGTTGTGACATTACTCCTTCAATGTCTCCTAGTGCCTGGCCTAGGGACGGGCGTGGTTACCCTTGTTTTAAAAAAAAAAAGAAACACAAGCACACCTACTGATCAGTTGTGATTTTTTAAAGACATTATGGACCATTTTTTGCTGTATTTTAATTGGCAAACAGTCCTACCAGATGATCCTAAGCTACTCTTCTCGCAAACTTTAGGAGGTCATCTCGTCCCTTATAAAATGCCTCTTCGGGAGAATTTATTAGAACATAGTGCTGAAACAGTTGGCTGGAAATGAGTAGAAATTCTTCCAAGATAAGGATAGTTAACATGGTTGTGACTTGGTGTAAATGTTTTCCTCTTTTTCGCCACTAAGCTTAGCCTCCCACTTTTTCAGTTGGAGAGGTCTTTTGTAGAACTTTACTCCACCCGTAGGGGCCTCTTCCTCTTTTTTAATTTTATATATCAATGAAAAAAATTGTTATTAAAAAAACATATTAACCAATACGATAAACAGCAATACTTTGATATGGCTGGAAATAACAGTCTGTATATATACTTTGCACTTCATGTATTTGATTTTGAAAGGTACAGAAAATGTTTAGGGTAAAATAGACATAATTTATAAAAGTGGAGGGCTTAAAGTGAACCTAAAGATTCTTTCTTTTAGTCACTTTTATGTATAGATATAGATTAGTATTGTTGTTCCTATTATTTTTTACTCAGCTTACACATCTATGTCTTTGTATTAGATGACAACTCCAGAATTGTCTGTTCAAGATGGAGATGTGACTCGTGACAAAATGGAGATGCAAACAAAGGAAAAAACCAAGACTGATAGTTCAGATAAAAAGAGTGAGAGAGAGAAGAAGAAAAAGAAGAAGGAACATAAAACCCAAAAGGAAGAGCAGAAAGAAGAAATAGAATCTGTGACAGAACCTTGTGTAATGGAAGACGAGGAAACGCCAAGGAAGAAGAAGAAAAAAGCTAAGTTGTCTGAGGGCATTGATGATGATAATTGTAAAGAAGGGCACGATAGTGGGAAGGAGAAGAAGAAAAAGGAACAGAAATCTGAGGATTCTATAGGAAGTTCTTTACATATTAACAAGGAGAAGAAGAGGAAGAGAACTAAGCATGTTGAAGGTGTATCACAAGAAAATGTTCATGGAGGAGGATTGGGATCAGGAGCGAACAACGACATTGGTGGTTCTTCTGAAAGACTTGTTTCTGAGGAATCATCTGGGAAAGAAGAAATAGAAATTGAGACAGAACATTGTGAAAAGAAAGACGAGGAAATGCCAAGGAAGAAGAAGAAAAAAACTAAGTTGTCTGAGAGCATTGATGGAGATTATTGTGAAGGAGAGCCAGATAGTGGGAAGGAGAAGAAGAAAAATAAACAAAAATCTGAGAATTCTGTAGAAAGTTCTTTAGATATTAACAAGGAGAAGAAGAGGAAGAAAACTAAGTATGTTGAAGGTGGATCTCAAGAAAATGTTCATGAAGGAGGATCTGGATCGAGAGAGAACGAGGAAATTGGTGGTCCTTCTGAAAGACTTGTTTCTAAGGGATCATCTAGGAAAGAAGAAATAGAAATTGAGACAAAACCTTGCGCAAACAAAGACGAGGAAATGCCAAGGAAGAAGAAGAAGAAAAAAGCTAAATTGTCTGAGGGCATTGATGGAGATAATTGGGAAGGAGAGCCAGATAGTGGGAAGGAGAAGAAAAAAAAATCTGGGGATTCTATAGAAAATTCTTTACATATCAACAAGGAGAAGAAGAGGAAGAAAACTAAATCTGTTGAAGGTGGGTCGGGATCAAGAGAGAACGAGGACATTGGTGGTCCTTCTGAAAAACTTGTTTCTCCGAGATCATCTAAGAAAGTAAGATTTTCAGAAGATGTGGAGGTTTTTCCCATAGTTGATGGCGAAAGTAGTGGAAAAACTAAGAAGGATGATGGTTTAATAAGAGGCAAGCGATTTTCCAAAGAAGAAGATGAAATGGTTAAAATGGCTGTTATGAATTACATTGAGGAACACGCTCTTGGTGATGAAGGTCTCCAGAAAGTTCTTAAATGCAGAGAGTTTCCAGAACTGAAAAATTGTTGGAAGGACATAGGACAAGCCCTACCTTGGAGGCCTTATTTGAGTGTGTACTATAGAGCTCACATCTTGTTCGAAAGGGATGAGACATGTAAATGGACACCTGAGGAATATGAAATCGTTCGAAAGTTTCACGAGAAATATGGATCGGATTGGAAAGCATTGGCAGAGGCCCTTGGAAAACATAGGTTTCACGTGAAAGATACATGGCGACGAATAAAACTCCCCAATATGAAGAAAGGACCATGGACACAAGATGAGTACCAGAACTTATTCGATTTAGTTAACACAGACCTGCGACTCAAGGTTTTTGAGGAAAAGAAATCCAAGCATGGAATGCTACGTGATAACATTTGCTGGGGAGCGATTAGCGACAAGTTGTCCACACGATCAACTGCAATATGCTGCCAGAAATGGTATCGCCAGTTAACGTCGCCAATGGTTGCTGAGGATGAATGGGCCGATATTGATGACTACCGGCTTGTCGATGCTCTCTTCAGCTTGGATGCCTGCTCCATTGAAGATGTGGATTGGGATCAACTGCTCGAGCATAGGGATGGGGATGTATGTAGAAAACGGTGGTCGCAAATGGTCAAACACATAGGTGGTAGTTTCAACAAGTCATTTTCGGAACAAGTTGAAGTACTCTCCAAGCGATATTGCGCTGATGTACTTGATGCAAGAGAAGCCTACGATAATGCACCTATAGTTGATTAAAGCAAACCATGATTCAAAACTTCAAATCTCCTCAAAGCATGTGATCTCCTCAGGTTTCCTTTTCTCTTTCAGAAGGTGTAGTTTCAAGCTATCTCGTATTGTTTGATGCCAATGTGTAAGTTTTTATCTACCTAGTGAACAGTCCAATGATTTCATGCTAGGATTATGACTTTTTTACAATTCTGTTGAAAAGGGGAATTATAGCTTGCTTATTAAATGCATTTACCATGTCTTATTGTATTGTAATAGTTTTATTCTTTCATGTTGTAGACTACAATTTTTTATTTTGTAATTTTGATATCACTGGGGTGTCCATGACTGTATCTCAGCTGTAAGCTTTACACATACCTCGTGACTATTCTCATGGAACGATCGTTTGATCTTATCTCGAATAAATCATGTATCTTTAATGTTAGGGACTGATTGCATTTGAGCAGGTTTTTGGGAAAATTATGCTGTATGTTGAGTGTAATTCTCCACTGACACAGATCTTGAAACTAACAAATGTGGAGTAGGATTATCTTGAAATTAGTTGAGAGTTCATCTTTCTTACATTTATAAGATGAAATTTGAAGGAAAAAAAAACAATAAATCAGGATATACTAATTTAAACTAATGGCCTTCTTTCTTCATCTTTTTCACTTTCTATTTGATGAGCCATTTGATTGTGGTTTTGAACAGGTCTTGAAGTCTTTGTTTTGTTTTGGGGATTATAATCAGGTAAGAGCTTTAGAGTGATCCCCATGGCTATGAGCAGCAGACCAGTTGCATGTTGCTCGCTTAATGGCTTTGTGAATATCAAGTAAGATAGCAATAATGTCACTGCCTTTCTTGCTGTTGTTATCTGTCACAGAATTCAATTGTTTTGAGCTGTTGCTATCGTAGCATCATAATAATTCAAAGTTTATATTCTATTCTCATTCTTCAACTAGACAAAATCAACTATTCTCATGAGATAAACCCGACTCTACAACATTTGGAACACTTAATTTTTAAGGCAAGACATAAAAAATTAATTCTCATGAACTCATCCTCTTAACCACAAACAATTTGATTAATTCCATATTTTAAAAATATATATCATTATAGTCCTATGAAGTTTTGAAAAATCATGTTAAAAAAGTAGATAACAAAACAAATAAACTCAAGGGAAAATCTCAAGGGAAAAAGAAAATAGATATTAAAATAAACAGTAAAGTCTATGACCAAACTAAGACTTGGATCATAATTCAACAAATGCATTCAATTTGATTCACTGATGAGCATAGTTTATGAGATGCATGCTTGAAAATGCATCCAAAATTCTCTAACACAGCACATGGAGGACTAGCAAATAAAAGTGAGAAATGTTTTAAGAAGTGAATAGAGAGTACGTACCATGGCTGTGGTAGCTGCTCCAAATAGGGCAATGAGAGAAAGAACAGAGACTTGGCCGACGTAGGTCGCCATGGCTTCGAAAACCAACACGCCATATACGTATGTGTGCTGCATAAGACATATGTTATTTTCATAATGTATATACTTCACTCGGCAAATTAGGTGGCGATGAAAAGAAAGAGAGCTAAGTGTTACCTGAGAACACGAAGTCCATGCTTTAAACAATTCTCCAGTCAAGAGCATGGGCGGGATCAAGAAAGGCAACCCAACGACAGTCGAACAAAAGAGCATCTCCATCTGTTCGATGGTTTGGAATTGACATTATTTTTTCACATGTAAAGAATTTTCTATGACTACTTACCACCCGAGCCCTACCTATAATCCGCCCGGTGGTGAGGTGGGCTTTCATTTATTCCGGTATCATTTACATAAGGTTTTCAATTTGAAGTTTGATCCCAATGCCACTTCGAGATTGAAAATTTTATGTAAATGATATTCAATCAAAGGGCGCCCATCCCACCATCGAGCAGATTATAGGTAAGAACCAAGTGGTAAATAGTCGTAGGAAAATAGTGATACTCCTTCAAGAGATGGTGTTTTGTTTTTTCACATGTGAACAACCACAAAAACAAGGATAGCGCCATGAGGATCACCTGCGTCGTTTCGGGATTCATGGTAAAGATGGCTTCTTGCAGATTACCCAGAAAAGAATCCATGATTAGAGCACCTGATATCATAACCACACCAAGAATGCTGAAATTTGGAGATGTTTTTGCATCTGCTAAAGTGAAGATGATCAACCCCACGACTAAAAGTACAGCAGAAACGTATTCGTGAGAGGGGTATTTTCGTCTAAGGCCGGGTATGAAGGCACCCATTATCATCACTGGCAATACCTGGAACATCAAAAGCTTCATGAACTTTAGAGTGTACAATGGCAAATTTGATGTTTTTTTTTTGAAAAGATGGCAAATTTGATGTTGGTTTCAGTTTTTACTTTTATTATCAATGGCAATATATGATGAAAGAAAATGCAAACTATTTATCAACTTTTAGACTGCATTCTCAAAGAGTTTCTTATTTCCTAAATATATCCATAGAATTCAAATGGCTTCGTAATTTTTTTAAATTATTTTTATTTATCTTCTTTGTATTATTATTATTATTACTATTTTTGATAAAATGCCAGTTTAATACTTTTAATTTGAGATTTGTTTCATTTTAGTTTATGCATATCTAAATGTAGAATTTTAGTTAATGTAATTTTAATAATTGGAATTAGTCTCTATGATAAGTTTATTGTTAATTTTTTTAAAAAAAATTACCTTATTACTTTTTCCTAAATAAATTTTAGAAATATGTTTACGATCCAATTTAAATTATAACTAGCTTCAATTTTATAGACTAATTTTAAATTTTATTAAAATACAAGATTGAAATTGAATATCTGTAAAACAAATTTTAAAAAACCCAAAATGTTATTTTGACTTTTCTTTCTCCTCCATTAAGTAGTCAACTTTACAAAAAGTTAAAATTTGGTAGCTTCTAAAAACTTATTTTAATTTATAGAATTAGGTTAGGGATCGAGTATTTTTAAAGTGAAAATTAAATTTTTTGTTAAAAAATTGAGTATAAAAACTTAAATTTCAAATTTAAAAATAAATAAATAATAATAATAATAATAGCAAACAGACCTTAATAGTTTGGTGGGCAATTACTAAACATGCAAACGCATTAAAAAAACATTACATATGACTTAGAGATGTAGTAATATAGACTCCGTTTGATAACCATTTTATTTTTCGTTTTTTGTTTATGAAATTTAAGTCTGCAATAATTATCTTATTATTCATTTTTCCTTATTTGGATATTTACATCTTACCTATATTTTAATAAATAAAACTAAAATTTGGAAAAAAAAAAGTAGTTTCCAAAAATTTGTTTTTGTTTTTGAAATTTGGTTAATATTCACCTACTTTTTTAAAGAAATATGGATACATTGTAGGAAAAATAGAGCACATGCTAGGAAATTTGAGTAAAAATAAACTTAAATTTCATACATAAAAAACCAAATGATTATTATACAGGCCATAGGAATTCATTTCCTAAGACGAGTGTCATCCTCGTAGTGTTTTTTAGTTTTAAATTTGTTTTTTCAATGTATCTTTTTCGACACTTCATTAAATGATGAAATTAAAAGTTTTAAAGCAGAGGACAAAATTACACGATGATTAAAAAAAAAAAATACAAAGACAAGGAAATAAAAGGATGCAATAAAAAATATAAAAGACTAGGACAAAATCAAAGGATGAAAAAAAAAATTAATGACTTGGGCAAAATCAAAGTATGAAATTGAAAAACTAAAAAGGGAAGGATTTTTTATTTTAAAAAATGTCAAACATTACAGAAGTATATATTATAACTCTAGCCAATTCAGATAGAAAACAAACGTGAAGAAAAATCATGGTTCAACTCTAACCAACTATCGAAAAACAAACTTGTGATTAAACAAAAAATGCATCCTTAATATGTTGAATTCATTGGATGGAAACACTATGCCAATCAACATAAAACTGAATCACAACAAGCTACAAGATCATGTCTCGACGAGATCATCGACGTTCAAGACATCAACTCGCAATACGACCAGTTGGTTTATTTGGAATGCATTCCCAAACAAACAAGATTTCAATGAATATCTACACAAGAACTAGCCAAATTTACCTTAGTAGATTTGAACATAAGCTGAGCAGGATAGTTAAGAAAAGCCAAAGACCCTTTGGTGAGGCCATGGGAACCCATCAACACAGCAGAAAGTTTGACATAAGTCTTCCAAGGATTAACCATTTGCTTGGCAGTGAATCCTTGGAGATAAATCAGAAATAGATACACAAATCCTTGAATAAATGTGAAGTACCATCCATAACTGCAGCATTGAAATGCAATATTGGGGTAAATTAAAGAAACAGACAATACCATATTTGGATTATGGAAATTTCAAGAACATGTGTTTTTTTTTAATTCTTTTTTGTCAAAGGCTCACCTGAATTGCAGCTTGTTATATACATATTCCTAAAAATTAGGCAGAGATATAGATTCAGTTCAGTTAGCTTTGGAAAGTTTGCATGTAATAATTCCAATACCAAAAATGAAAACCAATAGCATTTGAACACATAAACGGAGCAAACCAGCAATTATTAGATATGAAAATGAAATTAGGGGCTCGGCCATTGACTTTTTGTTCTTTTCTTTTCTTGATGACCCAACTTAGAAACTTCACCCTGGGCACAACTGACCTGTCCCTACACTATGACATCGAGATACATCGTAGGATTGATAACAAAATTAGAGGTCGCTTGGAAAATTATTCTCTATTGCTATTTCGAATCTAGGATTTTAAGGGAAGCACACCCTCAACATTCAGGTGCTCAACCTATCTGTTGCCCTTAGGGTACTGTCCATTGACCTATGAATGACTGAAATGTTATGGTCAATGTATGATAACCACCTAACTATCAATTACTTTCCTATATCTTTTTTTGACATTTAAATGAGTGTAGGGTCAGACTAGTAACGTACAACCATAATGGAATGACCTGGTAATCAAGAGGGTCTTAATTAATTAATATTTGGTGCTGGTAATCAAGAGGGTCTTAATTAATTAATATTTGGTGCATTCAATTTATGGTGCCTACCTAATAAAAATTAGTTTTCTCGACATCCAAATGTTGGATGTTGTAAAGTGGTTAAGTTATTCCAAGCACTCACTCATATCAAGAATCATGGAATTTCTGAGTGATTATCATTTTTTCCCCAATTTCATTTTCTCGAGAAACAAACAGAGTACAACATGCTAGAGAGCAAATCACAAAATCTCCAATAAATAAATAAAAAAAAAAAAAACAAGAATCCGAATACAAAAAAATCAAACAAACAGAACAACAATAGTGTTAATCTTGAAAACCAGTAAAACATTATGGAAAATCAAATTCCACAAAACCCCCGCATCAGTCCAGCATTTTCTCGGCATCCAAACAGAAAAATGAAAATCCGAAATCAAATAATACCTCACAGACGCCATTAACCAAGTATCCGAAGAAAAATCCAGAAGAACAAATGAGGAACTGGTGCCATTTAGGGCGCTCAGTGAGCGAAATCCCAAACAGAGTCCGAACTTGCTCTTCGTTCTTCATAATCGCCCGTTCGTAATTCTCGAAATCGATGAGTTATGAAAAAATCAAAATATGGAAAGGATTAATATGAACCTGAAATTGAGGAAATCAAGAACACGAATCCATTTGGAATGGCGCGCGAAGAAACTTGCATGGAAGAGAGAGAAATTTGGTTCACAAATATATATTTAAAAAAGAGCGAAGATTTTTTTTGTTTTTTGTTTTTGAGAAATATTTACGCGATTAATATATAAAATAATATTCACCTGTGTTAAGAGTGTGCAAACAAATCGGTAATTTGAACAACCCTTAGTACCCAACCCAAATCGTAAAGGTTGGGTTGGGTTATAACTTTTTTGGATTGGATTGATTCTTGGGTTGGCAAATTTTTGGTTCGTTCAACCCAACCCAACCTAGACGAAAAATATTATATATAATATATGTATATATATAAGATAGATTTTTATCATACTTTGTAAACCTTCTAGAAAAAGAATGTGCACTAATAAGATAGGTAATAGGTTGAAATATTATCATACATTTTTAAAAAAATATATTTATGGACCTATGCATTGAATCTTAGATAGAAAAAATGAAAGTAACATAACCGGAGAATCCAACCCAACCCAAAGATTTAGGATGGGGTCGGGTTGAGTTGGATCACACATATGCATAGGATTGGACGGGTTGGCGAATTGATCAACGTAAAAAGTTGGATTAGTCCAGAAAAAACATTCAACCCTACCCAACTCGAACATGTACATCCCTAATTTATGCAGTTTAATATAAACCACCATTTATTTCTTTTTTTTTATTTTAAATTAAATAAATTATGGCTCATTGAACATATGAGTAGACATTATTATATATATAATGCACCAACATGAAGTAAATGTTCCTCTTTGTTTTTTGTTTTTATAAAGAAACGTTGGCGCGGTGGCCGGTGGTGAAACGGACGCCTGATTTCACGATATGAGCTGGCTTTTGCATAGAGAAAAACGGTGGAAAAAAACAATTACTCAAATATTTATTTTAGTCCATATTTATATATTTATATTGTAGTAAAAAACAAACCATATTTTCTGTCCAAAGTTTGAATAAGAGAATAATTAAATTATTTTAATAAATAGTTGCAAAAATCATATTTGAGTAAAGTTATTTTAAGGGGTCTTTAAATAAATATATTTGAATGAGTAGTTGCTCGAAGTTTAAATATGATTTCTCTTATTAGGGATTGAAGAAAAAAATATTATTTTTTTAGTGGAATTGTAGAAAATAACTGTTTAAAGAGAAAGTGTAGTGTTTAGAGGTTTCTAACGTAAATAAATATGAGATAAATTTTACCATATTTGTTCTTGCAACTTTCTATTAGACATATATTCTTAGTTGAGAGCCTTTATATATAGAGTGTAAAATTTCAATGCAGTACTTTATATTATTTTTGTTTTAAGAGTTAAATTGCAAATATTAGTTCTATAATTTGAAAAGAAAAAAAAATTGAATTTAATAATTATGATTTTAAAAATGGAATTCTTTTCCTATTGGATAACTTTGTAAATAGTTATCGAAAAAAAAAACTCTTATGAATAGTTATTATAATTACGAATAACTATTAATTTGAATTTAATAGTTTTTTAGTCTATATTTTTTTATTTTACTTTTTTTCTTTTAAATTAAATTATGTTAAGATAAAAATAATAATCTCATTACCTGGCATCATTTAAAATTAATTTAATCATTATTTTGGTCAACATTCATTCTATTATATTTTATAATTTTAATAGTAACAAGTAAGAATTATTAAAATATAGGTAAGAATATTTAATTTTGAAATCTTAAACAAAACAAAAATTACACCCAAAATTTACTGACTATAAATACAATTTTCTCTTAAGTTAACTGCCCGTTCAATCGTGCTATGTTTGACTTGATAGAAAATTAAAGCCAAAATTAGGTTTAGGTTTCGAGGTATTGTAGAAATAAAATAAAATTGGAAAATGGAGATTGTTTCAATAACAAGTAATGGTATAATAAGATATTTAACTGCTAGCATTTCATCTCTGCTCAATCCTCATATGGCAACCCCAATGTTTCGTTTGTCTACTAGTTATTAAAGTCCGTTTGATAACCATTCTTTTTTTTTTTTTTTTTATGAAATTCAAGTCTTCAACAACTATCTTACTATATTTTTTTCGTTATTTGGATATCTACATCTTACCTATATTTTAATAAACAAAGTCAAAATTTAGAAACAACAAAAAGTAGCTTCCAAAAACTTGTTTATGTTCAACATGTTGCATGTAGTAGAATTATAAACATTATGCCAACGAGAATGAAGGTCTAACGACATCTTATACAATATATTAATTATGAGATTATAAATTCGAATCGTCTTTCCTCCAATATTATTGTATAAAAAAAACTATAAACATTACAAAACCAAAGATAATATGCGTGTGTGTGGGGTTTAACAAGAGTTGTATCTCAAATAATTCATATATTCTTACCTCAGATATTTGCTTATTGCCAATAAAAAAAGTTTTAGTGTCGTGAAATTATCCATTTGAATTTATTTTTTCAAATGTTACTTTCTTTTTATTTTTTTAAATATGAGTGGAGAAGGAGATTGCAAATACCGATTCTAAGATCAAATTTTTTATTGTGGAGTGGAAATGGATTAACATCAAAGTAATTAACCAATCGTGTCACCCACCTATTCAATTCAAATATTATTTTGGAAGATGAGCAAGACGACATTTCACATGGCTGAAGTCAAACCAAAGTTTTTTTTTTTTTTTTTGTGAGTACAATCAAACCAAAGTTTTGCCAAATCGTTAAGCATGGCTTTTATAACATTTATGAATTTCCTTGACTTTAATCTACGTAATGCGTAATTATTGAATGTTTGTTTTTCTTGTACATTATATCAAATATTTTCCTTGATTAAAACAATAGTATAGACCTTTTTTACGATAAGAAAAAAAAAATGTATTTTTATTATTTAAACCTAGTATTAAGTTGGATACATAAAATCATTTTTTGAAAATTTAAAGAAATACTAAATAAAATTGGTCGGTGGCGCAATGATTTCATTGTTTGGTTGTAAAATAGTTCAATACTATTGTCCCGAATTTGTTTCAGAGAAATGGTAATTGTTTTCACTCTCCCAATATGTGATGAAAAAAAACTTTATATATAAATTTAAGTAGGTTTTTTTAATATTTAAAATATGGGTTATGTCGATGGGAGCGTTTGTTTTGCTGGAAGGAAAAGAAGGGCAACCTTTTTTTGCCTCATCATCACATTTGTTTTTGTTGAATCGAATGTGTGGTACTAATATTGAACTAGTTTACAATAAAATAATAAAATCATTGCGCCACTTATGCATTAAGATATCTATATAAAATTTCTTAATATATATATATACACTAGCAGGTTCCTTGATTTTACTTCGGGATCAGGTTGGACGGTCCAGATTTCAAGCTCAAGTAGAAAAGAAATACGGCGTCGTTTTGGACATAGCAACGCAACACCCACAAAGCAATCGGCGACGCCACTGGCCACCAGTCCTCCAAAAGGATAATGGCCGGAAATTTGGGTCTCAATTACTTGGCCTCATTTCCCCCTTCTTTGCTTCCTCCTCCTCGTTTCTCCTCCGCCAAACGCCGACCATTTTCCGGTGAGTTCATTTCCTTCACACGATCATCACTCATTACTTGCACACCCACTTCTTTGTTTTCTCCGATTTGCTCTTTTCTTATCGATTTCGGGTTTAATGGCTCTTACTGTTACATGGGGTTCTTTGATTCTCAATTTGAGCTTATGGGGTTTGTTTTCTTTCTTCATTTCAATGCAATTGAGTTTGTATTGTGTTCTGTTTTCACTTCCTTTTATGATTTTGTTGTAACTGGAATGGCGGAATCGGAGTTTCACTCTATTATATACTCGATGCATCTGTGCCGTCTACGGCAAGAGATTTTACAATCAAGCTCACTTTTGAATTTAGAACCTCGGACCTTCAAATGACCCTATCTTTGAGACATCAAGTCTTTACAAAGGAGGTTTTTCCTTGGTTTGGGATATTTTACAATTAGATGATTGAGGATTATATTTAAGGAATTTTACCTTTATAGCAAATTATAAAAATAATTACTTATATAGTAGAAAATTGGTATGATCAAAATGTCCACACAATCAGGATCTTGATAGACTTCAAATTGTTCGCTGATAGCATTAACTAGAGGCAATTTTTTTTTTTTTGAAACAAGGGTAACCATGTCCGTCCCTAGGGCAGGCACTGGGAGGCATCGAAGGATTGGAGACACGGGAGATGTCTACATATTAATGTCATAGGTGAGTCTCGAACCTAAGACCTTGAGGAGAGCACACCTTCAATACCCAAATCTTCCACCACTTGCGCTATCCCTTGGAACTTAATTAGAGGCAAAATTGAAAAACATAAAACATTCCACCAAAATCTACAATACATGTTAGAAAAAATGTTAAATTCGTAATGACAAGAAAAAAATTGCTATATGGAGCAATTTCACTATGATTATGGTATTTTTGTTATCTTGTTTGGTTTTTTGGATTGGGTGTTTTTAGGATATCAGATATTCCCTGTTTATATCTGGGTTTATTTGGATTAGTTAGTAATACTCTCTTAATACATCATTTGAACTGTTAATTGCATTTGGCTTCTGTCTGAGGAAGTTGCTTAGTAGATTGTTGTTCATTTCAATTATTCAATTGCTGATGTTCCTTGTATCGATTGAGTTTCAAGGTTATTCTGAACTGCCTACTGGCATTGCAAAAGTTTGATATTGGTGAACTTTCTTGGTGATCTGGGTTGATTGAACTTCTCATTTTCAGTTGTTTCAGTTGCCGCAATGGGCAATGATCCGATAAAAGAATGGATTCTCTCAGAAGGGAATGCAACACAGATAACAAAAATTAGTCCAGTTGGGGGAGGGTGCATAAACCAGGCAAATCGCTACGACACCGATGCCGGGTCTTTTTTTGTGAAAAGGAATAGGTAAGAACTCATTGGTTTTATAGTTGGAAGTAAAAGGAATTATGAGCAGCTATGAAACTTACTCAGGAGCATTGGACCTTCAATGTTTGAAGCTGAGGCTCTTGGTTTAAGTGCAATGTATGAAACCGAAACCATTCGTGTTCCTAAACCGTTCAAGGTTTGGAAATTTCCAGTTTTAGATGCATCAATATGGAAAAATTATATTCATAATTTCAGTTCATCCATTCATTGTTCATTTGTAAAGTTGGTACATCCATCCATTGTTTGACTAGAAATATGAACTGAACTTATTATACACATTACAGTTTGGCTCTTTACCTTCTGGTGGTTCATTCATCATTATGGAGTTTATTGAATTTGGCTTCTCCAGAGGCAACCAGGTGAGAAATGGACTGTTGTTTTTCTCATCGATATCGATATGACAAAAATGGTGACATAATTTCTAAATCTAAATCTACCCTTTACTGGCCTCAGTCTGAGTTGGGAAGAAAGCTAGCTGAAATGCACAAAGCTGGAAAATCTGATAAGGGCTTTGGTTTTGATGTCAACAACACCATTGGCAGGTGAGTTCTTATGAATATTTTATCTGTAATAAATTAATTTTAATGTTGTCGTGTGTTTTCTAGAAACTTGAAAGTGTTTGTTCCTTCTTTCTTTATAACCGGAAATTGGAGCTCTGCCGTACTACATATCTGGGACACTCGCGCACGTCCCGGAGCATGGATTTGAAAGACATCAAGAAATTTTACAATTAATTCATTTTCGAGTTTCGAACCTAAGACCTCCAAAATAGCATACCGTGGAGACCCAAACCTCTAACAACAAGATCGCCCCTAAAAGACTTCCTTATGGTGTTTTTAAGCAGATACAATTGTAGACAAGTTGTATTATCATCAGTTTCTTATTGATTTCCATATCCTATGTTCTAGCACTCCACAAATGAACACTTGGTCATCAGATTGGGTAAAGTTTTATGCAGAGGAAAGATTAGGTTTTCAGCTGAAGCTCGTGCTTGACCGATACGGTGATCGAACAATTTATGAGAAAGGTGAACTTTTCTTTTGGAAAATAGCAGCAATGTTAATTAGGTTGGCATTCAACAATGTAACCACTTCTCATTTATGTCTAAAAAAATGAGATTACTTTTTAGCAGTATTTTGGCCATGTTCTTCAATTCTAGTTTTGAGTGTAAAAGGTTTTGTGTTCTTGCCATATACTCTAAATTTAGCAATGGACTCGAAAAGGGTTTACACGCCCTTGGCCTCGATAGCTTTAGAAGATATGGTCTTATTTGATACGTATTAGTAACTCGTTACCATCATGCGAACATGAAGAATTATGGCTTTATTCTTTGCATAGACAGCTGCCCTTGTCTATATCTTTCTTGTTGACCATTGTTGTGCATTCTACAGGACAAAGGCTGGCGAAAAGTATTGAACCTCTTTTCGATAATCTCACGATTGAACCATGTTTGCTACATGGGGACTTGTGGAGTGGAAATATCAGCTCCGACAAGAATGGAGAGCCTGTTATACTCGACCCAGCATGTTATTGTAAGTTCAACTTTCCCCATGCTTCATGTATTTGCATTTAATCAACTAATTCTTCTATACAAAAAGTTCCCAAGTACTATGCAAGTATCAGTCTGACATGTATCCCTTGGAAGTTATAAAGTAGAAGCAGATATGGTAGATCTTTAGGCTAGATTAATCCAAGTCAAACAGCTCTTGCCTTTTATTCAATTGGATTTAAGCATTTCTTTTCCTCAGGCTCATCCTTTTGTCTATACATTTATATATATATATATATATATATATATATATATATATATATATATATATATACACACACACACACATTTATATATACATTTATATATATATATCCATGATTATGAGTATCCGAGTCAACCGACTGACTCTATTGTGAATTGAATTCATAATCTTTTGGTTCTCCAAAACCTTTTTTATCACTAAATCAATTCATGATTATTTGTTTCTATGGCCACCACTTTCAGATGGACACAATGAAGCAGAATTTGGTATGTCATGGTGTGCTGGGTTTGGAGGTTCTTTTTATGATGCTTATTTCAAGGTAATGTTGTTTTCCAAGTTAATGGATTCTTGATTTATCTTTCTTTGTTTATCGTCTACTTACACCTTTTCACATCCTCCTCAATGTGTGTTTTTTTAAACATTTGTGGCATCTGAATAACAAACGATGAATATCATATGATCTTCATATAACTACCATTATTACTTTTTATTTTTTCCTTTTGAGCTCTTAGTTAACTTTCTCCATTTGGGCTCTCTAAATGGTCTTTACACTTTGAAATGTTTGGTCATTTGTTCAGGTCATGCCCAAGCAACCTGGTTTTGAGAAGAGGACAGATCTTTATCTGCTGTATCATTATCTGAATCATTACAATCTCTTTGGTTCGGGTTATCGTTCATCTGCCATGTCTATAATCGATGACTATCTGCAGATACTAAAAGCTTAGGAATTATTTTTGAAGTGAAGTTTGTTTGGTGGTGCATAACCAATTTTAGTGCTGCCCTGTTGTACTTAGAGCTGTACATAATCTGTATCCATTTCTCGGTTCTATTCATGCTTCTCAGCTTCAATGTAACATATTTGATACTAAATAACTGAAAAAGCTTAAAAAGATGAGTTATTTGTCTCACCTACTTCCATATATTATTTGTTTGATTTGAATGTAAATCTAACAATTTTAAGTTCATGCAGGTGATAAGTGAGATGAGTAAAATATATAGAGTTATGGTCTCCACAAAGATCTCCCAGCAACATTTATGTCAAAATAGTAATGAGAAATGAAGGTAAAGGATTAACAGATTTGAGGATCGAGTGATGAACATGGATAGAATCTAGTAAAAATGAAGTAAATCCAATGGTAGAATTAACAAGGTGGCAAATTGCAATTACATTCAAATCCAACATGATTGTAAAAGTCGAGTTTATCGAATGATACGATGGAGAATAAGCTTTTATCATTTTGAAGGGAAACAGTCTGAATCATGTAAAACACTTTACTACTCTATTAGAGCACAATTTATCGAGTACTCAGGTGGGGAAGACGAGCCAAAGTGGGTTGAGCTCGGTAGTAACTGACATGTTGACATGTATCCTCAATCTAGAGGTCGCAAAGTATGAATCTTTTGTACTAAAAAATGTGTGGAAGACAAATGAAATGGACTCAACCAACAAAATGAAGGGATGTATTAATTTTTTATTTCAACAAGAAACAAAACTAATTGATTCTAAAATGAATAGCAGCAACAGTTATAGATTACCACTAACAAGGGGAAAAAATGACAAATTTTAGAAGAATCCCCCCTGCTTTTCACTTACCTAGGTTACATTGTTTCTTCTTTTCAAGTTGCTTGTGGAAGCTTCCTTTTCCTTCTCAGACTTCTCCTATTCCACCTACACTTTCTTTCTTTCTTTCCTTAGTTTATGTTAGATGCAGATACCATCCTTCCCTTCCAACCTCCTTTACAGAGCCGCCATTGGTCCATTGAAGTGTTTGTTCGATAATCGGTGATGTCGAAAAAAGTAGGCAGTAGAGCCATCCTGCAGGAACTTGGATTGATTATCTCTTCCAGTTGATGCCTCAGGTACTACTGCTTCACAATCAAATTGTGCAACTTAACAAAATCATCTAAGCTTAGCTCCTCTGGTCTTGCCTGCAAAAAAGCCAAGTACAAGGAAATTAGTTGGTAGATTCTGAGAACACTAAAAATTTGGCATGGTAGAGATATGCCTTACAGTTGCTGGAAGGCTACAATCTTCCAAAGCTCTTTCTATCTCAAGGGATGTGCATATGTGTTGAAGTGATTTTCGTAACATTTTACGCTTTCCATTGAATGCCGAGTTAACCTATATCCATTAACAAACCAAGGCGTGTCAAAGGACAATAGTGGTTTCTTATAAACGCTGTAACAAATTGGTACAGTTCATTACTTCGGATTTTATTATCGGTGTATAGTTATACCATACCATAGCAACATGCTCTAGGTTATTGACGCTATTCTATGCAATGGCAGTGCTAGAAGCAAATGATATAATTTGGTATTGTGAAACTAACTATTTGGTTGAGCCCAGTTATTCACAAGATTGAAAAATTGTTCATGTTAAGGGATTCAGGAAGGAAATAAAACCATTGAGAAGAAGCTTTTGGTGGAGGAAACTGCAGGATAGTCTGCAGTTTGCTTCAGCTTGAAAGACACAACAGCTGCATCAACCTATAAATCGTAAGCAAATGAAAATATCAGTTCAACATTTTATAGCCTTTTCTTTTAGAAACCCAAATTTTACTCGAGAATCAAATTATGAATCAGGTTGGAAGAAACTATGAATCAGGTTGGAAGAATTGCATTTGTCCAAAAGTTCTCTATGTTGAAGTTTTATTTGCTTTTTCCTTCTCATTCTTCTCATTTAGCCGGCTGAAAAATTTAGAAATAAATAGTTCCAATAGATGTATGGTAACTAAATTTCAATGAACTTCCAGAAAAATTAAAAGAAAAATAATTTGATTAGCAGGAAAAAAATGTTATCTCGCAAATTATAAACCACTTACATTAGGCTGAGGAAAAAAATCTGTCCTTGGAACTTTAAATTTGAATTGGGGATCTACAAAAGCAATGGAAGAGAAATCTTATATATAGCTTCATTAGAAGTTGTAAGTATTGCAGATGAATATATGCAGTAGGCTATTTGTTCTTCAATGTAAAACTTGGGGGTAATTTAAATATGTCTAATGCAGTTTCTCTCTGTTTAAACAAATTTCTGGAGTTAACTTTTAAGTAATAGACTTGTACATTTAAACCATTATGACCTGCCAAACAAAACAATAAGAGTGAAACAACATAAATTTGTGAACATCTAAAATCATCTTGACTATAGAACATCTATAGCACATATCAAACAGCATTAAATTTCAATTTAAAACAACTAGTGGTATACCTGAATAAAAATTCACAAATACATTGATAGGTCGATATTCAGATGTCCTCAATGACGATTTCACTAAGCGTAAAGCTGTCTCCTCCTGAAAGTTTAAATACAAATCAGTAGTAGCTATATAAATGAATGATGATATTATAGCTAATAGTTTAGTTTAGTTTCTATCGTAGCTAATAGTTTAGTTTAGTTTCTATCGTAGCTAATAGTTTAGTTTCTAATAGTAGCTATAGAAATTCATAATGATCAGCAAAGATATGGCAAGGTATACATATATTCAAGTTATCTGAGCACATAATTGAAAATGGAAAGTTAGAAAAGTATTTTTCCCTTCTGTATTGATTTTTCTTTTTTAATGATAAAAATGAGTTTTTAAAAGTAAACAGAGAAATAGTATTAACCACAAACAACAAAGATCCAACAATATCCGGAACTTTTTATTCAAAAATCAAAGGTAAGCAAAATTACCTGGAGTAAAAGAACAACTTCTGAAAAAATGTCTCCCATTGGAAGAAGTAGTTTAATTATATCTGTACTTATATTGAATGGTATGTTGGAGACTACCTGCAGACAAGAAATCAAATACGTTAATTTAGAATATAATAGTTCACGTCAATGGATACACTATTTGGAGCATAGAGTTTCCCAAACAACGTATACAAACATGGCAAACACCTAATGAACTAAACAAAAACTTCATGCCACCATTGAAGTTATGGAGCTTAAGCCTTCCTTTTTTAACTTATCTAACAATTCGCAAGAACTTAGAACCATATCATAACAAAAAGATCACAGGAAAATAGTTACTGCACCATGCATATTCGAACCCAAAATAGGCAAATGTGACAAGTTAAAATGTACTTACTTTTGCAGGTTGTGATTTTGAACCAGACAACTCAATACTTTTGAGCAACGACATCATATGTGAGCTTACATGGCATTTAACAAAGTCCTCGTTTAGAACCTGCAGTTTCAGTTGGAATAGAATAGTCACAACATTGTGTATACCATAAGGCTAAGGCACGGCAATATTTATATTTACCACCTACATATCCACTAAATTAAAAAAGAAATGACCATAATAAACATAGAACTAAAGGAAAAATGACTAATATCTTATTCATGACACCACCAACTTAATTAACATCTGCTTATAAGAAACCCTGCAAAAAAGATTTCTTAGCGATATGAGAAATTAATGTTAAAATGGTGCTAGGTGAATGGAGAATGTTTAATGGATCAACTTTGGGCGTTGAAATCAGCTAAATAAAAAAAAGCATTTCTTGATTGGTCTGAGCGTATGAGCATACAAGATTTAGTTACATGGCCGGCGATCTTATCAATAGTTTTCTCGATTGACTTCCTTGTGAGAAAGATTAACAAAAAATAAATGAAATACCAACTCATAGGAGTGACCCTTCTTAAGAAATTTGATCAGCAATCTGATAAGGTTGGGTCTAAATAGAAATAGGAATAATATAAAGGTATGTTAGCAACTTACTCGGGATAGAGTTGGGTCTAAGTAGAAATAGGAATAATATAAGGGTATGTTAGAAATTACTTGGAGTAAGTTGCTAACATACCCTTATATTATTCCTATTTCTACTTAGACCCAACCCTATCACAATCCTACTATGTTGTCCCACAAAAAAAAAATATATAACTTACCTTCAATCTGTTTGTGCTAGCAAATCTTTCATCTACAAGAGCAGCCATGTACGAATCCTAAACTCAAATAAAATATCCAAAACAAGACAAATATGAGATCAGAGTACATAGTCAAATAAATGAAAAACCAGCATCTGAAAACAAAATTTTCAAGCTCTTCGTTTACATTGAGGACACGATCCTTTAGATACTCCAAAGGTTAAACGATCGATCTAGCTTTTGTGAATTCTTGTAGAGAATAACATAATGTATATTTTATTATGACTTGTGAGAGTTATTTGCCTCGTAAACTTCGACACTCATTTTTGCCATCTGGGTTCATGGATTGACATCTAACAGAATCCGGGCGTAAGACAGAAAACTAACCTTCTCAACAGCAAGTACTGTAGCACCTGAGGTAATCAGGACATGTGTTAACGATCCAGTTCCAGGCCCAATTTCCAATACCACATCGCCCTCTTTAACATTTGCTGCAGCAGCCAGCTGCTCATTAATTGAAGAGTTCAACATATAATGCTGCAAACATAAAAGATGCCATCAAGTGAAGGAAGGAATTCATAGGTTACTTCTAATTTGGTTCAATCCAACCAACCCCTACTCTTCTTTGAGAAAAAGATCAAATCAAAGTTTCGGTTTATAGTCTGCGACAACAACAAGTTAGATAGTATGAGATTTCATCTCAAAACTAATTTGAGTATTCCGTCTAATAAAAATGAAATTGGGATTCCATCTAAAATTGATGAACACAAAGTGGCATCATCTCAAGAGAGCATGTTGAGGATCCCACATTGAAAATATGAGGATATTCCTAGCATTTATAAGATATGGGCTACTCCCATCAAGGATTTCGTTATCAATTAGTTTTGAGATCGAACCCATACTATTTTTAATTTGCAGTACATTAATTAAACCCATTTCTTAATAATATCGAATGGGACGGTGGCACGATTGGCTATCTGATTTGGTGTTAATTCATTTTCACTCCACGGTCACGGGTTCGATCCCTGAAAATCGGTATTTCTAATCCCTCTTCCCCCAACTTGTACTCAAAAAAAAAAAAAAAAAACCTCATAAGCACAATGCAAGAGAATTAAGCCTCGATACCAGTTATTAAAAAACTTATAATTTCCTAATGACTTATGGGGAGAAAATCATCCGTCATATGTATAGTATATTTACAAATGCTATCCAATCGAAGAACGGAAATGCATATACGCTTCCCATATTGAGACCTCCACACAAATTAGAAAGCGAAGAATTACTGATTATCATACACATTCACCAATTTTCTCAGTAACCAAACTGACCTAAAACAAATTAGCATCAAAATCACTTAAAACAACTATAAGATATTCAGATAAACACGGTATTTGGAATTGAGAGCGAACCTGGCCAAGAGATTTTCTGGGCATTCGGTCTTTGGAATTGAGAGCGCTTAGAGTGGAATGATAATCATCTGGATTAGCTCTTCCTCCATTTCTTACTGTAGCAGCAGAACAAGCTACGAACGGAGTTGACCGCCGTGCGCCGGCGGTGGCGATACTCGCCGGAAAATAGAAATTAGGGCTCTGTGGAGAGCTCGCAAGTGAAAATGGCGGGAGGAATGGATTTGGAAGGGGCAGTGCCGCCATTTTCTCACCCTTCGCAACTTCCAAGCGCGGGGACGAACTTCGATAAAAGTATTTCCGATTTCAATAGCCAAAAAAAAAAGTGTTTCCGATTTCAGCAAAAATTATCATTAGTTAATGCATATAATAAAAATGGAAAAAAATTATTTATTTATTTCCTTCATCGAAAAAATAGTAGCCAACAAAAAATATTACTTAATGTTTATTTTAAGTGGTATATATCTAAAAATTAATTTTTTATAAATTTTTCTGGCATTTAAATATTGTAAGGTCACTTATGTTAAGTGACATTAGTCGAGGTACCCTTAAATTAACCTGAACAATAATAGTTCTATTTTGATTTATAAGTTTTTAATTTTCAAATTTTGAAATATATTTTAGAGAATTTACTGTTCATAACAAATTTTGGATATTGAATTTTAATTATAGCACTTTTTTTTTGTAAAATATTACATGTGTAACACATTTAAGAAGACTTTCTTTGATTTTCCAATTTTGCCCTCTCGAATCATGATGTGAGCCTTAACGTTTTCCAATTTTGCCCTCTCGAGTCATATTCTTTTTCTCAAATATAGCATAAACTCTATTTCATGCAAGTTAAATTGATAATCACAATTAATAAACTCAAAAAAAATAAATTAATAGGCTTGTTAGCTTCAATTTAAGTAAACTGATTTTCGAATCAACTTATGCATAAACATTCTATTATTTAGGTAGAAATCTTCTATCACCTATGCATAAACCTTCTATCACTTAAGCACAAATCGTCTATCACATATGCATAAACGTTCTATCACTTAAACATAAATTTTTTTATCACATATGCATAAGTCTTCTATCACCTAGGCAGAAACCTTCTACATCTATGCATAAATATTCTATCAGCAATGCATAAACCTTCTATCACTTAGTAAGAACCATTGTATGCCCTATGCATAAACATATTCAAATCTATTTTTCTTTTTAAATAGGAAATAAGTCTATCATTGATTGAGTTCTATCATAGACTTCTATCACTGAACTTGTTGAGTTCTATCACTGATAGACTCAATCTACATTATAGTTAGGTTCCATCACTGATAGATTCCTTTTATCACTTATAGAATTCAATCACTAATAGAATTCAATCAATGCTTGAGTTCATCACTAATAGAATTCAATCAAATTCAAGTTCTATCTTGCCGATGATTGAATCTATCATTTTGCCAATGCAAAAGTCTGCAACAGAATTCTATCAATAGAAGTCAATAAAATTAACATGCACATGTTTATAATTTAGGCAGTAGAAGAAGAGGTAAAACAAATTACTGATTGAATTTTATCACTGATTAATTTCTATTAGTGATAGAACTCAATCAATCCAGTGATATAACTCAACCAATCTAGTGATATAACTCAATTAGTCCATGGATAGAAATCTGTCATTGATTGAATTCTAATATAACTCAACCAATCTAGTGATATAACTCAATTAGTCCATAGATAGAAATCTGTCACTGATTGAATTCTATCCGTGATAGAACTCAGTAGTGATAGATCCATTCTCTATAAATACCTTTGAAGCTTGATCTCTTTGTTTCTCTTCAGCACTATGAACTTCATCTTCAAGCCTTTGAACTCAATTACTGATAGACTCATTCTCTATAAATACCTTTGAAGCCTTTCCCAACTTTTTTTGGTATTATGAAATTCATCTTTGTTTGTTGAAACAATGTTTATCATTTAGTATTCTATGAATTTAAAGAATTATTAAATTGATTGAAGTTCTATCAAGCCATACATCTATTTCTATCTAGATGATAGAATGTTTCTAATAAAGTGATAAAATGTTTATTCCCAGGTGATAGAACTATCTATGTAGTGTAGGACTGAAATGGGTTAATTGTTTGTGATTGTTAATCGTGAAAGGCTTTTTAGTCATTTCACTGGGCCGGTTTTGATTTTCTGCTACAAAAGAATTTCTTTTGAAATCCTGCCATATATGTAAATATTTTGTCATATTTTTCTATACATGCAAAACCCCTTTATTTTAATTTTAGTTCTTATATTTTTCGAAAAATGACATAAAATTATTTTTTATTGTAAATTTAAAGTTAATATTAATTGAAAATTGGTTTAATAATGTTATATGTCAATGTATTTCTCAAATTTATAGAGATGGAAACTTTTTTTAAGACAAATAAACAATTTTTTTTAAAGACCAATTTTAAGCTTTTTTTAGTTCATGGACGAAATAAAATAAACTTAAAAGTTGGATAATTAAAATTTAAACTTTTGAAAATTTAAATACAAAAAAATGAAATAAATCTAAAAGTAAAAGAACGAATATGCTAATTTAACCAAAAATAACTTTATTGATAAGATGCATATGAAAATCGTGAAATTATGATTATACTTTCTCGCCAAATTTATATTCTTTAATCTGATAGATTATGTTGATTAACAAGAATTAAAAATAAATAAATCAAATTTGA
Organism: Sicyos edulis; assembly: GCA_036507275.1. NCBI lineage: Eukaryota > Viridiplantae > Streptophyta > Magnoliopsida > Cucurbitales > Cucurbitaceae > Sicyos > Sicyos edulis. The sequence goes on along the minus strand of CM071857.1, from coordinate 1,179,340 downwards.
CCATCTATTAGTTTTTTTTATAAAATAAATAAATATACGAGAATGGTATAAATGGTATACAAAAAGTAAATGTTTGACAATTAAAAGAAATAAAAGCAATGACTGAATGAGTGAGTGACGTAATTATTGCATTGTTTGGTTGTAAAACATTTCAACACCAACATCACAAGTTCGATATGAAGAATCGATATTTGTTCCCGTCTCCCGATATGTACTAAAATAAAAGAAACGAAAGCAATGAGATTAAATCATCACTTAGTAAGTCTGGTTTTAACATTAGAGATTCAAACTATTTATTGAACAAAGCGAATTAATAAGTTTAGCTACTTTTCAAAGGAATTTGACTTGCGAACATGTTCTTATGTTAAATGATTCACTTTAATAATAATTCTATATATATAGACTTGATGTGTCGTTTACCTAATTCATTTTTATTTGAAAAGTTTGTAAAGTTAATACAATAATGCAATATTGGGTTTAGTCTAGTAGCATCTAAGTCACATCCATCAAAGTTTATGCCAATAATGGGAGATTAGGTTAACCAACCACTTAATTTAATACCACTTTACAAACATTACATATGACTAATTGATTTATATAGCACGTTTAAATTTCTAAAACTTTTTGCATGCTGTAAAAATATTGATGTGCACAAATTTGTAACTTTAGAAAAAAATTGCAATTTTTAACTTTTTGAAAATTTGCGACTTTGAACTACATAACTTTATCATATCCATTGAACTCAAATAAAATTAAATATGACACGTTAAAACTCTCGATTATAAATTTGTCAAAGTGAATTAAGTTGAGTGATAATTGATATTTCAATCTAAAAATTGCATTGTTTAAATATTTAATCATTACATTTTGTTGTATTAAGAAAATTATAATGTTAGGTAGATAATTCACACCTTGGAGGTGGAATCCCCAATCCAATACATTAAAGTTGTACTAATTTTTTGTTAATTTTGTACCAATAATAATTTATAGGAAGTGATTGCATTGAAGTTTTCAAATGACTTTTTTTTTTTTTTGGATAATTTTCTTAAAGTGACTTCTTCAAACACTATTTATATAATGAGGCTATATGGTTCATCATGAGGACTGCCCACTATAGCAATTGCATGTTTATTTATTTATTTATTTCAGTTTGTTCCTTAATCAAACAATTACATGGTTTTTTTTTCTGTAATAATATATTATCTTATACATTTAGCATTTTTCTCAATTTCCTTGTCTTGATTTATCTTATGTGTTGGATTCATTCTTTGAACTTGATGCAATTTAACTTCCTTTTTATTATATTTTCTAGTTAACATGATCTTATTTAATCAGGTAGTTAAATAACCTAGTAATAAAGTTTATTATGAGTTAGCAAACAACAATCACAAGTAAAAACTATATTATACTCATTGAGAGTTAGTAGCGCAGTTGATTATCTTGTCTGATGTTAATCCATTTCAATTTCACGATCACAAGTTCGAACTCATAAATCAGTTTGGTCCCCATTCCCCCTTTGTACTAAAAAAATAATAATAAAATTATATTATACTCAAAAAAAGGAGAAACGAAAATTAAATAGTATCAACTTATTTTGTTAATTAACTTTGAAACATGAAGATAATATTAGTAGTAATAATTCGACTATAAGAGAAATTTTCATAAACAATAGTTAGTTAAACTTCTTACCTTGTTAACTCTTTTGATGCAATATTCAAATTGTGCATATTTTACCCTCTACAAATCAATAACATAAAAGACATTCGAAATAACTAATTCATATATATAATCCAAAAAAAAAAATCCATTTTATTTGTCTTTTACTATCTGCTACCAAAACACACATGTAAAAATACATACATAGGAGTTTTTTAATTAACCTCTTGTTTTCATTTTCATATTTTGTAATCACTAAACAAACACATAATATACATTAAAATTCTCTCTCTTGATTATAATGGAAGTGAATTCCAACATAATAATCTAATCTTTCCTTCCTTTAATAACAATAATGAACATTTAAAAAAAAAAACAATAATGAACTTATTGTAAATAAACATAATTTTATTTAAACCATGCCTCAAACAAGGGGGCTTGCGTTGACATTTTTCTAAATTACTTGAAAATTCATGTAAGTAATTATGTATTCATTAATCATGAGGTCTATTGAGTGTGCCCCCACAGACATATAACATTGCATTTTTCTCTTCTCATTACTTATCTTTATAAAATTTATTGCATTTTATTTTTGGAATTTTACTCTTATTGATTCATTCATGTGCGCATTCATCATAATTTTGGGTCCCCATGGATAATTTATTTAATATATATTTTGTATAAATTATATTTATTAATTTCAAATTATATATAGACAAGTGTTTAGAAATTGTAACTGTTCAAGTATTCCCTAATTACTTTCAGTCTCCAACTGTCCAACTTTTATTACATGAACTTAAAAAGTAAACGTTTACTAGTTCCAATCAAGTTTGATTTTTCTTGGCTATTTTTTTTATTTAATTCGGCTATTCTTTTTTCTTTATCTAATTGATTTTGGGAGAGATGTATCCTATGAGAGTACAAAATTAATACACAATCATTAAAAATAGAGAAAATTAGGTATTATTATGTCTTATGGGTCAAAGAAAATATTGGAGAATTAAGAAAGGATGAGTTTGATATAAAGTAACTATTTTTATGAGTTTTTTCTCAATGAAAAATCTTGTAGAATATTAGATGGTATGTACTATCAGAATAGTTGAGAGGGAGCCGTAAATTAGTTCAAACGTGAATATATATAAAAATAATTAAATTATTACACTCCTTCTATATAATGATTATGACCAAAGTCTATGATAAATTGATCCACATGTTTACTATGGAAAAAATGACAACCTTAAATCAAATATTGAAAGCTAGAACTATCAAAATGTTTTGAATTGAACCAAAATGATATTGGTTTGTTGCTTGGGCTATTTTTTGTTAAAGCTATTATAGTAAGTTTATATGGTTCCAAAAGACTGGTTCCCGTTAATGTTGTTTTTTAAAATACTACGTAAAAAAAGATAAAATAAAATAAAAAAGACAAAGGAATTATTATTATATATATAATGCAATAATGCACGACTATTCAATCAAAGTTCCTAACATCATAAATTATTGTAATTTAACACTGGCCAGTCTTTGGATTTTTTTCTTTAAATCAACCAATTTACATGTTTTTTTTTCTTTTTTTGTTGGAAAGCAATATGCAATTATTGTTCTCATTTCATTTCTTCATCATACTCTCATTGCTAAAATAATTTTTTTTCTGCCATTACCTACCACTACCACTACCAATGATAATATACCATTTATTTTTAATCGCAAAATAAGAGGAAAAAAATGTTTGGGTATGTTGTAACTTAAATTGAGGACAAAATAAATTATTTATAATTTTTAAAAATAAATAAATTGGGTAAGTTTTGTCAGAACAATATCATCATTTTTGTATCATTGTAAATTTCTAGACTAGTTCAAGCGCTTTTTTTGTTAAAAAAACTAATTTAGGACAATAACTTTTAAAAAAAAAAATATTTGTGATTATTCAACCTAACACCTCCACTAATGTCCCAAAGATATTTTATTTTTAGATGTCAATAAAAAATTAATCTTTAAATAGGTCATCACAATTTTTTATTTTTTATTGGCCTAAAATCTATAAAAATATAGATCCAAATAAGTTTTTGTAACTCTTCAAAATAATTCATCATTTTTACTATTAAAACACCTTATTATTTCAAATTATTAATTTATAACTACACAATAATTTATAACCACTTATTTCTAATTATTCAAAATAACTTATTTTAAACCACTTATTTATAATCATTTTCTTTACTACTTAAAATAACTACTTCTTTTAAATCTAAATTTAAACAAGTTTTTTACTTCACTCATCTATAAAAAGACTACATCTAATTTTTTTTTTTGTTACAAATCATAAATTTTAACTATTCAAAACAACTTTTTAAACTAATTCCTCATCAAAATCTCATCCAAATACCTCATAATAGTGTGTTTGGAGCACCACTTTGGTTATAATAAACGACGAGTTATGATAAATGACGAGTTATTATAAATGATGTTTGAGAGATAAATTATTATAACATGGATCATAAACGGTGTTTGAAGGACCGATTATGTAACGAAAAGTAATGTATGTAAGATTTAGATAAACAACACGTAATTTTATAATAAACATTGAAACAAATATCGATTGGATTAGTATAACCAACCTGACAATTTACATAAACGGGGCCTAAACACTCCTAAGATCTTTAGATGTATATAACTTGTGTGTGTGTTTTTAAAAAATAATTTATAGTCTTAGAAAAAAAATAAAGGGAGACCACAAAAGTATCAAATTTTATACCCTTCAAACATCCCCCTCTTGGCCTCTCCTTCACAATAATCCCATACTAAATTAATTGTTTTTATCAGACAGAATCTCAGGCCTGGGCTGACATTTTCTCCTCACAGAGAGAGAAATCGCTGCTGAGATTTCAAAGAAATTTGATTTTTGAATGCGATTGTCTTTGCCGGTGTCTTTTTCTGCTAACCAAAAAGCTCTGTTTCAGACTTCGATTTCTCGATCTTACTCTCTGTCCTTGCTCTTTCACCAGTTTCGTCGTTTTTTCACAGAAATTTTTTCGACCGTTTTTTCCCTTTTCCCCAAATGAAAATCCATTTTATGGCTTCTGGGTCTTCTTGAATCTCTGAGATTGTTTCTTGGATCGATTCCTTTTGTAAATCCAAGCAATGGGTCTTCTAAATCAAGCCGTTTTGCTGAATCCCTTTTGTTGAAAACACTTTTAGGTCACTCCAAAGTTACAAGCAAAGAAAATTTCTGGGTCTGGTTTGATTTTGGCCAGTAGCTTGTTTCTCACTGTTTTCTGGGAGAGAGAGAAAAAGGGGTTTGAAGATCAAGCTTTTCTTTGCTATTTTAATGGAGGAAAAGGTGTTTAGTTTCTGAATCTTGAAGGTTTGCCCTTGAAATTTCCTTTTTGATTGCTTTTTTACTTGGTTAAAAGTAGGGTTCTATTGTCCCCAATTTGTTGGTTGAGGATTAAGGTATATAAGGTATATCCTTAGAAGGTCTTAGGTTAGTAACTCAGGAGAGAGCTTGATTGTAAAATTACTTGTTCAGTGTTGTATATAGTGGGGCAAAACTCCGATTTTCGGTTATGAAAAAAGTTGAAAACAATTGGGGTCTCTTGTCCTAGGTAGAGGTTTGAGGTATTCAAGTTATGCTCGTCCAGGTTCGAAACTCATCACTTGTTAGGTGCGGGTGCCTCGGGTGTATATGGGGGCAAAACTCTGATTCTCGGTTATCAAAAAAGAGAAATTGGGTCTCTTCCCTTTTTGGCCTTTTCTACTGTGTGTTGTGACTAACTTTTTGCTTCCTGTGGTTGATTTTTTTACAGGTTGAGAAGAAACTGAAAGACTAATGAAGGAGAAACATTTGCATTTGATGGCTGTGTGATGGTAATCATGCTGGAAATCTTCCATTTCTAAAGAAAATCATATCAGTTCAAGGTATACTACTGGCTGGACCCATCTGAAAAAATACAACTTTTATTTTCATAAAAAAAACAGCCCAAGATTCCTACTATTTTGTTCATTATAGAAAGGGAAAAGTTCAAACACTGTCTTATCTTCTAAGTGAAGTTTCTCTTTCAAGCTAAAATCAGCTAGTTTCCTAATGATATAAAACAGTAAAAGAAAAAAAAGGGAATACAGCTAAGATAGACTCCCAACTCATCTATTTCTTTCCATGTAATTTGATGCATTAACTATAGATGGGGACCAATTAGCAAAAAAAGAATTGCCTAATAGGACATGTTCCTGCTCGAAAAATGAAGCTATGCCTCAGATCCAGACAGCTTGAATGGTCCCTGTTGTTTCTCCTAATTGCTTATTCAAGTCCTTGGTTTTTTTAGTGTTTAAGGGTTGTGTCTTAAATGCTGACTTCTCTTTCAGTCAACTACCTTCTTTATCATGGTAGCACTTTTTAAGGCTTTTAATGGCTAGAGAGAAGATAACCCATGTGGCTGCTATACTTGAATTTTGTGTTTTATTTGGCTCTGTTCATTGTCTTCAGCAGAAAATTTGAACTTTCTTTGATCATAAAAGATGCCACAGGTTCTTAATCTGTGCCTGTTTGACTTTTCTTATTGGCAATTTTTGTAACTCTTAACTACAGTTTTTCTGTTGATATTGCAACTTCTGCATTGTTCTTTGGTTTGAGTACGGTTATATTTTGCCTTTTCGCCCTTTGGGTTATCGCTTGAACTGTGCTGTTTTGTCTGAATTTGTTCTGATAGTTTAGCACTGTACTGCTCAATTCATTTCCAATTGGAGAATCATGGTGGAGGATAGTATGGAGGGACGTCCAGGAGACTGTCAGTTGACTGAAGATTGGCTGTTACATGCACAAGAGCTGGTTCCGGTGGCACTTTGTAAGGCGATGGAGGTTAAAACGTTTCCCGGTAGGTGGAAGATGATTATTTCCAAGATGGAGCAGATTCCGTCTCGTTTATCGGATTTGTCTAGCCACCCTTTTTTCTCCAAGAATGCTTTGTGTAAAGAGCAATTGCAGGCTATCTCGAAAACGTTGGAAGAAGTTGTTAAATTAGCAGAGATCTGTCTGCGGGAAAAATATGAGGGGAAGCTTAGAATGCAGAATGATCTCGACTCCTTATCAGGGAAGTTGGATTTGAATTTACGAGACTGCGGCCATTTGATTAAGACAGGAGTGCTTGGTGAAGCCACTTTGCCTGTGTCTGTAACTGGTACTTCGACGGAACCTGAGTCAACTGACCATAGAAATGTGAGGGAATTGCTCGCCCGACTGCAGATTGGGCACTTGGAAGCCAAACACAGAGCTCTTGATAGCCTCGTCGAGGTCATGAAAGAGGATGAAAAGACTGTCGTGGCTGTCTTAGGACGCAATAACATTTCTGCTCTAATCCAATTGCTCACTGCGACATCTCCCCACATCCGTGAGAAAGCATCAATGGCGATATGCTCGATTGTCGAATCACAGAGTTGCAAAAATTGGCTGATTTCAGAGGGAGTTCTGCCACCTCTAGTACGACTTGTTGAGTCTGGCAGTGCTCTTTGTAAAGAAAAGGCTGCCATTGCCCTCCAAAGGCTATCAACATCAGCTGAAACTGCTCGTGAAATTGTTGGGCATGGAGGAGCTCAGCCGCTTATCGAGATCTGCCGAACAAGCAACTCCATGTTGCAGGCGGCAGCTGTGTGCACTTTGAAGAACATGTCAGCTATTCCTGAGGTTAGGCAATCTCTAGCCGATGAAGGAATCATTCCAGTTATGATTAACCTCCTCGGTAGTGGAATTCTCTTGGAGTCGAAAGAACTCGCAGCCGAGTGCTTGCAAAATCTCACTGCAGGCAGTGAAAATCTTCGAAAGTCCGTGATTTCAGAAGGTGGCATACAAAGTCTATTAGTTTACATCGACGACACACGCACACAGGAATCTGCCATAGGGGCAGTAAGAAATTTGGTTAGCTTGGTTCCGATCGAAGTTCTAACATCTCTCGGCGTTCTTCCCTGTCTTCTCCGTGTGCTTAGAGCTGGATCATTAGGCGCCCAACACGCAGCTGCATCGGCAATCTGCGTGGTTAGTAGCTCACCCGATATGAAAAAGTTACTCGGCGAAGCAGGGTTCATTCCTCCACTAATCAAGATGCTCGAGGCAAAGTTGAACAGCGTCCGAGAAGTGGCAGCGCAAGCAATCGCAATGTTGATGACACTATCCCAAAACATCAATGAAGTGAAGAAGGAAGATAACAGTGTCCCAAACCTTGTGATGTTGCTTGATTCAAATCCTCATAACACAGCAAAAAAATATGCAGTTGCCTGCCTTGTAAATCTTGCATTGAGCAAGAAATGCAAGAAGCTGATGATTTCACATGGAGCAATTGGGTATCTCAAGAAACTTGTAGAAATGGAGGTTCCTGGTGCAAAGAAGCTATTAGAGAGATTGGAAAGAGGAAATTTGAGTATTTTCAGCAGGAAATAAAGCAAAAAAACCGAGTCATCCTCCTTCGATCGTATGCTCGTGATCAAATGCTCAAGATATTTTTGTTGATCTTCTTTATTCAAATAATTGTGGATTGTATATATTTGAGTACGATAAAAAATGCCAAGACGAGTTTAGTCCAATAGTATTTGACATGTATGGTTGCAGGTTCGAATCTCCTGCACCAAATATTGTTGTACTAAAAAAGAGAATGATCAAAAAGGGTAAACCCGATTCCTTGTTTGTGAAGATCTGACCGAACTACCTGCTCATCAAGAACACTTTCTCTCTGTTCTGTTGGTTCTTTTTGTAATGAATTCAAGAACAAGATCTGGAATTCTTCCATCTGTATTTGTTTTGATCCAATAAATTATATTAGAAATGCTCTTTCTGATGAAGCTATATTGGTGCAGAACAAGTTAATTTTATATGTATATTTAAAATCTTTGTTTGCTTTTGTTTTTCTTCAAGGTGATAAAGGACAAATTCAATGGGGTTCAAACCTAAGGCTGAAAAGGCCATTTTCACAAGGTTTCTAAAAAATTTCACCTGCAGTTGCAGCATATGTTCCATTTCTTTTTTAAATTTTTGCTAAAATCTCAAATTTGTTTTTAAATATTCTGTACATATAAAAACAAAAAAGATTAAATTTATTGTCCCTTTGTATGCTTCTCTAAAATATTTAAAAAAAAATAATGAAATTAAATGAGTTGGCCCTTTGTACTTTGAAAGGAAACTATTATCTGTTTACATTATATATGTTAATATTGCTAAGACTATGTGGTTCATAAAGAATATTATTACTATCATTATTTTCTAGTTAAAATTTGGCAGGAAGTCCACAAATACTACATAAGTAATATTATTACTTTCAAATAAATAAATAATAGTTCCTGCATAGAGAATATTATTATTATCAAATAAATGAATATTAGTAATTATGATTGTTGTATTATGAATTTCTGCTAAGTTTGTTTAAGAGATATTGTTAGTGGGTATGTTTTGATACTTAAAATTGAATAAGAGATAACCATCCGTATTAAAATTTTAATTATTATGGAACGATCAAATATTTCAAAAGATCTGTAACCTAATATTTAATTATGTAAATCCGTTCATTAATTTTATAAAACACGTCTTTTTTTTAGTATAAGTTAAAGGAAGAGAGACCAACAAACTCTACATAAATGACACAACTGCTCTTGTATTAATTTCAAATTCGAACTCGTGATCATTAAATTGAAATAAATTAACATAAAACAAGATAACCAGTTACTCCACCGACCTATTCAATTCCAAAAACATTGTAAAAGTATGCATATAGTTTAATGATTCGATCCCCCACCATAATATAAAATCAAATTTTAAATAAATTTAAATTCGATTCACACAATTTAACCAGTTTTTTTTAAAGAAAGTTACATTACATGTTATAATAAGATATTTCTGTCACTCCCAGACGGACGGTTCAGATCGAGAGCGGAAACACTGGGGCATCATCAACGGCCAGAAAACGAAGTCAGAATAATTCCATGCCACGTAAGCAAGACTCTGACTGACGTGGCGGTTCTGTGGATTGTGATATATTTGTTCGTTGTTTCGGAAGGAAAAGAACCAAACACTCCCTTATCATTTCTCTCCTGTTTATCGTCATCTTCCATTTGCGTCTAATTGTGATTCTGAGAGCCTCAAATCCCAGCCTTAGCAACACACAGCACAGAAATCGAAGCAAAAAAATCCACAGATTTTGTAAATTTTCTTATTCTGAGCTTCTTTTTGTAATGCTATATGCTTTAGAATCCCATTAATTTGATCATAAATTGTGTTTGGAGGACCTAGATGGGTTTTCTCTTATGAATTTTATCATGGGGTTCTTTTTGTTTTGTCTGTGTTACTTCAAGTTCTTGTGGGTGTTTTTTCTTCATTGGGGAAGAATTTTCTTAGTGGGTATTTTATAATTTGAGGCAATCCTCTTCCATTCTTTAGGTTTTGTGTTGTTGTTCTTTTTTTTAAAAAAAAAATTAGGAAATCAGAGCTTCGCTCCCTTATATTCAAGGGATCACTAGTTCGTCCTTAGATTGTGACATTGAGATACTTCGAAAGATATTCTAATTTAAGTGTTTTCTAGTGACCTCGAATAAAGGATTTCTAAAAAAGTATGTCTTGAAGTTCTTAGCCTCAACCGTTGACTACCCTTGGGGACGTTGTTGTTGTTCTGGCCAAGCTGCTGTCAGATTATTGTAGGATGGGCACAATCAATCCTTCCCAAGGCCACATTAATTAGTAGAATTTGCTTTTACTACAACAATAAAGGATTGGGAGATTTCAACATGCGACCTCATGGTCGAGGATACATTTTAATTATCGCTAGGTCATGCCAACTTTTTCTGTAGAATTGCATTCCAATCCTTAATATTTCTAGAGATAAGTTCTATGTTAATCTTGAATTGGCTAAATGGCCAACGAGGGCTTTGGAGATCTAAGTGATTATGAGAGTAGCCACCTATGTAGTAAATTAGTTTCTTCTGCATCCAAATAATGTCATAGAGTCAGGCAGAATGTTCAATAAAAATAGTCTAAAGGCATGTAAGCTAGTTCTGACACTCACGAATATCTAAAAAAAAAGGGGGTAAGCTCCATGTTGACTCTCTCAACCTTATGAAACATACTTGTAGGTGCATAAGTTGAAGAGATGAGCACATTGGATGTAACAAGAGCAGAACTTGCTCTTGTTGTTTTATATCTGAATAAGGCTGAAGCCAGGGACAAGATATGCAGAGCTATACAATATGGCTCTAAATTCTTGAGCAACGGAGAACCTGGAACAGCACAGAATGTTGAACGATCCACCGTCTTGGCTCGCAAAGTCTTTCGTCTCTTCAAGGTTAGCTTGCGTCGTATTTATACTTCTGAAGAATTTGGCTTCTTTTGTTGCATATTTTGGAGAACATCATTTTGGTTGATCCTAGTATAGATTATTCTCTGTATTGAAGTGCTTCCACAACTTTTAACTTTTAAACTTGCTTTCTGTTTGGTTTATCAACGTAATGGGTGCAAAAAGAAATTTTCATTCCAAAGCATAAGATCTATCTTTATTCTTTCCATTCTTGACCATGTAGAGTATTCTTTTATTTGTTTTGAATGTTGTTCATCTGTAGTTTGTTAATGATTTACATGGACTAATCAGCCCTACTGCCCAAGGAACACCTCTGCCCCTTGTTCTTTTAGGGAAGGTATGTATTTGTAAGCTTGTAGAATATACTTTCTTGTATCATTCTTTTTCAATTCCTGTCCTGACTTGAGGCTTCTTACAGTGCAAAAACGCGTTGTTGTCGACTTTCCTATTTCTCGATCAAATAGTTTGGCTCAGTAGGACAGGCATCTATACGGTATCACTCAAATTCCTGTTAATTGTCTGTCGTTAGCGATGACTTTATGGCTATTACCCGCATTGACATGTTACATTTTTTCGATAGAACAAAGAACGCGCCGATCGTATCGGTAGGATATCACTGTTTTGTTGGATGGGTTCATCAATCTTTTCCACACTAGTTGAGGTCAGTATTTTCCAATTGCATTGGATTATATCTTCTACATAGATGCAAACTGATATCCTTCATGTATTAGCTTGGAGAGCTAGGAAGGATTTTCTCAGCAAGGAAAAAGCTGGAAAAGGATCTTAAGAACAAGAATAAGTATGAAGTATGTTTACTCATCTCTTTTAACAATGAACTAAACATTCTACTGTTTCCATCCTGGATACCCCTTTTATTGTACTGTTTTTTCCTTTGGTGTATTGATTGGATTTAGGATGAGAAATACCGCGCAAAGGTCCGGCAATTGAACGAGAGGTCCCTTGCACTGATTAAAGCTGCCATCGATGTCGTCGTTGCAATCGGTCTGCTTCAGTTGGCACCTAAGAAAGTAACTCCTCGCGTCACTGGAGCATTTGGATTTGTCACCTCTCTGATATCATGTTATCAGGTATTCACTGATTGTTCATCAGTATCTCTTTTTCACCAGTGTATGTGTATCAGTTCCTTTCTTCAGCATTAACATAAAACAAATGCATCTATACACACACACTAAAAACAATCTAGCCAAAAATATGGAAGAGAACAGAATGGTGTTTGGAGCATAAAGAATGGATGACTATCCGGGTGACTGGCAATCATCTTCTCATGATCACTATTCATTCTTCTTAGAGTCGATATTCATTTCCTGCATAATTTCATTCTTCCATAACTTCTTTTCATTCTTCTCATAACCATTTTTCATTCTCTCCCTGCTATTTTGTTCCTCATAATCATTCTTACTACCCCAAACACAGTTAATGATTCTCATAATCATTCTCTACACCCCAAACATAGGTAATAGTAATTTTATAAACATTTCTTTCCCTCCAAATACTGATAATTTTCTTTCTGTTAATCATTTTCTCCCATATTCTCATTATCTATAATCTTCCATTCTCCTTTCGTCAAACACTTCCTTATAGATCTATAATCTATTTCAATATCGAAACATTCATGCTTATAAATGTCACATGAGTTTTTTTTTCCAATCCAAAGTTCATTTGTTCATCGTTAAACTTTATCAATTGTTTTACTTTTAGTTATTAAATTTTATGTTTCTGAGATGCAGTTGCTTCCATCAGCACCAAAGTCCAAACCCTCCTAAAGAAAGAAACTCCTTGCTACTTACGGGTTCGAATGTCATTTAAATAATAATTTGAAGTTGTAAAAAAGGGGGAAAATAGAGATATTTACCCTCTAACCCTTACTGCATTTACTGACTTTAGGGTGAAATTAAAATATTCATATCTATATATATTCCTGATTTTCATTCTGAACTTTAGGGAATTGCTTCTGTGCATCATGTTATAGATCTTGCAGATGTATTATGAAATTTAAGTGAGATTGGACAAAAGATATGAATTTTAGGCATATTGAGCATAGAACCTTTAACTTTGAGATGGCTAGGTTGGTTTTGTGCCATTTGAGCCATACTCAATTTGGCATGAGGTTTATTAAGACCAAAATTCAATCAAACCCTACTTTTAGGCTACCAACCCTTAAAATGCATCAAAATCCTTCAGAATTTAATAGTTTAATTTTAGTCTCTAAAATTTAAAATTTGTTCCATTTTAATTATTGAACTTTTAAAAATCTAATTTTATATCAATATAATCAAAATTGGTTCAATAATATTAATAAATTTAAGATAAAATGTGGATATTTTTTAAAAATTTATAAAAGAAGATGATAAATTTTTTTAAAAAAGTTTGTGGACCGAAACAAAACAGACCTTAAAGTTTAGTGAAGTTGATTAAATTAGAACAAAGTTAATATTTGACTAAAATAGAACAAAGTTACCAGACTAAAATTGAACTTTTAAATGTTGCTTAAGCAATAAAAATCCAAGAGAGACTTGGGTGTTCAAATGTAAAAGGCAAATATTGTATGTATTATAGTGGTTATGCTTCTAACACTATAGACTACTCCCATATGAAACAACAAACAAACAAAAAAAATTGTGCTTTTCACATTCATCTACACAAACCAGAAATCTTGCACAGATTATTTATCATAATTCTGGAAAGTTGGGAGTCAGTTTTAAGGCAAAGGTATGAGATTACATACTGGGGGTGATTGACTTAAACAACAAAGTCTTCATCTGATTCATCTTCTTCCTCACCCCATGCAAGATCCTCAACTTGAACTGCATTTCCCTGAACAATCTGTCGCCATTCCATGACACGCCTCTCCAAATATGTGGGATGCATCGTGCGTGGCTCATTCTCAATCGTGCTTAATTGGTAAGAAGTTTTTGCGAGGCGATTATACTTCAACAGAAGCTCCCCCGAGGGTTCAAGGATTTCGATGTCGAACGAAGGCGATAATGGCCGTCCACTAACTTGAACATGGGAAACACTGCAGTGGAAACATGAGTTGTTAGGTCATTATTAGTGCAAGATTCAACAAACTATTAACCATCAACATCTAGAAACGAAAACTTTCATATCGTAGTCGTGTTTAATCCTTGGCTATCCTGAAGGAAGGTCTGAAACCAGATGAAACTAAGGTTACCGACAACTTAGTGACTTCAAGCACATTCATCCAGGAATTGCCAATCTATATAGAACTTCATAGCTCATCTTATAAGAAATTTGCGTCAATCACCCAAAAATGAGGTAGAAATCATGAGTTTCGACCCTATATCGCTATTTTCAACCATCGATCAAATTTTTTCTTAAGTGAAATCGGTTGCTAAATGGAAACTGGCCCTTGGGGACTGTCGTGGCTTTGTTTTAAGGGCAACACCAAAAAGGTGAATCCATGGGAAGAACTCTATTTTCTATAGAGAGGTAAGAGTTACTAGTCAAGTTTGTTTTAATTAGTATGTCTACCTCTTTTTTGGGCATTATGGTTTTTAGGCATTGCAATATAAAGGCTGCTAGAGGAATTCTTTTGCAATCCTTAGCTTTAGATGTGATATCTAATTTCCCTTTTCTGTTATACTTTGCTTGATCTAAAGAACTTTTCTCTCATTCATTTTCGAGTATTACGGCAGGCGGAAAAAGGTATATACACTACTGAACATACCATATGTAAAACAAAGCATCTGTTTCTTGTCTTTGTACCCTGCCAAGCAGCTCAATTTGTAGAATGCCTCCTATGCAAAGAACAGGTTCAGGAAGTTCGAACTTCTGCAAGCAACTCTCCTGTTCAGTAAGATGTCATTTGACTAGTTAGTAATAGAATTGTTCAAAATAATAACACACGAGGAGCAAAATGGTTTAGTTTAGTAAAGTCATATTCCAAAATACTAGAGACTAATCATACAACTACGAAACTAAATCCATTGTATCAAAATTTCATGAATTATAACCATGTTCAAGTGAATCAAAATCAAACATGTTGTTGTAGTATGTACAAACCAGAGCTCCAACAATCTGATACCCGGCGAAATCTGGACACTGATAGAAGGTATCAAATTCTAATGCCAGATATGTGGAATAACTAATTGGATAAGGTTCAAGATCACCAACAGAGTATTATGCTGCATAAATTACTAGAATCTGAAACAAGGACCCCTAACCGATAGACCAACTAAAACATAGAAACAATGTTTTAAAAAGCTAAATGTGGTCTCGAGGCTTTTTCTCTTGATGAGAGGAGGCGTGAGCCTCAATTTGATTAAAAATATTATAAAAAATCTAAATTTGTGTAAACATGTATGGTAAAACATGATACTTACGTAAAAATACATAAAACATAACACCAACACTAATTGGATTGAGTTTTTTGGAAAAAGAAAAAATTTCATTTTAAAACATGGCATAGAAAGACGTCTTCGATAGCAGAATGATGGGCGCTTGATCAAGGAAATGAAATTTGACAATAAGAGAACACTGAACATATTAAGTATTAACGAATCATATACTTCGGACATACATGAGCCATTGGAAATTCTGGAGAAGTGTAGGTCCATATAAACGACTCATTTGCAGACCCATCACTTCTAGGATCCATGACATGTTTTAAATAACCAAATCGGAAACGAACAGCTTTTGATGAGTATATAGGTGAACTTGGCTGAAAATATGCTGCCCAGGAAAATAGACTTCATCATCTAAGCAAACAATAAAGAAGGTGAAAGGGCTTTATATAAATATAAATATTTTTTTTAAAGAAAAATGTAAAGTGCCACACCTTGGAAAGGCCGTATGCTAATTTCAGATATAACACATAAATTGGAAACCAATCTGTATATCAGTGTCTCAGGCACATCAGGTTTAAATTGTCCTTTACTTGACCAATAGGTCCAATACAACGATCTCGTCGAAATGACATCTC
Organism: Sicyos edulis; assembly: GCA_036507275.1. Classification (NCBI taxonomy): domain Eukaryota; kingdom Viridiplantae; phylum Streptophyta; class Magnoliopsida; order Cucurbitales; family Cucurbitaceae; genus Sicyos; species Sicyos edulis. The sequence goes on along the minus strand of CM071857.1, from coordinate 1,163,398 downwards.
CTGGGTGCAACGTGTTATGGATGCTTTCCCGGGGCTCATGATCAGTACTCGAAGCAACAATCGCCTCTAAAATGCAACTTCTCATTAGAAATGAAGTTGATGCATGAGCAAGATAAGCATAAACTCTATGATCCCTCTGCGCTATGGAATCTCTAGAACTACTACATGCTACTTCTGTGTTCCCTTTCACGTCCGAGTTCTTCACTTCAACGATCGAAGCTACTCTAGACAAATGAGGAAATGATCTAACGCAGAACTGCTTTGATAGACAATTTTCTATCACTGCAAGAAGTAAAATATAATGCATGTCAATAGAATGAAAGTATAAGGTTTCCTTCATTTCCTCGACTATTGTCATCTGCCTGACTCTACAACAATTAAATGTCAAGGAAACCCGTAGGAGAGTAATTCTTAGGTAGGTGGCCGCCATGGATTGAACTCATCACCTCTGGATTTCTCAAGGCGTTGTTGACCATTAGGTCATGGGTGGGTTTATTTCCTTCTTTGCATCGTTCGACGTTCTGTATTAAACATTCTTCATAAATTACAATTCCTAGTTATTTCCATCACTCAAACTTATTCTTCTTCATATTTTAATCTAAACTAACTAACAAGTTACATGGATCTGCCAACAATATCAGTGATACATTACATCTCCATTATAATCAAAACTGAAAGTTGAGATGTTTAAGTCATGTACTCACCCAAATGTTGCCAACATCGCGATACGGCACTCGCACGAACAATGTCACAAATATCATCCAAGCACATTAGTATCTTTCTCGACATGTCCGGTTGAAGCAAGTTCAAGAAATCCAAACGGACTTCCATATCTGCCAACTTAGCACAAGAAAATCCAGCAGCTTAAACGAAAAACACAATCATACTTGCTCAATAATCACTGATACAAATTCAAAACCCTAATCGACCAACGAACATAATTCCAATGAACAACCTTCAAACATAAAGACGAATTTGCAAAATAATGACAATAACAAGCAAATCATGGCGCTAGATTTAATTAAACACATCGAAGCCAAAATTTCCTCAATAGAGAACCAATTAAGCACCATTCAACAAACATCGAACAGAATTCATTCAAAACCCCCAATTCACAGATATGAAAACAACCACAAAAGATTCAGAAAATGGAGAAAAATACACAAAAATCAAATGGGAAAAAATCAGAAAAACGAGTCAAGCACTCAAAATTCCCTCAATTTTCCGCGAAATTCATGAAAAAATCAGTGACAGAGATACCAATTTCATGAAATTGAAAAAAAAAAAAATTAAAAAGTGAAACAAATTTGATTGCTTACTTTCGTCGGAGAACAGAAGTGTCACAGAAGAAAGGGAAAAAAAAATTGAGAATCTGAGTGACAGAGATTTGGTGGAGAAAGATAAGCTTACATTTATAATTATGAAATCGAACAAAGAGAATTAAAAAAAAACAAAAAAAATCAAAGAAAGCGAAATAGAGATTAAAATATGGGTTAGCAGTTAAATAGGACACCGAAAGCTGGGTTTGTTTTGTAATTAATGCTTAATCCTTTTTTAAAAGAAAATGGTTAATCTTTTTTATTTTTCATCACCCACTTTATACCTACTTTTTATACCAAAAAAAATCGTACAAACATTATTTGTTTATTTTCTAATATAATTACAATTGAAGATAACTTAATATCCGATCGAGAATATATGTCTACCCATTCATCTCAAATTTTTTTTTCTCATTTCATCAAAATTTTAAATAGTGTCAATAAAAGAAATATGTACATCCAATTATAATTTGATTCTCTCACTATATTCAAGTGTAAAATTAAGAGCTAAGAAAAATTAAAAATTAAAAGGGCAACTATTTTATGTGTTGTTGAATTAAGTTAAAATTTTAAATTTGACCATCCATGTTTCTTGAATTAACAATAAATTCAAGTGTAAGTTTAGTTCCTACACTCTCAATGGTATAACACCTGTCAAATCCCATCTCCTCTAGCAATTTAGTTACGAGCCTTGTTAGTCTTTTGATGAGATCAATGAAAATGGATAAATTATTATAACATGAGTTATGATAAACGTGTTTGAAAGATTAGTTATTGTAACAAAAAATAATATACATACGGTTTCGATAAACTGACATACAGGTTTAGATAACTACTTATTATAATAAACGATTGAGTAAACATGATTTCAATTATTATAATCAACTCAATCGTTTATATAAATGACTCAATCGCCCCAAACATTTTATTTACGAGCCTCTTTAGTCTTTGATGAGATTAATGAAATTATCTCAAAGTTCATAAATTAACAATATTTGTGAATCAATTGAGTTTTTAGATCTTTAGTTAAGTGAATCATTGATATTGTTTTTTTTTTTAAAAAAACATTACTGCAACTTCTATGTTCTACTTTTGCTCTATGTAAGAATAGTAAAAAATTGGGGGAATAAAAGAAAGAAAATGCAAGCCAGTTTGTATTTTGTTTGCATTATTTATTTCCCAATTGTTGACAATTATTGGCTTTGAAAAATGGCTTACTTCAAATCCAAGTTTTCAAATTTTACATGATTACTTTACAAATAACTCTCACTTTCCAACAACTCTTTCTTCTCATTATTATTATTATGAAAACTACCTATTTGTCTTAAATTCTTGGTTATATTCTCAAAAATCAAATCAAACTAAACCAAATAACTTTAACTTTACTTAACACGCGACAGATTGATTCTTTTCTTTTTGTCATCTTAAAATTAGAATCTCAATACAAATTGATTCCTTTTTTTTAAGTACATATTGAAGGGAGACAAATACTGATTCTCAAGTTCGAACATGTAATCTTGATGTTGAATTGATTTACAATCAAACAATGAAACCATTGCATCAATCACCCATTTGATAATACACATTAATTCAAGCCTTCTGAAAAAATGAAATAGACATTCTCTTCCAAAGAAAAGGTGACATTTAGGATTACACAATCTTCACAATTCACATTGAGAGAGCCAAAAAGAACCTCATTACAGCATCAAAAAGAGTAACAAAAAGATATACAGTGAAAAAAAGGAAGATGCAAAAAGGGGCAAGGCAAGCTACAAAGAACAAAATATTCTCAAAGTTCCAGGGATTTTCCAGCATTATTTTCCCAACTCGTTTCAAATATCACAAAAAATTTCAGACAAAAAAAGCCATACTACACACATTGCTCCAACGAGTGATTTGACGATTCACCGAGCGACTCGGAGTCCTCGTCTAAAGCCCCATCAGATTTGGATCCATCTCCTGCTTTCCTATAGTACAGTCGATTTGAGACGAGAAACACAACCCCTTTCAAACAAACCATGTTTGCCTGAAAGGCAAGAGTTCAATACTTTACCAGTTCTTTTAGCTACAAAAACTCTACTTTGCTTTATTTGCTAGAGAGGAAGGCTGTATCAGCACAGAGTCTAAGCAGAGCCCTCCTTTGGTGTGAGTGCAATCAATCTGAGTCAATGAGAATTTGAGCTTCATCAAGCTCACACTGTTGCTGCCACTTTCAATGGTGAAATCTCCCACATGGTAGTTCACCCAATTCCCAGGACGGCCCAAGAAACATTGCGTTTCCATGTGCTGATTATCGGAAGTCGTCAGCTGAAACCTCACCGGCTTTATTTCCCAGCCATGGACTTGATCCGTGCAGCAGACCCGACGGCCAAGTCTCTTTGATGGTTTGCCAAGATGGAGCCTGAAGAACACCGCATATCTTCCTTCGGGAAACTGGAACTCGAGCTCTCCATTCACCTCGAACCACCATGTTTGTTGAAGATAAGCTATCGTATGAAATCTGAATTTGGGAACAGGAAACAGGATATATCAAATCTTTCTGCAATTTTAATGAACCATACGAGACTAAAAGTCATTCAGTTTAGTAGATTGAACATATCTGAATCCAATTCAAGAAAAGAAACGCTCATTTTTTCTCCAATGTTTGTTTCAAAATAAAAATTATTGTTGATAATTCTGATGCATAAAACTTTAAAGTATCAAATATCAATTCTATCTTCACCAAGTTACTTGAAACTAGATACAGATATTTCCATCAATAATGACCAATTGAGTATAGTCTGTTAAATGATCATTACTTTTGGGGCTATTTATTAGATTGTTTAACAACAATAGCTTTTAAGAACTTTAAAGAGCTATGTGATCGGGTAACTCGTAAAGATTTTGAAATTACAGTGTGTGAATCTGAAGGTTGAGGTTACTTTGACTGTTTCCTTACCACAGCTTGAAATCATTGTTCACAAGCCCGAGTTCTTTGAAAGTCGAACTTCGAACTTCAGTCGTTCTAAAACACAGGTCATCGTGAAAACACATTAAACAAAGAAAGCAATTCCAATGATACAAGTACTTCAAATAAAAATGCTAAACTATAAATTTAGTTCATAAACTCTCAGTTTCAAGTTTGTATTTAAAAGGTTCCTAAACTTTAGAGATGTCTAACAAGTTCTCCTTGACATATTCAATTTGTCTAGATATTAAGTGATCTGTCTAGTAGACAAACTTCTTATTTCATATAGAGTAGTTTGGAGAATGTTTAATAGGTCATGGACTTATTAAACATGTAATTGAAATTTTGGGACCTAATGAACACAAAATTGAAAGTTAAGACACTGGCACTTTAAAGTTAAGAGACCAAATAGACACAAATCTCGAGTTAAGGGTGTCTAAAGTGCAGGGACTGATCTTCTTTCTTTTTATTTTATGATCCAGGAACTTGGAGCTTTCCTCCGTGTTAGACACCACTGGTCCATCTCTAGACTGTAGCACCGGAATACATTCTAGGACGGAAACAAAATTGGGTATTGCATGGGAAATTAATCACCACAACCCATCTCGAACCTTGGACCTTGTGGGGGAGTATACCCCCACTGCCACCTCGAACATAGGACCGGAAGCAAAATTGGGGATTGCTAGTGAAATTAATCCCCATAGCCGCCTCGAACTAAGACCTTGAGGGGAGCACACCCTCAAATACCAAACCACTATGCCGCCACTAGAGAACCAGGGATTGACCTTCTAATTTAACAAAGATAAGTGATTACAAAGCTCAATTCCTAAACAGTCCTGGTCTTCACACCCTCCTCTACAATCAAACCAGGATTGAAACAACTCTCTCATCCTCTAAATCACACACAGAATTAACAATGAAAATGAAAGTTGACCAAACTCATCCAATCCCAATGATAAACAGAATGAAATGTTCAACAACAATGCAAAATCAAAATTCTTCTGGGCTTCTAAAATCTCCTCACCTAGATTCCTCAGTTGAAATATGATTCCAATATCTTCTATCATCAATTCCAGTAATCGTCAATGCTTTCCAAGAAATCGCCATTGACAACCCTCCAGTTCGTTTATCCAACCAAAATTCCTTCACCAATTCAAAAACCCCATTTCAGTAATCAGAAGAAAAAAAACCCCAAAATCAAAATCAAAATCACAATCACAAAGATTCTAAAGAGAAAAAGAACAGATAGAAGAAACCTTGGAGACGCCATTTAAGGGGTTTCGTTTACAGAGCCTAGAATACACATCTTTCTTCCTCAAATCCACCATAGCTTTCTCTTTCTCCTCAAACTCCATAGCTTTGTCCATCAGAAACTGATAATTACAGGGCAATTTCGATTCCCAAATGAAATCCGCCGAAGCGGCGGCGCAAAACAGCCGATTCACTCCGGACAATTTGCAAATCTCCGGCGGGTTCATATGCATCAATACAAGAGCCACGCAATTTTCCGGTATATCTTCGAGTCCGGGCATCAATGGCGGACAATTTCCCCCATTGCAATCCGATAAATTAGCACCCATCTGGCAAAATCCCCTTACAAGCTCGATTTCGTAAGAAGAATCCGCTAAACCCCAGAACTTCAATTCAACTCTAGAACTTAAATTTAAACCTGAATCTGAAGATCTTCACCACAAGATTCAAAGGGAGAAACGCGAATAGAGCAACACCCCACCCAAAAACCAAATCCAAACTCATTTATGTCAATTACCCAGAATCAAAATCCAAGAATCCCAAACACCCAAATCGATTTTTCGAGATAATCGCCACAAAAAAAAAACCCTAAAAAAAACTACATGACCCAAAACTCGACTGAAAGAAGACGAAAAAAGAGGGATAGAAATCAACAACTCACAAATAATTTAAAAACCCATAAACAAAATCGGATTAAGAAAACAGAAAAAATAAAATAAAACTCGTTTTAGAGAGAGAGAGAGTTTTTCTCGTTTCTCTCTCTAAAATATGAATTTGTTCATCTTCTTGTTCCAGAGGGCTGACATTGATGGAGGTGATCCAGTACAGTGCGATTCATTTTCAACACCAACAAAGACAAAAACCGATTCTGCTACGTCGTGTAGAACACTCGCGCCATGTTAAGAGGAAACATGAGCGCGTGTTTTCAACGTCCTTAGTTTGGCGCGTTGTCCGCTTGTTGCTCTTTTTTTGTTTTATAAATTGTTTTTAATTGTAATTATTGGGTTATGGATAAGATTAAACCCGTGGATAAGGAGTAGATCCAAACAAACTTGTTTCTGCCAATAATTTAATTGACAAAAAATATGTGCTTTGTTTTTTCTTTTTAGGGAAAAATATATGTATGCTTATGAATACAAAGTTATTAATAAAATTAAAAGTTACTTTTATGTTCATAATATATATATATATATCATATTACGTTAAAGTGTGGTTTAAGAGAAAAATTATTTTTTGACGATTTTATTCTTTAAGTCATATTCTAAATTACAACTATGCCATTTATTGGAATATAAAAAAAAATTAAGTGCAAATAATGTAGAAAATATTTACAATATCATTTAGATTTTCATCCGTAAAAGATAAGATATTTTTATCAAATCTCATAGATTTTATGACTAGGTTAAAAGATAAGATATTTCAGCAATCAACTGAAAATATTTTCAATATCATTTAAATTTTCATCACCTTTATAACCTATAAAATAAGATATTTTTACCAAATCTCATCTCATAGATTTTTTGACATTTTATATTATAATTAAAATAATAAATTGAATTTTTCAATCCTATAAATAGTTTTCTAAATTTTATTTACAATAACATTTTCTGTTTGCTTGAATTTACTTTTCTTTGTTTTTTTTTTTGTTTTATAATAATTTATCTTATTTTTGTTGGATTGTTTACCTTAACTTTCATCTAATTTTTATTTTTTGCAATAATTTTTATAGGATATTTTTTTTTGCATAATTGTTGTATTTCAAAAAAAAACTTGGAGATCTTGAAAAAAATATTTGAATACTGAGGCTACAGTGCATGAATTCTTGAGTTTCAAAAGTTTGGTAACAATGATTTCGTATTATTATTTTATATATATATATATATATACTTCTCTATATTTTGTTTAGTAACACATTTGAAACTTTCTCTTTGCTTTGTGTTATATTTTTTTGTTTCTTTTTGTTTTATAATAAAAAATCTAGTTATCTTATTTTTGTTGGATTATTTACCTTAATTTTCATATAACTTCTTTTTTGTTGCAATAATTTTTGTAGGGATCATTTGTTGATGTAGAATTTTTTTTTGAAGAATGATAAAATTATCATTTGAACTTAAATGTAAGTTCATAGATGTATACTAATAAATATATTTAGCTTATTTATATTTATAATTATAATTATGATATAACTCTTATTAATTTTATAATTCAATATTAATTGGTCTATTAATAGATAAATTGAGAAAAAAACTAAAGAGTATCGATTTTTAAAATTAGAGATAAAATTTAATTTTAATGTCATAAGTTTTATTAAGTTTTTTTTTTTTTTACATGGTCTAGAAAACAAATTCAATATGGACAAGTGGAAAAAGAATAAGAAAAAGTAATAATATGCATGACTAAAAAATGTCACTTTTTGTTTTTTTTAAAAAGAAGAATGTCATTGTTTTAGCTTGAAAACTTCAACAACCCCATTATTTTTTTAAAGTTGAAGTTCAATTTCAGGGCTATACACCTTCATAAAGTTAAAGCTGATTATATAATTAATCAATTGAATTAAAAATATATATATGATTGAACATTAAAGTAAAGAAATGTATACTTTGGCAAAAAATGGTAACTTTTAAAATATATTTGGGAGTGAATTTGTGGTTGATGGGTTATATGCTTACTCAGATCCACGTAGGATCCAAATGTATATTGTTTTAATCATTTGCTTGAAGGGTGAGGGACAAACTATTATTTGATTTAATTTGTAGTCTTGAGTAATAAGACAGATGGAACATGTTTAAAGTTTGTTGAAAAATCGTTTTCAAATAAAGATGGGTTTTAGCAGGGATTTTGAAAATGGAAAAACATGTATATCCAAAAAAAAAAAACAAAAATTACAAAATGTCTTGATTTATATATAAATTAAACAATATTCAGATTAGGGGATTTTGAAGCTATATTCTATGGTTACTAAATCCCACAAGATACTCAAATTCTACTCCTCTTGGCAAAACGATTTTTTGTTGTACAATGTAATTATAAGGCTTATTTGTATCTTTTTTATTTTTGGTAAAAACAAATGTAATCATCAAGCCTGAGTTCGTATCTTTATCATAAATACACCTTTAGTTTTTTGTCTTTGAATTTTTTTTTAAAAAACGTAAATTTATTATATACAAATTTAAAATTTTATAGAGAAAATTAGATATCAAATCCAAATTGTTTAATAAATAATTTTTTTTTACTCCAAAATTTTTAAGAGCTTATTGAACACAAATAGAAAATGAGGTGATTTGTTAGACACAAATTAAAAATTTTAATAATTTATTATACTTATAAAAGTTTGAAAACCATACTTGTAATTTAATAATTATTTTACCAAATTTAATTCAAATATTTAAAGGAGAATGAAAGGGTTATAGCCACATAATGGGCCATAAGGCCCATTAGAGTGTGAAGTGGGCCTTGAGGCTGCCGTGCCATCTGTCTCTTGGGTTGGATCGGGCCCAGCCCATATACTAGTTTTACGTCTTTAGGTATGAACTATGAAGGCCTTGCTTGAAAACATTGAGTAAAATAATATTTATTTCGATCCTCAACTCTTTGACTTATTTTATTTTGCTTTTCAAAATTCCATTATAATTTTGGAATTGAATTTATCATAGTCCATTAACTTTTAATAGTCCAATCCTAATTTATAAGCCTCCATGACCATTTAATTTTTTGTTTTTGAATTTTAAGTTTATTGTAATTCAAATTTTCTATAATGTATTCCATCATTGTATCTATTTTTCCTTAAAAATGTAGATAAATACTAACAAACTTTTAAAAACAAAAACTAATGTTTCGAAACTATTTTTTTTGTTTCAAAATTTTGGTTTGGTTTCTACCAATATAAGTGAGATAAATATCCAAATAAGAAAAAATCTATTGTAACATCGTTGTTGTATGCTTCAATTTCAAAAATTAAAAAAAAAAAGACTAAATGATTATCAAACGGGACCTAAATTTTGAGATTTATTTAATTTCAGTTCTTAATCTACAAAAAAAACTTAAAACGGATCTTTATAATAAAATTTTGAATAAAAATTGATAATCGAATATAAGTATAATTCAACTAAACTTTGAGTGGAAAAAAAAACGTGCAAAAAGTGCGAGGACATTTCTTGCAATCTACTCTTATTTTATGTTAGAAAAAAGTCTCGAGATATTGGACGTCTATGTAGGCTTACGGATCAAATGTAGACATATGCATAAATTTAGTACAATAGGGAATGGTATATTTAATATAATATCAAATTACTTCCTTTACTTTTTTTTAACTCAACAATGTTTTGATGTTTTTTATATATTAATTTAACTTTGTTCTTTATTATAGCTTTGAATATACCACAGTATTAAGGATTGATCTAAAAATAAATAAAAACAGTTTAAAGAAATTCAAGTAGTTTATTTGTTTTTGTTTTTGTTTTTTAATAAGAGTATAACTCAGCTATAAAATTGAAGTTGCGATTAAAAAGCCATGGATTTTAATTTTAGCCTGTTGAACTAAAAAAAGATAATTAAATTATAGACTAAAGTATCAAACATGCCCCTAAATTATCACATTTTTGTCAAACTTACCCCTGAACTTTCAAAAGTTTCAAAAGTACCCCTGAACTTTACAAAACGTTTCAAAAATACCCTTACCGTTAATTTTGGATGGAAACCGTTAAGGTTTTGTTTAAAAAATACTCCTGAACTTTAAAAAGTTTCGAAAATATCCTTGGTCTTAAAAAAATATAATTTTTAAATAATTTAGCTTTCCAAATATTTGAATTTTAATATGTCAAACTTTGACCAATTGAGATTGTAGGTTATATGAGGTTCCACCCATGCCCACAGAATACCCGTATGAATTTAATGAGTCATGATACCATATTAGATTATATGAGACTCCACCTCAAAATCAATTGATCATGAGTAGAGTAACTCATATTTGTTTTATATTATTATGAGGTTTCCGCTCTTTCCGATAAGAGATCCCTAACAAACTCAACCCTATAGTTTCAGGTTGGGTTTGGTTCTCGAGTTGTGTTAATCTCATATTTCCTGTATAAAAAAAACTCAATGGCATACCTCATTAATATATAAACAAATAAAGAAAATGTATGTGTGAATTAAATAATAAGATGAGTTCAAAGCATATTAGTAAGGAACATATGTTAATTAATAAGATATTGTAACCTAGACTTTGTATAGTATCATACATATATATTGTTTACATATTTATTGGGTATGAATTGAGTTCTTTTTTATGTATGAATTAGATTAATACAACCTGAAAACCCATCTCAACCCAAAAATATTAAGATTGGGTTGAGTTGTTTTATGCATAGGGTTGAAAGGGTTGGAGGCTTGACCAATCCGAAAAGTGTGGTTGATCCAAAAAAATTCTTTAACCCAACGAGACCATGTACACCCCTAACCACTACCCATTTAATTGTAAACGATTTTTTTTTTATCTTTGTATTTTTAAATTATTGATATTTTTATGTCAATATTAATGGTTATTTAATTAATTAAATTGTTAGTAAATTAATTAAATTCTTTAACATATTTCTCTAATCATTATTGTTGATCATTTTATCTTTGTTTTTAGATGCATAAAATTATTAAAAAGTCATCAAATGTTAGCTTCAACCAACTAATATTTTATTGTTTGTTGTAAAGTGCTTTAAATTTTCAAATTTAATGTTATATATATTTGCAATTGATAATAAGAAACTAAGAAGTTTAAATAAATTATATGATTTTAAATGAATTATAAATTCTAGTTGTAATAATAAATAATATATCTCAATTTGAAAGCCTTTATAAGGCATTACAATTTTCTTGTTCATCCGGCCAAAATTTGACACATTAAATTCAACTATTTGGAAAGTTAAATTATTTAAAATTTATGTTTTTCTTAAGACCAAGGGTATTTTTTTAAAACTTTTTAAAGTTCAGGAGTATTTTTGAAACAAAATCTTAACGGTTTCCATCCAAAACTAACGGGAAGGGTATTTTTGAAACATTTTGTAAAGTTCATGGGTACTTTTGAAACTTTTGAAAGTTCAGGAGTAAGTTTGACAAAAATGTGATAGTTTAAGAGCATGTTTGATAATTTAACCTAAATTATATAATAAATAACTGATTTATCACTAAATTATATTTATGTTCACTTATGTCTATGTATTTAAAAATGGTCGTGCTATTTTAATATAATGTTGTAATAGTTTATACCCTTTTTAATGTTAAATCTAAATTAAAAGATTTAGATTTTTTATAATTAAAATATTTAGATCCTTTGATAAAAACATAGGAGAATAAGAACATATTTAGATTCTATATTGGAAAAGAAGGTCATATGAGAATAAGAAAAACCAAAAATTATACCAAATTGTCTTCGCAAGTTAATTGGCAAAAAAGTCCTTGGCCACACCATCTCTACCAATGGCTTTTAGGGCCCACCCTAAACTCCAAAGTGACCCACAACTTGGAGATATACTCCAAATGAAAGAAAGGCATACAATACCATTTTTCTTTCCCTTTTTTTGAATACATATCGGGGAAGGGGATAAATATCGATTCTCATGCTCGAACCTGTAACACTGGTATTGAACTAGTTTACAATCAAACAATGAAACCACTGCACCACTGATCCATTCGGTATTTTTCTTTCACTAGTAACCAAAATTAAAAAAGTAATCTAACATTATTTGCAATTTGCATGGAACTAACAAAATTTACTAGGTCTGATAATGTGAGTTTAGTTCAATTTGATATATTAATTAAGTATTTGATAGTTAATTATTCATATATCAATTATGATATAACAAAAAAAAATATCAATTATGTACGAATAGTAAATTTTTATTAGCTTAACACCCTAGCAATTAATTACAGTAATCAGTAAACGTTATATTTTATAAAACCACACAGATTAAATTTAAAATTATAAGAATTAACTTTCTGAAAGATAAATTTTATATTTTAAAAAATGATATGAACTAAATTTTAATTTTAAAAATCATAAAATTTAAACTCTAACTTTTTTTTATAATGATATAAACTAAATTTATATTTTACGCCATAATAATTAGAGAGACCCTCCCTAAACGGTTCCTTACGAAAAAAAAAACATAATAGCAATATATTTGACAGTAACAATTAAAAAAAAAAGTTCAAACAATTTGATTGGTTGGAAATTGTTCGGTTTATAGTTGGAAATAAGGTGGATCTGTTGATACAGATAACATGGGAGCTGTACAGGTCGTCTCTATTAGCGTCGAAATCCCACGCGCCGACGTATCCCGTGGGTCGAAATGAATGTAATATAATTGCATTTATTTAAATAATTCATTTATAATTTTTTAAACATGGTAGCCATATATCAAATCGGTCAGTAGCGCAATAATTTTCGTGTTTGGTTGTAAACCAATTCAACACCAGCCTCACAGGTTTGAGCCTGAGATCTTAATATTTTTCTACTATTAATATATATATATATATATTATTTATATCCATAATTGTGTTGTGCACACCTTGACTTATACATCACAAGGTCTTCTCTGACCAATTGAGTTATCCATGTTATTAATAAATATTTAAGTTTAATATTTTTCTATTGTTAATATATGTATATTCTTTACCACATGCTAAAATATGTCTTGTTTATTATCTTACACGTATATAATAATATATAATATTATTTTGTAAAATTACAATTCAATCCGGTTCAAATAAAATTATAACTCAACATTTAAGGCTTAAGATTGAGTAGTCTTAATTATTGAAGTTGTCGATTTCTTGTACCATTGTTTTATATTATATTTACTTTCAAATAATGTTTGTTCATCCAAAAAATAAAGGTTTTTTTAGACAAACATATATATATATATATTCTGGATCAACAACAAAATTCTGTGTAACAAAAATATTTCACGCCTTTCTATAATTTATTCATAATTAATTATTAAGTATATTGTTTATAAACTTGTAGTCTAACCGAATGGGGTTAATCCATTTCTCCACGATCACGGGTTCGATTCCTGAAAACTTTAAAATGACTAATGTAACGTATGAATTTAATAATTTATTTCCTTTTAAATCTGGATATTACATAATTAAATAAAATCTCAATAAAAATGAAAATAAGGAATTATTATAAAACTTAAAAGGGCTTTTTTCATAAATAGACCCTATTTGAAAAGTATTTGCAAATATATATATCTACAAAAATATTAGCAAAAGTAGATTTTGTTTTAATACATTATAAAATCCGAAAATAATAAATTACAATCATACCCTCATATTTGTTGTTTTTTAATTTTGGAAGAAAAATTTCAAAAAATGAAAACTATTTCACATTCCAAAACCACAAATCGCAAATTTATGGGCATTAATTGTAGAAAAATATATCATTTGAAATCACATTTATTAGAGACGTTTCATCTTCCTTTTTTAATACCTTATAAATTTAAAAAATAACGATCAAATTATTGGTTTTTCATTTAGGGAGTAAAATTTTAAAAAAGGAAATTCGTCTCACATTTGAAACCAGAAATCGCCAATTTATGGTGCATTAATTGTAGGACGAGAGTGGCGACAATACATTGTTAGATGTACTGTGTTGTGATTTACATCTGAGTATAGTTAAGTAATGTACATGTTATTTGATTCTAGTAAGTTTATTTATAAATAAACCGTATGAGTATTTGAACGTTCAATTTCGTTGATTGAAACTAGAACACGTTTGATAACCACACGAGATTGAAACAACTTAGTATATACGGTACAACCATAATATATCATGTATCATACCGTATTTTTAAAACTTTGTGTTTTTTTTAAAGTGTTTAATTTATTGATATGGATACTTGTAGTGTGATTTAATATGTTTGCGACAACGAACAAGTAATTTTGAATGTACAATACCGTATAGTAAAACATTGAGAAATAACATATGTAATGTTTGTGAATTGATAGAGATTAAATGATTGTTGGAACAACTTCACACAAAATTACTATTCAAAGTGAGATCAATAGTAGATAAAAAGGTCTCATGGGTTACAAAATTGAAATTGAAAGCATTAGACATAAAAAAGCGTAATGTAAAATCATCATTGAGTGAATGCGTTCCTCAATATTTATGCGACGCTCTTGACTACTTCATGATTATGGTACATCTCATTTTCATCATATCGACCATTATGTGCAATCTGATTGGAATGCTTGTTGAACCTATAAGGAAAAGTTGTATAGTATTACAAAAATGTCCAAATAATATTGCTCTATATTATAAGTCGTATAATATACATGTATAAACAATACCGTATTGCGGAATGAAAATTTAATGAATAGTAATATGAGTACGAAAAATGTATTATACATGAATAAAAAAGAATAATAAACCATAAATGTATTGTGTAACTTATACAATATGTATAATGAAATAATGAAACATATAGAATTTTGTAAAGTTTATCTGAAGAATATAACGTACGGTACATGGAAAACTACAGTAGATAATACTCAAGTATACATGACTTGAACATTTTAGTATGTAGATAATATTGTTCTACATATGATTTAAATACATTTCTAAACAGAAATATTGACATTGTAAATAACACTATGTGCAATTTCAAATGGAATGATTAATGAACCTATAAGGAAAAGATGTACAATATAACTAACCTAAAAATATAGTATGAACATACGATATATAGTCAATTATACAATTTCTTTGACTATATAGAAATCGAGGACGTGTGAATATACGGTATATACTCAATATACTCAATTATACAGTTTTGTAGATGTATATACAGTCAATTATACCACAATATGAATTGGAAAGTACGAAGATACTATTGTTCTACATATGATTTTACTACATTTTCTAAACATGATTTTTGACATTCTAAAGATTGGAATATAAATGAATTAAATGTACAAAATTGACATAAATAGAAATAAAACATATCATACTAAACAATCTGAGACATATCGAGTCACGACTATACTGAAAATGAACAATAACATGCTAATGGTGATGGATAAGTAACAAAAACGTGATATAAATACTGTGAAAAACGGAGATTATTGAGAGAATATGACTTAACTCGTATGATTATACCATCCGATCGGAGCTTTGTGGTCGAAGAAAATTTACATTTTACGTGGTGGCCGGAATGTGAAAAGAGAGAATGAGTAGAGCTGAAGAAACGAAAATGGAGGAATGGAGAATGGAGGAAGAAGAGTGAAACAGAAAAGGAAAAGGAAGAAAGATGGAAGATAAATGAGAAAATGAATTAAAATCTTTTGCATTAAAAGAGTTGACAATTAAATATGGTATGTTTTAAAAGAATGGAAAATATGTTTAAATGAGTGTTTTAATTCAAAAATTTAGTATTAAGTGTGATAAAGGTCAAAATGGTATTAATGAAAAATTAATAATTACGAATTTTAATAACAAAATTAACTTTGCAAAAAAAAACTTAGGCACCTATATTTGCAAATACTTTTCGGATATGGTCTAGTTACTATAATTCCCCAACTTAAAATGACGAGTGATAATTAGAAAAATGTGGATTTTGATATAAATACAATTGTACAGGAAGGATTCTACAGAATTTGGGTGCATAAAAATACAATTACAACCAAGCTAAGTCATTATTATATCGATTTTATGCTGGTATTTGAATAATATTTCACGTTTATTTTACTTTGAACGTCTAACATTTTTCTTTAAAAAGCAAATCGCAGATCTTCACAATATTCGAATATTTTAGTTTTTAAATTTATTTTTAAGCTAAAAACAACAAACTATTTTTAAAACCATAAATATTTTATACTTCAATGATTCACTTACGACGGAAATCTTCAAAATACTACAATTTTCATTCACAACTTTTATCTGAAACTATCGTTTGATTTTGGATTTTTTTTTTCAAAAGGTTTTTTTTTAAAAACCAATCAAAAGTTATCTCCCATGTATGCGTGTCAATTTATTTGCTAAATATTTATTAATTAAACCCTTCTTATTATATATATAATATGTGATATAATTTGGTGCCATTTTTTATTGAATAAGATTAAAAAGATAGAAAAAATATTATATTATATATATATATATATATATTGAAATCAGTAAGTATTCTGACTTAAATTCCAGTTATTAGAATTATAGAGACTAAATACTAACCATGAAAACTTAATTCTAAAATTTATTGGATTATAAATTAAATTCC
Organism: Sicyos edulis; assembly: GCA_036507275.1. NCBI lineage: Eukaryota > Viridiplantae > Streptophyta > Magnoliopsida > Cucurbitales > Cucurbitaceae > Sicyos > Sicyos edulis. The sequence goes on along the minus strand of CM071857.1, from coordinate 1,146,614 downwards.
AATTTTTTCCATTAATAATTTAAGTTGTTTATTTATTGAGTGAATTATAGTTAGAGATGTCCATCGGGGAGGGAGGAGGATGACTTTACTGTCCCCATCTCTACCACTTATTTTAATACCTTATCTCCACGAGATTCTCCAATAAATTTAGTAGAGATGGAGGAGGGAATTTCCCATGGTTGCCTTGCAGAGATCCACTTCCTCACGAGTAATTATTTTTTATTTTTGTTTATTTTAATCTCATCAAACCAAATAATTGATAAACTTTATCAATTTAACATGCGTACATTTTATGATTTAAATTTGCAACCTTTTACTTGTCAAAATTTATTCAATATTTAATATCCATCAATAAACATAACCTCCATGAACCTTTTAAAAATCATTCCAAACACTCGAATAGCAGAACAATCAATAAAAAAAAAAATCAAATAGATTTCACAAAATTAACTTCCATATGTAAACACGGTAAAATACTAACATTAAATAATAAATAAAAAGTAAAAAATGACTTTTTTTTTTAAGATAAGTAAAAAATGACTTCCAATACGTAAACATGGTAAAATACTAACATTAATTAAAAAAAGCAATAAAAAGATAACAATCATCCTCTTTTTAATATAAATGAAATTATTAACTTTTTTTTTGCATATACAAGTAACAAAAAGTAAAATATAATATAAAGCGCGACATCGGAATGGGGATGTGGAATATATTTTTCGTTTCCATTCGTTTTTTTTAGTATAAGTTGGAGGAAGAGAGATTATAGATACCAACTGTGGAGTGAAAATGAATTAACACTAAACAAGACAACCGTGTTACCGACCCATTCGGTCGTCCTCATTCGTATTTAACTTATGAAAAAATTTGTCTTCCATATTTATTCCCCCACTCTCCACTTAAATGGAGATTCATGGTCCCATTAAGTGCGAGTCCCGTTGTAAAAACCGATATCTCTCGCTATAGACGAACGTAAGTAGTAAGTTAAGAGGGAAGTTGCGTGGTGGTTCTTCCGAATCAGCGATGCGAATTTTAAAGTCAAAATAAACAGATAATCGCCTAAATGGAGCAAGTATCGTGTCCGTTTTGGAGCCGTTCGACCTCAGTGGGCCCCACGTGGACTACAGCTTCCAGTGTGAGTGGGACCGCACCATATCCCTACCCAAAATGCTTGCATCACTACTCCACGTCAAATCATCAAACAAGACTCTCATGGCTCAAAGCAAAAAAAGTTTTATTTTCAATGCACTTTTCAGAATTTCAAATAGATAAGCTTTATTATTTTATTTAATAAAATAATTGAGTATTCTGTGAGGATAATCGTTAGCAACATCATTATAAATAATCATACCGACAAATTGTTTAATTTTGAAATCTATGTTCATTTGATTTTTAACCTTTGAAAATATATGTTTTTTTTTGTGCAACTTTGAAAGATATTTAAAAGTATTTGAAACTCTTTAACTTTTTATTTTGTGTGGGTAGGTTTTAATTTTAAAAAAAGGTTTATAGGTTCTCTAAAAATCAATTTTATGTCCAAAAGATTGGTGATTTACACAAAAGTCAACCATTTCAAAATCGTATTGTATGCAAAAGGGAAGAAATTATCCACGTGAACTTTTAACAGATTAAATAAAAAGTTTAAAATAAAATATAATTGTTGAATTATTATTTTTAACTAATACAATATTTTAATTAAGGATCATGTCAAATAATTTTTTTTAAAGTGTTAAAATAACATTTTTTTCTTATATGATCGAATTTTATTCACAATTTTACGAAATGATTAATCAGTATAGAATGACTAAACTTTCCATAATTGAATGTGCGGCTTTCTCTTGAAAGCACCTTTTTCTCAAGTCAAGTATTATTGCTTTTAATAATAATTTAATGATTAAATTTCAATAAAAATTTCTACAAACAGACGAAAAGATCGTTAAAAATCATTTTCGAATTACCTTCTTTGCTTCGTAATTTGTAGTTTGATAGCAATCTAATCATAAAAACTCCAACTTCTATATTAGGCGACCTATTGAAAATATTTATAGGTATTTAAAAAAAAAAAAAAAAGCAATAAATATATAAATATCTATATTGGTCCTAGGTATGGCTGTGAGCTCCTCAAAAAAAAAAAAAAGTAAGGCGGTTCGTAGGGTTAAACATGGGTTGAGTTGTGTTGAAGAAGGTTTTCAACCCAATCTAACATTTTGGGTTAGTAATTTTTCAAATTCAACTCAATTAAAGAGACAATTCGACCCAACCCAACCATTAGTCAACTACATCGCAAATATAAAATATATTTTATCAAATTAGTCAACTATATGTAAACAAAATACGATCTCCAATCATTATCGTATTAAGGTAATTAAATTAATATAAATATTAAATATTCAAAGTATTTGCATCAAAAGTCATCTACCATTAATCCTACAATGATGGATGGTTCACATAGAAGATCTCAATTTTGGTATATAAAAAAAATAGATAATTAACATAACAAAACTAAATTACATAATTCAACTTCTATAAAAAAAGAAAAATTAAACCGACAAAAATAAGTGACATGGACTATATGTTTTTAACATGATATATAAATTATAAAGACTTAAAAAAAATAAACATATTGGAAAATAAAAAATTCTAAAAAAAATAATTAAATAAAAATAAATATACATATATATAATTATGTTATGTTTAAAAAAATATTTTTTTAACTTAATAAATAATTTGAGTTAGTCCGATTGAGTTCATTTTCTGTCAACTTTTGACCCAATCCAATCCATGAAAATTTCATAATTTTGAACTCAATCCAACTAAAAAATGTATTTAATCCAACTTAACTCGTTAAATTGGATTTAATTGATTCGCATTATTCAGATTATCGGGATATTTGAATAAACTGTGAGGCTAAATTTGAAATCTACACATATTTACATAAAATATAAAGTTTATGGAAAAAAAGTTATATTATTCCCTTAAATATTTTATTTGATTTTGATTATTGTGGAAGGCAACGAAAGGAATGAAACCAAATTAAAGACGTCCCAATCGAATAACGTGACTGTTATTATTTATATACAGAAAAATCTCGAATATCAAAAACTTCCATGGGAAATAGGAACCCACAATAACATACAAAGAATGTTCATATTCTCTAAATCGAAAATACCATTAAAAAAACACACACATAAAAATCCACACACATTCTTATGGTTAAAAACAATTCACACTAAAAAATAAATAAATTAACATCTTTTTATTTTTTTTGAGAAACTAAAAAAAATAATTAATAATTAACATCTTGGTCTCTCCATTTGAAATGTAGTTTCATTTTGGGCAACAAATTTAAGATAATTTTAATTGGTCCCTTAATTTCAAAATTGAACAATTTTGTTCATTTTAATATTGTAATTTTTTTAAATTTATTTTCTTTTAAATATTAAATTTACATAAACATTTGAACAATAGTTTAATAATTATATTAAATTTAAAATTAATTTAATATCATTGTAATCAACAATTTTGTAAAGAATGATTTCATTAATTCAACCATTAAAAATAAGTAGATTTACAAAAAAAAGTGAGCATTATTACCAATACTTTTCTTACACAATAAATTTTACAATATTTACTTTTTTAATCATTAATAAATTTTTGAATCATATTATAAATATTGAATAATATAATTTATATATCGTAAGAAAGCATATGATATTTCTTTTTTGAGAAGAAGAAAGCATAGGATATTAATCATCAGTACAATGACTAGACTGATTAATCCTAAAAAAAAATGACTACACTGATTAATTTTTTTAAAAAAATTTGATGGTCCATATTAAAACATCATTCTCGATTTATTCATAAAGAAGATTAAAAATATATTTTTTTCCATTAAAAAAAAAAAAAAAAGCTCTCACTATCAGTGTCAGCCATCCACGCGCCGCTACTCTCTTTCATCTTTCTGAACGGCCTTTAAAAGTCCAAATCCTCACACCCACTTTCATCAACCTTCTTCTTTTAATTTCTCTTTTTAATTTATTATTATTTTTTCTTTCTCTCTGTTCATTACAATGAAATCCGGAGATTAAGAGAGAAAAAAACATCCTCTGTTTTTCCCCTGTTTCTTCAAACGCTTCAATGGCGACCACCCAATTCGGCTTCAAAGCGGGAAGGCTCAATCTCTACACAATCACTCTAATTTCAATTCTCTGCGCGGCTTTTTACCTCGTCGGCGTTTGGCAACACTCCGTCGGAAAAGCCATAATTTTCACAACCGATACTTACTCTTGTGCCACCACCGCCGCCGTAGACGGCGGCGATTTCCAAACCCCCACCGCAAACCCCATCATCACCCTCGATTTCACCGCCCACCACACTGCCGCCGACATTCCAACCGTCCCGGCGGCGCGTCGGACTCACCTCCCGCCGTGCGACGCGAATCTCTCCGAATACACTCCCTGTGAGGACCGAGAACGGTCCTTGCAATTCGACCGGGACCGGTTGATTTACAGAGAGCGGCACTGCCCGGTCGCCGGCGAGATTCTGAAGTGCAGGATTCCGGCGCCGGTGGGCTACAAGGTCCCGTTTCGGTGGCCGGAGAGCCGGGATTTTGCCTGGTTTTCGAATGTTCCACATACGGAATTGACGGTGGAGAAGAAGAATCAGAATTGGGTTCGGTTCAAGAACGACCGGTTCAGATTCCCCGGCGGCGGTACCATGTTCCCTCACGGCGCCGACGCCTACATCGACGATATCGGAAAGTTGATTAATCTCGCCGACGGGTCTATTAGAACCGCCGTTGACACCGGTTGTGGGGTACGTAACGAATTTTTCCACTGATGTTTTTTGAACCGACCGGGCTAAACCGGCGGCTGCTCAAATTCATTGAATTTGATATTTTATTTGTTAAAATATCTTAAAATTGATTTATTTCCACACATTTTTTTGACCATTTTCCCATAATGGGAATATGGAGATTTTTTCATTTGATTATGGAAAATTCAAATACCCCGTCTTTTATTAATGGTTTATATTGACAATTATGATTTTTTTTTTGAGTGCTTATTTAGGGTGGGGAATAAATACCGATTCTCGACATCTAGTGACATTAGTTTTGAATTATTTAAAATCAAATAATGAAATTATTACAAAACTGACTCATTTAGTGACAATTAGTAAATTAAGTTTGAGTGATTTTTTTATTACTACAATTGATTGCACTAATTTACCTGCATCTAAGAAATTAATCCATTTCCACTCCCTTGTTACGGGTTCGATCCTTAGAATCGGAATTTATAATCCCTCTTTCCCAACTTGTATTAAAAAAAAAACCCACTCTTTTTATAAAATAATAAAGTATGAAAATTGTTTTTTTTGACTGCCTATTGACCTTTTCCACTCCGCAAAATAATATTGATTATTGACTAGTTGGGGCATGAAGGTCAAATAATAAATTTGCTTATAGTTTGTATCTTTATTTTATTTTTTAAAAAGTAATCAGCCAATAGAAAAGTGCCACGACGACGTGTGGTGTTTTGAAAAGAAATATATTAGATACTATATACGGATAAATTATAAATGATATCTGTGTTTCTTTTTTTAAAAAAATGATAATAGTGTTTCTGACCAATTGGTCATAGAATCAAATCTCATGGAAAAACATTTTTTATACTGGGAAATATATATGCATACCTTTTTCTTTCCTAAATCATCCTTTATTATTTTTTAATTTATTTTTATTGTTTTGTTTAATCGGTTTTACATTTTTTTCAAAAGACAAAAAACGGTTTTACATAATTTTAATTGTTTAATCAGAAATTGCTGGAAAGTACCTTATATGGAAGAATCTGAAATTTTTTGTGTGGACATTTGTGCATGGATGCATGAGATTGTAGCAAATATTCTTAATATTGGCTGAAATTATTAATGCAATTCATTTTATTTTTTATCTGCATTAAAAAAAGGAAATATTGGCTGTATGTATTGATATATATGGTAATTGAGGGAGGTGTATCTGAATTTGAAATTAAAAGTGAAATTTTCATTAAAAGAGTTGACCTTATAAACTTAAGTTGAAAAGAAAACTGAAAGACTGGAACCTAGTTTTCCAAACAAGGTATAGTGCTTGTCATCATCTGTTTCCCTCTATTATTTATTAACCCTCTTCTCTTTATATATATATATATATATAGTTATTGTGATATTATTTGTATTCTGGGTTTTAATTCATGGTCTAATTTTGAGTTTTTGGATATTTCCAATAGTTCACTCAACTTTAAAATGATTTTTGAGACAAACAAATGTAATAGTTCAATTAACATAAATATGTATCTATAACTAAGAGATTATAAATTCGAATTCTCTACTTGAATTGTTGCTCAATTCACTAATATGTTCGTTTTTTTTGTCTAGTATAATAGTACATGGTACTCCAATTTTCGGTCTACTTATATATGTATATATATAAATGGATTTAATAAATACAAAATTAAAAGTCAAACATCTTTGTCCAAAAAAAAAAAAAAAAAAAAAAAAAAATAATATATATATATATATATATATATATATATATATATATATATATTTTAAAGGAACCTTTAAAGTTAAAGTTCATATTAATGAAGATCCTTTTTTGAAGTCCAAGGACTTTTACCACAATCCTGAAATTTCAATAAGGTATTTAATTATCCAAAAGTTGAACAAGTATTTACATGATTGTGACATACTTTGGCAGTTTGACTAGTAAACTGCAATGAAATGTAATTGTGATTCAAGATTGAAAAGTTGAAATGTACTCCATTCCCAAAGATGTATCAAGAGGGTTTAAACTTCAAATTTGGGATGAACTATTATATTGACATACATTAATTTCTTTCTTTGGTCAGGTGGCTAGTTGGGGGGCATACTTATTGTCTAGGGACATAGTGACAATGTCATTTGCACCTAGAGACACTCATGAAGCACAAGTCCAATTTGCGCTCGAGCGCGGAGTCCCCGCTTTGATCGGTGTTCTTGCTTCCATCCGACTCCCCTATCCTTCTCGAGCCTTCGACATGGCACATTGCTCTCGCTGTCTCATTCCATGGGCTCAATCTGGTATTTTATAATTCTATCTTCCATTTAGTAAACTATCATTTGATTGGCTTTATGGTTAAAGAAGACCTAGGGATTTCGGTTTCCTTGACATCCAAATGTTGTAAGGTAAGATAGTTTGTTCCGTGAGACTAATCAAGGTACGCGTAAACTGGTCTTGATACTCACGGACATAAAAAAATTTTAAAAAATCTTCCATTTTGTAAGTACTACCATATCTTAATCATAGTGTATTTCTAAACTATTTCATCTTGTGTTGAGCAGAGGGGCAGTATCTGATCGAGGTCGATAGAATCCTGAGGCCAGGTGGCTACTGGATTCTCTCCGGGCCTCCGATCAACTGGCAAACACACTGGAAAGGTTGGAACAGAATGACTGAGGATCTCCAAGACGAGCAGTCGAAAATTGAGGCAGTGGCCAGAAGCCTTTGCTGGAAAAAGTTGAAGCAGAAGGGTGATATTGCCATTTGGCAGAAACCAACCAACCATATTAACTGTAAAAAGAACCGCAAGGTCTTCAAATTCCCCAATTTCTGCCAGGGAGGACAGAACCCCGATACCGCATGGTTCGTACTCTTTTCGATACTTTTCTTTTCCTAAAGATACACAAAGCTAAAAGGTAGTGTCTGCAAGTTATCACTTCGACAATGGTACCAAAACCAAAGTGATTGCAAAGTTTGACATCCAAGAAGATGTTTAAACACCTTTGAAAATTTTGTGGTTATGGATGGCTCTTTGCTTATTTCACCCCAATATTTTAAAAGGCTCGCTTAGGCGTGTACCTAGATGCACCTAGTGACGCATATGTCTAGTGCCCTTTAAACCTATTGTGATTGGGGCTTTTTGCTGATTCTATCACCAACTAAAGCAATCTTTTAAAAGGCTTTCTTAGGTACTCGCCTAGACACACCTAGGCTCAACGTTTAGGTCTTGCGCCCTTTAAAACTATTATGGTCATAGGCAAATTGTCACGAGGACTATGAGGGGTCATGGCCCCCCACAATTTTGAAAATAGAGTATTTTACTTATATAGATATGTCTTCATTATATAAAAAAATATACGTTTTCATCATAGGGTGGCCCCCAATTTCTTAAAAATAAAATTTATTTTTGGTTATATTGTCTCGATCCGCCTTGGATTGTGGTTGGAGCTCTTTGCTTCTTTCACCATCTATTTTTAATGCAATGTCTTAAAAGGCTTGTTTAGGCATGCACCTAAACATGCCTACTAGGCTCAACGTAGAGGTCTAGTGTCTCGTCTTGCACCGTGAATAGACGAGAATCATGTAAAACACTGATTTTAAGCTTGGTTTTGTGTCAAAATACTCACCTTGTTCTTTAAACTTGTCTAAGTGCAGGTACACTAAAATGGAGCCTTGTTTGACTCCACTTCCTGAAGTGTCTGACATAAGAGAAACAGCAGGTGGACAGCTTCTGAACTGGCCAGAGAGACTAACTTCAGTTCCACCAAGAATAAGCAGTGGGAGTTTAAAGGAAATCACAGCACAAAACTTCACTGAAAATGGAGAGTTATGGAAAAAGAGAGTAGCACATTACAAGGACTTGGACGGGCAGCTTGCCGAACCCGGGAGGTACCGCAACTTGCTTGACATGAACTCGTTCTTAGGTGGCTTTGCAGCTGCCCTTGTCAAGGATCCTCTATGGGTTATGAACATTGTCCCCGTCGAATCCGATTTTAACACCCTTGGCGTCATCTACGAACGGGGACTCGTTGGCACATATCAGAATTGGTATGTAGAAATACTTAACTTGATATATACAGGCCAATCAAGTTTTAGTGCATTGTTGTGTAGTTTAGTCTTATATTCACTTTGAAATCTGATTGATCTTAGGTGCGAGGCAATGTCGACGTATCCTCGAACATATGACTTCATTCATGGTGATAAAGTCTTCAGTCTTTACAAGGGCAGGTAAATTGAATTAACATATCAATGTTTAAAAGACTCGTCCGGGCATTTGCCTCTAGGCTCAAGGTGCAGATCTAACGTATTGCCTTAAATAAGCATGACTTGAATAAAAAGGCGCACTCTAGACGCGTGCCTTCATCGCCATAATATATTGAGCTTGCACCTTAGAGATTCTTAAAATTAATTATAAAATAAGTGAATATAATTAAATCCTAAAGCAATACTCGCGTTTATAGTTTATTTTTTCCAATTATACTATCTCTTCTTTCTGACTGTTCTTCTATATAGTGGGCCTCACAAAGAAAAGCATGTATTTTTCTTGTGCATTGTGCTTAAGCCTCATAAGGCCATTGTACTTTAGTGTGCCTTGCACTTTTAAGAACCCCGATGCTTATTATATTACAAGATGCTTTCTTGAAGTCAAATTTCAAGCTGAAAACTAACTTGTGAGAGAATTATGCATGAATTGCAGATGTGAAATGGAGGATATTCTGCTAGAAATGGACCGAATTCTACGACCGGAGGGCAGTGTGATCCTCCGAGACGACGTCGATGTGTTGGTCGAGGTAAAAAACATTGGAGAGGCTATGCAGTGGGATTGCAGAATTGCAGATCATGAGAAAGGACCCCATCAGAGAGAGAAGATATTAGTGGCAACCAAGCAATATTGGACTGCACCTGAAGAACAAAATCAAAAAAAGGAAACAGGTTCCGAGAGTTAGCAGAGACCTAATGTTTTGATTTAAAGTTCTGTTCCCTTTTCTTTTCTTCATTTCTAATCTTTGGGGTCAATAAGTAAGGCTTGATTTTCAATTCATTTTTTGTTTCAATACCCATTTTTTGTTGAGGGACTTTTGGAGGTTGATCTGATTAAAATGTCAATTAAATTGTTGGTATAAATTATTCTATAATGAAAAACTATTGCCATGCCAAACACAGGTATAGGTATGATTATGGGAGAATGAGAATATAGAGGAAAATTATTTATTTATATTGAGGTGGTGAAAAGAATGATTATGGGATAACCATCATTAATTCCAAAGGTAAATCAGGGATATGGCTTGATCGGTTCATCAAGAATTTGATGTGCAACTCGGCTCAATCCCAACCTGTAATCATTCTTATTCTCCTTACTCGAAACATCCATGTAACCATTTTCAACTCCATAAGCACACTTGTCATGTAACCATCTTCAACTCCATAAGTACACTTGAGATATGACCTTGTCTGTTCATCGAGAATTTGATGTTAACCTTGGATCAATCACAATGATGTTGGTTTCTTTTTAATGCATGAGAGGTTGGGAGACTCGTATCACAGATCTCGAAGTTATCTTTTAATGCATGAGAGGTTGGAAGACTCGTATCACAGATCTTGAAGTTATCAATACATTTACAATACTAGTTGATATATGCTGACTTTGGCCACCCTCGTGTGACTTACACTATGCCATTTGAGCAAATAAATATCAATTTTGTAATATGAGCAACAAAAGCAATGTCAAAAGCTTCACCACAAATACACATTAAAGCTTCTCCATGTTCATTTCCATTCAAAGAAATCCCTAGAGTTCCTTCATGTCTAAAAAGTCTCAAGTCACGACAAATATATTTCTAAGAAGACAGGATTTCATTTTTAATGCAACATTACTGAAAGAAGAATGAAGAACAAAGATAAAAGCTTAAGATCTATGAGTTTGCTTAGAAGTTCATAATGTTTTATTGTAGAAATAATATTCTATCCGACTAGAGATTACATTAATCAGTTTGATAGAAAATTATGCAAATTATGTTGAGAACTTGCCAAACAAGATCTCTTCCTTATCACCCCATCCTTTAATGCATAGGATAATCTTTTCTTTTTTTTTTAATCCGTGACTATCTAGACCAGTTTACGCACACTTTGACTCATGTTACGAGACATATTGCGTGACCCAACAATATTTGAATGTCAAAGGATAAGTGGTCATCAAATATTGAACTCATTACCTTATACACTTTCATGACCTTTCAACCAAGTATTTCTTCTTTTTTTTTTTTTCGTTTTTTTTAAAGTTTTATTTATATCAAAACTAGGTAAATTATTGTTCTTATTAACATTTACAATTAAGTATTAATGGTACTCTTTACTAACTTAAATCACTTGACGATAAATACCATCGACAATAAAATCATCAAATCATGATTCCTTTTGATTCTTTTACATTTATTTAAACTATGAATTGAGTATTAGAAAGGAAAAAAGTTTAACTAAAAAAATCAACCAAACTAAAAAAATAAATGGTTAGCATTAGATTAAATTACTCTAATACATAATATATTTTTTTAACCTAACTTAGACGATGTTGGTCATAGTGTTATATAATTTTATTGTCCGGTGAAAATTCAGTTATACTCACAGGGTCAATACCGAGAATCGACCTGACCTAACTTGTACTGAACAAATAAAAATACCCATAACAAAACACAGTCTCTGAACTAACTATACGGTCACTCACTTCCCTATCGACAAACCCTAATTCTCCATTTCCAAATCCAATATTCTCCTCAGAATCATCTCGATTTCGATCTTCCCATCGCCATGCAAGGCGAGGACGAAGCTTCGGGCAGCGCAACAATGGTAGAAGACGAGATCTACGCCAACGGCACAAGCCCCGACGACGAGAAGCGCAACAGACCCATCATTACTGGGGAACAGCTCGACATTGAAGCCTATGCCAGTCTCTACTCCGGCCGCACCAAGATCACTCGCTTAATCTTCATCGCCGATCACTGCGGTGCCGAAACCAACCCGACGATGCAGCTCGAGGCGCTTCGGATGGCTTACGACGAGATTAAGAAGGGTGAGAACGCTCTTTTGTTCAGGGAAGTTGCGCCGAAGATCGATGGAAGATTGGGGCCTAACTATGGGATGGATTCCACTTGGTGTGAAATGGTCGAGAGGAGGGCTGACCAGAGGAAGGAGAAGCTCGAGAATGAACTCAATGCATACAGGGTACATTACTTTTGATTTAGACTATTGCAATTTCTTTTAGGGTAGTTTTGTGTGATTCTATGTCTTTAAGATGGTGCCCCTTTTTGTCTTCATCAATCTTGGATTGGATCTCAATTTTATTTTTATTGCACCGAATATGTGTTTGGGTTTAGTATACCATAGTGTGAGGTTACATCTTAAAATCATATTAAAGGTGGCATGGTAGTCATAGACGACTTAAGCTTTGCTCCCCTCGAGGTCCTATCTCTCAATTCCTTTGATGTTTGTCGGTGCCTCGTCCATGGACGGACATGGATACTCGGGTATAGTGATTTTGATGTCTTCAAGATGTGCCACTTTTGGGTTATCAATCTTGGATTGGATACTAATTTCATTTTTATTAGACTGACTATTGTTTAAGTATAGTAGGCTCTGATACTATATTAGATGGTATGATGTTCCATCTTAAAACCTAGTGTTTTTGAGATGGTGTTCCGAAGGGGTGGTAGAGCAGTCGAAGGTCTGGGTTTTGTAGGTGTGCTCCCCTCGATGTCCTAACTTCGAGACTCACCTAATACATTAATTTGTAGACATTCTCCGTATCTCTATTCGATGTCTCTTGGTGCCTGGCTAAGGGATGAGTATGATTATCCTGGGTATAGTGGAGCAAAGCTTCAATTTCTCGGTTTCGAAAAAAAAAAATGGTGTCGTGGAGTTCTCGATACTTTCTCTCTCTTTTTCCCCCTTTTTCTTTTCCATTTTTTCTGTTTTCATGTCAATGAAAATGGCTTTTATCAGAAGTGTCATGGCAATGTTTGAATTTGAAGTCATCTGGAAAAGTGGAAGCAATTCGTTTGAGAATTGGATGTTGTGTTATTAATATTGGCTACTGATTTAGGAATTTGGGTTTCCATGTTTGATGTATTGTTGTTGTTGCTTTTCCAGACTAATTTGATAAAGGAAAGTATAAGGATGGGATATAATGATTTTGGAGATTTTTATTATGCTCGCGGTGCACTTGGTGATGCTTTTAAAAGTTATGTTCGTACTCGGGATTATTGTACTACATCAAAGCATATCATTCATATGTGCCTGAGCGCAATTCTTGTCAGCATTGAGATGGGCCAATTTACACATGTTACGAGTTATGTCAGCAAAGCAGAACAGACACCAGAGGCTCTTGATGTGATTACTGGCGCAAAGCTTCGATGTGCAGCTGGTTTGGCTCACTTGGAATTAAAGAAGTACAAACTTGCTGCTCGCAAGGTTTGCTTTATTGTGAACTTTGTGATCTGGTAGTTAAGTTCAAATTTGTACTAATTGTCTTGAAACTATACATCTTGAGAGTTCTTGTACAAATAATGCATAGGATCATGTTTTAAAATTTGAATTGGATACTCTCTTAAAAGTTGTGTTTTGGTATCCACCATCATAGCTTTTATTTATTGTATGACCTCATATGCAATCTATATTTTTCATTTGACATCTGTTAAATGTCTATACTATTGTTCATTGTGGCGATGAGGGTCTTTTTTTTCCATTCTGATTGTGTAATTCTTTGGTAAATTTGCAGTTCTTGGAGACGGCTCCTGAATTAGGGAGTCATTACAACGAAGTGATTGCACCTCTGGATGTTGCGATGTATGGTGGTCTTTGTGCGCTTGCAACTTTTGACCGCGCAGAGCTAAAGGCACGATTTCTTACTATTTCTTTCCTGCTAATTGTTTCCCTATGGAGTGTAAAGCAACCTACTTTCTGATTTTTCTGATTAGTTGTGTTTATCTGGCAGAGCAAAGTTATAGACAATGTAAGCTTTCGAAATTTCTTAGAGTTGGTTCCTGTAATCCGAGAGCTGATCAATGATTTCTACTCAAGGTTTGTGGAGTGATTATCCATTGTGAAACAATAATTTCTAATCTTTTCAAAGTCATTTTCTATCTCTAGTCTTGCTTAGTTTCATGAAACCATATGTTCGTTAATACATATTGTCAAATTTAAATGGATCAGACGTGGTTTCAAGCATATGCATAAATTTAATGCAAGTGGAATGTTTTGTTTTGTTTTTTTTCCAGTATTTGATTTCTTCCAATTTAACATATTACTTCAGATCCGAAGATTTCTTGTTAATAGCTTTTTTGTTGGTTTTTCGTGAATTAGGTTTGCATGCCTTTGATGTTTTATCCATTGGTCATAGATAGGGACTAGCTAACTTGCATCCTTTGATGCTCATCTATGACCTTTTAGTTTTTACTGGAAGAGATTTGTTTTTCTATGTTTTTCATGATGAATTCATTCAAATTTCCTTGCAGCCATTATGCATCATGCTTGGACTACCTTGGGAATCTTAAACCAAACTTATTGCTTGACATTCATTTACATGACCATGTCGAGACACTCTACGATCAAATACGTCACAAGGCTCTCATCCAGTACACACTGCCATTTATATCGGTTGATCTCCACATGATGGCTAATGCTTTTAAAACAAGTGTTGCTGGTCTTGTGAAAGAGCTCGAGACTCTAATCACTGATAACCAAATCCAGGTTTCTTTTCTACTACCCTTCATTTGTTCATGTGTGTGTGTATATATATTGTTTCTTTTTGAAATGCTTCATCGGCTGGGTGAATTTACAATCTGCAAAAGAATTTATTATGAGGCATTAGAGCTATTCCACTGATTGCTGTGCATTATATTTTTAATTTCCTTGAGTGCCTTGACCAACTTACTCGCACTTCAACTATTTTCACGGGATAAACCGCCTGATTCTACAAATTTCGGATGTAAAAAAAACTATTGAAAATTAATTCTTATTTAGGTGACCACCCTGGATTGAACCTATAACCAATGATAACTGTACAAAAGATGGAGTGACCATTATTCATCTACCTTCACTAGGCTTTGCTGCATAGCTTTTAGGTGCACTCTAGGGTTGACGGGGGGTTATCGTAGGGTGCCTCGCCGCCCTTAAAAGTTCCCGGCATGCGTCTTCGCTCTCACCATAGCCTAATCTCAAACAATTCTAGATTTGGGGGGTAGACTATTTTATTTTTTGAACTATTATTCTTTTGTAGTGCACACCAGTCTATAGAAGATTCACCGTTTCAAAGCTGTGGTTGTTTATCAATTGTGCTAACCATTCTTGCAGGCCAGAATCGATTCGCACAACAAAATTCTTTATGCTCGACATGCAGACCAGAGGAATGCAACCTTCCAAAGGGTTTTACAGACAGGGAGCGAGTTTGAGCGCGAAGTTCGATCGATGCTATTACGAGCAAATCTCATCAAGCACGACTATAACCAGCGTGGAGGGTCCAGAAAAATGTGATATTTTTTTATTCTGGGTTGGCTTTTCTTCTTCTTTGGCTTTTTCATTGTTAGCCATGGGGGGTGGGGTTGCATAGAGTTTAAACTTTAATTAAAATTGAGAGCTCCATGTGAGGTGGACTGTTAAAAGCAAGGAGATAGAATTCATGCAACAATTGCACTTGCTTCTTGGTGGCTGCTGGTTTTGTAAATACTGTTTTTTTCTTGGTTGCAGTTATTGTTGATTCTTCCAGTTTTTCCTTATTGTCCTCTTTTACTGTCAATTTCTTGAAAAACATCTTCTCTCTGGAGAAGTGACTTCTTTTTTTTTCTTTTGATTCAACAACCACGAAGAAAGGTAGATGTGAATCCGTAACCTCATCGTTATTAAGTTATACAAGATGTTGTTAAAGCTCTGTTCTCCTCGGTGAGGAGGTTTTTTTTTTCCCTAGGTTTGTTTTATTAAAATACTCTCTTTAGTGCAATTTTATTTTATTTATTTATATTCGTAGGTGTTTAAGTTTGTCTAGCACATTTTTTACATGACATTAATTTCTAGGTGATCATTAATTGTAAATGATTTTAGTAACGGTTGAATTATTACTTCTTGTATGTTACCTTATTATAACCTGGAGCACTAATGCCCAAGTTTTGACGAACTGTGTCACTTCATAAAGACTTCAAATATAGATTATCATAATTCATTCATTCATATAATAATAACTTGCCTTTGAAATGCATGTTACCATAACTTATCATTTGTAATAGTTCAAGTGTTACTCAATTCAGCCTTTGATTTTTCAGACTTTTTATTGTTGAAACTTCTTGGCAAGAAAATTAATGGTAAGCATGATATTATATGTGAAACCTCCCTGCCATAAATACTAATTCAGCTTAAAGTTTTTATTTGTAGGATGTGTATTTTTATTGGGGATTGAAACTAAGCACATCATCCTAAATAGACTAGTAGATAGCTATCTACATGTCTTTTATGTTATGAACTATTATAGGTATCATTTAAGAAATGGTGTCATCCCATTCACTCACTAATAAGTTAATCTCCACTATTCATATATCTCATTTATTTTTGCTATGATCATCTCCATTTGAGACGATAATTTGTAGCTTCAAAATATACTTGTAACTTACACTTTGTAAATGTCATAAATTATTGTTGTGTGAACTTATACTTTGTAAATATATCATTGAATAAGAATTCTATATTCAATTACTTTCTACACTTCTATCTCTGTAGATTTGTGTCTTTTATTCTTCTTTTTGTATTGCTCTTGTATTAGATAATGTAGACATTCATCTCAAACTCAATTAATGTTGAGAGTAGTTAACTTTTTTTTTAATATATTGTTAACATGCTTTTTCGATGACTCTTTTGGGCTCACCAATCTTGATTTAGATCTCAATTTCATTTTTATTGAATTAAATACCTGTTTGAGTTTAATGAGCTATCATACCATATTAGATAATGTAGACATCCATCTCAAAATTAGTTGGTGATGAAGGAGTAGTCTACCTTTCTTATATATTGTTAACATCTTGTTCTTAATTTCACAACACTTTATAAATTTTAACCCCTTTTATAATGCCAACAAGAACCGTAGCCCAACATCATTAGTGTATATTCAACAACTAAGAGATCAAAATTAAAGTTTAATTTTCATGGTTTCAAAAAATAGAATTTAATTTTTATAGTTTTAAAAAAGTTAAAATTTAGTCTCATTGATTTTAAAAATTAAAATTCAAGTCTTGATAAAACCTAAAACATAATCATTGTCTTGGGTAGTTGCTAGAGATTAAATACATGCAAACTCATTCTCATGTGTAAATGATATGTTTTTTTATTCAATTAATCACTTAACTCTAAATTTCCATCATCGACACAAATAACTAAAATTTAATTACTTAATTGGCTAACAATTGGAATAACAAAGAAACCATAGAAACTAAATACTAATTTTTATAACCATCACTATATTTTAACTTTCTTCAAATCATATAAATTAAATTCTAGTTTTTAAAACCATCGTGAGGTGTTTGGATGAAGTTTGGATGAGAAATTAAGTTTGAGGAGTTGCTACAAAAAACTTGTTTCAATGTAATTTATTTTGTAGAGGAGTTAGAGACGGTAGTTTTTTTTAATGTGAATTTGAAATAATGTGTTATTTTGAGTAGTTAAAAATAAATGATTAAAAATAAGTGGTACAAATTGAGTTATTTTGAATAATTAGAGATGAGTGATTAAAAATAAAAGGTTAAAAATAAAGAATTATTTTGAAATAATTATAATAACTCATTTGAATGTAATTACGAGAGTTTGTGAATAAATATTCATTTTAAATCATTCCTAAATTGAACTAACAAACATCCCCTGGCTTTCTTAACTTATAATTTACCCTAATAGCAATAATAATAATAAAAAAAAAGCATTGTCTTAAAATTAAATAAGACTTAAAAAAAAAAAAAAAAAAAAAGCTAAGAAGATCACCGCCTATTAAATATTTTTTGAGGCGAAAGGGTGAGACCATTGTCTCTGAGGCATTGAAGCTCCAAGCGATTGAGATTTGACTGTGAATTCACACTCCAGACCGATCCTTGAATCTTCCTCTGAAATCGCTTTCAATTTCTTCTCCGATTTCAACTCAGTTTCCTTCAATTTGAGCTACAAATTTCCGATTCCAGTTCTCGCCGGAGTTAGATTCGCGATTCCGGCGATACCTTGAGCTTCGTTCAATCGATGTTTGGTTGATTTCAGATCCAGATCGCTGCGACGATGGGCCACGTGAACTTGCCGGCATCCAAGAGAAACGCGCGGCAATGGCGGCTCCTCGACATCGTTTCCGCCGTGATTTTCGGTTTGGTGGTGGTGTTCTTTCTTCTCGTTTTCACTCGCCTCGGCGACTCGTTTGCTGCTTCTGGCCGTCAGACTTTGCTGCTTTCTAACGCCGATCCGCGGCAGCGGCAGCGGATCATGGAGCTCGTTGAGGCTGGGGAGAAGCAGGCTATTGAAGCTTGCCCTGCCGAGGATGTGGATCACATGCCTTGCGAAGATCCGAGGCGGAATAGCCAATTGAGTAGGGAGATGAACTATTATAGGGAGCGGCATTGCCCGATTCCGGACGAGACGCCGCTCTGCTTGATTCCGCCGCCGGATGGGTACAAGATACCTGTTCCATGGCCGGAGAGCTTGCATAAGGTATATTGAGGTTTTTCTAATCATTTGTTTGTTTCAAAAGTTATGAGATCTTTAGATTCGTGATTCTTGCTTCATGAAGAGTTAGAGCTTCTGTTTCTAGAATGGTTTTGGTACAATTTTGTTGGTTTTATCAAAGTGGACATTGAGAGATGAAAATAAGCTGCAAATTTCAATGTGTAATTTGTCTATGTAGAGTGCGTTAATGGCTTGAGTAGGCCATCAATGAGCTAGCAAGCTGCATATGAACTGTGGAGTGGTTCATAGTGGAGGAAACTGTATGAAGATTTGTGAATTAGTAAATTTTAATGTACATAAGTTTTATGATATTGAGGATGATATTTTGTAGTTAGGATCTCATTGATAAGTCACTGGTAGTTCCCTCTCTGATCGATTGGATAGCAACAACACTGTTCTACTTGGAAGTACGGAACACCAAACGATGGCTACTAGACTGTGGGTGAGGAAGAGAGAAGATTGATATTCATCTGATGATTTCTGGACTAAGAAGTCGGCGATGAATATTTGAATGGGATTATAACAACCATCATAGGTTGGCCTGGTAGTCAAAGATGGTTTTGGGGATTCAAAACGTTATGGGTTATCACCTACCTATTAAATCATTTCCTATAGGTTTCCTTACCTCCAAATATTGTTGGGTCAGGTGTTATGTCCCGTGAGAATAGTCATAGTCGAGGTGTGTGTAAGTTGACTCGGTCACCCACGAATATAAACTATAAATAGTGATTTATAACTGGTGCTTGCCTTGTTATAAATTTTTGTGTACATATTTGGGGTTTAGAGCCGGGTTGAGGAGGGGATGGAATAAGGAAAAACAGATAGATAGCTATACTTTTCATTTTGTGGTAGGTTATCTATTCTCCCTTATATTTGGAATGGATTTTTTTGGTTCCCACTTTTCAGAACTTGCCTATGATTTTTACTCTGTGAGGGAGGAGATCTAGGTTGGAAATAATAAAACCTTCAACGTTGAGGAGATCTAGGTTGATGTTTACCAGGGTGTACGTGTACGTTTGACTCATTCAAGCTATGGACCGGGATAAAAGATTCTTTTTCCCACAAATACGAATCTTGGTAATGATAAAAACCTGCTACCTACTAAGTAATGCCACTTTTCTTAGCCTAAAAAATAAAAATTTGTTTATTTTGATGTTATCTTGACTGGTTAATTATTCCCCTCAAACATTAGTTGGGGCATGATATAGTATTAAGTTCACATTAATGCTTAAGATCAATCTGTAAGTACCATTTATTTACATACACTCTGCAGATATGGCACAGCAACATGCCCCACAATAAGATTGCAGACAGGAAAGGACATCAAGGATGGATGAAACAGGAAGGCCCACATTTCATTTTTCCCGGTGGCGGAACAATGTTTCCTGATGGTGCGGTGCAGTATATTGAGAAACTTGGACAATACATTCCTATAAAGGGTGGCACTCTAAGGACTGCACTTGACATGGGCTGTGGGGTAAGAACAATCCTTCTTCCTTACTGCACTCTTCTTATACGTCAGACGATGCCACCTCCCACTTGACTCGAGTCCACCGAGCATAACTGCGTTTCAAACAACCGGACCGACTCACTTGCCTCTCCCAACATTGGGAATGAGAACTCAAAATCTTGTTTACAGTAAATTTAAATAAGAGAGATTACAAATTGTATGCTCATTGCAGGTTGCTAGTTTTGGGGGGTATCTGCTTGCTGAAGACATTCTGGCTGTTTCTTTTGCTCCAAGAGATTCCCATAAATCACAGATTCAATTTGCCTTGGAAAGAGGAGTTCCAGCATTTGTTGCCATGCTTGGAACTCGGAAGCTTCCTTTTCCGGCATTCTCGTTTGATTTGGTGCATTGTTCACGTTGTTTAATTCCGTTTACTGCTTACAGTAAGTCTTAGTAACTTTAGTCTGCTTGAATAAAAGTAACTGAGAACTCATAGGGGATGTTAATATCTTCTTTTTTGTAATCATAAGTTATCTGGTATTGCAGATGCTACATATTTCATCGAAGTCGATCGCTTACTTCGCCCAGGGGGGTATTTGGTGATATCTGGACCCCCTGTACAATGGCCCAAACAAGACAAAGAATGGGCAGATCTTCAGAGTGTTGCAAGAGCATTATGTTATGAGTTACTTGCTGTGGATGGAAATACTGTCATCTGGAAAAAACCTGATGGAGATTCTTGTCTTCCTAATCAAAATGAATTTGGTCTTGAATTGTGCACTGAATCTGATGATCCCATTCGTGCATGGTAAGTTAATATTAATCCGTTTTGAACTTGACTTATCGCATATTAATCCATAATAAGTGGTATTTTATAGGAACCAAATTCTAGCATCCTTATTTTAATTTTGTGAACTTTTTATAAATATTTCATATATAGCAAAATATTTTAACTTCATTGGCTTTAATCGGTTTAACTTGATTGAAGCCATCAGTTTGTGGGCTAAAATGTCATGAGTGGAATGTTTGTTCCCAGTTTTTGCTATATTTGATTTTTGTTTTCTAAAATTCTGACATCCATAGAATTTCTTTCCTTTTTTATTATTCATGAAAATTCCCTTTTTTTTATATGAGTTTATATTATTTCAGGTATGTGAAACTAAATAGATGTGTGAGTAGAACGTCTTCTGCAAAGGAAGAGCTCTCTGTTGGGACAATTCCAAAATGGCC
This sequence comes from Sicyos edulis, assembly GCA_036507275.1. NCBI lineage: Eukaryota > Viridiplantae > Streptophyta > Magnoliopsida > Cucurbitales > Cucurbitaceae > Sicyos > Sicyos edulis. The sequence continues at coordinate 1,125,411 of CM071857.1, read as the reverse complement.
AGATAGGCTAGCCAAAGCTCCTTCAAGAGCTGGAGTTGTGAAAAGTGGTATCGACGTGTTCAATGCCGACTCTCGGCGGTGGGAAAGAAGGGTTTCTTATTACAAAAAGTCTTTAAATCTGAAGCTGGGCACCCCGGCAGTGCGCAACGTGATGGATATGAATGCATTTTTTGGAGGCTTTGCTGCAGCCATAAGATCTGACCCTGTTTGGGTGATGAATGTTGTTCCTTCTCACAAGCCCCCCACTTTGGCTGCAATATATGACAGAGGCTTAATTGGAGTCTACCATGACTGGTGAGTTTCCAATTGCCTGCTTTAATCCTTTTATTGTGGTCCTACTTCTGTCCTCTACTGTTGCTATTAATTTTCCTTGTCCATCTTCACTAGTGCTAAACAAAATGCTGTTGATCTTTACTGACCAATTTTCTAGAGGAATTGGTTTATTTGTGATTCACTGCATGCACCACAAAAAATTGGAGGTTTTAAAATTTTCTCCATGTCATGGAAAAAGGTGAATAATTACATGAGAAGACCAAGATTTTCCTATCCTTTCTCAAATTTTTTCTTGGGATTTTACTGAGAGCTTGCTTATCTATACATATGGAATGTTCTAACCTCCTAAACAGTAAGTTAAATAGCCAACCATACCTAGTTTTAGTGGCATGATGTATAACCTAGTAATCAAGAGGTTATGTTTTATATCCCCCACCCCATTCCAAAGGTTGTTTGAGTAAAAAAAAATATATTCAAATGAAATAAATGGGCAACTGCCCTTGGGATAGCGTGGTGGTGGAAGACTAAAGTTTTCAAGGTGTGCTCTTCTTAAGGTCTCATGTTTGAGGCTTACCTGTGATATTAATTTTTAGACATCTTTCGTGTTCCATTCCTCTGATGTCTCCAGGTGCCTGACTTAGGGACGGGTGTGGTACCGCAAGTATAGTAGAGTAAAGTTTAGATTTCCCGGTTTCCAAAAAAAAAAAGGAAACTGTCCCCAAGGGGTGGCACAGTGGTTGAAGACTTGGGTTTTGAGGGTATGCTCCCCTCAAGGTCCCAAGTTCGAGACTCAGCTGTGACATTACTCCTTCGATGTCTCCTAGTACCTGGCCTAGGAACGGACGTGGTTACCCTTGTTTAAAAAAGAAACTCTCTTTAAAGTTTGCCAGTATACGGGTACCCTCAGAAGTAGGAAATTTGAAATGCATTAATATTTTGATGGTTTTCAGGTGCGAGCCTTTCTCAACATATCCACGTTCTTATGATTTTATCCACGTAGCTGGAATTGAATCACTCGTTAAATATCCAGGTTCTGACAACACCAGGTACGTATTGTTATTTTCACCCATTGGTTTTATCCTTTGTTTGCATCTTCTCAGTTATGTTGACATTCTGCTCCCTCGTTTTTTCCTTTGTTTTTTACCACTAATTTCATTCATCAGTCTAAGCTTTGAAAACGAATTTCATTGGCACAAAAACTAATTATTCTATTTAACATTATCCTAAAATCAAAGGTCATCTTTATGTTTGGAGTACCATCGATATATACAAAGAGGCTGATTTTTTTTTTTTTTTTTGAGACAATATATAGAGGCTGATTTTGAGTGATGGAGTTTTCTTTAGTTCGGTAATATTTGGAGAGGGAGGTGATTCAAACCTACGACGTCTTGGTCGAGGATACATTTCAAATTATTGTTAAGCTAATCTCAATTTGGCATTCTCGAGAAGAATTTTAATGACTAGAAAAAAAAATGTTGTTTTTTCCTTTTTTTAGGAAATTAGTTGTAGTTGTAGGTAGTAAATTCTAGCATCTTTGACAATTGTAAAATTATTTCTTACAAAGCAAAATATCAACTTTCATTGTTTGTGAACTAGAATATATCAACTTTCATTGTCGGTAAACTAAGAATGTCACAAGTGAGTAGAATGTCCTTTCTAGTTTTTCCTATATTTGATTCTTTTTCTAAAACTTTAACGTCCATAGAATTTTTTTCATTTTTTATTATTCATGAAAAATCCCACTTATTTAATAATTATTTTATAATCCATACCTAGCCCTAGCTACAATAAAGAAGTGTGATTAAATTTGTATTATTATTCCATATGATAGTTCTGAAAGCTTATCTAGTACAATCTTTTCATTTGTATGACAAAGGTTGTAAGCTTTTACTCGAAGTTCTTGTTCTTTTCTTCGAACTACATAAAATTGAAAATCAAATTAAAACATAGTTTATTATGCAATGAATATTTAACAACTTATCATTTTTCAAATGTATGACAAAACTAGAATTGAATTTCAAATGAAGCTAATTATATTCGCCAAATTTCTAATATAGCCTTAGCTTTATACTCAATCTAGCAAGACCGAATATTTTGGATTCTCGTAGGTGTAACCTTGTCGATCTAATGGTGGAAATGGACCGAATCTTACGCCCTGAAGGAACGGTAGTGATTAGGGACAATCCCGAAGTTATTGAAAGGGTAAGTCGCATAACTCGAGCGATAAGATGGACCGCCACGGTACATGAGAAAGAACCTGGATCACAAGGAAGGGACAGAATTCTTGTTGCAACCAAAAACCTTTGGAAGCTACCTTGAACACATTCAAAGCATGATGCGGCTGTTTATCCTATGATCCAGGTAATCCTTTTTTTCATCCATATTTCAAGCCAATATAGTAGTAAAAAAGTAGAAAAAAATGGAAAGTTTATCTAAGAAGTTGCAGAGTAGGTGGCAAATAGTCTTTTTGTTCTAGTTCTGAAAATTTCAAAAGTTTAGCTGAATGTATTGTTTTGCACCAATCTGATCACCATAGCCAACTTCCTGTATTTGCTAAAGTTTTCCTTCTGTAGTAACTTTATCTATAGGGCATTTGGTAACATAAAGTCATGTCTACTTTTAATGGTGCAAATGGAGGTAACCCAAATAAAGAATTTACATATGGGGTGTTTTAAATTCAATTCACCTAATGTGCTTCTTTATACCCTTATCATGTACATGTATAATTACAAAAATGCCCTGTAAGATATTTGTATTGAGAGGATTTAAAAAGCCTATTTTGATTCTTGAACTTTTCATTTTGTTTTGGTTTATTTATGTTTATTAACATTCCATACAAATTGGTGAACATAAACATTGAGAAACCAAGTTTTATCTAAGGTGTGTTTTATTTACTTACGAATTAATTTCTTATGATTTTTCTTGATAACAAAATGCGATAGGGTCATGCAGTTTGTGTTGTGAATCTTTGGGATGGTAAGTTAGTCTTGAAGGAATGGTTGTTGTCATAAAAGTTTAGGAAAATTCAACGCTATGGATTCTTACAGATGTTTTGAAAATGAACTTAAAACTTGAAAACCAACCAAGTTGAAGGATATTATTATTTCCATGTGAGTATGGGGATTGAAATATCTTCTTTAGCAACCTTTTCCAATGGGATAATTTGTTTGTAATTTCGTCGTCTAGTGAAAGACTTTGGCTCATTTTCCCATTCCATGTCTTACAAGGGTAGAGTTGGCCAAAGTATGGGCTTAAACTGACCTTCTGATTTGTCTCTCTCTCTAATAGATAAATAAATAAATAAATAAATAAATAAATAAATAAATATATATATGTATATGTATATGTATATATATATATGTGTATATGTATATACACATACATACATACGGGTGTGTGGAAATTAGAAGACTTGTTTAAAAAATTATATATTTATATGTTCAATTGTTACTCAGACTCAAAGTACTCTAATGTAGAGATGTCTGTGGGGCAGGGTTGGGAAAGCACACCAAAATTGAAACGTGTCTTCGTGAAATTTATCGTTTTTTTTATACAATTGGCGGAAATTGCATTCTCCATAGGAAATTTTCTTTAAAATTTTTTTTCTCTTTTTATAACTATTTTTTAAAATAAAATTTTCACATACTTAATTATTTATAGAAAATATATATCTAATTATTTAAAAAAAATATACATTTAAATAAATATTTCTACAAATAAAAATCATAATTTAAGATTAAAATGGTAAAAGAAAATAAAAGATAATGTAAACGTTTTTTTTTTGTGAACTTCAATTTGGTATTCCTTTTTGTAACCCATGAACTATATAGAAACTCAAATGGTGTGCATATAAGTCCTTCAAATACAATTGATTTTCACGGTTTCTATAGGGCAATTTTGAAATCGAAAAAAGGAAATATTTGCCTATTGCAAGAATACCGACAAATGAGTTCTCGATAATATTAAACATATATATATATATATTTTAGAAGAATATTAAACATATATTTTAATCAAATGATTGGATGTCAAATTATTAATATATCCCATCGACTTTAATATGGAAATGTGTATTTAATAGCGGATGGAAAAGGTATTTGTTGGTAGGATATCAAAAAGAAGAAAAAAAAATACATACATTTATTTGTTCAGATATTAATTTGGATATTGATGACTCCACTGACAAAACAAAAGAATTCATAACTTTCTTTATTCAATAATTTATATTCAGTCTTTTTCAGAAAATTTATACAGTCAAGTTCAATAATTATCAACCACACGATCATAAATGGGAGAGGGTTGAATCTTCACCCTCCAACTATTATTGAACTAAAAAGAATAAGAATTATTACAACTCTATTTATTGATTTTATGAAGCTTGTTATGACTATTTTATCTTAAAACTGCATTTAAACAAAAATGAAACTGGATCATAAGACTACAATATTTTTAGCCAAAAAAGTGGTGAGGTCGGATATCACTTAGTAACCAGTTGTTTACGAGTTCAAATCTTAAATATTATTGAATTAAAAAAAATAAAAAATAAAAATTACAATGTTTTTAAAATTTTGAAATATCTATTTCAATTGTTATCCACTAAGAACTAGCCAACAAAAGAGCTGCAAAAGTAACATGATATAGAACTCAAAACAATATATTATATGATCTAATAATTAAGTAAAAAAAACTCCGACCCACATATTTCAATCTTTAATTTGATTACTTCCAAGACAGTAGGTAACTTGACTACTTTTTCTTTCTTCCCTTTTTTATTATAAATTTCTTTATGTTAACCCAAATCAAAAAAAAAAAAAAAAGAGCGTTAAAACTTCTAATAATTTTGTAAAATAAAAATATCCATTTTCTGGAATTTCGTTAATTTCATATTTATGCTCATTACTTTTGACTTACGTCAATCTCAGAGAAGAAACTTGTAAATTAAAACAATAAAACCATTACAAAAGTTTTCAAGAGTAAACCGAAACTTCAATCTTGAAATTATTGTAAACAATATCGTCAACCTGGCATGATTCAATTGATTATAGCATGAAACAAAAAGTCAGATATTGAACTTGCAAATAAATTTATACCTATGCCTTAATCTATAAATAAATAAAATACTACCAATTTTTTTTAACGTATCAAATAGTAAAAAAAAAAACATTAAAACAAAAGTGAACTTGAGCACAAGTTCAACTTCTTCGATTAGACTACCAACGGTTTTTTTTAAAACAAATATGAGATTTTTGCTACCCGAAATACGACAAACCCTCCTTAAATTTGAAGAGGAATTGGATTAAATTGATAAAAATAATAATAATAATTTGATAAAAAATTTGAGGGTGTATTTGAATAGAGCTTTGAAAATGAAATGTAATGGTAAATGCATTAATTATTTTGAAAAGCCTTAATTATTCATTCTGAATAGAGCTTTAGTATAGAGACACAACCTATTTTTAAAATTAATTTTAAAGTAAATCTATTTTGATAAAAAAATTAAAAAAAATGACCCATTCAAACCATTAACCCCTAAACACTTTTTTACACTGCAAAAATGACAGACTCTGATAGAGGGAGAGAAAAAGAAAAAGAGGTTGGGATTTACATAGCAATGGAGTCAACCCACCCATTTTTGGAGCTTTGTAATTTTCTATTTTCTTCAAACAAAAAAGTAATTTCTCTTTATTTTTCATCTTTTTCAAGGCTTCAAATACCCCACATTTCTTTCTCTCTTTATCCCCTTTTTCTTATTCTTCTTCTTCTTCTTTCTCTTTTCTCTCTCTCTTTTAGGGTTTCTTCTTCCCCAAGCTTTTCCATGCTCTTTATAAACCCAAAATCATAATGGGTTTGTTTTCACAAACCTAACCCTTTTTCTTCTATCTTCCAATTCATTTTGTTTTTCTTTTTTTTTTAATGAGTTTTTTTTTTTTTTTCAGAGCAAATCCTTCATCTGAACCTGCGTTTTCATGATGAATTTCGGGGTAAGATTTAGTGACGGTGCTCACGGCGGCGACGGCGGCGGTCTTATGGCCTCTGATGCAATTGCTCAGCCACATCTTGTTACACAATCCTCTTTCCCCAAATCCATGTTTTCTTCCCCACGACTCTCTCTCGCTCTCGTACTGACTCTCCCTTTTCTCAAATCCGTTTTTCAAAATCGGATTTCGTTTGATTAATTTTTTGGTTTTTTTTTTCAGACGAATATCGACGGGATCGGCGCCGTCGAGATGATTCCGGCGGACGGCGGTTTTCAGGCGAATCCCATGCGGAGAAGCAGAGAGGAAGAGCAAGCAGAGAGCAGATCCGGCAGCGAAAACATGGACGGCGGCGGCGGCGGCGGTTCCGGCGACGAAACGGGCGGCGATAACACAAGGAAGAGGAAACGGTACCACCGTCACACTCCACAACAAATCCAAGAACTCGAAACGTAAGATCCAAACTCTAATTTCAAATCCCTAGCCATGAACTTAGAATCTGGAAAATCGATTGATTGATTTACGATTTGGTACAGAATGTTCAAGGAATGTCCTCATCCAGATGAAAAACAACGATTAGATCTAAGCAGAAGACTCAATTTAGAAACAAAACAAGTCAAATTCTGGTTTCAAAATCGCCGCACTCAAATGAAGGTCAGAACACACAACGAAATCCCAAAATCTCAAAATCTCAAAATCAAAATCAATCAAACTGTTCATCGATCCAACTCTTTTTTCAGACTCAATTAGAACGCCACGAGAACACGCTACTGAGACAAGAGAACGACAGGCTCCGAGCGGAGAACATGGCGATTCGCGAGGCGATTTCGAATCCGATCTGCACAAACTGCGGATCAGGCGCTACAATCGGCGAAATGTCAATCGAAGAACAGCACCTCCGAATCGAGAACGCTCGATTGAAGGAGGAGCTGGAGAGAGTGTGTGCGCTGGTGAGGCCGGCGGCGATGTCGCCGCCGAGCTCGTGCTTGGAGTTAGGTGTAGGAAGCAACAACAACAACAACAACAACAATCACAATCACAATGACAATCAGAATCAGAATAACAACAATAACAATATGGATCAGGAATACGGAGGAGTAGTAGTAATGGAGGAGAGATCTGTGTACCTGGAGATGGCGATGGCGGCCATGGATGAGCTTGTGAGGATGGCGGCCATGGAGGATGGAGAAGATCGAGCGTCGCTGTGGAATGGAGGGAAGCTTAATGAGGAAGAGTATTTGAGGTGCTTTAATGGCGGATTTTTTGGGATGAAAGTACCGAATGGATTTGTTAGTGAAGGTTCGAGAGAGAATGGAATCGTCGTCGTCAACAGCTCTGCTCTTCTTCACACTCTAATGGACTCTGTCAGTTATTCTCTCTCTCTCTCTCTCCTCACCATGAAACCCTACCTTCTTTTTTTTTTCCTCCCTATATTTTCTCATAATTATTATGACTTTTTTTTTCTCTCACTGTTGATTTTGAGCATTTTTAAAAACAATGGTATAATTTCCCTAACAAATGCTAGTTTCTGACTGAGAAATTAAAACTTCATTTTAGCAAAAATAGAGATGTTTTGCTCTTCTTTTCTTAATTCAACACAACTTTGAGATGAAACAATCCAAAAATTTTCGGGGTTGTTTGATATATTTAGATATGATTTAACTTATATTAGTAAATATATTGAGGAGTTAAAAATTGAGAGTTATGCCAAAAACTTATTTAAATATAATTTTTGTGAAGAGAAATTAGAGTTAAAACTTCGTTTGAACATAAATTAAAAATAAGTAATTATCTTAGCAGTTAAAAAAATGATTAAAAATAAGTTATTTTAAATGAATCATTAAGAATGAACGGTTATAAATGATTGAATAATTAGAAATGAATTATTAAAAATGAATGATTAAAAATTAGAGTTATTTTTAAAAACAAATATGACGAGTCAGTAAAAATTCGTTTGATTGTAAGTTTTGAGGAACGTTAACCATCCTAAAACTAAATCCTACCTAAATATGTCAAATAAACAGCCCCACGAGTTTGAGTTTGGGGATTTGATTTTCTATGTCCTAGGTAGATGATACATTTATTTTACTGATTTGAACGATATATAAATTATATGTATTTGACTATATGTTACTTTATTAATAATATTTTTGGGAGGATTTGAATTTATAATTGGTTAGCTCATAAGTAGATGATGTATATATTTTACTGACTTGAACCATATATCAATTATATGTATTTAACTAATTTCTTTATTAATAATATTTTGGGAGGATTTGAATTTATAACTGGATAGCTGATAAGATATTATAAATATTTTTATTGATTGATTTTAATTTTTTGAAATTAGATGCTCATAAATATGTTTTTTTTAATTAGTAATATAAGTTTTTAAGTTAACATAATAGAGTTTTTTTTTCTTGTTTTTAATTTGATTGATAGTGGTAGTGAATTAGAGAGTTTAGATATACAAAAACTTGTCTTGGATTTTTTGAAAATTTACATTTAGTGCTGTTATTAGTTAATTTGGTTTTCGTTCTAATTTTAAACTTATGATTTATTTTTAAGATTTGGTTTAATTTTACTTACATATCACATGCAGTAGAGAGTCAAATGGCAATTATATAAACATCGATTTATTTTTGCTTTGTTACATTTATTACAGTAACCATTTTTATATTTTGTCAATCGAGCAGTAGCTCAAGCGGCATCAATGTATACTTAACGATCTAGAGGTCTTAGGTTCGATTTTTTCCACCCAAATTGTTGTAATCTAAAAAAAAACCATTTTTATATTTTAAATTAAATTATGAAAAATAAAATTGATAATGTTTGTGCCCATCTTTGCAAAAATAGAACCGGTGGGTGGAGATGTTTCCGAATTTAATCTCGACGGCCGCCACCACCGACGTTATCTCCGGCGGAATGGGGGGAACCAGAAATGGCGCTCTTCAACTGGTAATTAATTATTTATTATTTCATTTTCTCTATCCCATAATTTTTTTAAATTATATTTTTATTTATTATTATTTTTTTTGAAAAAATATATTTTTATTTCTAATTATGCTTGCATGAATAAATTTCCCAGATGCATGCTGAGCTTCAAATTTTGTCTCCCATGGTTCCGGTGAGACATTTGAGCTTCCTCCGTTTCTGTAAGCAGCACGCAGAAGGCGTCTGGGCTGTCGTCGACGTCTCGATCGACGCCATTACCGACACTTCCTCTCCGCCGTGCCGAAGGCTTCCCTCGGGTTGCCTCATCCACGACTTGCCCAATGGCTACTCCAAGGTCACTTGGGTTGAACATTCTCAATATGATGAAAGCCATATCCATGAACTGTACCAGCCTCTCGTTGGCTCGGGGCTCGGCTTTGGTGCCCAACGGTGGATCGCCACCCTCCAACGGCAGTGCGAGTGTTTCGCCATCCTCATCTCCGCCCCTCCTGATCATTCTGGTAATTAATATAAAAAATGCTCAACTTTTCTAATATAATTTTGAAAAAATTGTTTCAGTACTCTAAATTGTGAATTTTCAAATATATATTTTTTAATCATGTAATTTTTCAGATCTCAAATTAGTCTCTATCAAATTTATTGAAATTGATACAATTATCTAAATATTTGGATTACGAGAAGGGCCACAGATGATAAGCATATTTATAAAATTCAGAGAAATTTATTTCTGATCTTTATGTTTTTATAGAAATTTATATTTGGTCCATGTCTCAAAATTAAACTTTTTGCCACTACTAAAATAGCTCCTCTATCAATATATGTTTTTTTCTAAAACTAGTCTAGTCACCAAGCAATATATGTTTACTTGTGTAAGAAATTTGTATCACTTTAATCAACATTTTGTTACATCATTAACATTGTTTCTGTATTTATTTTTTTATGAGTTTCGCTACAATTGAGAAAAGATATTCGACTCTTAATCATCATGCTAATACATTATTTTCATATTGTCGATTATGCTATATAACTAACAAAGTTTTTTTATGTGAACATATTAGTGAAATACGCAAGTATTTCATTTTAAAATGCACGAAATAAAAAGAAAAAATTTCACTAAAACTAAAGCAAAACCCTAATGGAGAATAGTTTTATAAGAAAAAAATAACAAGATAATATAGAAGTGTCTCATATGTACATAAACAAATAAGAAGATTATTGTGGTGGTTGAATTTGGTTTTTGCAGGAATGTCGGCGAGTGGGCGGCGGAGCATGGTGAAGCTGGCGCAGCGGATGACGGCGAGCTTCAGCGCGGGCGTGTGCGCGTCGTCGGTGTACAAATGGAACAAGCTCAACATCGGCGAGGGTGTGAGGGTCATGACGAGGCACAGCCTGGACCACCCCGGCGAGCCGCCGGGAACGGTGCTCAGCGCCGCCACGTCGGTGTGGCTGCCGCCGCCGCCGGAGAGAGTGTTTGAGTTCCTGCGCGATGAACGGCTGAGATGCGAGTGGGACATTCTATCCAACGGCGGCCCCATGCAGGAGATGATTCATATCCCCAAAGCTCAGCTACGTCCCGGCAATGCCGTCTCTCTCCTTCAAGCCTCCGTACTTTCTCTCTCTTTCTAATCAGAAAATTTCCACAATTTTTTGGGTGTTTTTCAAAATGAGTTTTGTTTTGTTTTTTCAAAACCTTAATACTTTTTCTATAACTTTTCATAAATATGTTCACATTTTTTCATTAGATACGTTAAAATCGTTGTTAAGAACCAATTTCAATTCATATCAACCTCAAATTCTCTTTAAATAATGGATTTTATGTCTTTTCTATTAAATATATAGAAATTAAATTTAAAACTTGATATTAACATGATATTTTAACCTAGTTTTTTTTCACATAGGAAACATATATCATACTTTGTAGTTTTGTTGTATTAAAATAACATTTTTTTTTCTTGTATTTTGAAATTTATGGTATATGAATTTTCAAATATATAATTTAATTTTTTTTTTTTTACAAAATAATCATGCCCATATATGAAGTTTTTTTTTATATTGATGTTGCTTTTAGAAAAGTATTATTTTCTCTATTTATATCATCGTTTGCATTCAAATTTTTAAAATTATTGAACTAATTCAGATTAATATGAAATTTAATTACATCATAAAGGTAAGTTTTATGTTATTTTAAAAAGTTTAGTAACAAAAGTATAACAAAAATGATGTTTTAATTTAAGAGAAAAACTTACCTACTTGTCCATGTGTAGGGTGTTCCTACATTTTACTTATGTGGCACCATTTTGTGCCACATGATTTTTTCTTTCTTTTTTTATAAACTTATTTTATTTATAATAAAAAGAACTTGTGTGGTATTCAATGATACCACATAGATGAAATGTAGGAACACCCTACACATGTACAAGTAGGCAAATTTTCCTCTTAATTTAATATTCTAAAAAGAATATTTTTACTTTTTAATGTACCTTCAAAGATTTAAACCTTCCAACTTAATATAAGTTTTTTTTTACAGCATACATGTTTTCTTTCTAAACTAGGCTGAAGTACATTTATATTTGTTTATTAAAGTCAATTTACATGTGGTTTGAGGCATATCAAAAGCATGAAATAGAATTTGAGTCAACTAATTATACTTATTTTAAAACAGAAACAAAAAAGTACTGTTATCTTATTGTTCTTAATAAGTTTTAAAATTTCTTGATCCTACACAGACAATATAAACTCATTAATTACTTTGTTCTGTCTCTAAAATGAACAAATTATTTTTGAGGTAGGAATAATTTATTAGGTTTCAGACTTATATCTGAAATTATCATTAGACATTGATATCTTAACCATTATTACTTTTGCTAGTCCAAAAATAGAAATAAAATTCAATAATAGCCCTTATTTATTTATTTTTTTTAGCGATAGTTAAATACAAATTTGAAAACTCATTTTAAAAATTCTCTGTCTACCTTGGATATGGCAAAATCGTTACAGCTACATAAAAAAAAAAAGTAAATAAACAATAAATAATAATTCATGATGGCCACTCCTTGAATTTCATAATTTCATGGAGGAAAAAAAAAGAAATAATCAGAATGAAAAAACAAAAATAATAAAAGATAATGACGAATTCAGAATTTGGAAATTTCTATAACGACACAGAATTCAGAATTTAGAAATATCTGTGCCGAACAGCTTATGAAATCTGACATTTTAAAAAATATTTTCTTACAAAAAGTCAAATCCACAGAACAATCGTCAGATTTCCTGACATTTCCTCTTTTCTTTTTTTCTTTTTTTTAATTTTCGTGTACGTAAAACAAATAAATAATTACATAAAAAAGATATATATATTTATGGGATTTTGTTTTTACAAGCAGTCTCTAAATCCGAACCAGAACAGCATGTTGATCCTGCAAGAGACATGCACGGATCCAACGGGGTCGGTTGTGGTGTACGCGCCGGTGGACATTCCGGCGATGCAGGCGGTGATGAGCGGCGGCGACTCGGCGTACGTGGCGCTGCTGCCGTCGGGGTTCGCGGTGGTGCCGGCGGCGTCGAACGGCGGCGGAGGGAGCCTGTTGACGGTGGCGTTTCAGATATTGGTTAACAGTTTGCCGACGGAAAAGTTGACGGTGGAGTCGGTGGAGACGGTGAATAATTTGATATCGTGTACGGTGCAAAAGATTAAAGCGGCTCTTCGGTGTCACGAGACTTGCACGTGACAGGGATCTGGACCTTCGATGATTTTACCTTTCTGACCTTCAAGTTTGTGTAAGTTTTTTATTTTTATTTTTTGTTTTTATTATTTGTGGGTGTGGGGTGAGAAAAAATGTGGGGGTGGTATTGAGTCAAGAACGAACCGCCTGCGGGTTGTGGATGGGTTCGGGTATTGACTCGGGTCGACCCGTGTTGACTATGGATTTTATTTTTCTTCATTTTTATGGATTTATTGTTCTTTGTCGCCTGAACCGACTCGGTTATATATTTTTAGGGTGTGTTTGTTTTTTAGACATAAGGAGTGGTTCAAAAACTCTCGTTTGTTTTTTTGTAGTAAACAACCACGGTTAACTACTCTTTAACTCATTTATTAAATTTCACATTAAAATTTACTAAACTTTACATCAAATTTATTATTAAACCATTATTAATTTTAATTTTCAAACAAGTAGTTGATTACTCCAATATTATTAACTTTAATCTTTAAACGAGGAGTGAACCACTTTTAATTACTATTAACCACTTCATCTTTTTTACCAAAAACAAACTCATCCTTTTATATATATATATATATATTTGGATATTGTGATTGGATCTTTCTGTTCATTCTCCATTTTGCCCCCACTTAGTTATTTTGTTTAATTTATCATCCATTTTTTAAAATACAGCATTAAAATTGTGTGTGCTTTAATTGTTTTATGTTTTACCTATATTTTTGTTATATATTCTTTTTTTAGTACATATTTTTGTTATAAATTCTTTTATTATATATATATATATAATCTAACCTTTCTTTTCCAAACGTGTACCTTTAAAACTACTTATTGATACATACGAGGACAATATTGTCATATAGTAATGTATAATGGTGTCAAATCATCCGTCTATATATATTTTAATACATTTTATAAATACCTATATGAAACAATATTATCCTCCTATATATAGGCAGGTAAATATGTTCAAGATCTACACTGATAAATTGGTAGGTATTATCTTGTAAAACCATATATAATATTGGAATTATAGGGGAGAGAGATACAAATCTTAGGGTTTTTTCTTGGTACGACAAAAATACGTGGGAATTCGAAATATTTGTATAACATTCAAGCCTTTATCTTCACTAATGTAAAGTTAAGTAGCACCTTTTCCTTTGGGTCCAAAATATTTGTACCTCCTCTCTCTCTATGAAATCTTCTATCTATTGGATGTTGGGAAAAACATTTACAATTACGTAAAACATTCTCTTCAAAGTTTATATTACTATTATCATTTGTCCACTCTCTATTAAAAATATGTTAAAAGGAATTTAACTAGAGTTAGTATATCGAACTTTAAGTGGGGTTCTAACTTGGATGCTTTAAAAAGCTTCATACATTTGTTATGGAGCACATCTCTGTCTTGCATCTTTTCGATGTGGGACTTCTAATACTTTGTCAAAACTCGAATGGCTAATTAAGAACAATGGAAGTAATGTCATAGTTTTTAAGAAGATGAGATTTTGAGCACCAAGAAACACAATTTAAAATAATACTCTCCCAAATATCATTAACAAACTTCTCTTTATGTTTATTTTCAAAGATCTTGAAGTTCCCAACAGATAGCAGCCCCCAAACAACAACACATAATTTTTTTATAATCATTTTCAACATCTAAACATAAGCAAGGGTTCCTTCCATAACTATTAATGAATAATCATTTTTCAAATTTTTGTGTCGGTGACATATAGCTAGGGTTGTATAAAGGCTTTAAGTTAGAGGTCCATTTGAGAGAATTTATATGGATATGTCTGTTGATATTGTAAAAGTGCGTACGTGTGGAAAATCTTTATAAAGTTGAAGGGTTTAAGCATGTGGGACATTGTCCATTTTACTTTACAATCTTGGCAGTTGGGTGATATGTCATGGTACTCAACTTACTTAGTATAGTCTAGATTTCATCGTAAAAAATTAATTATAAATACGATCATTGTAATAAAAAATTGACAAAAATAATCACCGGTTGGTCAATTCATCAATTTGTACAACTCTATACATTAGCACAACCCAACTTAACCCATTACATTCTCGGTTTATGTTACTATTTTCTTTTTCTTCTTTTTAAATTCAATCTATGGACTCATAAATAAGTTAAAACATGCTTGATAATGTACTTCAACCTATTGTGATTTTTTTTTAGAATGCTTACTAGTAGGCTTTACTAGTAAGTTAAGAACATATTTTATTAATTTATCTTCCATACAAACATAATATATATGATATTCTTAGTTTCAGTGGGGTTTGATTGAACGAGTAAAAAATTTGTCAACCTAAGGACCAACCCAACCTAACAGAAAATCATAACTCAACTCAAAATAATTATAACCCAACTCAACTCTTCTGAATTTGAGTTGGATAATCTGAATTGTTGCCGGTTTTTCGGAAACACCTAACTAGACAAACAGCTAAAGAGTGGAAAATTCTTTACTTTAAAGAAAGAGCTTAAGCTTCCAGAAAAAAAAAATGAAACGTTCAACAGTCTAAAAAGTTCCGAATGAGCATAGATAAATAAAAGAAGAGGACCAGAAAAAGGGAGAGGTGCCCAATTTAATACTTATATATACTTCAATAGACTTTCATAAATCGAATATGTTCACGATCCATAGTAATTTGAGCATTTAACTATTAATTATTTATGTGTAATAAGATTGTTGTTAATGGCATGTCTTAATAGTCAATTTAGATAAAAATGTATTTATATACATTTAATAATTAAGAGGTTATGAGTCTAAATTATTGTAAATTCAATAAACTATTTAAGCAAAAAAATTTAATTTCATTAAGTTTTTTTTAGTACAATGTCGAAAAAGGGGGACCAACAAACCCTACAACGAGAGTGCGATAAAATAACTAAATGCGTCATGACCCTCGGGGATTTAGTTAAGTTTTTATTTTTTATCCACAACCTCTAGTAATTGAGCATACACTGATATCGCTAAGTCACTTCGATCAATTGGAGGGTGGAGGAAACTCGAACCTAAGACTTCAAAGTCATTAAGTATACATCGATGTCACTTGAACTATTGTTCTATTGGCTGGTTAAGTTGGTTGAGTGGTGAATAATTTGGAATTTATGAAGTTTGATGTAACCGACATAAAAAATGAAGAATAATTGAAGATGTATAATATGAAAATGAAAAATGAGAAAGGAGATTAAAATGTGGTGGTGGAAGTGGCGGAGTTGGCGGTGGGTCCGGCGAGGGGCGCGCATGTGCAGCCGCGCATTCAATGCTCTCTGCTCTGCCCTCACCCCTCTCATTTAATGCTAACTTTTTCATTTACTCTCACTTCTCCATTACATTTCTGCCACGTGTCTCTTTCTTTTAATTCTAAAACTATATTCATCTCTAATGAAAATCCTTCCCAATTTTTTTATGCCTATTTCTATCCAATGTAACGACGCCTAACTTTGCTCGCCAATTCTACATCACAATCGTATAAAGTTCATCCCGTATTTATATACTGAGTTATTGACGTAATAGTTTCATTATTTGATTGTAAATCAGTTTAATATTAGAATAACAGGTTCGAACTCAAAAATCAATATTTATTCCTTGTTTTAAAACTTGAACCTCTTAATCAGTATATATAGCCTGACTGATTTCAATAAAGCCTTTAAAAAACAATCTACAATCAAAATAATCAAATATTTGACAAGCACCTTGAAAATGGGTTGTGGAGGAGTAACTGCCAAAGTCCAATACATATTGGGCTTTTTATTCTTTTAGGCTTCTTCTCCTCCACACATCATACATTCATTTTATATATATAACAATGGAAGGGGATTCTAAGTGGTCATTCAATGTATGCATTAATATTTCTGAATTACTATTTTTGTTGGCAACTTTCTTTTATACTTATATCAAATTAAACCATTTGTATGTATCTTTTTTGTCAATTTCTTTTAAAAAATTATAACATGATCATGAAATTTATATGTTGGAGTTATAGTTTAATAAATATTCAACTAAATTTGTAAACTTTGAATAGGAACTTTTATTTTATAATATATTGTGTACATCAACTCACAATTTAAAGTTAAACTAACTTAAATTTGAGAGTTTTTCAAACTAAATTTTAAGAGTCGAGGCATACAAAATAAGTGTATATACTAAAATTGATTAAAAGGTTAGTGGGACCCTAAACATCATTTAGTGGGAAAATGACATTTCTTATTGTGTTTAAACTAAAATTGATGTCATCTTCTTTTTTTTTTGAGTGCATATTGGAGGAGGGGGGCGAATACCGATTCTCGAGGGCAAACCTGTGACGCAGATATTGAACTGGTTTACAACCAAATGCTGAAACCATTGCGCCACTGACCCATTCGATAAAATTGATGTCATTTTGATCTTTCTTTTGGAAAGCATTAATGTTTTTAAAAAATATACTATATTTGAAAATATAGGAAAATACTTGTAAGTCCCTAGGTTTAGAATCACACTGTTAATTTAATTTTAATGTTTGTGTGTTTTTTGAGTTTACATTTATACTTATTCTTTTTATAAATTCATTTCAACTTCCATATAAAAATAACCACTTTATTAATATGTATTGAAGTTTATCATTTGTCTTAAATGTAATCCATGATGTTTTTATAAAAACTAAAATTCAACTTTATTTAAATGTTAATGATTAAAATTTTAAAAAAATACTAATAAATACGAAACTGTATCCCAAATTTATTATACACCGAATTTTTGTTGTTCACCCGCGTTGACTGGAAGCTGAATAATTTATTGTTCATTCAGCGAACCAAAGAAGATGTCCAAATTCTCGTGAATTTCATGAAAATTTTCTTCCGAATTTCCTCGCCGTTTCAATCTTCAAAAACCCCTCTATGTAAGTTCTTCAATTCCCTCAATCAATCAATCAATTTCAATTTCTGATTCTGCAGATTCTTCATCTTCTCACAATTTCCCCCTTTCCGGTCCCAGTTGATTCTGATTTGAACTTCGAATTTCAGGTTAAATTCGTTCTGATTCTTCAAGATAAGCTCAATTTGATTCGTTTCCCAAAACCCCTTTTGCTTTTTCTTGTATGAATCTCTTTAGGGTTTTGTAATTTCGTGCCCTAATTTCTCCACTTCGAGTTTGAATCGCTATAATGCGTGATTCAATCCCATTATCCTCTCCTCCGATCCGGGCTTTGGATAATTCGCCGCTCCTCGGCCATTCCGTCGCCGATGGCATTGCCCGATCGCGAGGGTTTATTCGCCGTTCGCCGCAGCCTCTTCGCGGGGCGGTTCGTCTTCTCCGCCGGGCGAGTGGCCGCCAAATGATGCTCCGTGAGCCCTCTGTTCGGGTTCGTGAAACCGCGGCCGAGCAGCTCGAGGAGCGGCAGAGCGATTGGGCGTATTCGAAGCCGATCATCCTGTTGGACCTTTTATGGAATTTGGCCTTTGTTGTCATTAGTTTCACTGTTCTGGGGCTTAGCACGAGTGAGAAACCTTCGGTGCCGCTCAGGTTTTGGATAATTGGATATGGTTTACAGTGTGTAATTCACATGTCCTGCGTTGTGGTCGAGTATAAGCAGCGGCGTCTAACGAGAGAGCCCGATGGATTGGACCGTAGTGGTGGCTGGACGAGCGGGGAGGATTCGAATTCAGTCTCGGTAAGCGATGGAGATGATTATGGTACTGTGAATGAAGATGAACCTAGGTAAAGGCAATGTTCATTTGCCATTTTTAATCCATTGAGCTATAAGAATGATTGGTTGCTAATATCTTGCATTTGATTTTTCCATTACATTTTTAATTTGAATAGCAATCTTGTGAAGCATATTGAGTCTGCAAATACCATGTTCTCTTTCATTTGGTGGCTGATGGGCTTTTATTGGGTAACTGCTGGAGGCCAAGAATTGATAGATAATTCACCTCAGCTATACTGGTTTGTTCATTTGCAAACCAAATTTCTTTTAATGCTTGATTTGTTCTATTTCTCATTGATTCAATGGTTTACAATTGCAGGCTTTGTATTACATTCCTTGCTTTTGACGTTGTATTCATTCTGATTTGTGTTGCAATTGCGTGTCTTGTCGGTATTGCCATTTGCTGCTGTCTCCCTTGCATAATTGGGATTTTGTATGCGGTCACCGATCAGGTAGTTTCGATTAGCGTTCATTCAATATTCTGATTCTATTTCATTGTTTCTTTGACTTAGCTTGTTGAAAATGGATATTATCCTACTGTGTTGTTGCTGATAGATGAATGTTGGCTTGCATTAAACACTTTTAGAGGGATATCATGAATTCATGTTCATTGTTACAGGAAAGCTAATTTATTCCAAACATGCTACTCGAATACGTATCTCGTTCGGATTCATTTTCTCATGTCTGAAATAGAAACTTCTTGTTTGTTAGACAGTATGCCAAACTGCAAGTGTCGAGTCCTTCACTTCTCGTTGCCATAAGTAAATGTTTTTGGTCTGTTCTGTGTTGGTTATTACTTTAAGATATTCCTTCTTGGAGGCCACTCGGTATTTGATCCATAAAATGCTACCCCAAAGGTTCTGTTGCAGTTGTTTTTGGCTTATGTTTGTTGAGGATCTCAAAAATAGTACGGTCTCACTTGAAAAAGGCGGTCTCACCACCTTTATATGAAATGTGGACGGCTCTTCTTACCAGCCAATTGGTTTTGAAATAAAACTTCATACTAATGCTCGAGTGTGACAATATTGTCAGATGTGGAGATATATCTGTTTGACATTCTACTATTAATTATTCAGCTCGTGAGGATACTTGTACTGTTGCTATTGTTAACTTGCCCTGTTTCGTTTCTCGACCATAAAATTCAGGAAGGAGCAACAAAGGAAGAGATCGATTGCCTACCAAAGTACAAATTTAACAGAACAGGAGACATTGAGAAATTGAATGGTGATGTTCAAGAATCTACTGGGGGAATAATGACCAAATGTGACACTGATGCACCTGATGAGCGTTTTCTTCGCCCCGAAGATTCAGTAAGTTTCTGATTTGAGCTTTCTTTCCATAAATTATCATACTTAAAGAATTCGAAGTTCTTCAAATAGTGTCTGATTCTTTCATAAAACTCCATCATCATGATAATAACATGGAAATCTTATTGTCAGGAGTGTAGCATCTGCCTCTCTGCTTACGAAAACGGTACGGAGCTACGAGAACTTCCCTGTAACCACCATTTCCACTGCAACTGCATCGACAAATGGCTACACATCAACGCCACCTGCCCTCTCTGCAAGTTTAACTTCTTGAAGACGAACAGTTCCAGTAGCGAAGAAGTGTGACAAAGTTTACGTCCGAGCGACGAAACACAGACAAAACACAACAAACACACACACAAAAAAACATCATGGGTTGGCTTTGATGGCTAGTGAGAGAAGGGACCATGTTTTAAAGGCTCCTGTAGAGAATTTGTTTAGAAGCTGCTGCTGCTGTGTGTGGTTGATGTATGCATGTACCTACCTATGTTTTATTTTAGGACTTAAAAGAAGTATTCAGCTATTAGGATTCATCTAAATTGGTTAAAGGGAACAGTGTTTTGTAGTCTGCTGAAAATGAGAATGATATACTAATGTTGGAACCAGTTTGATGATGATATTTATGGCTAATTTTGTTTGCTATCATTTGATTTTTTATTTTTGGTTTTTTAAAAATAAGTTTATATACATTATTTTCTACCTATGAAATCAAGTTTTGTATACTAAAATAGTTTTCAAAATCTTGTTTTTTATCAAAAGCTCGTAGTCGTTAATCCAACAACATACAAATAGAGCTATTGCTCATTTTGGTTTATGTTTGTTTCAAAGAAAAGCATTGAAGGATCGTTAAATATCTCTAAACTTTGAACTTGCTATTTTTAGGAAATGAAATTTTGTGTAAGAACTGTGGGGAATACAAATGGAAAAAAGAAAGAAAAAGTGAGCTCAGTACAGCGCAATTCATCTTATAATCAGACGGAGTGTGATGACCCACATCACAGTTGAGCATTATCTTCATAGCTCTACTTTGCACCGGGAATCGAACCCGGGTCTGTACCGTGGCAGGGTACTATTCTACCACTAGACCACTGGTGCTGGTTGGAAAAAATAAGGAAACTTATATACATATTGTCATATTATGTTTCACATTATTCTACCCAATAGATTAAAAATTTGATCCTAAGTTTTAATTAGGCTTTTGGGAATTCTTTTTAATTCATCTGAAATCTTTTTATTCAATCGGTGGTTCCACTAATAATAGGTTGATTATTATGTTAAATAATCTCGGGCTTTCAAAAAAAAGAGATTATTATGTTAAATAATATGTCATTATAATTATGCTTCTCGATAGTTATTCTCATATATTTATGTCAAATATCATAAATTGACGTTTAATGTTTGATGGTAATCTAGTTTAATATCACAATCAAACATTTGATCTCGATAAGCGATATTAGGTCTTATTTTATTTGAAAGTAGTTGTATTTTTTGTGTAGAGTTAGGAGTCCCCTTCCCCAAATTTATAATAAAAATAATAATAAATTCACATTTTTCAAATATATTTATGTATGAACAAATACATCTTCTGATTGCAGTATACCATACTTATACAACTATGCTAGTAATCTAAATCAACAAAAACATAGTTCTAGTCTTCTAGAGGTATCTAACATGCATTAATTTATATAACTTAGTAATTAACAAAAGTATAGGTTTAAATCCTCGTACTATTAATTATCATGAACTTCTAGTGATCAAGAGAATCTTTGAGAGTTGAGAGATAATCAATCTATGATTCACTTATTTAAAAGTTAATTTCATAAAATTGATATATTATGTGATATTAAAGAAGTGCATGCAAGTTAGGGTATGTATCGAGACAATAATCAAGTTGTGGGCGCAAGCTTATCTGGACAATAACGTGTATGTATATGTACTTAAAATTCTTTTCATTCAAACCAACTTAATTGTAAAATCTTCGACCTTAAGACAGAAATAATTGCCTGTGCATATAGTATATAAATTTTAAATATCGTTTAGAAAATAAAAAATATAGTAAAGGGGGAGAGAACAATTAAAAACAGAATATACAATTCCACTTATGTTTTTTTATTTTATTTTTGTTTCCATGCAACACAGGCATATTTAATAATAGGAATAAAAAATAAAAAAAAAAAGAATTGGGGTTTATTTTGGTTGGTTAATATTATATATACATCACAAAGAATCGAGTATAAAAAGAATTGTTTCCAAGTATCATAAACTTAAAATCTATTTCGATTACCAACATTCCATATCGGAATACCGGTCACGACGACTCCGCCGCCGCCGTAACCGCCGTCGAGAAATTTCGTTTCCGTCATCGGCGCAGTTACCGGAACACCAATCCCCTGCTTCTGCAACAAAGAAACCTTCACTTTCACCGACAAGTTCACAACTCCATTCCTCTCCCCTCTCGCATCTCTCAACCTGTAACTCAAAAACTGCAGATAACTCTCCGGCACATATCCAGCCGTGAAATCCTTCACCGGAACCCTAGCCGTTCCGACGATCTTGACCTTCCGGCCGGAAACTCTCCGGCAAATCTCCACAACGACGAACGCCGCGTAAATCGGAAGATCGACGACGAGCTTCTCGTTCCAGTACGGATATCCAGCGCCATCGCGATCGATCTTCGTGCTGACAGAATCACTGTTAAGATCGGATCGAACATTGACGAACAAATCGCTCCGGTTCGTGATCAGCTTTCCACGGACTTGGAGATTCTCTGCCGATATCACAGTGATTTCGATGGTTCTTGAAGAGAAATTAGCAGCCGCCATTAGCGGATTTGAGCAGTTGCAGAGATTTGGAAATGGGGATTTGGGGTTTTAAATTGAGTGGGAAATGGAAAAGTGGGAGAAAAGGGGAAGAAGAAGAGAGGGTAGTTCTGGAAAAAGAAAAAGCGTGTGTTGGGTTTGGAAAGTCTAAATAGACCGGCTGTGATTTTATAGTGATGACAGACGAATTACGTGGAACCGACTCGAAATTTTATTGGAAATGTTTTGTAGTGGGAGAAAATTATGAATTTGAAAATTCGGAGGGAGTTTCAAAATCAAATTCGCCGTGTAAAATATGGATTTGCTTTTTTGTCTTTTTTTTTTTCCTCATTGATCCAATTTTGGGGGTAAAGGGCATTGACTCTAGCCTCAATTTCGAATTGAAAATTAAATTAACACGAATTAGCATAATAATCTAATAATATATAAAAAATAATGTGGGTGTGAAGAGAAAACCCACGCGGATGATTGGTTGTAAAGAGGAGAGGATGGAAAGTAGAGTAATTTGAATATATAAAGTACGAACTCGTGATCGTGGGATGGAAATGTATTAAGACCAAATTAAATAACTAATTGCGTACTAACTCATTCCTTAATATAACATTTGATAAAACTAGATAAAAGATAGTTTATTTTTATTATATAATTAAAAAATAGAAAAATATTTGATGTGATATTCGATAAAATTATTTAAAAAAAATTTATATTACATTGGATAAGAGGTTGATTTACTAACTCTTTCCCCTTCTTGAACATCAAAGTCTAATCACCCCCAAATATATCAATTGACATAAACATTTATATATATAACAAAAAATAAATTATTATAGAGAGACTTAGTGCTAAAAAAGATATTTGGGAACTAAAAGTGATAAGTAGGATTAAATAGTACGTCAAAAAAAAAAAAAAAGCTACAAATTAACTTTTTTGAATTTCTTTGACATTCCAAATGTCGTAAATTTATTTGACATTCCAAATGTTGTATGATCAATATGTCTCATATTATTAATCGAGTTGTGCACAAGTTAGTATAGATAATTACACATATTTAAAAAACAAGAAAAAATATATTTAAAAAATTGATAGTTTTTAGAAGGTAACATTAATTTTCTTTTTTTGTACGACAACAATATTTAGGAGTCAGAGAAATTGAAAGATTGGAGTCTTTTTACATATATATTATCGGCAAGCTAAAACGAGCAATACTAATTTTGAGATATCTACATTTGATGATTTTAAATAGCAACCACATTGTAACTTTATAGTAAAATAGTTTGTCTCTAGGGGTAAGAGTGGAGCTTTTGTCATTTCTCTTTCAAAAAACTTAAATTTCCAGCAATACTATTTTTCTTATAAATTTCCAGCGTTTTGTTATGATGGCTATAAGCATATATTTGAAAGTATTTCTAGTAATCACAAAATCACTCAACAACTATGTTATCGGATTTGTGTAATCCTAAGACATATCTACATTAATGTAAATGGAAGTGACTAATTAATTTACTAACCAACCAACAAAAAATTGTGGCAATAAATTAGAGAAACCACTGTTTTTAATATATAAATTTGAAGAACTATTGATAGTCATTTCATTTTATTTTACAAAATTTAAATAAGTGACTGTTATGAATTGAATTTATCGCGTTTAAGTACTTTTTTTTTTTTTTGAGTACAAGTTGGGGGAGGGAGATTACAATACCGATATCAAGGATCGAACCCGTGACCATGGAATGAAAATGGATTAACACCAAACCAAATAACCAATCGCGCCACCGACCCATTCGGTATCGCGTTTAAGTACTTAAATGTAATATTTGACCACTAAATAAATGATTTTAAATTCTATATGCAAAATGAAATAATCAAACTTGGTGACCAAAATGAATTTTATAAATCCATTCAAAGTCACACACGTGAAAATACAATTCTCTTTTAACTTTTATTATTTATTCTATTCTATTTTTCTTTGGATGACATTTTGTTAGGATTTTTTTTTCTTTTTTTTTAAGATAGTCGTTATTTTTTAGTTAAACAAATATCTCCATTTATATTAGGTGTGATTATTTATATGATCATTTTTAACAATCATTGTTTTATTGGTAGGCTATTTCCACTATGAGGAGGTGTCCCTTGACATTTATGTTGATGAATACGTACAGTCATAGGAAAAACACTGAAAAAATATAAAAACCTACTTAAACTAATAAATAAAAATCTAATCCTAGAAAATAATGAAATCTAAATTAATTTAACTTAATAAGCGGTAAATAATTGTTAATATTTACACAGAATGATTCTATCATTACAAATCTAAAAAAAAAAAAATATTTATCATTATTACTATTTATATACCATCAATTCTAAAAATAAAAATAATGATTCTCTCTATAAATATAAATGAATGGACTATTATCTTGTTGTTATCTTAGTGATAATTCATTTTAATTTTTACAATTTTATCTTGTAAATTTATTAAATTAACATTTAATTTTTAGATTATTTAAAATTAATTTTTAGCTCTTATATTATTTGAGAGAAGTATTTCAAATTTATTAATCTTTTCTACTCATTTATACTTTTATATATATATATATAGCCAAAAAATAAATTTATATATAATTACTTCAAACATTCCATATTTAATTTTCTTTTTATTAAAAAAAAAAGATACTGTCTATCTTCCCAAAATAATCACTGGCACTTGTTTAACAATATATCTACCATAATTACAAATTGCAGTTATCTTTATATTTTTTTTAATTAACCTTCTTGAAATATTTTGCAAATAATTAATTAATTACACTGAGTTCAATTGAAAATTACCAAATAAAAATAAATAAATCAAATATGGCGATCACTAGAAATAGGAATTCCAATTGCTACGCCGCCGCAGTCACCGCCGAAATTAGTTATCCCCGCCGGAATCTGAACTTTTGGCGTTTTCGAAGTGTAATCAAAATCAGAAACCAAAACTCTCACAGAAACATTAACGATTCCGTTCCTCTCTCCTCTGACATCTCTCAATCGGTAACTCAAAAAATGCAGAGAAGTTTCCGGCACTAAACCGCCTAAAAAGTCCGACACCGGAATGTTCGCCGTTCCGACGACCTCGTTCTTCGAGAAACTTCCAGAATGCACAATTACAGTCAAGAAACTTACATTCGCCGCCAATTTGAGCGCCAATTTGTCGTTCCAAAACGGATCGCTTCCGCCTCCGTCGTCGATTTGTGTGGTGCCGTGATTCTGAGCGTCGATCTTGACGGCGGCGAACGATTTGTTCTTCATCGGTTTCCGACGACGGCGAAGATCTTCGGCGGAGATCACTGTGATTTCGAGAGTTTTTGATGTTGACGCCATTGTGAGAAAGAAAACAGAGGAAATTGATGAATGAAGATGCGATTTGCGATTTGATTTGTGTTTTATTTTGTGAAGTAATCAAATTAGGGTTTGGAGTAATTTAATTTTTAGATGGTGAATTTGGTGTATTTATAGTTGGGATTCGGGGAATGAAGGAATTAGGAGGAGAAAAAGGACGAAAGTTGAAAATGTGAACCGGTAAAATTGAAAAAATATTTACGCAAGAAACTTTGTTTTAGTAATCATAGTATTTTTTTTTTTTTCATTTAGTAATCATAGTCTGTACATAAATTATACTATATAATTAATATAAAATATTGTATTAATAATAAATAATATTATATTAATATTTTTTTTAAAAAAAAATTATATTAATAATACATAAAACATTATTCTCAAAAAAAAAACATAAAACATTGCATTAATATCCTAAATTATACCATGTATTTGACTTACTATGAATGTAAAAAAAATTCAAATTTACCTAAATATGTAATTATTTTGTGAAATTGATTATCCACAACAAAGCCCCTTATTATTGCTAAATAAGAATTAAAAATATATATTATTAAATAATAATAATAACAACAACTATAAATGCAAATAATTCATAATCTATTGTGAATGTGGAGGGGAAAGAAAGAGTAAATTCCAATTCCAATTCCATGTTTTTTTTTTTTGGAAAGTTGAAAATGTTAACCGTTGTTTATTTATTTTCTTTTTCTGTTGGGTAAACAATAACTACGAATGCTTCTCAAAAAAAAAAAAAACAATAATTACGAATGTAATTTTGACGATAAACAAGAAATGTTTTTTCCTGATTGGAATCACCCACCTCCATTATTGTAATTTTTTTAAAAAATAATATTTTTTTAATGACTTCAAAAATATATTATTGTTTACTCTAATTATCTAAAATATTATAATTTAAATTCGATAAGTAATAAATATGGATATGCTGAATTGACTCAAGTCGTCGAGTCCGACGCAGCATGACTTGTTCAATATTGGATAAATTCATAATGCATATCTTTGTCTTTATTGTTATCTATTCCTTTCGTTTTCATGAAGAAATGTTCTATAAATACATTCACGAAAACTATCTTTGATCAATTGTTTCGTAGAAAATGCATCCAAACAACTTGTTTTATGGAACAAAAAAATGAGAGAGAAAAAGTTAAAGTAAAGTGGCTTCTTTTAATTTTTATCTATATCACTCCAAACTTTAAAATAGTAAATTCAAATAATTTGCAATATTCTATAAAAACCTTAGTCCTTATTTATCCACAAATGTAAAGACGTAGAGAAGAATTAGTCATACAAATATGCCATATAAAATTAATTGTGTTTATGACTTTTTTTATGTATGAACTATGCCATATAAAATTAATTGTGTATATATATATAATTTGTTTGGGTTGATTTTTTTTTTTCGGTATTAATTGAGGGAGGGTTACCATAAACCCTACATAGAGGATCACTACTCTCAAATAAATGAGAGCCCGAAGTAGAACAAAAGATTGACGATCTTTGTATGGCTTAGTGTACTTTATTTGAGAGAAAGTCTTCCTGATATAGATAAAGTCGATAAGTTTTGAAATATTTCAAATGTACTTTGATCAAAGGGAACTTTGTTCGAAATGAGAATTGTTGTTAATGTATGCAAATAAAATTGCACATTGCTAAGGTTAAAAAGGAATAACTTGAATATATAAAGAGATGACAACAATTCCATTGATATGAAGTGTTTTAAGTGATGACCAAAAATAAAACTATAAAAAATTTAAATTGGACAATATTATATTAACGTGGAAAGTTAAGAAGATAGCTCATTAGAATAGTATTAGAGATTCTTGTCAAAAAAAAAGAAAAGAATAGTATTAGAGATGTGTCTGATACAAGAATAAAATACAATATGAGCTAAGGTTTTATTTCTCAATTGATTTTTCCTAGTTCTCCATATGGAGGTATGTAGATGTTAATTGTCTTTTAACATATTCCTACTAGTATATTAATATACATTATCAAAAGTTACATTATCCATTCTTAATATAAATAAATGAATTAAAATAAGAAGATATGGTGAAAGTTTATGGGCCAAAAAATGTGAAGCATATTCTTGGCAATAGCATAAAAGTTAACAAAAATGATATATATAATAATCGGAATTTGGGAGGGCTGACTTGGACGTGGTCCACCCAAATATTTGCATGATGTATTGGGACTGTGACGAGTGGAGCGTGACTGCATCCGGGTGATTTTAACATCCAAGAATTTCCAAGGCGAATTTTCGTTATAGTGAAATCGAATTTAAGAATTTTTTTATTAGCTATTATGTGTTTTTTTTCAAAGATAGTAAAATGAGGAAAATATTTTCTTATTTAATTATCATTTTAAAAATTTCCTACCACTTGTAATTACCATGTGTTCTTCTTTCTCTTTTCTCCCATCTTTCATAGATGGTCTTAGGATTGTACGTCAAAAAGAATAGATGCTTCAAAGTAATTTGTAAGATTGGTGAATTATTTTTTCCACTAACAATTGATTATGAGATGTAGGTTCACACAATCTAATATAATATCATAGCTCATTAAACTCAAACGGATATCCTCTTCAATAATTTTTTAAGATTTTCGTTATCTTTTTTGAACATGAGTTGATTGACAATGTCACTCTACCAAAACATCAAATTATTATTACTCTCGAATGTGTCTTCATTCTTTAACGGTCTTGGAGGCTCTTTCTTTTCTTTTTATGGCTACATGTTCGCCATCATATCTTCTATTTTTTGTTTAATCTCTAAAGTTCATAAAAACTCAACCGTTGAAGTGTTGAAATTGTTAAGTCAATCACTCGATATCTTCAAGTCTAAAAAAATATTAATTTAAATATTTTTATTATGATTCTAGTATGAGTAAGAATACAACAAACCAAACATCGTAATCATGAATTTTGGAGAATTCAATTATAATATTGAATTTTGGAGAATCTAATTACTATATTAAGAATGTATTATTGAGAAAAAAGAAGTGATAAAGACATAAATACCTTATACATTTACAACCCTAACAAAATGTATATTTATACTAAAATATTGAACAATAACCACTAACTAAAATACTTACCATAAACTACTATCAATAATACTAATCTATCACTAACACTTTTTACTGTATTATATGATGTCATAGTGCCAAATGTCGTAATTGACTAAATCAAAGTCGCTTCATTAAAAAAATCCAAAACCTAGAATAAGCCGAAAAGTTTGACTTGCTACTCACGTGCTTTGTTTTTCTTTTTACGTATTTTTTTAAATACCAATGTCTTGTCGACACAAAGAGTTTGATTCTCGAAATTTGGGTTACCGATAATCATTCTTTTTGTAATCCTATTTTTTAAAAATAATTTTTTTCCTTTATTCTTTTAATTACTTTGTATTTACTCTTCAACAAATTTTTATTCATCACATTACTATTTTTCATTCCTATCATATTTATTATTTTCTTGTTTTCATAATTATTATTTTCGCGTCAAACACAAATAATCAATGTTTCTATAATTATAATTTTATCCCAAACATAAATAATCATTCTCCTCTCTATTTTCATCTTCATTTTCATTCCCCACTTAATTATGGGGTTGAATTGATCAATTAAATCCTAAACCTTTAAGGTCTAATTAATTGTTTTAAAAAGCTAATTGGTCTTTGTTAATTACTAAATTCAATTTATTTATTTCTAAAACTATAAGCTCAATTTAATTAAACAGTCGGCTGTGGAATTTTGGATACTAACAAAGAAAGAATCACATGGATGGTCTATTTCCGCAAATTATTTTTGAAATTCACGTTTCCACTTGTTCTCAATGATAGATTATTTGTTCCTTCTAGATAGAGGCATGATTAATGAAAAATCAATTTTAATAACAAACCGACAATACGAGTAATAGCTTGCAAAAATTTGTGCGTTCTTATAATTGGGAGGACATTCAGAAAATTTTAAAACTAAACTGTAAAACTATCACGTTAAAAGAAATTTTAATATTCAGAAAAGAACAGTAACTTAATAAACAAAAATTAAATTAAAATAAAATAAAAACTCTTAAATTAAAAGAATTATGCCCCAAATTAAAATCTCAAACTCTGGAGATCTAGTAGTATTTTAACCCAATAATAATAATTATTATTATTATTGTACTTCAAAAAATGTTACCTATAATTGTCTAAAAAAATGTTACCTATTTCCTAAAAAAACAGAGTGAATTACAATTACAATAAAAGAAAAAAAAATCTCGAGTTCGAGAATAAAAAAGAACGAATGTCAAATTTTTTTAAAAAATGTGATTTATATTTAAAAAAAACAATTAATTGAAAAATTATTTTTAAAAAGATAGATATTAGATCTATTGATTGGATAAAAAATTTCACCGTGTGGTTTTCCATTTAGAAGAGGCAAATATATACATGTGGCCCATTGAGAGAGCCAATCAAACCAATTGGTAAAGTAACAAGAATAACCAATCAACTATTTAACCATTTACAACTTAACCATTTACAAAACTAATTAAATATAAGTAATAGTCAAATAAAAACAATGAATCTTAATTACAATTTAAACAAACAAAAAAAAAATTCAACTTCTCAACTTGAGGGAAAAAATTAACGAACGTCAAAAAGATCAAAATATTATTTAACTAAAATTTAATTATCAAACAAATGTTCTTAAAACTTAATATCTATTTCTTATTAAAAAAAAACGAATCACAATTACAATGAAAAAAATTAAACACAAAGGGCAATTTATAAATTCAAGAAACAAAAATTAATAATTGTCAAAATTCAAAGACGAAAATATTATTTTACTATAAACTAATCAATTCAATAATTGTTCTTAAAAATCGATATCCATATCTAAAAAAAATTATTAAAAAAAAAAATCAGATATACAATTTCTCAAGTAAACCAAAAAAATAATAAATTTTAAAAATTTGAGACAGAAATATATTGTTTTATCAACAAATAACTGATTAAATGATTGTTCTTAAAAAATTGAGTTTGAATCACAATTTGATTTTCAAAAAAATACAATTTCTTAAAACGTCATTGGAGTGACGTTGCCTGAATGATCTAAAATTTTTCCCCAAAATTTCCAATCGAAACCACCCTATAAACTTCCTCCAATTTCTCTCCGACGTCACAGTGATTCTTCCGATCACTTTCAACGCTTCAATTTCTTTCCAATCATTCTAATTCGCTTGTTCAATTTCTCTCCGGCGACTGAAATTCCGCTCCGATCAATCCCAGCCATGGCGGCGACGACGTCGTATCGGAGTGTTGAGATCACCGTCGTCTCCGGCGAGGATTTGCGAATCGATCGGAGACCTGTAAAGAAGAAGACATTCGCGACGGTGAAATTCGACAAGCAGAGCATCGGCGGCGGCGGAACGGAAATCGACGAACGCGGCGGCGGATATCCGATCTGGAATGAGAAAATGGCGATGGACATGCCGATGGATGCGATGTTCTTGACGATCGAGGTGCATTGTGGATCTGTTTCGAGGAACAGGATCGTCGGAACGGCCAACGTGCCGGTGTCGGAATTTCTCGGCCGGCATCGGCCGGAAAGTTATTTGCATTTGTTGAGTTATCGATTGAGAGATCGAAATGGTGAACGCAATGGAATTGTTAACTTTTCTGTGAGAATTAGGGCACCGGAATCGGCGATTGCTTCGAACGCATTGGTTGATATGCAGGTGGCAGAGACGGCGAGTTTTGGCCGGAATCGCGGTGGTGTAGTAATCGGAGTTCCGATTTGGAGTTCTAACTCTTATAATTCTTGATTCATTTACCGATGAATCAAATGAGTTTGCCGTCTGAATTTTATTTGAAAGAGGGGCGGCTTGTAATTAGCTTTGTTTGTTTTGGAGGCAAAAAAAAAAAAAAAGAAAAGGAAATGTAACCATCAAATTAATTATAAAATTTTATCCATTTGAAGAATGCAATTGAATTGGCTTACGAGCCAGCCCAATGGTTTCAACATCATCTTCCAAGTTCTGGATTCAATAATCTATATTTGTCTCATTTCTCTAATATGTATTAAAAAAAGAAAAAAAGAAAAAATGGCTTATATACTGGCAACACAACACCAACTATTTTTATAAATTTAATTTTTTTTTTCTTGAAACATTATAAATTTTGTTAGATGTTATATGAAATTGAAAATGTATAAGGATCTAAAAAGGGTCATGTGCCATATCAAATTTATAGTTAGACAACTACCGACATGAATTCAATTAGTCAAAATATAATAACATCAACAAAAATATAATGTTTAAACCCAACCCCGCAGGTTAATTAAAAAAAAAAAAGAGACCGCACATTTTGTTAGAAACTTAAAAAAATATAAATAAATTATATAATTT
Organism: Sicyos edulis; assembly: GCA_036507275.1. NCBI lineage: Eukaryota > Viridiplantae > Streptophyta > Magnoliopsida > Cucurbitales > Cucurbitaceae > Sicyos > Sicyos edulis. The sequence goes on along the minus strand of CM071857.1, from coordinate 1,092,895 downwards.
TTTTTAAAGGCATAATGTTTTTAGTACTACTAATAATGTTTGCATTTGCATCGACGAACCATGAATTTTTATTTTGAAAATTAAAATTCCCAAGCTAAGTCACTTCTTCAATATTGAAAAATGTTATAAAATATATAGTTGACTCAATTATTTTTATTTTTCTTTTTAAAAACTTTTCAATAAAATGCGTCCAGATGGGCTTTATCATTGGACATACAAACCTTGGGCCGAAAAAAAGAAACCTTGGGCCAATTTACACATAGGCCCAACTAAAACGACGTCGGAAAGCAAAACGACGTCGCTTCGCCGTTCTGAAGTAGCTGTTTTATCCATCTGGTTCTGAAACTCGCCGATCTTGGAGCTGCAACAAAAATGGCAGCGGCTGCACTCTCTCAACTCTCATTTCTCTCAAACTCCTCACCTCAAAGCTTGATCGTTCCATCTCTCCGGCCAAATAATACGGCCAGGAAAGTCCGCGACGGTGGTTCTCGTTTCAGATGCGCCGCCGGTCCGACCGGATTCTTCACTCGGCTTGGCAGGCTGCTCAAGGAGAAGGCCAAAAGCGACGTCGAGAATCTCTTCTCCGGCTTCTCGAAGACTCGAGACAACCTTGCTATTATCGATGAGCTTCTTCTGTACTGGAACCTCGCGGAAACTGATCGAGTTCTTGACGAACTCGAAGAGGTCAGTTTTCTGTTCCTGTTTGTGTATTTTCTTTTGATTTATGTTTGTATCTAGGTAGCATTTTCATGATAAGGAAGCAGTTCTAGGAATTCGTGGATGATTTGAACTCGAATTTGTCGAATCCAATCCACTGTTCTCTTTCAGCTTTCTTTTACGAATTGTGGATTTTACCGACGTGTAATTCGATTTTGGTTTTCAGCTTTCAGAACCTAAATTTTTTATGGCTTAAATGTGTAGTAATTTGTACTTATTTTTATATATGAATATTGATATAGGCAGTCATTTAAATACTGGAGTCATTCGAATAAATTACTCGTCAGTGGAATGGAAATTTACGATTATTTGTAGTATTGAAAATTTTGTAGATATTGTTGGTGTCTGATTTCGGGCCAAGAATCACCATCAAGATCGTGGAAAGCTTGCGTGACGACATATTTGCGGGGAAGCTTAAATCGGGTAGTGAAATAAAGGTAACTAGTTCACGAATTGTTTCGTTACTCTATGTTCTAAGACATAAAGGTTTTGCTACACGGAAATGAATGAATAATTATTGTGTCTAACGTTAAATCAAGCAGTAGTGGCACAAGTGAGAAATTTACCTGTCTTTCTGCTATTTGAAATGAATATTTTTATATTCATTTAAGTTTTAATGGATGATTTTGTATGTACTGCCTTGATTTTTGAATCATGGAATTTTGGATTTAATTTTTGAAGTGGTAGTTTGGTTGATGATATGCAGTTTGATGAAATGCCTTAGATTCCTAGTTTGGCTTTCAATTCTATATTTCTATATCCAGATAATTTGTAAGTCTTGATCAAACTTGTAATACAATGATCAAAATTATTCCAGGATGCCTTAAAGAAGATTGTTTTGGAGTTGTTGACAAAGAAGGGGAGCAAAACTGAACTTCAACTTGGATTCCGGTCTGCTTTCTTTATGGTTTCTAGTTTGTGCAATCTATCAAACTAAATAATATGCCAACATGAGCATATAGATATATTCAATTGCCATGATGTGCGACTAATGCTTATGACCAAGAGTACATGAGTTCGAATCTCCCGTCTCGATTTTTTTTTTTTTTTTTGAAATGCCATCTCAAATGTTGTTGAATTAAAAAAAAAGAAGAAGTTAACATTGATATCTCAAGCACTAATTCTGATTCTACTTTTATTATGTCATCAGGAAACCAGCTGTGATTATGATCGTCGGTGTTAACGGAGGTGGAAAGACAACATCTCTTGGTAAGACGTAGCATTAACATGGTATGGATATTCTATCGAGTTCAAACTTCATTTCTTGTGGTTTAAAATTTTCTGGCAGAAGATTTTTCCTAGTTTTGAAAGTATTTGAAATAAATCTGGTCCGACCTATTTTCTTTATAGAGCGTTTTCGAGTTTATTTATGAGAAGTGCCATTTATTTGCTGCAATTCCTTTATTACTACTCCTGTAAGGCAAGTTTATGAAATAAAAATGTCCTCATATTGCAAAAAGTTATACTATCTACTTCTCTGTCTATTGGCCACGTCAGGATATATTTATTTTCTCTGTAATTACTCAACTCCGTGTTGCAGGAAAGCTGGCTTTTAGATTAAAAACCGAAGGGGCCAAGGTTAGATGATACTTCTTTCTACCCTTGTTCGAATTGACGTTCCTTGAGATGCTATTTATCAGCATTATTTTTGTTTAGAGTAGTTTTATACGTAAACAATTCTAAAACAAATGTAGCTTAATGCTTAAACCATGCTTAATTTTTTTTTGGGTAAATTACAAATTTGGTCCCAGTTTAGTTTCTATGATTTTAATAACTAGAATCAAGTCCCGATGGTTTGGAAAAGATAGAGTTAGTTCCTATGATTCAAAAAAATTAGAATTTAATTCCTATAGTTTGATCAAATCTAACAAATAGGCTATGTGGTTTGTGTTTGTTGGCGAATTAAATACGTGAAAATTAGTTTTTACGTGAAATCTACTCACTATTCTTTTACCCTTCTAAACAAAAATTGGTTTAGTTTATTTTAACTAGAATATAGTAAATTTACAATTTTTTGTGCCAGATATTGATGGCAGCTGGTGATACATTTAGAGCAGCTGCTAGTGATCAGCTGGAAATCTGGGCAGAGAGAACTGAATGTGAGATTGTTGTTGCTGAAAAAGACAATGCCAAAGCATCATCAGGTATGCAATAATGAAACTGCTCTGTTTTTTTCTTATTATAATTTTTAGGAAGTTTGTATCAGATACTGTAGATGCTAACTTATCATCTTGAAGTGTTTCCCTGATAGTTCTATCACAGGCTGTAAAGAGAGGAAAAGAAGGTGGTTTTGACATTGTTTTGTGTGATACATCTGGACGTAAGTACATGTAGTTTAGTGGTAGTTAAGCATTATTTCTTGTGTTTTCTTAATAGATTGAAATCTGGAGTCCCCAAGGGGGTGGCAGAGTGATTAAAAACTTGGGGTTTTGAAGGTGTGCTCCACTCAAGGTCTCAAGTTCGAAATTCACCTTTGACATTAATTTGTAAACACCTCCCGTGTCTCCATTCTTTTGATATCTCCCATGTCTGGCCTAGGGGCGGATGTGGTTACCCGGGTATAGTAGAACAAAACTCCGATTTCCCAATTTCCAAAAAAAAAAAAAGATTGAAATCTGGAATATTTTTTCATAGGTCTGCATACAAATTATAGCCTGATGGAAGAGTTAATAGCATGTAAGAAAGCTCTGGGCAAAGTTATTCCAGGAGCACCTAATGTAAGCATCAGCAAAGTGTGGTTACTTGTTTATCATCTCATTTATGCCAACACTGCCAGTCTGCCTCCCTGACTTTATGGTTGAGGAGAAATGTGGAATTTTATAAAAGTTGAATATCTGATCGTTAAAATGAAACTCTACCTTGTATCATGTACTGATTAAGAGTTCCATTACGATTGCAGGAGATCCTGCAGGTATTGGATGGGACGACTGGTTTGAATATGCTACCACAAGCAAGGGAGTTCAATGATGTAACACTTACTATCCTTTTCCTTCTAAATTAATATTCTTGGATGCAGATCATTTCTTGTCATTTTGCAATTTTTCAAAAGATAATTCAACAATAAGTTCGATGCTAATTATTCTTAGTAATGCTGTAATGATATATAGTTTTCCCCAAAAGTAAAATTCAGCATCATCTGCTGGGTACAATATAGGCATTTGAATTACAATATTCATATGTTCCTGTTGGTTTAATCTTTTTACGTGTGGGCAAGTATTCTTAAAACATAATAGCTAATGGTTGATTTTCTGAAATTTGAACAGTATTACGATATACAAGATACAGTAACACAAGATAATTCAAGTTAAGAGGTTACTTGGATTCTCCATTTCTTGAGCTCACTCAAGACCTAAACTAAATTGGTCAAAATAGTCAATGCCTTCCTCACTGCACTCTCCATCTATTTATAACCCAAAATGTCCATCAAATTCTTAACTAATTGCTAAAATACCCCTAGAACACACCTTGTCTTGTGTGGATAAACCAAAAAATAAAAATGCATTAGCCCCAAACCCTAACTCACTAAGCCCAAGTGGAAGCTACTTCTAGACACCAAGAAATTTCAATTGACAAGCTTGTTGGCTTCTGTATAGGTAGTTGGAATTACTGGTTTAATTCTGACAAAACTAGATGGTTCTGCAAGAGGTGGTTGTGTGGTATGTCTTAAAACTCTGAGCTGAACAACATCTTGAAACGACGACGGTCGCCAACTAATGATACAATCCTTCTTTCTCAGGTTAGTGTGGTCGACGAGCTTGGCATCCCAGTAAAGTTTGTTGGCGTTGGCGAAGGGGTAGAAGATCTTCAGCCTTTCGATCCAGAGGCCTTTGTCGATGCCATCTTCTCATGATTTGTACAATATGGTCAGTATCAATATCACTACCATCTAGAATTTGTTCCATTTGTAAAGTTTAGTAAATTCGTAGGGTCTCCGTCCTCGATTCATTCAGCATGTTTATAGCGCTGTTCTAAACGAGTGACTGGTCGAAAAGTCTTCTAACAATTTGTATGAATTAGAAACAGTTTTTAAAGGTCCTCAAGGGGTAGCCTCTTTATTAGATACTTAGGGTCTACCAGGTATGCTCCGTAAGGAGTCCCAAGTTCGAAATCCACTAGTGATCTTATTTGTAAAATTTCTTGTTGTCTCTTGGGTGTGGGTGTTGGGATGAGTGCTGGTGCCCTTAGGAATGCAGTGGGGCGAAGCTCTCATTCCCGATCAGACCCTCGTGCAAATAAACAAATAGTTTAAATAGGATTTCTTTTTGTGAAGACATTAATATACTTGTGTTTTCTGCTATCACAGATTTGTCCTTTGTGATTCACTCACTTTTGCACCTGAAGCAACATCAGTAGGAGGCTCTATATTGGTTTGAAATTGAAGAAGAAAAGTTGAGCAAGTGGATTTGTAGTGGTCTGAAATTGAATACCAGAAGCAACATTTGTGGTGTTGATGCCAATTCTTGAGAAAAAAGAAAACTCTTCTGGGGTTGGTTTGGTAAGATTCTCAGGTCCAGTTGAGTATTTAATTCATAAGAGATTGAAGCTTCATTTTTGAACCCATGGCATTCATAATAGAATTGATTGTATGATTGATGCTGCACTTTTTGTTTTGTTTTCAATGTTAATGAAGAAAATGATCGTCCTGAGTAGAACTCTCCGGGCAATTTGATATCAAAAGATTTATTCGAAAGCTGTTTTGTTGCAGAATCCATTTGAACCCATGGCATTCATATTGGAAAGTTTTGAATATTTTAAATAAATCTCTGATCAGAGTGAGTTTTGGAAATGTATTTATCTTGGAACAGGTGCTTGGAAACAGGGACAGGTTTCAGGAATTTTATGTTGACTTTTCAAATGGTTGTTTGTATGTTTTAGTTTTCACTCAGAATCCGAAAACCATTCTTGCATATGGTCTTTAACTTTTGATTGCATGCATTGAGGTAAAGGCCTATTTTAGAACCTCATTCGGGTCGGGTCTTTACAACAACAATAAAGACAGAGTATCCCGGCAGCTCCCATGATCACACAGCTCCCCTCACTAGCCATCTCGGTGCTGTCACAAGTTACCCGAAAGATAAGTAAGGGTGAGTATAAACATACTCAGTAAAAATCCCCAACCGGAGTACAATACGATACATCAATCACCTGGCATCCTAGTATACATGTAATCAGTTACCAGCACAGACTTTGCTTATCAAGCTAATCAAGACAAGTCCGGGAACCTCAGAAGTTTCCTACTTCCGGCCTAATGATTGGTTCTCCTAACCAATCCCAAAGACATTCGAGGGTCTTTCTCCCTCGGCCAAAAGATCAACTCAAAAGCTGATCCCAGATAGATGTCAAACACCCTCGAGGGTCTTTCTCCCTCGGCCAAATGACCAAATCAAAAGCTGATCCCGAATAGGTGTCCTCGGGGGCCTCTTACCCTCGGCCAAGCTAAACCCTAAGGCAACGGGAGAGTACCTAAGGTCAGGCTCTAATAATAACAAGAATGGTGTCATTGATCTACAATAGTGCAGACTCTAATAATAACAAGAAAAGTCAATATTCATTTGTTCGAGAGTAGTATTTTTTGTGTAGGGTTTATGGTCTCCTCTTGTGATTTTTGAACTTGAAAAAAGGAAGATAAAAATTATAATATACAAGAAAATTTGTCAATTTCAAGTTCATTTAATTGAAACCTATTAAATTTGTACTTAAATTGGTGATTGGTTCCAAAATTTTGATATTGGTAGAATTTTTCTTGGGTTACTCATAAAAAATCCCCTCTAGATAAATAGAGAACAAGCCAATAAATTCAATTTTTTTTTTTAGTACATATTGGGGAAGGGAGACAAATACCGATTCTTGAGCTCGAACCTAAGATGTTGGTGTTGAATTGGTTTATAATCAAATAATGAAATCGTTGCGTAACTGATCCATTTGGTGCCACAAAAATCAAATGGTCATTAAAGCAGCCTAATAAATTATATATACATTAATCAAACCTAACCTGCATTTATATATGCTAGAATTTTAGCACGACGCATGTGATAAATTCTTAAATAATATTTTTTATATATATATATATATATATATATATAATTATAAATTATTTCTTACATTTTTAGGCTAAATTTAAATCATCAAATAACAATTTTAATATAATATTAAAATTTATAACAATTTTTTCACGTTAGTTAAATTTATTAAAATTAACATTTACGTAAAAAGCAGTTAATTATTTATTTTGAGCTTAAAAAATAATAGGTGTTATTATTTAAAAAAACTAATAAAGAAAAATAAATCCAACCAAACAGAGAGTGTTCTTGTAAACAACATGTAGACAACTATTTATAAGATTGGAAAATTCAATTTATTATTTTAATTAAAAATATAAAATGTCAAATAAAATCTATGAGATTTGGTAAAAATATCTTATTTTCTACATGAAAATTTAAATGATATAGTAAATACCTTCATTTGATTGTTGAAATAAGAATATAAAATGTTAAATAAAATCTATGAGATTTGGTAAAAATATCTTATTTTCTATATGAAAATTTAAATGATATAGTAAATATTTTCATTTGATTGTTGAAATCTCTTATCTTCTAACTTAGTCATAAAATTTATGAGATTTGATAAAAATATCTTATCTTCTACGGATGAAAATCTAAATAATATTGTAAATATCTTCTACGTTATTAGATTTTTTTTTTATATTCCAATAAATGACATTTTTGTAATTTAGTGTATGACTTAAGAGGTAAAATCGTCTAAAAGTGATTTTTTTAATCCACACTTTAACTAGTAGAATATATGATATATGATATGATAAACCACACTTTTAAGTAGTATGATATGATATGATATGATATTTTTTTAAAAAAAATGAACTACTAACGAAACAAAAACGACGTTGCAGAACGCGATCTTGTATGGGCCGAACCGGAAAAAAAAAGGCTCACACAATACTGATGGGTATTTAAACAAATGGGCCGGTTAAAAACAATGGGCCGAACTAAAAAACAAAGGCCCAGTGACGATAATATTTCCTCGTTCTTGGATCGCATTTTGGAGCTAAAATCCCATAAAGCCATCAAAGGAACTCGGAGTTGGAGATCGCCGACGAACTCAAAGAGGTTAGTAGTTTGTTCGTTTTTCCGATCTTCATATCTAAATCGAACTTAACAAATCTGCTAAACCCTTAGGTATGGAAAATCATAATCTTCAACTTCATGATTTTTGTAGACTGTAAAGGTTTTCATGTTCATGTTCATATTCAATATATATTTACGAACTTCAAACTCTTTCACCAAATGCTACTTTCACTTCAACAACCACCTTGTTTATCTCCGTTGCATTCACAACGTTGTGAATTATTATTCTCCGAATCCTGTCTCCAATCAGCTCCTGAGTGAGTTATCTAAAGATGGTCGAGTTGCTGATGCGCGTAAGTTGTTTGATAAAATGCCTGACCGGGATAAGTACACTTGGAATATCATGATTTCTGCTTATGCCAATTCGGGGAATCTAGTTGAGGCTCGCAAGCTTTTTGATGATACCCCAATTAAAAATTCTATCACTTGGTCGTCCCTCGTGTCCGGGTATTGTCGAAATGGATGCGAAGTTGAAGGGTTGAGGCTGTTCAGCCAAATGTGGAGTGAGGGGCAGAAGCCGAGTCAATACACATTTGGTAGTGTTTTGAGAGCATGTTCTACTTTGGGTTTGCTCCATTTAGGTAGAATGATTCATTGCTATGTTGTAAAGATCCAGTTAGAAGCTAACATCTTTGTTTCCACTGGTCTTGTTGACATGTATTCCAAGTGTAAGTGTCTTTTGGAGGCTGAATTTCTTTTCGTATCGTTGCCTGATCGGAAAAACTATGTTCTATGGACTGCTATGCTTACTGGTTATGCTCAAAATGGTGAGAGTTTGAAGGCAGTTCAGTGTTTTAAGAAGATGAGAACGGTGGGAATTGAGTCTAACCAATTCACATTTCCCAGCATATTGACAGCATGTGCAGCAATATCAGCCTATGCTTTTGGTGTTCAGGTACATGGATGTATTATTCGGAGTGGGTTCGGTCCTAATGTTTATGTTCAAAGCGCATTAGTTGATATGTATGCCAAATGCGGAGACTTGAGAAGTGCGAGGATGGTACTGAATATCATGGATATTGATGATGTTGTGTGCTGGAACTCAATGATTGTTGGGTGTGTGATGCATGGTTATATAGAGGAAGCTCTAGTTTTGTTCCACAAGATGCATAATCGAGATATAAGAATCGATGATTTTACATATCCGTCTATTTTGAATTCCCTGGCTTCTCGTAGAGACCTGAAAAACGGAGAATCTGTTCATTCTCTGATTATTAAAACAGGATTTGATGCTTGCAAAACGGTGAGCAATGCTCTTGTTGACATGTATGCTAAACTAGGAAACATGAATTGTGCATTAGAGGTTTTCAATAAGATATTAGATAAAGATGTAATATCATGGACCTCATTGGTAACGGGATATGCTCACAACGGCTTCCATGAAAATGCTCTCAAATTATTTTGTGACATGAGAATTGCAGGGGTTGATCTGGACCAATTCGTAATTGCCTGTGTTTTTAGTGCATGTGCTGAACTAACAGTTATCGAGTTTGGTCGACAAGTTCATGGAAATTTTATCAAATCTAGTGTTGGATCATTGTTATCCGCAGAGAACTCTCTTGTGACAATGTATGCAAAATGTGGATGCTTAGAAGATGCAACCAAAGTCTTCGACTCAATGGTCTATCGAAATGTCATATCGTGGACCGCTATAATAATCGGTTATGCACAAAATGGGAGAGGGAAGGACTCTCTTCGTTTTTACGATCGGATGATAATGGAAGGCATAAAGCCAGACCCTGTTACTTTTATTGGTTTATTGTTTGCTTGCAGCCACGCAGGTCTAGTGGAAACTGGTCGATCTTACTTTGAATCAATGGAAAAGGTTTATGGAATAAAGCCAACTCCCGATCATTATGCATGCATGATTGATCTATTGGGACGTGCTGGAAAACTCAAAGAGGCAGAGGATTTATTGAACCAAATGGAGATCGAACCCGACGCAACCATATGGAAGTCGCTACTTTCTGCATGCAGGGTTCATGGGAACTTAGAACTCGGAGAAATAGCAGGAAAAAACCTCATTAAGTTGGAACCCTTGAATTCTTTGCCTTACGTTTTACTGTCGAATATGTTTTCCGTAGCTGGTAGATGGGAAGATGCAGCGAAAATTCGAAGGTCAATGAAAGCAATGGGTATTGTCAAGGAGCCCGGATGTAGTTGGATTGAAATGAAGAGCCAAGTTCACACGTTTATATCTGAAGATAGAAGCCACTCATTGACAGCTGAAATATATACTAAGATTGATGAAATGATGATCTTGATAAAGGAAGCTGGGTACGTTCCAGATATGAACTTCGCATTACGTGACATGGATGAAGAAGGTAAGGAACGCAGTTTAGCATTTCATAGCGAAAAGTTGGCTGTTGCGTTCGGGCTTCTCACAGTCCCGAAAGGAGCACCGATTCGAATTTTCAAAAATCTCAGGGTATGTGGGGATTGTCACTCAGCAATGAGATATGTATCTAGTGTTTTTTATAGGCATATTATTTTGAGAGATTTAAATTGTTTCCATCACTTCAAAGATGGAAAATGTTCTTGTGGAGACTTCTGGTAGGGTGTTCACTGTTCAGCTCCTTGGAGAAGGAAACAACTAATCTCTAATGACATCTCATAGAGTTTTCCTACTGGCACATTTCAAGCAAGATCACACAAATGTAACAGTTATGCCTTTTTTGAGATCAACAACAAGTGGAGTATTCTAATTCATGACCTCTTGATTATGAGTACACACATTATGTCAGTTGAGCTATACTTTTTGTTGACAAGTATAACGGTTTTGTTTCTAGACTCTTCCTTTTGACGAAAAAGATACGATTTCCATTCAAGCGGAGCAGGTAGAGCATGGTTGTTCTCAATCGAAAAATTCCCAGATTGAAGATGTTGAGTCAGAAATTGAACTCAACTTCCAACTCAAACACTCAAACAGGTAATAGCATATGTTTGTTTGTAGAATAGCTCAGTTTCTTTTGTCATGGCATGTGAAATATTTGGCATTGTTGTAGTAGTAATCATGTAGCTATATATATAAGCCCAAAAAAATCCCTTCCTAATTTGTGATTTCTAATATATATTTTTTCTCTGCAATCCAGGAATGTTGTTCTTTGTTCATAATATAATTTATTTTCCAAATCTCGGGGCTGCAACCTGGATACTGAAGGGGGTATTTGCATAATCTCCTGCAGATCATAATTCTTTGTTACTACAGTGAATCAACTATGGATGTCTGAACCAATTTATGCACAACTCGACTATTTTTATCAGGCAACTGCCGGACTCTAGAGTGGACTCATTCCGTCTTAATTCTCTAAGACATTATTGACTGATAGGTAGATTATAATACTTATCATCTTGTAAATGTGGATTTGGCTAATGAGAGAGAAATAATAGATCGAAGGTGTGACACATTTTTATCCTCCCAAAATATGTAAAAGGAACTTGTTGATAAATTTTGCTCTTTTGTATTTGTGAACTTAAGTTTTATTTTTATAGATTTATTTATCCTTTTGTTGTATCCTGTGAAGTCACATATCTAACTCAAAAACTTAAAGCTTAAGTCGATGAGTTGGTGTAAATTTAATTATGTCAAAACATACATATATATATATAACATTTTCTTTAATTTATAGACATTATATAAGGATGATAATGTATCTAAACAATACATTTCCGCTACTCTTATCAACATTGTACAAGTAAACTTATTTGATACGATTATACCATCTGAATAAAAAAATACCAGATATTTAGACGCGTGAACATTTTTAAATTTTTTTACAACTTTGCCACTGGCATAGTATAAAGGGTAGCGCGAGCTGTGTAGAGCAATTTCCCTGTCTTTTGAAGTCTGAACTGTATGGCAACTCTATTCAAATTTCTTCCACTCCTTAAAACAGAAGCTTCTATAACAACCTCTGCCTGCAAACAAACACCATTTTTTTTTTTTTTTTGAAATAACAAACACCATTTTTAATCAAATGACAAAGCCATAAAATAGCATACCTAAAGAATTCAAGAATATACAAACAGATCTTGTTTAAGTAAGGTTGTGAAAGATAGGATGATCTTGCTGAAGCTATTAGTGCTATATCCCATGATTCCAAAGAACTCGAACTCTATTACGATATAAAGATATCGAGAATGTAAAATAACTAAGTTGTCATTGTCATAGGTACTTGGCCTCTCCCTTTTGAGAATATTATATTATTTATGTATATATAAACTCAAGGAGTTTTTTTGTTCACATGGTGCCAAACTATGTTTGTATCCTAAAACATGCAACCTAGCCCAGTCCCATTTGTTGTTCTGATCTAGAATGCTGTGATAATCACATTAGTGATGTTGTGGCAATTATTGTTTGATTCTTAATCTCTCAATGTACTGGCACATTATCCTTCTAATAATGAAGATAATGGCATTTTCCCATTGGGAGTGTGATGAAGTAAGCAATGACATGGAAAATACCTCAGTTGATGAAAAATAGACACCATCATGATATCGAGTTTCAAATCATAAAACGATAAAATGGCCACTCTCTTTTTTTTAGTTCAACTAGGGAAGATAATTCAAATCTATGACTTTTTAGCTATAAATACATAGTGGAGCGAAACGACTTCTCTTAATTTATAAATTATTGTTGTCTCCAAGGAGTTGTATGGTGGCCGAAAGTTTGGGTTTTGAAGTGTTTTATTCCAGATTCGAGACTCGTCTATGACTTTTTACCCGTAAATACATAGTGGAGCGAAACGACTTCTCTTAATTTATAAACTATTGTTGTCTCCAAGGAGTGGTACGGTAGTCGAAAGTTTGGGTTTTGAAGTGTTTTATTCCAGATTCGAGACTCATCTATGACATTAATTTGTAAATTATTGCCACGAAAAAACTATTATTTTAAACCATTGTCACCGAAAAAACCATGCAACTCCCTCACTCGTCCATGTAAGGTTAAGTACACCAAGGGTCTGTTTGTTTGACATATTTAAGTAGTTTTTGGGTTAATGAGTTATATTGACAAGTTGTATTGAGTAGTTAAAAATTGAGAGTTGTCTCAAAAACTCGTTTGGATGTAGTTTTTGTGTAGAGGAGTTAGAGTCAAAATCTTGTTTGGATGTAGATTTAAAAATGAGTAGTTATTTTCAGTAGTTAAAAAAGAAATGATTAAAAATGAATGGTTAAAAATGAGTTATTTTGATTGATTTGATAGGAAAGATTAAAAACAAGTGGTTAGAATGATTTAGTTATAGATGAATGATTAAAAATAAACGTTTAGAAATGAGAGTTATTTTTAAAAGTATAAATGAGGAGGAGTTAATAAAAACTCGTTTGGGTGTAGGTTTTGAGGAGGAGTTGATAACTCCTAATACCAATTCCTACCTAAATATGTTAAACAAGCAGCCCCCAAAGGTTTGAGGATGCAGGGAGCAAAAAAATCTGAGGGTTCTAACGTCTAAGAAATCTATGTATTCAGTTTCCACAGTTATTTTTTTGATATTCGTGAATGTCTAAATCAACTTAAACGTGTCTTGACTATTCTTACAACCGTCTGTTTGGTGTAACTCAGCTTTGTCAACTTAACTAACTTACTGCCAAATCGACCGGTAATTGACATGTAACTTCAATCGAGAGATGGTAGTTCCGAATACCTAAAGCATAAAATTTAACTAACCTATTTTCAACAGGACTCAAACAATGAGGGAGGCACAGCAGTAATTTAAATTTTACTCACATTTTGTGGAGCGCCTGAAAGGTAAGAAATGCTCAGTTCCCCAAGAGATAATTCCTTATCCTCTCCCACCACAGTTCTAGCACAAGCAACTGATAAGAACTCAGCGGCCAAAGCAACAAATCCTCCATGTAAAGTGCCAAAAACATTCTGAAAATTTCACATATATATCTTTTTGTTAATGTCAGTGTAAACAGAATTGGTGTTCTATTTTATTTTACTCCCCTTGTGGTCATTATTCTACATTGAAATTTTTTCAAGATCTCTATAAGAAAATAGATATATCTTTTGTTAATGTCAATGTAGTGAATTCCATATTATCTAAGATGGTATTAGAGATATCCGTATGCGTTATTGGTCTCCCAAATTTCGATCCAACCTAACCGAAGTGCTTAAAAACCTAAGTTGATGATATCAATTATTTTTTAGGCGGAATCACATGTTATCTCTAATACAGTTCATCAAATAGATGAAATCACACAACCCTAAGCTAATAGATGCCGATAACGAGCATTTGGAAAACCGTATTTTCTCAGCAAGCAAACAGATCGCTGTAATGATGAATCCTACTTAGTTTATAAGTTCGCTATTTTGATTCAAGAAAACAGAAACCAGAACAGTATAAACATGAATCGAAGTTTCCAGATACATCATATCATCTCGATTAAAACTAGAAACCAGATTTCCACGGCAAAAAAACGATGAACGGTGAAATTTCAAGTTCTCAAATACATCGTTTCGATTCAAATCAGACACGCAAGAGTGAATACCGAAATTCTCCTCCTAAATTAGTCGATGAGAAAGTAAATTTGAGAGAGGAATCGAGAAATTACAGAGATAGCAGGTTTGACGGAGAGGAGGGAGGTGATACGGCCGCGTTCGAGGCGGAGCTGCCGGAGATGACTGCGATATAAGTCCTCGGTGGTGCAATCGCCCGGAATTTGGCCGGAGCCGCTCATTCCATTGAGCAATTGTATAGTCCCGCGTAGATCTTGTTCAGACATGTTCTTGGTCTGAATCGCCGGCGACAGTAAGATCGACGAAGAAGAAGGTTTCGCCATTGTTGTTCCTCTCATCTAACTACTTCGCCGTACTAGTATGAAATATGCGTAGATTAAATATATAATACTATATATTTTTTTTTTTTTAAATCAAATAAAAACGAAGAACTTACTATCTCCATGATTTCAAAAAAAAAAACTAACTATCTCCATATTAATTTTTTTTAATAAGGAATATTTCCATTGCCATCTATTTCTCAAAACAAAAGAAACACTCCAAAACTAATATCAAATAAATAGCCAAATTAATCCCAAATTATAACGTATAAATTTATATGTTTAATTTTGGGCTTTATACTTTAGATTTTTTTTTAGACAATAGTTTAAAATTAGGGAAATCATATCAAATTTCTAAATAGATAAAATTAATTAAGATAATGTCTACTTTATTTTTTACTTTAAGTTTATGTCTAATTCGATTTTGGGAGGAGAGAGAGACCAATTTTGTGCCCATTAAAACCTTCATTTTTTTTATTAATAATTTTAATTAAAAAGTCTCACCCCCTTATTTGAGGAATAGCCCTTGATTTTAGGAAATAAAAACATGACTCACATTTCCCATTTCACTAACTAATATCTAAATATAGATCTATTTAATCCACCTAAGGATACAATTTTTTTAAAAAAAATCATACGCATTCACTTCAATAGGCTTAACACAGAGAATAACCAAATGAAACTTCATTGAAAAGCAAGATCGTCCACTATCCTTGACCCGGGGAAAGCACATTCGGCATGGAATTCATGAGCACATTCGGCATGGAATTCATGTTTATCGCTATTACGCTTAATGAGGTTTAGAGCAAGACGAACGTGCATTCGTGCATTTGAATTACAATACAATATGTATTGAAATTGTTCACAAATCTAAGCTATCTCAACCAATATCATTTGTTTCGATAGTAATCGAGCTCGGTGAAAGGTCGAAGGTTTCTATACTATCTCTTTACAACGATAACAAAGAAAAAAAAACAAGTGCGGGTACTCAACAGTACCGAAATGGACATTGTATTCATTATAAGGGCAGATACTCAACAGTATCTAATAGTGACACATAGTCTTTTATGTACCATGCAGTACTTCATATGACTTCAATTTTTTGGGAAGGGTGAGAATCTCAAAATACACTTTTGATAAATTTTGGAGGGGTTCTATTTTATTTTTTTAAAAAAAAATCCACGTTGGTAGGATTTAATTCTTATCCACACCTTTCAATGCAAGCATCATAAAGGCAAGAGTTGAAAGGTGTATACTCCCTACTCATTATTTTCTATTCATACACCAATAAAATCCAATAACATGTTTGAACTCACCATGCGTAAGATCGCGTATGGATTCATATACAACATTTTTAATTTAACAACAGGTTTTTACTAAACATTAGATTTTTTTTTCAAAGTAATATTACATTTTAATAGTAAATTGGATTTTAGATTTTAATTGTCAAATAATTTTAATTTTAAATGGTCAAAATATCATAGAGTTTGTTGGGTAGGTTGTTACATTTTAATTGTCAAATGATTTTAATTTTAAATGGTTAAAAGATCTTAGAATTTGTTGAATTGATTGTTATATGACATTTATGCATTTTATCTAATTAATGAAAATAAGAGTAGGGTTACAATAGTAAAATCAAATTTATATAATTAATAATTTTAATTCAAATTAAAATGTAGATATAAATTTAAAGTCTAAGAAAAAATAGACAATCTCTTAATTAATTTCTTTAAAGTAGACATTTCTCTAGTTTTCCCTTAAAATTAATTGTTATGATAAGTTTAAAGTTAGTTTTAACTTAATTTAAAAGTTTATTTAAATAGAAAAAAGATACATTTTAAATATAATTGAATTTTTTTAAAAAAAAATTAGATTATAATATATTTTTTTTAGTACATATTTGGAGAGAAAGATAAATACTGATTCTCAAGATCAAATCTGTAACGCTGATGTTTCACTAATTCACGATTAAATAATGAAATGATTGCGCTTCTGCCGTCTTCCATAGGCTACGATTATAATCCTAGTGAATTCTTGTTTGCACTAACGTTTATTACGTCATTTTTTTCTTCATGATGCCAATTACTACCGTAATAAACAAATGAAATAAATCAATGCGATTCTTTTTTAGTTCATTACGCCATTTTTTTGGGTCTATGCTTCTTCTCTCCGAACAAAGATCTCTGAAATTTCTCTCAAATCGAAGATCGAAGATGAACTGATCTGCAGAAACTTTTCTTCTCCTTCACTTGCATCATGCTTCTCCACCTCATGTTTCATCAGGTTTTTATTTCACTTTCTGAAACCCTAAAACTTTGATTAGCCTTCCATTACAATATTCTGGTCGATCGATTTGAGTGTAGTTGTTTGATTTTGCTATATTTCAAAAAAAAGAAAAAGGAATTAGTTGTTTGAATTTGGGATAGGAAATGACAACGAGTATGAAGTCATGAACGGAAGCTAATTCTGATTTTGTTCATTATGTTTGATTTATTTGGGGATTTTGCATGTATATTAAAAAAAAACAAAATAATTACATGCATAGCATAATTTCCAAACTTATTCATTTGGGGCCGAAAAATAATTGAAATCTATTGGTTTGCACTGTTCAATCACTCAAAATCGATTGAAATCTATCGGTTGAACTGATAGAAGTCTAATGACGTTAGAATAGGAATTTTGGGCAAAATGTGTTATGAATGAAATTATTTTTAAAAATGTGCTATAATTGTAATGAAGAGCCAAAAATATTGTATGGAGGACAAATTCCCTTATTTTTATGTAATTGCATGTAATGTGTGGTTATTTCTTGTTGTTGGAACCTAGAATATATTAATTGAGATCAGGTTTCTTGATAATCAGGTAGTTGCTAAATTTCGTGAAGAAACTAAAATGATGGTCATTTTTTCTGTTCATATCTGAGAACTGGATGGATAGGAAGCAACATATTGCAATTTTTACTACGGCCAGTCTTCCATGGATGACTGGAACTGCAGTAAACCCTCTATTTCGAGCCGCCTATCTTTCGGTTGGTGGGGATAGAAAGATCACACTGGTAGTTCCTTGGTTATCTTTAAGGGATCAGGAACTTGTATATCCCAGCAACACTACCTTCATCTTACCTTCACAGCAGGAGATATACATTCGGCAATGGCTAGAAGAAAGGACAGGATTGAAATTCAATTTCACCCTCCAATTTTATCCTGGGAAGGTAGCTTTATAGCATGATTTAATTATAATCCTTTAATCTGTATTTAATATGACTCTTGCTTTTTTGTGTGATTATGTTCTTAGTCTGGCCGGTTTTATTTTTATTTGACTGCATACCCATGTGAGTTTAGTGTTCGCTAATACCATAATAGAGTAGTATAAGGTTTCATCTCAAAACAGATTGCCTAAGAGAGGAATAGCTTATCTATCTTATTAATGCTCAGAGCTCTTCTCACTTTTTCAACTTAGGATCCTCAACACTGTGGACCAAAAGAAAATATTTTTCTATTTTTGGGTTGATGACATTCAGAACTACAGCCTTTTGGTTCATGTGCTGTTCTACTTGTTTTACCTGAAGGCGGGTTACAGTCCAAAAGTCTTCCCTTGCCTGTGTTTCTTTTAAGTTTTTTCTTGCTCTCCTTGTTTTTTTACACAATCATGAAAATCATAGTACCATTCCTTATCCTTTCCTTTTTTATAAATGTTTTGAGTTTTGCCAACTGAGGTTTCACCTAATCACCTAATTCTGCAGTTTTCCGTGGATAAAAGGAGCATTCTCCCTGTAGGTGATATTTCAGAAATTGTTCCCGATGACGAATCGGATATTGCTATCCTTGAGGAGCCTGAGCATCTAACATGGTATCATCATGGAAGGAGATGGAAAAACAAATTTAAATTGGTCATAGGAATTATCCATACAAACTATTTGGAATATGTCAAAAGGGAGAAGAATGGGGCAATTGAAGCTTTTCTTCTTGAATATATAAATAGATGGGTTGTTAATATCTATTGCCACAAGGTACTTTTGCTATATGTTACTTCCAGTGAAATAATCTACATTAGTTCCTGGCTTTTTCCTAAAAAAAAGAAGTAAATTGAATTAGTATATTTTCATAATGATAAGTTGATGGCTTATTCATCAATTCTTGTATAAGCTTTTAGGTGATTAGGTTATCTGCTGCTACCCAAGATTATCCAAAGGCCACTATTTGCAATGTTCATGGAGTCAATCCCAAATTCCTTGAGATTTGTAAGAAGAAGATGGAACAGAGACAAAATGGAGAGCAAGTTTTTGGCAAAGGCGCCTATTATATAGGGAAGATGTTATGGAGCAAGGGATACAGGGAGCTGCTTAATCTTCTTAGCGATCACCAGAAGGAGTTAGCTGGGCTTGAGGTTGATTTATTTGGAAATGGAGAGGATTTTGATGAAGTCCAGAAAGCTACTCAAGACTTGGAATTATCTATTAGAGTTCATCCGGGTCGTGATCACGCGGATCCTATCTTCCATGAGTATGTTTATCCTCTCCTAGCTTATAAACTTATTATTTCCACATCCTCTTGCTAGAGGATAAAGTAATAAATTTGTTTAATCATAAGTTAGGATAGTTGTTTGGATGATACTCCAACCCATTAGTTTAAGCTTTTGGATTGATTGTTGATTTAACATGATTCAACAATAAATAATGTTGCTAACAGTACGGAATTCTGTTTCATGGATTCCAACAGTATTTTATGGACTAGTTTTGATGAAACGCTAAAGAAACTGATGGAATCGTTTGAAATCCTGAAGATTGCTCCTGCTATGTGAGCTCTTTACCCTGTGACAGAATATAGAGGGAAAATAAGTGATTTTTTTTGGAACCAGAAAATCAAAACTTTGCTCTACTATACCCGAGGTATCCATGCTAGGCCTGACACTGGTGAAGACATGGAGGTGACTTACAAATTAATGTTACAAGTGAGGCTCGAATTTGGAACCTTGAGGAGAGCACACCTTCAAAACTCAAACCTTCGACTACTGTACCACCCATTGGGGATGAGAAAATGACTAAATTAAGGTGGACTAAAGCAGGATGAGTAGGATTCTTCATTTAAATAGTTTGGAATGTCATTAGATAATTTAGATTAACCCACAACCTTTTGACCTGTTGGTTCCCAAGGTATTGCCCAATCCATGATGGTTATATAGGGAGGGATTGGTAAATGAGGAAGTTAAGCATTGATTTAGGAGATGAGTGATCTCAAGGGGGATCATCCAAGTTTCTCAATTTGCTTGCAAGTGATCACTTTTTCAACTTCCCCACTCTTTCATTCGTAACCTGAGAAGCACAGACACGTGACACATATAAGACATGACATGGACACTGACACGTTATCAAAATCTAGGATAGAGACACACGTGTCACATTTATTATATATACATTTAAAAAAAATATATACTTAAAAATATAAGTTATAAATTTCACTCTCAAAATTTACTACTATGTCTTTTTTTTTCCTTATGTCTTTGTAATATGATTAACTGATGCATGTGTTAAAGAAAAAAAACATATCCAAGTGTCCAATACATGTTTGACATGTGTCAAATATCTTATTGTGCGACACAGTCACTTTAGTTAAACTAAAATGTTTGTACATCTTAATTTGTAGCAGTTGTGACTTGTAAATTGCATGGAATAAGAAATCTGGTGGGTATTAGAACCGTAAATTAGCTCGAAGAAATGTCGAAGCTGAGTTTTTTCTCCATTAGGTGTCTATTGGTTGGTTTAAAGTTTTTCCTGTTTCTTTTTCAGTTATAAAGTCTTTCTGAATCCAAGCACCACAGACGTTGTTTGCACCACCACAGCTGAAGCATTGGCAATGGGCAAATTCGTTGTCTGTGCTGATCATCCCTCAAATGAGTTCTTCAGACAATTCCCAAACTGCATTCTCTATGACAGCAATGATGGCTTTGTTAAGGCAGTTTCCAAAGCACTGACTCAAGAACCCGAGCAGCTGACCGACGCGCAGAGGCACGACCTCTCATGGGAGGCCGCAACAGAACGTTTCCTAACCGCTGCTGAACTTGAACAACCACTTACGAAGAAACTGCAAAGAACTCGTTCAAAGAAGTTTCTATCTCTGTCGTTGCAACTTGGTAGAAAATTTGATGATGCATCAGCATATATACATCACGTCTCTCTTGGGTTCGAGTGGCCTCGAAAAGTCTTCGGTGCCATCCCCGGGAGCCTGTATCCAGATGAACAACAATGCAAAGAGCTTGGATTAGCTAGTCCTTTGAGCACAAGAGGTTCGAGAAAGATGTGATCCTATTCAAAATCTTTCCAAGGATGTGAGATTTTTTTAATGCTAGGTTGTTGTAAATTTGTAAGATTGTTCACACTTGCCCTCCTTGTTCTTACTCATTCTGGTATTGTCTGAAGCTGAGATTTGTAGTTAGAATTTAACAGAAGGAATGATTGGAAGTGATCATAGCAATTAGGAGTTAGCAACATGAATCATGTAATGAAATACAGTATTTCAATTTTTTTTTTTACTTTATTGATTTATTTGGTTGTTTCTGGTTCATTGATTCTGAGTTCGTTAACAATTCTTGGGTTAAAATATATTCATTTATTGTTCAACTTTAGCTTCTGAATTTTTATTTTTATTTTCTTACTCGACAGAATCGTCAAAATATATATATATAGAATGTGAATATATTTTCAACTTTCTAGAGAATGTTGATAGACACTTATTATTTGCAAAAAAATCATGTTTAAAATTTCCAAAATAGAATGTTTACTCTTTCTGAGCCATAGATTTTATCTTTATTTTTATTTTTTAATATTGGTTGTCGCATGTCTATGATGACTTTTCACCCATTTTGTCACTTTTTTTTTTGGAATCCATTTTGTCACCTTACCACAATTTAGATGAGAAACTCAAAAAAAAATAAAAAAAATCTAATAAATTAATAAGAATCACAACTCAGGATATTCAAGGCTATCAATAGATGTAAGTTTATTATTTTCTATAGCTTGTCTTTTGAATACAATTTGTTTTTAATTAAAAAGAGCTATATGTTTAAACCAAACCATTACTAGTATACCAAACATATAGTAATATAGTTATTTGTGATATGATGTATGATATAGTAAGTTTAAATTCCTTTGTTCCCAAATATTTAAATTAAAAAATAATAATGCAAGGACGAAAAATAGTATAATGACTAAAAAATGAAGTATTTAGAGCAAATCTCATCAATAACCATCCACTCATGAGTCACACACCCATATTTGGCTGTCTAAATGAACAAGCCTATGATTTACTCTCACATACAATGATTTTTTTTTTATCAAACAAAAAAAACCCAATATTTTATATAAAGCTAAAAATGGCCTATCATATTCAACTAACATAACTGCCAGCCAAAAAAATTACAAAAAAAAAAACATTAGGTTTTAAATCTCTCCACTTTAAGAAAAAATGATTAGTTTGAAATGGTCAAAGAAACCTCCTTATTTCCCTCGAAAAACATAGAAAAATGTCCGAAATTAGAGCATCTCTAACAACTAAAATTTAGCCTTCTGCCCCTTTTGGATAGAAAAACACTCAGTTCCAACATAATCTGATGTATTTAAAAATAGTTTCTCTACACACAAAATTCTCAAACTTCCATTCTATTTCTATCCCAAAACACTTGTTTTTCTCTCATAATTTTGTCTGAGATCTGATCCTCAGACAATTTGGTAAACATTCCATTTGTTTGTCTGTTGTTGTTGTTCTGTCTTTTCGCAGTTTTTCGAAGTTACCGGTTCGAGTGAAAACAGAGAAGAAAATTAAAGATGTCATTCACTGGAACATTGGATAAATGCAAGGCTTGTGATAAGACTGTTTATGTGGTTGACTTGCTTACCCTTGAAGGGAATCCTTACCACAAGTCTTGCTTCAAATGTAGCCATTGCAAAGGCACCCTTTCGGTACGTCTCTCGATCGAGTTTCTTTTGTTTCGTTCGTAACATCTTTTGATTGCTGAGATGGATTTGACCCGATCGAATCTTTTTACGACAGATGAGTAGCTACTCATGGATGGATGGTGTCCTGTATTGCAAGACTCATTTTGAGCAACTCTTCAAGGAATCTGGAAATTTCAGCAAGAATTTTCAAACTTGTAATGTCCCCTAGCTATTTTCTCTTGATGTTTGTCTTCTTTTGTTTCTTCCCATCTTTCTAACATTCTCTCATTTTCATTAAATTGAATGACAGCCAAGTCTGGTGAGAAGCAAAATGAATTGGTATGCTCTAATTATTTTCATCGATTCTAATACTCGTTCAATGACGATATGATTTAGATTTTTTTATGACTGGAAATTGGAGCTTCCCTCCCATATTCCTAGAGGCACTCGCGTCCACCTCGCGTCCTCCCATTTTACAATTAAACTCAACTCGTGAATCTTGAACTTAAGACCTCCAAAGGAGCATACCTTAGACACCCCAGGCCTCAACCAACAAGGCTACCCTTTGGGGACAATATGATTTATATCTAGTAGTGCTTTAACATGATATCAAAACAGAAGATCTTCCTCATTCATATTATAGTTTACATATATGGTCTCGTTTCGTATAATCTCGAATGGAATTTCAATAACATTTTTTTCGTTGGTACCTTTCGATGTTATTAGCAGTCGAGGGCTCCTAGCAAGATCTCCACCATGTTCTCTGGAACTCAGGACAAATGCGCGACCTGCTCGAAAACGGTTTATCCATTGGAGAAGGTCTCTCTGGTTCTTCTTTTTTTTTTTTTTAGGTTACAAAATGTTTCTAGATTATATAATTTTTTGCTTTGGTTTATAAAAAGGTTGCTCTTGAGGGGGAATGCTACCACAAGAGCTGCTTTAGATGTGCTCATGGTGGATGCCATTTGACACACTCTAATTATGCTGCTCTTGATGGAGTCTTGTACTGCAAGCCCCATTTTTCTCAACTCTTCATGGTCAAAGGCAACTACAGCCATGTCCTTGAAGCTGCTGCAAACAAGAAAGCGACCACGCCGCCTCCCGAACAAGCAGAAAATGATGAGGCCGCCACCGATGCTGATCAGCCGAAGGACGAGGAAAAGGCCGAGGTAGAGGAAACTTAAAAAATGGCTTCATTCTGCATTCATCAACACACCATATATCTATATCTATATATATCTTGGGAAGCCTTGTCTTTCTTATAATTTTGTTGTTTGAGTTACTTTTGTTTTTTGCTTTCAATTTCATTTGTAACAAGTGCATTACCATTTTGAGTTTTTGTTTTAAGGCAAAGTCATATCATTATATTTATTTGCCATCAAAGTATGGAAAACAATGTACCATAGTTTTCTGCATGTGGGGGGAGAAGTTGTAATAAAGCATATATTGCTATACTTTCCAATCACTATGAACACAATTTTCCTTTTTCTCCAAATTACTTTCTTTGTTTCTCAAACTACAGCTCAATATTCAAAATTACCATAGGTAAGGATAGGTTAGGAGGTTATTAATGTCTTAATAGAGATATGATCAAGTTGGCCAACCTATTATGTATATCTAGGGTTTGTGTTTATCGCCTCTCTCGATCGTGAGTTTTCTACCTCGAGAAAGAAAAAAAATCATTTCCTTTTAGACCATTCATAGATAAGGAGAAATTCGAACGCATGACACTAGAATCTATAGGTATATGCACAAATCATTATGGTCTATAGTTTATAGTTGCATGCCCAAATTGAAATGGTTAATGACACGTTGATTTCATTGTTTGGTAGTAATTCAATTCAATTTCACAGTTACAGATTCGATTTCGAAAATCAATATTTTGTTCTTATTTATTTGAGAGTAATAGTACTTTTCATGTAGGCTTTGTGGTCCCCTTCCTCAATTTATACTAAAATAAAATGTTATATGCTCAAATCCATTTTACTTATAAGGCACACTTTATCTTACTTAATTTGTTTATATAATGCGATCTTTGATTTTGAAAATTTATATTTGACTTTCATATTATTTAGCATCAATATAATTGTAGCATTTCGGGCATTATATAAAAAATAATGCTCATATATGTGGCTCAATATAGATCACAATCTATTTGATTTTAAATTAAAAAGATAATAAAATAAAATAAATAAAAATAGATTGTGGTCGTATTGGCTGTAGTAGACATTATTTTATATATAATGCCTTAAAAAAAGTGAAATTTTGAAAATACTAATATCAAAATTTAAAAAAGGAAAGGCAAATCGTGATGTACAAAAAAGGGAAACAAGAGAGGAATATACAATTTTCATTGCTTTCAGAAGCGTATAGCGCCGGCCGATTTCACGACTGGCCGCCCGTACCGCCGGAACTCGTTCTTCCGCCGTACGTACTCTTTGCTCGTCAGAAATGGCGACCGAGCCTCAAGATCAAGAAGGCCGTAGATTCTTCGTTGCAGTTCATGTTGGCGCGGGATTTCACGCTCCTTCCAACGAGAAAGCCCTCAGGTCGGCCATGAAACGCGCTTGTTTAGCTGCCGCTGTAGTTCTTCGAAAGGTTGGTTTCACAATCTTGTTAAAATTGTTTACACGAATAGAGCAGGGTCGCAGCTAAAGAGAGATTGAAAATTACAATAGTAATGAATAGGAAGAAGAGGAAGAACGACACAATGATTTTACGTGGAAAACCCCTAAACAAATTAGGGTAAAAACCACGGGCAAGGATAGAAGAACTTTATTACAAAAATAGGAGTTACAACCTTCTCTCTACAAAGAAACAACAAGCTTTCTTACAAGGAGAAAACACTCTCTATTTTTATCTCACAACCTCACTTTAGATGTGGGAAGTCTTGGGATGATTTGGGATGGTTTGCCAACAAATGACATAACCTATTTATAGCCTCCATAAACTTGGGCTCCAAGTATGATCCAATGGTCCACATTTTGCCTTGGTAATCAAGTCAAATAAATGGCTAGGATTTTGCCACAACTTGGATTTGGATAAGGATGTCTAGATATTTCTTGGCAAGTTGAAGTTCTAGATTTTTCTTTGACCATCTAGGATAAATGATAAAATCTAGAGTTTTCTTTTGGCTATAACTTCTAGATTTTTCTTTGGACCTAAATTCTCTTTTGTTGGGCCATAATATTTAACAATCTTCCCACTTGGAGATTTGATTGATCCATCAATAAATCTCCACACCGTTCTTTCTTCCTTGCCATCTCCATGTTGCTTATGTTTCTGCTAGGCCATTCGCGGATCGACACCAATCAAACTTGTCACCATTGACTGCCTTGGTCGGATAATCTGCCAGGTTTTCTTTTGTATGAATTTTCTGCATATCCATTGTTCCTTCTTCCACTTTCTCACGAACAAAGTGGTACTTGCACTCGAATATGTTTTGACTTGGAATGGAAAAGTGGATTCCTTGCAAGGTACAAGGCACTGATTTGTCACAAAACAGAGAAATATTCTTTCATTCGCGCCCGAGTTCATCCATTAACATTTTTAACCATATCGCCTCTTTACTAGCTTGTGTAGCCGCAACATACTACTCGCTTCGTTGTCGAGGTAGCCACAATCGATGCAGATTTTGAAACCCTCACTTACGACTCCGCTAGCAAGAGTGAACACATATCCAGTGGTGGATTTGCTTTTATCAAAATCACCGCATAATCTGAGTCAACATATCCTCGACAATAAAGTCCGATCCTCCATAACATAATGCAACATCTATCGATCCTTTAATGTATCTAAGGATCCTTTTTACTGACATTCCAATGCTCTCGACCAGATTCGCCATGTACCGACTAACTACTCCACCGCATGTGCAATGTCCGGTCGGTACAAATCATGGCAAACATTAAACTTCCCACTTCTTGATGCATATGGTACTCGAGACATCTCCATCCTCTCCGCTTCTTTGCTAGGGCACATACTAGAGGATAATTTGAAATTAATGAAAGAGAGGGTAGAAATTGGCTTTACAGTCTTCCATGTTGAAGCGTCGTAAGACTTTCCTTAAATAGTTTCTCCGAGATAGCCAAATCTTTCTATTATTTTCTGTCTCGGTGAATTTGCATCCCCAGAATCTTGTTTTTGGCCCCAAGTCCTTCATTTCAAACTCCCTAGCCAACCGAGCCTTCAATTCTTTAATACGATCTTTGTTGGGGCTCACTACCAACATGTCGTCAACATACAACAAACAAGATAATGAAATCTTTTTCACTAAACCTCTTGAAATATGCACAAGGGTCTGTGATTAAGTCTGTTGTATTCAAGGCTCATGATGAAGGAATCAAATCTCTTGTACCAACATCTCGGCGCTGTTTGAGACCATACAGAGAGATTTGTTCAACCTGCAAACCAAGTTCTCTTTTCCTTGTTCTTCAAAACCTTCCGGTTGGAGCATATAGATTTCTTCTTCAAGATCACCATGGAGAAATGCGGTTTTACATCTAATCGCTCCGGATGTAAATCAAATGTAGCACACATTGCTAAGACTATTCTAACAAGTAGTAAGTCGAACTCCATCGGAGAAAAGATTTCATTGAAGTCGATACCTTCTTTCCGAGCATATCCTTTTACCACCAATCTTGCACGATACCGCTCCACTTGATCATCATTGTTGCGCTTGATCTTATATACCCATTTGTTACCAATGGGCTTTCTTCCCCTGTGGTAGCGTTACAAGTTCCCAAGTCTTGTTCTTATGAAGAGCTTCCATTTCTTCATGCATAGTTGTCATCCATCGAGCAAAGATCTCGAACTAGTCATTGCCTCTTGGAATGTTAATGGCTCTCCATCCTCGGTTAGAAGACAATATGCAATGTTACTCTCCATAATATAATCGATCGCCAACTGGGTGGTTTTGTCGTTCGGATAGAACGGCGAGTCTCTTGTGACTCAACCGGATCTTGTATCTCGTGTGTTGGTTCAAACTTGAGAGAAGTCATCTTCATATTCTTTCTCCACATGTCTTTGTTGTAGTCTCCGAGCTTTCATTGACAAGTGCTATCATTTGTTATCTGCATTTCTTATCTTCCATGAAGATCACATCCTCTTGATGATAACCTTGTGGGAAGTGGGATCCCACAAAGCGATACCCCCTTCACACCATCGCACCCTAAGAATAAACATTTTCCGGATTTTGGATCCAGCTTTTGTAGTTTCTTGGGTATTGTACATCACGTACTAATGGACTTCCAAATATATGGAGGTTTGAATAATCAACAAAGCTTACTAGTCCATCTCTCGCATTGGCGTCTTCAACTCAATTGCGGTTGATGGAGCACGATTCACTACATAACAAAGCGGTATTGATCGCTTTTCGCCTGAATGATTTGTCCAAGCCTGCAGCTCCTAACATTGCTCTTGTTCTCTCTAACAAGGTTCTATTCATCCGCTCGCCACTCCATTTTGCTTTGAGGAGTGTAGGCGATGAGTGAATCGTCTTTTAATGCCTTGTTGATTACTGTTCAAAAACTCATTGCTTGTATATTCTCCTCCATTATCCGTCCGCAAGCACTTGATCTTCTTTTCTGACTGTAGTTCAACTTGCGCTTTGAATACTTTGAAGACCGAACACACATCTGCCTTCTTCTTGATTGGATACACCCAACACCTTCGGGAGTAGTCGTCGATAAAGGACACAAAGTACCTTGCTCCTCCCAAGGATGTGGCGGTGCTTGCCATACATCGAATGAACCAATTCTAGAATATTTTTGCTTCTAGAATTTGATGTGTTGAACTTTAATCTGTGTTGCTTACTTGTAACGCAATGCTCACACAAAGGTAGAGACACCTTAGAGAGCCCAGGGAGTAGATTTTGCTCTGCAAGAACTTTAATTCCTTGCTCGACATGTGTCCAAGTCTCTTGATGCCACATCATTGAAAGTTGTTCACTTGAACTACTTGAGGCAACCGACGCCTCTCCCTCTTGCAAAGTCTCCCCCATCAGCATGTACAAGTTGTTGTCAACTTTTTCTCCCTTCATAAGTACCAGCGCTCCTCGAATCACTTTCATGACTCCTTTCTCCACCACAGATTTGCAATCAAGGTCATCAAGCTGACCTAATGAAAGCAAGTTCTTTTTTAGGCCTTCTACATGTCGCACATGTTGAATTGTGCGAACAGTATTATCATGGAACTTCAACTTGATAGTTCCAATACCGACAATCTTCAAGGCGTGATCATTGCAGCTGAGCACGGACCCTCCTGAGATAGGTTCATAATGATGAAACCATTCTCGGCGTGAGGTCATGTGATAAGTCGCTCCTGAGTCGATGAACCATACATCGCCCAAACTCTTTCCGCCTTTGATAGTTGTCGCTGCTTCACAAGATAAAACATCACCTTCATTTGAGGTGCTTGCTACATTTCCTTGAGGATTGGAATCCTTTTTGTTTAGATTCCAACAATCCTTCTTCATATGTCCTTTCTTGCCACAATGGTAGCACTTCATGCTCTTCTTACTTCTTGATTTTGACCTTCCTTGATTTTGGCTCCCATTGAAGCCACGTTCCATTGATCTCCCTCTTGTCACCACCAGAGCCTCTATTTGTTGTGAGCTGGCCAACTTGTCTTCTCTGTTCTTGCGCCGATTTTCTTCTTCAAGGACAGCAGCTCCAATATCATCAAAGTTTAGACAGTCGGTCAGAATATTATTTGTCAGGTTGATGACAAGTTGATCATATGAATCAGGAAGACTTTGAAGTAGAATTTCAGCACGTTCATTTGAATCTATTTTATAACCCAACGATGTGAGTTGAGAAAATAGAGTATTCAATGTGCTCATGTGCTCCGTCATTGAAGTAGATTCTGACATTCGAAGAGTATACAGTTTCCTCTTAAGGAAAATCTTGGTGTGAAGTGACTTGGCCTCGTACAGCTTGGTGAGATGTTCCCAAATCTCCAAAGCTGCTTTTTCTTCTCCTCTATGCTTGACAAAAGCGCATCCGCTAATGCTAGATGTAAATTTGCAATAGCATTCCCGTCCATCTCATTCCACTTATTATCATCTGTGATGTCCGTCGACCTCCTCTTGCGATGGTGCAAGACAATTATCTTTTCTCAAGATAGCCTTCATCTTCATCTTCCACAACGAGAAATTGGTCCCGTTGAACTTCTCAATCTCGAACCTTGCCGCCATTGCTTCTACCACGAACGATGAAACAATCCACAACCCACGCACACTGTCAACAAAGGTGAAAGTATCTAACTTATTTTCTCGATGTGGAGGATCCACTTTTAGTGGCAACCACAGAGCATACGATAAGTAGATAGTTACACCAAGAAACTAGGCTCGATACCACTTGTTAAAATTGTTTACACGAATAGAGCAGTGGTCGCAGACTAAAGAGAGATTGAAAATTACAATAGTAATGAATAGGAAGAAGAGGAAGAACGACACAATGATTTTACGTGGAAAACCCCTAAACAAATTAGGTAAAACCACGGGCAAGGATAGAAGAACTTTATTACAAAAATAGGAGTTACAACCTTCTCTCTACAAAGAAACAACAAGCTTTCTTACAAGGAGAAAACACTCTCTATTTTTATCTCACAACCTCACTTTAGATGTGGGAAGTCTTGGGATGATTTGGGATGGTTTGCCAACAAATGACATAACCTATTTATAGCCTCCATAAACTTGGGCTCCAAGTATGATCCAATGGTCCACATTTTGCCTTGGTAATCAAGTCAAATAAATGGCTAGGATTTTGCCACAACTTGGATTTGGATAAGGATGTCTAGATATTTCTTGGCAAGTTGAAGTTCTAGATTTTTCTTTGACCATCTAGGATAAATGATAAAATCTAGAGTTTTCTTTTGGCTATAACTTCTAGATTTTTCTTTGGACCTAAATTCTCTTTTGTTGGGCCATAATATTTAACAAATCTTTCTACTCTGTAAAAAATCGTAGACTGATGCATTTTCAATTTTCTCTTCACTCGATTGAAATTGAAGCTAGAACTATGGGATTTGTAACTCTTTCGCATTTTCTTTATCTAATTGAATGTGTTAAGCGAGCTAGATTCATTGTTCAGCGTGATTGTAGATGTAGATTTTGTTGGAATGTATCGAGCTCTGGAGAAGTTCGCTAGGATGACGATATTTTCTATTTCTTCTTTTTGTATTATTTTGATTTGATGTTTGTCGATATGTTCTTCGCTGCATTGTTGGTTTGCTTCGATTGATGCTTCGTTTTTAATAAGTTTCATTTGGAGTTCGTGATTCGTTCTTCGTTGCATTATTGGCCTGTATCGAGTACTGAAAAGTTCACTCGAAAGATCACTGCATATTCTTCTTTTCGAATCATTTCAATTGGACTCTTCGTTGCACTATTGACATTTTTCGAGTTATGAAAAACTGCACGAGGATGACAATCAATTCATAATTTGTATTTCATGCTCGTTTGTATCTTCTTCGTTATAGCCTTATAAAATCCTTCCATTATTTTTGTGTTGTTTCAGAGCTCAGGCGGATGTTTAGATGCTGTTTCCGCTGCTATACAAGTTTTAGAGGTGATTTTGCGTTTCTAATATCTTATTTCATTTCATTTCCTCATAGTGTTGTAGTGTAATTTTTCCAGTGGTAATTTATTGTTTACACCTTAAGAATAGCTGTTCATCAGATCATAGCAAATGGCCGTTGTAGAATAGTTGGATCATTGTAATCGAATGATATCCAGTGAGACAAAGTGTTTGTACCAGTCTTACAGGGATTGTGGCTTTTGGTGGTTCCTTTTCTATTACTTTGTGGTTGTTGTTTTGCTAAGTTTTTTCTCTACGATGGTTTTGCTGTGCCAGTACCTATAGGAGTGCTATAATGTGATAATATGGCGAGCTGTTGTACTCTGGAGCTCTTAAAGTTACTATTTGTATAATCTAATTTAAAGAGAGAAAATGTTGTAGGATGATCCAGTGACAAATGCTGGACGAGGCTCCAATTTGACTGAAGATGGTCTTGTTGAGTGTGATGCTAGTATTATGGATGGCGATACAGGTGCTTTTGGAGCTGTTGGTGCAGTGCCAGGTTTAACATTTTCTAATGATGAAACTATTTGTTATCACTTGTCAACATTGGCTTCTGGGTTATTTAAATCTCCGTGTATTTTGATTTATGTGTGCCCGCGTCTTTACACATTTTAGAACTGCAGTTGTACTTATTCCGTTGATTTAATCGATATCTATCATATATGTTCTAGACCAGGTGTCCGAAATGCTATCCAAATTGCTGCTTTACTGGCAAAGGAACAAATATCGGGATCGTCTCTGCTGGGCCTTATACCTCCGATGTAATTTTTATTATGAGATTAATTGCTTCATACTCTTTTCTTGCAGTGGCTCTAGCATTTTTCCTAAAATAGGTTATTGTTTGTCATGTGATAGTGATAGAGCTAAGCTGGTCTATCTCACGAAATTACTGAGAAAACAAGGAAGGAAACACTGAAAATAGCCCAAAACACGCACAATACTCTCAGTGCTGTGAGAGTCCTAGTACTGTCCTTCCTAGAACAAGCTCCTACCTAAAGGGTCTTACTAGTTAAATTTCCATTCATGAATTCAATCCACAAATGAAATACCAGTCCTCCTTACGTAGCCTATTGCCACATCACAGCTGTTACAAAATCTGGGCCATCCTCAAAATGCACACCCACAACATACCGAATTTAACTAACTAATTGTTGAATTTTCGCCTCCTTTGTGACCCGCCTCCCTCCTATTTTGTTTTAAGTGCACTTGGGGCCTTGCATTCTCATCATCATGTGACTTGGTTTCAAACTTTCAAGTCCATGATACAATTGCCATTAATATTTTAAAGTTATTTTTGTTAAGTTTTTTCCTTCCTACTTTGATCCTCAGCAGTTGTGGAAAACAACGTTCTTTTTCATTTTTATCTGATGTGGTATTGATCTTGAATGTATACTATAGAGTATGTAACATCTAGCCAACTAGTATGCTGCTTCACTTTTGAATTTTATAATTTCTAATATCCAATCACCAGGAAGGTTTTCCTTGTGCAGCTTCTTAGTTGGTGAGGGTGCTCGGAAATGGGCAAAGTCCAAAGGCATTTGTTCGACACAAACTACTGCAGAGGCTAATGAGGTTATATGCATAATAAGCAATATCTTAGTATTCTATTGAATCTCTTTGACTCATCAATATCTTACGTTATTGTGTGTCATCTCATCTTTTGTCTTCACATATAGTGGTTGGTGACCGAAAGGGCAAAAGTTCAATGGGAAAAATACAAGTCAATGATTGAACGTGCAAAAGAAGAGAGAGGAATTTCTAATGTGACAAATCCATGTAGTCCTCAAGACATTGCTAGAATATCAGGTTTTGGGTTCTCTAATTTATATGTGATGATATAATAAATTTATCCTATTTTAACCGTCTTCTCTCATCTACTTCTACTAACTTTTTTTCTAATTGTGTAGAAGTTCAATCGCACAATCCACTGGAAGGCACCACATGCCAGTCATCAACATTAAATGAAGCAGAAAAGGATGGTCCTATGGACACGGTTGGCGTTATATGTGTTGACAGTGAAGGACGTGTTGCATCTGGGGCCTCAAGTGGTGGTATTGCAATGAAGGTATGGTGGATGCTTTCCCTTATATTATTTGAATGAGGTAGAAGTATAATTTCATGATTAGATAAGAAGGATTTTAATAGATGTTTAACTTTTAGGTCAGTGGACGTGTAGGATTAGCAGCAATGTATGGTTCAGGTTGTTGGGCGTCATCAAAAGGTCCATTTGGTACTCCCTTCATGGTCGGCGGCTGTGTTTCTGGTGGAGGAGAGTATCTAATGAAAGGATTTGCAGCTAGGGAATGCTGTGTATCATTATCACTGTATGTTTGTCCACCACACCACCCATGATTATGTTTTCAGTTTATGTAAAGTTTCAATGGATTTTCAGTGCCACGAAATGTTTAATTATCCTAAGGTCATTTTTATTTATTCTGAAATGGCCTATCCAAAATGTGCTCACCAGGCCTTGGAATTTTGACGTCAGCTTTCTAAGCCCGATTCATCTGTGTTCATTGTTTGTTTTTTGTTAATGTACTCATACCTGAATGAATTTATTAAGGCGTTCTTGTGAGAACATCAGCCGGTTTCTATAGGTGAGAGCTTTGATAGGAACCTATCTTGGTATTATTCAAATAGAGAGGTTTCGAGAACTTTCAATTTCCGTCACAAAGACCTACACGGCTACACCAATATAATTACTATCCATTTACGAGACTAAGCTAATGTTGATGTAGGCACGTAGCCTAACTAACTCCCTCAGTAACTCATCCAACTTAAGGGGTGGATTGGATGATATTCTATAGAATGTTAGCAATCTGTATTTTTTTTTTGAAACAAGGGTAACCACGTCCGTCCCTAGGCCAGTCATCGGGAGACATCGAAGGAGTAATGTCACAAGTGAGTTTCGAACCTAGAACCTTAAGGGGAGCATACCCTCAAAGCCCAAATCTTCAACCACTATGCCACCCTTTGGTGACGTTAGCAATCTGTATTAACAGTGAAAGCATTCTGGATAGATAATTTGAACCGAGCAACCATTTCTGTATTAAAAGTATTTCACTATTCGATTCTTGATTAGGCTCTTACTGTTTACCTGTCGAGGAACATGTGCTTACTAGTTAATGTTAAGTCGTCCGTTATGTTTGACATTGTTATAAATGGTCCACTCAGATCACAGGCAGGTCCGGCCTCTGCTTGCATGAAAGTTATACGTAATTTTGTTCAAGAAAGCAGTCAACATAATACTGATAAGAGTGCTGGGATTTTACTTGTCCAGGCTGATGCTCCCAAATTGGTGACTTACCGTTCGAACACTATTTTTTTATTTCATTTATCTTAAATTCGTAAGTATGTAACTAAGTATTGTTGCCCCAGGCCTCAGGAAATCCACAGAAGTTGAAAGCCGTGGAGATCGCTGCTGCTTATTCTTCCCTTTCGTTTGGAATGGGTTACTTTGCGAGCTCTATGGAACGGCCCAAGGTATTCATTAACAGTTCTCTGATTCCTGTGATCATGTTAAATGAAATAGGAAGATAAGCTGTTTGATTTGGATAAGCCCCTATGATAAGGGGTTATATATGCACATTAGATCCAAACTTTTCTGAAATAAGGGTAACCATGCTCGTCCCTAGGCCAGACACATTAGGTCCAAACTTGCTTTGTTTATGGATGTGGATATTGCTTTGTGAATCTGTGATCCCCTGTTTTGATAACATTTTTTGTTTATGTTATTTGGAGTTTTATTCTCTTAGAACCAAACTTGCTTTGATAATTACCTTCTGGTTTCTATTTTTTAGAGATTGAGAGAGAGAGAGAGGGAAAGAAAAGTTATAAGACAAATTTTAGAAAGAAGGAAAGGAAGGGGAGAAATTCTAGAGAGTGAATGAAAAGTAACTATAGAGAGAGAAATGTGTTAGAGAGGGAGAGCAATATTATAAAGAGAAATTAAATTTTGGACATAAGAGGTTATAATAACATGCGTTTTGGGTGTAGGCTATCATAATAGAGATTATGATAATTTGAGTTTGGGATGCCTGTTAGTTATTTATTTTTATATGAGACTACAACAATTTGGGAGGGAGGGGATTCAAATCTATGACTTCTTGGTTGTTGGGTGTACACTAATACCGTCGAACTTGTTGGCGAGATGCTTGTTCTTATAATAGGAGATATTAGAATAGAGGGGTATATAACAGGAGGGTTATTATTACATGGCTAAGGGTTATTATAGTTGGTTGAGGACCACTAATTATCATAACCAATGGTCCGAACACGAGTTGAGTTCTTATAACCAAGCGAAACCCCTCTTAAATGGAGATTTTGAAATACAAACACTTCAAAAACTTTTTTTCACATTGCACTTAAAGTTCAAAATATTTATTTTCAAAATACTGGACTATCAACCATCTTTAAATTCCTAGCTTGCGGTTTTTGCAGTGTCGAGATTACTTGTCTCGAAGCATGCATCTTTCCATACGAATATTTCAAACAATCAAATTTATGAAACTTTTGGTTGATCATCACCATCTATTGTCTTGTCTCAGGTATCCATTTTGCGGGGTACAAAACAGAACAACAAGATGGGAATCGATCATTTCGAAGCACGCATTGATCTTTCCGACGACGGGAAGCTCAAATAAATTATATGTGACACAGCTATAGTCAGAAAGAGATGCAAGAACTATTCTCTCTTCATCTTCGACACGATCCGATCCAATTCTACAGAGAAAAGGTCAAAGTTGTAGAACTTCCAACTGTTTTTGTTCATTTCTTCGTACAATTTGAAGATGCAGATAAGGGCATTGATTGATTCTATATTATAAGTTTTTTTTCTTTCAGCAAAGATTTTATATTATAAGTTAAACTAACAAATTAGGTTCAGATCAGATGATAATATCATGGTGGGTAGATGCTGCTATGTCAACACTCATCAAATTTCAGGTTTTAGTTTATACCAAAGTCGAAAGAAGTGAAATTTGGCACTCGAACATATTATGAAGTATGCTTTTATCCCGTGAACTTGCTGGTGAAATTCTTGGCTGAATGAAATATAAATGGAATTTTTTAAATTTATTTGTTTATTTCAGTTTAGGATTTTGAAGTTAGTAAAGATTTATTGATAAATGGAACTTTTTACTTATTTGGGTGGGAATCCATCCTAATTAGAATCATGTTTTCAACTTTTTTCCAATAAAATTAAAATGTGAACTTTTTTTTTAACCATAATTTTGGTGAATTTAGCTATTTTAAA
Source organism: Sicyos edulis (assembly GCA_036507275.1). Taxonomy (NCBI): domain Eukaryota; kingdom Viridiplantae; phylum Streptophyta; class Magnoliopsida; order Cucurbitales; family Cucurbitaceae; genus Sicyos; species Sicyos edulis. Next base: position 1,056,493 of record CM071857.1, on the reverse strand, counting down.
GTATTTTATCCCATCCAAATTCGGCTGGAGAATAAATTTACCCTGCTTTTAAATCTTGGGTGTAATTGTAATGGTTCAAGTTTGGAGTAAGTTTTTTGTTGGAGTAAATTATAAGTTTAGTTCTCATAATTTGAAAAACTAGAATTTAGAACTTAGTACTTAAGAAGATTAAATTTAAAAATTAATTTTTATCGATTATATCTACAAAGAATTATATACTTGAAAATTAGTAATTTATGTGTAAATAAAACCTAGAATTTCGTTCCAATTGTTCAAAGTGTTGATTATATTTTAATTAATTCTGATTTTAATTTATTATTTAATTTGTTTTAAATTCAGTATTTTTTTATTAATCGTGTCTTCTGGTTTAAATCATGTAATAGCGTGTGATAGTGCATCTTAGATTTTAGGTAGTGGAATTATACGATTTATTTTTAGATTGTATCTTGGCTATAAATTGCTGGAGTAAAAAAATCAAATTGACACAGTGAAGTTCACCAATTCTTTCTGTATTTTTTTTTTCTCTGTTTCCAAATCTACTTTATTTCTTCTTCTATTAAATTAATTTTCCTACACAAAGAAATTTAAAATTTAATCCCTATAATTTTAAATCTAGAACTTAGTCCCGATGAAGATAAAATTTAAAAATTATTCTTTATCATTTGTAACTGCAAAGAATTATACACTTGAAAATCAGCAATCTAACTAATGCATTTTTTTTTTTGTTTAATCAGTCACATAACTCGCATGCTCCCTATGGTTCGATAAAATTAATTTCTTATGAATTGCATGTCTAATAATAATAGTTGAGATTCAGACAATCACGTATTAGAGTAAACAACCATGACATTGGAAAATGAGGTTAACTTGGTAATAGTTGGCTTTCATTAGGTATATTTCACACCCCTAACTAGGGCTCGGCATAATGCAACTACAAGATTGTGTATCCCCTGTGCTCTTTCAGAAAAGAAAAAAAAAAAAAAAAATCCAAGCACAACATAAACACAACAATTGCCCCAAATCATTTTTCCAAAAAGAAAACAATGTTAAAATGAGTTGAGAAGATGTGTGCTCAAACATGGGGTTATTCTGCTGAAGGAGGAAAGCTTTCCGTAAATTCGTAATAAACTCGTTAAATTTTACTGGAAGTTGTGTGTTCGTTTCGCCGCCGTGAGTGTGTTCGAGAGGAGCATCGCTATAGTCATTGGCCCGACTCCACCAGGTACAGGAGTAATGGCGGAAGCAATTTTGCTAGCCTCCTCATAACAGACATCTCCGACTAGCCGATATCCACGAGGACTACTTGCATCCTGTTACATGAATGTAGAGAAGAAACACCATTTAAAACAAGCAAATGGAGAAGAATGCCTGTTTATCCTGTAAAATTAGTTAAGGTGTGCATAAATTGGCTTAAACACTCATAAATATAAGAAGAATAGTGTAAAGTAGTTTTCTCGCCTCTACTGGATTAATTCCGACATCGATAATTACGGCCCCAGGCTTTATCCAACTTCCCTTAACCATATCAGCTTTCCCAACTGCTGAGATGATAATATCAGCTTGTCTTGTTAACTCTTCAGGGTCCTTGGTCCTAGAATGAACTACACTGACAGTAGCATCTTCTCTCTACACACAATGAAAAATCAATAAATTAAAAGTCGTAGATTTTTTTTTTTGAAAGAAGGGTAACCACGTCCGTCCCTAGGCCAGGCACCGGGAGACATCGAAGGAGTAATGTCACAGGTGAGTTTCGAACCTGGAACCTTGAAGGGAGCATACCTTCAAAGCCCGAGTCTTCAACCACTGTGTCACCCATTGGAGACAAAATTGTAGATATTAAAGTTGCAAGAATGATACACAGACGATGGATTAAACAAATTAAATCTCACTTGAAGCAAAAGAGCAGCTGGAGTTCCTACAATATTGCTTCGACCAATTACGACAGCTCTTTTTCCTTTGATACTGATGTTATATCTATGCAACAATTCAATACACCCTTTTGGTGTGCATGGAACAAATAATGGTTCTTCACCTCTCATCGCAAGACGACCAATGTTTAGCGGGTGAAATCCATCTACATCTTTTTCGATTCGAACAGCATGTAGCACATTTTGTTCATTCATATGCTGTCAAATAAACAAAAAAACATAGTCACTAAGCATATGACCTTTGACTTTCATTTGCTACTACTAAATATGGTTCTATGTTTACATGAAACAAGTTCAAACTCTCATCTACATTTACATACAACATAGGATAAGGAATGTGCCCAAAATGAACATAGCATAACGAATAACGCAGATACCCAACAAATTATTTCGTAAAATAAGCAGTACCACAAGACCACAACTTACTTGTGATAACAATTTTGCCTATTTGAAAATTCATCATCATGAATTGACTTGGTAGTCAAAGAACTAAAAATGAATGAATTCAATCTATGATGACCATGAGAATTAATTTTCTGTGGATTTCATTAACAGACTGACTTAGACACTCATGGATTAAAAAAAAAGTTATCTAAAAATTTACTTTTTTTGTTAGTTTCAAAACTGACTATCTTTAAAAGAACGAAGAAAAATTATAGGTTGAAGTAGTGCTTTATATGCTTAATTATCAAATAATGTCTTAAATTGAGATTTCCATTGGTAATAAAACATGCTAAATACAGTAAATTGTGACAATATAAATCTTTTGACAAAAGAAATGAAGCTAATTAAACATACTTTTTTTTAAAAAAGGTAACTATGTCCGTCCCTAGGTCGAGCACTGGGAGACATCGAAAGAGTAATGTCACAGGTGAGTCTCGAACCTAGGACCTTGAAGGGAGCATATACCTTCAAAGTCCAAGGCTTCAACCACCGTGCCACTCCTTGGGGACTGATCAAACATACCTTAGGTAAAGGTAACTGAACAAGGATGCCATGGACAGATGGATCTTCATTGTACTGGGATATATACTTGAGTACTTCTTCCTCGGTAGAATCTTCAGGCAAGTTTACTTCAAAAGATTTAATACCCACAGTTTCACAAGCTTTCTTCTTGTTTCGTACATAAGTTGCAGAATCCTTCCGGTCGCCAACCAGGATGACTGCTAACCCCGGAACAATTCCGATGGCATCCTTCATTCGAGATACTTCTGCACTAATCTCTTCTCTAATCTGCTTCGCCACCAATTTTCCATCAATCACTTCTGCAGTTGCCTCAGTTGAAATTGAAGCTGAAATAACAATCAAATAAGAGCTCAGAACCCCACACAAAATTAAGAACCTAAATAAAAAGTTCTTCATTGCTCTAACTAAGAAAATCGATCTGGATTTTCCATGGCAAGGGTTTAGTTTAGTTTCATTTTTTTGAAATAAGGTAACCACGCCCGTCCCTAGGCCAGACACCAGAGAAAACGAAGGAATAATGTCACAGGGAAGATTTGAACTCGAAACCTTGAGGGGAGCATACCCTCAAAGCCCAAGTTTTCAACCACTGTGCCACCCCTTGGGTTTAGTTTAGTTACTGAGAAATAAGCACTTAAAAAACTATGAACAAACCGCAATATTTTCACCATAACCTCACACCTCAATTAATATTAGGAGATGATCGTCTGACATACATCAATGTCAAAACAAACTTATAGGAAATTAATTAACTTCTAGATAGATGACTATTATAGATTAAACTCATTCCTTCGTAATTTTCTAAGGTACTTTTGACCACAAGGCCAAACAATATTGTTAAAATTATCACCATAACCTACATGCCTATTCAAAGAACACTTCTTCTGAAGATGCATATAAAACTACAACAATTTAACAACATTTTAGCATCAGTTCCTTTGGAAGCTATAATCCTTGCAAGTAGCCTAAAATCAACGCAAAAACATTCCAGAGATTCCACAGGCTTAAGAAACAAAACTAGATGAAAAATCAAAAGGCAGATCCTCAAAATATGAAGCACTAAATAAAAGAATAATCAACAAAACATGCATAGAAACGGAGAGAGAAATAGACATATACCAGATATGACGGGCAAAGCTGAAGTCGAAGATCGAGAAACAAACGTTCTAGGATAGGAAGGGCGGGAAACGGCAAGAAAACGGCGAAAGAGAAGACCGCCATGAGAGGTTCGAAGCGTGGTTTGATTAGCGGGAAAGAGACGAACAGTGGCGAAAGAGGAACAATCCGTGAATTTCATCGACGATGCCATTACTGAACGGCGTAAGGAAAATCTGCACGTAATTGCTAAAAAGTAAGGAACTATAGAGCTACAGAGCAGCGGAGCGAAGAACAGTGGAGAAGATTGAAGGAAAAAAATTGAGTGAATTCGTTGATTATGGAACTCACGATGAACAAAGAGAGAGAGTAGGGCGGAGGAGGGGCGGCGCCGAGAAGAGGACGGCGGAGGAGTGGCGGCGGAGTGAGAGAAATGGAGGTGGAAGGGATGGTTTTAAAATAATATGAATCCCTAACAATTTTTTTTTTTTTTTTTTTTTTTTTTTTTTTTTATAAAAGCAATGAATCCCTAACAATTGAACAGTAACCTGGGTGGACTATTATTTTATGCTACGGCTACTTACAGCTGATTTATTAGCGAAGTTTAGGTATAATGGTTATTTTTGTTTTTTAAAAAAGAAATTCAATGGTTATTTTTGTTGGATAGTATGCCTTTATCTCAAAAGAATTACTAATAATTAACTTAGGTTTGAATGTTACTAAAAAAAAAACTTAAGGTTTGAATGTTATTAACATTTCATTATTTGATGGTAATTCAATTCAACACTCAATTGATTTGTGATTTTCTTTCTCTAATTTATACCTAGAAAAGAAAAATATAATTTTAAAATTATAGATTTGAATCAAGATTTTAGACAAGTTTTTTTTTAATGTTAGGATTGTGCAGATTAGTTTCTGTTAGAATAACCTGTTTTCTAATTTATTTTTTCAACCTCAAAGTTTAACTAGATCATTGACAATTTATTTTGGTAATTCAATATGAGATCATGCTTTAATCAATATTAACAATAATTAATATATTGTACTTGAAACCTTACAACTTTAAATATTATTGTATTAAAAAAAATATACATATATAGAATACAAATTATTTCGTTGATATATAAAAAGGTTACAGAAAAAATAGATGACAGAGGAAGAAGAAAAAATGGGGAAAATATACCAAGTACATAGGGAAACAAAATTAAAAGGTTGTTTCAATAAAAAAAAAAAACAAAATAAAAGGTAAATACAAAAAGAATATCCAAAAAGTACAAACAATTACACTAAATAATAAAAGTTGCATATTGATGTAGTCATGTTTGTCGATGACCATGCTAAAAAACATGAATCATGAGTCACTAGCTCATGTTATAAAAGAAATTATGTTTTTTCAAAAAAATAATAATAATAAAACAAATTGTATATATATTTCGAATTTAAAGATCTATTGTGAAACTATGCAACTAGAATCCATAATTTATATACTCAATAATAAAGGTCTTATCCACATAAAGAGCATTGAACATACAACAACAAAACTCATGGCTATGATCATGGCTAAAATAGTAAACTTACTGCTAAATTCTAAAATTTCAAGTAGAATAAAGAAGAAAATAATACCAAATTGAATGCAACAATAATAAAATGGGAATAAAGTGAAACTGACAACAAAATTGAAAATACACTAAACTGTCATGTGCCTATGGGTCTTGCAGAGGGTTTAAAAAGTTCCTCTTCCATCAAGTCCACAACATAAAGAAGCAACATTTTCAAGAGAAAAAATGAAATCAAAATTATTTATAGAGCTAAATGTGGTGATCAACACTGTTGCTCACCCTTTTTTTCAACACCAAATTTTTGTACACTTTTTGTTAGTCCAACTTTTGAAGGCTTTTTTGCCTTTCTTTTTTGGATAATGGACCCCTACCCTTATTCTTTCTTTCTCTTACTGGCAAACTCATGAACAATTGATATCATATAGCTAGTGTTCCTTCTGTCATTTGGCTCTCATCTGAAGAGTCAGAGGATTGAATTTTCGGTTTACTCATGATTCGAGAAAACCCGTATCCGAGTGAACTTCCACTCGATTCAGATATCTGCAAATGCAGACTAGAACTGTAAGCAAGCTCAAGTCCTACATATGTCCTAGTGTAATGTTACTGAAAAATTTGTGTGTGAGAATGGAAAGGACAAATACCTCGGTGAGCTCGGATAAATGTCGGGACCTAAACTCGTTGATTGTTGCAGCAATCTCTGACATGGGTAGTTTAGCCTTGAAAGGAAAATAATTAAACTTTAAGATCCAGGAAGCATTAAGTCAAATCTATTTCTAACCAAGAAAAACTTGTTATAACATTCATTTGTTATTGTACACAACATTTTTTTTCCCTTGTTATGGCTTTGGATTGTAATTTGAATGCAAAAGCCTCCCTCCAAAATCAAGAATGTAGATATCTCAATCATAGATACATTTGTGCAAGAGTTAAGATCATGTAGATTTTAAGTCCAGAAGAGCTGAAGCCTCACCCATTTAATAACAAATTGCAAGTGATAAAATATGAATAAAACATTAAACCCCTTCTAGCCAACACCCTTTTTTAAGGAGTTGAAAAGGCATTCCAAATTTTCATTAACTTTTTTTTATGTTCGTTGAGTTGCACACCTCGTCTATTCTTACATAACAATCTATCTGACCCAACAATATTTGAGCGTCAAAGAGACTCGTAGAAAATTAATTTTAGACAAATGATCATCATAAATTGAACTCATAACCTTTTGGTTCTCCAAAACCCTCTTAACCACTAGATCGACTTATTAATTTGGTTTTCATCACTGATAGTTTATGAAATTACCTGAGCAAGAACGGCAGCAGCCAACTGTAAGCTTGGTTCCAACGTCTCAGGAACCACCTGCAAGTGTTTTCCAGCATAAACAAAAATGTAACTACAATTGCAACATAATATGAACCAGACCACTCATTCTCCTTTAATTTAATCATTCTATAAGTAATATAAAGCAAAAGTAAAGATGATCACAAGAAAAGAAATAAATCATGCTTTAAGTTCTAAACTCGGCATCACGTCGTTTAAGAGTCAAAAAATAATACCGCAGTAGCTCCAGCCTTCTCCAAATTAAGGCCGTGATCAACATCATGAGCTCGAACAAAGGTCTTAACATTTGGGAAATGCTTGCTCAGAGCCCAAACTGTTCTGTAATTTGCACCCGGTGAATCCAGTGTTATTGCAGCAGCACATGCCCTTTCAGCACCAACTTTATGAAGAACCTAGTTACCAACATAAGACATGCTTTTTAAGAAACCCAGCTTTCAATTGAGAGAAATATAAACTTATAATAAGACAAAGAAACATGTAAAGAGACAAAGAAAACTAAGAACTTAGTTTCTCATAGGATATTTTTTAAGGGGGGTTTCATGAATAACAAAAGAAAAGGAAAAAAAATTAATTTATGAATTTAGCAAATAACTGATTTCATCAAGTTAAACTGAAGGCTTCAATCAAGTGAAACTGATGGCTTCAAAAATCGCTATAATTAAAATAGGCATGCTAAAATTTACTGCGACAAATTTCTTATTTTTTACCTCTCGACTTCCAGCATCTCCAAAATACACAGGAAGGTCCAAGGCACGTCCAATGGCCACTCTATCACTAAAAAGTCAAAACACAAGAAACCGTCATTTCAACTCTAATCTTGAAACAAATAGTGCACAAACGTTTAAAATGGCACTCTTGAAAATGATCCTAGATTGTCATATTTTCCTTCATTTGTAAAATAGTTAACAGACTATGAAGTGTAGACTAGTTCTGTGTAAAGGAATTTCTTCTTCCAACCTGCCATCTATTTCTTGAGGATTTACTAGAAATCTAAATGGGCTGCATTTAATGATATAAACTACAGCAAAATATGCTAAAAACATGATACATATATTATCTTCCAAGAAGGAAAGCGTGTCATGCATATATACACAAGATTAAGACCAGCTTTAGGTGAGGCCAATAAGAAACTTCATTTTCTAGTGTCAAATACCTTCTCACATCAAGGGCAACAAAAGGAATCAGTCGCTCCGACAGAAGCTGGGCTATTATCTGAGGATGGCAAAGAAAGACAAGTATGGTGGCAAATGCCATGACCGAACACCCTTAGTACGATTTAAAACAATTTATATCTAGAAACTATGTACAAAAACCAGACCTGACCAACTCGTCCAAATCCACAAATAATGATATGATCCTGTAAATCGTCTGTCTGGTGAAATCACAAAGAAGAAAGAAAAAAGAACCAGGGTTAGTTTGTTACTAAACTAAGTAATAATATCATGAATCAAAATGTTAGGTATTCACCTTTTAAACAATATAAATTTTGTTGTAGTAGTATGATAAATTTAGCTCAAACAAAGAAAACTTGAAAATAAAAACTATCCTCGCCAAACAAAATAATGTAATATGATAAACGCTCAACTCCTTTGCAGTTGGCACCATCAGCATATGCCTTAGCTAAGGAATAAACCCTTAAAAGGTGGATGTTTGAGCTAGATTGCACATCTTCATTCTCCATTAATTCAACAAGATAATTGTATGACATTCTCAAAAAAAAAACAAGATAATTGTATGATTCTATAATAGATGTCGAGAAATTTGCAGGATACTTCATGTTCTGGATAAGTGTGAATGAATCATAGGGTCAACACGTGGTGATTTCTTTGGAGGCTATCCTACTATGATTTATCTAGATAAGCTAATTAAGCAATCTTATAAAGCTCAAAGAAAAAGACGACCATCTTGAAGTGATGGTATCCAAAAAAGTAGAGCACAGTCCTCTCCTCTCATTAATATACATTGCACTAAATAAATATTGATAATAGGTAGACTCCTGCTTCAAATTACAAAATTAATGCCATAGAAGAACCTAATGAGAACAATCAAACCATGCCTGAAAATCAGTAGATTTGAAACATTTAAAGGGAAAACTCCTTTTTTGTTAGTATTTTACCTCGCTTTCAACAGGTAATAAACTCCTAACATCATGCTGCTCAAAACGAGAAGCAATTAACTGACCACCCGCAGCTAGCCATGGTGTGAGAGCCATTGAAATTCCCACAACAAGAAACAATAAAGAGGACAGTTGAGAAGACATTATACCCTGCAAAAAACACAAATTAGCAACTCTTTTTTGCTTTAAAATCTCTTTTATAAGAGAAATGAAAGTACAATAATGACCCTAAAAAGAACAAGGTCAAAATGTAACAACCGAAAAACAATTACAACCAATAAGAATTACTAGTAAGATTCCAATCTTTGGCTACTTAAAAAAATTAGTGCCTTTGGTCTTGCGATAAATGTTTTTCATAAACATCAGAATATGGCTGGAAAAATTATTGGTGGGTAATCAGTGTTTTAAAAGGCGCATCCCTAGCGCCTTTTGGCGCCTTACATGAAGCCCCGGGTATCAAAAGGCACGTGCCTTGTGGGCTATTGTGTTTCCTTAGGGTCTTTAAGGGTTTATGCCTCAATTTTTTGTGTTTTAGAGTCCCTGAGCCCCCATCGAGGGTCACGTTGCGCCCCGAACCCCTAGAAAGACCCCTGTACTAGTCATTCGAAGCGCAACATAACTGATTCAAGACATTTCAATATCTTAAATAATTTAATTTTTCAACTCACAAAGACAACATTCGCTTAAAATGAAAGATTAATAGTTGAATCTTATGTATGTTTTGTATAGATTCTTAATTAAACTTCATTTCTATCCATGAAATGAAGGTTAATAGTTAAATGTAATGTATGTTTTATATATTATTCTTGGTTTAAACTTCATTTATATCTATGGAAATATTTTTATTGAGTATACACACATATATATAATTTTTTTTGCGTTTTTTTTATATAGCGCCTTATGTAAAAAAGTTCGCGCCTTTTGGTGCGCCTCAGGCCCCAAAGACCTATTGTGCCTTGGGCTTTTTAAAACATTGTGGGTAATAAAGGCTAAGCATTCTAATCCATAACCAACAGCTAATTCGTGCCGAGAAATGTAACTGAATATAACCTGATTGACAGCTTCACCAAGCGCCACAAAAGCAAATTCTCCACCAGGAGCAAGAAGCAGCCCAACTCTTGACGCAGATATAATTGAGATACCGAAAAGTCTACCAACTAAGGCAACCAATATAGTCTTGCCACCAATAAGAAGTCCCAAAGATCCCATAATGACTGGAAAGTTAGAAAGAAGAAGTTTTGGATCGATAGACATCCCAACCTGAAAGTCAAACATAACCAGGAAAAGATGGTAAATTAGTAATTACAAATCTCTTTATAGTAAAGCAATGCAATTCAATCAACGCATAAATATATTAAATTTCGTAAGAACACTTGCAAATAAAGCTCAACCAATTGTTCACAATGTTGTAGTGAGACAAGCACCTTCATTGATAGTGAGAATGCATTAATTTAGTTGTGTAATTTTACTGGATTGAATTCCCTTCCTTTAATGAGATTTTCTTTGGGGTCTTGTTTTTTATGCCATTGTATCTTTCATTTTTTCTCATGAAAGTTTGTTTCTTATCGAAAGTAAAAATTATTAATAATAATAATAGTGTATCTTTCAGCTACTCAAAGTAGAACACTCTTTACCTTGTTGATGTTACCAGGGGCAGACAAAAAAACCCCTCAAAATAAGCCAAACTTTAAACTTAAGGACACATCTGTACAACCAATAAAACACGGAACCTAACAAGGGAACAAAAGGATCGCTCTCTGTCACAAGAAATGTGGTTGTTTCATCCCACCCCATATGGTCCAATGAAAAGCTAAATAAGGTTGCTCCATAGGTCGTTTCAAAAAAAAGGTTACTCCATAAGATATGTAGTATTTATTATCCTTTCACTTTTCCATTTTGAAAGACTTACTGCAATTTATTTGACTTTGGCAAATAAGGGGATGTCTTACCTTCCCCCTTCGACCCCTTCTTTTTATTCTTTCTTTCATACATAATTTATAATAACACATCTCTTGTTAAAAATTTAAAAATAAATAAATAAATAAAAATAAAACATGCCACCACCAAAAGTATTACAGTTATTATCCAAGTGTTGTTCATGTCTAGTATGCTACTTTTTGCATGCAAGCCAGTACGAGCACAGATCAGGGAGATCAACCGAAAAAATCTTAATAGAAGGATATCATTAACTGTTCTGGAAAAGTATCCAACATGAAGTACTAACCGTCATGAAGAAGAGACCCAATAGAAGGCCACGATATGGAGCAATATCAGATTCAACCTGCAAGGAGAATTCTGTTTCTGCTAGTAGTAAACCTGCTAGAAAGGCACCCAGCGCCATTGATAGTCCAGCCTACTCTCAGAGGACGCAAAAAAGGAACCCAAAAAGAAAAAAGAATATGAACAAATGCAATATTATTTCAGTAAGTTCAGAATCTTAAATAGAGCAAAGCAGTACCCTGGCAGTAAGTAGACTTGTTCCCAGAATGACAAGGAGTGTGCAGGCAGAGAATATTTCTGCATTTTGATTTTCAGCTATTTGTTTATAAATTGGTCGTAGAAGCTGTAATTAGGAGGAAAGAAAAAAAAAATTAGAAAACAGAGCACAAGATCAAGTATTGTGAACACAATAGTCTAACAAAGAAAAAATTAAATTATCGTTGTTTTAAGTAATAAAATAATTTTCTGCAACACAATGGTCGAACAAAAGCTCAGTCCCTTTAAAGGCATGAAGGCAACTGGTAAAGTAAGAATTAATCAAATTCATATCCAGTTCAACAAAATCAACCATTTGATAGGAAAATGTGGTTTCAAAAAATACAGTCTAGACTTGAAAGTTGAAACAATCCTAAGGGAAGTTTTCATAGTATTTTTAATATTGTGTTGATAACTTTTAGATAGAACATACGTATTGGAAAGAGAAGGTACAATAAAGGGGAAAAGGGACCTAGAATGAGATCAGTAGACTCCATTCAGCCGAGACACAAATAAGTAGAAAATGAAAGGCAAATTACATAACACTTCCTTAGACAACCAAAAAAAGACCACGATTATCGTGCAATCTCATGAACACTCCATCTTTTTTTCATATTTCCGACAAGAATGACTCTACAGAAGAACTGAAATCACATGATTATTTCAACAATCGAGCATTTTAGATTGAAGAGGAGATCATATTTTTCCAAAAGAACATCCATCACGGGAGAAAGATTACATCAGGAAATAGTGAAATGCTTTTATTTTTCCTATGTAATTTTGATTTTTATCTTTGTTTCCAGTCACTCCTTCATGGAGTTTGTAGTTTTAAACATTAGTCTCTATTCATTTCTTCAATGAAAAGTTTTGCTTCTTGTAAAAAAAAAAAAAATATATATATATATATATAGCAAGTAAAGAATAAAATCAACACCTACCAGGCGCCCACCAGCTATGATGGCAGAAATGGCCACTATTGCCTTTACAGCAGCCAGTCCAAGAGCTTCAGCAATGGCTTGAAAACCAATCTGAAAAAGAGCACGGCATATATATTTTTTTTATTTTAGTTGACAAGTTGTAATAAGTTTAACTACCCAAAATGTAGAAGTCATATAATAAAGTTCAAATACATTGCATATGATAAGTATATAACCAAAACTAATGTTAGTAGAGAAAAACCTTGAATCTGATTCCCAACTATACCAAAAGGTTATGAAGTGAACATGGATACACATACGCAAGTCATTATATATAAATAAAATGTTAGATCAACAACAGCCAACATCTAAAGAGCATCTCATATTTATTCTTTCAATAAAAAAAGTTTATGAATAAATAAATTATTTAAAAATAGAGGGGAAAACCATAGCAAAAACAACAAAAAAATAAATTATTTTCCTTCTTTAGTCCAGAAATCCTTCTATCCTCGTAAGGTTTGAAACTGAGACTGCTACTATCCCTGTAACATTTTTGGCAGCAAAAACACTTATCCACTAGGTGAACCAAAAGGTTTTGAACCAAAGCCACTTAATAAATTCCAGTACCACGAACTTTTAGTTTAACCAATTTATTATAATATTTTGAAATTATTCACTGGGCATTTAATTTGCTCCTTAGTGGTCCTCTTCATTTTCTAGCTTTAGTTATAAAAAAAAAAAAGACAATACATCTGACCAGTGAGGTTTCTCAACAAACATGCTTCTCAAATTCTCCTATTTTCCTATCTTATGTTGCATTACACCGTGTCCATGATAAAGTTATCAAATAATTATCACAGCCATATTTAGAAAAGAAATGCACCGGATAAGACAACGTTTTAGAAGTTGTTACCCCTCCTTTGGATGAATTAGGTGAAATTAGAGGTATGAGAATCAGCAATACCACAACAGCCAAATCCTGGACATGGAAGAAAAGAAAGTTAACTTGAAGCGAGAGCAACAGTAAAAACAAAATACTCTGCTACATTTTCCAAAACAAAAAGAAAGTAGACATGAAACACCAGCTCAGATAGAAATTCAATATTGCAGATTTTTTACGTCAGCCAATTCTACATAGAAGAACCACGGGCCTTCCAAAAAAACAAAGACAAGATAGAAATTCTCATTTGGTCGAAGCATAAAATGCAAACTGTGAACTACAACAAACACATTGCATATTATGCAGTCAATTCAAAATTTTAACACCTAAGAAGCATTTGTGCAGACCACGAGATTATTAAAATGAAAAATGAGATTAGGCATTTGTGTCTCTAAGGATCATATTCAGACAAGTAGGTTATCCATTTAAAATCATACAATGTGGCAATTATATGTTCTGCAACCATATTAAATGCAATTGAAATAATCAAGATACCTGGAATAGTAAGACAGAAAATGTGGCACGCCCATGCCGTGAAGTGCTTTCACCTCTTTCTTGCAACACCTACAAAGAGAGACCGTGGCAATGTTGATTGATACCATATAAAAAGTCCCATGCAGACTTACAAGTTTATAACTACTATATATATATATATATAAAAAAGCTAATGTTTGCCTAAATTCTAGAAAGAGGATGCATAAATCAGCCATAAGTCAAGATCAAAAAATGGTTTAGATTAACAAAGAGCCCATGAAGTAACAAGATATTGTAAAAGTAGAAAGAAAAAAAGTGATTGGACCATATATATCAAACAACACAGAGAATTAGTTAATTCACATCAGTTTTAGTATATATAAGAAGTTCACTGACACTCACAGGGGTGAGGAGAGATTATGAGAGAAAATATTGTCTTAATCTTTTTATTATACAAGAAGACCACATGATTAGACAATTAGCATGGAACAACATCTCATTAGTAAACATCATTACACAGCATAGAGTTGTATTCAATGAGTAAAAAAATCAAGCGTATTGAGATCACAAAAATTGGTGAATTGAGATACAAAGTCATCGCAATTAATGACCATTAGCCCCCCCAAAAAAGGTCAAACTCTGGAAAATTCCACTAGATTAACTAAGAAAGATAAGCAATGGACAAGGAAGAATATTTTACTCTTATCCTTGAGCATAGATTCAGGTAAAAGAAGTCAGAGTTAGTTTCAGCCACAACTCCATCAAGAAGTATAGCAGCATCACAGTTTACCGAACATAAAAAATTATTTTCCATGAAGTAAAAATGTTATAATACAGTAAAAAGATGCAACATTTTTGCAAGAAAATACTTATCCATGACCACACCTGAAGGACGACAGCAGTGGATGACAAAGCCAAACCATTTCCAATGACAATTGCAGCTGGACCAGCCTGCCCACAAACAATATGAGCAACCAAGCCAACCACCACAGCTGTAGCCAAAACCTGCATTTCTGAACAGGATTAAATACCTAAGGTAGATTGAACAGACTAGGGCAAGGGTCGGCTTGGCCCCATAATAGTAAAGAATGAGTTTCACAATCACCTGTGCAGACCCTAACCCAAAAACATATTTCTTCATGGAACTTAGCCTCTCAACTGATAACTGGAAAAACAAGAACTCAAGTTCAACATTCTAAAAGTATAATCGAGTAAGGAAAAATGAAAAGAAAAAAAAACAAAATCAACTCAGTTAAAATGATCACCTCAAGGCCAATGTTGAACATGAGAAAAACAACTCCAAATTCAGCAATTGCTTTTGTTCCATGCACATGCCGGATTATGGAGAGACCATATGGCCCAATTAAAATGCCAGCAGCCAAGTACCCCAGGACAGGACTTCCTATACAACACATTGGATCAAATACACCACTAATTGAAAGTATAGGCATGTATCCGAACTTGTCCAAAAAACCTTATATAAACTAACCCAAATGCATCTCCATAATTTTTCATAGAACCAATAGCAAATTTTCTAAAACTATAACTCCAGTAAAAAAAGTATGATATTATATCTACAAACCTAGCTCTTTTTTAATCTGAACAAGTAGATACTTCATTTTTCTAATGAAACCCCAAAATTTGATGTCACAAAAGCACAGTAGACCACACAAAAGATGAGTGTCATAGTGGCAAGTAAAAGTTGTCCCGTGACATTGATATCCATGAAACCAAAAAAATTATAATCAACCTTAGGACATTTAAAAGGAAAAAAGCAAGCAAGCAGGCAGGTAGGAATCACAGATCTATCTGTAAAAAATGTAAAATGTACTTACCTCCAGGAAGTTTCTGAAATGTTGGCACAAATATAACACTAGCAAGCAACAGCCATAACATGTCTAACAGTGAAGCCTCCTCTTCATTCACCTGAAATTTTTTTAGTTGATGATGACATTAAGAGTCACTACCAAAAATCTCAACTCTGAAAGGGATCAACAAATACATGCCTCTTGATGGGGAAGCTTTGAGATTAACTCTTTCATTTTTTCAGGAAATTTCCTCAATTGTTGAAATATAGGTTTTGTGTACAAGGAAACTTCATTAGTGCTAGTGGTGATAACATCAGGCTGCTGATACATCTGAAAATTCCTTTCGGCTCGATTTGCAAAGATAGAGATCCTGAGACAAATTTCAACATCTATTGACTATGAAGCAATCTCTTCTCTGTACACAACAACAAAATGAAAGTGCATAGTTTTTTTTTAAGTGCACAATATAGTCCACATATGGAACCAGCATACTATGAGACCCCCAATTGTGCACGCATATGTGACTCTGTGAGGAAGGGTAAATAAGGAATTGTGGCAAGTGACAATTAATAGTAGGCATGTAAAGAAGGTAAAGGGAGAGAGAGCAATAGGTACAGGTAAAAGGGAGAGAGTAGCTTGGAGGAGGAGAGATTCTTTTTGTACAAGTTTTTTTTTAATATATAAAAAAACAGTTTTCATTAAGAATAAATGGAAGAATAGAAGGGCATGCAACCAACCAAAAAAAAGAAAAAAAGAAACCCACAAAAGGGGCACCCTAGAGGAAGGGTCTCAAGCTCCAAAGTTGGTTGCTGAGAGAGAGAACGCCAGCCTCTAGAATTGCTAGGAGTTCATCTTTTCTTTTCGTTTTGGTTGTTCTTGTTGTTTGGTTGCTGAATTAATGTCAGATCATCACTGTGTATTAGAGAACTCTTAATAACACAATGATTTCTTCTATTCTACTGAGGATACTTTATCAGAAATTAAGATTGGCAGCAATTTTCTACAGCTTGTTACTTATTTATTTACTTTGATTGAGGTGTCAGCTACTATTACAGTAACAAATACAAACTGGATGCAAAAATCTCTTATTTCAAAGATTCTTGAGGAGGAAGGGTTTTGGTTCAATATCTTCATCAGTGAGACTAAATATGCTTGCTAAACTAAACAATTAGCGATATACTAGTAAGCTAAGAATTAGCTTTATGTGCCTTCACACTATTTTAGAAACCGAATGCATAAATGATAAAGAATATGTTGATGCATACCCTGCTCCGAACAGTACTACTCCAACAACTAGCTTTGGCAATTGCTTTTTCATGGAATCCAAGAGACCCTGGAAGACTAATGCTGGAGTGAACTCTGTCCCGTCAACTGTAAAGGAAAAGAATGATGCTGAAAAAAAGCGAGAAGATTTTTTCAATGAAGCCTTGGGAGAATTTAAAGGTGGGCCTTCTCTGGTCAAATCCTTCTGTGCTTCCTGCTTCTTTGTTTGACTCAAAATAGACTTCTCTACTCCAGATTCAACCTCCTTTGGAGAGACTGAACTCAATTTTCCATTCTCACTATCACTGAAGTATGATTGGTCAGGGCCTTCAGAATCAGAAAAGCTACCTGCTAGAGATTTGATAGCTAAGGAATCACCACTAAGTGGCAAATCTCTGTCGGTTTCAACAGCAATATCACCAGAAATTTCTAGAACTGCCTTATTATCCTCATTGACAACCTCTTCAATAACATTTGAACCCTGTGTGGTCTCTGAAGTGTCAACCAAAGAATTTGAAAAAGATTTCTCCACTTTCTGTAAAGTTATTTCAGCATCATTGACCCTTTGAGCAGCCTCAAGTTCAAAAGCAACAGCTTGCTCAGCCAAAATCATTATATTTGCCACATCTTCTTCAGCTTTCAACGCATTTAATTGTGCTTTTTCCGCCAACTCATTCAACCTGTCCACTTCCTTCTGCAACTCTTCCTTTTTACTCTGCAAGCGCTTCAATTCTGCATCACAAGTTTCTAAATTTGCACGGCATTCTCTAATATCCTCGTGAGCAACTAACAACGCTTCTTTCCCTTCCTTACCATCAATCTCCCCCTCACTATCTATTGATGTATCTGGAGAATCATTTGCTCCTTTGGCCAGCTCCAATGACTCTATTGCCACCTGAAGCCTTGCCTCTGCTAATGAAAGAGCCATGGTTGCTTTTTGAACAGCTTCTTTGGCCGCATATTCTTCATTCACTATCTGTTGTAAAGAATCGAGCATAGAGTTCGCATCATTCCAAGCATGGGTTGCTTCATCTTGCAAAGCGATTGCTGCTTCTGATATGTTTTGGGCCTTCTCCTCGAACATGGTGCTGTTAAGTCTCGCAACTTCCAGTTCTGTCATAGCCTTTTGCAACAATTCTCTAAGCTCATCAACAGTCCGTGCATCTGTTTCTGCCGCTTCTACTTCTCCATCAGTTTCTTTGGAACCAGCTGACCCTACACCATCAAAACTGGATCCTTCATCGCCAGTATCTACATATTCCGCATTTCTGCCATTTCCATCAATAAATGGTAAAGAATCATTGATTTGACACTCTGAATGAACCATCCCTGTCCTTCCATCTTTTTTGTTACAGTTCAAGAATCTTTTATGCTTAAAAAATTGCAAAGCACCACCAGACTTGCTAGCGCAAACCAGACTCAAATTATTGGAATTGCTAGTAGCCACAATTCTGTTTCTCTTCTTATGCACTTTATAAGCTACTCTTGAACCATCAATCAACTTGGCATCAATAATTCCACTTCTAAGCACACTGCTGGGACCAAATTGGTTCAACGTCTTGCAATATGCGCTTTCACTACCACACAACACATTCTGCTTCCAAATATCATAAGATAAATCCATAGCTCCAGGAATATGAGACAAGTCTTTCCAAAACCCAGTGCAGTACTCAATACATACTCGTACCAAGATTTCCAATCATTCAACCACCGTTGACATTCAGTCAAACAAATTCAAGAACCACTCGTGAAATGCAGATACAAACCACCAACTAGACCTGCCACAATGCTAAAA
Organism: Sicyos edulis; assembly: GCA_036507275.1. Lineage (NCBI taxonomy): Eukaryota > Viridiplantae > Streptophyta > Magnoliopsida > Cucurbitales > Cucurbitaceae > Sicyos > Sicyos edulis. Next base: position 1,037,825 of record CM071857.1, on the reverse strand, counting down.
CCGTAACCATGCATGTTAACTCCTGAACATGAGCATTCCCACCATTCATTTAATCAGTCACTCATGCATTCAATTCAAACAAATCAATCAAGAACACATATGACTGCTCCCACAAAGCACTAAACTACATAGTAATACAATCAAACCCAAATAATACACTAAAAACAATACACACGAGCTACCAATACGCATTCACAAAATATTTAAATCACAAAAAGTACAATCTAGACTTGTTTAGTTTAACTCGTAAACATAAACATCACTTCATTCATCCGATCAGTCACTCATGCACTCAATTCAAACAAATCAACCAAGAACACATACGAATGCTCCTACGGAGCACAAAACTACATAGTAATGCAATCAAATCCAAACACGAGCTACTAATTCACATTCACAAAACATTTACATCACAAAAACTACAACTCATACATGTTTAACTCATAAACGTGAACATCGCTCCATTCTTCCGATCAGTCACTCATGCACTCAATTCAAACAAATCAACCAAGAACACATACAGATGCTCCCACGGAGCACTAAACTAACATAGTAATGCAATCAAATCCAAACACGAGCTACTAATCCACATTCAAAAAACATTTACATCACAAAAACAACAATCTATACATGTTTAAACGATAATTCAACACGGAAGATGAACATACCGATGCTGAAGGCTGAGAAAACAACGACGAAGCTCCGGCAATCACAGAGCTGAAGCAAAAAATAAAAAATGGAACGAAATGGAAGAGATTAAGAACGAGTGAAAATGGTAGTGAATTTGCTGTTTGGATGGTGGGAAAATGCAAATTCAGGGCCGAGAAAACCAGCGGCTAATTCTCGCGATTTTACTGAAATGGCCCTTCGTTGGACGATGGGCTCATCGCTGATTCGTTTGTGGAGTGTTGGATATTCCGAATGAAAGACCCACTTTCCCACGCGCGGTTCGAGCGCGTGAAATACAGAGATTACTTTTGAGCGACAGCGAGATTTTTTGTAAATTAAACGAGTTTAATTATCTGTTAATTTCCAATTTTGTCCGTAAATTTAATTATAAATTTAGTCCTTCTAGTTTAGTAGCTATAATTTCAAAAATCATAGTTAGAATTTAGTCTATTTAATTTTAAGATCTAAAATTTAATGTATATGGTTTGATAAAATCTAAATTATAGTTTTTAAAATTAAGAGGAATATTTTTTTTTTTCAAACATATGAATTGAAATTTTAGTTTTTCAAATTATAAGTGCTAAATTCCAACTTTCAAACCAAACTTATAATTTATCAAATTTTAAAAATGCCTATTGTCTTTCTAAACAAATTTTAATATATTTTAATAAATTGTTGCATACTCAACATTATTTAAAATCCATGACTTACTCACTTAAATTTGAAAATTCAATTTTATATTAAGTAGATTTTCAAAATCAAAAGTTTATTTTAATATAAATTTGGAGGAGACGGACCAACAAACCCTATATAGATGACATTCTATAACAGCTAGATATTGATTGTGTGGATCGAATTGTGGTGTGGAGTTTAAATGGTTTAACACGGAGATAATCAATTGCGCTATCAACTCATTCGGTACTAAATCAAAAGTTTAATAGTCTCATCAAAATGACATAAACACATGTTCGAACAGATTTAAGATAAGAAGTTCGATTTCACCGACAATTGTAGTATGGAGGAACTATCATCAAACTTAAATTATAACTGAGGTCTTATTTATTAAGGTACGTTTAAATCAACCCCATATGTATAGATTTTATTAGAACATTGAAACTGTTTAATATTATATTAAGTTCCTTTTATGAAAAAAGCCATGCACCACAATCACAATCATCCATAAATACAAAATTGTCTATTGCGATATAAGACAGACGTGAAAGAATGGCCAATATTGCTCGTGGAACAAATTTTCTTCATAGAATCTTGTATGGGAATATGCTGAGATATTAAATTATCTTGATAGCATTTTGAATCTAGTTCGGAGACTATTTAGAACTATTTTAATTTCAACATCATACATCGTGTTAATTGAGCTATATTATTGTTGTTTCTTATATCGTCAAAGTGATTATAACTCAAAACCTAATTATAAATAATTTTAATTCTATTAAGCCATGTTTAGGGTCGATTAGGTCAATGGGGGTTGAATCATTATAACACACTCCTTACAAGTTATAATAACTAGTAGAATGACCTTAACCCAATATATAATAACTAGTAGAATGACCTAAACCCAAGACTTAGTTCCCATTTTTATGTGACTCAAATCTGTAATTAACCATATCATCTTCCATGTTGTAATAACCTATTCTCAAAAATCATTTATCATAATGTTATAATTATCTTTACTCCAAACACGTTTATAATAACTATAAGAGATTACAACAATTAAATACGGTTAAGGACTCGAACCCAAGATCTCAAGATAAGTGTACATTGATGCCGTTAAGTTGGTCCTCTTGGCAAAATGAATCACATTTTTCTAAAACCTCCCTAGTGATTATTTGAAATTGTAGCAAAAGATCTGCATCATTCCAGCTTCTCATCTCACTCTCAGAATCTAGAATAACGCAAATCACCTTATTTTGAAAGAAAAAAAACAAAATTTTGAAAAGAAAAAAATCTCACTCACAGAAGAAACAATGGTGCAAATTCTTTGGAAGCTATGAATAGCTGGCTGACATTACATTATAAATTGGTGAATGAGAACAAAACAAATAGTCTCATCCCAAACAGAAAAATAATTGTGTTTTTTTTGGTATAAATAGATTAAAGCGAAGAAGAATTTTCAAAGGCAGGTAGAGCAGAAGAAGCATTTTAAGATTGTTCTACTGCATGTTCCTCGGATTCAGGCTGAGGCCCGCCATCTTCTTCGGCATGTTCGGCCGGGGGCGCGGTGGTTTTCTTGCTTGCAGCAGCTTCAAGGACATGGTTATAGTTGCCCTTAACCATGAAGAGCTGAGAAAAATGATGCTTGCAGTACAAGACTCCATCAAGAGAAGCATAAGAACATTGTGTCAAATTGCATCCACCATGAGCACATCTAAAGCAGTTCTTGTGGTAGCATTCCCCCTCCAGACTGATCTGTTTAGGATAAAAAAATAACAATAATAATGACAGCTTCAATTTTCCTAACCACATAAATTTTGTCCATGTCCATTGAAAACCATGCAGAATTTTTGTTTCACAATTTTGAGCTTTTGTAGGTTTCAATCAGACAACAACCAAAAAAACATTTGATAAAAATGGAAGAATTACAGACCTTTTCTAATGGATAAACTGTTTTATTGCAAGCAGTACATTTATCTTGAGTTCCAGAAAACATGGAGGAGACTTTGCTGGGGGCCTTTGTCTGTCAAAAGATTTTGAAAGTTGTAATACTATATAAGAGTTACAGCATTGGCATGAAAAGCACGAGGTTGCAATTTCTCAAGTCGTAATTTGATTCAAGAAGCCTGACACACTAATATATGCCTTGATCTTATACTATGTTAAATCACACATGCGAAAAGTGAATAAAAGGGTCTTCGGAATGCAAGAGGTTATACTTATACGTTCAATCCATGTTAGCCACCAACCTAAGAAATAATTTCCGACAGATTTTCTTGATATCCAAAAGTCATAGGACCAAAAAGTATATCACGTGAGAACAGTCAAGATGGATGTAAGTTGGGCCAGACATTCAAGAAAATCAAAAGAAAAATAGTATAGGAAATATTTTTTTTTGAACAAGGGTAACCACGCCCGTCCCTAAGTCAGGCACCAGAGACATTAAAGAAAAATAGTATAGGAAATTGAATAACAAGTAACAAAGTTCCTTAAATATGAAAAACAAACAACCCCGGATGATCAGATTCCGTATGGAACAGTAACAAAATTCCTAGGCCAGATCTTTTATATTTCTTTTCACCAATCTAAGCCTATTAGGAATCGCATATCCAAAACCACAACTTCGAAAAATGAATGTGTTCTGTTCCAACAACTGTTAAATAGGAATTTGAAAATGAGAAATTATAGTGGATGAGCTCGTTCTCACAAAATAATTATAAATGTATGCAAATTCTCAAGTATTTACATTCATAGTAAAAAATGTTTTAATATTGTATTATAAATAATCATTACAACCACTATACTCTATTATAGTTATTCATTAATATCACTATTATAAGAAAGTATGTGACAATACTCATTAGTACTAATGACTACCTTTGCTATTTTTTTAAAGTGACTATATTTATAATTATTTTATAGATTTCACTAATATTCTAAAGTTCCCTTTGCACATGATAACCAACTATAAAAAATATGATCATCTCATAATAACCGTTATATATTAATTTGAAAATTTTGCAGGCTCCTGTTTTTGAAACAAGGTGATCACGCCCGTCCCTAGGCCAGACACTGAAGACATCAAAGGAGTATTGTCACAAGTAAGTCTCGAACTTGGGACCTTGAGGGGAGCATACCCTCAAAACCCAAATCTTCAACCACTATGCCACCCCTTGAGGACGAAAATTTTGCATGCTCTTAATAACCCACCAAACGTTGGCTGTTTCTTTTTCGTATATCTAACACAAAACTGCAAGTTGGGTTATGGCAGCCTGTTCCAATAATCTCCCACATGGGAGGGATAACATTTTAGGCCTAATAAGAAGAATGAAAACAGTGAGAGCATACCAGTTCCGGATGCTTTTCAGAAGATTTGGCTGTTGCACCATTGAAACGAGAGAATGTCAAGAAAACAGCAACAGAAAAAAGAAAAAACAAGAAGAGATAACAAAACAAGGGAAAAGAAATGCAGTACTACTTTGAAAGTTCTTGCTGAAATTCCCAGATTCCTTAAAGAGTTGCTCAAAATGAGTCTTGCAATACAGGACACCGTCCATCCACGAGTAGCTGCTCATCTGTCACCACAAACAAACAATTGGGGTAAAATCTGCCATATTCGACGATAGTGATTTTTTTTTATATCCATGAGTATTCGGGTCTGCTTATACGCATTTGGATTATTCTTAGGGACATGTCGTACCCACATTTAGATGCCAAAACTCTTATGGGTTGTTTGGATAGAGGTGTTTGGAGGTGTTGGACAACGGTTGACTCAACCTCACGTTTGGCAGAAGTGACCCTTAAAACTCGCGCTTAACACTCTATGAACACTCCCACCTTCATTATTATGGTCAAACCACTCCCAAATCCATTATACCAAACAAGTGTTTGCTGTCACGACTCACAAGTCGCAACCACTCATAACATCTCATACTAAACTATATTTTTGACACGACCACTCATAACTCCTCGTACCCGTTTTATATCTCCCAAACCAGTACCCTCCTTTCCAAACCTTTCCATTAGACATCCCATATAAAGTTATTTTTTAGTTAGATGATCCTAAATTGAATTCATAAACTCTTTAACCTTCAAAGTTCTCTTTGAATACTAGACCAACTCATACCGCAACGGTTTTGAAGAATAGTGAATTGAAATTGAAAAATATAAACATAGAATACTAACCGAAAGGGTGCCATTACAATGGCTACATCTGAAGCAATTCTTGTGGTAAGGATTCCCTTCAAGAGACAGCAAATCAACCACATAAACAGTCTTATCACAAGCCTTGCATTTATCCAACGTTCCAGTGAAAGCCATTGCGAACGATTAATTGATTGCTTTACAAAATGGGGTTCGATCCAATACGCAAGAACTTAAAAACCCACCACCAGAAACGAAGAAAAAGTAAGGCGATTAAAACCCCGAGCCGTCCAAAAGCCTCGCCGAACAGAAAAAATCAGATGCGACGGTAAAGAATGAAAAACTTCGAATCATAAACTGAAAGATGAAATTTATACCTCAAATGATTTCGGATTTGGGGCTGTGAATCACTAATTGGATTAGCTTTAATTTCGGATTGAATGGATTGGCTTCGGGCGATAAAAATGGCGGATCGGTTGACGATTTCAAGGGGAGAAGCCATTTTTGCCTTCGATTATCTGATTGGTTCGCCGTTGTGTACGCTCATCACGACGACACCATTTGCCGTGGTTTTGTATCGCTTAAACGACGCCGTTTTATACGGATTTTGAGCTTTTGCTTTTGACACCCCAACATGTGTTTTTTTTTTTTTAAGACAATTTCTATTTTCCCTCTAATTTTCTATATCTTTTTTTAAAATCAAATTTCACCTAAATATCTAACTTCATTCGAGGTTAAAATAATATTTTGAATGTCTAAAATACATTTCATGGTTGTTCTATTTTAAATGTTTAATGCTTGCCTCTAGATTTATCGTGTTATTTAAATTTGGTATTTTAACATTCATTCAATTGTATATTGTTGTTTTAAAACAAGTGAATGCTTAAGTTAGATGTTACATTACAATTAAAAAAAAGGGTTAGATGTTACATTATGCGAGTAATACAATCTTAGAAAAATAAACTAGGTTATAAAATACAACTTGTGTAGTGTACATAATATCATATATGCCATGGGTTGTCTATGAGAATGCAATTTTTAATTTCCCTTTTATTATTATTATTGTTATTTTAAAGTAAAGTACTTCATTGGTATAGAAATTGAAACTTATACCAACTTTTTGAGCTCGGGCTGATCTACATGGTGAACCATGACCAAGCAAAAGGAAAAAAGTTAATAGATAAAGAATTTAAAAAAAGATACGAGACACATTTCGATCCGGTCGATTTGCATAAATGAATGGTAGATCCTAACATAATAGACCAATAACAAATAGTCGCCACACTAACTTTTGTTCCTTTTATTTAATTCAATAGAGGATTGGAATTAACACTATGTCGTACATAATACATTTATGAACTCATTAATTTCAATAATTTATCAATTCATAATAATTTTAACAACAATACAAAAAAAACATTTTTTTTATGAACATTCTTTTTATGAACTAGTAATTTCACTACGCTTTATGAACTTTATTTTTTTTGCTATGCTTATTTTCAAACATACATAATGATTCGTGTGTGTATTTTTATTTTTTTTTTGTAAAACATACATAATTTAAATACATGTCTATATGTCCATACATAAGCGGTCAAAAGTTTTAAAATGTAACAAACTTAAAAACAATACTAAAATTAATATATTGAGAGTTAAATAATATATGGAAATTTAAAAAATAGTCCATCGATAAATAATATTGCATTAACTAATATTTATAATACAATATTAGTCATAGATCTAAATATTTTAAAATTTGACTATTGTTTCAAATACTAATTTCCAAATGAATTGTGACAATAAAATTGAAATGAATTAATATTAATCAAAATAATTAACTAAGTGGCTGATCTATTCGGTTCATCAATTACAATTCTCATATATATATACACAAACTTCTAACAAACAAGAAGTATAGAACAAACCCTAAAAAAAATGGGCCAATTACCAAGCATTAGAGTAGGGCCATATTTCACAAAAACTCTGAAGGGCCATTTAAGCAAATTCCATTTCAGACATTTTAACCCAAATAACCTGCAGCAGTGTTCACGATAGCAGATCATTTCCAAGGTTTTTGTGTACTTCGATCTCCGCCGTGCTCGGCAGTTCTACAGTGACGGCAGCCATGGTGACGTCGCCGGTGGTGAACACCTATCCTCTGTCCAGCTACACCTTCGGCACTAAAGAACCGAAGCTCGAGAAGGACACCTCCGTCGCCGATCGTCTTGCTCGCATGAAAGTCAAGTAAGGCGAATTTACTCGATTCCTCAAACCCTAACTTTTTTTTGTTTCTTTTCGAAGTTTTAGACTTGTATTGTTCTTGAAAGTTAGGTATTCTGACTGTTTCGTTCCGTGGATTGTTGTTCATTTTACACTTGATGTGTGCGCCTGTATCAGCACATGGAATCGTGGAAAAATTTGTGTAGTTTTATGATCTTCCTTGATTTTTTGTCGAAAGATTTGCTCATTACTGGTTTTGTGAAAGTACAAGATGTAAAAAGTAAGGTCGAGAGTCCCCAGGCGCGGTGGTCTGGTCGTAGACCTGGGATTTGAAGGTTTACTCCCCTCAAGGTCTAGGTTTGAGAATTATTAGTGACATTAATCATAGACACCTCCGGTTTCTCCATTCCTTCCATATGTCCCGATATATGGCTCGGAGACGGGCATGGTTAACCGATTATAGTGGAGCGTAACTTCTATTTCCCGGTTTAAAGATAATAATAATAATAATGCCGAGGGTATTATGTATATTCTAATTTTAAGAAACAGTTTATTTGGTGAAACTGTATTATTTGGTTTTTTTTTTTTGGAAACAAGGGTAACCATGCCCGTCCCTAGGCCAGGCACTGGGAGACATCGAAGGAGTAATATCACAGCCGAGTCTCGAACCTGGAACCGCATACCCTCGAAGCCCAAGTCTTCAACCACTATGCCATCCCTTGGGGACCGTATTATTTGGTTTTACTCGAGTCATTTATTAGAATTAGAGTGTTAAGTTTTATTTGTATGAGATTTTTTCAGATTATACTCGAGCCATTTGTTCATAGAAAAGCCTCGTGCTTTCTTGTTATTATTTGTTTTCATTGTTTCGTCCTGGCCTGAAAATTTGTCATCTTCTACTTACCGGCTTTGGAGGAATATTAAGTTGAATGAGTAACTCGTACTGACGTGTGAACCGGTTCACAGCTATATGAAGGAAGGCATGAGGACGAGTGTTGAAGCAATTCTGCTGGTTAGTGCATATCTTCACAGTATTTCATCTTAATGTATTCATTGTTTCCTTATTATTTTTAGTATTATTGTTTTAAAAATGAATGTCTAAATGTATTGTCGAGCTATAGGCGTTTTAGTCGGATGTCATCGTTTGTGTCTTCATTTTATTTTTATATTCATTGAAGTGTGAATCACTGCAAATGTTCTATAACAAACTATAATATTTAGAAGCCACAAAACATATATTGTATTACTCATATACATCCTTCATCTAAAATATTGACATATAAGTATGCAATTCGAAGGGAAAATTTGTGTTATCGAATGCTCTATTCTCCCTTTTGTTCTTCACCTGAGTTGTACATATTGAAATACAGTGACGATTAGATCTGAACATCCATCATTATCGCCTTTTAGACTATACCCAAACAAAGTACGCATCCAACGAAACCTCTGTATACTTTAACATGGGATCTCCCCACCTATGTCTACTTCTTCCTGGAAAATTTTGGTGTAATCCGTGGAAGCCCATGCAAATTTTGATACAAAAGTAATACCTTGCTTCTATTTTTAATTGTTCTGATATGTCACTATATAACTTAATAGTTTTTTGGTTGCTAAGCCGAATTATGTATTTTAAATTTTTATTTCTTCTGTAACTGACATTTATATATTTTGTAAAACGACTCCAAAATATCCTAATTCTGTTCGGATTGAAGCCACGCTAAAGTTGGATTTAAAATTCACCATCTACCTAGTAATTAATTTACTAAGAGTTTTTTTGACAACTAAATGTTGTCAGGTCAGAAGGTTTGTGAGATTAGTCATGGTGTGCATAAGTTGGTCGAAACACTCGCAAATATCACAAAAAAACAGAACCAGTCGGATTTCAGTTCACACACTGTGCTTTCCAACCCAGACATCCTTTGTTAAGTTGGCCATCTTGAGAATTGAAGAGGATCTATCCTCTTTTTTCTAGACTTCAAGGAATTCACTTTCTCCTTGAATGTCTTGACGAAGGTTCCATTATGTCTAGCCATAAAGAATATACCGAACATTAAAATTTGCAACAAGGAATATGTGTAAGCAGAATCTAGAGTATCCAACATATTTCAACGTCTTTTATCGAAACATATTTTAATGTTGATGAAGACATCTAGAAGCATGCTTGGAAATATACTGATTATTTCATTTCCTTTTCCAATAATCTTGTTTTGAAACAAGGTAACCATGCCCGTCCCTAGGTCAGGCACCGGAGATACCGAAGGAGTAATGTCACAGCTGAGTTTCGAACCCAGGACCTTGAGGGGAGCATACCCTCAAAGCCCAAGTCTTCAACGTGCCACCCCTTGGAGACTTTCCTTTTCCAATAATGATATTCTTAATATCCGTCTCAATAAAAATTGCACTTGTCTTATCTCTGGACTTCAAAAAGGCTAAGGTGACGGAGGCTAAAGGATTTTTGTCAATAGCTGACATAGGGGAAAAAATTCAACCTCCTAGCCCCTAGGGTTATTCAGGAGATTCATTGTCTCGTTGTTTGTGTTGATAAGAGCTGTGCTGAGTAGAAGGCAAAACACAGTTATTGCCAGGTTTTTCTAGAAGTTTTTATTATTATTATTTTTCTAATATTCGTGAGAGTTTGGGTCAACTTACACGCATCTCGACCATTTTCAAGAGACATACCGGCTGACCCTACAACATTCAGATGTCAAGAAAAAGTATAGGAAATTAATTCTTGGGTAAGTGATCATCATGGACTGAACCATTCATCTCTTGGTTACATAAGGCGCTTCTTGACCACTAGGATCAGACTAATTCACTAATGGTTAGGTTTTTCTAGGAGTTAATTTAATAAAAAAAAGATCTATGAAGATTAATCGGTTGTAATATGTCGATAGGATATCTATTTTTTGTGCCTACTATGGTTGAAGAATCTGATCAATGTGTTGTAGCGGTTAAGGCCAGCATTAATGTGGATCATTTGCTGTTATCTCAGTCATGCATCAAGACCTTGGCAGGTATGGAGAATGACTAGGACTTCAACTCCTTGTGAGCTAGAAAATATTGACTTAATCAGGGAGGTAAAATACAACATGGAGAAGTAATAATTCTGCTGGAAGTTCTTAGATGTATATCTCCAAGTTCATTAAGAAACTGATAATTACTGTGTGCTCCAATTGGGAAGGGAATCCAATTAAATCTCGGAAAATCTTTAGCTGAGAAAGAATGGTCATTTGCTTCTCTCTTCCCCGACTATATCTTAAAAAAAATAGGGGAAAAGATAAAAAAAACCAATATCAGTTGAAATGTGTTTTTTTTTATGAAACAGAAATGTGGTATCTAGCAGCCTCATTTTAAGAGAAATCTGTTGGATGCCAAAATAACCATGTTGAAGAACCAAAGGAAGTCTCAAAACATGAGGATAAGCTGTCAAACCCAAAAGCTAAAGTGGTTTATAGAATAGGACTTCAATTATACAAGGCACACTAAATTACAAAAACAACGTCTGTTGGGTTTACCAAGAGAAGGCTGGTTGAAATGCCGGATCCCACGCTGCTTTGCATCCCTTAGACTTGTTTTTGAAGATTCAATAGTTTCTCTCAGCATGTAATTTCGAAACAGCAGCTTTAATATAATCATACTAGAGAATTTTAGGTTCCTGCGAGTTGAATGTTTCTTTTAACTCATTAAGCTTTCTCTTTAGTTGATGCAATTTAGTGACTAATATTCAAGAGTCACATACCTTACCGTGACCAGTGTTTTAAAAAGCCCCGTTAGGCGCACCTCTTGCGCCTCGCCTGGGAAAGGCCAGGTGCGCTTAATAAGGCGCGCGCCTTTTGGCGCCTTACGTGAAGCCTCGGGCACCCAAAAGGCGCGCGCCTTGGAGGCTTTTTTATTTTTTCATGTTTTCACCTTTATCCTTTGTGAGATCCCCGTACTAGGTCATTCAAAGCGCAAGATAACCAATTCAAGACTTTCAATACCTTAAATAACTTAATTCTTCAACTCACAAAGACAACATTCGCTTAAATGAAAGGTTAATAGTTGAATCTTATGTATGTTTTGTATATATTCTTAGTTAAACTTCATTTCTTTCCATGAAATGAAGGTTTAATAGTTAAATATAATGTATGTTTTGTATATTATTCTTGGTTAAAACTTTATTTATGTCTATGAAAATGTGTATACACACATATATATAAAAAAATTGTGTTTTTTATATAGTGCGCCTGATGTAATAAAGCCCGCGCCTTATGGTGTCCCTTGCGCCTCAGGTCCCAGAGGCCCATTGCGCCGTGGGCTTTTTAAAACACTGACCGTGACATAGCTTTATCTTTTCATTCTTTCCTTTCATTCCCACAGGTGCAAGAACATAAGCATCCTCATATTCTACTTCTGCAAATTGGAAATACATTTTGCAAGCTCCCTGGGGGCCGTTTGAAGCCGGGCGAGAATGGTAAGATTTTATTTACTATTGAAGCCCCACACATTCAATTGAGTTAAATCTCTTTCTCTCTCATGTTTATTTTAACAACTGCAGAAATTGACGGTTTAAAGAGGAAACTGACGAGCAAACTGGGTGCACATTCTCCTGCCCACCAACCTGATTGGCAGGTTTGGCTCATTTCTTATATTCCTGTGTGCAAATCTTTTTTTTTTATAGGAAACAAAAACTTTCATTGATTAAATGAAAATGTTACAAAACAAGCATATGATTCTACATTGCAAATTTTCTGCAGATTGGTGAATGTGTGGCTATTTGGTGGAGACCAAACTTCGAAACTGTCATGTATCCATATTGCCCGCCTCATATTACGAAACCTAAGGTATATGATTCTCTTTCTCACTTGTATTGTTGAGCTATTGCTCTTGTTGACTCTTTATTTTATATTTTTTAAACAACCATTTCCTTCTTATTTTGATTAACATTATAAAGAAATCAAAGACCCTTCGTAGGAAGTTTTTTTTTTACTGAATAACTGATTTATCTTACACTCTTTTATTTTAATTTTTAAAATTTATTTCCTCGTGGAAATAGAGAAAATCCTGATTAAGGTTTTTGATGATTCAGGAATGCAAAAAGCTTTTCATTGTTCACTTGTCTGAAAGAGAGTACTTCGCAGTTCCTAAAAATTTGAAGCTACTTGCAGTTCCTTTGTTTGAACTCTATGACAATGTTCAGGTGAGTTACATTTTTCTATGTAGATCCACAACAGTGTGAAAAGAAGTCAATTATCATGCATATTCTTAATTTTATTTTGATTTCAACATTGAAAACCTTTAAGCAACTTGTATGTGTTGGGGGGGTGGATATCAAGGAAAAGACAAAATTTTAAATAGATTCTATAAATGCTAGATGATTACTGATAGTACATATTGATCCCATGGGTCTCAAAAAATATCACAAGCTAAACACTAGTTTCCGATTTTCGCACTTGATCACAGAGATATGGACCAGTTATATCGACGATCCCGCAGCAGCTTTCGAGGTTTCAGTTCAACATGATCACCACGACATGAGATCCCAAGGCATGAACTCGGAATTTATAGCTTGGACAAGCTCTCAATTTGCGATATTAAGGACATTATCAACCTTTTTTGAGTTAGGATAGCATGCTTATTATATAGACTTTGTTGTTCTTGACATTTTCATCGATGAGTTTATAAGCCAGAACCTATGAACATTTATGTTACTTCTAACAAAGAAAATTGACTGATGTTTTGTGTAACGATTGAACTTTATGAAGGTTTTAGAGTGTGAAGTATGTATGTATGGTGCATCATTTGTAATAGTGGTTAAATTGTGGATACTCTCAGATTTTGTGGGTTCCAATTCAGAATCTTGGCCTTAGTTTTCTGTTTTTCTGGTTTTGTGCAACCTTTGAAGTGTGTGTATAATATATATACACACGCATATTTGTGTGTGTGTATATCAAAATTTAAATTTAAGAGCCTTTAAGTTTGAAGTAACTTGGAGTAAATGAGTAATTACTTTTTTATTTATCATAAATTAAAGAGTATCGCTCGTCTTATCTAACTTATCATAAATATATGATGTCTTTTATCAAAAAAAAGAAAAAAAATTACATGAGGTATTATCTTAATGATGATTCAACTAATTATGGATTATTAATACTCAATAAATGGCAATTATTAGAAGGTTTGTCCATAAAGGCATTGTAAAAAGTAGATTGAAGGTTTATCATTCGTGTTGGTGGACTACACCTATAGCAATTAGTTTTAGGATGAATGTTTTTTAATATGTTATTAAAGTTCATTAAATGTAAATAGATATTTGAGAGAGTATTATGAGCGGTGCATAGTGAGGTTCCCATGATTAAAAAGTGAGGATTTTACGATCTTTATAAGAAATGTGAGCTATTCATGTTAATTTTATAATGATGATTGTTTACTTAAAAAAATTAGTTTGCAAATTATTTAATCAAATGTGGTAGAACGAGACAGGTGTTTCAAAAATATTGTTGATGTATACTTAAAATGGTTCATACATTCATACATCAAACTGTATTGGCACCTCCAACTTCATAATGTGTTGCATGGGACCATAAATGTTTTTAAATCAAATTTCGAGTTTGTGATTCTATAACAAATGACAACATTCTCACCTAAAAAAACAAGAAAAATATATTTCAACCATTATCCCGGAAAGCACAAAAATGGTTTTACAGTGCCAGTTTCAAATTCCCATTAGCTTCCTTGCAGATTCTTGAGTATAATCCAAATGCACCCATCTGAGGTATTCTTCTTCACGTTTATTTTCTGTTTGGTTCCTGAGAAAATTTCTCCTACTGTCCTCTATGGACGGCACAATGGTTGAGCCTCTCGAATTGAGGGTGTGCTCCACTTAAGGTCTCAGGTTCGGTCCTACGATATAAGAATGGGCTAGTGGTGCCTTGAGTTTATAGGAGCAAAGCTCCAAGTTTACGATTCATTAAAATAAAAAAGCTACTTTTCTTTCCTTTTCTTATATTCATTGTACTATCGAAACCAATCAAATGGCTGTAACTGTTAGGATCATAAAAATGAAAACATGTTTGTTGTTAAACTTTCAAAATGGACATAACTCAGCGGTAATTAACATGTACGCCTTCTCACGAGGTTCGAAGTTCAAATCCCTTCACCCTATTATCATGACATAAATCGTAAGCGACAAATAAAGAACGAGAGAATGAGAGATGGTAAAACATACAAATTTACATGATTTACCAACGTTGTGTTAACTGTGTCTATGGATAAAGGGAGAAATTGTTTTATTTAGGAGATCTCGAAGAAAATAGATATATTCATACTGAACCATTCATAGCACAACTTATTTGATTCGATCGTTGAACTCAATTGCAAGCTATTCCTAATT
This sequence comes from Sicyos edulis, assembly GCA_036507275.1. Classification (NCBI taxonomy): domain Eukaryota; kingdom Viridiplantae; phylum Streptophyta; class Magnoliopsida; order Cucurbitales; family Cucurbitaceae; genus Sicyos; species Sicyos edulis. The sequence goes on along the minus strand of CM071857.1, from coordinate 1,022,749 downwards.
TAGTGAATGCGTGCTACTTTTTGCTCTTATGATAGAATATAACGAACAAATCCATTCTAATGGTATTTGCAAGTGAACTCTTGGAATTACTTAAAGTAGTTATATTTGTGGGTTGATATAATCAAATTTACCCCAACCTACTTAAACTTTTGAGTTGATTAGTGATATAACGTGATTCAACATGATATCATAGTAGGAGGTCATATGTTCAAATCTAATGAAGTTGTTTTCTCCTCAATTAATGTTCATTTCTACTTGTAGGACGTTTTTCAAATTTTCAAGCTCACAAGTAAAAGGGAGTGTTGGCCAATATAATTAAATTTACTCCGATCTATCAGTTCAAGTTCTTGGACTGATCGGTGATTTAACATGATTCAGACAACACTATCTTTAGCATCCGGGAACTTCGGAAACAAAGATTGCTGCTTGGAGTTTCCTAGCTTGTATTTGACAGAAGTTCCTCAGATTAGGAACAGGAACACATTTTGTGTCACTGCCAGGGTTAATAAGTGGAGGAAGCACAACTATCCTTGGCCAGATGATATGGATCCAAACATTACAAGTGACCACTTGACTTATCTATCTCACTTCAAGCCTTTGGCTGGGAAACCAAAACCTGTTAAAATTCCATTTGAGAAGCCTCTGGTTGATTTAGAGAAAAAGATAACTGAGGTAAGTTTCTTCTATGAGTTTGAATAAAGTTCAGGAAGTCTTTTCAACATTATTTTCATGAATTTGAAATCTTTTAGTATTGTCAAACTCAACGAGGGGGTGTTTGGTGCAACGAGAATGAGAATGATTAGATGGAACGAGAATATGGGAGAGAATGCTGATAAGACCCGAACTATATATTTATGTATGGAAATGTAATAGGTAAAAGAGTTGCAAACTAACCAAGTATTTGATAAGATTTGAGACCTCCCTTCTCTAGAGAATACTCTTTTGAGCCCAAAGAACTTCACTCAATATTTGATACATTCCTCTCGTCTAACTTCTCTTATTTATAACCAAACTATCTAACTATTTGCTCATATGCCCCTTTAATATTCATTAATTCTTCTAAAGGCCAATCCTATCAAATGATTAACGAGAAGAATGATTATCTATCTTTGAGGTGAATGAAATAATTATAGAGAATCATTACCTGTGTTTGGGTGGAGAAAATTATTTTTGGGTAAATCATTACTTGTGTTTGGTTGGGTGCAGAAAATAATTATAGGGGGAACAAGATAATTAGTACGAGGAGAATGAAAATGAGGAAAATAAAAAATGGTCATAGAGGAAATGAGATTATAGAAAAAATGAATAGCGATTTTGTGATAATGATTGTCGGTGGCCCAATCGCCATTGAAATAACCAGTTTAAACCATGTATATTGTGTTTAACTCTCTTTTTCTTTCAGATCCATAATTTGGCCAACGAAACCGGTTTAGATTTCAGTGATCAAATTAATACCCTTGAGAACAAGTATCAGATGGTATGTTGAGATATACTGCCCTGCATAAATTCATTGATTTGCCTTATCTTGATATTGTAATCTTTCTGTATGTACTTCTTCTCTTCTCTGTTTCAAGTCCAGGTTCTTAAAGATTTATACACACATTTGACACCAGTTCAGCGATTATCGATTGCGCGGCATCCCAATCGACCAACAGTTCTTGATCATATATTAAACATCACATAAAAGGTTCCTCATTGTACTATTTACATCTTAGGTTTAGCCATTGAGTCTTAACTTTTCATCTTTTTGTTTCAATCAGTGGGTAGAACTCCATGGAGATCGTGCGGGGTACGATGATCCAGCAATTGTTACTGGCATTGGGAACATTGAAGGTAAAAGCTACATGTGTATAGGACACCAGAAAGGTAGGAATACCAAAGAGAACATTGCTCGAAACTTCGCAATGGCGACACCTCGTGGGTAAGCTTAAAGAGTCTATAAAATCAACCCCAGCAATAAGATGAGAATGAGTACACAATGAAATCTTATGTTTGAGCCAAATGATGTATTATGGTTTTATAAGAAGGCATTGTGTAAACTCTCTTAAAAGTTAAAACCTCTATCCCCTTTTACCTAATCGCTGGTATTCTTCATGATCTTCTTACTAAAACGGTTTCTCTTTTCTGTCCGTGGACGTAGCTAACACAATGTTAGTGTACCACGTAAATCTGCATATTCTTTGTCTCGCATTTTTCTTATTCTTGATTGTTGTTTACGATTCTTGCATGACACTATCCAAAACCATTGTTTGGTAAAGCAGTTTTCGAAAGGCTTTAGGGATGATGAAATATGCCGATCATCACAGTTTGCCTATTCTTACTTTTGTTGACACTCCTGGGGCATTTGCTGATCTAAAATCCGAAGAACTCGGTCAAGTGGGTGACACTTTTAACTTTGTTGGATTGACTTCATAACATGGTCTTGACTTAACAATTTTCTGGTTTTTGCAGGGTGGGGCAATAGCCCATAACCTGATGACTATGTTTGGTCTAAAAGTGCCCATTGTAACAGTGGTAACTGGTGAAAGTGGTTCAGGAGGACGTTTTGCCATTGCTTGTCCAAATAAAATGTTCATGATGGAGAATTCTGCTTTCTATGTTGCAAGGTGCAATATTTTTGTATACCAAAGGAAAATATCTTGCTTGATATTTTAGTTGAACTGCTTGATATAGTGTAGAGCTACATAACTTTTTGGTGTATAGTTTTGATACCCGCTTTACATGCTATGACAAATCAAATATCGACTAAAGAATAAAGAACAAGAACACAATTTTTTTTTACGTGATTCACTACCAGTGTGCTAGCTACACATCACAGAGAGGGAGAAACCGTTTTATGAAGAAGAAAACAAAATACAATACTGAGATAAAGATAGTACGTGCATTAGGATTTTAAGAGAATTTATACAAGGCAGCACTCTTAAACTCTAAAAAGATAAATGGGCCCAAATTATAAATCTCTAAACGAAAACACAAACCATTCAGTTTAGGTTTTACGAGTCATTCGTTGCGCTAAATAACTGATTCAAAGCATTTCAGCATTACATGTAAATGATATTTGAGGTCTCATGTCTTCATTTAACTCTGCATTCAAGCAAACGGTCGGTTAGCTTAAGTTTTTTGGTTGCTTGGTGATTTAAAGCGATTCAACATGTCAGCACTAATGATCCTTATCAATAATGGAGTGACACTTGACAAAAGAGAACAATATTTCTTTTCCTATATTAGACTATTTTTTTTTACATGTCTATCTTATTAGCCCTGAAGCCTGTGCTGCAATCTTGTGGAAATCATCCCAAGCAGCTCCTAAGGTATTTGATAGGTATGAGGATTGTACGTATCTGAAAACGGGGCCGGCTTTGTCTAACGAAGTTTCATCCGGGTGTAGGCGGTAGAGATATTGAGGATCACAGCTCAAGAACATTATAGGCTCAAAATTATTGACGGTATCATCACTGTAAGTGCTTGTCAATGTGAACTATGTGTTTTGAGTTTTGAGTACTTAGAGAAGTGGAAGAAAATTCATCCCTTTGTCATCTCTCATTTGTTATAGCCACCTTTTTCTTTACTCGGGGGCTGGGATCACTTCCTTTCTTCTTCTTTTTATTATTCTTTATATCCATGAGTGTCCGACTCAACTTACATGCATTTCGGCTGTTTTCACTCGACAACCCCTAATTCTACAAAATTTAGTTGTCAAGGAAACCCGTATAAAATTACTTTCCTAGGTATATGACCATCATCTCATAACTTCTTGGTTCCTTAAAGTTATCCTGATCCTGACCACTAGGTCAATCCATGATGGTTACTTGTATGTTTGTATCCATCTGCACTTCACACCTTTCTGGTATGATTGGGATCACTTCTTTTCTAGTTTATAAACAATAAAAAAAATGTTGAATTTTGCTGCCTAATTGTAACTTGCTGTTTGGTGGCCCACAAAGTTTATTGTCTTTTAATGTTGATCGCTCTGTTGTTTCTTCTTTTGTCCTTTATAAAAACAAGAGTAATACAAGAGATATAATAATGTAAAAGTAAAAGAATAGTCATGTTTCAATTAAACACTTGACCATTGTCATAAAAGTGAAAGAAACATGACCAGGTATATCTGTTATTTGTTGGTAATCACTTCATGGATGTGCTTCATTTTATGGCTTCACTTAGCTTGGCTATGTCGAATCATGTTAAATTGAGGTAAACTTAATTATATCAACGAATACTTTCCTCCCTCGAACTTACCCAACAACAAGTGGAAAATGATACTAATTGAGAGGAAGCGACTTACAAAAGTTTGAACACAGTGCCTCATGCTCTGATACATGTTAACTTACAAATGTTTGAACTCTTAATTTTGCCTACTTTCATTTTTTTAGAACAAACTCTGCTGATGCTATTGGCTTCACCTGGACATTGATTATGATGGACTAACCAATTTCTCTCAGGAGCCTCTTGGTGGTGCACATGCTGATCCTACATGGGCCTCTCAACAATCAAATCTGCAATAATCCAGGCAATGAAGGCAAGTATGTTTCACATTTGGAACCTCATAAATTATCCATTTTTTAATTGTATTGAACAATGCTCTTATTTTTTTCTTAACACTCCTCAAGAAGAAGCTATTCTGTAAAGACCCAACCCGAAATACGGTCTTAAACCTACATGCAAATGAAAAGCATAAATGATACGAACTAGCAGTTGAATTTAAATACTTTTCAAACATAAAGGTTGGACAACATTTAAATCAAAACAAATATTCTTTAAGCAAATCCATGCAACTCAAAAACAGTGACTGATCAGTACATTTCTTAAAAACATAAAAGATAGTTCGAGCAATAATAAATAATTTTCCCTATGGACTCATGTCCAACTACATGCTGAATTCAAAAGTAAATAACGACACGACAGAGTGTCAGCAACATCTATGATCTCCCAACTCACTCCGCTAGCCGCCCCGGTGCTGTCCCAAGTTACCTGGTGAAAAACCCAGTAAGGGTGATTATAAACATACTCAGTAAGAATCCCCGACTGGGGTACGATACGATGCAGTCAATCATCTAGCACCCTAGTACACATGTAAATAGATATCAACACAGATCTTAGCTCAACGAGCTTATAAGGCAAAATCTGGAGTCCTCGGAAGTCTCCTACTTCCGGCCTAATGATTGGTTCTCATAACCAATCCCGGGACATCTTCGAGGGTCTTTCTCCCTCGGCCAATTGATCAGCTCAAAAACCGATCCCAAAAGATGTCCGACACCCTCGAGGGTCTTTCTCCCTCGACCATATGATCAGCTAAAAAACCAATCCCAACGGGTGTCCTCAAGGGCCTCTTACCCTCGCTAACAAATCTGGACTGTCGGGAGAGTACCCGAAGTCTGGCTCTAAACTAGAAGGAACTGGTGTACTCACGAACATTAGCCCAAGGGAGCTCTCCGAACCGGCTACTAACGCGTGTGCGCGCACACCGCATGCTACTGCAACCGGCGTAAATGTGGGGGCCTAGGTACAAACTACACGGACCAGGTACGCATGTCTAAAGACTCGGAAGCGATGTCACTGAACACAGTAGTGCGAGGCCCTCGACACTCATCTGTGCAACCTGTACCACCGACCTGAAGCTAAGAACCGGCCAAGGTAGACTTGCACCGTTGGCAGGGTTCCGCTCTAGCAGGCTACAAACTAGGCTTATGCCGATGTGGTAGCTAATCCACATCGGCTGCCGGGGGGAAGCAAGGTACGTTATGCTTCGCTCTAACTCCCGACCGGTGGGGACAACGTACGTTATGTCCGCTCTCAGCCTCTAGATGATGACAAACCCTACAAGTCTAACTACGAGTACAAAATAACTGATTCCTGGCTAAACATACATATCAACATCAATCACACATAACCTAGCATGATTCTACGAACTTAAAGCAGGAATCATAAGCATGCTGGAAGAACAAACCTAGCATGACACTAACATGTACAAACAGGCAAACATGCTAGCAGGAATTCAAACACAAACTGTCATATCCACTAACATGCTCATAAAAGTAAACAGGCATACAAGGCACAATCAAGAAAACATCGTAGGGTCCACACAACCCCGGTAAGGAATCCTTACTTGGAAACAAGTAGAAGATAACTACCACAACCAACAAGCGACCCTCGAGCTTCTAAGTGAACCCAAACAACCTAAGCAAACAATAAAATCATCCTAATTAAACAAACAGCAACCAACACCTTAGGGTCCAAAAGAGTAGAGGCTCGGGAATTACCAACTGAGAAGGCACTAGGTCTCGGCCCAACTCTCTCGGCAAAACAAGCTCTCGGCGGCAAGAGGCTGGCAGAACGCACGGACTTGTTGACGCGGATCGGCGTTAGCGCGCGCGCGCGACGCGCGGTCTGGCCGCTGGTGATCTTAGGGATGCTGAGCGACGGACTCACTTTGGCGGGCGCGGCGACGGGTTAGCGAGGTAGGGGCTGCTCAGTGTGGCGCTGGGCGATGCAAGACTGCTCGGTTCTTGGGCTCGGTTCTTGGTCTAGATGAAGTCGGCAAGGTGAGAGGGAGGCGTGCGACAAGAGCAAGGGGAAGGTGATTTCTTGATTTTCTTTCCTTTTTCCTAATTTAAATAGGCTTTGGTGACCTAAAATCCCTTCCCATGGCTTTCCTCCTTCGAGTCCCAACTGACGCGTCTTAATTCATAATTAACTCAAGCTTCCAAACTTCCGACTATTTCCAACAACTCTTGGTATCCTGCACCAACAACTTAACCAACTTAGCAAAGCCAGAAATATTCTCGGGTTCTCTAAAATCCCAAGAGGCCATCCCTAAGAGCATAATGACCAAAATGCCCTTCAGGGTTTAAAAACCCTAACGGCCCAACCAAACAACCAAATACTGGACTGAACATATCTGAGGAACCGGAACGAAAGTCTGGGCCGTTACATATTCTCATTCTTCCACCTACATATATCTTTAGATCTCTTTTAGTGACTTTGGACCCATGATAATAATAACAATTATAGATTCTTAGTGTTTTTTTATCTAATGGTTGATCGACTAATATCATGGGACAACTACCATACTTGATTTTTCAGACGTTTCATCACGAAAAAATTCATGTTAGACTTACGAACTCTAAATAGGTGTCCAACATTAACCCGTGGCCTCAAAGTCACTTTGAGGGTGTTTGGGCCTTCATTTAAGGTTGGGTTATATAATAACACAACTCGTGTTTGGACTACCGGTTATAATAGCTAGTGGATTAGCTATGACCCCACAACCTAACTTTTTTTTTGTTTGAGTTGTAACCCCACAACCTAACTATAATAACCCTACAATCTTGTTATAATAAAATTCTATGTTATAATATTAGCTACACTCCAAACACGAGTCATCATATGCCCTCAAAATGCCATAATAACTCGCAATTTATAATGACTCAACCATTGTCCAAACACACCGTTTCTTTTTTCAACATAGCCTTTAACCTATGAAGTTCTTGTATCAACCAAATGAGATTCAATCGATAGTTTCGTCTGTCAATTTCTTGCATTTCTTACAATTAGAAGTTCTCCTCACATTCCTTTAGAAAATTGAAACATTTGATATCAGGAGATGTGTGATAGAGCACTATCAATGTACCTGCAATCTTTAACGTAATCTTAAGAGAGTAATCGGACGATCGAGGGACTAACCCAAAATATAAGTAGATTAATGGGGAAATCAGTCACAAAATACAGTACATCCACCGTACGAGAGGGTGGGACTCTCCTTGAACTACCCTAAGCAATTCCCTACCAAACACAAAGTTTGACATGCCTTCTCCTCAAGGATCTTCCCCCTTAAATACAAAAGACATCCAACACAAAAGTACATGATAATAATAAAAATACTACTAATGCAGCTAAGCTCACTGTCGTGCCCCTGGGTTGCTCCTCGAGCCCCTTCTTGTATAGACTTGTCTAATCGGGGGTGGGTCTATCAATGTGCTAACCATCTGTGTGACTTTCTTCTACTGATGAATCTTCATCTAACAATGTAAAAGAAAAACTAAAATAAACTTTGTTTAGGAACTGTAAAACATGAGTGCAGAAGAGTTAATCCAACACAGAATGCTCAAACACAGACACATTGGAAGTTTTCAAGAAGGCATTCCCATTGATCCACAGAGAAAACATAATATGAAGCCATCTGAATCTAGTCTACCAAAGGCTAATGAAAAAGAGTTAGAGCTTGAAGATCTAGAGAAACTGATTCTCAAACCTAATGGCTCAAATGATCCAATCACAGCCATGACAATTGAAAAACTCAAACAAGATGCTGACAAAGAGATAACAAATGCATTCATCTCCATGGGGTTAAAAGAGAAGCTTGAATCACTCAAACTAGAACTCTCCAAATGGGTCACCAAACCTGAAGGAAAAAGTAGACAAAATCATGAAAGAATTCAAGCAAAACTTATCAAAACCAGGTTCTTATCTGGTTTTGAAGCAGAAACTTGAAATGATAGACATGGTCAACAATCTCATTGAGCAGAAGAACAGTGAGAAGCTAAAAGCAGAGATCAACAACAAAATCCCATTAGAGACAAAAGCAAAGTTGAAGCAGCTAAAGGACAAATGGGACAACATCATCATCTCCAAAGATGCCCCAATGGACAGCGACATCGTAGGAGAACTCGAAAGAGTTAAGACAGAGGTTGTCAATGTTGTAAAGACAAAAAAATTAGATGTCATTGGAGTGGTGAAAAAGATTGTTGACAAAGAGAAGGAAAAGATCAATGTGGAGATTGAAAAGGCCATAGAAATGGCAGGGCTTGGTGTGAAGATTGAGGAGCTGAAATTAAAAATGGATGATGGGTTGAATGTGGAAGAGGTTGAAAAAGTGAAAGCTGAAATGAAGGAGAAGATTGTTGAAGCTTTGGAAACATCTGGTTTGAGAGAGAAAGTTGAGAGTCTGAGAATGGCAGGTTTTAGATAATTGCATAATATTATGGTTTTCAAGGTGGTCGGTAGAAGCTTGCGACCTTTAAGGTATGCTCCTTTTGAAGTATCAGGTTCAAAATCTACTGATGAATTTGATTGTGAACTTTTTTTATTGTCTTCCTGTTGGTTTATGTTATTTTTAGTAAAATAATATTTCTATATTTTTAATTATATTTTCCTTTTAGAATTAGATTAAATCTTATTTTATTCTTTTAGCATTAGGTATTACCAATTCCTTTTATTATTAGGTCATATTTCCTTTTATGATTAGATTTTATCTTTTCCTTTTATAATTAGGTCATCTCTTTGTACTCTATTTAAACCCATTGTTGAGTTCTTTATTAAATGAAGAATTTAAGGAATTTGTATTCCCATCTTTCAACATGGTATCAGAACCTCAAATTTTTCCTTTCGATCCCATTAAAGTTTTTCTCTAGTCTTCCATCATCTTCTTCCTATTTTTGTAAAAACCTTTTCTTCTTCATCATCTTCCTCTTCTAGAAAAAAAAAAAGTTTCTCAACCTCTATTTCCTTTTTCTCACCTCAAAACCTAGAAAATACAAATCATCATATATTTTTTTTTTCTAATTCATTTTTAAAAAAATCAACAAAAATTTCTCTCTTCAAATGCGTCAATGAAGAGCCCGCAACCGGAAAAATTATAAATATTGCAGATTTGTCGTGGCAACATTCCCGATTGGTCCTGGCAGCATTCCCGATTAGTCCTGACAGCATTCCCGATTAGTCCTGACAATCAGCATTCCCAATTAGTCATGACAATCAACATTCTCAATTGGTCTTGACAATCAACATTCCCAATTGGTCCTGACAATCAACATTCCCAATTAGCCCTCGAATCAACATCAGTACATCATCTCAATTGGTGCATTATCATTATAATTGGCGCATCATCATCTAAATACCAACTCTTATTAATTTAACTCCTTGACTTGTATTCCATATACAATCCAGCTTGAGAGGGAGTGTTGATTTATGTTATTTTTAGTAAAATAATATTTTTATCTTTTTAATTATATTTTTCTTTTAGAATTAGATTAAATCTTATTTTATTCTTTTAGCATTAGGTATTACCAATTCCTTTTATGATTAGGTCATATTTCCTTTTATAATTAGGTCATCACTTTGTACTCTATTTAAACTCATTGTTGGGTTCATTATTAAATGAAGAATTTAAAGAATTTGTATTCCCATCTTTCAACACTTCCAAACTTTGAGATGAATGCAGATGCTTTATATATGTAGTGGGACGAAATTCTAATGCTTGATTATAAAAATAATGGTTATGATAGTCATATATCTTGTGAGATGGATATGAGAATTATTGAGGCTCTATCTTTCATTATAATAAACTTCCTTTATGTTTTAGTGGAATGAAAAAGCATTGATTATACAATAATATAAAAGTTTGTTGTCCCTTATGCTGTCTCTTCTATTGACTTTGACTTGGGTCATGTATCTTTAGTTATATATGTCTTGAAAGTGGATTTTATTTCAAAGGTGTTTAAACTTTTCTTATTGTGTCATTTGGTCACAGTTAATTGGGAAATGTATTAGTACCTATAATGTTTATGGTTTAAATTTCCTAATCTTCAATTGTACTAAATTAAAAAAACACTAATTACCATTTAAAAGGTTGATGGTATGACCTTTCAACCGAGAATATACCCTCCACTAGCTAAACCAATAAAGTTAACTATATATGATATTTTGACTGTTAACCTCTGCATATCTCGAGTGAATATGACATATATACTCGATCAGTTACATTCTAAGATCTTGTACTCTATAGTAAAAATGACTATAATTTGATCGACGTTAAATTTGTACTATCAATTTCGAGATTACAACCCTCCCAATAATAAAAAAAGTAAAAAACTCATATAAATTAAAAACTCCCCATGATCTTCACAGATTTTAAACTATAATAATAAAAAAATAGTTACTTTTGAATTGAAGAAAAAATTTCAACTGTTCTAAAAAGAAGAAAAAATATAAAAAATCTATAATTGTTAATTGCTAAGCAGAGGATATTATCAAGACTAAAATAAGAGGGAAAATGAAAGGGCAATGAAATTATTGCCTAATGATTATTAGTTTTTTGTTGGAAAATCTCCAAGTTACCTACAAAAAATATAAAATGATTTTTCCAATATCAGTAGCTTCTCAGAAGTCCCTCAAAAGTGGAGAAATCATTAAACAAAGGGCAAAACGGGCAAGAAATAAAAAAAAAGAGGAAAGTATTGTCCTTATATGTAATTTAAAAGTATAACAAGGACCATTTTGCAATTTAGTAGACCCACTTCCTTGGATGCCCTAATTTCATCTCCATCGTCTTTCTCTGCAAACAACCAAAATAAAAAAAAATCACGAAAGAAAATCCGCCATAGCTTCTACGATCAAAATCTTCACTTCATTGCTCTGTAAATTTTTCGATTGATGCGAAGTTCTGCCATTTCTTGAGTTAGATCTGTACAAATTTCTCTTGTTTTTGCCATTTTGTTTCATTTTCTGTTCTTCAGATTTGCGTTTTATCTGCCCTGAGGATACGAGAACTGGTGGATTTTAGGTTTTGTGTAAATTGTAGGCATCAATTAGAGCGGAATCCTTTTTGTGGTCTAATTGTATTTCTTTTTGGATCTTCTTGGTAGTTTTCGTAGATTTGTTCTTTGTTTTTGGTTGTCATTCAATCATTCGGTCGGAAACCCTAGCTCCCGCCCTTTTTTTGAACGTTGTTAGGGTCTCGAGATTTGATCATTGAGATTAGTGATGAACAATAGGGGAAGGTATCCTCCAGGAATCGGTGCGGGTCGGGGCGGAGGCGTGAATTCGAACCCTTCGTTCCAGTCGAGACAGTACCAGCAGCAATACGTACAAAGGAATTTGGTGCCGAATCAGCAGTATCAACAACAGCAGCACCAGAACCAGAACCAGCACCATAACCAACTTCAACACCAACACCAGCAGCTTCAGCAACACCAACAGTGGCTGAAAAGGAACCAGTTAGGTGGCGGTCCTGCCGATTCCAACCTTGTTGAGGTGGAGAAGACCGTGCAGTCGGAGGCTATTGACTCGAGGTTCGTGTTATATACATGAAGGACTTGTATTCTATTGATGCATTATTTTGTATGGGCATTTCATATAGGATGATTGGACATGAAGGATTTGTAGTTTTCTTTAGGCATTGTTTTGTATGGGCATTTTATATAGGATGATTAGGCTTATTTCTCTGTATGCTCGAATCCGACGGGTTCACTTGTGATTTGGGAATTAGGTTGTGAGCTAATGTTCTTTTTCTGGATAAGCACATAGTTTTTGTTTTAAATTTTTATTTATTTTTTAAAATTTATTTATGGGAAGCAGGGAGAAATGAATATAAAAAGAGAATTAATACAGTCTAAGGGCGAGGAAAACCCTTCCCCAAAAAACTACTCAACAGAGCTTACCAATTGGTGTTACAAAAGGATTTAGAATGTAAAAAAGGCCCACCAAGAAGCCGTATTCTGTATAAGATTACATAAAGCATCAAAATGAAGAAACTTATCCAGTTATCCTGGAAATATCTTCAATTTCTTTCTAACCATAAATGCGGTGAAAGTGCCCTAGTAGTGCAACTACCCAAAATCCTAGCTTTTCCGAGCAAATTTCAAGCTGAAAAGACCTTCTAGTTGACTATCCAATATCCTTTGAGTAAGACAAGTTCCACTCCCCAGATTTTAAAAAGTAAAATAGTTGCAAGCCCATAGTTAATTTTGTATGATGGATCCCATTCGCAATAAGCATTGGCTATGGTCAAAATTTTGGATCTCTGTTCCTCGTTTCATTTTTCTTTCTGAGCACCACTTATGATGTTCTGTGCATATGTTATGTGACTGAAAATTTTATAAGTCTTGAGCGCCACATGTTAGTTCATAGGTATAATGTATTGCACATATTTCATGGGACGGAAGGTTTTGTACATATGGATGTTCCTATGCTAGGAAACATTTTTTTTTTATATCCGTGACTATTCGGGCTTGCATGTGCGCACCTTGACTAATGTCATGGGACATATCGCCTGATCCTACAATATTTGGATGTTAAAGAAATCTGTAGGAAATTAATTCCTAGGTAGGTGGCCACCTGGATTGAACTCATCACCTCTTAGTTTCCCCTCTTGACCACTAGGCCACTCCATGATAGTTATGCTTGGAAAATTTTATATCTTGTCAAATTTCTCTTGTTAACCAGAAATATCTTGAATTTGGTAAGGTCTACTGCTTGGCATGCATGGAAACTGATTTTTATTATTATCTTTTTTTTACATGCAGTTCACAAGATTGGAAGGCGAAGTTAAAGGTTCCACCACCTGATACACGCTATAGAACAGAGGTATCCTTCTAATACTCTTTAATACCGTCAACAAGAGCTTAGCTCAACTTGCATAAAGGGTGTGCTTATGACTAAGAGGCCATGAGTCCGAATCTCCCACCAGAGTTGTTGAACTCAAAAAAATATTATTTTTAATGCTCAGCCAGTTTGTAACATAATGTCTGCTGAATGCATATTGAGCCATATGCACAGGCATGGCAGATTAGTGTTGTGCTATTCTAATTGTTCAGTTTGTTTTCTGTCAAGTTGACGCAAATTGGAAATACTCATTGGCATCTGTACGAGAACATGCCTAATTTTATTAGCAACTCACTAGCTCATTATCTATGTTTAGGATGTGACGGCTACCAAAGGAAATGAATTCGAGGACTATTTTCTAAAACGTGAATTACTCATGGGAATCTATGAGAAAGGCTTTGAAAGACCATCTCCTATTCAAGAAGAAAGTATTCCGATTGCTCTCACTGGTAGTGATATTTTAGCTAGAGCCAAGAATGGAACTGGAAAGACAGCAGCATTTTGCATTCCTGCCTTGGAAAAGATTGATCAGGATAACAATGTAATCCAAGGTTTGTTTTTTACCTGTCATTAACAATCTTATATTACGTTTAAAAACAGACCCATTGTTGACGAGATTCCTTCTAATATTCAAATTCTAAATAGAGCGTTCTCAATGCACTGTAGTTTAACCCAAGTTTTTTCATCTGTTAAGAAATCCTACACAACCACATCCTTGCTGTGTTGTCCCCTTTTTCCACCCAACTCCCAAGCATTAACTTTGGCCACAGAGTTAGTGCTTGTGTTGAATCTCGTACTTGATGTCTTCTGTATGATCATGAAAACAATATCTCGTTTCTAAAATTTAAAAAAAAACGTCAGGTGCAAGCTGTAAACTTGTGATAGATTCTATTCTTTTTTCACAAGAAACCCTTTCTCAAAACTAGCCTCTTGTGTTCTATGCATTTAGCTACTCAGTATGCTCAAAACTAGCCTCTTGTCTTTCATGACTTAATTTTATAATTTTTATCATGTGACATATCATTCTTCCACAAGGCACTGGAGATGAGTGGTTCCCTTTTTTATGCATGTTCGCTCTAAATGCTGCTATGCCGCATTTCTATTTTCTATGGCAATATTGATTCATATCTCAGTTTGTTTTGTTTATGTGCTTGACATTTGTTTTTTCTTTTACAGTTGTTATCCTTGTTCCAACTCGAGAGTTGGCTCTTCAAACTTCACAAGTTTGTAAGGAACTTGGGAAGAATTTGAACATTCAAGTTATGGTTACAACAGGTGGTACAAGTTTAAAGGATGATATCATGCGATTATATCAACCAGTTCATTTATTAGTTGGAACTCCTGGAAGAATATTAGATCTTGCAAAAAAGGGTGTTTGTATGCTGAAAGATTGTTCTATGCTTGTTATGGATGAGGTAATTACCTGATATATGAATGTAACTGTATTTAGTTTCTTAAGGTCACAAATAAATGGCCTTTGTCAATATCATTATATTTCTCAGTAGTAATTAATCATACAATATTGGAGTAGCAGGGTTAAGTAAACTTAATGATTGTATGAATATTTAGATTGGGCAACTATTAAATGCATTTCCGTTCTCATGTGTTTGAGAATGATGTTGAAGGAATATAATGTAAGAAAGTCTTACTACTAAGTTGGTTAGTTGTTTTTTTTTTCTTTCTTTCTTTCTCTTTGTTCTACTGTTTTTTCCACATAAAATCAACCGTTCAGGAAAGTATGCCTATTGATTTAATTTATCCTAGCTCAATAGTTTAAGTTTTTGGTTTGAGTGATTTAACATTGCATCAAATAACAAAAGCCATTTCAAACTTCTATGATGGTACTTTTCCTGTTTTATATTTAGTAGTACTTTTCTTAGGCCATAAGCTATTGGGTTTAGTATTACTTAGTCATATAGTATGGAAGCCTATTATTTAGTTAACTAATTGTGAAAAGCTAATCATTTTGTTTTGTTTCTTAGGCTGACAAACTCTTGTCTCCAGAGTTCCAACCTTCAATAGAGCAGCTGATTCACTTTTTGCCTTCAAATCGTCAGATGCTTATGTTTTCCGCTACCTTTCCTGTAACTGTGAAGGACTTCAAAGATAGATATCTTCGCAAGCCCTATATTATAAACTTAATGGATGAGCTCACTTTAAAGGGTATCACCCAATTCTATGCATTTGTTGAAGAAAGACAAAAAGTGCACTGCCTTAATACTCTTTTCTCTAAGGTTTGATTCCAAGCAAGCTAATTTCTTTCTCGGTTTCATCCCCCATTCTCTTTTCCTGTCTAAATCACGAAGTTAATGTTTCCATCTGCAGCTTCAAATTAACCAGTCAATTATCTTCTGCAATTCGGTCAATCGAGTTGAGTTGTTAGCCAAGAAAATAACAGAACTTGGTTACTCTTGTTTCTATATTCATGCAAAGATGCTGCAAGATCACCGTAACAGAGTATTTCACGACTTCCGAAATGGTGCATGTAGAAATCTTGTTTGTACTGGTATGCCATTTGTCTCCATAGTTATCATGCACGTAAATGTAACCATTAATGAAATTATTTCTTATATATAAAAAAAAAAACTTTTTCTAAACAAGAACTTGTAAATTTGAAACATCCCTTTATCCATTGCATCTTGTGAAACTGTACATTTTTCTTTTCCTGTTTTTGAATGTGTACGCCTTGTCCACAGCATGGCAAAAGAAATCCTTGACTTGTCCTGAACTAATTTCTTTTATTGTTGGGTTGCTATTGCAGATTTATTCACGAGAGGAATAGACATTCAAGCAGTAAACGTTGTTATTAACTTTGATTTTCCCAAGAATTCAGAGACATATCTACACAGGGTATGTGTCACATTCAGTTCCTGTTGAATCTTTTGATTTTCCTCTCCATAAATCGTCTAAAATTGTTTATACTTGCAGGTTGGACGATCTGGAAGGTTTGGACATCTTGGGTTGGCTGTGAATTTAATCACCTATGAGGACCGTTTCAACTTGTATGTTTCTTTTTCTCTATTAAAAAGGACGTGTTAGTTGGTGTCTGTTATCATCTTATTACATTAAGATTCACTGAAATATGTTTTTTCATACAACAGGTACAGGATTGAGCAAGAACTTGGAACGGAAATTAAACAAATACCACCCTATATTGACCAGGCAGTCTATTGCCAGTAATTTATGGTGGGCACTGGTGGATCCTAGGGTAAACAATTGGCTGGTAAGAATCGTTGTGTTCCCTAATTCTTTATTATATGTGCGCAAAACACACTTGCATATGCATATGTATTGAGTTAATGATAGGAAAACTATCCTAGGTTGGTCTAATGGTCAGGTTAAGAAGGCCTTTGAAAACTTAAAGATGATCGGTTCAATCCATGGTGTGATTACTTAAGAATTAATTTTCTATACAATTTTTTGATAGCTAAATGTTGTAGGTTTAGATGATTGTCTTATGAGAATAATCAAGGTAAGTATAATATAATGGTAGAAATCATTAGAATATATTCAATGAATGACGAGAATACCTCTAGGGTATAGTGCTAGAAAAATGATCAGGATTCAGGACTAAATTAATTTTTTATATATGCATTGAACGTTTAGACTATCTTATGCGCACCTCGATATTCTTCTGGGATATTCCACTGACTCTACAACATTTGGGTCTTCTGGGATATTCCACTTGACCCTACAACATTTGGGTGTCAAGAAAATCGTAGAAAATTAATGTCTAGATAGATGGCCACCGTGAATTGAATTCATTATCTTTTGGTTAGATATCTCAATACTGATTTCCTTGTTAAACTCAGAAAACACTAACAAGATGGCAAATAGAGAGAGGTAGACCGACCACATTGTTGTTATATTGATAGTTCTTCAATATACAATGCTCTTAGCAGTAAATTGATCCTCAAGCAGACAACAATCAACAAAAAGGACTCGGGTCTTTTTTTAACCGGTTCGCCCATGTCCCGACTACATATTCGGGGGCAGTTCCCTAGAGCCGAACCTCTCCTTTCTAGACAAACTTTTGTCTACAAAACTTCACACCCCAGAAACCCCCCACAAAACCCCTACAAAAAACCATTTTCACCAACAACCCGTACCGTCCTCCGCTATACTCGTTTTTTTACAATGTTGGTCTATCTTTTTTATTCAATATGATGCTTTAGTTTTCTGTTCTATCTTCATGCTACAACCATGTAAAATTTGTTGATGTGATTTCCTTTTTGTTATTTTGTTTAAAAGAATTGTAGGTCAATGAAGCTTTTCAAATTCGAACCGTATCTGGGCTACTACTACGACAAAGGCTTGTTTTTCTGAGTCAATATATCACAGAAGACGACTCAGGTTGTGCCGAAGAGTGTGGGCTTGAAATTCTGTTAGTTAGAAATCTATAGGGCCTGAAAGACATAAAACAGGAGATTAGGAGGATAGAATTTAGAGTGGCTCATCATATTATCTAAAAAATCCCCCAGACAAATGGATTCTGGGTACCAGTTTTATTTGCCTTATATATTTTTATCAACTGACTGGCCTATGTTTGTTTTCTGGTTTGCTGTTTTTCCAACTTTCTGAATGTATTGTATTCTCATGTCTTCTTTTTTTCCTTTCCCTTGTGTTTCAAATCCTAAATTTATGGCTTTTGACCCCACTTTCCAAATTTTTTACTACTTCAATCGACAGTAGTACTCTTCATACTTTTGGAGGTTTTTGGATGAGGAGTTTGTTTGAGAAGTTACTTTAAGTAGTATGAAAATTTGAGATCTTGTAATAGCTCATTTGAATGTATATTTTAATGGAGGAATTGTAGTAAAAAATTTGTTTGGATTTTTTTTTTTTTTTTTTTTTTTTTTTTTTTAATTGTAGAGTTAAAGACAATGATCAGTTTGGATATGAATTTGGAATGAAAAATTATTTTTAGTAGTTAAAAATGAATGAATAGAATGATTGGTTAGAAACGAGAAGTTATTTTGAATGGTTAGAAGGAATAATTATAAATAAAGAGTTAATTTGAGTAATTATAATAGTTTGTTTGAATGTAGGTTTTTAAGGAATAGTTTGTAAATGTTGAATACAAATACTCTATAAACAAACACTATACTAGATATTACTAATGCTCTGGTTGGACTTGTTACATTGCTTTGGTACTTAGTAAAGTGTGTTTTTCAAGTTCATCTGGTTTTTTAAAACATGAGAATTTGACCCTATGACTAGGGTAAAGGTGATGTGGTTTGAGCTATGTACTTGTTAACCAATTGTTTATTTTGTGATAAATGTGTTTTGGTAATTTTATACTTTTTTAGTCATATGAGTCAGCATTCTATACTAAATTTATAATATTAGTATGTAGATATTTGAAAATTCATTTTAACAATAACGAGTAATTAGTGAAAATTAATTAGTTTAATTAGATATTCTTAAATAAATAATATGTTCCAGAGAAAGTTAAAACAAATGAAATGTAGAGACCAAATATAAATACGTAATATTTTGTCTTATCCAACAAAAAAAAGAAATCAAAATAAAATTACCTCGCCCAATGATTTTATTATTTCGTGATAGTTCGTGATAATTCAATTATACTGTGTGAGAGTACTGTTGGTCTTTCTTTTTTCACTTTATACTTTAAAAAAAACCAAATAAAATCTTATACTCAAAATTTAAGGATGGAAAATGTATATATATATATATATATACTTTTTTTCCAATGAACAATTAGTTTGTATTTTTGATTTATTACCTGTTGGCTTTCATGGCGGCAAATTGGAACAAGCAATCGCAAGAGCCATTCGCAGTGGTATCGTCATCTTCCTCATCGCCCTGTTTCGCAGTGAGTCGAATTTCTGCTTTATTATCCCCTAAACCTAAATAAAAAAGATTTCGTCTGTTTTTCTTCGATTTTTTGTTCTTTTTGATTGATGGTCGCAAAGTTCGAAACCAATGCCCTCGAAGTCGAATCTCAACGTTTTCTGGCTTTGCCTTTTCGGATTTTTGTTCAATTTCAACTCGTTCACCTAATTTCTAAGAGCAGTAATGATATTGCGACATTTTATCTTATCTTTTTCTCTTTTCCCTACGCATTTATTGTCGCCATTTTCGGTTGCTCAGTGAAATGAACCAATTCTGTTTTGTTTTCAGTATATATCTTATTTTGTTTTGACTCATTTTGACCTCGTTAGTAATTATTGTCTTCTTTGATTGCAACCCTTACTATTAATGAATAATTTATATGATTAGTAGGTGTTTGGATGAAAAATTAGTTTGAATAGTTAAAAAAAATTGAGGTTTTTGTAATAACTTGTTTGAATATAGACTTTGATGAAGTTGTTGTTAAAATCTCGTATGAATGTAGTTTTTTTTTTCATAATGGAGTTAAGACCTAGCTTTAGAAAACACAACCTGAAAACTATGCATCGTGTTCCACTTTTAATAAATGACCTTTCTTTTACAATTTGACACGTGTATGTTGTTAATAGGTTCTTAAACTTTTTTAATATACCAAAAAAACATACTAAAATACTTAAAATTTAACAAATTGGCACGGAAAGATTTACATCCGATAATTGTTTCTTAGATACTACGCTAATCGTATGACAATAACGATTATCAATTACTTAAAAGATATGAATGAGCATTAGAAATTAATTAAAATTTCTAACCTAGGATGGTTTAGTTCTGTATTTCAGGCATATATACACATGTTTTTGTAATTTAACATATCTTAATCATGGGAAGGCTTCTCACAATTTAGGGTTTCTTGCTAAAATTAGGCAGGAAAGTTTACTGACTATGAAGTTCCAGCAAGTAATCAGGTTTATAATTTTCTTTTCTTGCGGATAAGTCAATTTTGAAGTGGAAATTTTGACTCATTTTGACCTATGTTATTGTTGAAATCATGGGAAATATTGTCTTCTGTTGATTGTGACGCTTACTATGAATGAATCATTCACGTGATTAAGATTTAAGGTCTTAAATAGCATATGTACACACGAATTTTGTTCAATTTCCGGTAAGGAATAAAGTATGGTGGATTAGCTGTGTATTTTAAGCACGTATACACATTTTGGGGTGTGTTTGGGTCCCGTTTATGTAAACGGCCGGATTGGTTATAATAACCCAACCGATGTTTGCCCCACCGTTTATTATAAACGGTGATTACATAAACCTTCGTGCCCGTTTTTCTACATCTTATATATATTACGATTAGTTACATGACCAGCCCTTCAAACATCATTTATCATAATCCATGTTATAATAATTTGTCCCTCAAACACCATTTATAATAACTCATAATTTATCATAACTTTCCCGTCTATAATAACCAAACCAGTGTTCTAAATGCACCATTCTGGTTTAACTTCTCACAAGTTAGGTTTATAATTTTCTTCTGTTGTGGATAAATGAAATTGGAAGTGGAAATTTTGAAAGACCCACAAGGGAACAGAGGTGAAGGCCTAGTCTTTTCATGGTATGTCCTGTACTCTGAATTTCATTTTCATCATAATAAATGCTGCTCAAATCTCTCTCTCTGTTCATTAAATGCTGGTCTGCATTGCGAGAATCCGCAGTTAATTCTTCTCCTTATTCGCCTATTTTATATATGAGTTGTGCCTAATTGTTCAACCCCAGAATAAAAAATCTCTGCATTAACTCCATCAATATTTTATGGACAAATTTTACTTTCAATGATGATTCAATTCTTACTATGCTCAACCATGTCAGTATTTATTGCAAGAACCAGCTTAAAACTAGCTGATTCTTGTCCTTCCTATTCAGACTCATACAGCCATTAATTTCCCTCTTTTATTTTCAATTCATTGAGATAATGTTTCCCTTTCAAATGTGTTCCCTCCTCTTCCTGTTGTTGTAATTTGCTTTGAAAAGTTTGATGTTCTAAAGGGAAGAATCTTTGTCCTTTCTTTCTTTCTTTCTTTGCTTTCACTCTTGGTTTTTTGAAGTTTTGAGATGGGAAGAACACCTTGTTGTGATAAGAAGGGGCTGAAGAAAGGGCCATGGACATCTGAAGAAGATGAGCTCCTTATTAATTATATAAAGCAAAATAATGGCCATGGAAGTTGGAGATCACTCCCCAAGCTTGCAGGTTTAGTGTTCCACAATTTTCCCTTCTTCCCATTTGTCATCTCTCATTTTGCAGTCTTGTGTTTATCATGACTTTTGGAACATATTCTCTTTTTCATAACTTGGAAATTTATTGTGCCATTTATTTTGCCCTTCTCCCTTTCATTCTCCCAATATTTCATCATTTTTTTTCCTTTTCTATTGTCATGGATTTTGCTACAGCTATGTCCTGTGCTTTGTTACCAAACAATGTGCAGAAAAAGGTTCTAGCAACATTTTTGGATTCTCTGAGCTGGTTTTTGTTATGACTATAAACGCTCCTTGTAGCCAGTTGGTGATGCTAAATTTGGACCAAAGAGTTTTGTAAACTCTGCTCCTGTCAAGGAATGCCTGCCTGCCTCAAGTCATCCTTTCAAATAACATAGCTGGTCTTTTTTTTATTATTTATCTTTAGTTTTTTTGTAAGTTTGGAAAATTTAAAAATACTCCATCAGTAAAAATTAATATTAATTGGAGCCGAAACGACCCCACAAGAGTTCGAGCTCATGACCTATCGGGCTAAATCATGTTAATTCAACAATAACCAAAAAGCTTTAAGTTTATGGGTCGGAGTAAATTTTATTATACCAACTAACACAAACAAACTTAGGGTGTGTTTGGGCCCCCGTTTATTTAAACGATCGAGTTGGTTATAATAACCCAACCGATGTTTACCCCACCGTTTATTATAAATTGTGCTTATCTAAACCTGCGTGCCCGTTTATCTAAACTTTATATATATTACTTTTTATTATATAACTAGCCCTTCAAACACTGTTTATCAAACTTGCCTCTCAAACACCACTTATAATAACCCACCGTTTATTATAACCTATCGTCTATCATAACCAAACCGGTGCTCCAAACACACCCTTAGTTCTATTCTCAAACATAGGATGCACCAAAAGTTTTCTTCCACATTTGGAAGGCAAGATTATTGTGTTATGTTCATTTAATTGATTTGTCTCTGACTTTGATTAGAATGGTGTGTTTATTTTAGGTCTTCTGCGATGTGGGAAAAGCTGTCGTTTGAGGTGGACCAACTATCTTAGACCTGACATCAAACGTGGCCCCTTTACTCTAGAGGAAGAGAAGCTGGTTATTCAGCTCCATGGAATTCTTGGAAACAGGTGATGCCTCATTGTTTTCATCCTTAATAATAACATACATTTTGCTGCTAAAATTTATGGTGGCTTTTGTTAAATCGACCCTGAACTACCATTTAGTTTAAATCTTGCCATTTTTGCCTGATGTTTTGCTATATGCTTCTGTTGTACTGCACGAATGAGTAACAATAATTAGATATTTGAATAGATTATTGCATCAGTGAATGTTTAGCCCTTGTTTGGCCTTTGAAACCAAACTCAAGGCTAAGTTTTGGCTCTAAATGGTAGTGGTGGTGGTAGTGTGTAGAAGCTTGAGGAGAAAGAGAGACAATCATGATAATTGGTTTTATGTTTTGACTGAAGTTTCAGGATTTTTCTCCATCTCCATCCGTGTTTGGGCTAGCCTACATGTACCCTCGAGCATTCTCATGAGATAGTTGTCTGCTCTATTGCATTTGGTAGTCAAGAAACTTCATAAAAAATCAATTCTTAGGAGATGACAACCATAGATCGAACTCATAACTTCTAAATTTTTAAAATTTTGCTTGACCACTAGGCCAACCCATTACGTTTAAGGTTTTGCAAATTTTCTAAAATCATGGTGATCAAATCATCATTACTCGGCTCATCTTCTTCGACATGTGGAATGTTGAGATTATTTTTCTTCAACTATTGCTGCATTATGAACGTTGTTTGATGAAGTTTTACTAATCAGTCCCCAAGGGATGGGGCGATGGTCGAAGAGTTGGATTTTGAAGATGTACTTCCCTCAAGGGGTGTTTGTTTGACATATTTAGGAGTTAGAATCGGGAGTTATCAACTCCTCTTCGAAAACCTACATCCAAACGAGTTTTTATTAACTCCTCATTTTTACTTTTAAAAATAACTCTCATTTATAACCATTCATTTTTAATCATTCATTTATAACTACTCAATCATTTCTAACCACTTATTTTTAATCATTCCTTTCAAATCAATTAAAATAACTCATTTTTAACCATTCATTTTTAATCATTTCTTTTTTAACTACTAAAAATAACCACTCATCTTTAACTCCACATCTAAACAAGGTTTTGACTCTAATTCCTCTACACAAAAACTACATCCAAACGAGTTTTTGACATAATTCTCAATTTTTAACTACTCAGTATAACTTCTTAACCCAAAAACTACCTAAATATGTCAAAATTCAGTTGTGACATTAATTTATAGACATCTCCCGTATCTTCATTCATTCGATATCTTTTAGTGCTTGGCCTACGGATGGATTTGGTTACTCTGGTTATAGTGGAACGGAGTTCTGATTTACCGGTTTCAAAAGAAAAACGTTTTACTGATCAAAACTTTTGTAGGTGGGCTGCTATTGCTTCTCAACTCCCAGGAAGGACAGATAACGAAATCAAGAACTTGTGGAATACCCACCTCCGGAAACGTCTTCTTTGCATTGGCATTGATCCACAGACACATGAGCCCTTCAACTCTCGCTGCTCGTCCTCTACAGCAGCGGCATCCCCAGCCACCCGCCATATGGCACAGTGGGAGAGTGCTCGGCTTGAAGCCGAAGCTCGACTTTCAAGGGAATCATCAATCTTCACTCTTCTTCCCACAGAAAAAACAACTGATACTGACTTTTTTCTTCAAATATGGAACTCTCAAGCTGGTGAATCATTTCGTAGGTGCAGTGAAAACAAAACCTCATGCCAAAGCCAGAGTCCCATATCCTCATCGATCAAATGTGAGTCGGTTTTCGTCGTCGATAACGGTAACGGACTCGATCACACTGGTGGTTCCTCAGCCATGGAAAGCAATGAGAACGAAGAAGCAGAGTTCAAAAACTTCAAATCCATGGTTGACATTGGGATGTCAAATTCTGTTTCGTCGAGTGTGAACGAGTTCGAGGAGTCGTCGGAGAGTGCATTAGAATTGCTTCTGGACTTCCCCATTAACAATGACATGAGCTTTTTGGAAGAAAACTATTGATTGTCTATTCTCTGGTAGGGTAAGGTCCCAAGTTTTGTGGGCTGACAGCAAAACTATTGGTAGGATTACCATTTTTTGTGCTTTGAAATGGAAGCTGTGATAGAGAAAGTAGTTTTTTGGTGGTGATATCTCCATTGTTGAAAAAGGGGATCTTCACTCAGCGGTAAGTTTAGTTTGTAGATAGAATGTATATGGCACTGATTGATGCAAGTGCTTTTAACTGACAAATATTCTAAGCACTATTCTGACTATTTATTAATATTTTACTAATTCTCTCCATTCTAAATTTTAATTCTTCCTATGAGCAATTTTGAAATTTTAGACGGAAATTCATGTGGTAATCATGTGATATTTTATTTACTTTATTTATTTATACATATGGAACTTATTGAAATATAATTAATTTAAGGTTGAGTTACGATTTTAGTCACTTGGTGGGTCATATGTGACATTAATTAGGGTTTGAGAGCAATTAAAATGTAGATAAAAATACATTTTTAGTCCTTTTAAGTTCGGGCGAGGATTCTTAATACTCAATATTGATCTTTTTGGGTCGGTTTAGTATTCTTTTTATTTATTTTTTAAAAATAAAATAAAATAAAATATCGAAACTAAAATAACTATATGATCAATGTGTTGAATTTTAAGATTTTTCTAGCTGTGATGTTGATCAACTTTTTTATTTTGAAATATAAGACTGCATAAAACCTCAATTTGAAATTCGAATTAGATGGTGTTACATGTTCGAGTCCGGGAATCGGTATTTGTCCCTCCTCTCCCAATATGTTCTCAAAAAAAAAAAAAAAAATTGAATTAAATAGATGAAATTAACTAGTCCAAAACAAATTATAGAAAGATGAATTTGAACTAAAATTTTGGGCCGAATCAAAACTAAGTGCAAATCTGTGACAAATTTTGCAATTTGATTAAAAAAAGAAAAAAAATCCTTAAAATTCTCAGAGATCAATCATGGCTTCGCCTTCGTCACCATTTTGTTGAAGAACCCAATTCGTGGAATTTTCTACTGAAATTCAGGTGCGTTGACAGTGCAGTGAATATGTTCGATGAAATGCTTCAAAGAGGTTTGGAATTTCAACCCATTTAATAACTGCTCATGATATTGTTTTCTCCAAATTGTTGATGATCTCTACGCTTTGTAGGTGTAGAAATACTGATCATGCATAAAATGTTTTAGATCATTCATGGGTTTTCAGGCTAACTTTATAGCTTTTACTTATTCTTATCACCCATTTGTTTGAGTTCAAAAGGATTGATGATATGCATTAGAGATGTTTGTGAAAATGCAGTCCTTGTATTGGTGGGCTCTCTATGTTTCTGTTGAGGATCCTACTTTTTTTTTAAACAAGGGTAACCATGCCCACCCTAGGCCAGGCACCGGAGACATCGAAGGAGTAATGTCACAGGTGAGTCTCGAACCTGGTACCTTGAGGATCCTACTGTGGAAAAGTGTGGAGTTCTTTTAACATTTTGTAAGATAGATGGGCTCTCTATGTTGAGGATCCCACACATTAAAAAACGGAGGAATCTTTTTAACGTTTTGTAAAATAGATGGACTACTCTACTCATTGTTAATTGATTTTTTTTAGTGTTCAAGCTAGCTTGTGCGTTAAGACACTGATAGTCTTAACATACACAAGATAACTAACACCGAGAATGATTAATGCACAAGAACACTATATTGAGATATAATAGATATATTGATAACCTTTCGAGAGGACAATGTCTCTCCCACCAAAGTTTTTTCCTAGACAATGCTACCTTATTTTTCCTCCTCTCCAAAGACCCTAACTCTCCTATTTATATTAGAACTCTTAAGTACTAATTACTAGTCTAGTAGCGAACAGGGCCAAATGAGTCATTAAGTTCCTTCCCCTTTTATTTGTATCACGCACTTTGATTATTCTTATGAGGCATACCGCCTGACCTACAATAATTGGATGTCAAAGAAATCAGTAGGAAACTAATTTTTAGTTAGGTGGCCATCATAAATTGAGCCCACAATCTTTTGGTTTCTTAATGTCCTTTTGACCATTAGGCGATGAAATCTCATACTATCTAATATAGTATCAGAGCTCATTAAACCCAAATAGATATTTGGTCCAACAAAATAAAATTAGGATCCGATCCAAGAATATAAAGCGAAAGAGGCACCATCTTGAAAGGTCAAATTGAGAATTTCACACAAAAAAGGTGAGGATTCTTTCTAATATTTGTAAGATAGATGAACTACTCTACTCATTTGCAATTGATTTTGATAATAAAACCTCATGCTATCTTATACATTAGAGTTCTTTTTATTATTATTTTTTTTCCCTTTTTGGGTATTTGCGATTGTCCTAATCTAATACTTAAGGTGAGGGAGGCAAGAAGAAGGATTATGCTTGATGTGAATGAATGAGATCTGATAGTTCTTCACCCAATATTGTTACCTACTATTGTTTGATTGATGGGAGAGCCTATATGAAATGGACAATGAACAAGCAATTGCAATTGAGATCTTCAAGGGAAAAAAATGCAGAAGAAGAAGGGGTTGTAAAAAGATTTGCAAAGTGTTGATCAATGCTTTTTGTAAAGTCAACAATATGTTGATAAAGCAATGTGGTTTTCTGATGAAATGTCCAAAGCTGGATGGGTGTTTTTCTTGATGCCATTGTCTGTTATGCTTTTTGACATATGGTTTATCCCAAGCTGCAAAGGTTGGATTAGTGCCAGCTTTGTTGTGTCAAAGTTGATACAGGTGGGGTTTCAACACTGGACCTTGTTTGCTTTGTTGTTATCTTTCTTTTCAGTGAGTTCTCCAAGAAGAACAAATTAGGTGAAGCTATTGAGATGGAGCTGCTTGGAGATTTTCCTACTTCAGTAAAACTGGGAACTTCAAACTTGAGAGTGGGACCAGCTTACACACGCGCCCTTGTTTTCACGAGACAGACCGTCTGATCCTTCCGCATTTGCTTTTCAAAGAAATATGTATGAAATTATTTTTTAGTAGTTGACTATCCTAAATTAAACTTATAATTTAATCTCTAAAGCTCTCTTTGACCATTAAATCAACTTAGGATGATTAACTAGTTTACAAATTTATGAAAAAGATGACCAATTAGGAGGGTCTTTTGCCTCACTTATTGAGCTCTGATTCATGCATATTGTTTGAAATGAAGCTTTGCAAGGGAAATGAGTGCTGCATCAAAACAGCAATCCACAAAAACCAGGTCAATTCCTCTCTCTCTCTCTCTCTATATATATATATATATGATATGATATGAAAGTTTAAAAGCTGTTTTGAAAGTTTTTTTTTATATTACAACATTTGGGAGTTAAATTCAAAATTACAACCTTTAGGTTGAGAATACATGTTAATAAAGAATTGATTGAAAAAAGCATATGAATTTCAGGACAAAAATGCAATATTTTGAAATTTAAAAACCAAATGAATAATACCTTCGAAACTCAAGAACCAAAACTATATTTTTCCTTGTTTTTTTAAGGTTAAAATATCATTTTGGTCCCTCGACTTTGGGGTTTGTTCCATTTTGGTCCCTCGACTTTCAAATGTCCAATTTTAGTCCCTCAACTTTGTTGTTTGTCCAATTTTTGTCCCTCAACTTTCAAATGTCCAATTTTGGTCCCTCAACTTTGCTATTTGTCCAATTTTGGTCCCTCAACTTTCAAATGTTTTTAAATTTGGTCCTTAGACTATAAAAAAAGTTCAAAAATTGTCCTTTGGTCAAATGAATTTTTTATCACTCATAAATTATTTTTTCTCTCTTTCATCTTTCATAATTTCTCTCTCTAGAAATTTTACCTCTCTTCCCCTCTTTTCTTTTATTTTTTTCTTCTTTATTTTCTTTCTTTTTCTTTTTTGTTCCATGGTAGACTATGAATTTTAGAAAATAAAAAGTGACAAATCAAAGTAGGAAAATTATTATTTAGAAAAATTATCTCATGTTAAATAATTTAATGAGATGGATTGAGGAGAGAATATGAGAAAAAAAAAAGAGAAGAGGATTAGAGAGGTGGATTTAAGAGAGATGAAATTTTTAGAAGGAGAAATGATGAAAGATGGAAGAGAGAGAAAAAAATTTATGAGTGAGAAAAAAATTTATTTAACTAAAGGACCATTTTTGAAATTTTTTGATAGTTTAAGGACTAAATTTGGACATTTGAAAGTCGATGGACCAAAATTGGACAAACAGCAAAGTCAAGGGACCAAAATTGAACAAACTACAAAGTCAAGGGACTAAAAATGAACATTTGAAAGTCTAGGGACCAAAATGAAACAAACCCCAAAGTTGAGGGACCAAAATGATATTTTAACTTTTTTTTAATCTTTCCCAATATATACTTTCTTGTAACATCAATCTCAACTCTTTATGCACATTTTCTTTCTTTCTTTCTTTTTTTTTCTTGTTAAACACTAATAGCACTTCAGATGAAAATGCTTGTTCAAAAAGCACTCCCACGTACATCCAAATCAACTCCACGAATAAACAAACGAGTGAATTCAAGTAAAAGAATTAATTTTTTTTTAAAATAGTTCAAATAGAAGAAATAGAATCTGTCTATCAAAATCGAATGTGTGAATGACGCAATGATTTTATTGTTTGATTGTAAATTAATTCAACATCAACGTCATAGGTTCAAGTCCAAAAATCGATATTTGTGCCCCTTTTCCGATATATATTAAAAAAAAAATCTGTCTATCAAAAGAAATAAAATGCAGAGACAAATTCAAGTTTTGGACGCAATTATACATAATGTTGATGTTGAATGGCTACCACTTATTTTACCCAACTGGAATCAACTACGCACAAAAATTCCAAATTCTCCTTTTTCTCTTAACATTTTTACCACCATTGCTTTCAAAAAATATAAATAAAACACATATTCTTCTTTTCTTCCTTCACCTTTAGTGAATTTATCCTTAATTTATTTTAAGTTAAAATATCATTTTAATTCATATATTTTAATTAAAAAAATATGAACAGATTTCTAAAATTTATATATAAGAAAATAATAATTATCATAGGTATCAAAACTTGTATTATTATGAAGGATAGATTATTACGATAGAGAAGTTTATAAGAAATTATATTGGGTATAAGTTATTCAAATAGGAGATATATGATAATCTATATATGTTTTTTGGCATGTTATTATTAACAAAGATTTTTATTATAACATGAGTTAATTATAAAAAGGATTGGAATCTTATTAAGGGTTATTATAATTGAGAGAAAAAAAATTATGAACTAAGGTACCGATTATTGTAATCTATAATTCAAAGAAAAAAGTTGGGTTATCATAACTTAACCCACACCAAAATTCTTTACAAATATAGTTTACTTTTTTTTGGTAAGAAATTAATTGACTGTACTTACTTTAATTTCCTCTGCGTCAACGCCATTACGCGTAATCCATGGGTTGATTTTTTTTTTTTTTTTTACTTTTTCTTAATTAGTCAACCCATTTGCATTTTATTCTTTTTTCCATACAAAATTCTCAAACCCACTGAATCTAGCACTTAAAAATCACCGTTCTTCTTCGATTCCTTCTAACAATTAAGAGAGAAAAACAGGAAATTAATGAAATATTTCATCTTCTCAATCAAGCTCCCTAAAACACTGTTAAGATCTTTGCTCTAAAACTTCTTTGATTTTACAAATCTCTATGAGAAAAAAAACACTTGAAAATTAAATAAACAGGGTAGTTTTACAATTCTGCCATCTGGGTTTCAATTTAAATCCCACTAGCGGCGGTGGCGGCATTATTGAACAGCCATGGAAGTCCAAAACTCGCCGGAAAGTGATCGGAAAAGTAGTCGTCGGCGTTAGGACTGTCGAGTTCTTCAAAACCCACATAGAAATCATCGTTAACGATCAAATCAGAGACACCCAAATCATCATCTTCTTCATCTTCAACCAATAATTCCTCTTTTTCTTCTTCTTTGCTCGCCGGAACCGTGCTCTGATCTTCCGACGAGAAAACGGGCTGTTTCGGGTCGGGTTTTTCAGGTTCGGGTTCTCCTGCGACTGGCGGCGGCGAGATGGGTTTCTGACGGGTGGAGCCGGCGAGGGAATTCCGGTGAGTCGGCGCCGGGTGGTTGTGCTCCGCCGTGTATGTGACTATGAACATTCCCGGGTCGGATCTGTTCCGCTCAACTTGTTTCCGGGCCATGCAACCCTTTGAGCTGCTGCATCTGTAATATCCCCTGTTTTTTTTTTCCAAAATCAAATTTCAATACCCTAAATTTCTAAATCAAAACCCTAATTTCAAATCTGAAATTGATTTCAAACCTTGGATATGGAGATCCCTTGATCGGTTTTTGTCCATATTTTCTCCAAGCCCAAATATCAGAAGAAAGAGACTCTGCTGGAACTTGACAAACTTTCTTCAATTGATTTTTACTAAAACAGAGCATAAAAAAACACAAAAAAAAAAAAAATTAGCTTCTAGAAAGAAAGGATTTTTAAAAAAAAAGAAACAGTTATCAATTTTCAGAATCAAGAAATTGAATTCTCAATTTGATAACGAATTAATTTTAGTTTTTGACGTTTAAGTTTGATTTTACTCCTATTTTCTACAAATAGCTTGTTTTATTTGAATCTTAACCAAATTCAAAAATCAAATTTAAAAACATGGAGATAATAGGCTTAATTTCCAAAAACAAAAAAACAAAATGATTATCTAATGGGTAATTATACTCACCGGCGTTTGGATCTTGGAGCAGAAACAGAGGTTGAAGGAAGCTGTTTGGGCAGATGGGTCAGAATTTTCGCCGGCGGTGGCGGCGGCGACGGCGGAGAGGGTTGAGATTTGGGGAAGAAGGGATTGAAAAGCTTTTGCAATTCCTCATTGGAATTACGATTTGGCTTCTCGAATGGATCTTGAAGAGAAAACAAATGTTTTGTTTGGTTTTTTGGGTTTCTATTTAAAGCAAAAGGGGCAGAGTGATTGGAACTGGAAGAAACAGAGTGAGTGTCGGAGGAGGGAGCTGCGGCGGCGGAGGGCACGGCGGAGTAGCCTCTGACGACGGCGTGAAGATCCCAATCAACTTCCATTTTCGTAGACAAAAAATCTGTACCTTTGTCTCTCAGATTGTTGTTAGATCAGATTTTTGTTTTGTTTTTGTGAGAGAGAAAAAAAGAGACAAAAGAAGGCGCTGACTTTTGGAGGTAATGGTGTAATGAGTAGGAAAAATAAAGAAAAAAAGAATTATATAGAAACTAAAATGGAGAGATTGAAAAGAGAAAGTTGTGGCTTTGGCTTTGGCCCTTTTTTATTTTCTAATTTTTTTAGTGAGATAATGACAGGTGGGGTGGAGGACAGCATCTCTATGCTATTCTTTCCTTTTATGATTTCCCCCTAATTATAAAAATAATAATTAAATTCATGTGATTTTTTTTATAAAAAAAAAAAAAAAAAAAGCATTTTGTCTTAGGATGGAAAGAAAGTTAAAATTAAAATTTATAATTTTACCTTATGTGCTTTAGTCAGTGAATTACAAAGTAAAAGTTAATTTTCTATATATTAATAAGATCGTTTTTTTTATATTTTATTGACATTGAAAATCAAGAAGCTTATGGAATAATTTTTTTTTAATAATTTATTAAAATTTACATTTATAATCAATCCTCGGTTTATATTATGATCAAAATACAACAAAACACATAATTTATATAAAGATAATTATTTATTATTTATTATGATTTATTTAACTATAAAAACTAAATTTCGAACCAGAATTAAAATTTAATTTTCTACCAATTACATGACCAATTTGTAACATTCTCTTTTGTTAAGAATCCAATTAAATTTTGTTATTTTTCTTTATTTAAAGAATGATTTTTTTTTTTTCCTTTTTAAGAAAGAAGGGATTTATTTTAGGGGTTGACTTTTGAAAATGTCAATGCCCAAATTTCAATTTATATTAAAATGGCAGAAAAAGAGGAGAGAGAAAGAGAAAAAAAGAGGTTGATTTTGATAAGCGTGAGGGTCCACACGCTACATACAGACAAAAAGAGTCATTATTTTCCTTTTTTTTTTTTAATTATTATATTAAAATATGTAATGAAAGAAATTAGGGTAGAATGGGACTGGACGTAGTGAAAACTGGCGCGCCCCTATAAATTTTATTGGCTACAGAAAGTGGTGATTTTATTGGTGGGGTAATGTTTGGCAAAGAATTGGATCGAACTTTTTTCTATTTATTTTTTGGAATCTTTTCCCTCTTTTTTTTCTGTATAGTTTTTTTTATAATTAAATTAGTCTATCTTTATAATCTAAAGTGTTTAATAAGTTTTAAAATTTTGAATCTTATGTTTACCATGTTATAATAATTCTATGAATTTTACGTGTTTGTTTAATAAGTTTCAAATATATGTATTTTTTTGGAAATCGAAAAATTATGGTACCACTATGTTTGGGATAACCACGTCTACTTTTAAGTTAGGCATTGGAAGACATCAAAAGAATGAAGACACGAGAGGTTGACCTTAAAGAAAGCACACCTTTAAAACCTAAATCTTCGATTATTAGAGACTTTGGATGTGTTTTAAAATCTTCATAACTAATTGATCTATAAATTTTTTTAAAAAAATTATGTATAACAAGGCATAAAACTTTAATAGTGTCTTGCGAGCTTGTAACTTTTTTTTTTAATCCTAAATATTAGCTATTTTTTAAAACTCATCATAAATATATATTAGACAAAAAATTGAAGTTTCAATACATGTTTTATGTTTTACAATTCATGAACTAAGTTTTTATTTTATTTTTACTTTTTTTGAGAAATAATTCATGAATAAGTTTTTTTTTTTTTGAGATTACAACAATTGGGAGATAAGGGAGACTCGAATCTAAGACTTTTAAGTCATTAAGTGTACATTGATGCCACTTGAGCTACTGCTGTATTGACAATTCATGAACTAAGTTGACATGTACTTTAAACAAATTAATTTTTTTTTAATATATCTATTTGAATAAAGTTATGCCATCTCAACTATTTTTATATATTCTTTATTGTTTGAATTCAAATTTGGTTTTAATATGTGCGTACTAAGTTTATACAACTTGATTACAAAGATTTTAGTGCCAAAAACACTATTATCATGTTTCTATGAGACCAAATGTTTGATAAAAAAAAACCAACATATTACAAGGAGGATTAAAAGTGTGTTTTGACTTTTGTTTTGTACTAACATATGTGTCATGAATGCCTTTCATGACCATCCATTTGGGTTCATAATTGATTAAGGAATTAATTATGACTTGCAAACATGTGTAAATCCATATTATGATGGATTTATCACTGTTTTTTTTTTAAAATCAGATTTATGACTATTAAACATTTGTAAGCGAATGTGATTATTGATAATTTCAAGTTAATTTATTCATTTAAAATGTCTTATTTCATTTTTTTGTTCACTACTTTTGGGTGAGAATGATTTGGGTGACGCGGAGGATGAGGAATATCGACCAATTTTATAATTTCAATTTGTTTCCCTTTTCTAATTTTCATTCCAAATAGCAGTATTTGAAGAGGTTATTTGATCATATGCCCATTTCATTTGAGTTGAAATTGTAATCTAAATCATTGTCTTTGCAATTTTGGATGAAAATTAGTTATTGTTGTATTTAATTTTCAAATTTGTTAAAGTAGTACTTAAAGTACTATTTAATCCTTCTCCTTATTTATACATATATATACATATATATATAGATACTTACATTACATACATATATATTAAAACAAACGTAATTAGTATAGATCTTGGGGATTTATGAAGAGATGCAGTTGATATACAATAACTAAATTTTTGTTTCAATAAAAATAAGGGATAAAAGTGGATATCTAATAAAAATAACATTAATTAAGATTGATATATATATATATATATATATATTAAGTTAAAATAAAGAAGCACATGAGAATCGAACCTAGACTCTCAAAGTGTAAAAATTTATAAATTTTACAACTGCCATCATACAAGTGAAGTTTTTTTGTTATTATTATTTTTATTTTTTTTATAATTCAACATCAATATTTGAGAGTTGGAAATTTAAACATGTAATTTTTTGGCAGATGATATATATTTATTAAAGTTGAACTTCTCAATCACGCAACTATTAATTAGCTATTCATTCATCTAATTTATTTTCGAAATCAAAATTTCAATCATTATTAATTAATGAGCATTGAAAAATGCATACAATTAATTAACACCCTTGTTTGTCAACCCAAAGTTCAAATCATTAATTTAATTTGATTTTATACTCTTCATTACAAAAGTCACAATGTGTGGTAACCCTACCTCATACATTAAGCAATATATTTTTACTTTAATTTGACTTTTTTTCCTAATATAGACGAATATATATTGAGGAATCTCTTTTTATTGGTCCCATAAATAGCTAGCTTGATTTTGGAATGTTATGGCTTCTAAATATTATTCTTTTTCATCCAATTTTATTTATAGTTTTTAGCTTTTGAAAAAAAAAAAAAAAACTTTACTAGTAACAATGTATACTGGCTAGTTCCTTCTACTTTTTAGTATAACAAATATTTGAATGAGTAAATGTATTAATTAACCGATGAGTTAAGTTAGGTTGGTAAATTGATTTAAAAAAAAAAAGTTAGGTTGGTAAATGAATTATCGGCTTATTACGATTTTATTTTATTTTCTTTTAGTTAAATTAAAATTTAAAATTATATGTAATTGTGAAAAATTAAAATTATTTTGTTTGGTGGTAATCCAGTTCAACACTAATAACCGGTTTGATCTTGAAAATTGATATCCAACTCTTATTCAGTTCAAAGTGGTTGTGCCTTGTAGTCCCTTTTCTCAACTGGTCCTATAAAATGAATTATGATTTCACAAAAAAAGTTTTAAAAACAAATTAAATTGATTATGAATTTTATAAATTAATATTTTTGTTTTCTACTCTATGTGGATCTTTTATATATATATATATATATATATATAAGTAATTGTTCGAAAGTTTGTAATAGCACTTTAATTATGGTTATATAATATATTATTTGATTTTATAATATTTAGATGTCAAAATAATTTATAAAAAAAATAAAACATCAAATAAATAAATATAATTGTTCGAAAGTTTGTGGTGCACTTTAATTATGGTTATATAATATATTATTTGATTATAATATTTAGATATCAAAATAATTTATAAAAAAGATAAAACATCAAATAAATAAATATCATAAATTAAATTTATCACTTTATAATTACCCTTTTGACTATTGAATCACATTTATTTTTATTCCAATTCCAGCCATTCATTTCTACAAAGAACTGTTTTTTTTTTGTCTCTTTTGTTCCCTTTTTGTCCAAAGTCAATAATCATTAATAATTTTGACTAAAACAAATGTGATTTTCTTCATTGAGAGGTAAAGAATGTCGTTTGTTTTCTCTTGGGTAGGTCAAATAAATTTACTTTTATTTTATCTTTATTCTCTCTTACTTATTATTTGCGTTGACCTTAATCCATTAGTTGAAATATTCTCTCTTGTTATTCTCTAACTACATAGTTGGATTTTGTTTTTGAGGAAAATATATATTTGGATTTTTTTTTTTTTTTTTTGAGGAAAACTTATATTTGGATCTATGAGTCAATTTTTACTTTAATGTGGAAAAAAATTATTGATACGGGGTGTTTTTTGTAATATCAATTATTATTTTAGATCACATAAATTTAAAAAGTTTAGAACGAGTACCTCGTTTTATGAATCATAAAAAATAATCAAAATGGATAGAGATTTGATCAATATGTTAAAAAGTTTGTATGAATAATGATAATGTGAATTAAGTGATTGGTTGAACAAAAAATTACCTTGTACATATAAGTAATATACTGATTTACACTAATTAATTTACCAACAGTTATAAATGTTATTTATTTCTTAATAAATCATATACTAAATTTTAATTTTTGAAACTATTAATTTAAATTCCACCCTTTTCAAAATATACAAATCAAATTTAATTTTTAGAGGTTGAATTTAACTTTATTTTAACCATAAAAATCAAATTTATAACTTACACTTAATAAATTACACTCACTTTTAACGTTTCATATCTTGAAACGACCTAAATTATTTTTTTCAAATTTATCCAATTAAGAAAATTTAACTGTATATTTTAAAGGTGAATAAATTCTTTTTTAAAAATTATATTTATACATGAAAGTCATGATTTTGACCAAGGGCACCCTTCTGGTGCTATTTGTATGTCATATTTAACTAAGATTTGGTCGGAGGATTTATCAACTTCTCATAAAAAATCTAAATCCAAATGAATTTTTATAAGTTAAATCTTCTTTAATATAACAAATATACGGCGCTTCCCTTGTCTAAGTTGCTGGAATGTAAGGGACGAGATTAAACAAATAAGATGCTGCCACGTGCTTCTCCTACAAAGCGAGTGTCGTTAAGGTTCTGTAGTCGAGCAAGTGGGCACTGAATGTACGGAATGATCAGAACTGAAATCGAACGGTAGGCTACAAGTCAAAGCTTTGACTTTGCTTTAAACTGTGTGGCGCGCGTTAATTTGATTGTCCACGAGAATGTGTGAGGTGGCTTGACAGCTGGCAGATTGTATGTGGGCCCCGCTTTCCTCTCGCGTGCCTTGTGATTTTCTGGGAATTGCGAAACTAATTTCCTTTTTTGAGAAAAAGGAAAAAAAAGTTTTTTTTTTCTTCTAATTCAACAATAAATTAATTTAAATGGTAATCAGTTTAGATTCTTCTATTTTTTAAAATAAAAATATATTTTTTTTAATATAAATGGGAGAAAGGAGACCAACAACAGACCAGCACACCTGATATAAAAGCTAAATACCAATTTATCAACTGCTAAAAATACTATTAAATGCATGTTAAAATCAAAATGATAATATCATCCATATGTATGAATTTAAAAATAAATGTAACCATCCTTCTTAATTAACATTCGAATATATCATTAATAATTTTATTATTTCCTAACAAGAGTATATCTCTACTGACAT
The DNA here is from genome assembly GCA_036507275.1 of Sicyos edulis. Classification (NCBI taxonomy): domain Eukaryota; kingdom Viridiplantae; phylum Streptophyta; class Magnoliopsida; order Cucurbitales; family Cucurbitaceae; genus Sicyos; species Sicyos edulis. Next base: position 985,110 of record CM071857.1, on the reverse strand, counting down.
CTTATATATAACTTAGTTATTATGAAATTAGAGGTTCAAATTCTCCTTCCTCCAATATTTTTATATCAAATAATAATAATTTTCTTATTTCAAAAATTAAAATTGATTTATTAAAATATTATGTACAAAGTGTGATTTCATTCAAAAATTAAGTAAACCTAGCCCACCAATACCCAGAATAAATATAAACTAATATCATTGTTTAGCATTATTTTTATTAATAAAAGTTTAGACTACTCATTTTAAACTTTGTGTTTTTTATCATCAATTATAAACATGGTTATTTTTAATGTGATAAGAGATTAAAAGAAAGTCGTTTATCAATTTTCATAAATAAAAACACAAAATAGTTATCAAACGAAGTTTAAACAATCTTAAAAACCGTTATGTCCTTGATTAAAGACTCCATTCCACACAACCTAGAAGGTTACCACCCCAAACAAGAGATGGTAAAAAATCTATCCGAACCAAAGACTTTGGGTAATTTCAAATACTCAAATTCCAATTGAAAAAGATCAAATCAACATCGCTATATTCATTCTATATATATTTAAAACATATCTCTAAAAGTGTTTTTTTTTTTTTTTTTTTTGAGTAGATCTCTAAAAGTGTTGAAATAAATTTGAAATACTTTTATAATTTCTTTCAAATATCTAAATATAAAATTGTATTTTAACCTTATAATGTCAGCCTCTTTCAATAACTATAAAATTGCCTTTTTTGTTATTCAATGAACCAAACTTGCAAGGAGTAAATATATTGTTGCAATTCAGACCTTCATTTGTGGCATATTTTCAATGATTACATATGGAAGAAGTTGAGGTGAGTTTGGTTTGGTTTTTTTTTTTTCAAGTTTCAAAATTATTTTTCTCCACTAACCCAAAAAACAAAACACATTAAATCACAGAAATGTCTTGTCCAATCAACTTTAAAACGTCTTTGCCTTTCTTCTTATCTCTTTATTCAACCAAACTAGTCATCTTCACCTTTTTCTTCATCTGTAGTATTTTTGTTCCTTCCATTTTTTTTTAAATCAATTCAAATATTATCTTCATCTATACATCTTTAGCTACATACTTTTAGTCTGGTATAGTTTTAACAAAGCTTAAAATTAGCCTCTACTAAGTTCCTTATTAATATTGAATGGGTCAGTGGCGCAATGGTTTCAATATTTGGTTGTAAACCAGTTCAACACCTGTGTCATAGGTTCGAGTCCGAGAATCGGTATTTGCCCCCATCTCCCAATATGTACTAAAAAAAAAGATTCTTATTAATTTTTAAGAATTATTTTCTATTAACTTTTACTATATAAATTATAGAACTATAATGTAAATGTTTTTTCTTATGTTAAATTATTATTACTAAACCATTTTCAATAATAACCAAGTTCAGAACTTTCTAAGAATCCACTTTAAATTTATTAAAAATGCATGAACTAAACTCGACATTTGAAAGAACAATAGTCAAAACGAAATAAATTTAAAAGTACAAAAATCAAAATACACGAAATTTTTATGAATACACATTTACTAATGAAATCCCTCACACTACTAAGTTTCGAGTTAATTATTTTTCATCCTATAAATACAAACCGTGCAAGTTTCTAATAAACTCGATTTGATTTTCTTTAAAATCACATGGAAAAAACTAGTTTTAATAGATTGTACTCTAGTCTTTTGGATTCAATTATTGATTGGTGTCATGAAGATCTTTTATAGCCTACGCTACACCAAATATTTTTTCTGGTCCTAAAGATTTTTCATGTCCCATCTTCTCCCGCTTTTTATTCTTTTTCAAAAATAAAATAAGAAATTTGTACTGTACATCAACTTTTTTAGCCTAATTTACAATTATAGCAACTTTTTAAAAATAATTCGCTTATAGCAAATTCTGCATCTTTTTAAAAAAAAATCTCTATACACCTTTTTTATCGAAGACCTTGATAGAATCTATCAATCTCTAGTGATAGAAGTCTATCAATTTTATTAGTAATTGATTCTATCAACTCTTATTGATAGAATCTAATGGAAGTCTAAATTGATTTTATCAGTCTCTGTTGATAGAATCTATCAATATGAAAGTCTATCAATTTACATTTTTTGCTACGTGTGTAAATATTTTCATTATTGTGCTACTCATGTAATATTTTAACCATTTTGTAATATACATGCAAAAGCCCCAATAAAATACGTAGCAAACATTTAAAAAAATAATAATAAATGCATTAAAAAATATTTTTCAGGACAAAAATGACAATTATTTGATTTCAAAACTTTTTTTGGTCTCTTTTTTGTATCCAATCCTCAACCTGGATACAGATACAAATACTCTAAGGGTGTGTTTGGACCCTCGTTTATGTAAATGGCCAGATTGGTTACATTAACCCAACTGATGTTTGCCCCACCGTTTATTATAAACTGTGGTTGTCTAATCATACGTGCTCATTTATCTAAACCTTACATATATTATTTTTTGTTATATAATCAGCCCCTCAAACACCGTTTATCATAATCCATGTTATAATAACTTGCTCCTCAAACATCATTTATAATAACTCACCGTTTATCATAACCCACCGTTTATTATAACCTCCGTCTATTATAGCCAAATCGGTGCTCCAAACACACCCTAAATATAGAGGGCTAAGCTCCAACTTCCCAATAAAAAAAAACTATCAAAGTATTCAAAAGCTGCAATCGTTATCTCTAAAAAGAGACAATCGAGAGATATCATGGGGTGATCTAAGTGATCATGAAAGGGCGTTTAATAACTAAGAAGTAATGAGTTTAATCCATTGAGGTTACCTATTATGAGTTAATTCTACGAGGGTTTCTTTGACACCTACATGTTGTAAGGTCGAGTGGTATGTCCTGCAACAATAATCGAGGCAATCACGAATATGAAAAGAAAAAAATGGGAGAATTGGGAAACAGGGAAGGGAAGGTTATAACCAAGTAAATGGAGATTGAACTTAAAGAAAAGACTTAAACAATAGAAAATTATTGGCATCAAGTCACTAGATTATCGTTGTCAAGACCCCACACAGGGAAAATCATTTACAGCATACAACAACCATGGGAGATAATTGAGTTTCCTTCCCTAAAGTTACCTGTCCCACAAAACCAACCTATGAATTCAATCTTACTACTAAAACTATTGCCAAACAGATAATTGAGTTTCCTTCCCTAAAGTTACATGTATTCAGATTTTTTTTTTCACACAAATAATAGAATGACAAACAGTAACCAAAGGATAAAAAATCTACTCAGCTCAACTTATTTGTTCATCAGTTGAAGCTTTGGACAAATGTCCAACTCTCTATCAGTACCGCCGACAAATTCGAGCATATTATTAGGCTGCGCACGTAATAGAGAGCTTATCGGATGCTAAAATGCAGACTTACAAGGTCAGAGCTCCGATGTAAGGGCAATTTCCTATCAACTTGAGCTTGGCCACAGAGAACTAAGTCGGGCTGCGAGTTTTGCACTCTTGTAATCCTCTCTAAGCTGGATAAACCTGATTCCAGATAAACAAGTTCATATATCACAAAGAATAAGGAACCGGAAATTGAACTAAAATTTAGTATTAATTTTTAAAAAGCTCAAGGCGTACTAAGGCGCATTGGCCCTCTGGAGCCTGAGGCGCAAGGCGCACCAAAAGGCACAGGCTTTTTACTAAAGGCAAATACATTTATTCATACACAAAACATATATATTAATATCTTTCAATATAGAGTTTTTTACAATAGTCATCGCATAGGGTTGACGATTAACTTTTAATTGTTTTTTAAAAATAAAACTTTGTAATTATTGATTGAATTTGAAATTGTAAAAACAAATAGAAAAAAATGAGTAAAACATTACCGTTTGACTTAGATTTTAAATAAATAAAAAAGTCCTCAAGACATGCGACTTGCGCGCTTGAGGGCTTTATGAAAAGGCGCGTGCCTAGACAGGCGAGGCGCCAACATTGAGTCTAGGGCTTTTTTGAGCCTGAGGCGCGCCTTTTCGGGCTTTTTAAAACACTGGTAGTAATCGCAATGAGATCTTGCATTTGAAGATTACTTCTAGTTTTTTTTTTTTGGATAGAAAACCAACTTTTATCAAGAGGTCACATTTGAAGATTAATTCTTGTTGTAAATAATGAAACGTAACATAGGATTTAAGGGATAATGCCAGCCGGAGTCGGATGGAGCCACCAAGGGAAGCATGATAAAATGTTTATTTTCAGTTAAGAAGAGAGAAATTGGAATTTCACACTTGAATATGAATTTTAGAAATAGATAGGTGAAATATGATATCACAATATTCTACAATCATATGAATACTCAACAAACCGTACTTTTGTGCATCTTTCCGAATACTTGGGGTGCCCTCAAACAGAGTTGATAGGCTTTCAGGAGCAACAATAAAGACATTGGCCATGCTGGGAAAAAGGAAAAAAAAAATTTAAGATCACAGATTAGCGAAAAAAAATGATGATGTGATGTTAGACATCTGGAAAAATCCTACTTACATTCCCAGCAACTCAAATTTTTCATCAACAGAAGGAGCATTAAAACTGCGAACAAACTCTCCATACTCTGTTATGTCACGCTTAAGACGAAGGCCCCCGCTGCAGCCAAGAAAAGAACAAGCATAGATGATTTTCTATTATTATAAAAAAAAATTAACTGTTGAATTTTTGGCAAAAATTAAAAGAAGAGAGTTGATGATCCACATTGATAAGGTGGAAGGAAGTGGTAATACTCTAAATTCAAAGCATTACAATTAAAATCACTCTAAACTTGTGTATTTTTTTAAAGACAATTTGTGGGGTGAGGGATCGGACCTCTAGCTTCGAGGTCATTAGTACAACATGCTGGTTGAGCTATCAGCTATGCTCTAAACTTGTGCACTAACTCTAATAACGTACCTTTTTGTACACTCTTTTAGAAGAGTGGAGCAAAGAGAGTGAGTGATATAAGCTTTTAAGATGGGTGTTCATGTAACTGGAGTTGAGAGAATTTTGTGTGATTATAAAAAAATTTCACATAATATAATTCTTTTTGTCCAGTTTTGAAGTTCTTTCACATAAATTCTTGTGTTTTTTAGTTTGTTGTTTTCTTTAATTTCTCCGTAATTATTTCTGCTTACTTATGTGGTAATATGGGAGGTATTTCCTAACACATAAAGGAAGACATAACTAGAAACCATTAATTCTTTTAAAAAAAAAACTATAAATTATTACTTCTGACAGATTCTGCTGACCACAAGCATAACTATACATTATGACTTTTGGCATCATTCCGCTGACAAATAAGCGATGTCGTAACTTTCACCAAGTATTTTCAAGCATGGATACATAACTTTTCACATGAGAAACATCAAAGATGGGTAGTTTACCTAGGATTAAAAGTGAACTTCTGCCAGTGACTTAGAAGGCCTTTGTGCAACCGATTTCCCTGCAATGAGATTTTTTCATCAACTCATCTATATTGATTCACACTCAACATATGCTATGATGCACTGGTAGAAGTGCTTCTAGATGCACAAGTTGCTCAATAGAATGCATAAAATATCATGTTGCGCATTGATATTAAAAAGAATATACCATTTTTTTTAGTTCAACTATTGCGAGGTGGGGGATCGAACCGTCCACTTTGGGATAATATTGGGTGCCTTATCAGATAAGCATGCTCGGATTGAGCACATTGAAATACTATTTTATCCATGCACATACAAGAAATCACAGGGTACTATTCTGATGCAATTATTCTAATCTTTTTTTTTTTTTTTGAAAGAACAATTATTCTAATCTGGTAGTAGAGTTTGGGTGTAAAATCGCGAGTAAAAAAACGAAGAACTTTCATAATCATACCAGCTCGGTTAAGAAAGCTTGCTTGTTAGGACCCTCAAGGGCAGTAAATGCAGACTCAAGCACGCGAGAAAGGTAAGCCACAACTCTATCAAAGAAAATAAGATGTCATGATTATAAAAACAATTTGCATATTCAAGTAAAATGTTCCGTTGTCAGACAATAGTGAACTTCCAGCCCAACAAGTCTCAGCTAATTGGTTTACATTCATCCTTGAGTTGATGAATAAAGTGAGAAAAGAAAACCAACAATTTACAATTTTTGGCTACAACTTTGAAATGCTCTCTCCAAAGTCGGAACTACAACATTTTCGATACTCATACAATTGTTTCTTCTATTTAAAAGCCCATATTAAAACTTTGTGAAGTTGGATGTACCTCGTGCAAGCATTCGTTGGGCGATGATCAGGAGCAATTCCATCATCAGGAGACCGATAATCAGTTGCCTTCTGTTCAGCAGAAAGCAATCGCTCCACCTGCATATAGATAATATCACAGGAAATTATATCATGAAAGCAACTTGGATAAATTAGACAGATCTAAAGTCTATGGGTTGGAATAAAATTCCAAGCAAAGATAGATTGGAAAAAAAGCGACACAGAAAATGAAAAGATGTATCGGCTTACGAGCAAACTAATCCATTTTTTTGCCTGCAATCAGACGTAAGACAATAACTGACCTCGGCCATTACAGTTTCGATGCATTGCTGTAGTCCTTTATAAGCTGCAGCCTCTGCACTAGACATAGCTGTTGACATCTCTTCACATGAAGAAGCATGGGCACCATCCACAGGAAGCAAGAGCCGGGAAATTGAATTTGCAAAGTACTACAAAAGAAAGTTCAAATCATTTCTTTTATTACTAAGAAGATGGTCTCAACGAGGCTAAATAAGATAACGCATCGTCATACTTGCTGGACTATAGCCACACTACTACCACAGCGTTGTACAGCAACCATGAAAGATCTGAAACTGCTTTCGCCTGCTGCTGCGGCTGCTTCTGCCTGCAGACATGACATGATTAAGACAGTGTCCATCGTTACTTTCGTGTAAACTAAGGTAATACCTCTAACAAAAACAAAATAAAATCTAAGATAATTTCGAATGTAACAAGAGAAATGATCAGAAAATTACTGCAGAAGCAGCTGCAGCCGCCACTCTTCTACTAACACTTGTACCCAGCACAAACCTTTCCCTCAAAGCAGCTGCTTCAGTCAAGCTATCCCTAGTCCGTTCAAGCCCATCTGTAATATACTGACTGACCTACAATTAAGAAAGAAGGAAAAGAAAACGTAAGTACATACATAACCAAAAAGAAAAGAAAAAAGAAAAAGCTTGCAATTGTTTTATCGGACTTACTTCATCCAGCAGACAAGTAAACACAGCTTTTACATTGGCCGCCAAAGTAGAAGGCTGCAGGGAACATGTAAGAATTCATAAATGAAAGGAAAAGGTTCAAAATCTATGTAATGAATGCAATCAATCATAGACACTTTCTCCCCATGTTACCGCTAAGATAAATTTATGAAGTTCAATACATCTATCTACATACATACATATAGTATATACATATACATTTATTATATTTTGTTGCAACCAAATAGAAAATATAGTAATACAATGATTTCAAAAATTAGAAACGCAGTACAGTTTTTCATTTAGGATATTGTTGCCCTAGCCATCACATTTTCCTTTTCATTCTCACTTGGAACCCATCACCGAGTCTGAGTTTAACGGAGGTCGAGTCCATTTTTATTCTCTCTCTTTTCTAACTTATTTGAAGTCTACAAACTCTAAAAATAGAAGGGGAAGGGGTATACACACACATATACACGAACATGTCTATGGCAAATTAGAAAGATCAGTTATGTTTCAACTTATGAGGTCATAAAAAAATTAAATTCCAACTTTCACTACATTTTAAACGGTTACATTGGATAAGGCTGATTTGAATACACCATAAATTGCATATGTAAAGACACTGAATTTGAACTTTTCAGTAGTTCTAAATCTGAAATCGGTTAATGGAGATGCATAATGGGTAACACAATTGATAGGAACAAGTATTACTTGAGATGAGAATAAAGGACATCTAGAAATTGCTTCCTCATTCCATCGCACAAACTCGGTTACAACAGTAACAGAAATTTGTTGAGGGGAAGCTGATATTGAAGCTCCTTTTGAACGTCCTATAGTACCAGATGACTCAGGAACCTGCTGATTCTCAGCGTGTAACTCTTCCATCTGCAAAACATACATATTTAGTTCCTGGTAGAAACAGGTTGAAAACTCAAATGAAAACAAAGCATTTGTAGTAAACCTTAGCCTGATATAGCTGTCTGAGAGATGCTTGCTCATGCTCAGGATACTCTTCCTTGTGAGCAGAAAACAAAGACTCTGTGAGGCCTAAACAAACCGTTTAAACTTCACGTCAGCATGATGAGAGAAATAGTGGATGAAGCTACTTCACATGTAGGAGACTAAATAAATAATCGAATGATGCTGGCATTCAATAACCAAGTGATAAAACTAGGAGAAAAGTTGTCATCCAAAATAGGCAATTTTGTTTTTTTGGATAAAAAATAGGCAATTTTGTTCATCATATTAACTTTCCATTCTCAAGCTTTTACTCAGAAAAAGCTCAAACTAAAATGGGTATTTGACTCATGGATTAGCACAAAAGCAATATCGCTTCTGACAATAACTTTCCATTCTAAAGTTAATAACTCCAAGAAATCTAAAAGGGTTCAATTCTTGAGTTAAAATTTTTGTAATCCAACTCCTAGCCAGTGTTTTCAAAGCGCAAGGTTCAACACAAGGCGATACTCTCCTTGATAGCCTCAAAGCGAGAGGCGATAAAAAGGCGAGGCCCGAGTGAAGAGAGGCGCATTTATAAATTGATAATAAAACATATTGTATTCCCATAAAACTTCAAATTCATATGGAAAAATACTAAAAAGTAAAAAATAAAAGAAGAATAAATCACAAAAATTATGTTATCATAAGATATACCATAATATCAAATTATTATTTGTATAAAAAAAATTGAAGTTAACTGAACGTATAAAAATACAAAGATTTTACATCAAAGAACTCGAATAAACAAACACACATATATTTGAAATAGCAATTAAAAAAATTAAATATCCTTAATAAAGACTTCACATAGTTGTTGGACTTCTTCATAAATGAATTCTAGGTTCTTTTTGTGGATATTAAGTTAGGATATTAATAAATAAATAAAACTTTAACAAGGCGCACGCCTTGGCCTAAGGCGAAGGCGATGTAGGGCGCAAAATGGCGAGGAAAGGCGAGGGCCTGATTGAAGGAGCTCGCCTTAGCTATGTAAGAGGCGCAATACCTGCCTATGTGCAAGGCGATGGCCATAGGCGAGGAAAGGCGATGGCCTTGAAAACACTGCTCCTAGCTAAGAAGTAGGCCTATGTTTGGTACTAGGTTTGGTTTTTCCTAACTAAAAGTTTGAAAATCCTGTCGGCTACTATGAAACTCTTTCATAATATTTCCATGAATAATAAACTCACACCAAACACATACTATACAAACCTCTTTTTTACCCAATTAAAACAAAAATTACACAAGATTGCAAATATCTTAAATATTAATAATCATCATGTATTAAACCATCATGAGTTGGCCTAAAGGTCAAAAAGGTCTTGAGAAACTAAGAGAGAATGGGTTCAATTCATGGTGATCACCTACCTAAGAATTAATTTCCTACGAATTTTCTTGACAACCAGATATAGTAGGGTCAGGTGCTTATCCCATAAGATTAGTGCCGACTCAGACACTCAAGGATATCAAAAAGAAATCAACTAGCATTCAATATATAATGCAATTTCGGAAGTACTTCTGAGTTATGAGCAAAACATTCATAAATAAACCAAGGAAAATTCTAAATATTAGTTAATACCTTCAACGTCCAAATCACCACAACCAACAGCTCGTAGATCTCTAGCAAGCTCTTGTGTCTTCTCATATGTCACCGCCAGCATTCTAAGGTACTGAATATGTATACTCAAAAGTCAAAACAATAACACAAGGACCAATATGAAGTATAAATTTCAAGAGTCTGGTAGGAGCACTCACTAATAAAAGCCCGCCTTCTTCCATTGGAGGAATATTCACAAGGGATGGCTTCACCAATAACTTGTCTAAAAGAGCCGTGACCCGCTGCTCCAAAACACGCTGTAGTAATACATCATGAAATAAGATTCATAACTAATAAATACCAAATTCCTGCTTACAAGATAAAATATTGAACAAGGAAACTGACAGAGACTGTATCGTAACATGCCTGGACTAAGATTGACATAACATCATTAGGAGAAGGAAATACGGCCATTATTGTGGCAGCTTCTTTTCTTACAGTATCTGTGAAACAAACGATCAAGATATAACAAATTCATAGAGCAAAAGCCCAAATGAGTGAGCCTTCCCACTTTCCAACCTGTAATTTCTTTGTACAAGGAAGATAGCCCACGAGCAACATTGCTCGGGGTGGCCTGCAAACCCTGCTCACCAAGGACCAATCTGGTGTCCGCATTCATAATTTCAACATCAATAAACATGGGACGTGTTGCCACATAATGTTGCATGGCACTAGTACCTCTGTTAAACTGCATAGAAGTTTTAGGTGATTAATTTTTTTTTCTGAAAAAAGGGTTTCCCCACAATTTCCACACTACCCCAATCGTTATCAATGTCATCAAGGTTGTTAACTCATAAAAAACGTAATGTATATCAAAATCAAATTTTAGTAGATTGGATATCATAACATATCATATATCGTAATTTTTTTTTATTTAAATAAGATTTTGTATATAGAGAAAAAAAAAGTTTAGACCCAACTTAGTATATTTAATTCCCTCCAATTTTTAAATCCTTATCTATTTGAGTTTTTTATATTTTCAAGTCTAGTACAATCTTAAAAGTGGAGAGAATATTTCATTTTTATTTTATTTCTTTTCAAATTACCAAATCCAAGATTAGTCCTTTCACCTTCTCTTCTCATTTAATAAATGTAAAATTAAAATTGTCAGACTATTCAATAAAAAATGAATTTTCTTCTCTTTAAATTTTTTTCTTTTATTTTCTATTATCTTTCCATGCAAATGTTAGAATTGATTTTTTCATTTTTTTTTCTCTTTCTTCTTCATCCACCTTTTCATCTTCTTCCATATTTCTTTTACCCCCAACTGGATTTTCACAAGGTTCTTTTCTCCGGCACCAACAACTCCGTAAGGAACTTTAAAATAAAATAAAATAAGATAAGATTATGTGAGTCAAAATTGTTCCGATTCAAGAACGAACTGTTCGATTTTAAGTCTTGAATCGGACGGTTTTTGTAATATACAATTCAAAATCCCATTTGAATCGTTTTCCCTTTATTCCGTTGCTCGTATCGTACAATTTTAAGATCTATAAATGTCATACTCTACTAATTCGCATGATCTAATTTCTTCAACTTAAACAGTTTTAATCATGCCTCATGCATCAGTAATGAGGAAGTGTAATGAGTGATGAGGCATAACCGTAACACACCACCCCCAATCTTTAGAGTCCACACACACCTCTAAACAGAGAAATGTGTAAAAAAACACGTACGATGGAACAGAAGTACAGTGCAAGAAATCTGCCAATGAATAACAAGGACAACACAATGTGACAACTCTAGAGTCTCCGCTTGGGCCCTGCTAGAACTCGGTATAATAGGGAAAGGAAAGCAGAAAACTTATAAATTAAAATCTGCATAAAAAATCTGCTGCTTTGAACTTGGACATAAACATGCAATCTAATGAAAGAAAACATACTTGAAAAAAAGGACGAAGAAGAAGGAAGAAAGACACAGAGCTCGTAAGTGGGGCAGTGTGCATTCAGTGAAGAGACCAAAATGATTGCTAAATGGATCTACAATATACAATTACCTGTGACAGAATTTTAGCACATTCAGCCATTGTAGATAATTCTCTTCTTTGTGATGCTGCATCAAAACGAGACAGCAATCTATTCTCCAATTCTAAAAAACAAAACAAAAAAAAAACGCCATTGGCCATAGAATAACAAGCATTAGTAAATAATGGGAAAAACATATCATGAAATTCATGAGCACAAAAACTCAATACGAAGAACCAAATGGTTATAGTTTCAACTTCAATTTTTTTTGGTGGGAGGAAGCATGACAGACTAGGTCTTATCTGATAACTCATATCAGCCATCTTTGTTGAAACAATGAAGTGAAAAATAATGAAGAAATATATATAGAGTGAATGAGAGGAAGCATGATGAGAAGCAGGAAAAATTCAGAAAGATCCAATGCCAAACATTATTTTTTTTTTTTTGAAACAAGGATAATCACACTCGTCCCTAGGCCAGGCATCGGGAGACATCAAAGGAGTAATATCACAGCTAAGTCTCGAACCTGGAACCTTGAGAGAAGCATACCCTCAAAGCCCAAGTTTTCAACCACTGTGCTACCCCTTGGGGACCCAATGCCAAACATTATAACTATATCAATTCATTAAATTACAAAATTCCATGAAAATGACGTACCATTACAGTAGTCCTGAAGGTTAGCAACTGCAACTTCTAAACCCCTGCTGGCAGTTGCATTTCCTACAATTGATGGAACAGAAATCCCTTGGCGTCCAATATCTTCCTCAGCAAATGACCCTAGAATCAAATAGCATGTAACAAGCACACAAAGTTGACATAAGTTAACAGAACCATAAAATTATTTTTTATAAAAGAAGATTAAATAGGCGTTGAACATCCAAAATACTTAAACACAAAAGGTTCGAGTATAAAGAGTTCCACAATTGGAAGTAATAGGCACTGGATTTTTTATGAAGGTCGAGGTCCCTTCTTCCACATAAATTGTTCGACGCTAACACAAGTTTCTTTGTTTTTATTGTCCTTTATAAATTTATATATACATATGTATGTATTAGCGTGTATTAAAGGCAGCCTCTATCTACAAAAGAAAATTGAAATATAAAACTAGGAAAAGTTGAAAACCATGACTTTTGCGTCGGCCAAAAATCAAGTTCTTTAAAACCTTGGTTTTGCAACTACAAAGAAAAGAAAAAGAACAAAACATGTTATTTCAACAAAAACTAGCAGAAGAATTATAGTCAAATGAGTAATATTACAGTATCTGTGGATCTAACTGAAATGTGGTTTTAACTATGAAACCCTACATTGATGATGATGACTTACGCAATTTTTGTGCAATGGAGGCTGCCTCAGCAACACGACTATCATCAGAGAATAATGGTGAAAGCTCCATTAAGTCACCCGGGCTGCCATTGAATTCCATCAAGTACTGCAATGATTGATTATAAGGATGCTTTTCCTTTCATTATAGTTAACTTAAAATGGAATACGAAAAAACACAAACCAAAAATATCCTTAAAAGTTAAAAATATATTATAGGGCAGCACAAATTCTATCAATGAACTCATAGTAACCTTTATCAACTCCATTGTTTGACTAGCAGTTTCTCTTTGGGCATCTGCACTCTGACGAGAGAAAATCAAGCAAATTAATAATCTTAGTCCTAGTTCCCACACTAGTGGCAAGATTAAGATTTCATGAATCATAAAATTTAAATCTCAATGAGGACAAAAAAATTAATTACCTGCAAATGATCTCCTATTTTTGCTGCTGTTTGTCCAACACTTGAAATGCGTGAATCTAACCTTGCAAAACTGTCGAACAGGCCATCTACGCCTTTTTCCAACTGTGTGATGTATGTTTGAAAGGTTAAGACATTGAAATATTATCAGTTCCAAATGTGTGTGTGTGAGAGAGAGGGAGGGAGAGATTTACAAGATTGAAAATCATTATGATTGGAAAAAATTGTAACAAATTATTATCAGGTTAATCAACAACACATGACTTGTGAATCTCCTCTTTCTTCCAATTGAACCTTGACTAATAAATCGGCGAATAAATTTACAGTAATAATGGCACCAAATGACTCCCAAATTAATGAAATAAAAATAGAAATCGAAGTTGAAGTTGAATATCATATATGCATATGGCATACACTCGAACTTTCAAACTTTAAATGGTCATACATTTTCAACTTTTTTCATGACCTAAAAGCAATATGCTATAGCCAACAAACCTCAGCAAGTGTCTTGCGATGCTTGGAATCTTGGGCAGCAACATCTTTCTTGAGATTGTAAAGTTTACCATCTATCTATAACCATAATGGAGGGAAAAAGTTAAAACCTTCGTATAGAATTATGATGTTTTAGCAGAACCCTCATGGTCTTCAGTCAAATGTCATACCTGTTTTCGAAGATCAACCAACTCTTTGCTAGAATCCTTGAACAAGGCTAAGAGTTTGTCAACTTCTGGAAACAAAGGAGTAGACAGCCCTTGGGAAAATTTAACTGTGTCCGATGGTCTCCGTAAATGCCCATTAGGGAAAACATCATTACTAATGTTATTATGTCCTTCTATTGTATCACTTTCTTCCTCTTGAAATGATGGAAGGAGATCGTTCACCAAATTTCCAAATAGCGCATCGAAGGAAAAATTACCCTACAAAATCCAAATATAATTAAAGCTCCTTCCAAATTCATATGAAGATTAATATAAAGGCTATCTTGAACGGCATATTAATTGCTTCGATAATTTCAAAAGAGAGCATAGTAAAAAATCATAAATTGAAAATATGGTCTTACCTTAAAGTCCTCAACATCCAAAATTAGGGGAAGTGAGTTAACAGATGGATTTTTTGTCTGCAGATTATTCTTAGACCCATCTCTAGTCTCTCTCATCTAGTTTCCAAAGAATAAATCAGAGAAGAAATGTGACGATGTGATTATATCAATACGTCGCTCAAGTTTAACTGATAGAAGTTGCATCCAATTCAAGATTCCATCAAACTAACATAACTATTGGCAAATCTAGTAAGAAGCTAACCTTTTAACAACTATGGAAAAAAGTATACAGATCAGCTCCTTTTAAGTGTTATTTAAGCTTGTAAGCTGCAGGTGTGGAATAAGAGAACACAAGTTAGCCACAGTAGATCCATTTAAACCTAGAGTTGAGTACACTTAAGTCATTACATGCACCAAAAAACAGCATGAAACACAACAAAACAATACATCAATTGCTTCAACATAAACCAGCTCACAATTTTATTAAAACCCCACAAATATCTCTGTTTTTCTCTGAAATGGGTTCTTATTTTTTAGGTCAATAATTCCGATTAGTGTCTGAGCCCAAATGTGTTTCAAATTCATCTCCAAATCAAACGGTCACAATTTCACCCCCGGTTAATCCAAATACAGGATATTAAAACGAGAGTATCAAATTTGAATGAGACTAACAACTTTCCTATAGCCATCAAAGTTAACATTTCTGTTGAACCATGATAAATCACCAATCAACCCAAAAACTTAAACTAATAAATTGGAGTAAATTTAATTATAAAGGTAAAATATAAATTTAGTCCCTATGGTTTCAAAAACAAGAGTTTAGTCCTTATTTTTTAAACTAGGGTAACCATGCCCGTCCCTAGGCCAGGTACCGGGAGACATCGAAGGAGTAATGTCATAGGTGAGTCTCGAACCTGGTACCTTGAAGGGAACATACCTTCAAAGCCCAAGTCTTCAACCACTGTGCCACCCCTTGGGGACAACAAGAGTTTAGTCCTTATAGTTTGAAGAAATATAAAATTTAGTCCCTATGGTTTTAAAACTAGAATTTAGTCCCTATGGTTTGATAAAATCTAAAAAATAGTCCTTGCCGTTTCTAATCGTTGGCGAATTAAATACTTGAAAGTTAGTTATTCATGTAACAATGATGAAATTATGAGTTAAATAGCCAATATAACAAAAAAAATCATATCATTTATGCATGAATAATGAGCTTCAATGTATTTAATATGCCAACGATTACGTATGATAAGAACTATATATTAGGTTTTATAAAACCATAGGAACTAAATTATAATTTTTAAAATCATAGAGACTAAATTTTAACGTTCATCAAACCATAGGGACTAAATTCTAATTTTTTTCAAACCATAGGAAATAAACTCTAGTTTTTAAAACCATAGGGACTAAATTCTAATTTATCCTAATTATAACAAGCAACACTCCCTTCACTTTTGTGGGTTTGAAAATTTGAGAAATTTAATTTGTTTGGGGAGGAAATGGTTTGGCAAGGGTTTGAACACAATGATCTCCTGCTCTGATACCATAAAAGATTTCTATACTTTCTTATCCAATCCTTCAACAATAATTACACATATATACACAAACTATGTGACATCGACTATGACTATGAGATCTTCTCCGAAAGATTCTCAACCATTTCCACTTAACAAAATGAAAATTATCCATTCTTTCAAGTTGACTGTGACAATAGCAGAACTGTATCTCTCATGATCGAAAGTAACTTTACCTCCAACAAAAAACATAGCTACTTTTAGCAGATAGACTAACCTGTAATTGGGATCTGAATTCATACTAAACATCAAGAACAAGTAAAATTCATACTAAAATCAAGAACAAGTAGATTAAGAGGTAAATCTCGCTAATTACGAACTATAGCCGACTTTACTGACGGAAGAAGACTATGACAAGAAGGAAAATACGCCATAGTAATGAAATTGATCGATTCTAAGAAATAGAATGGAGAATCTGCAGAATCAAAGGCGGAGTAAGTGCGAAATTGAAAGAAATACCTCTCGATGGTGACGATGGGCGGCGGCCGGAAGGGATGAGAGAGCTATTGCTTCGTCGTTGAAGGATTTCTGATTTGGGTTCTGGTTTGAGTTTGGAGAGAAGAAAGACCTTTTTCTTTTATTTTCTTTTCTTTTCTTTTCTTTTTTTCTTTTTCTTTTTCTTTTTCTTTTTTAAATAAAACTTTTCTCGCGAAAACTACTATGTAAAAACCAGACCATGCCAAATTGACCGTTTCCTCTTTTTTTAATTTTTAATTTTAGTTTTTCATTATCGTTCTTTTTTCTTTTTTCTTTTTTGCTTTTTTAAATTTAAATTTCATTTTGGTCGGTGTATGTATATAATTTTTTTAGAATTTGATTTGAGCAATTTTTCGGTTGCCTCTTTTAATTATGACTTTTTTAAAAAAAAAAATTAATTCATTACAAAATTTGGGAAATATTTTTTTATTTTACCTATTTCAATTTTGCCACTTGTCTTTTGATGGAAAACTATGGGTTAGTACTCATTTTACATTTTTATATGATACTTATTTTTTCATAATTTCTCATTTTGTTAGATTTTGTTGTACATCGTTGTTTTCAAAAAAAAAAAAAAGGTACTTGTGATTGTTTACGAGGAAAGCTATCAAATTTGTGGAATCAAAAGTAGATTATCGGTATATCTTATGATAGAAGAAGCCATTATGGTGGAAACATACCAAAATGTGAGGAAGTTACCGTGAATCTTTGGTTCAGATTTAGTGCACCCTTACGATCAAATGTGTCATTTACCATGATAATTTTATTTGGGATTATCTGAGAGATGGGCAACTCTCGGACTATTCAGAAGTGGCAACACTTTCAAGGCCCATCTTAATATTTATGTTTTTTTTCGTATTTTTGTTTTTGCAGTCTCCAATAATGGTGTGTCGTTCTCTATAAGTTTGTAGTTTTATGTCTTTTAATTACTATGGTATGTGGATGGCTGATTGATAAAAAAACATATATTCTAGCAATAAATGAATGTTACTTATAAAAGAATCCCTCTACGGTTTTGAAACTCTTGTTTTCTACATTGACGAGTTTTTGTTCATCAATGGTTACTATGTTCATGATGGTAACCACCACTGACATTTTACATTGGGACTTCCTATCTCTTATGTAAAATTATCGGTACGAAAATGTATCTCAAATCATTTTAAAAGTTACTTGGTTCGCAATCCTTTATCTTTTATCTTATCTTGGCCTTACTTGTGGGCCAAACTCAAGTTATCACTTTCGAATTATTGCGTTCCTAGCTCCTAACTTATTTTTCATGGCGCTTCTATCTTAGAGGATTTCTATTATAAGTTATTTTTGGTTTATTAATGAAATGCTCTCATATATATATATGTACATATATAAGATTATTTGTATTCTTTTTACTTATTAATCAATGACTTGGTTTTTATCAATAGAATTTATAATTTTGAAATATTTATAAATAAAAAAACAATTAAAACAATATGCTTATGGTGACTTTATTAAATTGAGGAGTTTTTTTTAAATAAATAACAATAAATTTAGAGCCAATTAAATTCCACAGGCCGGTCACGAAAAAAAAAAAAACAAGGTTCAACGTTACGTCAACATCCAATCAATTTCCTCAACGTTTCTACCATTCACACAAATTACGTACCTCTCCGGTTAGATTATCACCGCCTTTTATCTTCAATTCTGAAATATAGCCCTCTCCATTACACCGGCCATATTCTAACATTTTCTGGCTGCCATAGTTTCTTACAAATTTCCTTTGCTTCTGCTTTCTGAATCTGGTACGAAACCGTTCCATTCATCCAAATATTTTGATTTTTTTCGCTTTTGAATTGTTCTTTCTCTGTAGATTCAGGTTTCGATGCAATTATCTAGGGTTCCAGTTCTTTTATTTGCGTCTTGAATTCATGTTTGATGGCGATTTTCGAGGGGTTATTTTTTTTGTTCGTTATGCCCTAAACGATTTGATTGTTCATAGTTCTACGAATTGGTAACTTGTTCCTTGATTTATTATTATTTTTGTATCCTTTGATTTGATTGATTTGCTTGCCATTTCTTGGATTCGGCTTTATTACTTGGGGCTTTTTCGTGCAAATTATTGATTTCTTGTTGTGTCCCGTCTTTGAAATGTTTTTCATGTTTTTTTTTTGGATAAGAAACAATTTCATTATGATATGAAATTAGAAGTGTCCCCAAAGGGATTACAGAAAGTTTCTTCATGTTTGTTTGAAGATCAGATTGACGTTTTGAACTTTTCCCTCAATTTTCTTCATGGAAAATTAGCTGTTCTTTGCTTGGTTTCTAATGAATTGTGTTGCTGAATTTGAGATAGAGAAATCCCATTTTCACCTTTTTGAACTTTTTTCTAGCAAAAATTCTAATGTTTTTTTTGGATTATAATTCAAAGCTTTTTGCTATTTCTGTCGTTTTTCTGTTCGTCTTCATTCTTAAGGTCGAATCGAATCAAATGAACTGAACCTATTAAGCCGTGTGGGGTAGTTCTAACCGTCAGATTGACGTGTGTCTTGCAGGTCTGCCATAAGAATGTAACCAAATACGAAGAAGCAGACAGATCATCCTTGAACCCTATCACCGTTTCAGTATAATAACCTCCCAATTTCGGATGATTTCTCTCTTTTTCTTAATCACCCATGAAAAATTCCAAGCAATTCCCACAAAACCCCCCATATTCCCTTTTCAAAATCCTAATTTTCGCCCCCAATTTGTTATTTCCAGAATCCTGACCGGTTTTCCCTTCTGGTGATTCCCAATATCTGATCGAAACTGCTTCCGTTGCATGGTTTTTCACCGTTTTTCAAGACAAAGATTCGTCCATGGCGGTTTCCAGGACCTCGAATTCGTATATCAATGGCCCTTCCTTGAGCCATTCTGCTTGGTTGGAGGTTCGGCTCTTCTATGTTCGGATTTCTCCTTGTGTGATTGATAGTGCTCCTGACCATCTTAATCTGCGCCACCTGCGTCGTGAAATTGGTGTTTCTCTCGAGATTAATGGGTCTCAAATTCCGGCCTCTGATTCTGTTTCTGTTGCCCTCCGATGTGATCGCCTCAACAAGGAATCATCGGAGGTTACATACGTTAGCACGGACATCATTCGGGTTACCGGCAGTGTGGAGTTTGAGGTGTATGAGAAGGAGGAGTTGATTCTCTGTGGGTCTTTGGAACGAATGGAGACCAATTGGGTTAATGGGAGCGTTGGTTTGGAGAACAATTCGAAAACGGGTTGGACTGTGGACTGTTTTATGGCTGCGTCCATGTGTTCGGGTTCGTCGGCCTTCTTTCAGCCTAAACTTGGGGTTTCCTCGCCGACAATTGAAGTTTATATCGCTGGTTGTTGCTCTGGTATGCCAGTGATCTTGACGAGGACGATTCAGGTTAGTCCGAGGCGGAAGAACTTGAGGCATCGTGTCCTGGATGCAATTCCAGAGGATGAAGAAGTTGGAAAGGAGGAGAACGGAAGTAGTGAGTTGATTGGGCAACAGAAAGCGCAGGTAAATTGTTGTTCTCTTAAATAATTGTTTTCAACTCTCTAGGCGTCGTGTGGTGAGCACAGGAATTTAGAATTAGTATATGCTGACTAATGAAAAGTGCACACCACATTTTGTTGGTTGATGTAAACGTGTACTGTCTAG
The DNA here is from genome assembly GCA_036507275.1 of Sicyos edulis. Taxonomy (NCBI): domain Eukaryota; kingdom Viridiplantae; phylum Streptophyta; class Magnoliopsida; order Cucurbitales; family Cucurbitaceae; genus Sicyos; species Sicyos edulis. Next base: position 964,869 of record CM071857.1, on the reverse strand, counting down.
CTTGTTGATCAACCAAATTCTCTTCTTTAAAACTTAGAATGTGTAAGCCGTTGCAGATGGTATACTTAGGCTTGTCTAAGAAAGCTAGTGTAGAGATGGCGTGGTATACATCAAATGGCTTGTCGTTTAGTTTGCATTCTAGTCAAATATTTGGGGTCAAGAACTTGAACATATTATTAAACTAGGTTGTACTTATAGTTTTAATCCCAAGATCCTTGTTTTGTGTTTTTTTTTATAACCGTGAAATGGGGCTTTGCCCTACTACCTTATCGAGAGGCAATACCAGATTTTACAATTAAGTTCACTCGCGTATTTTGAACCTTGGATCTCCCTGGGAGATGGGTTTTCAAATTTGTAAGCTCTTAGTTAGAAGGTTGTTTGATGCCCCCATTTATGCTTCTTTTGGCAGTTATTTATTTTTTATGATGGGTTATCAGGACCCCCCCACCCCTTACATTCTCTCGGACTTCCCCCTCTTCAAGCTAACCTGATAGATTGCTAGTGCTAAAAAAAAGTTTTTTTTTTTACTCTCTTCACTATGCTTTCTGGTTGTGATTGAGTCAAACCACCTCGTCCTCTCCTTCCTCTACCCTTTTTTTAAACAAGGATAACCACGCCCGTCTTTAGGTCAGGCACTAGAGACATCGAAGAAGTAATGTCCTTGGGGACCTGCTTCCTCTACTGTTGAACACTATTTTTCACGTGGTTGCTTTTAGAATCCTGGTTGTAAGATATTCTGACCTATGTTCCTTGACTAGTATTTAAATCAATCATTGAAAACTAAGAATCATCATGGATTGGTCTAGTGGTCAAGAAGGGCCTAGAAAAACTAGAAATTAATTTCCTATAAATTTCTTTGACATTCAAATGTTGAAGGGTCAAACGGTATTTCCTATGACATTAGTCGAGGTGCGCATAAGCTGGTTTAGACACTCACGGATATAAAAATAAAAAATCATTGAAAACTAAGGAATTTCTAGGAATACGTAAATTTTCAATCCAGTTATGGTGTATTCTATGCTTTCTTGAGTTGTAAGCTGAGATAAAGAGAGAGACGGTTGATTGCTTTTTTCTGTACTGATTATATTCCTTTTTTGGGCTCATATAGATATCAGAGTCTGAAGTTGATGATTATGATCCAGATGGTAAAATGGTGCATGGTTTCTACCCTGATGATATGTACATGGGCGAAGATGGGCAGCTCACATGGTTTAATGCAGGTGTCAGAGTGGGTGTTGGTATTGGTCTTGGAGTGTGTCTTGGAGTCGGAATCGGGGTTGGCTTGCTCATGCGTTCATACCAAACCACAACAAGACATTTTAGACGACGGTTTATGTAATTAGGATATCGTTACGTGGAAATCTGGAAACCGTCATACTAGTGAATAGCAAACAATAAAGGGGAAGATATTTTCGAGTTTCCAATCGTTAAGCCTGAACGTAAGCAGGCCATAAAGTAACAACTAACAAGTTGTTGGGAATTTGAACAGTGTCCAGAAGTAAGTGACAGCCACTCAAAGATGCTGAGCGCCAACGTCTTCTGTAGGCAGGATGAAAGCTGTACAGTCTCTCCTTTTTGTTCTTTTTCCCTGCATGAAGCACTCCTTCTCAGGCAGCAGAGACCTTCTTGCTCATTTCCTTGGCTGCTTACTATTTTATGGATATATATTTCTTTACATAAAATGCAGGGTCGTGTTGATGATGCTTATCCGCGACCGACATAGCCGTTTATAGACGCGTAGCAATGGAACACAACCCTGCAGGACAAAAAGATTCCCTAGGACAGAATAAGCTTGCGTGAGGTTCGACTTCGATTTACTGAGTTTTCTACTTTTCTGTACTGGTTTTGTATAGGATACTGCTTTTTTTTTTCCTTCCCTTTTTGTTGGGGTCAAATTGCAAATATAATCGCTTTACATTGGCATTCTTTCCTATACTTTAATTTATTTCAATTTAGTCTTGGTACTTATCTAAACATACCAATTTAGACAGGGTGAATATTTTAAACAAATAACACGAATGAGTTCAATTCATGGTGACCACTTGTTGTAGAGTTAGACAATATCTCGAATGAAAATAGTCGAGGTGCGTGTAAGTTAGTCTAAACACTCACATATATAAAAGAAAGGTGAACATGTGAAAATGTTCGAATAATGAAGTACAAGTACTAGTACCGTGTCTCGAAAAATCAAAAGATTATGAGCTCCACAATAGCCAACTACTTATGAATTAATTTTTTTTTTACTATTTCTTTGATAGTCAAATGTTGTTGTAGAATAGTTGAGATGCGGTAAACTAGTTTGAACACTTAAAAATTTGTGTTACGGTTTTTTTTTCGTAGTTTCATTTTTTTGTTTGAGTTCTGTCGAAAAATTGTCTCTTTCACGATTTGTATTGTTGCAACTTTCTCTGGTTCGTTTTGTGAATGTGATATGCAGTTATGAATCAATCTCAAGCAGCTCCTTGAGCTCATTTCATAAGCATATGGTTTTTTTTTTCTACTGTTTCTTCAGGTTGGTTCCTCAATTATTGGACCCAGAAAATGTCATATAGTTAGGATTGATTTAGTTAGGAAACGATTTTAGATTAGTTTGATTTTCTTAAAAATTTAATTTCCTTGATGTATATATCTAATAAATGTTACCATGTAAATGTCATATATGGCTAATTATTAATATACTACTGTCATATATTCAACGAATTATATGGTGTCGTCCCTCTCTATACATGGAACATCCTCTTTAGTTGAACTCGTGAATTAGCTAGTAATTCGATTTTCCTGAAGGGATTTATCGTATCGGTAATGGTGTCTAATTATCGAAGATTAGTTGGGTAGTTGACCTCTTTAGTTTGTGCTTGGAAAAATTTGGCTATAATCCATCTATTTAATAAGATATCCTCTAAAAGTAACAAATAAACATTGGTTTAACTTATGGTTAGCAATCAACTTTATACTAGATTAACTGTGTGGAATTTGATGAAATATTGTAATTCTAAAATTGAAAATCTGACAGTTGCAAGAATCAATGTGTAACTATGCTCTAGAGGATTCTATGTTTTGTGGAAGGAATCAACTTCATACATGGCAATTAATGATTGTATATTTATAAAAACAAATAAATAAAGAAATATTGAATAGACTAGTTTAGACTAATTAATAAATAAGAATGTGGATAATATTTCATTTTGACCTGTTCAAAGCAATAGATTTCAAGTTCTAACCAAAAAAAAAAGACAAAAGGTTTCTTGTATATATTTGTACTTTTTTTATGGATGAATGTGTGGGCAAACTTGCTTGTGGTTGGGGGCATTATTTTTTTATGAAAAATTTTTTATGGGAAAAATGTATTTTGATTAGAATTACTTCGATAGAAGGGATATACCTTTTTTCTCGATTTCTTTACAATGTAAAAATCTTTTGCTATAAATTGGTTTAAATAGTCATCGTTATTAAGTTATACTTCTTTCATTTGTTGTTTCTTTTATTATAAGAATTGATAAAATCAAATTTGAAGTACATTTATTTTTATGATGTCTGGATCAACTTGCGCGCATCTCGACTAATATTATGGAGTATATTGTCTCATCCTACAACATTTGGATGTCAAAGAAAGTTTTTAACCAACCGAATCATCCCTTAAGGATTAATTTGAAGTAGATAACCATTATAAAATGATTTTTTTATAATGAACTTAGATATAATTTTATTACATTTTGCGTCTAGAAATATAAACATTTAAATCAGTGGAGGTTTGAGCCTCCCAAAGATGTATTTTTAGTCTTTACTCATCAACTTTATTTTTTTTAAAACCATTAATTCATGAAATGCAAAATGAAAACAAGTAATTATTGAGTTGAAAATTACTATTTAGGAGTCATGTGGTCATGTTTGCAATAATTTAAAGGAGGGATATAAATGGAATAAAGTAAAATCACGAGGGTATGTAATAATAATCTCGAATGGCACAGATCTCACTGGCCGAAGAACTTTTTTCCCCGCTCAAAAACGACCTCTCGCCGGAAGAACATTCAACCACCAAATTTCGAATCAATTGCTGTAATCAAGTCCGGTGAGTGATTAATGTCGAATTTTCCTTAAGATTTCACCGGAATTTTGGTATTTCCTTCAAGTTCCGGCGTCAATCCGAGCTTCGGCTAGGAGGTAGTATCGTTTCTGCAGCTGCGACGGAGGCGGCGGCGACGATGAGCAAAAACCTCAGATCCTCCGCCGAAATGCCTCATCGGAATAATCCTAAACCTCTTCCGTTGGTCGTTGCTCTCAACTGCATCGAAGATTGTTCGCTTGAACAGGATTGCTTGGCCGGCGTTGCTGTGGTGGAGCATGTGCCGCTCAGCCGTTTGGCGGACGGGAAAATCGAGTCGGCTACGGCGGTGCTTCTTCACTCGCTTGCGTATCTCCCGCGGGCTGCTCAGCGCCGCCTTCATCCCTGCCATATTATCCTCTGCCTTGGTTCTGTTGATCGCTCTGTTGATTCTGCTTTGGCTTCCGATCTCGGTCTCCGTTTGGTTCATGTCGATACTTCCCGAGCGGAGGAGATTGCCGATACTGTCATGGCGCTTTTCCTTGGCTTGCTTCGCCGGACTCATCTACTCTCGCGCCATACGCTCTCGGCTTCGGGTTGGCTCGGGTCTGTGCAGCCTCTTTGCCGTGGAATGAGGCGCTGTCGAGGTTTGGTTTTGGGGATTGTTGGTAGATCTTCTTCGGCTAGGGCTTTGGCTACGAGGAGCTTAGCCTTCAAGATTAGTGTGCTTTATTTTGATGTCAATGATGTAAGTTTCCCAGCTCTTTCTTACTGTTTTAGTGTGCAATTGGATTAGGTTAATATTCAAGTCTTCTTTTACTTTCCAAGACTATTTGATTCCAAATCATGATTCCATAGTTGCCAACAAGAACATAGTTCAACAGAAATAGAATATAGACTTGTAATTAAGAGGTCACAGTTCGAATCCTTGCTCCTAAATGTTGTTGAACTAAAAGTAATCATGATATCAGTACTATCTTCGTTGGATCTAGAAGGGTTACGGTAGTTGGGATTTAAGTGGCAATTTAAAGATTGCAATCAGCTTATTCGTTCTTTTCATTCTGCCCATGCTTTACATGTTGCCTGGAAACTGAAGCCATGAATTCTATTGGATATCTATTTGATGTAGCAAACTAAAGCCAAATAAAGTTCTACATGGACTTATCGTTTGTTATTAGTTCATTTCTATATGGTGGTTTCTATTTTTTCAAGTTTTTTTTTTTCCATTTTGGGTAGCTCCATCAACTTGGTATAGCAGGGGGCTCATGCTATCTGATAATGTTGAATTCAAGGGTTGGCCAAGTTGTCAAATAGTAGCCTTGACAATCTAAGATTATGAGTTAAATTCATGATGTCCACAGTAGGATTAGACAATTGTCCAGAACAGTGGAGGTACACTTAAGCTGGTCTAGCCATTTATGGATATAAAAAAAATAAAAATAATGGGTGAATTCATTACTTGTTTGTATCGAATTATGTTAAACTACTAATCAACCCAAAAGCTTAAGCTGATGGGTTAAGGTAAATTTAATTATACCAACCAACGGTTTGTGTTCATATTGACTGACAATAACTTATTCTTCCTGTTTTCAGTATGGTTTTGAAATGTTTTTGCTCTGATATCTGATTACACAGGGAAATGGAAAAGTGCGCAAGTCTACCGTAACATTCCCATCTGCTGCTCGAAAAATGGACACTCTTAATGATTTGCTTGCTGCAAGTGATCTTGTTTCACTTCATTGTGCCTTAACAAACGACACAGTTCAGATTATTAATGCTGAATGTCTGCAGCATATAAAGCCTGGTATTTAGTCATTAGAATTCATTATTAAAAGTTCGTCTTTGCTTCTGTTTTGTGTTAATGGGAGATCATCGTGTTTTACAGGGGCATTTCTTGTTAACACCGGTAGCAGCCAATTGTTAGATGATTGTGCTGTGAAACAACTGTTAATTGACGAAACCTTGGCGGGCTGTGCTCTGGATGGTGCTGAAGGGCCTCAGTGGATGGAAGCATGGGTATGTAACTTTTTTCGTGGTATTTTTATTTTTTTGAAACAAACTTTTTTCATGGTATATAAATTGGAATTCTGGGTGTTTTATCGTTTTGAATATTGTAGTATTGTAATTCATTGTTAGTAGCACGCTTTGCCTGTTCATGATTTCAAAACTAGTAGAAGTTCTAACAAAAGGACGAAATCTAAACTTCTAGTTTAAAAGTTCAGTGCGTAAACGATGGATTATATCATAATTGTGTTTCAGGTGAAGGAAATGCCAAATGTTTTGATTCTTCCGCACAGTGCAGATTATAGTGAAGAAGTTTGGATGGAGATCAGGGAGAAATGCGTCTCCATATTACATACATTCTTTGTTGATGGAGTTGTTCCTGAGAATGCCATCTCTGATGAGGATGCAGATGAAAGTGAAGTTAGCGAGGTAAAAGAACAGTCTGATGATCGAGGTAAAGAAGTCGCCCTTCAGCTTGCTGTTGTTGAGCAGTTGACCGATGATAATCACTTAAGTCCTGCAAGCTCCCAGAAGAAAGGGTTGAATCTCTCAATTGAGTCATCCAGTCAGCCCCAGAGTTCCAGCTTGTCTCAAACTACTGTCACCCGACGCAGTAGGTCTGGTAAGAAAGCCAAAAAAAGGCATACACATCAAAAATCTCAACAAAAGTTAGAAGGTACCCTTGTGTTAGAAAAGGGAAGTACCTCTCATCGAGATGATGATTCTGCTATGAGTGGTACAGATCAAGTACTTAGTTCAAGTTCTCGATTTGCTTCACCTGATGAATCAAGAAACAGGAAAGTTCCTATGGAGACTATGCAAGAATCTATCTCAGATCGATCACTTAAATCAAGCAAGAAATTAGTTAGAAAGTCTATCGGTCAGCTGAAAGATGGCTATGTTATAGCCATATATGCTAGAGATCGTCCTGCACTTCATGTATCTCGGCAAAGAGTTAAAGGTGGTGGTTGGTTTCTTGATACCATGACAGACGTGACAAAAAGAGACCCTGCTGCACAGTTTCTGGTTGTTTTCAGAAATAAGGTTTGTTAACTAACATATTTTTTTAAGACCATAGTTGCTACCGGATAGCTGGGATCATCTTATGATACTCTACTTTTCAGGATACAATCGGTCTTCGATCTCTATCTGCCGGAGGAAAGTTATTGCAGGTAAGAATACAAGCTTGTTGTATCGTATTGGGCTAGAAATGTCTGTCGGGCCCCCCCACCCCCATGAACACACATTTTATGAAGATGATGATATTCTCATTAAGAGTGGAACATTTTGTTTGTTATTTTTTTTTCCAAATATTTGTGAGTGGCTGTACCTCCACTATTCTTATGGGATATACAGTACCACTTGATCTTACAACATTTGAACTCACGACCTTTTAGTTTCTTATTGTCCTTTAGACCACTAGGCGACCAAAAAAAGTGGAACATTTTTGCATAAATAAGTTGAGCGGAGTTATTAACTCGTGGAAGTTTTGTTTTTTTGTTATAAATCTTGTAAGTTTCTGTGCTACCCTCTTTCATCATGCATGCCAATTGATTTTTTTTCTTATAACCTTTATTGGATCAAGTGGCCCTCTTTTAATTGCGACGTTTCTCTCCACCTCAATGAAGCGTTTACCAATTCTATTTTTTTTATCCATTAAGACCATTTGAGCAATTGTTATCTGGTTGTGGTATAATTGTTTTTAATTTTTTTTTTTTGAAACAAGGGTAACCACGTTTGTCCTTAGATAGATCTTAAGGCGAACTTTATTAGATAATATGGGTTCCACCTCAAAACCAATTGGCAATGAGAGGAGTAACCCATATCTCTTACTTTTCTAATGTAGGACAATTGTGAGATCCTAACATGTCTCTCAAGATGGTGCTTCTTTTGGGCTCACCAATCTTGAATCGGATCTCAATTTCATTTTTATTGGACCGATACCCGTTTGGGCTTTATGGGTTATGATACCATATTAGATAATATGGGTTCCACCTCGAAATCAATTGACAATGAGGGGAGTAATCCATATCTTTTACTTTTCCAATGTAGGACAATTGTGAGATCCTAACAAGGTTTGATCTTTAATATTGCAGATAAACCGTAGAACAGAGTTTGTGTTTGCTAGCCACAGTTTTGATGTTTGGGAGAGTTGGACGCTTGAAGGTTTTCTGGAAGAATGTAGGCTGGTCAATTGTAGAAACCCATTGGTAAGTTTTTTTCTTAGTATTTTCTTGAATCTTGTTTGCACACAACTGTTTCTATTTCATGTGTGTATTTTTTATGAATGTTAATGTAACACCCCAACTATTCGAGCTTTTGGAAAGATAGAACACTACTTTATTAAGCTTTTGTATTTTTCTTAAAAAAAACATATTACAATCCACCACAAGGTAGCTTTTCGAAGTGCCTGCAAAAGAAAATATTAATACTACAAGCATGATCAACAGATCTAGAGTGTACAAAACATGATGTACAATCAATATTAACCCTTCCTACAACCGAGACCGAGACCTATAGATTGAACCCATAACTTTTTTGTTCTCCAAGGTCTTTTTTATTACTATGCAAACGCATGATGTTTCGTCTTGGTACATAAAATGTCTGGCCTTGTTGATATTAAGTTTGGCCTAGCATTTAAAATAGGAAGGGGGTTCTTAGCTAATCAAAAGCACTTACAAATTAAATTCTATTTCTAAGAACATTCTAAAGTTCTTTTTATAGAAGAATCTCTTTCTTCCACTAATCTCTATGGTATTGATTATTTGAACGAAAATCGTAGGCACTTTTGGATGTACGCATTGAAGTCCTCGCAACTGTAGGTGACGACGGAGTTACCCGATGGCTAGATTAGAAAGTCTCCAAAATTTTCCACCCGATTTGTCCACTAATTCGAGGTTTGTTTTACTTTGAAAGCTTATAAATTTGTAGAGCATTCTTTTTATTTTCTTCATGTTTGGTTCACCTTATTCCTCTTTCAGTTGTTTGCCAATCTTTAAGCAAAAATGTCACCTTCTTTACTATAGGCTTTGAATTTGTAGGCTTATTGTTTACTCTGCCTGTGGATGAATAAGTGTGTACTTTGTAATCTATTTTAGAGATTTACTGCGATTTTTAAGATTGAAGGCACTTTCTCTCTTAGCGTAAAATGTAAATGAATGTCGATTATTTTTACTAGATAACTATCTCGTGATTCGTAAGAAATTAATTATTAGGTAAGTGGGTTATCATATTGAATAACATTTTGAAAACCACTGCCTTGTCCTATTAATCTGGTGGTCAAATGTTTAACTTTGGAAGCTTGTATACACAAACATAAATGCTCCTTGCCCAACTTTTTTTTTTTTTCATTTATGGGGAAGATTGCTTAATGAATATTGTTAATTTTTGGATTTGTTGTAGACAGTTAAATCAGATCATGATTTTACGACAGAAATATTTGGGAATTGTTCTAGATATAGAAGCACCTGTAACTTGGAAAATTATGTCATGACTTTCAGATATATAAATGAAAGTAAAAATTAGTAATGTAATGTATAAAAGTTGATATGGAGAGAATAAAAATTACTTAGGAGGAGAATAAAATAGTGATTTTGGGAAAATTCGATTATGGGGGGAATGATTCTCGCTGGCTCAAACACTCAGAATCATTCTCATTCTCATTCTCTTCATTTGTCAATCAGCTTAATTTGTAGATAGCATTAGTGAAATTAACTTTTTTTTTAGTTAGTTCACCGATGTATAGGGTTGAAGTCTCGAATATGTAAACCTCTTTATTACTAAGTCCATAATATCATTGGAGCACGACTCCATTTGGGGTCACTTTTTTATTGAGAAGTTATTCAGATATGATCTTTGATGACACACTTTCATTTTTCTTTTTCAAAAAACATTTGCTTTCATTTTATTTAGGCTAAATTATATAAAAACCAGTTAACCTTTTTTATAAGTTAAACCTTATATGTAGAGAACTTTTTATAAATAAATTAAAAAAAATTAAGAATTCAAAATTTTAGAAAAAAAATTCAAGAATAGCTAAAATGGATTCAATACATTAAATAATAATTACAAAATTAATAGGCTTAGAATTCAATCAAATTAAATATTTCATATTTTTCTATATATAAAATATTTGTAAAATATGTTATAATTAAAAAATGATGTTAGAATTTGCTATCTACAACATTTGAACATTTTTATTGGTTTGTCATATAGAATAAAATATATATATAGAATGATCACAAATTTTATATAGAATAGTTACGCACTTTCAAATAAGATGAGAATCAAACATCAATTTTCATAATTGATTTTATGACCGTAAAATTAAAATAGATCGACACTAATCAAAATAATCAATAAGTGAAAATTTAAAGTTCTAAATAATGGTTTAGGCTGTAAAAGCTTTGTTTGTTTATTAACCAAGGTGACTCTTTTAGAAATATTTGTAGGAATATATATCGTTGAACTTATAAATATATTTTTTAAAAAAATTGAAAATAGTCATGTGTTTGATGCTTGGAAATTACATACAAATATATTTCAGCAGCATTTAAATAAGGATGCAAAGTTGTGTTAATAATCGCTTAATCAAATTCACAATGGCATATAAAACATATAATCGATACTTCAATAAAGTATATCAAAAGTATTTCACTTATTAAAAATGGAATAGAAGTTTCGGTTAAAAAATTGTAAGAATAAAGTTATATTGGTATTAAATCTGAGTTAAGGTAGAAGTCAATTTGCCCAATTCTCAAAAAAAAAAAAAAAAGTCAATTTGCCCGAAGGGTTATCATGTAACATACTAAGCAAGGTATTTATTATGAACCAAACAAAATCCCGATTCGAAAAGATATTACATCAAACAAAGTTTAAGTTGTGTTTGGACTCCCGTTTATGTAAACAGTCAGGTTGGTTATAATAACCCGACCGATGTTTATCCCACCGTTTATTATGAACGATGATTACCTAATCTTGCATACTCATTTATCTAAACCTACGTGTCCGTTTATCTAAACCTTACATATATTACTTTTTGTTACATAATCAGCCCCTCAAACACCGTTTATCATAATCTCTGTTATAATAACTTGCCCTCCAAACACCATTTATAATAATCCACCGTCTATCATAACCAAACCGATACTCCAAACACACCCTTAATTTTTTATGAAAAAAATATTAAAATTGAACTTTCTTTACAAAAATAGCATCATCAAAATACTAAATCTAAAATATAAATACACTAACTTGACATTGGGAAAGTGAAATTTATAACATTCTCATACGAACTAAAGTTCCAAGTTTTAATTTCCCAATTGCAATTATTCTACTTCTAAACCTCACATCTGACCCAAATCTCCCAAACTCAATCATTTTCGAATTCGAAGAAAAAAAACTTCATTAAAAGCCAAATTAGACAAAGATGGACTACTCCATTGTCTTTACCTCAAAGCTTAATGCATTGCTCCGAGACACGACATAATGACTTCGTAAAAAGGGGTCTCTATTTTTTTTTTTTTTTGTACCACCTAACCCTACGATATCTAAATGTCAAAGAAATTCGTGGAAAAATAATTCTTAGATGGGTGACTTTAATTGAACCCAATCACCTTTTAATTTCCAAAGGCCCACTTAATAAACCAAGTCTATTTCTTAAAACTGTTCGTCCCTTCACCTACTGATTTCACTTTGTCAGGTTACTTAAGACTTCATTCGAGTCAGAAACTGGAAAATAGACGAAAGATAAATCGACAAATCAACAAATCGGAAAAAGAAAACAGTCAAAGGAAGGATTCATTACTTACATTTATCACTCAATCCTACAAAGAGGAGCAAATTGTGTCCATTTTCTATCCAAGGAATTGAGAATTTGGGCAAGTATGATTGAAGTACAGTGTTACAGTTACCTGTACCCATAACCCATGTTCAACTCGTGACCATACATCCCCTGACCATGGCCACCACTGGCAGAAAGTGGATGAATTTGCTTCGAGTTCGATCTATGTCCCATTTGGATGAGCCTCTGAATCGCATCCGGTTCGTTCCCAGGAGCTGAAATTTAAACGAGAAACCAGCATAAAAAAGGAAAGCCACCCACTAAATAGGATATCAATGAGCAACTTACGCATTTTATGTAGCTAAAGTGAGCATAGCTCATCTGACATTGTGTATTTGTTAATGATCAAGAAGTCTGGTTCCTACACTATCCTCCTTGCTAATTAAAGAGGTCTTTTGTAATCTTTGTTTGAGAAAGGTGAGGAGTCTTCAACACATTTATAAAGGATATGAGTTACTCCCCTCATTGTCAATTGGTTTTGAGGTGGAACCTCATATTCTCTAATAATCTTCTCACCTTTCCTACCCGTTTCTTTTGTAATTTTATATATGATGAAATTGTTTCTTATCCACAAGGTTTGAGTCCCAACTTCGTTGTCCTAAAAAACCGCATTTTATGTATGTAGCTCGATATGCATGCAACAGTACAAGAACTCCGCAGCAGGCATGTGACAATGATTTCAAGCACAAATGTATCGAAGTTAGGGAAAAGTAAAGAATGTGCTTTTGCTTATATATCGCTGAAGGACGAAAGATATTATTGATCAGCAGCACTTAATAGAGGCCATATCAATTTAGCAAATATATGAACAAATAATGGCCAGATAAGCAGGATACGGAAACTAATTTTTGGGTAATATATATATATATATTGAAAAGAAAAAAGTAAACTACTTGAAGTTCAAGCAAAGTATCATGAGTTACCTGGCGAGGGTGCTCTATGACCACTAAAATTAGGCATGCGTTGACCGATATGAAAACCTTGAATTGAATTGAAATCCTGCATTAACCCAGGTGCCTGATTGTTGGGTTGGGGAGGTGCTGAATTACCTCTGATGGAGTGAGGATGTAGATGAGCGTTTCTGTTCGTCATAGGCGGAGCTGCACCTCTAGATAACCCTTGTAGAAGATGCTGTGGTGGGATATTGACTGAAGTTTGCATCTGCTGCATCGTCGGGTGATGAATCGAATGATCAAATCCAGATAACCCAGAGGTAGGAGGATGGAGCATGTTCGCTATAAATTTATGATTAGGTGGTGCGTCATGATGAACCATTCCTTCTGGCAACATTAAATTCCCCAGAGAATTCATGTTAGGAGAATGAGATTCAAATTGATGAAACAACTTGGCATTATTTGTTTGTTGGGGATGAAGCTGGGAAAAGTTGGAATGAACAGGTGCATTCCGATGAGGCATTTCGGTCTCCCTCCTATCGTAAGGGCTGGCTGAAAAGGGTAGCCCTTCCAGACCTCCCATGCTTTGCCTTTCATCTTTGAAGGCAAGGTTAAAGATTGCAGCATTACTGTTTTGTGTGTTGTGTGAGAACAGTTGTTGAGGTTTAGCAGAATTCCCCATAGAAATGAGATTTTGAAAATTCATAGAATCGCTTATGATTAAACTGTCCTCTTGGGGAAAGGGCATTTCAGCCTGTCCGTCATACCCGCCCATCTGATGTCCTAACTTAGCATGGGGATGAGAAGAATCCAGTTCAGGTCGAGGGCCATTAAGATTTAACCACTGCCCGTGAACTATATCTGGTTGGTTTTGCTGTCTTTGATCACCATGGTCATGATTAATCAAACCGGGTCGAATTTCATTGTTGGACAAGAGACCACCATCTGTGATCGGACCACGAGCCTCTGAAACATCACTTTGGACAGATCCTGATGAGCCCCTTTGTGTAGAAACTGGAGCTCCAACTGACTGGAGCTCCTTCATAAAAGCAGACCCAAAAAGTGTTTCAAGAGTCAATGACTTCCCCGGATTTGAAATGTTATGGCAATTTTCCTCCATTTTGTTGTGAAATGCAGAGCTTATATATGCACCACCATCATCATCATATCCCGAAATCACTGTACTCGGACCCTTCTGTAACAATGAGAGAAGATGTAGTGATGCATGATTGTCACTTTTTACAGTTTGATGTTTCACATCAGCCTCAGGCTGACTCCATCTTTGATCAGACGGCTGCAAAGCTGAGTCGCCTTCACCAATTTTTGACAGCAGTGTCTGTTCAACGGCTTCACACGTAAGGATCGCAGAAACAGCCTCCGGTTTACTCTTATCATAAAATGGCTCAGGCTTCGCAACACTGGATGATGTTGCACTTGATGTGATATAACTTTCTGCAGATTCATAACCCTGAAAGTTAACTGTAGGGAGAGGCTGCTCAGAATGCTTCACATCAGATACAGAGTCATATCCACCCTTTTCTCCACCTCCAATCATAGTAAGCAAGTCAATTGACCTTTTAGGTGAAAGGTCATCCTCCTGTTTCCTGTCTGGAAGGTGAAAAAAATGAGCTATAAGAATTACAAAAACTTAAAGCTAATCAGTGAATAAACCATTGGTAGAAGGAATATTTTGAATACACAAACTTTACCAACATACCGTTGTCCACGAACCAATGGGCAAATTTAGAAGACTGAGCATTTTGAGGGCTACATGCATCGTCCATCACATTGTCATTTTGCTGCATAAAACCCGGAAAAACACATTAGCAATAGATGCATCCAAACCTGAACGCTTTTCTACTTCTGATCTTAAATGAAAATCCAACGAGAAAAAAAAAAGGCAGGACCCAAATGATTTGTAAGTAAAATGATTTTCCGAGATAAGAGTGCAATTCGGAAAAGCCAGAGGTTTATTCTGCATAATATTAAGCATTTAGGCCTGTTTTTTCATAACTTGTGAGATTTTAGAAATCTAAAATAGGATCATGTACCTCCTAGTAATAATACCTCATGTAGGATGTTGATTTTGATTCAAAACCATAAATTTAATACCATGGTCAAAAGGGACCTATTTACATTCATGAGTACCTCAATAAAATTGGTAGCACCACCATCTAACTTTATGGCACTGCCAAAAAGTTTTTCTAGGATTGAAGATGAATGTCCTTGACTTGGTTTGCCAGTGGCTGTATTTGCTGGAACCCTTTCAGTCTTACAATCAACAATTGCACTGTTTTCAGAAGCTTCAAAAACTTCCAAAGAATTTTCACGTGATTGAACATATATTCCAGTTGATTTATTAGACATGTCTACAGCTGAAAACAGATCAGTAATCTTTTCACTAGTGTTGTTAGTAGAAGCATTGATACTTGTTTTTTCATATTGTTCAGGGAAACCCATTTGCTCTGATGAACTTTTTTCCCCTAAATCTTCAGAGATACCGTTACGCTCATCAATGGTTTGCAGACACTTGTCAACATCATCCTTACCCTACAAAAGTGGCAAGCATACACACGGTTAACAAAGGAGGAAAGGAGCTGAGCCAAAAGAAATCAATAAGAAGAATAACTATTTTTAACAATGATAAATAGAAGCTTCGAATCACACACTGATGACATAAACATACTGTACAGGCACATACCCACTATAGAAGCTTGGAGTCATTCAACATTGACACAACTTCAGAATGGGAAACAATGCTATGGTCGAACCTATTAATACAAGAAAAATAAGAAGAGAAAATAATCACCTCCAGAATAGCTGAAGACCTTGTTCCAAAACTTTTCTCCAACACAGTGTTCTTGAATCCAGGGGGCACAAGTGGCCTAGATACAGTTGCCTGAGATGGAAAAGATTTATCTCGATCATTCTTAGAAGATCGTAAGGAGACAGATTCATCGAAGCCACTGCTTGTATTCAGTGATTTCTTATCATCTTTAGCCTCGTCCAACTGCATTAGGATGTCAAACTCATCTCTCTGCTTCACAGGATTTGACTTATGACTTTCTTGAAATGCTCTATGTTGTTCTTTCCTCATCGACTCAAATAAAGCTGCAAATAAGTTTGTCAGCAATAAGTAGTTATTGTTGGGAAAAATTATCTGAACACGATATGCAGATGTACCAGTGCGTACATAAAATCAAGCATCATGAAAAAAAGAGTGATTACCTCTTCTCTTTTTTTCCTCTTCAACCCTATCCTCACTTGTGTGCTCAGAAGAACCAAAAGTTTCATCATTAAATGAATCAGTAGCATTACCCCGTTGGTGGGCTACAGTCTGATTAATAAAGAAAAACATGGACCATAAGGAGAGGTTAATCAAATTCATTTTGAATTCTTGTTGAGTAATTCACTTATCAATTATACAAAATGATTTGACTTATGTTTAAGGACATACTATTGAACGTTCTAAGGATAAATTTTTAATTGTAAATTTTGTTTGCAAGTAGAGAGATTGGTAAGTATAATGCAAACCTTATAAGGACGGGGTGGATGATATGGCTCATTGCTTTTGTTGAGCTGGCTCTGATCATGTACTCGAACCTTTGGTGCCGAATATGCTGTTGCAAATCCAGATGGTCTTGGAAAAGAACCACTACCAAGAAGTCCATCATGTTCAGGACCCTGCGAAGTCCTCTTAGAATGATCACCATTTCGCCACCCAGACTCCACTGTTGAAATGAATAATCCAAAGGTCAATATTGAGGTAATTTCACATTATAAATCCTAAATTGACTGGTTTTAACAAGTTCAAAGGTACAAATAACATGTTCTCAAGGTGCTCTGCTTTGGAATAGATTTGTCCATGGCGTTTGAGAAGGCAAAAATATCAATAAAAATCTACATGAACTACACACACATGCTTGAATGAAATTATTTCCAAGACAGCAGTATATTTTTCATCTAAATCGACTACAGCAGGAACCCAACAGTTAACCAAGCCGGATAGGATATGGCATTCAGATTAGTTTGTATTGAACAGTGACGTTAATTGAAGCTAATAATAAATTATGATGAGACCTTACCTGAATCCTTATCAGATTGCGAATCACTATCCTTATCACTCCTTCCAGAAGATTGAACTTCCCTCTTTCCATATATTCGACGAGAATAATTATTCGTTTCTGCTCTATTGGGTGGTGATGAACCATATTCATTGCGCCTAAAACTATTCAAGGACAACCCTCCAGAAGCTCTTTGTCTATCATAGGGAGCCTCTTCAAATTCACTACACAAGATGGAACATATGCTTAGAAAAAACAACCCAGCAGGGAAAATAAGAACACTACCACCGGTTATTTATTTGCAAGATACAGAATCCAGTGCACAAATGTAGAATGATAGCAATTTACCAGTAATCATAAAAAAATAGAACAGAAGCCTGAAAGACCATCTTACGCTATAATTGATGGGTCAAAACCTCTAGGCAACTTTTTGCAAACATCCAATTCGCTCAGGGACAAGAGGAAATCCCTCGTATAAGAAAACTTAGGTTTCCTATAAACGAACAGAGAAAACATAGTCAATACTACCCAACATTCATAATGATATAATACTGAAAATCAGAGAGTAACAGAGAATAAACTACATGCATCGTAATTAGAACTGCAAATTGTAGGTAATTACTTTTGCAATTCGCGCTTTACTGTAGCAGTTTGATTGTGCGAGTTCGAATCATCCTTCACGAGGCTCATTCTGTTTGGATTATCAATGCAATCGATCAATATGCAAAAGTCTTCAACAGCAGAAGAAACAGATTACAGAACAACAACAACAACAACAACACCGCCTGAGATTGCTGCAAAGCTAGTTCTACGCTTATTGGATGCAATACCGACTCATTCTATTCATCCCCTCGTCCTCGAAACTGTTCGTTCAATCGAAGCTAATCCAAGAGAGCATTAAACACAAAAACTCAGATGCAATCCCATGTTTGATCCAGCTGAAAGCACAACAAAATCTATCAAAACATGAACTCAATCAATCAATCTCCAACTCCCGATTACCACAATTTCAAAACAATCTCAAACCGAAGAAACAGATTATTACGTAGAATCGCGCTTTCCGCAAAACATAAATCAAATTCCCGCGTGATCCATCAACCACAAACAAAATCCTCGCTACAAAACGTGATCGTAGATGTTGCACAAGAACAGATTCTAGGAGTTTTTTTCAATCCGAGAGCTCCAAATTGAAACTAGGGTTTTGGTTACAAAAACAAACAAGAGAAAACAAGAACACCTGGATCCAAAACACGAATCATTCAAAAATAAATCTCCATTGACACGAACTTGTTGCGGATTTGAAGCTTTTAGGGTTTTGATCTATGGATTTTCCGAGTAATCGACGCGAGAGAGAAATGCGAGTGCTGGATTCTGGTCTCCGTTCATCAACCTGAACCACATCCAGCAGAAATGAGGAACAAATTATAAAAATAAAATAATAATAATAAATCAACAAATTACAGCGTTGATACAATCACGCGCGTGTGTTATTCCCTGTAATCCACGCTCCAGAGATTTCATCTGACTTGTTGAACGTTGATTGTCACGCGCTATTTTGTGGGTTAAATGTTTTTCTTTTTTTTCTTTTTTTTTTGAATAATCAGTAGAGATAAATCTTACCCCTCGAGAAAAACGAAAATTAGGGCCGTTTGTTAATATTCTGGTTTCCTATTTCTTGTTTTCGTTTTTTTTTTTTTAGAAACATACTTGTTTGGTAGCTGTTTTTGTTTTTCTTTCCCAAAATTTACAGAAACATTCTAATATTTGGCTCTAAAATGAGAAACTTTCAAATGGAGTTTCTCTTGTTCCATTTCTCATTTCTTTGAATGTGTTTCTCAAGTTTTGGTTTTATTTTTATAAAAAAGTATCTTCCTTGAAATCCATTTTAAAGGTGTGGCATGATGAAAAATTCTCAAGATGAAAAATTGAAACTACTTCCGCATCAGAGGTTCGAACCTCCTTAACATCTTTTAATTTTTTTCTTTTTAGTTTTAACTTTTTGAAATCTAACTTTTATTTTTTTCCTTTCAGATTTTTTTTTTTAAATCATATTTCATTTTTATTTGGTCAAATATATTAATATATTATTTTAATTCATAAAATCATAATATTAATATTATAATTTTATTTTGATTTCAATATATAATAATTATTCTACTTCTTTTTATATAAATATTTTTTTTTTAATTTTAATATATACTCATTTTAAATTTAATTCCATAAATAACAATATTTATATTTCAATATTATTAATTTAAATATATACTAATTTTATAGATGATTTAAAAAAATCTATAGAAAAAATCAATTCAATCATACTAAATCGATTGCTATAAAACTATTAAATTTCAATTAAGACATTTTTTTTAGAATAATTAAGTCACATTGATAGATTTCTTAAATATTATGCTACAAATTGTATTCACAAAAAATTTCCAATATAATATTTATAAACAATTTTAATTATGTAAATACATTATTTATATATATCTCTTTTATTTTATTTCATAATTATATTATAGATGTATAGAATAAAAAAAAAAAATAGAATGGTTAGTATGTATATTATATCTTATTTTAACTAATTAATTTATAATTTGATTTAAAAATGTGTAATATAAGTATTTATTTCAAATATGTTGTTAATTTTACATTAATTTTTTTTTCTTCTAAAAATTTATTTAAGCTATAAAATGCAAAATTTTGATAATGAATATATATATATATATATATATATATATATATATTAAAACATGCTACATTTTTAAAAGATAAAAGATAATAATAAAAACAATAAAAGAAACTAGAAACAAGATATGATTATTAAACAAGTTTGTTTATGTTTCTTATTTTTTTTTAAGAAACAAGAAATAGAAACGATTATCAAACACATTTTCTTATTTTAAAAAGTCAAGAAACAAGAACTAGAAAATAAGAAACAAGAACATTATCAAACGGGCCATTGGGAATTAATTAAATGTAAGCCTAAAAAATCTACATTTTTACCGCGCGGTTGCCGGTAATTGTTTTTTAAAAATTGATTTTCCAAATTTAATTGACGTTTTTTTATCGAAAAAATAAATAAATAAATATTGTGTAATAATATTACACAATAATATGTGTAATAATATTGTGTAATAATACGTTTTTTATTTAATATTGTGTAATAATATGTAAAAATGGCAATTTAAGAAGAATCACCTTGCGATTCGTTGGCTAATTGTTATTAATATTATTTATATTCATTTTTTTAAGAATATTATTATTATTATTTATGTATTCATATATCCATATCTTTGACCATAAACAAGGAAAATAGACATGAGTAAATCAAAGTTTTTTTTTTTTTTGAGGAAGAGTAAATCAAAATTAGATGCGTGTGAGTGGTGCTTTTAGAATACAAATAAATATTGTTTAAAAAAAAAAGAATACAAATAAATATTTCAGTTTTACCTATAAAAGTTTATTGAGTTTTGTCCTTAGAAAAATATTAATTGAGTTCTTTTTTCATTATTATTATAGGTAAGATACTTAAATCTATGGTTTCTTAATTGGTAACAATATTATATGTAAATTAAGTTATGTTAGTGTTCTTTAAAAAAGAGAAAAAAGTTATACTTAGCGTTGTATTTTATTTGGGTGGAATTATTTAATGTTAGGATAATATATAGTAACACTATTATTATTTTGAATTCATGTCGTAGTAGTATATAAATATGCTAGGATAATGGAGAATAACAATAAATAAGGTAAAAATATTATTTTAGACTTTGAAATTTGATCTTTATTCAATTTTAATTTTTAAGGTTGCTTGATAACCAAAAATAAAATGGTTATCTTATTAGAAATTTATGACACAAATATATAAATGTGATTAATAAATTTAATCACCTGCAACGGAAACGTAATTATAAATTAAAGTGTATATTTTCTGCCATTGTTTTTTATAATCGAAATTGAATGTAATGTTAAATTGGAGCTGCAACACAAACACCCGCAACAAAACACAGACTTCTTGAAATTTAATTAAAGCAAATAATTCCAACATATCTAACAAACTTCAATAAAACTTTGTACTCAAGTGGTTGAAATTTCAATTTTAATTTATAAATTTTAAAGTTTAGAAATAAGTAAAAAAAAAAAAAATCAAAATTCATATACCAAAATAATATTTTACCTATTATATAAATATGCTAGCTATAATGTGTTTTAAGTTTTCCTTTTTATGAAATTTGATTGATTGCATATCTAGCTTTAGTTTTTGTAACCCATTCAAAAAGAGGGTTCATGGCATGATTGTGTTTTTATTGTCAAGTTACAAGCCAAAAAACAAAATGATCAAATCAACCTTATCAATTGAGAGCTTCAATTTAGTGGTATAATAAAACATATTGGAACCTAATAGTATACTAACCAAATGATGGTCAGCTACATAATCATAGGAAAATCAAGGACCAAAATCCTAAGCAAATGAAACAAGTTAATAATACATAGACCAAAAAAAAGACTTTCTCAATATAGATTTAGAAGAACCAACTAAAATAAATGTATGACATATTACTTTTATAAAAATTGCGAGTATTTATCACTTTTCAATTAGTGGTTTTTAATATGATAAAAACTTGTCTATTCATGAATAAGTAGACAATCAGTACTTAAGTTATATCAGCTTTAAAAATAATATTTTATTTATAAAAGTAAAATTATATAATACTTATAATGTCGTAAATGTCTTAAGGATGGACTTATTTAATGTTTTAATATAACAAATTCAGTGTATGTCGTTCATACAAAAAAAGAGAGAGTTTAAACTTCAACTCAATGATTGTTATCAATAATTGAAATGTACAAATAATTATATATTTAAGCAGGTTTCTTACTTCATTTTGTTTGTTTCGATTTTTATTCATGGTGCAACCTATGAATAAATGTTGGTAATTGTAGGGTGTTTTTTATGGCTAGAGTTAGGTTCGATTTCAATGTCTGATATGACCCGTAGTAATATTAAAAAGAAAAGGTTTAGATTAATTTAAAGACAAAATGACGACATTACCACTAAATGGGTTAGTGGCGCAATGATTTCATTGTTTTGTTGTAAATGGATCAGTGACGCAAGAATATAACTCTACCGATATCTTGTACAACAGAGTAATCATGAAATTACAAATTTGAATCTCTTTAATAATGTATTTCTTTTTATTATGGATACAAACATTTTCAAATTTGACTAGATTTACAATTATTTTGTGAAATTGGATTATCCATTTGTAGAATTCGACTGTGCATATTATCAGTTGGCTAGGCTGTGAGCTTTAAGCTTCCTTTTAACGGAGGAAATGAACATCAATATAATCAGATGCAATGACTTTTGTGTCTGTATGTGTTGGAGATATTCATTTGTCGTGCACTTATCCCACATTGATAAGGTGAGGATTATTCAACACATTTATAAGGGATATGAGTTATTCCCCTCATTGTCAATTGATTTTGAGGTGGAACCTCATATTCTCTAATATGGTATCAAAGCCCATGTGATTATTGGTCTCCCAAATTCCGATCCGACCCAAAAATGCTTTGAATTAAAAAAAAGTGGGTGTGGACCCCACCTAAGCGGGCAAAGAGTAAGCCAAAGCGGATACTCACTTGTGGTGCAATTACCCCACATTGATAAGGTGAGTGGAACCTCATATTCTCTAATAGTATGCAATATTAGTAAGTGACTGGGCTAGCTTATAGTTTGTGACAAATTAATTACTAGATATAGTTTGTTGAATAGAACCCATAATATTTTGATTCTCTACCCTCAACCATTATATTAATTTATAATGGCTAATATTTACTCCTCGGAGAACATAAGGATTTTTTATGAACTAGTATAAATCTGAATTTGATCAATTTTGAGTGTTTCATTCATAAAATAATCTTTTTTATTTACGTGGAGTGAAGCATTATGGAATGATTTAGTAGTCAAGAAGGTCTTAAGGTGCATAAAAAGTTATGGATTCAATTCATGATATACACAAGCGGGCTAGATGAATCAATTTTGAGTGTTTCATTCATAAAATAATCTTTTTTATTTACGTGGAGTGAAGCATTATGGAATGATTTAGTAGTCAAGAAGGTCTTAAGGTGCATAAAAAGTTATGGATTCAATTCATGATATACACAAGCGGGCTAGATGAATCTAAATTTTGATTTGATTCTTTAATGCCCTCTTAACCATTAAATCAATTTATGATGGTTAATATTTACTCTAGGTGGAAGATGAGAATTTTTGATGAACCAATATAAATCTAAATTTGGTCCTAAATTTTGGAGTGTTTCATTCATAAAATAATCTTTATTTATCTTTAGTGAACCATTATGGAGTGGCTTAGTGGTCAATAAGATTTTGAGGTGCACAAAAAATTATGGGTTCAATTTATGGTATGTGCAAGCTGACCTGGACAGTAACACGTATAAAAAAGAAATAATGTTTTTTCCCTCCATCTTAGAAGTGTGCCTGCTCATATGATAGATAAGACACCAAATTCTTTTATTGAAATCTCTACCTTTTCTAAAGATTGTGGTGAATTGTGGTATTGGAGATGCTCAGCTGAATGCAAAGGGTTTAGAGATCAGTCAAGTTCAGCCACTTTGGCATTGCTTCAACCCTCCCAACAAGGTTAGTAATACTATTTGAAAGCAATAGTATCTTCTACATAGAATTTGTGTTTTCATTTCAAATTTTAACTTAAAAAAAAATATAGACACGGTAATTTTCAAGAAGATCCTTAATTTTTGTAAATTTAACTAGTATGTGCTATTTTTTTAATGATTTTTCTTATATGATTTCTCAAATTTATATTCCTTTACACACTTAAAATTGAATTTATAGTTAAATATATGGCTTTTTAAGTTTAAATAATGTTTTTTTTATAATTGGAAGAGAGAACTACAAATTTTATGAGAAGGTATTAATGTTCTCAAAGTATGGTGGAGTAAAATAATGTTCATTTTGAGTAAAAGTTCAAACAAGGTTATAGTTCATTGGTTTTAATCTATGTCAAATATTCTTTTGTCAGCCTAATAAATGTCTAGGAATATAGCAACGACTTTGTATTAGAGAATTTTGGTTGGGTATAAAAATTTTTATATATAAAATATTAGTAACCTCTAAAAAATACCATGACGATAATGATTTATTTATTTTAATGAATAATAGTTGAAAGTATATAGATAAGGGTGAGGGAAAGCATGTCTTAACAAAATAAAAGAATAAAAGGGCGAGGGAAAACATGGGTGTATATATACTTCTTTTATTCATTTGATAAGATATATACTTCTTTTTATAATTCAATGAATATATACTTCTTTCATGTTTATAAAATATTTCACTACGTGATACTATTGTTAGATTAGGGTTTAGGGTTTTGTGACCCCGATATGATATGTATGAATCAGTGACGCAATAGTTTCATTATTTGGTTGTAGACCAGTTCAACACCAGCGTCCCAAGTTTAATCTTGGGAATCGGTATTTGTTCCCTCCCTCGATATGTACAATCTAATTTCTAAAATAGTTTATAAATATTGAATATAATATTGTAAGTAAGAAAAAAGGTTGGAGGGAGGGAGATAAATATCGATTCTCGAAATCGAACGAGTGACGCTAGTTGGTATTAAACTAGTTACAACCAAACAATTAAATTATTCTGCCACTGAACCTATTCGATAAAAAAAAAAAAAAAAAATTAGAATACGCAAGAGTTTTTGAATGATGTGACTAGATGATTTGATAGGGTGAAATAAAATTTTATGAGCATTTTGGAAGTGTTTGAATTAGATTTTGGTGGAAAAATTAATTTGAATAGTAAAAAATTGAGAGTAATTTAATGCTCATTTGAAAGTGATTATAATATATATACTAGTTAGAGATAATAACTTTGTGAATTAAAAATAAATATTTTTTTTAATATAAAAACTATAAATAAATTGTTAAAATAAATTATTTTGAGTAGTTAAAAGAAACGATTTGCCCCGGGAGAAAAAAATAGACGAGACAAAAATTCAAGCTGCCCGAATACCCGAGAGTTAAAACCCGATTAAGCTCTGTTGCTATAAATAAGTCTAACCGCCTCAGCTAAGCAAAATCCCACTCGCCATCGAGCATCTCTCTCTGTACTGTTCTACTGATTGATTACCTTCCTCCCGCCATGGCATTTCCGTACATGGAAGCTGTTGTTGGTACAAACTCTTCTTCACAAACTTCTTGTTTCTGTTCATGTTTATGCACGTAATCTTTTCGTTTTCTTGTTTAGATTCTTGATGTTTGTGTTTCGATTTTGTGTTTTCGTTACCGCTCGATTGTTTTAGTTCTCTTGACGATCATGACGCCTGTTAGATCCGTTGAGCTTTCTTGTGTATTTGTAGTTCTTTAACTTTTGGATTCTTTCGAGATTGTTAGAAGTTTTTTTCTTTCTGTTAGGGTTTTACGTTTGTGTTATTGATGTTGAGGGTTTAGGCATTGCGAATACGTTGGAATGTCATGCTGTAAGTTCAATTAGGGCTTTGGAAAACGACGATCGTATGGTTTTGAATGGTCGAAGTGTAAAATCCTGTTGGTACTCATTGTTTCCGTTCGTGTTTATGCACGTAATCTTTCTGCTCTCTTGTTTATATTCTTGATGTTTGTGTTTTGATCTGGTGTTTTAGTTACCGCTGGATTGTTTTGGTTCTTTTGATGATCATGACCGCCTGGTAGATCCGTTGAGCTTTGTTGTGTATTTGTAGTTGGATTTTTTTCGAGATTGTGAGAGGTTTTTATGTTTCTGTTAGGGTTCTACGATTGTGTTGTTTATGTTGAGGGTTTAGGCATTGCAAATGTGTTGGCATGTCATGCTGTTAGTTGAATTAGGGCTTTGGGAAATGATGATCGTATGGTTTTGAATGATCGAAGCGTATAATCCTCTCCCATGGACAGGACCGTGTCAATTTGATTTTGAATGAGTAAACGCACAATCATTCATGTACCGCGTAGTTCGATTTGACTAAACGCACTTAGAGCCAGGATTTCTCTTGGAATTTTAGCGATTCTTCGAAGAAAAAAGTTTTGTACTGTATTTGACTTTCCGTTCAATGTAGTTTTTGTTCTCTATAGTTTTTGTTCTCTATTAGTTGTCAGAATAGATGTGGCCAATTGATTGGTAGAAAAGAAGTAGCTGATTTTCTGATGTTTGTATTTTTGTCCCCAGGCTTCATGATATTGATGTATATGTTTGAAACGTTTTTGGATCTTCGGCAACATGCTGCTTTGAAACTGCCTACTCTTCCAAAAAATTTGGAAGGAGTTATAAGCCAAGAGAAATTTAAAAAATCCCGGGCTTACAGTCTTGATAAAAGGTTTGTTTTGTTTGAAAGTCAGATTTTGTCAAAACTTCCACTTCCCTGAACTTGAGGTATTGCCTTGTATTTATTCTGGCGGTTATTTTTTATAACATAACATGTGCCTTTCTTGACTTTCAGCCGCTTTCATTTTGTTCATGAGTTTGTAACTATAGTGATGGATTCTTCTATACTGTTGTTTGGAGTACTTCCGTGGCTTTGGAAGGTGAGTAATTAGTTCATGAGTGAATTAATTCACTCAAGTTTTTTCTTTACTTCAGATGAAAATTTCTTATTGTCTACTATTGCAATCACATGCAGAAATCTGGAGAGTTTGTGGTGTTTGTTGGCCTCAACGCTGAAAATGAAATTCTCCACACACTTGCGTTTCTGGCTGGGGTCATGATTTGGTCCCATGTATGCTCATAAATCTTTATTTAACTTTAATGTTCTAGTAAGTAAAGAAGTTATTTAGCTTTAATCTGCCTTTTATTTCGAAGACCTTGATTCATATAGTTTGATCTCCATGTTTCGCATATGACAGCATGTTTTGTACAGTATGTAACTGTATGCTGTCTTCCACTCATTGATTCTGACTACCAAATTGGATTAGGAAACTGTGGAGAGTTATAATTCTTAGTTGACTGCAGAAAAAGAAACTTGCTAGTTGCATTTGAATTAGAAATCAAACTCGGTATCCATTTCTCAATTATTATTTGTATGTGTAGATCTAGCCAGTTGACATGAATCAGAGAAATTCTGAAATGGAAAGAAAGAAAGGAGTCTTCAATGACAAGGATAGAGTCATTGCTAGGTAGCGTTAGAAATAGCTAAATTTCAAAGTTCACTTTGGATTGAATTTTGGAATTATTTATCTAATGTATTGCAAATAGGTTTGCATCCTATTGTCGCTTGGTTTTGAAATTCTAAATATTTTCATTTATAGATTGGACTTGTATTTATGATTTGAAGCTGGTTTCAGTGACTGTTTGTTTGGACTGGTTTGCAGATCACAGATCTACCATTTTCTCTCTATTCGACTTTTGTGATCGAAGCCCGCCATGGTTTCAATAAAGTATGTATTTTCCAAACATGATAAATCTCACTCATTTTGGGAGGTGTCCAGTTTTGTTTAGCATTGGACAATCTTTTTTCCTGTGGTATTGCACTAAGAGTACTTGGAACCTTTCAATGTTGTCTGGTCTTCTTCCTTACTATTGTCCTAATGTTGTATTTAATATCTCTTCTCCAGCAAACAATATGGTTATTCTTCAGGGATATGATTAAAGGGATTTTGTTGTCTGTCTTACTTGGTCCACCAATTGTTGCTGCAATCATTCTAATAGTACAGGTAAACTTATATGAGTGATCAGTTTTCTATCTCATAGTTGCATCATTATACAAAAGCATCTCATTATTAATTTTATTTTCCTGGAGCTTTTTCCTCCCTTCAATTCTCTATATCTAATCTACTCCCTTATTTCTGCTTATTTTCCTTGTATCTCTTCTTTTTTAATATGCAAGAACGTATAATATCTTTTGATTATATGCAGAAAGGAGGCCCTTATCTTGCCATCTACCTTTGGGCGTTTATGTTCACATTATCTCTTGTGATGATGACCCTGTATCCCATTCTTATCGCCCCTCTTTTCAATAAATTTACCCTTGTGAGTATTCAAATCGTGTAATTTGATCAAAGATTTTAGTGACTAGATAGTTCTTTTTCTTTCAGTCATTCCACCTTAATGCTCTGTGATAATAGCTTCCTGCAGGTGATCTCAAGGAAAAGATCGAGAAACTTGCTTCCTCCCTCAAGTTCCCACTAAAGAAGTTGTTTGTTGTTGATGGATCCACGAGGTCAAGTCATAGCAATGTAAAACACTTAGACTGCCAAATTCTATCTTGTCGACTCTAAACACTTGATTTCTGATTGCATGTTGCTTTAATTCTTATTGATATCAGTTTTTTTCTTTTTGCCTGCATTACTTTATTTTAAAAAAAAAAAACATTTTTGCCTGCATTATCAACTGGAAATTTAGAGTATGATTCAGGAAGTGATTTGGAATTTAATATTTGTCTCAAGTGTTATAAGTTTTGGACAAATATAACGTATACGTATACCAGCTTGGTTTCTAATGAATAATTCCTTCATTGACGCTTTTTGCTATGATCTCAGTCAATTTACTGCCTTCCTTGCAGGCTTACATGTATGGTTTCTTCAAGAATAAAAGAATTGTCCTCTATGATACGTTGATTCAACAAGTAAGTTGAAATATTGTGGACATATTTTATCATACTAGTCTTTACTTGCTTTACTTATTTTTATACAGAACATACGGTGCATTTTAGTACTTCATGATAATGTAATTCATGTAAAAATATTCACTTGCCTTGCTCTTAATAACTGTTTAGTTTTTCTTATTCTGTTTATTAGTGCAAAAATGATGAGGAAATCGTTGCTGTCATAGCACACGAGTTGGGGCATTGGAAGCTAAATCATACAATGTATTCATTCATTGCTTTACAGGTATGCTGCTTTGTTGAATGTAAGATTAGTCCTTATCATGTTTCGAACTTCATAGCTCGTAGCATGTCTCATTCTTCTTAATTGACGCTATAGTATTTTGACATTTCTCATTAAAAAGTGTCTTGAAAATTTGTCATTCAACAGTTTTTTTTTTGGGGGCGGGGGGTGGGGGGTTAATCTATGATCATCTGTCTGGCATAATCGAATGCAGATTTACTATGATCCAGATAAACAACACCGTGCATACTGTTTGCAAAGGCTCATTATTTAACTGTTTGTGTGCAGATTCTTACACTTTTGCAATTTGGGGGATATACCTTGGTGAGGAATTCCAGCGATTTGTTTCAAGCATTTGGGTTTGATATTCAGCCGGTGCTTATTGGACTCATCATATTCCAGGTAGGTACTGATAAAATAGAATTTTGATGTATTCATCTAAAGTTGACTCGTCCCTAAGGGGTGGCGCAGTGGTAGAAGACTTGAGCTTTGAAGGTATGCTTCTCTCAAGGTCCCAAGTTCGATACTCACCGGTGACATTACTCCTTCCATGTCTCTGGTGTCTGGTCTAGCGATGGGCGTAGTTACCTTGTTTTTAAAAAAAATCATCTAAAGTTGACTCGACATTCTTCTTTGGCTATATTTTGGCTTTTATAACTAGGCATCGTAATATTTCTTGCCACCTTGACTTTTGAAGTTTTGGGTAGTTCACTGCATTTCCATTCTCTCTGCTTCATTTCATTTTCAATCTGATGGTTACAGTTAAATATTTCATTCTCGTGGAATTCTTATGACCCTATGCAATTAATCAGTTCACTCCAATGACCTTTTAAACACATTAAAATGCTGCATAAAGCTTTAAAATGTCATAAATAGGGAAAAGTAAGGAGTTCATTTTGAACAGAATTTCAATATGTACCCGAGTACACTTCCCAAGGAGTGAGTGGCATAGTGGGTGAAGACTAGGGCTTTGAGGGTATGTTCCCCTCAAGATCCTACATTCGAAACTCACGTGTGACATTATTCCTTCGATGTCTCCGGTGCCTGGCTTAGGGCGGGCGTGGTTACCTTATTCAAAAAAAGAAAAATGTACTCAGTACCTTACGTTGTTTTTGGATATGCAGCACACTGTAATACCTCTGCAGCACCTAGTAAGCTTTTGTCTCAACCTTCTGAGCCGATCTTTTGAGTTCCAGGTATGTCTGGAACACTTGTATTCAGTTAATCTCCATCTGTAAGTAAGAGGGTTTTGATCTTCAAATACCTTTCCATCTTTTGACCAAATGCAGGCTGATGCCTTCGCAACGAAACTTGGTTATTGCGCACCTCTTCGTGCTGGTCTTGTTAAGCTACAGGTTATTATTCCTCTATACTTTCCTAGTCATAATTCTGGCTGCTGCTTTTAACATTTGAATCTTATTTTCCCTGGGTTGACCAAGGCTTTGGTGAACCAAAAGGTCAGTGTTCACAAACTGAAAAAACTGACGAACCGAAATGCACCAAATCGAACCGGCTGGTTCAGTTTTTAAAATATAGTTCAGTCCATTGTTTTGCATTTTCAAAAGACCGAATATATTGATTTGGCTCTCGGTTTAGGGCCTTAAATACCTGAAAAAACTGGACCGAGGCATAATACATATGACACATTTAGAGTGAAATAGATAAAGTGTCGCAGTGGTATTTTGGCCCTTCAATGCCATTAATTAATTTTTCCCAATGAAACATAAGAACACTCTTACTTTTCTTAAACCTTGGCAATATAATTATTTTCATGATAAAAGACTAATAAAGTTGAATATTTTCAGGAGGAAAATTTGTCTGCAATGAACACAGATCCGTGGTATTCTGCATATCACTATTCTCATCCTCCATTAGTTGAAAGATTGGCTGCACTCGACCAAGCGGATAAGAAAGAAGAATGATACCGTCATATTAGCACAGGTGAGATCGTTCTACACTGTCTGATTGACTTTGCTTGTCGAGGGGCGGGCGGGGAAGAGATAAGATAGAAAATCCCCCAAGGCCCAAAGGAAGAGGAAAGCATGTTTTTGTTAGTCTTACAAAAAAACAAAAAACAAAAAAACTCCCTTTTTTTCTCCTTGTTATATATAGATCATAATTGTCACTCTGTATAAACTGTTCCGACTCTTTTGCTAGCAATCGTGGGGTAGAAAAAAGAAAGTGTAATTCTGCATACTATACGGACTTCAATGCAATTTTGTAATTCCCCTAAATCGTACTCTTGATTTGATATGCAGTTAAATACATATGCCATTAGATATTATAATAGGCAGATAGAATTACATTAATTCTATTAGTTTTTTTAGGAATGAAATCCTTTCCTCTGCAGATTTATTGCGCGGGAAAATCTCGTTTCCTCCATGCGGTAAATTCTGCTTACCCTTTCGTTAAAGTTCAGTTGCGTTTTTTTTTAATTCATGACTGTCCGGTCAGCTCATGCATATATCTACTATAGTTTATCTAACTATATATCATTTAGGTTTTCAAAAAAAAAAAAAACTATATATCATTTAGATGTGACGAAAATTTATGGAAAATTAATTCTTGGGAGACAATAGTTTAGAACATTGTACAGAAATTTATAGAAAATTAATTCTATGGGTAAGTGACCATTTGAATTAAAATGATTATTTCTTAATTTTTGAAGATTTTTTTTATTACTAGGTCACATCATGATGATTTATCTTTAATTAAAAAGTTACATTTTTTAGTTTCTTTTTTGGTTGATTAAAAGAATGACATTTACTAATTTATAGTGTTTTTTATAAATATTTTTAATAAAATATCATTGAAGCCTGTAAAAGTTGATATCGCATAATAGTAATTTCAAATACCCAATAAATTAAAAGCCAATATCTAGACATAAAAACTCTTATTTTTCATGAAATATAAATAGTTTAGAGGTAGGAGGAGTTTTTAATCGACCTTTATAAGAGTCAAATTCAAAATAGTGTATGAATTATATAAAAAAAAAAAATCAATATGGCGCATTAAACAATCAAACACCTAAACCTTTTGTTGATATAGGTGTAATGCAACATCCCAAATGGAATTATATGAGACGATAAAAAAATGTTAAGATATTGAAAATTTGAAATTTAAGATGAAGAGAAACTTTCACCATGGCTGTCATTATATAAACAAAAAATCAAACAGCAAATCATTATCAAATTCCAGCCAATTGAGAGACTGAGAATTTTCTTTTCACTATTATTTTATTAACTTGGCCATTTTTTTGTCTTAACTCATTTAGATTCTTTTAAAGATTCAACTAATCCATTTGCTTTGACAGAAAAGCAAGCAAATGTGGGATCCATAAATCTTTTATGATTTTCTAAAGAAGGATCGTCTTTTTTTTTTTAATAGTCATCCATTTTCTCAAATAAAATTTATTATTATTGCTGTACTGAATCTCTGAGAGTTTACTATATATTCCAATCTGAAATTTTGAAAATTGATAATGCAGAAAGCTTAATATGTACACTTCCCCAGCTAATCCATGTGCTAAGACATTCAAATTTCAACTTGTCGGAAGAAAATATATATTGAAATTCTTGAGTATTTAGCAATATCCCTAATAATGATCTGTACCTCTTCTTGAATATCTTCAATGCTATACTAAGATGATATAAAATGTTCTTATTGATAGTCCAATTCAAAATGATTTAACCTTTTTTTTTTGGGAAGAGGGACCAACAAATCCTATATAGAAACACAACTATTCTCATATAAATCATGATTGTGGAGTTAAAAAGATTAACACCAGAAGAAAAAAAAAACCAACTGCAATACTGACCCTCACGGTAAAAGAGATTTCGATTCTTCTTTTCACCCCAAATAAAATGTTATAGATTTTGTACTAAATAAAATTATTTAAAATTAAAAAAATCGTACTCTTCGGTAGGGGTGCAACAAAAAACCGTAAAACCGAACCAATCCAATCCGATGGATCGGATCGGTTTTTTAGCTCAAAGTTGGACATATCGGTTCATAATTTGAAAAAACTGAAAATATTGGATCGGTTCCGGTTTTCGTTTTAAAAACCCGATCCAAATCGAAATATATATATTGTCAATAATTCATATAAAATCATCTTTGTTTCATTAATATTTTTTTAATTCACTCATATTTTAAGTAAAAAACATCATTAGATAAATTTGAATAAGTTAAAAATACTTATAACCTTTAAAAAAATAATAGTTTATGAGAATATTATTTTTATATGAGAAATATTGTTTTTTATATATTAAAAATAATTGGACATTGTATCGGATCGAATCCATTTTTTGACATTGAAAAATCGAACCAATAGTTCTATACTTTATCAAACATTGAATCGGATCCATTTTTTGAAAACCGAAGATATCAGTTCGGTTGTCGGTTTGGTACAAAACCGACAAAAACCGAACCGAAATCACTCATATTCTTCGGCATAGACAGCTAAGCAAAGCGGAGGATGTAAAGTAAGTGGACCCTACACGAAGATTATGAAGTACAAAATCCCTTTTTCTTAAGCCCAACATTTTAAAAATAATTTTCCCTCTTTTACAGATTCGCCGGAATCTGCCATTGCAGAGATTTTCCGGTGAGGTCAATGCTCGTAAACCCATCGATTTCCTCTCTGTAATTCATCTTTTGGAAAAGATGACTGTTTACGATGCTGCATTTTTCAACTCCGTGCTCTCTAAGAAGACCTCCATCTTCGGCCTTCATCTCTGGGTACTGATAGGAATCTTCATCGGAACCCTAATAGTTCTCGCTCTGCTTCTTCTCTCGCTTTGCCTCACTTCTCGCGAGCGGAATCGCCACAAGAACCAAATCCGTGTTCATAAGTCCATAACCGACCATTCCCAATCTCCTCCCATTTCGAAAGAGATTCAGGAGATCGGGAAATCGGAGCCGGATCTTCACCGCCATGTGCAGCCGGAAGTTCATGTCGAGATCGGAAAGTTGGAGAATCGGGTTGTTGTTTCTGATAGATTGTCCAGTGGGGAGAGTAGAGACGCTGTGAGTGAAACTTCTTCGTTTGGATCTGGCGGTAATGTTGGGCCTGAGGTTTCGCATCTTGGTTGGGGTCGATGGTATACTCTGAGAGAGCTTGAGGCTGCTACTAATGGCTTGTGTGCAGAGAATGTGATTGGAGAAGGTGGATATGGGATTGTGTATTTGGGCATTTTGGGCGATGGTACCAGAATTGCGATCAAGAATCTCTTGAATAACAGGTGATCTTGTTGACTAATTCTCTAATGATTTGTGTTTGATTTATTTGCTTCTATAGCTTGATGGCTCTGTTTGGTTTTAGTTGGGAGTTGTCCTGTTCTGTTTGGTTTTGAGAGAATGAAGTCAATTATTGTATTAGAGCTTAGAAATGTGCAGTAGACAATTTGAAACTATTGTTTCTGTCCCCACGGGGCGGTCTCGTTGGTAGATGATTGGTGTCTCTAAGGTATGCTCCCTTAAAGGTCCAAGTTCGGAATTCATGATTGAGCTTAGTTGTAAAATCACTTGTTGTCTCCCGGGTCCGGACCTTGACCTTGCAACGGGTGCCGATACTTCTTGGAATGTAGTGGAGTGTAGCACTGAATTTTGGTTATGGATAAATAAAAAATCTTTATTGGTTCTCTTTTTGGGCAGGGAGGAAATGCTTCAAACTGTTGCAATTTTATGTGTTTTCTGATTTGCCATGTTTTTCTTGATTTCAAGATCGTATAGATGCTGAAATCCAATCTATTTGTTATCAGGGGACAAGCTGAGAGGGAATTCAAAGTGGAAGTTGAAGCAATTGGACGAGTAAGACACAAGAATCTTGTCAGGTTGCTGGGATATTGCGTTGAGGGTGCATATAGGTACTGTTGGTATTTTTTAAATGCAAGAGAGTTTTTGGTGGTTTGATCTTATTTCTATGAGCTTATGATTCCTTTTTTCAGAATGCTTGTTTATGAGTACGTCAACAATGGCAATCTAGACCAATGGCTTCATGGCGACATTGGTGATGCAAGCCCCTTGACGTGGAAGATTCGTGTTAACATCATACTTGGAGCAGCAAAGGGGTATGTACTTGTGTTATTGAGGATAGCTATTTATTCGTGCTGTGAATCATTTAATATCTTCACTCATGTTTTTTTTCTTTTCAATTGTTTAGATTGGCCTATCTTCATGAGGGTCTTGAACCTAAGGTTGTCCATCGTGATGTAAAATCTAGCAACATACTGATTGATCGTCAATGGAATGCTAAAGTATCTGATTTTGGGCTGGCCAAGCTTCTTTGTTCCGAAAGGAGCTACGTGACGACTCGTGTAATGGGTACATTTGGGTTAGTTCCTTCCCTATCTTTTAGTCAATTTTTACTTTGTATGGTTCACTAGATGAAAAGTCAAGTGGTGATGATTCTACAGCTATGTTGCACCTGAGTATGCTTGCACGGGAATGTTGAATGAAAAGAGCGATGTTTATAGCTTTGGAATTCTAATTATGGAGATAATTTCTGGGCGGAGCCCTGTTGATTATAGTAGACCTCAAGGAGAGGTTAGCTTTCCTTGCATCTAATGCTGGATTAAGATTAATTCATGCATTAGTGTCATCTCAGTTCTCTAATTTTCTGCTATTATTCAGTTGAAATTAATGTCATAATTGCAGGTAAATTTGGTGGATTGGTTGAAAGCAATGGTTGGAGACAGAAAATCAGAGGAAGTGGTTGACCCCAAGTTGCCCGAGAAGCCTCCTTCCAAAGCTCTCAAACGTGTTATGCTGGTTGCTCTTCGGTGTGTCGATCCTGATGCTACGAAGAGGCCGAAAATGGGGCATGTCATTCATATGCTTGAGGCAGAAAATTTGCTGTCTAATGATGTATGGAGCTGCATTCATAACCTTTCTTTGAAACTCTGGTTTTCTCCTCTTTTTATCAATTATCGAACTCAAATCTATCTTTTAATAATTCGTAGGAACATCGGGTCGGTAAGGATTTCTCTCACTCAATTCAAGGTCATCAACATGAGAATCGAGCCGTTTCAAGACAAGTTAACCATCAGAAAGACGAAGGAACATCTTCTAATATAAGTGAAGGTGACAATGATGGAAACATTCAACATTCAAGTAGGTGGAGATAACAACATACCACACTGGCACAATTACATGACTAACTCTTCAAGTTACTCCGAAGTTGGTAGCGTATGATATTTAATAGGTTAGTTTTCTAATTTTCAAAAAGAATTAGTCTCATTCTTACAGAAGCTATAAGCATCACACTACTTCCTCTCTCGTAGATATGCGGCATCTGCTCGGTTTCCTTAAATCCTAGTTGCTTTCTGTCTTGATATTGACTTAACAAAATCACTGTCTATAATTACCTTTTAGGGTAGGGTACCTCAAGATAGTTTTCATGTCATTGTTCTAGAATTATGCCCCCTTATAACCGAGAACCGTCCCGTCAATTGTTTGGTCGAGCACCTAGCCAGCTCTGTTAATGGAATTGTATGCTTGTAAAGTGTGGTCAATGGTCTCTATGACCAGCAAGTTTGGTGTAGACTACTCCAACTGCAACTTATCCTTCATGTGCTATGTTTGATTGGACCAGGAAGGAGATTGGAGTAGAACTGAAGCATTAGTCATCAAAAACACGATGGGATTTTGTCCGATTTTCACGTTAGGCTGCGCGAAGTTTCATCCTAAGCTAGCTGTGGATACTTCGGAAGGGATCAATCCTTTGGTTTATCTTTTGAATTCAACCACATTTGAGTATGGAGGGATTCGAATCCGTAATCTTTTAGTTATCAAGTCAAACATGTCAGAGTCGAGTTCAACTCTTGTTTCAATCATTTGGTTCATCTGCAACCATACCAATTGTCCTTTCAACTTTTCAAGCACTTTGCCACTCTCTATCAAACAGAAAGCTTATGGAAGGAGCTTCTTTG
Source organism: Sicyos edulis (assembly GCA_036507275.1). Taxonomy (NCBI): domain Eukaryota; kingdom Viridiplantae; phylum Streptophyta; class Magnoliopsida; order Cucurbitales; family Cucurbitaceae; genus Sicyos; species Sicyos edulis. The sequence continues at coordinate 928,207 of CM071857.1, read as the reverse complement.
AATCCCCTTATTCAAAGCTTGCTTTTGGAGTATGTTTCAAAGGGCTTTTGTAACTTTATGGAGTTGGGCCATCTCTTTAACATGATTTTCATACCTTCTTTTTTTTAAATGTATTTTTTTGTTTATTTATTTACTTTTACAATATTTGCCAGTCAGATTTATAGAGAAGGTTTAGGTAAAGTGTGCCTGATAAAAAAAGGTGAGCAAATTTGCTTCTAGTTCCTAAACAAGATGTCGATGACATTGAATTGACATATTTATTGATTTTTTTAAAAATATTTATAACTATCGGAGCCAATTTATATGCAATTTGACTTTTTTCATAAGATATTTGGTTGTCAAAAAAACAAAATCGTGGAAAATAATTTTCTACATGACCATCATATATTGAATTTGAGAAGTTTACTCTTTTTTTTAATTATTTTTACAAATGCTACACTTCTGTTTAGCCAAAAATTGCTAATTGGCAAATGTAGTGGCTAAAAAGCTTGTCTGGTTATGAATTATTGTATTCATGAAGCTAGTGGTGAGCATGGGTTTGGTTTTATTAGTTTTGGCTCCAATTGAGAACTAAACCCAAAATTACAAATTGACAATAATTTTTATTTTTATCTCATTGTTATTCAAGTAATGCCTATGAAAATTACAAAATGACAATAATTTCTATTTTTCCACGCAAAGACAAGAATGCTTTGGGATGTTCTAGCCCTGAACTTTGTAAGAAACCTAAGTGGAAGAAAAACTTATATGATACTAAATAGGATTAAAAGAACTCGAGAGGATAAATAATTTAGCCTAAGTCTGAAAATGTACAATAAAATATCTTCTGTTTTTTTTTTTAAAAGAAGTAAATATGAGGTAATCAAAAACACAATTTGGAATAGAATAATTTGAATAAAATATAAAATAATATTTATAAAACGCACATTTAATTCAGGTTTTTTAAAAGTGTCAAAAGAAAATTCAGGATTTTTAAAAAAAGACACATTTAATTCAATTGGCCTACATCTTACATTTATTGCCCATTAATTATTCAACAAAGTGACGTACAATCCACACCGTCCAAACGTGGAAGACGTTCAACGGTCACATTGTATTCATTCTAGCAGTCACAGCCACTCAGAATCCGCCACGTTCAATGCCGGAAGCCCTGTGATCTGTCGGTGAGTAACTTCTCAGGTCATTTTAGCGCATTTCCAACGAAACAAACACGCCAGGAGAAAATTTAAAATTAAATAAAAAACAAACAAACAAGAGAAAGTAAACGCACTAAATTGTGAAAAATACATGGCTAAATTATAGAAAATGCCCCTATATTATGGGAGTTGTGTGTCAAAATGCTTTTTCAACTTTGAAAAGTTTTAAAAAATACCTCAAACTTTAACTTTAGTTTCAAAAATACCCTTGCAGTTAAATTTGGATGGAAACCGTTAAAATTTGGTTTCAAAAATACCCCTAAACTTTGAAAATATTTCACAAATGCCTTTAAACTTTAAAAACAATTAAAAATACCCTCGACTTAAAAAAAAATTTAAAAATATCATCGTCGATAACTTTTAGATAAAAAAGTATTATACTTTTATTTGAATAGTATTCTCGATCTTTTAAAAACTTAAAAAAAAATATTCTTATTTAAAAAATATTTTTTTTCTCTATTCAAATGCATTTTCTCCAAAAAAAAAATTAACGAAAATAAATATATTATTAGCCTTTAAATAACAATGACCAAACAAGTTCCAAAATTAAAAATCTATAATAATAATCATAACTCTTTAAAGGTAATTTATAATTGAATTTAGGGATTTTAGCTTGAATTTATTTAAATAATAGAATTACTTATTTGTGATCTGAAACTAAATTAATTGATGATGAGTATGCGGTTTTCATCCAAATTTAACATTGTCGATAACTTTTGGATAAAAAAAAAAAATTACGTATTTTGTTTAAAAGTGTCAATATTGTACCCTTAAAAAACTCTAAAAATTATTCTTACTTAAAAATAGTTATTCTTTATTCATATCTTTTTTCGCCATGAAAATAAATATGTTATTAACATTTGAATAATAATGTGACCAAAAAAAAGTTCTAAAATTCTAAATCATAATCATCATTCATAATTTGTTTTTTTAAAAAAGTTGCTGCCAGGATGAATTTTGGCATGAATGAATATTTTGAGGTTGAGATTTATTCAATTATTCAAAATTTAAAGATAATTTATTATGTATATTATATATGTATATGTATATATACTTATTTGAATTCAATAAAAAAATTTCGATACAATATTAGAATAGCGTGAGATTTTCATTTCATAATCAATTGACAATGAAAGAGTAATTTATCGCTAAGAGGTATGTCACATTTGATTTCAAAAAAAAAAAAAAGAGGTATGTCACATTTTCAATGTGAGATTTTCAACACAATTTTTTTTGAGTACTTGCTCAACACAATTCAAGTTTAAACAATTAATATTTATATAAAAATAATTCATAAGTTATAAATACAAAAGTAAAATTTATCTTTACGAGCACAATTAAATATTTATGGTATTATTGAAACAAAATGTTAACATTTTCATTATTATTTTATATTTTTTAAGATTAAAGGTATTTTTGAAACATCTTGCAAGTTTAGGGGCATTTTTGAAACCAAACTTGAACTGTTTCTATCCAACTTTAACGGTGAGGACATTTTTAAAACTTTTGTTAAAGTTTAGAGGTAATTTTGAAACTTTTAAAAGTTTAGGGGCATTTTTGACACAAACACCATAGTATAGGGGCATTTTCTATAATTTAGCCAAAATACATCTAAATTTTAGCTTAATAAATGAGGATTATCTTATCACTCCTGATAATGTTCTTTTTAGTTCATCGAGAATTTGGATGAGATATTCGAAGGCTTAACCTGTTGATTATCGAGTCTTAGACAATATTATTGTAGTACCCCAATAATATTTGACTTGGCTTAAGAATATATGATTTTTGAAAAAAAATTGATCATTTTTACCGCCATCCACCATTATTCTTGCTTTCACTCTGAATTTACATTTAGATAAAATTACTTAATTTCACTAAAATGATCATAAGTTCATTTTTTTACTCTGTCTTAACACGTCATAACCTCACTCCTACTTCAGTTGGCTTATGGCGGCCAGTTCTAGCTCACAAAATTTATATTTTTCATGTTGTTTTATTCATTTGACTTATTTAATTGTTAGTTTATCTAAAAAAACTCAATACACCAACAAATGTGTTGTACGTACAACAAATAAAGTGCACAAGTGAATGTGAAAAAGCGTCAATTGTAATGTGTCCATCGATAGCAAGAGTAATATGGAGAGATGAAGTTCATGGTTGGAGTTGAAAAAGGTTGCGATTGGGAAGGAAGGAGAGCTCGAAAAGGCATCACGAGAGTTTGGGAGAGAGAATTTTGAAAAAATAAAATAATATTAATGTGTCGAAGTTGAATAGTTACGCAACTTTAAAAAGGGCAATATTGAACAATCTGCATTATCTCATAAAAACAGTCATGAATTGATTTTAGAAAATTGAGTAAATAAGGGTTATAGTAATAATCACAATTTATTTATTTGTTTATTTTTTGCATATTTTTTTAACAATTAAGGAAAATAAAAAATAATATTTAGTTGTGAAAAGGAGCTCTGCTCAACTAACGTTACGTAAGACCTATCGAAAGGTTTCAAATATTTAATATGGAAACAGTTTTTACGTTGAGTTTTATATCCAAACATTTTTTATGTTTAGAGTTTTGAATCAAATAAGGAAAAAGTATTTTATTATTATAACTTAAACTCAATTAAATTAAATTATAAAAAAAATAAAAGAAAGAAGTTCGGCGTGTTACGTCAACATCCAATCATTTCCCTCCACGTTTCAGCCATTCACACAAATGGCGTACCTCTTCTGTGAGATTATCACCGCTTTATCTTCTATTCTGAAAATACATCCCCTCCACTTGCACGCGAATTCAACGTTTTCCGGCTTCGATAATCTCTCAGAAATTTCCTTCGCGTTCTGGTTTCTGAATCTGGTACCAACTTCTCCATTTATTTTTTAATTGAAATGATTTCATTTACTTTCTGTTGAATGGTTCTGTCTCTGTAGATTCAGGCTTCGATGTCACAATCTAGGGTTTCGGTTCTTTTGTTTGTTTTCAATCGCATGGTTCCTGGCGATTTATGAAGGATTTTTTCGTTCGTTCTTCTGTAACCATTCAATTGTCAGTTGATCTACTGGTTGGTAACTTATTTTCTGTGATTTATTTCTTGTTTATATTTTTAGCGTAACTTTTGTAATTTTAAGCTGATTATTTGGGGGTTTTGTGTGAAAAGTGTTTTCTGGTAGTGTCTGTGTCTTGGAATAATTTTTATGTTTGTTTTAAGGAAATTTTTTGTGTTTTTCTGCTTCAGAAGATTGAAGATCAGATTGACGTTTGATCTGGATTTTTTTTTTTTTTTTTGTATTTTGTTGATATCAGGTGTAGCTTTTAACGAATTTTGTGTTGCCGAATTCAGTATAGAGAAATAACGTTTTTACTTTTTGAACTTTTGCGAGAAAAGGTTTTTATGGATTTTTGGAATAAAATTTAAATCTAGGTCATTTCTGTTGTTGTTCTGTTTTTCTTTATTCTGATGGTCAATAGTTGTAGAATTATGGAGAAAATTAGATATAGGGGTTATTGTTTGCAAGGTGAATTTTCTTGTTATGAAGGCCTCTTGGCTGTTTAGTGATGTTAGTAACTGGTGCATCTAGTTGCTGCCCTAAGTTAGGTTTTTTTAAAGAAATAAATTCATTTATAAATGGAGGAAGACTCCGAGCACCTAGAGGTGTAGTACGATATAAGCTTCTGAAGGAGACAAATAATTGCTGCCCTAAATTAGTTAATCAGTCCCCAAGGGGTGGCGTGGTAGTCGAAGACTTGGATTTTTAAGGTGTGGTCTCCTCAAGGTCTCTAGTTTGTGACTCAACATTAATTTTTTGACACCTGCTTTGTATCCGTTCCTTCAATGTCTCTTAGTGCTTGACATAGGGGTAGGCGTAGATACCACGGATATTATGGAGTGAAGCTCTGATCTCCTGGTTTAAAAAAAAATTTAATCAATGATCATGCTTTGTTTGAAAAATCCATGAAAGGTTGGTGCACCTGCAGTGGTCCCAGCTTTTGAATGCTCATGCACCAATTATATCTGAAATTCTACTACAATATACTTCATGTGATTATTGCATGATGGATGGTTATCATGAATTTGTTTCCTAATGGCAGCTCATCCTTGGATTTTATCCATCTTGCAGTTAGTGTTAAAGAATGAGCCGACCACAAGAGCCGCACCGGCCATTCTTTTCTTTTGGGAATCCATTCCGTGCAATATCACCGAAGGGTTCTAAATTGTCTTCTAGACTTTTTTTTCTGTTAGCCGCTTTTGAGGATTCCTTGGCAGAGAGGCTGAATAAGTTCACTCCAAAATCAGAGAATGACATTCTTAGTTTCTCATGGATGGAATCAGCAATGAACCTGCTCTGTGAAACTCACAAGGATTTAAAAGCCATTATAGAAGAGCTTGGGATCCCTGTATATGACTGGGATGAGAAATGGCTTGATGTGTACCTAGATATCAGTGTGAAATTGCTTGATATATGCAATGGTTTTAGCTCTGAGCTTTCACAGTTGAATCAGGGTCATTTGGTACTTCGGTGTGCCTTGCACAATCTGTCATCTGCATCTTCCAACCAGTTTGTTCATGCCCGTTCTTCGTTAGATGGATGGAATCAACGTATTAGTTCCCGAGCCTCCAGATTTGATATCCGTTCTCCTGACCGTCTTGAGGAATCACTTGATCTTCCGAAAGTTAAGAACTCTCCCAGAGGCAAGGTTTTGATGCATGCAATATACGGAGTAAAGGTGGTGACTCTGTTTATTTGCAGTGTTTTTGCTTCTGCTTTCTCAGGTTCTTCCAAAATGTTGTTGCCTATTAATGTTCCGGATACATATAGATGGGCTCATGCTTTTACTGAATTACAGAAAAATGTAAATATGGAAATTAAAAAGAAATATTCCAGTGGAAGATTAACTGTTTTGATAGAGCTTGATGCAGTCGATGAGAGTGTAAAAAAATTGCAATCCATAATTCAAGGAAACATTGATGGCAGCGTGAAAATGGAGGAATTGCAGAATTTGGTTGTAGATTTGAAGAGGGAGGCAGAAAAGCTTACACAAGGTGTTGATCATCTTACTAAACAGGTTGATGAGTTTTTTCACATTATTTTATCAGGACGTGATGCATTGCTTTCAACTCTTAGAGCAAGTGACACGGCGTTTGATCCGGAAATGGGGGGGCTGTCTACGAGGCAAGGCAACTGTAATGGAGTTTGGGCTTGAACTTGTTCCTTTATATAAAAGGGTTCAACTGGTTATTTTCTTATCTTTTGCTTGGCGAATGTACACTATCTTGCTTGCTTGTCATAGTGTAGCCTGTGTAGTAATGCGTTATGTTATTGTACTGCTAGTGTGGTTTGATCGTGTAATGTTATACTGTGAAATGAGAATGAAATGGAAAAGTATATCATGTTCAAGTAACTGCTGCTCTGTGATTAATTTTATCAGTTATTCCCCTTATGCTCAGTTTCTGCTATTTTAATATCATATGCTGAAATGATCAATCCATGTGTATTATTTGTATATTGAATTATTCTTTTAGATGTGTGGATACTGTACTGTATGGAGTTGGAATAGGGAGCTTACTCTGTCATCTTGTAATCCTGCAGCATATGAGCTAATCGTACCCTTTGTAAAGCTTGCTTTCTGGACAATGTATACTAAGGATATTGATAATATCACATACTATTGTTTTACAGCCATTCAATTATGATTTAATGTATTTTGATCTTTGTTTACCGATGTAGCTACAGAAGGGGAAAAATCAGAAGCATGAATTTTCATGCAATGCAGATTTCTAGAACACCAACCTTGTCAGTGAACAATGAACATTGCGAGTTCGCTGTACAAATTGGCACCAGGTTTGTGAATTGTACTTTTGGATCCTTATATATCTTAAAATTTCTTTTCTTTTCACTTTCTTAGTTTTTGCAATATAACTTCCTTGACTCGTTGGTCTTAAAGAAGAAACGGTTCAATGTGATACATATTTCAATTTTTAAGCTGACACCAAGGCTTGTTGATTTTGAGGAAATATGATGGTAATGGGGTGTTTAAACTCTATATTAATGAGAACTGTGCTGGAAAGACTAACTACACCGCATTACGAACATGTAAGATAGATTTTAATGCTAACAGCAACAATATACTGACTGGATATAGCTTTTGCTTGTAAACAGCAAGTAAGCTTCAAGCATGACTGAATTTATAATAGCATTTTTTCAGCTCCACTGCATCAATTGGTATATTATCCTCTGGAAATTTGCATGCTGTAATCTTCTTGTCCCCCTGATCAGATAACAGACTGCATGGTTGGGGAGTAACATCGCTTGCTATTCCCTCGACATCGGTGCAAGTCCATGGTTGTTTTTTGGCCTTTCGTGCCAAGCCAATTGTCACGTTGGAAATGCAGATGTCTGTAAATTTGTCTCCCGAAATTCCCTCCAACCTTGCAGCCATGGTTGCGTTTTCGACGACCACATCCCTGTAGTTGATTCCTTGAATGACAGGCATTGCATGAGGGTCATAACCCTTATCAGCATGTGACCCGTAATTGCCTGTCATCCAAAATGCCCATTTCATGGTATGCATTGTCATCCTTCTCACATATATGTCTTTTACATATCCTCCTCTTCCTATGCCAGTTTTGATCCTGACACCAGATTCGGAATCAACTGCTACGATGTCTTCGGCTCGTACGTCTTCGATCCCGCCCGACATCTCACTCCCTAATGCGATGACGGCACTTGTTGGGGAAATGCACGTCAGCCTTCTTATGATCAATTGCTTCGTTGGCCATCCGAATCTTATGCCATACTCATCCCAACCACTCTTGACTGCTACGCAATCGTCTCCCGAAACTATGTAACAATCCTCAATTCTTACGTTTGTGCAGGAATCTGCACAGATGAAATTAGTCAATGATTTTAAAAAGATGTATAGCAGCACTATGCCTTGAGAAATCTGAGTTGGTTTGAGTTACAAACCTGGGTTGATACCATCTGTATTCGGGGATCGAACTGGAGCGATAATGGTGATCCCTTGAATAAGAACATTGCTGGATAAATTTGCGAGTGGATCGAATCAGGTAGTGTTGGATTTTATTCATATATATTTTTTTTCTATGGACTAACTAATTGGTTACCTGCTGTAAACAGGATGAACATTCCAAGTTGGAGCATTTAGTAGGGTCAGGTTCGAGATCTGCACATCGTTCGAATACATGATCTCGATCAAGTACGGTCGGGTATACTTAAGCTTGTGCTGATGAAACAGCTGCCACCAACGAGCACCTTGACCATCAATGGTGCCATTGTTTCCTGAAGTTGATCGTGTGGAACTCGAAATTTAGACACCAATCAAGAAAAATGAGACGACAGGCTCTAGCAGGACACCTACCTGTGATGACAACATCAGTGAGGTTTGTTCCAAATATTAAACTGATGTATCTTCCCCCTGACGTGTCCCTTCCGTGACCGTAGGATGGCAACGGTTCGACCACAGGCCATTCGTTTGGATTCTATCAAAGTAGTTGAAAATCAGTCAAGTCTTGGATGAAATAACTTGAGACAGTTCAGCTGATCAAATTTAGATAACAAGTTTTGTGACCCTTCGATAGAAAAGGTTAGTTGATTAAGATTTTTTCGTTACAAATATCTATATAAAATGTACAAGATGAACCTTGACCTTTTTTTTTTTTGAGATTAAAATAATTGGGGGTGGGGGGACTTGAACCCAAAACCTCTAGTCATTGACCTTAGAGTTAGAGTTCATTTTTTTTAATTCATTAATATTTTTTGTCTGGTAAATTGGAGTTTCACCCCACTATATGTGGGGTAACCATGTCCGTCTCTAGACCAAGCATTGGGAGACATCAAAGGAGTGGAGACGTGAGAGAGATTCATGATGAATTAAGAGGTGATAGGTTCAATCCATGATGTTCACCTACATAAGAATTAATTTCTAGTCCGGACAATCATGAATATAAAAAAAAGTTAAAAAAATGGGAGGGGGCGTGACTGAAGGAAACCTAATTTACAAGGAATCCAATGGATTTTAGACTACTATTATGGTGGGTTTGTTTTTAAACCACCCCACTCTTGACCCTTAGCTTTTTATTTTTGTGAAATAATTGACTTATCACTGCAATTTATTGAAGTCAAGACGCCAATATTTTTGCCTTTGACTTTGTAAAACCAAAAATTACCAGAGAAAACCACCTTGATTATGACATATTGATTCTAAATTACTTAATCCCTATCTTTCCTTGTAGTGGTTTTTTGTTTTAAAATTTTCTAATTTCATCTAAGAAATTATTAACATCAAAATAACCCCATTTGCCATAATAATCCCTCATCTAAAAGCTCTTTTTCCATTTAATTGTCTATGGCTATAGCCATTTTGTTAGAAGTATTCTTCTAGAGTCATTAGTATATGATTAGGTGAACTTAATTATCATTCCTTCAAAAGTTATGATATTGAACCACCTGTCTATCTACAAAAAGAAATCGACATTATTAAAAATGATGTTAGTGAATTAACCCTTATAAGTCGGTCAAAAGGAAAAAAAATTATGTGCATAAGTTGTTTTAAATACCCAGTTGTTTTAAAAGATAACTCACTTATGAATTATTAAAAAAATTATGTGCATAAGTTGTTTTAAATACTCAGTTGTTTTAAAAGATAACTCACAATTCTCTTTTTAAAAAAAAAGTTTGTGAATTGAAATTATTATTTTGAGCTTGGTAACTTGGAGCCTAGTATTTGAATTAGGAATCCATGTGTAAACTAGTTAAATTATTATAATGTCATTTTCTATTTGTGGTCCACGTGTCAACATTAGAAAAAGGGTTCAAAAGTAACCAGAAAGTTAATAAGGCAGTTTCTACTATAAATAAAAAGCTAAATATGTGGTTGGAAGTTACCAAAATATTCCATAACAAGATTCCTATGAATGTTGACAAGCAAGCAATCTGGTAGCAAGAGACATGTAATTTTGTAACATGTTCTCATTTTTCTCAACAGTTACAATTGTCTTCACATGCAAAGGAATTATTTGTAAAAGAAAAGGAAAATTTCCTATTTCTGCCATTCTCATATAATTTTTTTTTAATATATATATATATATATATATAATCGAATTAGTAACTTGTTCTCTCTTTAGGTGATCTTTAATTCATAAATTTTAGTTATTAGGTTGTACAAATGTGGACTCTCTTTAGTTGATCTCTTAAGTTTCAAATCCTCTGTTTCAATCTCTTACTAATTAATTATTTTTAATTCATACACTTAAAATAATCTATTTGAACTTCAATTAAAAAAAATGACCTTTTAACTTTATTTTGTAGGAACAAATTAATAACTTACGTCTCTAGCTTTATTTATTTATTTACTTATATATACATATATATTGAAACAAAGTTTCTAGCTTATATATTTACTAACATGCATTTAAATCGCATAAGTTATCTAGAGTGTTAGATAAGTAAATATCAAGTGACAAAAGGCATTAGTATGAACTAAAGTGATTTTTAAAAAAAAAAAAGTTTAAAACATTAATATACATTGGTAGAAACAACTATTATTACCATTATTATCAGTTTTTGAATTCCACTTTTAGCTAATTGATTCTAATTTTTAAGTTCAAAATAATAGTATAAGTTGGTAAATTTAATTTATAAAATCAATGGAGAAAAAAGCAAGACAGCATAGTATTATTAAAAAAAAAAAATCAAAATTCAGGAGATAAAATATTTATATAGAAAAAAAAGGTAAAACAAAAAGTGAAACCTGAGAAGCAAGAAGAACAGCATCACGGTGTAAAAACAAAGTGAAATGACTAGTGAGGTTGAAGCTGCCGGTGAGCCACCTCCCCGCCGGCACAAACAGCTGAGCGCCGCCGTCGTCGGAGTAGCGGCTCAGCCGCTCCACCGCCGTCTGGAACGCCTTCGTATTCGACGTCGCCCCGTCGCCGACGCCGCCGAACTCCGTTATTGAAGCACTGTGAGCTCTGCAACTTATAGCCCCATATTCAATTCCATCACCCTCTATAATCTTAGGCTTTTTTCCCTTTTTGCCCCTCCTCCCCTCAACTCCCCCCATCAACGCCGCCGCCAAAACAAGCACCAAAATCGTCATTTTCATCGCCTGTCAATAAAAAGAACACCATTTTTATTTATACAAACACTATAAAAGTTATTGCATTACAATAAAAAGGTTAAAAGGGTTTGTTCAAATGTTGAAAAGGGGAAATGGGTTGGTGGATTTTAAGCTAAATGGTATTAAAAATGGAAGCTTTTTCTTGAAGAGATGAAAATGGATGGAAGCCATTGGAGAAGGAAGAAGAAGCTTAATTATAAAAAATAAAAAATAAAATAAAAAACTTACTTGAGCTTTAATGGAGTTTTTGAAAGGTTTTTCCATTGGAAGGATTTGAGAAATGAACTGAGTTTTTGGGAACTTGTGTGTCATTGAATTGTGAGTATGAAAGAGTGAGGGAGTGAGTGGGTGGTTTTATAGGTGGAGTTAGGTTTTTAATGGCTGCATGTTCTACCCACCATTTGCAAATAAGGAAGTTTGTTTGAATAGTACAAAAATATAGTTTTATTTTGTATTTTTTTTTTATAACTGTAACTGTTCGGATCAACTTGCGTGTACCTCGACTAATGTCACGGAACATAAAATCTGATCCTACAACTCTAGAATGTTAAGGAAACATGTAGAAAATTAATTTCTAGATAGGTAACTACTATGGGTTAAATTCATCCCTTAAAAAAAAGTCGTGTATGACAAAAAAAAAGTTTTATTTTGGATATATTGTATTACTTTTTTAAAAAATTATTATTATATAAAGTTTAGGGGTAATAGCTGTATGAGGGAAGACACTTAAATTAGTTTTTTGGTTTTCCATGACAAGAATGAATAGCAAGTAAAGAATATAGAAAAGGTCCATATAAGTCTGTTGGCCATGTTTGGTAGAAAGAATTGAGTGATTTGAATGTGTGTTTGAATGAGTGGTTACAACTTTATTTAAGTAAGTCATTGTTTGTAAAAAATCTTTGTTTAGATAAAGTTGTTTGATGGATAAGTTCTAGGAAAAAATGTTGTTTTGGAGAAAGTTCAATCGATTGTTCGGAGAAAGAGTTAGAATAAGTGGTTGAAGTGAACAGTTATAAAGATAAATTTTATCTCATGTTTGTTCTCCATATCCATGCAATGCCCTAAGGAGACTTTATGATTGATCATTTGTAACATAAATAACTGGTACAATAGAGAAATCGATCTATTGACATTGAAATAATTTCACACACTCTTATTTACTAAGTTATATTAAGCTTAACAAATATTTTAAATTTTTAATGAAATAGCAGCTTCTCTTCAAAAATAATAATAATAAAATAGTTATTGATATCTCAATTTGAGAGTAATTCAATAATGCAAGTCATTTTGCCTCTTTTAAAAAAATGTGACAGACTTAGTGTAAAATATTTTTATTAACTTATTACCTACTTATGAAAATATTAAGTTAACAAACACATCATTTAGTAGATGCTTTTTCAGATACTTCTTAGATCAACCTTTAATTCTTTTTTAATTCTCCTCTGAAATTTTATCATTACAAAAGTCTAATCCAAATTCAAAATGCTCAAATAAAACTCTAATACTAGTAAAATACCAACCTGTCAACCAAATTATAATTCAAATTCAATTGATATATATTTTAGTTCTAGGTTTTCACCCTAAGAATATTAAATTATCAATCTCGCATAACTATTTGCATCATGCTATTAAAAAAGTTCAAAATTGAGCAACAACTTTTTCCCCTTTTTAGTATAATATGGGGGAGGAGAACTATAAAACTTTATATAGAATGTGTTGTTGTTCTCAAATAAATTAGAATCAAATACCAATTTTTAGAATCGAAGTTGTGATGAGTATTGAGCAACAATTCTTGTCAATAATACAACTTACAACTTAAAATTAAATTAAACTCATCCAAGTAGGCTAGTACATTATGAGCATTACTAAAGTGCCTTTATTATATTCAAAGGAAAAGTATAATATGCTACTCAATCTCAATTAGCTAGATATCAATGATTTGTCTGATACATTGGGTAACTTAGAAGTTAAAGTATTGTTATGAAATTCAAGCCACAAAGAAAATAATAATTTAAAAATGGAAAAAAGAAGGTGGCATTTTAAGGAAGTGGGAAGCATGGGGCTTGTGGGGTTTGTGATTTTACAATTCTACCCCTGGCTCTATGTGGTGAGTGGGTCCCACACATTTTGTCCTTATTAGGGTTTTAATCTCGTGAGTGCTCTCGCTTTCCTCTCTCTGCGCCAATCCCGACCGACCCAACTTCTCACGCTCAATATTTCGATTAAATTTATTGTGTCCTTTTTGAAATTATTTTGTTTTTATTTATTTTAAGAATTAAATTCATATTCGATTAAAAATAAACACTTTATTAATATATTAAATTTTAAATTAACTTAGTCGAGTTTTATTATTTTAAAACTTATATTTACATTATCAAAAGTAATTAATTTTGAGATAAAATGGACTAAATAAAATTTTGATTCAAAACCTATGACTGCCATTCAGATTATTTAAGTTTCTTGAATATTTGTTAATAAGAACCGACATCTAGTACAAATTAATAATCACGATGTTACACCTTCGAATTTCTCCGTTCTAAAAAAATCTCAAATATTTTATTCTCTTGTAAATGACTTTATCTTGTTCGGACGGAAAATCTTTTGAATTTGTAAGGCCCATCATATTGGGTTATGAGCCCAACTTTCCAGCCTTTCACTAACTAACTATGATAAACAAGTTTAAATGGGCCGTTTATAGATTAAGGCCCATCATATCGGCCCATGGTTTCTCTAGCTCATGGATAAACAATTCATGGCAAGTCATAGTACCAGAGAACTAATCCTTTTTATTTATTTTTAATCATCCTCAAGAGATGTGTGGATGAAGGGGTTAGTTTGTGGAGTTATTTTGAATAATGATTTTTAGTAGTTAAAAAATAATAATTTGAAATTAGTGATAAAAAAACTTATTTTAAACAATTGAAAATGAATAATCAGCTATTAGTAATTAGAAATGAGGAGTTATTTTAAATGGTTAGAAATGAATATCTAAAAGTAAAGAGTTATTTTTAGTAGTAAAAATGATAAGTTATTTTGAGTAAGTACCACAACTAATTTGAATATAATTTTATTTTTTGAAATGTAAATTAGTAAATAGTCATTTTAAATCATTCATAATTCATATATTTATGGGAAGGGACAATGGTATGATGATTTCATTGTTTGGTGGTAACCGAGTTCAACACTATGGTAATAGAAATCGATATTTGGCTTTTATAGTACTCTCTTTGTAGGTTTGTAGCTCCTTTTCCCTAAAAAAAAGACAATATATTAAACAATCAAACTCCCCCAACAAACTAACTTATTTAAATTTAGGATTTGGATAAAATTACAACACAATTCATAAAAAAAAACCTAGTCATACGTGGCATCCATCTCATACTAAAATCTATAACTTTAGACATTCTCTCAACGAGTTTTTTTTATTTTTGTCTCAACTAATTATCCATATTTAATATGCATCGGGGCAAATTGAACCATATCGATAATATTCAATTTCATGACATAAAATTTCGCTTCAAAGAAAAGCAATTTAAGTGATCTAAATTAGGTTACATTGTCTCAGCTTCAAAATATAAACAAAGTGGTTTTTCTCTATAAAAACTTATCTTTTATTCATTTACTTTTTTGTAGAAGTTTTTTTTAAGTTCAAGTGAAATTGGGGAGGGAAGATCAACAAATGATCTACATCATTTTTAAAACATATAACTTTTAATTCATTAATGTATACGATAATATTTTTTCACAATTTCTTAATGAAAGCTTATGATAGTCACAAAATAAAAATGATCTTTAAGTGAGGGTTTCATTAATTTCTGCCATTTTTGAGAAACTCCACAAAATCCTCAATATACCGTTGATGGAGCTTTGTGTCTCCAAAAATGGCGGCAGCTTCTCCGGCATTATTCCTCATCTTCTTCCCTTCTTCTGAAACGAAAGCTTCTCTCAAAGCTTTGGCTATGGCTTCTCCACTGAAACCTCCATCCTCATTCCTTTCCACTTCGATTGCAAATCCCTTCTCCACCAAAAGCCTCGAATTCAGCGGCTGATCTATAATGAACGGCAACAGAACAAGACCATGCCCGAATTGCAGAGCTTCAATGGCGGATCCCCACCCGCCGTGAAACAAACATCCTCCGATCGCCGGATGCCCTAATATCTCCATCTGCGGCGCCCATCCCATACTCACTATCCCCCTCTCCGCCGTCCGTTCCCGGAATCCAAGCGGAAGATCATCGGATTCCGCCATCGCCGCCGTGGAACTCTGTTTTCTCAGAGACCACAAAAATGGCAGATCGGAGAGTTCTACTCCACGCGCGATCGATTGGATTTGTTCCTTTGTGAGTTTGCATTCGCTTCCGAATCCGACGAACACAACCGATTGGGGATTTTGCCGATCGAGCCATTGGAACGTCGATTTCCATGGCGAATCGGCTTCGAGCTCTGATTTTTGGGGCTTTTCCGGTGGAAGAAACCCTAGAGGAATCACAGTCTTTCCGCAATAATTTGAATACAATTTCAAATAATCAACATCGAATTCGTAACAGCTACGAACCACAATTGCTTCACACGCAGAAATTATCTTCGTAACCCTATCGCGATCGCTCATCCCAGAATTGTTCTTCTCGAAAAATCCTCTGTGCATCTCCGCCGCTTCGTGCCGGCGATACGCCACCGTGGAGCCGTCGATCGGCGGCGGCGACATCAGGCTCTCGATTCTTGTGAGAGGCAAACCACTGCCAAGAACATGAGCGAAAAACGCGAGAAATACAGGCGAGAGAACGCGGAAGAACACGATCGGGGTCCGAAATTCACGAGAAATGTCGCAGATCCACGTCGCGTTGAAATCGACGATCATCCAGTCCGGCGGATGCGGATGACCGGCGATGAATTTTCTGAATGGCGGTTCGGCGAGATCTAGGGCTAGTTTCAGGAAGGGGATTTTGTCGAACGGGATGTCGACGGTGGCCTCTGCGCCGTCCGGCAAGGGATCTCCGGGGAGTTTCGGTAACGGAATAGCCACCGGAGTTATGAACGGCGACAAAGAAGTAGGGATTTCGGGGAGTCTGAGGAGATTTTTGGGAGTGGAGACGAAGGAGACGTGGACGCCGGATTTGGCTAAGGCTATGGCGAGTTGGAAATGAGGCATTAAATGGCCGAAAGCCGACCATGGGAATAGAAGGACGTGAAGAGATTTGTTTTCCGCCATTGTTGCGAGCTTGAAGATGAAGAAGATGATGAAAGATTAAGCGGTTTTGGTTATTTATAGTTGGAAACGAAGCAACGAAGGAAGTGTTTCCATGGAAGTTGGCAAACAACATTGCGTGAATATTGAAGGTACGTGTTTCATGAATTCAAACTAATTTTATTTTTAAATAATTTTAAGTCTTTATTCGCATTCTAGACTAGATAAATACGAGGGCCCCACTTTCGAGAAAATTTTAAGTTTTTTTTTTTGTTTTTTTTAAACTAGTTGACTTTAAATGGGGAAAAACATATAATTTGAAGGGGAAAATAAAGTTAAAGAAATTAACCAAGCCAATAACTAACTTTACTCTTCCAATAAAAGAAAAAAAACATTTTGTGAATTAGACTTCAAAAACTTATGAGAGAAGAAGAATTAAAATGATATGGGAGAATGAGAATTAACGAAAGAGAATGATTACGAAATAAATAATTATTTATATTTAAAGTGAAAAAATGATTATTTATATTTGAAATAAATAAAATAATTATATAAAAGTGAAAAATGGCTATATGGAAAATAAAGAGTTACAAGGAAAAAAAATAATTAGAAAGCTAATAAAAAGATGATTTTGAAAAATTGTGATTAGACAGAGAATAATGTTTTAGACATAACTGTGGAGAATCATCTCAATTCTCATTTTATCCCGGAAACACAGACATACAAAGGTTTTGAGTTAAAAAAAAAAATGTATAAAAGTCTTCATGTAAATTTGTTGACTATTATGTTTTTTTAATAAGCATATTGACTTTTATGTTTATACGACGAACAAAACAATTCGCTAGAATAAAGAAAATGTTTTTTTAAATTTGACGACGAGGATTACATAAAGACTTTTTATTTTATAAAGAAAAATAACCAATTTACCTTTTCTTTTTTAGTATGAATGCTCTTATCAATGTAAACATGGGAATTAGGATTAACATAATCCTAAGTTACTTAAGATAAACCAAAACCCAATCTCAAAATCAATTTGAATTAAAACACAATACCAAATATAGCCATTAAAACATGCTAATTAAACTAATTTGAAAAGGGAGTAAATCTAAACTTTGAATCACAAAATTCAGCAAAGCTTCATGGGTAAGAACTGGTTTCAAAAGAATTTTTTCGGCAACCCTTTCTATTACAACATTTGGCATGAGTGAGCTGTGAAACTATCCAAAAATGCCCACGCCCGTGCCCATGCCTGTGACAAGCAGTGATATCGAGCATTCCGTTCCAACATTCTCTTCGCACACATAGATTCCAGGCTACCAAAAACAACAAAGACAAACTGTACATCATCAAGGAAGTTTGTAAGGTGGGGATTTCAGACCTTTACATTGATGGATGAGTTGTTTTCTTCAAAAACACGAGTTTAACAAACTGGACAGCGGAATTCGTGGCTTTACAGTCACATCAAGAAACATCGCCAAAGTGCTCGCATAGACGACGAGTAGCAGAATCTAAGGTTGAAGTAAGTATAATTTGCATCATCACTTGTTTGTCCAATCCGACATGGTAGTACCTAGGGTTGCGCCATTTTCCTTAATGATTTGCACTGATTGAAGAAGAATATCTTGCTCAGTAGAGAAAAGCTCTTCTTTACCCTACACAAATACAATTTAGAAGTAAGCGTGAAGTTCGAAGGGACAACACGTCGAGCAACTACGACATGACCGTAAGACATTAACAGGTAAGGTTTCCATTGGAAATATCAAACTTACCATCTTTTGAAGGTTGCAACCAATTGTCAATTCTGCATATGTGCTTTCAATTTGGGAGAGGAAAGCATAAGGAGCCTCCTTTCCCAAGAACACTTTAGGGTGAGACCTAAGCATACTCTTAATATAATCCGATATCTGAGAAACCGTACTAAGATCATCAACTTGCAAGGGAATTTTCTTCGTGATTGCCCGCCATTGCGCTCGAGACTTATTTATAATTACCTGCAAACATTATCATTTCATTTTTAACAGAAACTTTATGTAACCACACAGTAAATAAATTCATCAAAACTGCTATCTTAATCCAAGAAATCCATCGCAGTCAGACATAAATTCAAGAAGTGGGTTGAAGCATACGACCAAATGAGCAAACACCCTTAACCAATCTAGCAAAGAGATTCATGCGAAAACATTAAGAACACAACAAAGCTATGCCAAACATATTCCCGCAGGAATTCAAGAATCGAGATGGCCTTACAAGAAAGTTTTCCGAGTGAAAGACGAGAACAATCACCACTTTTGAGTCATGACTATTGACCATCTATAATAAGAACAACAATCCTGGACTGATGTTCATATTAATATGATATTTTCTACTTTAGGCATATGCTCTCATGACTTAGTTTTTGTTTCATCCAAAAAGTTTCATTTCAACGAAGATGGTTGTCGTCACTCATATACCTATAATCTTCTGAGACAACTTTATTTGTATCTCAATACATCCAAGTCCAAAAAAGTTTCTTGCTGAACTTTTCTCCTCACTAGAGTTAGAAATGTGATATTTTCACAAGTTATAGAGATATCTAAAATGGATAATTTATAAATCCACCTGGAAAATGCCAAAATTCGTAAAAGATATTGCCAAGACAAACTCAGAGACTTCCAGAAAAATGTATTGGACAAAAAAAGAACTCGAAACCTGATTTCAAATAGAAAGTCAATATCCCTCAAATCTACCTGATAACAAATGTACTTAATCAAATTAATGGCTACACACATACATCGTTCAGCTGTGGAGACTTAATCAAATATGCCTTGACATTATAAAAAATTCTAAATAAGAAAAGCATTGAGTTCAGTACGGCTGGTGACCAAGTAAAGATATAGTGATTATATAGGAATATAAATAAAAGGCCATGGAGAATTTGGAAGATGATAATAATATAAAAGTAATAAAAAATACAAGTACATAAAAGTGAGGAAAAAAAAAGGATCCACCTGACTAGAAAAGAGAGAATTTGGAACAACGATTGGAAATTTTTCAGCACTTAATAATGATGTTGTCATGAGACCCATTTCCACAACTTGACCTTCAATAGCACCAGCCTGCAAATGGAAAATTGCAACTCGTTTGATTTTAAATTAACTAGAAAGGACAAATAAAAACAAACTTGCAGAAACAATCTACAAGTTTCCACCAATTTGTTTGATGTCATTACCTTCTAGTAAATACAGAGAGAGATTATAGACTAAAATTACACACATGACTGTGATTCACCACCATGGATTTGACCATATAATTTGAGGATCCTCACCCCTTGTCCCTTCTTAAAAAGGCGAGGAAGCCACACAAGCTTGATAAGTTCATAGAGATACTCCTCTCATTACCAATTGGTTTTGAGTTGAGTTGGAACCTCATACTATTTAATAAAATAACAATGTATAACAAAAAGATCAACATGACACAAAGATAAATGTAATCTAGAAGTCCAAGCATCACTGAGGTATCAACTTCAACTATGCTATTATCAACAGAATAAGAAAGACAGTAGTAAAAGAAAAAAATGAACTCTCGACCTCATATTCAAATCTTGCAACTTTTGTGGATCTGGATCATATTCATATATGCGACAGGAGTACTAGACACATCTCCGTCCCTCACCTAAAGATAAAGAAGGAAAATTATTACTTACACACCTTGATTGTATCCCCGAGAGAGAAGGGTTGTGAAAACTGCATTGTTAAGCCACTTAGAAAATTCCCAAGTACGTCCCTTGCAGCAAAAGCAGTGGCCACTCCTTCAACGAGGAAGAGATTTGAATTACATTACACATGTTCCAGGTCATTAACAATAAGCAAGCTTGTTTATTGCCAAAAAATGGCTGCAATTAGAATGGAAATAAAACTGCAAAGCCATTTGACTGCAAGCTATTACCTCCAATGCCACCAACTGTCAACATAGATTGAACAGCCACCCCAGATGCCTCGGCCAAAGCCATTAATCCGATTGCAAATAGGCCAACAGATGAAACTTTGTCTAGTGTAATTAGCCTTTCCCGCTCAAGCCTTGCAAAATTCTGGGAGACCAAGGCTCGAGATAACACGTTTGTTTTCCAACGATATATAAACCAGACAAGGGAAAGGATAACAGCTCCCCTGCATGCCTGTGAAACAAACTCTGATGCTACTGCGGTTGGTGCAACCATTGTGCCACTGCAAATCAAAGTTTAGACAAATATTAAGGGAAGATAAAAACCATAGTGCAGTTAAGAGATATACGCTGAAGTTTGAGACACTAACATTTGAGAGAATGCAAAGAAGGTAACCAGATATCGTAAAGGATCCTCCAAGGCACCCCAAAAACTTTTCTCATAGGGAATTTCCTCAACAGATATGCTTCCAGATAGTATGGCGACAGGACCTCGCATTGAATACTTATGGAATCTTCTCAAAAGCCTAGGCATTACCACCCAAGCCAAAAGAGTAGCAGTTAAGGTCATACTCACAGGAACAATTACATTTCTTAGATATGGATGTGAATCCAATAGTTTATCTGCATAAGGAGACAACTCATCATACACTTCTCTAGCCTTCTGCCCAGTAAAAGATGCTGCATCTAAAGCACCCTGCCAGACATCCTTAGCTCTTTCAAGCAAATTGCTTCCAACATCTGAGGGGTTGCTAATATCCACATCAACACCAGAAGTAGCTGCTGGAACACCAGCATCTCCATTTATATCAACTTTCCCGCTAGAAGCCGATGAATATAACCGACGATTTGACAGAAGGCTGAGAGAAGTAAGAGGCATAGTGTTCCAGTATTTCGCTGATGATGCAGGCAACAATGTACCGTAACTGTGCATATGTAAACGACATACAGAAGCTGCTCTTTGGAAACCAATGTGTGAGATGTTCTTCGAGCTGCGAGATTCATCTTTGCAGTGTTGTAAATTTAGAACACTTGGTCTAACAACCCGGTCAGCGTGCTCGGAAATCTTTATGTAAGACTTGCAAGACTGAAACGAGCACGGCTTCGAATAAAAGTTGAAGGAACTATAAATCGACTTGAGAATGAAAAGCCTTGTGCCAGCCATTGCTTCGGCTCGCATCCAATAAACACCCTAAGAACCAGACTGAACTCAAGATTTATCACTTGAGTTCCAAAACTGCAAGAGAATATAATCAGCTAATGAAAATCCAAGAACAGATTGATTCAACATCACAAAAAAACAATTCATAGAAAAAAAAACACATATGACTACATCCATATACTAAAAACCCTAATCTAAAACCATAAATTGAAGGGAAAAAATCGAATCAAATCGTTAGCTAAAACAAACGATCAAACACACAAATCACCGGTAAATTCCAATAAATTCTCCTCTAACTTAATCTTGAAACTAGAACATATATTTTTAGAAACCTCAAGATCACTGACCTATAATGGAGGAAACGGAATGAAGCAACAGCTCCTTGAAGCTCTTCAGACGAGTTCCTTGCTTGCGAGCAACGAAATGGAAAAGGATCTGTAAGGGTGAAGAAAATCGAAGCAACATTCTTGTGAACAGTGAGCTCGGCCGTAGGGGATTGAATTTATTTCGGACCGTCCGTTCAATCGCCTTGATATGATCCATCCAACGGTGAACGAGCCTTAAAAGTATGGGCCGGTGCGTATCTGATTTGGGCTGGCCCATAAAAGTAAGGGCCCAGCCCAACGGCCTCCCTCTACCGGATCACTTACCGAAAGATAGATTTTCTTCTGCTATTTCTTTTAAAACATATCTTCTGCTAATTAATAAAAAATAGGGGGATTTTTCATGTATAATGTATCAATTTTTTTCAGGAAATTCGTGCATAAAATAAAACTGAAGCAAGCGTAATAAAATGACAAAAAAAAACATGTATTTTTAATCGGTACAACAAATAATCTTTTATCACTATCACATATAACCTTCCATCAGTCCAGCAATACTTGCCAATAATTTTTAATGAAGAAATGATAAAAGATATAATTAAAATATGAACAAAGATGCCCAATATTTGGATTTAATGAATTTTTTTAAAAATAATATTATAATTAAAATAGGCTTCCAAAAAGTTTGTCATATAACAGGTTCTCTGAATAATACAAATCATTTTTCATTTATTTTTTTTTATTAAAAGTAGGCCACTTATTTATATTTTAACAACCGTAGTGAAATAACCTAATGGTAAAGAAATATTGAAATGCATTTGAGGGTATGTGTTTATTTGATATTCAAATTAATATTGGAGGACCAAGTGGTATATTCCTGACATTAGTCAAAATACATGCAAACAAAATCGAATAATCACAAAAAAATGGTGAACTTGTAATTGATTTACGAATATGTGTGTAGTTTTATTTTTATAATCCAAGAATGGAAAGAATAGTAAAGAAAAAATGTGAAACACACAAAAAAAAAAAAAAAAAAAAGAAATCACTCATACAACACAATTATTATAGAGATAAGAAAAAAAACAAGTTATTCCAAAAGATGATTAGAAGAAAGAAAGAAAAAAGTTGTAAAGTATATTAAAAAAAAAAGTGAGCCAAATTTTCAACAATATGATTAGGGATGTCATTATCTTAGGAGAAAAAAAAAGAATTCAAGGTACAAAATTTTCAACTAATTTCCACTTTTAATGTGATTTACAAACAAATAGCCTAAAATATGTGCAAAATTATTAAGCCTGGTTAAAGGCCAGCAGCCCTGTCAAAAAAATGGATACAAAATAATAGATAAAAGCAATGCACCATTTATTCCACGTGAGAATCTCCCTCATTAATAAATTTGAATTCCATCTTGTTTGGTATTCAAAAACATTTAATAAAAGTTAAAATATAAAAACGCATTTTTGACAAATGCCAATTATGATCTTAAAAATAAATTGAAAACAAATAGACTGATACATACATACATTCATACATGTCCCTTAATTTTGTCGTTTTGTTTCAAAGTACTTTTTCTTTTTAAAGTTATAATATTATTATTGATATATTATAAATATTTGAGAGCTATATTTAGAGTAAATATTTTGGAAATGTTGGATAAAAAAGCAACAAAACAGTGACTTGAAATAATATGGCCGTAATGGGAATACCTATTTTTAGATTTCTATTATATGAGTAGTGTTAATGTAAAATCAAGGATAATATTTTAACGTGTAACTTCAAAAAATTGTGATTAGTTTTTAAACATTTGACAAATTTTACTAGTATAATAAAAATTGTTAAAATATTATTTTGGTTCCTAACATTTGCTTTCATTTTGATTTTTAAAAATTTAATATTAGTTTTTAGATTTTATTTTGGTATTTATACTTTATTCAATTTTTTATTCTTGAATTTTTAAATATTTAATTTTAATCCGTAGTTTTAAAAATAAATTAAATTTAGTATTTATAGAAAACTTTTTATTAATGTTTCTTGAAAAAGTCACCACATTTTCTCTATAAAATTTTAAAATATGTCCATACATATATATACACATATATATACATATACATATACATATATATATATATATTGAACTTTTTTTAGAGCCGACATAAACTCATTTTTGACTTCTCTAAATTTATGGACTAAAATAGAACTAAATTAAATATTTTATTGGTTTACACCCACTTTTGGCAAATTTTACTTTTCAACATGCACATGGGTTTCAACCATTTTGCAATTACGACATGATTTCGAGGTTTTCTAGGGGGTGTTTGGAATTGGGTGTTGAGAATAGGAGAGGAATGACAAATTATAACTCATGTTTGTTTTTAGGACATCAACTTCTCTTCGACTTTTCCTCTAATATCACATCAAATATTTTATTTAATCTTTTAAATGTCACATCAAACTTTTTTTTTTAATTTTCAACCATATACTATAATATAAAATATCTTTTATCTAATCTTATCAAATATCACATCAAACTTTCTCTAATTTTCAACCACACAAATATTATATTTATCAATCAATCCAAAATCTACGATCATTACATTATAAAAAAATCAATATAAAATAAATACTTTTACAACATCCCCTCTCCAAAACATTAATCTCTAACAACTACTTTATATCTTCAAATCACTTTACTTCCTCTTTCTCTTAAACTTTCTCTCATCTCCTCTTTTCAACACCAAAGTCCAAACACCCCATACAAACTATTGTCCAACGGGAAAGATTTTGATTTGAAGATAAATACATCGCTACAAAATTATTTCTTACTAATTAAACCAGGTGTGAAAATCCCATTGAAGATAACAACAAAACAAAACCAAGAAAGGTGTGAAAACTTGAAAAACCTACCATAATTAATCCGAGAATGAGCAAAACGTGGCCATCATATTTCATCGTATAACCATTATGGAGTGAGAGATTTGAAGTGGTTAATATCATACTTTGGGTCGCAAAAATTTTTTTATTAAACTTATTTTTTGTTCAATAATATTAAGTAGAAAAAGAAAAACTTCTAGTTTCTAAATTATATAATATATTATTAGAGTTACTCTTTTATTAGTTACGAGTGTGATTTTTTTTTTCAACAAGCTATGAATATGGTTGAAATATTTTATCGAGAGCAATTTAGATGATATCATTAACATTTTGAAGCTCACTTATGTGATTCAATGAGAAACACATCTTGTTATTTTTTATTTTTAAACAATAAAAACTAAAATTAAAGTATTGCTTTTATTGATTTATAAGTGGGTTTAACCCATCACCTAAATTACTCACTATTTTATCCAATTATTTAAACACATCTTCTTAAATTTTAATTTTCTTCAAAACCAAAATTGTAATTTAAAATTAGTTAAATTTGATAACACCCCACATAATTAGTCTAGGCTCCAACCTCCGACCCATGTGTGCATAAATCATTAAAAAAATGTTATGTAATATTTGAAAAATATTCTACAGAAAAAGAGAGTACTCAAAAAAAAAAAAAACAAACAGAAAAGAGGGTTTTAATTGCCAAAAATAATGTGAGACATGAAAAATATACAAGTGGATGGAAGAGCGTGGCTATAAAAGCCCTCCATAGAAGAAACGTGAATCGCATTCCCTCATTCGGGGCTCCTCCATCATATCGCCGCCGTCCACGGCGTCGCTTCCGTCCTCCATTTTTTCCGGCCACCACAACTTCCCACTCCAAATCCAAATCTCCACTTCGCTCTCTCTCTCTCTCTCTATAAATACATAAATCCATTCTCATCGATGAACCGCCGCTTAATCCCCTTACTCTCTGCTAATCCACAATCGGAATCGGAATCGGAAAACTCGCTTTCTCCGACCGCCATGGGCTACGCCGTAGACTACGCCGACGTTTCTCTCCCGAACGTCTTCCTTTATCTCCTCTTCTTTCTCGGCTACATTCGAAGCCTCATTGTTTCGATCTTCGAATTTCTAGGGCTTTCTGATCTTCTCGAATCCGAAATTCCGAGCTCGATCTTTCACTATCGATCCGAATCGCCGATGTTAATCGACGATTTCGTCCCTGTCGTCAAATTCTCCGACGTTTCCGCCTCCGTCGGAGCCGGATTTTCGCCGGAATGTTGCGCTGTTTGCCTCTGCGAGTTTCAGGACGAAGAGGAGGTTAGGTTTTTGAAGAATTGCAAACATATTTTTCACAAGGAATGTTTGGACCGATGGATGATTCGCGATCGGAAAAGCTGTCCGCTCTGTAGAACCCTAATTCTGCCGGAGGATTTATTCCGCCGCTCTGATTTCTCCGATTGTTCTGAGTTTTCCGGTGACCTTCTCTAAATTTTGTTTTCTTTTAATTAAAAATAATGCTAGTGGCTATGTAAATGAATCAGATTTTGTTTTTGTTCCCTCCAGAGTAAAATAAAAAAATAAATAAAATGATTTCTAATATTTAAAATGGATTTCCATTTAAATACAATCGTCAGCATATTTGCTTGTCATACTCATCCAACTTTGTGGGATTATTAAGATAAAACATTATTAATCTATAGTTTATTTTAATTCTAATCTTAATCATACTTTATCTTAAAAAAAGAAAATCTTAATCTTACTTATTTTATTTTAACTGTAGCATATTAGGTATGATTTTAGGTTTAGGGTATTGAAAATACCTAATTAAGTATTTTATTTTAAGTATGAAAACAAGATAACTAATTGCGTCAGACATGCACACACTATATAAAATGGAGGTATAATATGTTTTCACATCATCTAGGACAATACCAATTTTATATGCAAGATTTCACTTAATGAGGACACTAATTTTTTCGATTGCGAATTTACCTTTTACTCTAATCGACCGACTATTCAGTTTGGCATATGGAAAGCTTACTGACATCAATTCAATCGATTTTGGTCAGTCATCAGTTTTCAATTATTTCATGAACACTTTTGGTGTTCATATCAATGTAGTTAACTTATTCCTAATTGTTTTGACCTTCTACATTAAACTTTGATAGTTTGTTGAATAAAATGCAAGACAATTTGTAACATAAATAAAGTAATTTAAATGTAAACCAACAATTATATTAGAGGGTCAAATTTCAAACTTCTAGTTTTGTTTAACAACAATAACTCGAATAAATTTGTTTGAACAAGTTGAATTGATTAAAATTGGGCATAATTTTTAATTCACGAATTTTTGAATTTGTTTTATCGTGATCATTTAACAAAAATAAAATCAAAATGAAAAATTTTGTTAAAAAAGATAACAATTAAGAAATAGAACGTTGCAAATGTTATTTTTAAGGGGATTTTGCATGTATATCAAAAAATAGCAAAATATTTCTATCTATAGCACAAAATCCAAAATAATTTCATTTGTAGCAGAAAATTCAAATTGTTTTCTATCACTTGTCTAGTTCTATTAGTGATAGAATTCAATCAATGATAGACTTATTCTATCACTGCTTAAGTTTTCTATCAGTGATAGAAATCTAAATTGAGTTCTATCACTAGGTGAGTGATAGACTATCATTAGGTGAGTGATAGAAATAAATATGTTATAGATGAATTATTTTTAAAATTATGCTACAAATATAATACAAGAGGTAGAATATGCTGCTGATGGTAAATTCTCTATTTTTAATGTGTTTCATTTTAGTTTTTTTTTTTTTAATATTGTTTCATTTTAGTATTTACTTTCGAATGTTAGTTGTGTTTCATTTTAGTTATTTATTTTCGAATGTTCAATGTTAAATTTGGTGGATTTGTTAAATTTATTTTTATCAATTTTTTTTAAGAAATATACATTTCCTAATAGTTTTTCATCTATAAATTTCAAAAGCAAGTTAATTGTCTTATTATTATTATTATTATTAAAATTATCATTATTAAATCAATTTTGATAAAAAAAAAAAATAATAATTAGACAAATTTATGGAACAATTTTAAATTTTACTAAAATGTACAAACGTCAAAAAAAAAATTTACGCAAAAAAAGATAGTATAAAAAATTATTGTTTATTTTGTGTGATCTAAATAGGATTTCGAACCCATTATTTTGATTTTTGTGTTTTATTTTATGGCACTTTTTGAAGGCAAAATATGGGTTGAAGCATGGACGTCCTCAATCCGATGTTTGTGGATCTTGTCTCTATTTTTCAAATGAATTTCTCACAACACGCCCTCCAATTATTTATTTATATTTTTCTTTGTTTTTTATTAATTGATTTTATTTGATGAAAACAAATGAAATATTGATAAGATTTGATCTCTCATGACAACTAATGTATCGAGTTTTCTTGTCAAACAGTACAACTTGCACAATTTTAGTCAACCAAAACTATAAAGTCATCTATTTTATTTATAAAAAATCCCACCTTATTTACAAATGCAATATTTTATTTTTAAAATTTTAATGTATGTTGTTTATTGCTGAATTATTGTATTTATTTATATGATAATTTTTTCTCAAAAAAAAAAAAAAAAATTATTCAACCATATTTGAAAAGAGAGGATTCAAATTTGAAGTATCGTGGCTATTAGGTTAGACAAGATGTCACTAGCGATATATTTATCTTTCTAAAAATTTGATCTGACCTTTTTTTGTTTGAGAAATTGTTTTCGATCAACTCTTTTTACAATATAATTATAAATTTGTACTATTTTCACAATATAATTAAAATACCGAAAATGAAAGTATCTTGTTTTTTTTTTAGTATAAGTTGGTATAAGTAACAACTATTAATTTTTTTAAGCCTAATTTAACCCTCTAGCATATAACACGATCTCTCTATTCGGACATAGTCACAATTTATTTCTTAAACTCGGGGATTAAGAAGAAACAAAATCAGGCTTATTTTGTTCAAATTGGTACAACGATCCAGAGATATTCTCAACAAGTTTGGACAAAACAAAACTTCTCGAAGTTTAAATCAAATTAAATTAATTAAAAAAAGGTTAAAACGTCTCGAAAAATTTAAACGTAAAGTATAATTTAAATTATAAAGGATGCTATCTTATTTAAAAAAAAAAAAAAAAAAAAGAGCTTCAACTCAAGAAGTACGTTTGGTCATCAAGAGGGGAAAAAAACACTTGGTCAGAAGATTCTATAAATTGATAATTTTGTCCCTTTTAATTTGTCCCATCCTATTAACAGAATCATAACTTATTTTTGAAGTATTAAAGGTTAAACCCAATGACCTACACTTATCATGAAAGAAACTTCATAAGGCATATGGGAGTTGCTTGTGCCTGCAGCCAAAATGGCTTAACAATCTGGGAAAGCCACACTTTTTCTTCATTATTTTATATATGTGTGAATATTTTGACTAACTTATGCATATTTCGATTATTCTTCCAAAACAAATTGTAGGACCCTATAACATTTGATTTGTCAAAAAAACTCGTAAGAAATTTGATCTTAAGTAGGTGTCATCATGAATTGAGCTCATAATATTTTAGTTCTCTAAGATCCTCTTAACCACTCGTCCAACGGACCATGGTTCACCTTTTCTACTTCATAGAACTTACTACATGACTTCAAAAAAAAAGTACTTTTTTTAAGGAATCGAAAAAATGTACTTAGTAACATCTTTACATAATTGAAACAAACAACATCAGTAGTTCTTAGTATGAATGAACAAGAGATTGACCAGAAGTGTCCGGAAGGAGCAACCCAGTGGTTGAGGCTAAGGACTTCAAGATATACTTTCTTGAAAGATCATTGATTCAAGACCGTTGGAAAACGTTTAGACTAGAATACCCTTCGAATTATCTCAGTGCCATAGTCTAAGAGACAGGCCAGTGGTGCCCTGGATATAGGGGAGCAAAGTTCCGATTTCCCAATTTTCAAAAAAAAAAAATGACCAAAAGTTTCTCAATTATTAATTTTACTGTCACAAAACATGGGTACAGTCAAAACAGAAACAAATCAATCATCCTTAATATAACTAAATACACAACTTTACAAGCAAAATAAACTAATAGCAGCCCAAATCAACCTAAACAATGCAGCTCGATCACAAAGCCAAACAAATATAATCTCACCAATGCTTGCTTCCTTGAATAAGAATTCCAATTCATCATTATGTACCAATAATCCAAGATCTCCTTCTGCTCAAAGCTTATTATCTGCAAGTGCATTATTGGATTTGACTATCGTATTTTCTACTTCGATTTTGGTTTCGGTTTCATTTTTCTCTTACCGAGGCGCAGCTCCGTTGTGAGTTTGTAGAGAAGAAACGCAAATCGGGAGCTGAGAGATCTCTGTGATCCTTGCGTATGCTCCACAGTATCTTTGCACACTTCCTCATGCTCGGCCGACTTTGCCTCCGCGGAGCCAAGCATTGCAATGCCAACTCCAGAATCTTTTCCCCTGCAAAAAGATTTGCAGTTGTTTGCTCTAGATTTGGGTCCAAGATTTCATTGGCCTCTCCTTCAGAAAACTTTATCATTGCCTGCAATAACAGCAAGTTTCTTGATTTTTATTTATCGTTACTCCATATTTTAAAAATGGTATGATCTTGTCTCGATTCATGTCAATGTCTTTTTTTTTTATATCCATGAGTGTCTTGGTCAGTTTAAGCGTACTTCGACTATTCTCACGAAACAGACCATCTGACCTTACAACATATACTTGTCAAGTAAATCGGTAGGAAATTAATTCCTAGGTAAGTCGAACCCATAACTTTTCTATTCTTCAAGACACTCTTGATCATTAAGCCAACTCACGGTGGATGATTCGTGTCAATATGAGCTTACTTCAAGATTTTACCTAAAAATTATATACTAGTAGAGAAATGTTGAGAGAAAAGTCTCACCCATTTTGCAGTGATTCGCTGGTCAAGATCTCGCTTGGGTTCTATGGGGCGCCTGCCTGTGACCAACTCAACCAACAAAACGCCAAATGAATAGATATCACTCTTTTCGCTCAGTTGGTAAGTTTTGAGATATTCTGGGTCCAAGTAACCAGCAGTTCCTTTGACTTGAGTGGACACGTGGGTCCCATCACCGTCAGCTGCAAGTCTTGCAAAGCCAAAGTCTGCAACCTTGGCTCTATAATTCTCGGTCAAGAGAATGTTGGAAGACTTAATGTCTCTATGAATGATGGGACGGTCTACACAAAGCAGAATGTAATCAAGCTAACAGAGGATCAGAAGATGTATGATCTAATGAAATCAATGGCTATGATGCTTTGTAGTTTTCACAGACACTTTAGGAAGAATCACTAATCCTAAAAGCACTATAATGTTTTTGTAGTACTTTATGAATTTTTCCAACAGTTATGAATTTCTTTGAAGTGCTATTAGTTAAGCCAATAAATTAAAGAAGTTTTCACCTTCCCAAAAGTCATTTAAAACTTACAATAAGTTCTACGGATGGTGTTTGGATGTGGAATCGTAAAGTGATTAAATTTATAAAGGGTTATTTTGAGTGATTAGAAATTTGAGTTTTAATAAAAGCTCATTTGAATGTGGTTATTAGTAGAGGAATTGTAGTTAATAACTCGTTTGGATAATGGGTTTTGTAGATGAGTCGTAGACAATAGCTCGTTTGAATGTGGTTAGAAATTAGTGATTATTTTAAATAGCTAGAAATGAATGATTATTTTGACCGTTAAAAATGAATGATTATTTTGAGTGACTACAATAGTTCATTCGGATGTGATTGTTTGAAGAGGAGTTTTAAAAACTCATTTGTAATAGTTCGTTAATTATGCCGAATCAAATCCATACCTGTATACATATGAAGATATGTTATCGCGTGAGCCACATCAGTTGCAATGTCGAGCCTTGTAGCAAGGTCAAGAGTAGTGCCATGGATGCCTGCAATCAAGTTTCATAATTCAGATAGGAGAAAATGTGTTGCTTAAAGAGAAGATAAAGCTGAAAAAAAAAGTAACTCACACTCTAAGTGCTCTCTGAGAGTGCCATTGGGCACATACTCAACAATGACGATTCTTTCATCTTCATGTTCTAGATATCCATAAAACTTGACCAGATTTAAATGTTCTACTTGGGCAAGTGTTTGAATCTCGCTTTTAAACTCCACGCCCGAATTATTATCATATGCAGTCTGTAGAGGAAGAGGTTATGAAACAAAAATGGAATCAAGCTAACAACTATGAAAAGTGATTGTGTATGATAACATTAAGTCATAAACTGCTATGTGGTGTCTATGTAGAGCAAAACAATATAATCTTTCAAAGTCGAGAAAGATTTTATGCGGACATATGGTCCCTTATTAGATTTAATGTTTCTCTTTGGACTTCGATGACTTGAAGCCATTTGTGTAGGCTCTTTCGTTTGTGGACCCTCGCGTTTTGTATGTCCTAGTTTCTTTCATTTTTGAAAGTATGGATGTTTATCAAAATAAAAAGCATAAGAATCAAATTTAACCTTCTTGGCACGTTTTATTGCCACAAGCACTCCATCAAGTTTCCCCTTGTAGACAGCCCCAAAACCCCCTTGACCAATTTTAAAAGATGTGGAGAAGTTCTTTGTGGCTTTTCGAATTTCTTCTATGCTGATCCTTAAAGATCCAGGCTCTATATCATGGGCGGCTACATTTGAACTGAAGTGGGTTCCTCTACTAGATCCTCGATTGCTTTTTCCATTATGACTAGAAGCATCTGAAATTACAGAGAAATAAACACACAATTCAATCCTAAAATCACAATTGGAATAAGTACATTACTGTTCAAATCCATCAAATTAGTAATTGACGTTTCTTAACTGACTCATACTCGGGGACTTTCTAAATGATTTGAAAAATCTACCAACCCAATCTTCCTCCATGGCTCTATCTATATAACAACGAAATAGAAGAATTAAATGGAGACCAGACAGAAAGTTTCAAATCCCAATGTATCCCAAGATTAAGAAATCCACCATCTCAGACGACCTTCAACTAGAAACACGGTGTGTTTGTTTTTTTGGACATGAGGTAGGGTTAATAACCACTCCTCAAAAACTCTCGTTTATTTTTTGGCGTAAATAACCACCGTTAACCACTCTTCAACCCTTTTCAACTCCTTTATCAAATCTCACATTAAATTTTACTAAAATTTACATCAAATTTATCATTCAACCACTATTAACATCAATCTTTAAACAAGTAATTGATTATTCCACTATTATTAACTTCAATCTCCAAACGAGTACGTTAACCACTTCTAACTACTATAAACCACTTCATTATCTTCCACTCCGTTCTTTTCTACAAAAAACAAACAACAAATTATTATGGAGTGGTCTAGTGATCAAGAGGACCTTAAGTAATCAAAAGATAGAGTTCAATCCACTATTCACCTAACCAGAAATTAATTATCGATGAATTTCTTTAACATTCAAATGTTGTAGGTTCAAGCAATATATCCAATAACAATAATCATGTGCCTAAACTCCAAGACAGTCACATATATGAAAAAAAACAAAAAATTAAAAAAATAACAAACAAACAGATAAACAAGTATTGGAGAATACGTTTTTTTCAATTTTCAAGAACAGAGAGTTTCCAAGTGAAGTTAATGCATAAAACAAACAATTCAATAGAATCTTCACCAAATTTTCAGACTATAAATGCATAAATAGCAGCATGATAGCTCCGAAAACACGACGCAACGAAACCTATAATAACCTATTCATTCATCTTCAACATCAGTAACTCAAAAGAAATTTCAGAAGCTAACAAAAATACACATACTCACAAAAATTTCTCAATCCTCTAGCTTAAAATCAAGTATTACCTGAGGAATAGCGAAAATCGCCAACAAAATTCAAAGCCGGCGAAGTTTCCTTCTCCGGCGGAGCAAAGCAAGTAAAGAAAGCTCCAGCGACGGACCAAGCGGTGGATTTCACCGGATCACGTCGAGGCCGGAATTCCGTACCGGCGGATAGATCGGGACTGGGCGAGTACGATACGTAAATCGGCGTTCGACTTCCACGAGAGCTGGAGCTCCGTCGCTCACTGCCGGAGTCGGAGTTCCGCCGCTCGCCGCCGGAGCCGGAATTCCGCCGTCCGCCGCCGTGCCAGCTCGTCATTGTGTGCTAACAGAGTAGAACCAATGATGCTCACAGAAATGGCGGTTTCTATCAGCGTCGATTGTTGAGAGATTTTAAAAGGAGAAAATGAATAAAAAGTGGTTGACGCTAACGTGCGCTACTTTTTTTAAAACCTTTTGATTGGTGGGTCAATTGCATTCTAACTTACGCCATTAGTTTCGTGAATGTATATGAAAATTAAAACCTTGAAAACTTCTCTTATTAGGACTACTTTTTTGAAAAGTTCTTTTTTTTTTCCGCTTTTTTGAAAATGTCATTTTAATAAATTTATATTTGATTGGTTGGGATTGGAATATATTAAATAATGGCTTCCATGAATAATTCTAACTAGTAACAATTTGTATTGTATATAGTACTTAGTCAAATTGAGTTTAAATTGATATTGTTAATATGAACTATATGTTTATTTTAAATATTAAATATTTAAATAAACTAGAAAACAATTGAGTTGAGTATCTTCAACCTATTTCAATGATGTTGTTAGTGTTGGGGACTGGGGTTATATTGTCCATTTTGTATATTGAGATGGAGTTTAAACCTTCTAAAATTTATGGGGAAGTTTTAAAGTGTTTCTCTCAAGTTTATTAACGGTGCTCCTTGATATTCAGATGATGTCGTTCATCATGATAGTTATAATGTGGATCGTCCGATGAATAGGTAATTTTTAAACAATTCAAAATCTTATGAAAGTGGCAACACTCCACTTTAAAAAAATCATTTCAATACTTTCGTTTATTTTGTGTATTTTTAGTTCATTTTAATGCTTTCATTTATTTTGTTTGTTTCTATTATTTTTGCTGTAGTTTTGATTATTGGGGTTCTCGTGCTGTGAGATTCTATATTTCTATGATTTTCAAGTATTATGGTATGTGGAAGATTGATTGATAAAGGAAACTTTATTATCGCGATGGATGAGTGTTACCTTCAAAAGAGCCTCTATTACTCTTCGGTTGTGAAATTTTTATTTTATACTTTGATAGGTTCCTGATCCTCGATGTTTACTTTGTTTATAGTGTTAACTTCTGCAACTTCTTCAATATCAACTAATGAAATGTTGACTAATTACTACAACAATTTTACGTTGAAATCTATCGGTCCATAATATAAAAAAGTCGATTCGAAAAGTGTCTTAAGTCACTCTAAAAGTTTCTTTATTTAAAGTATTTCATATAATATTTTGATCTGGTTCAACTTGCGACCCAGTTTCAAAATGATCCTTGTGCTTTATTGTTTTGTCATTTAATTATTTTTCATTAGGAAGTATTTTTGTATGTTTTATTTTGTCTTATAATGAAGTGCTTTGAATTTAAAATTGTTTAATTTTTTTTTAAAAAAAACCTCTAGCCTGACTTGAATGTTGGGTTGGAAATGGTTCAATTTAAATAATTCGAAAGAAATGCAATTACTTGATAGATAAATTTAATCAAATTACAAATATTTGTTGGCATTAATCTTGTGATACTTTAGAGTTGAAGAATTTGTAATCGTTCATAATCGTGGACAAATTATATACGATGTAATTATCTATATATATATATATATACACTAATGAAATACAAAATTATTTAACTTACACCATTATCAAAATACAAAAGATTGTTTCTTCTCAAAAAAAAAAAAAATACAAAAGATTGTTCCTCAAAAATAAAAAATACAAAATACAAAAGATCAAGTTAATATAATTATCACATACTTGATGATCTTTTTTTGATAGACTTGTAAATTTTGAATTTTCTCCTTCAAATCTGAGATACCGCAAACATATTTTTAGATTGGGATATCAAGAATTCGTATTTGACTCTTATATTATTTGGTTATCATAAATTATAAGTGATAAGTAGGTTTGAGTCTAAAAATCGATATTTGACTCTCATATTATTTTAGAGCAGTCGTGGCCTCCATGTAAAATTTGTTAATCTTCATCCCTCAATAAGTGTACTAAAAAAAACTAAATCATTGAAACCAATTTTTTTAATTTTCTTTTCAACTATGAATCAAATTTATAATTTAACCTTTAAAATCATAATCTAAACCCTAATTATTCATTATTTATTTTATTTCAAATCTAACATTAAAGTATGCATTTATATTGAAGATTATCAAACATCTAAATTAATGATATTTAATTGAGGGATGATGTAGTTGAAATTTACATACATTTCCAAATGCAAGTCCTTAAGCTTACCCAACTTTCCACGAAACTGCTTAGTCAATATCACATTTGGAAACAAATGAGTCATTAATAACACTAACTAAAACTTAACAATTCTTTTTTGTTCCGAGTCAAATAATACGAAAGCGCAAGGATTTAAATATTTTATCTTTATCGTTATTGGATAATATCTTAAATAGATTTCAACTTAATTGTACAAAGTATTAAAGTATATGTTATATATAGATATTACTACGGATATAAATGCTAATTTCATTTATACATTTTTATTTGATATTTTTGCCCTTGCATTAGTATTTAAAAAATTACTAACATGTTAAATTTGGTCTTAATGTAGAGCAGAGTTGAATTAGATCTTACGTCAGCATCCAACTAGTAACAAATAAAGCTAATAAACTAACGTAAATTATACAACTTATAAAAATAATAATAAAGACTAAATCATTGATATTAAAAAAAATTACAATTAACAGTTGTTGTCTTTATCATCAAGAGAACGTAATTGGGAGAAATTATATTGACCGGCAATTGACTCAGTTTTGTTTTTTGTTTCCTTAGTTGACTGAAGTTTAATAGAAAGTTAATAATTATCAGCCGTGAAATCACCTCCACGCCGATTATTTTTATTTATTTATTATTTTGTTCTAAATTTAAAAAAAAAAAAAAAGAAAAAAAAAAGAAATTATTGTACCGTTAATTTGTTTGAGTTTTTTTAAACAAGAATAAGCACCCTCGTCTGAACCTTGAGGAAAACGTATCAATGTTTTAAAATTATATATTAATCTGAAACATACTTAAAATATTTATAATCAATCAAATAGGTTATATGTTTTTTTAATTTTTCTTTTATTTTAAGTGATTATTCTTCGACATTAAAAATAAAATGCGTGACTAAAATTTGAGCACCTTGCTCCATGGTGTAATGACAACATATAAATTTTTCTCATAGTTTCTATGCTTTTATGTATGAATCCATGATTGTGAGATAGAAATGAGTTAACATCAAATCAGATAATCAATCACGCTCTTATCTCATTTTGATGTAAGATTACGAATTTAAATCTTTATCTCAAGTGTCATTGAATTATATATAATAATTAAATTTAAAAAAAAAAAAAAAAAAAAAACTTCTACCTATCGCATTAAATCCCGATGCGGATGGTGGCGGACTGTTCGTGTCATTTTCCGAAATTTTCTTGCATATTATGTATCTTTTTAATGAAAAATTATACTTTGAACGAAAATAAATGAATAAATCATGATTTATGTATTAAAATAATATGACTATTGCCATTGTCACGATATTGTTAGTAGGGCATTGGTTATTTATTCGGTGGAAATTCATTTCAAACTCTAAGTCACATATTCAATCTATTTTACTTTTATATTATTTAAAGTCAGTTTGATCTTTTCTCCAACATTATATTAAAATTAAAATAATGTTACAGTTAATATAATTTAATATATATATATATATATATATATACAAAATAAATACTATTTTAAGTTGCTTAGTTTGAATTTTGTTGTTATGATAATTTTTTTAAGAGTTCAAATATAGGACAAATCTGATAATTATTAAGTTCGGTTTCATAACCATATTTCTTTTAACTTTTTTTAAAAATAGGTATATTTTACAAGCAATTTTAATTTTAGTTTTTGAAAATTTTAAAATATTAAAGAAATTTTAAAAACTAAAAAATGTAGATTTTAAAAATATGTTTTGTTTTTTATTTTAAAAAAGAATGAAAAAATAAGAAAAAATAGTAAAAAAACTAAAAAAAATCAAAACAAAATATGATGTTTGAGAGTAAAAAACAGTCATCAAATATATTTTTTTGTTTTTAATTTTTAAAAATATAAAATTAAATTCAATTATCAAATACATACAGTTTTTATTTTTTAAAACAAAAAATAAAAAACTATAAATAAAAAACTGGAAACAAAAACAATAAACAAAAAGCACAGAGCATTCCAACATGGAGGGAGTTCAAAGATATTTTTATCATTTTTCGAGTCGGCCAGAATTGATTGTATTAAATGCACAATAAAGATGAATGTAATGTTTGATAATGAACCTAAAAATTAAAGGGCTTTTAAGAAAGACTAGGCTAAATAAATAAAAAAAATTACAAAAGTGTCTATATTTAAAAAAATTTGGAAGACTAATTAAGCGTAATGCAAAAGAAATTTCCTTTAATAGAGAAAAGACAAAAATGCCCCAATTTCTTGAAATCAACTTTTAAAAGAAATCTCTTTAGACAATGAATAACCTCCTAAAAAATCTCTTTAAATTGTGGGTTTTTTTTTCATTTCATTTGTGAAGCTTAATGCATTTTTCAATTTCTTTCTTGTTGATAGGTGTTTCGATTTTGTCAAAAAAATCTAAAATTTTTCAATCGTGTATTAATAAATAAATATGAAATTTTTTATGTTATTATTTTTCTAGTATGAGTAAATGAAGTAAGTTAGTGTAATATATTGATAATTCTAAAATATATTAATAGTGTTTTTTGTTTAAGTGTAAGTATCTTATTAATACTGTATTATATATTTATCTCTTGGATGAGTATTAGTTATGATGTATTGTAGGAAATTATATTGAATGTCCTCTTGCTATAAAACAATTACAAATGGAAGTGAAATTTAAAGTATTTGCATCTATAATCATTAATACTATATTATGAATACTTATTAATACAGTATTTTGGTTATTAATATAGTATTATGTATTATTAATATAGTATTATAAGAACATATTATTAATATTAATGATCATTATTGTAAATTTTTTAAAGCATCATATTTATAATTACACAAATATCTTCATCAACGAATCAATATTTATTGAAATAAAAAGTACCAAATTTTCAATTAAAAATAATATTTTCCTAAATCATAGGCCGTTCTCATCTTTGGTTTCCAACCATAAAGTATCTTGGTAAATCTTTATTATTACCAGAGATGTAAATAATATTATACACCATTTCTTTATTATTGGCAGTTGTTTTGAAAAAATATAAAAATTTTCAATCATGTATTAATAACTAAATATGGATTTCTGAATATTATTATTTTTTAGTATTGATTAAGTAAGTTGACTAATGTATTAGTAATTCTAAAATCTATTAATACAATATATATTTTTTATTTGCGTATGCATAACGATTTTTGTTATAATAGTTCATACTATATTAACGAGTATTAATAGTACAACATTGAATTGTATTTATAATTATAAATACAAATATTTTAAAATTTAAGTACATTTATAAATATTTTGTTAAAATAGTTCATATTGTATAAATAATTTAAGATTGTATTAATGAGTATTAATAATATAATACTTAACCTATTTTAAATATTTTTTTAATCTCGAAAAATATTTTTAAATTTGACTACATTTTGTAATTATTTTGTTACAATAATTCATAGTGTAAAAATGATACACAATATCATATTAATAATATATGACACTATATACCTGAGTATTAATAATACAATATTGAACTATATTGATAATTATAGATGCAAATATTTTCAAATTTAACTATCTTTGTAATTATTTTGTTAAAATATTTCATATTGTATTAATAATACATATACTGTATTAATAATACATAATACTATATTAATAATGTAACACTGTATTAGTGTGTATTAAAGATTGAACTGTATTTATAATTATATAAGCAAATA
The DNA here is from genome assembly GCA_036507275.1 of Sicyos edulis. Lineage (NCBI taxonomy): Eukaryota > Viridiplantae > Streptophyta > Magnoliopsida > Cucurbitales > Cucurbitaceae > Sicyos > Sicyos edulis. The sequence goes on along the minus strand of CM071857.1, from coordinate 888,324 downwards.
TTTTTTAATTTAACTACTTTTATAATTATTTTGTTAGAATAGTACATTAATTACAATGTCCTAATCTTAGACAATTTAACATTTAGAGCATTAAATCTAGAAAATTAAAATGCACCCTATAACGGAAAATAATGAAGTAAAACAAGAATTTGAAATAGAAAAAAAAAAACCTGAAATTTTGAAAAATGAATCAAACATAATTAATTAATTTATTGATTTAAGAAATTTCTCAAAAATATAATAAAAATAAGTTATAAAAAAAAATCCAAACTGTAACAGCAGAGTGGCTGCATGACAAGTTGGTAAAGGGAATAAAGAGAAAAAAAAGAACGTGAGAATAAGGGTAGATTAGGTATTATTGAAAAGTATTATTAATTAAATTTAAAACAAAAAATAGTTTTATAATTACTTTCAACTATGACTAGATTTATAATTATTTTTCTAAAAGTAACTATCCACCACAATTTCTCAAAATTAAACAAATGAAATGAGTGGGCCTTTAATATTTTTGAGTGTCGTAAAATTAAGCACATCTTCCAATCTATAACTCTTAGTTATTGTTTCCTAAAAAAAAAAAAACTCTTAATTATTATTGATTTTTTTTTTAAATATTGAAATTTCTAGCTATTTCTATTGTTAAAAAAAATCGTTATAATGTTGAGTTTTATTATTATTACTATTATTATTATTATTATTATTGCACATAATCTCTCGTAAAAAAGACAATATCATGTGCTAAAACAGAACAATGCTGAAATTCGTTATAAAATACAAATTAATAATCATATTATTATTATTATTTCGAAAACAGCACCAATCAAATATTATTCTATCTTTTTTTTTTAGTTTTGAAAATTCCGACTTATTTTTATTCAAATTTTATATAATATGTGTCATTTTTTCTTAACAAAATGGTTAAATGGCTTAATAATTATTCATTTCTTATAATATTATTTATGAAGGTCTTAATTATTATAAATAAAACGTTATCTAATTATTAGAAGAGAATAGAAAATAATATATAAGATATAACAAAAACAGTATTGCATTATTTTCTACACTACATTTATTTTCGAGTAGGTCCAAAAAACAAAAAAACTGTACTGAATGTCAGTGACGCAGTTGGTTATTTTGTTTGGTGTTAATCTATTTCAACTCTATGGTCACGAGTTCGAGCCTGTAAATCGGTATTTGACTCTCATATTATTTGAGAATAGTTGTGCCCTCTATATAGAGTTTGTTGCTTCTCCTTACTCCAAGGTGTACTAAAAAAAAAACAAACAAAAAGCTGTAGAGAGCGTTCTTCTTTTTCTTTTTCTTTTTCTTTTTGTCCATTTCGTTATGATTTATTTTCAACATCATATCGATTGTCGCGTCTGTTCGTAATTGATTTTGAGAAAGCCAAAGGGCATTTGAAATCTTCGAATTCATTAAATTCATCACAATAATTACTAAACCAAAAGAAGCTGTGTATGAATGTATGGCCAATTGCTGTCCGCCATCACTTCTCGAAAGCGACTCCCATGGATTGATCAACTTTCACCCCCCAAATTCCACTGCAAAACATCGCCGCCGATTTCTTGGTTTGTTTCCAATTTCATCGATTCAAGTTGTGTTCATGTTTCGTTGCGTTTGTTCTTGATCGAATCGTTCTGGATCGCCTTTGTTCTTGTTTTCAGCTTTTGGGGTTTTGTTTCTGTTGTTTGCTAATGATTCTGTGATCTGGGTTTGGCTTGTTTTGCTGATTTGTGGATTCAATTTGTGTTGGGAGTGGAATTTTTTTCATCATTGTTCTTGGTTGGAGCTGATTCTGTTATTTGTGTTGTGAAAGACTAAAAGGGGTTTGTTTACTACATGACATTTGGTTTTTGAAAATTAAGATTGTTTTCTCCTAATTTCTCTACCATAGTTTTTGTCACACTATATGAAGCATTTGAATTCATAGCCAAATATCATAAATGAAAACAAAATTTTGTAAGCTACTGTTTTTTCTTTAATTCAACTATGATGGGAGGTAGATGGATTCGAACTCATGAACTTTTTGTTCACTAATATGACTTGGTTTTTGAATTCATATATGCTAAATAGATAACAAGACAATGAAATCCATATGTGACGTTTAAAAACAAAAAATAAATTGGTCATCAAACGAGTCTAAGTGTTTGGTTTTGCACTTTTAAACATCATTTCATACTATTAAAATTGATGTTGGATTATCAAGGACATGTTTGAGAGTGATTTTGAATAAAACAAAGTGACTTTAACGGTTTCAAAATAACTTAAAATCGTTGGTGGAGCTCTAGCTCTAGTGGATGAGCAAATGGTGGTGGTGGTGGAAGCAAAAATGTGAATGGTTCATTGATTCTAACTCTTATGAAGTGTACTTTAATGGCTACCTTTGAAACGTCCTTTCTGCCAAAGGTTTCTCTATTATCTTTTCAATCTTGGTTGTCAGTGGAAACAAGGTTAACAGGGCATTTGTTTTGGAAAATTGACTTCTCAATTCCATGTTGTTTTCATTCATTTACTTTACCAAATCAAAGTCCAATTGAGACAATATCTATGCTTATGGGATAACTCAATTGACCAAGTTAAATTGATTTGAAATTCCAATTTTACCACTCCCATTTGCATCATACATTTTTTTTTTTTTAAACAAGGATAACCATGCCCGTCCCTAGGCCAGGCACCCGGGAGACATCGAAGGAGTAATGTCACAGCTGAGTCTCGAACCTAGGACCTTGAGGGGAGCATACCCTCAAAACCTAAGTCTTCAACCACTTTGCCACCCCTTAGAGACTTTGCATCATACATATTTATTATGAGTTATTCGGTGGCTATTTGCAGTATGATTTAAACCGTAAGTCTAGCTGATTTGAGTCAACCATATCAAGTTTAAGTCCCCCATCTCCACCTATATCCTTAATGAAAAAAAAGGCGGTACCTAATTTGGTTCATTACGCTTGAATCTTGATGCTAAGATGTTTGGTAGTATTGTGTAATTTGGCTGTCTGATTGTAAAGTCTAGTTTATTTAAAATTTCATCCATTGTTTATATCTATCTGTTTTTTTAGTTCAACAACATTATTTGCAAGTTGGAAGATTCGAACCTGTGACCAATTTAGGATACATGCTAATTACCGCTGAGTCTAGCTCACTTTTGGCGAGATTTATGGGGGTCTTGTGCATTATTGGCTAGAGTTTCTTTCTCTTTCCAACCAGAAATACTTGCCCTCATTAGTCTGTATTATTGTGATATTGAATCTGATTTACAGTACAAATATATTGCGGTTGTTGGGCTAATGATGTTGTCATTGGTTCATTTTGGAACTCTGAGTCATGAGCTAAGCCTTGTTCATTAACCAGACCAGACCTTTTGGAAGCCATGATCATAGTCATGTTAGAGGAAAACCAGTCCTTTTTGGTGCTTTAGTCTTTAGAATGTGCATGGTTTTATTTTCACATTGATGAAACAGAATTTTGCTCCTAGGTCTTCAAGTTGTAGACTGGGTTCCTTATCTTATAATGCTCACTGGATTAGGTCTCAGCTTTGATGCTTTATGTCTGTATTTGCTGTCGATCTGTATCGCTATTTTTCCATTTTTTTCGTTCTTGACATCTAATGTGCAACTCTATGCCAGATAACAGGAAACCATGTTTTAACAGTTGCTGGTAAGATCAGAGAAATCATCATAGAATGGGAGGCTGCTGCTGTTCGTCTCGAAAATATCATGTGAATGGAACTCCAGCATACTACTATGTTAGTTCATTTGCCTTTCAAGATGATCATGACCAATTATTGCATAAGTTTTCCTTGCCAATACTAAGTTCCAAAAATTTTACTCTTTCTGCAGTGCCCGCTGGCTATGGAGGAGCGAGAGCCATCCGGAAATCTTAGTGGCTCCATGCTCCTCAATGCAGGACATGATTTGAACCTGGATTTTTCAATACCGAACACGTATCGAGCACCCCCCACACCTCTCCCGTATGATGTGGTTTTGAGATGTTCACAACCAAAGACAGCCCTTTGCTTGGAGGCCCTCCATGAAAACTGTGGTGTTAAAACTTCATCAGCAGTGAAAATTGTTGGGAAACTGGATAGTAAGTCCCAAGACAGTCCTTTGCTTGGAGGCCCTCCACGAAAACTGGAACATTCAAAGTCGAAAGGAAATAATACTCCGACTCCGGTTGTCGAAGAAGAAGATGTCTGTCCCATTTGTCTCGAAGGTGAGCTGGATCGATCACCTCGATTCTGCATCATTTTTCTTTTTATTCCTAGTACTTATTAACTTAGATTTAATCCATAATTCATGTGTAAGTCTAACACTATATCTGCTATGTAGAGTATGATTCACAACATCCAGAAATTATCACAAAATGCAAGCACCACTTTCACCTTGCTTGCCTTCTTGAGTGGACCGAAAGAAGTGATGCCTGTCCGATCTGCGACAAGGTTTGTTCTAACAAATCACAAACATGTAGATCAAATTCGAGTTTTGATTTCGCTAACTAAAAATGGCTGTGGAAAAAATCTTATTTTCTTTTATTAATAGCATACAGCCTCAATCTCATGCTAGTAACTAAAACGTGAAGCAACATTGTCTGTTATTTGCATTGCCATAGATCATATCATGATTTTCCACGTTCTTTGATTTGTTCGTACTCGCAAATCTGATTAAAGTTTCTGTTCCATTTCGATACAGGAGATGATATTTAAGCTACCTTGAGTCTGCAAAAATGAAGAACTTCTCTAGTCCTTAGAATTCAAACTTGAACTAAGTTCACCACTGGAGTATGGTGATTTTCCTTGTTCAGTTACAGGTTCATTTTCAAAACTATGGCTGTATATAAACATCGATCACTCGTAGCTGCAAATTTGAAATGTAAATTGCTGTTGTCAGTCGATTTGATACATCAGGGAAGAAATAACGCTATGATACAACAGTGCTTCCTCATGTTGTTGGATCTTCATGCATATTTAATTATTATATTTTAATCTTTGATGATCAATTATGAAGGAACTCTTCTTGGCTTATAGACTCAGAAAAGGAGTATTAGACATTTATACATTCTCTGTAAAGATGAGATCTCTTTCTCATATGGGCTTTTGAGAATCTTGCATGTAAATGTTTCTCAAATCATATCTTCTCCAGTTTTGTGATATATTTAAACTTTTTGGTAAAGTAATCTAACATTAGTATCTTTTTTTTTTTTTTGCGTGGATTATTCAGGTTGTAAGCTAATGTTTTATGACATTTTTATCATTGGAGCTAGAGAGAGCATTCTCAATTTTAATTACTATAAATTAATAGTCAAAATGAGTCTAGTTCAACGATTATTAACATTTACTCTTTTAAAAGTTGGAGGTTCAGATTTTCATATCACCTTTTTATGACTAATATACATATAATAATGAACTAACCATAAAAATAAATCAAACAACTTTTATTGACCTAATTTTATAATTTAGTCGAACAAACAAACTAGTGCAATAATATTTTAGGTTTGGTTCCTCGCCTTATATAGAACTAAAAACACTAAAATTCTGGTAACTTAAGCGTTGATAAGTTCAATAGCAATTATATACGTGATGAAAATGAGAAAAAAAAACATTGATTTTAGATTTCATTATTGAGGAACATAATTTTAACCATTAGAGAGGATATGTGATCATCATAAATTAAATTAATCTTTTGACTCCTCGAAACTTTCTCGACTACTAAACCAATCCATGATGTTTAACAATTGCAAAATTTTGAAGTTCAACTAAAAATACACATGCATAAACTTAGTATATTTGGTTAAACTACAGAGAAGATAAAAACTCAAAACTACATACAACTTTTTTTTCTCTTTTCAATATCGAGCCTGAGTTGCTATCAATCAGCATAATTGAATACAACAGTAACTTTGAAGGATGTAGCCATAAAGTACAGACATCTAACTATGTGATGTAAACATGTATTTCAATAATATAAGACAGGGAGGATCTATATATCATGGCATTGAAGAACAAAGACCTAAACTATTAACAGCACGAGCTATCTGCGCCTTTACAAAACGATAGAGGTCGCTGATATCCTCATCGCTTGAGCTCGATATTTAATCTCTATTTCATATACTAACCTATAGTCAGATATGGCTGGGCCTCCTCTTTCCAGAATCTGTTCTTAGTCTCTTCACAGGATTAGCCCAACTAACAGGTTCGCCACGGCCGTTGGTGGATTGAGGCTGGTTGGGCCACCCTTGAGAATGCGCGGAGGGTTGAGATTGTTTGCTGTCTTTTGAAACTGACCCTGGACCAGGACTTCTAATGCCACGAGCAACACTAGGCGGTGAGACCGGGCCACCAGATCCCATCCTTGGCTTGATTATTGTTTTTTCCCTGTCTTTTCTTTTCTTCTTGCAGATAACCAGTTCTCCAGGATGAGTAAGAAGTGGGGGTTCTTCCATCTGATATTGATCCTTACTTTTACTTCCACTACCAAATCTTGGTTCTTTGTGGGTCAATAAGTGAACTCTGGTGGCCCTTGTTTCTTCCCCAGGCATCGTTCCACATCGCAGTTTCTGCGGCGGATCGTCTGTGTCCATGTTATTTATCACCTTCTGTCTTTTGGTTTGGCTAACAGGTCTCTCCCTCAAAGAAGCAGCCGTAGAAGATCCCGGGCTAGAGAAAGATAGAGCATTCCGAGCTTCTCGGAAATCTGTGTCTGGAAATGCAATCTTCAGAATATCAAAGAAGAGGTCGTGTACTTTTCTGGCCTCAAATCTTACCTGCACATCGAAGGGACAATTTCCAATTTTACTTGCAGGAGAATAAAAGAACTTAAAAGCAGTGTAGAGACATACAAGCCTCTGCAAAAAGATACTAGTCAAGGATTGATGAAAAAAATGCCGAAAATACAATAATATTCGATGTGGGCACAAGCTGGCGGCCACTCACAGTTGCGATTATAAAAAAATAAGGATACCTAATGCCAGCATATATTTAGCCTCAGTGGTATAAACATACAGAAAACACTGTTTATCTAAGAAGCACAATTACTTATATGAATAAAAGTTAATGTTTTACGTAGTTTAAACCTTCGTGAGTTGATCTAGTGGTCAACAGGGTCTTGAAGAACCAAAAAGTTATGGATTCAATCCATGATAGCAAATAATCTAGGAATTAATTTCGTACATGCTTACTTGACATCCAAATGTTATATAAGTCAGACAGACAGTGCCACGAGAATAGTCATTGCATATAAGCTAACCAAGACACTCACGAGTCATGCTGATTGTTCATTTGGATCTTGTCCATTTAGTAACAATAGAAGCAAAACTGAAAATTTAAAATCATACCTCATATGAGAACCCATGAAACTGCATAGCACCCTTCAACATAAACTGAACATCAAACACCAACTCCATAACTCCGTTGTACTCTAATCTGTCTATGCGTTGATCAATCTTCCGAAGATCCAAAATATTATAGCCATCACCACTTGGTAAACTAGAGTTCTCGGTCCGTTTCCACAAATCTATTAACAACGGAACAGTTTGATGCCCTTCTTTGTCTATTCTACTCTGAAGCTTGCTAATAACATTCTTGCACTGGAAGATGTTTTTAAAAATTCAGATAAGATCAAATTACATTTACAACCAAGTACTAAATTCTGATGCACCAAAAACACGGAAAAAATATATATATACAGACTGAGAACAAATAACAGTATGACTGCACTCTCTACAATACCAAGCCTCTTCATTTTCCACCCACAAAATGAAGATTCCCCCCCCCCCTTTTTTGGGGTAAACATCCACACTTAGCAACCAAGACCTCCATTTAATCCCAAAACCCTTCTTTCCCAGCACTTTATCTAGAAAACTCCAATCAATGTGAGAGTAAGCCTTTTCAAAAGCAATTTTAAAAATCACTCATTTTTTTCCTTCTCATGTAATCCTCTATAACCTCGTTCGTAATCGATACTTGATCTAAAATTTGTCTCCCTGATATAAAAGATCCTATATCACCCATAAAAAGAAGATTCATGATGAACCCATGGGGGCCTAGGAGACCCAAGGTAGCCCTATGTTATAAATGCTGCAGTAAGTGTTGTCTGAGAATAAAATAATGCACGTAGTACTTTGGCTGATTAGGCATGAAAGAAGTAAAGAAGAATATAAACAAACGATCACATCCTTCAAAGAGAATATGTATTTAAACTTTTGTACGTACCCTCCTCTGGATTATGTCAGGCATCTTAGAACCAAAACCTGAATTTCCACCTGCACTCAATGGTTTAACATCCCAGCTTTCTCTAGAGTGTTCGATGGCAACTTCAGTGGATCCAGTCAAAGAATTCAATCTGCTAGATTTCGAAGAAGGGTGCAGTTTTGTTGTAGGAGCCGTTCTTTTAGCCGACAAATTACGCTTAGTCTTTGAAGATGATTCACTGTTTTCATGCTTTAAGGACTTTGAATCTCCATGTAGTTTAGCCTCGGGATCATTCTTGAATTTGTTAAATTTATGGTCTGCTAGAAACGGAGAAGCAGATGAAGAATCTCCATATTGAAGAGATTGTGTTTCACTATATATCTTCTCTTCTCGTTTTTCAGCAGGAGGACGTGGCCTAAGCCTAAGACTCCTTTTTCGTTTTATCTTGGGTTGCAGCACCTGTTCCTCTTCTCCATCATCACGATCATGAATCCAACTTTCTGATTGTTGGTTCTCTGCGTGAGAGTCGCCAGATACTGCAATTTCCCCTTCTTCCAAGTCATCTGACTGAAAAAGGTTAAAAGAAAAAGAAAGGCATAGATAATGTTATGAGTTATGACAAGTGACAATGTTCCAACATCAAACCACTAGTATAGAAGAGTACTTTACCAGTCTCTTTGAAAGGGAACTAGGCTTGGCATCTAAGGCAGACAAGGAGCCAAATTTCTGAGAAGAAACAGGAGACATCAATTGTGTCAATCTTCGACTGCTGGAAGAGGATCCTGAAGAGCCGGCTTCATCAAGCAAATGATTATTTCTAGTGATTTCTGAAGCCCGATGATAATCATATATGGTATTAGGGCCTTCTTCAATCAAATCCTTGTTAAGTTGTGCAGCCTCGATAGCTCTACTAAATTCCTCATCTTCAAACTCTGCAATTTCTCCCTCTTCTTCCTGGACAGAGTAACCATTTCTCTCCTCGGAACTTGCTTCCGAGAAATCTCCATCATCATCATCCATTTCCTTGTAATTAGGAATCTTTTTACCCTTTGGTCGGCCTCTTTTTCTTTCAGTTCTGAGGGGTGAATCAGAGCCGAGTTCACTGGATTCCAAGCCATAGCCACCACCAAACAAAATATTTTTTGAAGGTCTTTTTGATAAATTCGCAATAACATTATTCACTTCTCTTGTACTTGCTCGAATCCACTTAGGTACCTGGTCATGCCTTGTCATTTCTTCCGTCCAATCTAGTTCTTCATCCATTTGGTCAAACAGTTCAACCTCATCTTCACTTCTAGCAATCATTCGATTCACCTCCTGAAGTGAAGGTACATCATGGACGGTTTCTTGATATCGCTCTTCATCATGCAGCAATGTCTCTAAAGTAAGGCGCCTCTCTTCATGTGTTGTTCTCTGGTCAAAACGCCCAGCATTGATAACCTCATCTGCCATATCTATCTTATATTGCTGAATGTTATTTCTTATAAGACTCTCAATAGACCCCATGTATCGATCCTTACCAGCAAAATCATCTTCTAAATCACCTGACCCACCACTTCTTAGCTCATCTTCTCTCTGGTTACTCGAGATTTTTCCAACCACAGCTTCCATGTAGATTACTTTAACTTCTCTTGTTTGTCCAATACGATGGGCTCTAGCAACAGCTTGCTCCTCATTTTTTGGGTTGGGATCGGGGTCATAAATAATAACTGTGTCGGCAGACTGAAGATTAAGACCCCGACCTGCAGCACGTATACTGAGCAAGAATATGAAGGAGTCTGAGTCAGGACTGTTGAAGTCCACAATGGCAGATTCACGATCCTCCAAACTAGTTGTACCGTCAATTCTTCTATATATGAGTCGCCGCCATTGCAAGTATTCCTCTAATATATCAAGTAGTTTTGTCATTGTACTAAACAGAAGTACTCTATGCCCAGTCTTCTGAAGTTTTATAAGGATCCTATCTAGTATCCACAGTTTTCCACATGATCTTATCAGAAAGTCCTTGGAGAAGTCGCCGTAATATGGATAGTTAAGCAAAGGGTGGTTACAAGTTTTCCTTAGTTCCATACATCTGTTATTTAATGTTTTATACACCTTAGGTTGGTAATTCGGATTTCTCTGAACCCTGAGTTTCTCTTCTTCTGGATCAACTCGAAGGGTACCAGTGGATTTAATCCAGTCATATATAGCACTCTGAATGGCTGACATTCTACACCTCAACACTACGGAAACCTGAAATTCAACACTGATGTCATTAGTTGACCAAATGAAAAGATAGGTGAACAGAAGGTGCAACAAAATCAACCTTTGGTGGAAGTGACCCTTCAACATCTTCAACACGACGACGCAGCATAAAAGGCTCAAGAATTTGGTGAAGTCGATGGATTATAATAATTTTTTTCTCAGTCTCAAGCCAATCATCTTCAGTATTCTGCACAGGACCTTCCTTCTGAAAGGGCTTTGAGAACCAATCATGAAAAGCTTTTCGATTATCAAACACTTCGGGTAGAAGCAGATTAAGTAGCGACCAAAGTTCCTTCAAATCATTCTGCAGAAGAAGAATTGTTAAATGTTTGCTCATTAAAACTTATTTTATTGAGCGCCTGAACAAAGATATACTATATAGTACCCCAAATATCCAAGTTCAAAGCTTACTTCTCCATCAAGTTGAATAGAATTATAATCTTTTATAAATTAGAAAACTAATACTCAGATGCATATTAGTTTTACAATACTAATAAGCTCAATTCATATAAACCCATTTCATAATACTCCACCTTGATTCAATCATCAACTATATCTAAAGTGTGTTTGTTGTCCCTATCAACTATATTCTTCCCTTTTATCCCATTGGAAATGTTTAGTGTAATTGCTCAAAGGATTTTTTTTTTTTTGTAACTTTTTCACTCATCAATGAAGCAATGCAGCCAACAAATCCAAGTAACTCAATAATTGAACATTATTGAGCATAGGCGTACTAGAAAAGGCTACTGCTGATAACAAGCTGCCAGGAAGGCTAATGTCTTAACAAACCTGTAATGGTGTCCCAGTTAGGAGCAGACGCCGCTGGCATCTATACCTATCAAGATCACGAGCTAGGACTGATTCCCTGTCTTTCATTCTTTGTGCTTCATCAATTACAATGTACTTCCAATCAATTTTTGACAGCTTTGAGCGATCGTACATGATAAACTCATAAGTTGTCACGAGAACATTAAATTTCAAGGCACAAACCTCCTGTACAACACATAATCCAGTGAAGAAACCTCAGTAGCATGACACCTCCGATTATAAACATATAAGGAAAAAAGAAAACATCTCTTACTTGCGAAAATAGTCTTGACCGTTCATCCTTCCCACCAACATAATAAATGCACGACACAGATGGTAGCCAAGTATGGAGCTCACTCTGCAAGATTTTCATTTTCCAATTCCATGTTATCTGTGAACTCTTACGTATTTGCCAAACTGTCAAAATAATTTTACTGACCTTCCAATTAACCAAAACAGCATTGGGGACAATTATAAGATGAGGGCCATAGTTCCCCTTAAATTCCATTAAATAAGCAATCAATGCCATGACCTGCAGAAGAAAGACAGAATTAAGTGCCAGAAAAAGTCCAAGTTTATTTAATAATAAACTGAACTTTCATTGAGAAACAGAATAAATAAAAGTCAAGTATTAGTCGGCATACATAAAGTTACCCCACACTACAAATGAGCTAATCTGTTCTCACTTCCACAGTAACATATTTCAAAAATTGGAAATGTACAAGACGCCTACCAAATGGAAAGTACCTGCACTGTCTTCCCAAGACCCATCTCATCTGCCAAGATTCCATTTAATTTATTGTTATATAGTGAAAGCATCCATTGCAATCCAACCTACAAAAAATATATATAAATAATTAATTAATTAAATTAAGAATCAGAAAGATAAATGGTACACTGAAATCCTAAAGAGTACAATTCTAATTATAGTGACCTACAAGCTGATAGTCTCTTAAGGTTCCAGCCCGTAACATTGACGGTTGTCTTGTAATCTTCTCATTCACAGCATGAGCAAGGTGATAGTACCTGACAAAAGATAAAAGACCAATCAAAATAATTGACGAAAACAGTCCGGAAAAGTAAGTCTCTTCATCTAGATTAGATGAGATAAAAAGTTCTTTAGTATCACAACGTTCATAAGAAAAGTTCCCCTCTAGATCTGGAAAAAGATCAGAGAGAATGCTTAACTTGATACCATACAACATTGAAGTACAGAACCTCAACAGCCAATCAAGCATTAGTCACATTGTGAACACACTAACTTCATATATTAAGCTTACTTGTTCACATATGAACTATCCTTGGGAGCATTCATTTCCATAAAGCGGTTTCTAATCATAACCTCCTCTCCAGCACAAGCAGCTGCCGCCCTAACTTCTTCTTCCGAAAGGCCCTAAACAAACAAGAATGCACAGTTGAGAGGAAACTACCAAATTCAACAAAGTATCATAGTTCCTCAAAAGTTGTAGGCACTAAGCAGAAAAAAACTATTTTAATCCTAAGTGACCATCGAAAAGAGTGTGCATGCCTGCAATCGGGCAGCAGCTGCAGCAATATTTGCAGCCTCTGCCACTTCCTGCTGACCCTTGGTAGCAGTTATTTTGCTTCCTAGCTTCTGAAGATATTCTTCAGTCTGAGACAAAAATGATGAGAGAACAGAATATCTCTCGGCAGCATCACCAGGCATGCTCGTCTGCTGCTCCAACAACATTTCTCTATATCTTTCAACATCATTATTCTTTAAAGCTTCCATCCTTTTGTTCCTATCATCATCTTTTCTTTTGGAGAACTCTCTCAACATTCTCTCATGATATTTCGCAACTCCCCTGTTACGTGCAGTTCGAGCATCACGAATGGCCCAGTGAGCCTCTAGAAGTTTTTTACGCCACAAAAAGACAGATTTCAGTTGCTTTTCTCGCATGGCTTTCTGAGAGGCTTGTACTTGTCGAGTTAATTCCATACGTTGTCGCTCACATAAACGCACAAACTTCCTATATGGTCTATCAGGCATTGCCATTATCTCTTGCTGCTGTTGATCAATTTCCTCCCTTAGACGTGCCTGTAGATCTAGAAGTTGAAGCTTCTTTTCTTCAATTTGTAAGCGTACTACCAAATCAGGACTGATTCTTTTCCGCTCTAAGTTGAGCGACAGCAAACCGCCAATCTTCTTTAAGTTTTCTGTCCTTTTCTTATTAATAACTTCTAGACCTTCCTCAAAAAGAATATCTTTTACGTCATAAGCCAACGTTAAATTGTTGTTGTTATTAACTGACATTGCTGAACCAAATGAGTCGTGTTTCCTAGTGAAGTATGGGAAGTCAAATAGAGGTCCATGATACTTCCTAGCAACGCCAACATCTTTTGACTGAGGTGTAGCACTTGGTGGTACATGTTCTTTAACTTGTGTAACATCCGGTACAGAAGCTTGGTTTGCAATAGCCTTTCCTCTTTCCACTTGAAAATCAGTTTTACTAGGAGGCTTTTGGCAAGCACGATCAATTTCCTGTTCGGTTTTAACAGAGACTGATGCTTGTTGCTCTTCCTTTCCAGTAGATCCTGAAGGTACTGTTTCCTTGATTGCATGGGGAATAGGTTGCACATCAGAAGTTGACACCTTTGATTTTTCGTCTCCAGTTGAGATTTCTTCTCTTGAAAATCTATGTCCATTACTCGATGCAAGAGATAGGGAATCTTTCTCACTAGCCTCCACATTCCTAGCATCTTCCACAATCTTTCCAGATGGTTTATCCTGACTACTACTTCCAGGCGGTAGAAATTGCTGCTGCCGCTGCACATCCAGGGGTGGAGGAGCAATAGACCTTATAAGCTCTTGAGGTAGTGTACCTTCTCCTTTCTGTCATTAAACAACAATAAACAATTAAAAAAAACAGCAATGAAAAGAACATAAAGAACACCATCCATCCAAAGATGAACCAAAAGGATCTGTTATTAAGCTAACAATGGGAAAACACAGTAAAGGAAGAGAGAATACCTTGAGTCGCCTAAATGCTAAAATTTGAGCTTTTAAGACATGCAATTGATGTTTGGTGAACCCAAATCGCTGTTGTGCTGTCTGACTAGAATGCCCACTTGGTAATGAGGTTGAATTGATAGGACCTCCATCACTAGCAGGAAGAGCAGCTTGTGGAGATGATCGATTCACATGCCTGACATGCTGCATTTGCGAATTCTCTGGGCTACTAAACGATGTTTTTACTTGAAGGGAATGTTCAATGTTTTGGTTCACATTCCCAGATGATTCAGAGGGATGGACTGGAGGTACTGTATTTCCAGAAACTGGCAACCTGGAAGGTAACTGGTTTTCCATGCCAGGAATGCTAAACTGTTGCATGCTGGCAGGGCTACTGTTATTAACAGCACTGGGATTCATGTTTTGACTAAAGGGGCTTGGTGAAGCCATCTGCTGCCTAGATTTCGTGCTGCTAGACTGACCAGGTACATCATTCAATGAATTAGCATGGGAAGTAGACTCTTTCCCAGAAAACGGAGAATTAATCGGCTGCTTGGAGACAGAAGCAGGCGATGGCTGTGATCCCATATTGTTTTCATTTGCTTTTTGTTGAGCAGCCATTCTAGACTGCATCAGTGGAATAAGTTGTGCCAATAAGTTTGCATTTGCAGGTTGTGAAAGATCAATATTGCGTTCTAGAGCCCATGCTTGCATCGCCTGCAACTGGGCCATGGCAAGCTGGTTGTTTCCCATGTTAGGGATTCCCTGTTGAGCTTGTGGTGCCTGCATAGGCCTTGTCATATTCGCAGGAATCAAATTGCTCATGGCAGGTGGCTGGCTAGAAGATTTTGAATCAGCTCTCTGATCACCTGTTGATGGTTGTCCCTGCTCCATTTGTTTTTCACCACGTGCAAAATGTTCCGGTGAGTTTTTAGATAAAGATGTTGATGCTTGATTAGAAACCTGAGCTGGAATAAGTTCCTGAATTCTCTGATTTCCCATTCGCATCTCATGGTCCTTAATAGAGCGGGGGCTCATAATTCCCGTTTTAGCCTGATGCTGCGATTGCAGTGCCATAGCAGATTTCTGCTGAGCAGCCAATGCATATTGCAGATAAGCTTGATGCATAGGATGATTTAGAGCTTGCTGCTCGAGACCTTGGCTCCTGTTTTGGCCTTCCTGAGAAGAACTATGCTGATGTTGAGCCAGATCAACTGATTTTCTTGCTTGCTGAGGCAAATGTGAGGAACCAGGTGACCGAGGAAAATTATTCCCAACTTGAACTCCTGGGAGACCACCAGATTGATATGACAAAAGAGCTTCGTTTCCATCAGATTTTCTGAGTAATTGATGTTGTAGCGACTGAATGGCATAATCAAACTTGTCAAACACAACAAATATCAGGAAAAAAAACTTAACAAAAACATAAACCCCCAGCTCAGTTTAGATGCAAGAACAACATGGGCACAACCAACTAACACACAAACATGCACCCACTAAGATGCTGGCAAAATGTGACCATAACATAACATCAAAATAGCTAACTAAACCCAATTGACAATTCGTCGAACATGTTAAGTGCACAAAAGAAATTGAACCACTTTACCTGCCTAGACGCCAACTGTTGTTGCTGTTGCTGTTGCTGCTGCATTGAATCAAACCCCAAATGCGGCGTTGACACTGCCGACGACGACGACGACGGCGACGCCGCCGCCGATGATGTCGATGCCGCCCGTCCGGCCGGAAACCCCGGATTCCGGATGGGGCCACCCCCAACCGATTGCATGCAAAATTAAACCAAAACTAAGCTATAAACAACACTTAATTCTACTTCTATAACCAACAAGCCCAAACACAAAAACAACCCCCAAAAAAACGGACAAAATCAAAACAAAAACGGGAGTTTAATAAATCAAAATCCCTGGAATTTTCAACGGAAACCCTATATATACCCTCCGATCCCAATGTTCAAATCCCTTCATCCCGACAAAAAAAAAAAGGAAATAAAAATCTCTCTCTAAAGCGAGATTTTGGGGAAATGGCCAACCGGATCGGACTTAGGGCTCAACCAGTGAAAGCTCAGTTGACGCAATCAGTGATTGCACGCAATTTTGCAATTTTCCTCAACCGTAAAAAAAAAATGGAAATTCTTTTTTTTTTTTCCGAATTTCCAATCTCTCTTTGTCACAGGCGACGAAGTTTATGGATTTATGCGAAGTAATGTGGTTTTGGAATTTGGGGCCATTCGCTGCAGTTACGTTTCAACAGGTTCGATCCATTTTATTTTTATTGCAACTTTGCCCCCTTCGACTTCTCTTATTTACGAGATTGTCCCTTTAGATGTTTTGTTTTTTTCTTTCTTTTGCGAAGGCATTATTATTTAATTCCGCTGCGCTGTCTCTATATTATCATCTCAAATAACATATTAAAAAATTGGTTTTGATAACTTTTATCTTAACAATATTAATTACATTAATTTTAAAAAAAAAAATCTATGGTATTTTTTTTTTTTCATAATCAAGAATTAACTTTCTTTCAATTAGATGGTTGGATCAAACGATATATCTTATCACCTTAATTATGGTCTATATAAGCTATTTCCAACGAGTCATATAAAAAAAATAAAATAATAATTGAAAGCAATCGAATTACTTATATTTTAAGTGTGAATCTATTCTTTAAAATTTAAAAAATAAAATTTAAGCATAAACATTTTTTTAACTATTATATGGGATTTGGGAATGTGCTTTTTTTTAATAAACGGTTTTTTTCTTAATTATATTATTCATGTAATTTGTTTTTTTTTTTTTATATCTGAAAATTTCTATTTAAATTCATATCGGCTTCATAAATCAAATAAATTTTTATTTAGCTTTTTCATAAAGCAAAAATAAATAAATTTTAGATTTATTTTTGTTGATTTAATTTAACAACAGTTAAAACTGGATGTTCAAATTTAATACATGTTGATTGGATATTGCCGTAATAAACATTATTTAAAATAGATTCAAACTCATTATCCTCTAATTTAAGTGTTTTATTTATTTTAAGTCTATCTAAAATATCAGACAGTAGATAAGTTTCTTTAAAAATAGAATTTTGATCTTGTCGTTACATTTATTGAACTCGAATAATATTAATTCGTGTTTTTGTTTTTTTTTGACTTATGACTATCTTATTTAATTTTTCCCGTTTAAATATTTGATTTTGTTTTGATAACTTTATTTTCAAAATTGTTTTAGATTAGTTGATAGGATTTTAATCTTTTATTCACAATCTAAATTTGTGTTGCAATTACAATTAATTGACTACTTCATCTTGTTTTAAAAAAAATTGACTACTCCATCTACATGCCACTCGTACTTTTTAAAACCAGCTTCTACGTATTAAAAAACAAACACTTCCCAAATTTTCCATTTTAAACATTTATTTGGAAGATAACTATAACAATAGTTCAATCGGCAATAAATAAAAAAATCAACATCGGTATATTCTCATAATTAAAAAATCATTAATATTTTTTAAATAAATAAAAGTCGAGTTCAAACTTCTTCGTCTCTAATTCTTGTTAAATTTGTCAACAACAACAACTCAATATTATCAATGTATAACTATGAACAAAAGAGTCATAGGTTCGATTCCTCGCTCCTTCGTATAATTAAAAAATATGTATTGTTGTTGAACTAAAAAGAAATACGTAACGAGAATCTTCATCCATATGAGGATGTAGAGAAGGTAAAGGAAAAGTTAGAGAACGAAAAAGGCTTTCTCTATTTTTAATTATTCATTCTCCACGGGTTATTATTATTTTTTTTTATTATAAAGAACATATATGGATGGGTTATGATTTATAATTTTGAATTCTAATGTTGTGTTTGGGTCTGTTTACAGGTTGGTTATAATAATCCAACTAATGTTTGTCCCACCACCGTTTATCATAAACTGTGGTGACTTAAACTTACGTGTCCATTTATCAAAACTCACGTGCATGTTTATTTAAACCTTACATATATTACTTTTTGTTACATAGTCAGTCTCTCAAACACCGTTTATAATAACTTACCCTTCGAATACCATTTATAATAAACTACCGTTTATCATACTCTTCCGTCTATCATAACTAAATCAGGGCTCTAAACACACCTTAAATTTTGTTAATGGTATAATTGGAGTATCATGGGCTGGATCTTGAGATATAGAATAAGACTCAAAATGACAATCCAGTAGAGAAACTTATATAAAAATTGCTTTGTATAAATTTTGTCCCATCTTTGTGAAATTGTAATTGAAAATGGGTGGAGATTATCTCTTCAAAGTTTCCAACCTAGGAATTGTTATATTCGGAAAATGGAGGTATTTTTTTTTTTTTGAAGATCGGAAAATGGAGGTATCTCACCTATTTTTACGGAATAATTATTTTAATTCTACAAGGAGAAAATGTAACCTAAGAATAGGAAACAAGCGCAACCTGTTATTGGCGGTCACGCAATCAGTTTTGAGGATGTATTGTCACCGGTAGCCGCCGGTTTCCGTGATTACTTGGCGGGGATTATTACTTTGCCTCACACATTCCCAAGGCAACGTTCATCCTTATCGTCACGTCGACGCCGTTCGTCGCGAATCTCCGATCGCCGTTCTCTCTTCCGGTTCGTCTCTTGTGCTTGTTTTTTTTCTCCTTGTTGTGTGATTGATTGTCGATTTACTTTCTTGATTTGTTTGATGGATGATCCGGTGTTCTTTTGGTTTGATCGGTGGTGTTATTTGCTGCTTATTGATACGGTGTTCGATCCGTTTGTTGTTTGATCTCGACTTCATTGAATGGATTTTTATTCGACCTAGATGTATGATTTCGTGTGCGTATGTAGATTTGTGATTTGTATTTCTGAAGGTTTGGTTTATCTTGATTGTATTGAATTGCGAGATCTTGTAGTATGTTAGGGGATTATCAGGATGCGTTGACAATTTTGTTGTTCTGTTACCGTTTATGGAGTTGAATTTGGATTTGACTTCTTACTTAGGTCTGAAATTTTCCGGAAGAAAAATTGTCTCAGTTGAAAATTGAAATTGTATCTGGAGTTGTGTGTGTGTGTATGTTCTTTTTATTCCTTTTCGATCGGACGGTTGAATATATGTTTTTCTTTGTTAGATTCTGTGAGGTTTGATTATACGAGAAATCCCTTAGGATGGCAGATAATGATGGAGAAGATAATACCTCTCGTGGAAGTGAATGGGAAGTTGTTTCACTCACTGCTTCGGCGTATGAAGCGGCTCCTAATGTGAAGGAAGATGAATCGACTGATGAAAATCAAAGCAAATTGTATGAAGCAGAAACTTCCAGTGCTCTTTTGATGTCTAGGCACTTTGTATTTCCACCAAGTCAGCATGAGAATTTGCCATTGGAATCTGATGAAGGAGTGAAGGAGAATGTGGTGTCTGATTTTTCTGTATATGGCGGGAAATCGAGTGGAAAGATTGAAGATAGCTTGAATTTAGAAGGGTTGGGTGAGATGGATGAGTTCATGGGAATTGATAAAACTGCAGAGAAAGACGGCAAGTTGTCTTTTCATGGTGATGATTTTGATGAAAATACAACATTACCAGATTTGAATCTGGTTGATAAAGAGCAGGATCTCTTTAGTTCTTTTCATGGTGCTAGCAATCTCAGTTCAACAACATTTGATGAAATTCCTCCCCCGGAACCCACTGATCAACTCTCAACTCCAGAAATTTCAGAAACTCCGAGACTTGATAGTAAAAGCAATAAGTCCAGTCTTCCTTGTGGTGGATGGTGGAAGAGAAGAGCTGCTAGTTTGTACTCTCATGCGAAAGAAGCGAATGCATTTTGGTCCATTTTCATTGCAGCAGCTGTTATGGGACTCGTAATACTTCGGCAGCGTTGGCAGCAGGAGAGTTGGCAGACTCTGCAGCTTAAGTGGCATCATAGCGTGAGTGATCAGGTATGTTGATTCTTGTTGCCTCCTGTTAGTAGCATTCTACATGGTTCAGCGGCTTCACTATCATTCTTTATGCATATATTTTGCTATGTACACTGAATTTAAGTTTCAGACTTCAGTCTCTCAAATGGGTTCAATCCATTTTAGGTAGAGCCTTTGGGAAACAAAAAGATCAGGGTTCAATCCATGGTAGCGACCTACTTGGGAATTAATTTAATTTCTTTAACATCTAAATATTGTAGGGTTAGACAAGTTGTCCCGTCAGAATAATTGAGCTTTGTGTAAACTAGTTTGGACTCTATAATAGGAGATTCAAGTTCAATCTAAACTGAAGCAATAACGCTAACACATAAGATCTTATGATAGTAATATGTACACATTCAGCGAAAAAAGTCTATTTGTTTATGATGATTAAATTGTGAGATTTGTTTAGGAAAGGAACATTTGAAGAAATCCATGTTAAAGTTTCCAGTTCTTGGTTTTGTCTTTTTAGAGAATTTAAAACTGATGTATTAATATGGGTAACCATTGGGTCGGTCTGCTTATTGGCTTATATTGACTTGACAACACACTGGCCTTGCCATCAATTACATGTTTATCAACAACTTGCTTTCATTCTTCTTTTGTGTTCATAGCAATGCAATAAATTTTCTGCTTTAGTGTTCAAAAGCTACTTGTTGGTTGCCACCCACATAATAACATTATTATTTGCATTGAACATTTCTTGGCTGTAAAATGCACTATTTCATTATTTATTTAGAAAATGCACTCAGTCCCGAAGGGGTGGCACGGTGGTTAAAAACTTGGGTTTTGAAGATATGCTCCTTTCAAGATTCCAGGTTTGAGACTCACCTGTGACATTACTCATTCGATGTCTCCTGGTGCCTAGCCTAGGGACGGGTGTGGTAGCCCCTTGTTTCAAAAAAATATTTAGAAAATGCATTCGTATGCCCAAGTTAAACAGAGATGTTTGCTTCCTTTTTCATGTGGCTATCTTTTGGCTTTAGTTTTCATTATACTTTCTACAATTGCAGAAGATAAACCGAGTGCTGGGACCAATAACTCGGCTTAAAGATGTGATTGTGGGTGGCCAATGCCGCAGTTCGTGTATCAAGTTCAGCCCCAGCGAGTTATAAGATGGCGGCGGAAAGTGTAGAAAAGGAAGAAACAGAATGAAAGGAAGAGGTTTGTTTATAGTTGTTTGCCTGAGTTTCCTTTTGCCATCTTGCAAAATTTACACAAATACTTTGGGGAAAATTGGTGTTTAATTGTTTAAATTAAATTGGTGACATAGTACCATATTGACTGTACATGAGCTTAATCAATTGGATGAAATTACAGTTTTGAATGTTGTCGTCGTCCCTATTCCTGAAGGACTCATTTGGGGTTATTTTATTTCCACTTTGTCGTGACCTCCACTGCAAATTAGATTGGTAGAAGTGCAAGCTGAAATCCAAAGAAACCGATCTAAAATAATTAGTTAGGTTAGTTTGAACTGGTCGTTTGTTGCTGGGGGATTTAAAAAGGAATGTAATTGATGTTTTTCTCTATGGAAAAATCAATGTGATAGTTTGATGGTATTTAGGATCGGTTAAATTATAAATTAATTAAAAGTTATAACTAATCCATATATTTAATATCAGTGAATTAACTATATAGAGTTAGTTTTTAAGGCTCGGTTTGATAACTATTTTGTTTTTTTGTTTTTAGTTTTTCATTTTTGGTTTTAAAAAATAAAAATCTTATATGTTTGATAACTCATTTTAGTTTTATATGTTTTTGTTTTCAAAATATTACATTTTTATTTTTTTAGTTTTTTACTATTTATTCTTATTTTTTAAAAAAACAAATTATTTTTTTCTTTTTTAGTTTTTAGAATTTCTTTAATATTTTCAAAACAAAATCTAAAATTGGTTATCAAACAAAAATAAAAAATGTTTTTCTGTGTCTAGTTAACCCACCAGCGGGCTTTAACATAATCCACTTTTCTAAAAAAGAAATAAAGACAAAACTCTTGCTATTTGTTTGATATAGTTAGTTCTAGGATTTATTAACTCCTTAAAAATTTACATCCAAACGAATTTTTATTAATTCTTCATTTTTATTTTTAAAAATAACTTTCATTTTTTATCATTTGTTAATAACTACTCATTCATTTCTAACCACTTATTTTTAATAATTTCTTTCAAATCAAGCAAAATAATTCATTTTTAACCATCTAATTTTAATCATTTTTTTTAACTACTAAAAATAACTACTAATTATAAATCTACATTCAAATAAGATTTTGACTATAACTCCTCTATACAAAAACTACGCATAAACAAATTTTTTACACAACTCTCAATTTTTAATTTTTCAATATAAGTAATTCATTAATACAAAAACAGTCAAACAAACAGCCCCCATTTTGCGTAAGCTAAAAGCTGTCGATAGCAATAACAAGACCAAAGTATGACAAACCAACACCATAACTGAGAAAGAAAAAGGTTGAAAGGGTGGGATAATTTGTATGCGGTTTTTTTTTTATCCTCATCGATGAATTTTTTTCCTTACTGTTTTTGGAAGCCAGCCCAGAAAGCTGTGGCCAGGAGAGCTATGGCCTATAAGAAAAAATAAAAATTGCTCAAAAATTTTCCTGTTGTTTTTCTCCATAAAATTAAGCCACATTCAGTTCTGTTTATTAGTGTAAATTTTTATTTTTCTTCTTATAGATCCTCCCTTCTAATCGAGAACTTTTTCTCCGGTTGCAAAGATATTCCAGACTAATGTGCCTATGATGTACAATGCAACTGCCACCTTGAATACATCGTCCCACGAGCCTGCATAAGCAAAAAGAGTGTGATTCCAAATCGAATTGAAATTTATCTTGGTGCTTTTTAAAGTTGAATCAAATTACAAACATGAGTAATAATATTCTTGACCAATTAAAAATACTTCTTTCAACACTTACTAAGAAAATCAAACTTGGTTTCAGAAGTTTAATGCTTTTTTTAATTTTGAATAATGATTCCATGTTTTTCTTGTTGTCAGCATCATTTAAGTAAACGTCTACATACCATGGTTTCATTTGAGTGTACCATTTTCTTTGTCCAATTGTCCACTTCATCAAATTCTATTGCTTTAATTAATACAAGTTTTTTTAGGCGTATGGATGAGGTATTGATGAAAAGTTATTTTGAGTAGTTAAAAATTAAAAATTTAACAAAAGATTTGAAAACTTAATTTGAATATAGATTTAAAACGAGTAGTTAGAAAAAAATCGATTAAAAATGAGTTATTTTGATTGATTAGAATTGAATGGTTTGAAAATAAAGAGTTATATTGAATAGTTGTAAATGAATGATTAGAAATGAGTAATTATTTTTAATAGTAAAAATGAAGAATTATTTTAAATAGTTATAAAAACTCGTTTGGATGTAGTTTTTCAAAGAAGAGTTAGTAAATCCTCAATTTAAATTCTCCTTAAATATGACAAACAAACGCCCCGTTTAGTTAAAAAAAAACATGGAGTTGGACGATTTGAAATTACCAACTAAATTTGTAATTTAAACCCCCAAAAGGACTAGAAGAATAAAAATAGAACGTTTAAAGTTAAAAATGTAGAAGGTAATCCAACTAACCTCGTTGGAGTATGTATCCGGTTGCGGCTGTACCGAAAACGCCTGCGAGCACGCCTGCGGTGTTGGATAGTCCTAACAATACTCCCTGTGTATGAAAGCAAACTTTTCTTAAAGGGCATAATGGTAATTTGAAAAGCATAATCAACCATTATCAAACAACCAAATATTCAGGGTTACTTATCCAACATGTATCAGCCACTAGTTTCGAAATTCTGTAGCAATAGTATTGCAGAAGTACATGATAAAATAGTTAGGATCTAGCGAAAGTTTGTTAACTCACAGCATATCGTGGTCCAATGTCTTGGTGATTGGAGTAGAGACCAGATTGTGAAAAAGCATCAGATCCCTGTCAAGAAAAGCTCATTACTCAAACCAAATATTTTCGTAACTTCAATGAAATTACAAAATAGGGAAATTGTATTGGATGAGCTCTTTTCACAAAACAATTATAAATGTAGGCAAATTTTAAAGTATTTGCATCTATAGTCTTAGGATTTATTAGAAAGTATGTACCCATACTCATAATATCAATGGCGATATTTACTAATTTTTTTAAAAGTGACAATTATTTTCTAGATTTGACTAATCTCGCAAATTTCTCTTTAATTAACTCATAAAAAAAGGGTCAGGGTCTATATGGAGAAAAAGGATGAAAAGGGGAAAACCCCCTTTGCATGTGGAAGGTGTATGGTAAACGTATTTATATATATGTAATGGTTTTCGTTTCCTATAAAAAAAAATGTATTTATATATATGTACAAGTTTAAGAAAATTTATTTACTAAATAAGAAAATGAGAATACCTGACTGCATGCCATGCATAAAACTGCCATAGCAGGAGTTTTAACATGGCTCAGCTGAGTAAGGAAGAAAGCTGGTCCTAGAAATCCAATAGATTGCATGATCTGCATCCAAAAACATTCTCCATTGTAATTGTTTACCATAAGGAAAAAGTAGAAAATTCATTCATAAACCAGAGTGAACTAGGCTAAAAACCCTGCATTTTGTGGAGCAGAAACACAACCTATATAACTCCTGTAGGCAACCCATTTAATTGTACAAGGAGAAAATAGAGTTCATGCAGCTGTAGAGAGTGGGCAAAATGAAGTGCATTCTTGTACTATATTCGTCTATTTGAAACAAATTACCCTGTGAAATTTGTGTACATTAATAGAGATTCAAGTTAATTATAGTATGGCTATTTGGAAATAAACTTGGCATGATATTTGTACAAACGAATTAACGTCTAGTAGATAACAGGGAAAACTAACTGTATACAGCTTCCTGAAGTAATAAGAAATAAAATTGAGAACCAAAACACAATTCCTACAATCATGCAATTACTTATGAGAGTTGAGACACAATTATGTTGGAAAGAGACTTGCCTTTCGAACACTAGTGATGGAAATTCCTCTGCTGATTAGCGTGTCGGCAATCCATCCTCCTATATTTGCAAAAACAGCCATGGTCAACCATGGAAGAACACATAAGAGTCCAGATTCAGTGAGGTTGAACTTCAAAACCTGAGACAGCAACCAACAGTTCGATAGAAACGTTATGAAGTCCGTGTCTGAATGCTGAACTAACTATCTTCGTTAGCATAATTATCACAATGACGACGAAAAACCTTCAAATGTACAATATACTGGAGTATGTACAATTTGCTTAAGCTAAGTATAGCCATTTGATTATAGGCTATATAACTTAGTACATGACTCATGCACCAGAACAATGAATGAACTCTTCTACGATTAGATTATTCACTTCTAGAGTTATTTTCTGCCATGTGAAAATGCAAGTGTGCCATAATGCTTAACCCTGAATGACCTGATTATAATATGTGGGCATCCACGTCAACAGTATGAAGGTCCCCCAATTATGGCAGAAATGGGAGATTATAAGTGCCCACACAGGTGGTTTTGATAAAATTAGTTTCCACGGAATAACTTCCACTGGTTCTTTCGAAATGCTTCCATCAAAGATAATCTTTTTTTCCTCTGCACTGAGACCTGGATCTTCTTTTGGAGAGCTATATGCCTGACAATAAACCAGAATGAAGTAAGAATTTCTTTCAACTATTCATTTTTACCAAAATATTAGGGAGAGTTGATTGGTCATATATTAGATAGTGTGGGCATCTATCTCAAAACCAATTAGTAATGAGAGGAGTAGTCCATCTTTCTTATATATTCCATGAGATCCTAATATGTCCCCTCAAGATGGTGTCTCTCTTTGACTCGCCAATCTTGAATCGGATCCTAATTTTATTTTATTGAACCAAATACCCGTTTGAGTTTAATGAACTCTAATACCATATTAAATAGTTTGGACATCCATCTCAAAACCAATTGGTGATGAGAGGAGTAGTCCACCTTTCTAATATATTGCTATAAAGTCTCCACTCTTTCCAATGTGAGATCCTCACACCATAAATGTAATGAAAAGTGATAACTCAGCATATTTCTTTTCTGACTCCCTAGATCAACTCTTCATTATGGCTGCATATATACGATTTCTCTAGGGAGGGCTATTGTTTGAGCCTTCTAAATATCCTTTTTTACACAAGGTGAAATATAATTTGAACGCAGAAGTGAGAATTACTTTTGTCAGCCATATTGCAAACCATATGCTTCCGAGGGATCCAAATGTGTAAAACACAGACGGCCATCCAAATTTGTGAATTAGAGCTGGCGAGAAAGCCAATCCTGTTACAGAACCCAGATACATACCACTGTACACCAGTGCAAGCGATCTGCTTCTCTCCGATACGGGAATCCACTTTGATATAATATTGTTCATTGCAGGCATAGCAACCCCCTGAAAAGAAGGCACATAACACATAGAGTTGAGCTCAAAAACAGTCTTAGTTCAGATAATTCTTTGAGATAATTTGATCCAGCTGATGCCAAAACTAGTTTGGTAACAAAGAAAAAACAAATAACAAGAACACTCGGTTATACATGATCAGATCATGATACACTAGTTGGACCCATGGACAAAAGTAGAGAAATACAAAAATCCTACCTCACCAATTCCCATGAAAGCACGCATCATAAGCAGGAAAGGAAGCCCAATTCTTGCGGCAATTGGTGTCAATATGGTTGCTATTGACCACCATACTACTCCAAAACCCAAAACAAGCTTCCCACCAATTTTATCCGCCCATATTCCCCCAACAATCTAACCAGTAAAAAATAAACATGTTAATATATATATTTTGCTCTATCTCCAAGTCCAATGCACTAAAGCAACAAAATAAGTTATGTAGGGAGAAATTATGGGTTGATCAAAATAAATCAAACCTGTGTTAGAAGGTAGCCCCAGAAAAAGGATGACTGGATCAAGCCAACTGTTGCACTGTTCCAATTGAATTCTTTTGACATTGGGAGTATGGCAATACTCATGTTCACCTATAGAAATTTGCTTATACATTTAGCTCACAAAGTAAAGTGCATTGATATTATTTAACACAGCATATTGAGGACAGATAATAGAACCCTCTTATTGACATATTAAAGAGCAAGTGTAAAATTTCTCCTTTTCATGAATACCATTTCCATTTTTTCCACAAACAGAAATGTATGGACGTGTTATAATTGACTGACTACTACAGTCATTAGTCAGCAACTAAACAGATCAAGCAAGCTTTAAAACACTAAAGTTATCGATGGCTTTTAGTTATTAACGGTAGATCCTTTGTGGACCATTGACCACCACTAAAATAAATCTATATTATGTCACTCTTTTTTTAAAAAAGGTTTATACAAGACATTTCTGTGCACTGTCAGTTTTAAGTTCATCCTGAATTTGAAAATTTAACGTAACACACACTCAACTGGATTGGTCATGAACCACCAACCCTAAAGGGAAAAATGACAAAGCAATTAAAAGACTTTCCAATAGTTCCATGTGCTTCAGGCCAAAACTAAATGACTTATGAGTTATGCAAGACAAGTGTCAATAAAGAGGGAAAGGCATAGTACTCACACGATCCATATTGCACAGTAGAAAGGCGAAAAAACAAAGCAGCACAATGACCCAGCGTTTGGGAAAACTCTCCCACCAAGGAGATACTATCGGCCCATTGCCTTCGATAAAAAGTGCATCACCTGACCCCTCAGCCCATGCCAATGCATCCACATCTCCTTTCGTTATATCGAAGTCATTTGACTTGTAATGAACAGAAGTTCGGTTGACCCTAACATGCCTAGACTTTTGGCATTGCAGCCAACTAGGTCCACTCGATGGCCAACTGATGGTGCTTTGGACAAATGATAATCTTGGTCCACCAGCTTCATCTACACAAACTCCCGGTGGCTTCAAAATATTTCCATCCCGGGTCATTGCATGAAGAAATGTAGAACATGAGATCTTGGAAGAAGAGCTGTTTAATCTCAAACCAAGTGACTTCCTCGAAAACAAGTTCGGTCTTCCATAATGAGCCGCAAAAATAACTGAACGTTCTACTGTGTGATGAAAACATGCTTTCTCAGACTTGCATACTCTTCCTACAAACATAAGAGTGGACAATCAAACGAGTTTTCTTAATCAAATTGATTTTCTTAAGAGAGTGAGAGAAAACTAGATAACTAATAGAACTATTGGTAACTGATTACAAAAATAAAATGTTAAGAACAAGAAAGTTTAGCATAATCA
This sequence comes from Sicyos edulis, assembly GCA_036507275.1. Taxonomy (NCBI): domain Eukaryota; kingdom Viridiplantae; phylum Streptophyta; class Magnoliopsida; order Cucurbitales; family Cucurbitaceae; genus Sicyos; species Sicyos edulis. Next base: position 859,867 of record CM071857.1, on the reverse strand, counting down.
TACTTTAACACGAATATTTAACAGGCAACATTTTCAGAAAGGTAGTGAATGCGGCGAGAACCTTTCTCCATAAATAATCAATTAAATTTGAAACCGCCATAATAAGGTGCAACCAGATTAGCCACACAAAATCAGAAAGTGAGAATAAATTGTGACATTTGACACTTTTAGCTGGATCGGCGGACACGCCTTCCGACGAGATAACATGTCCCAAATACTCGATACGAGTCACCCCAAAACAACATTTCTTCGCATTCGCCACGAACGAATGAGACTTAAGCACCTCAAAAACCTCAGTCAGATGATCAATGTGCTCTTCCATCGAACGGCTATATATCAAAATATCATTAAAAAAACCAACACGAACTTCCGCAAGAAGGGACGCAGAATCTCGTTCATCACGGACTGAAATGTCGACGGTGCGTTCCTCAGCCCAAACGGCATGACAAGAAATTCATAATGACCCTTATGCGTTCTAAAAACTATTTTAGCAACATCCTCCGATTGCACCCGAATCTGGTGATACCCTGCTTTAAGATCGATCTTAGAAAAAATTACTGCTCCGTTCAATTCATCCAACAACTCATCCACAAGCGGAATAGGGAATTTATCAGGGACGGTTGCTAAATTCAAAGCCCTATAATCCACACAAAATCGCCAACTACCGTCCTTTCTTAACCAACAACACCGAACTCGAGAAAGAGCTGGTGTTGGGGCAGATAATGCCAGCCAGTAACATTTCTCGAACTAATTTCTCAATTTCGTTCTTCTGAAACTGCGGATATCGGTAGGGACGCACATTCACAGACTCCTTTCCCGCATACAACTCAATGGCATGGTCACAATTACGCTGCGGAGGTAGAGTTGACAATGGTTCGAAGATCACCGCATACCAAGATAGCAGTGGATGTAGCCTAGACGGCACCCCGTCCCATGTTGGTGACAACCTTTCCTCGATATCCGACGTCTTCTTTGCATCTAGCAGGTTAAGCTCAATCAACAATCCCTGATCCTCAACACGTAAAGACTTCATCATAAACTTTAAAGAGATTTGAGCTTTGACCAGGCCAGGCCAGGCCAGGGTCCTCTTGCAACTGTACACACCATGACCCCACTACAAACTTCATCTGAAGAGCACGGTAGTCAAACTCCACTTTCCCCAACGTTTCTAACCACGATACTCCCAAAATGACATCCGCACTGCCCAACGACAATGGTAAAAAATCATGAACGATTTGCAACTTAACCAATTGGAGCACCACGTCCCTACACACTCCTGCCGCTCAAACCGCCCCACCAGTACCGAGGACTATCCCATATTCCTCTGATGGAGATACCGACAAGCCTAATTTAGACACCACATCCTCCAAAATGAAATTATGCGTTGCTCATGTATCAACAAGAACTGCTACTTCAAGGCCTAGGATGCTCCCTCGCACCATCAACGTTTTAGGAGAACTCAACCCAGCTAACGAATTCAATGATAGGGATGCCATTTCACGATCACCCTCAACAACTACCTCCTCAGAAAGCTCTTCATAAGGGATGTCACTCTCTTCCAATTCTGTCACAATAGCCTCATCGCGAACAACTAACACCTGTAACGCTTTCAATTTCGCTTTCTTACATTTATGCCCGAGAAAGAACTTTTCATCGCAACGGAAACAAAGTCCTTTATCCTTCTTAGCACGAATCTCACTATCAGTCAATCGTTTAAACGGTCCCTTAATTCCGGAAAAAGTAGAGCTCACTGTAGTCAAATTACTATTACTCGAACGCTGAGGGGATATCGTGAATGAACGTAAACTCGAAATTCCCGAACTACCTGAACCATTCGTTCCTGAACTAGCAGAGGTAGAACTCCCTTTTCCTAATCCAGCCGTCGATGAACTAGCTCTCTTCTTAGTCTGAATTACAACATCGTCCTCAATCAATTGAGCCATTAACATTTTCGCTTTTAACCCAATCGGTTGGAGCTTCCTCATCTCACTTTGAATCTCCTCCTTCAAGCCACTCTCAAATTTTCCCTCCAACAAACTCTCGCTCAAATCCTTCAAACCGATAGAGTATTTTTCGAACAAACGACGATACCTCGAACCGAACCATCTTGCTGCAGTTTCATCAATCGAGCGTACTTATTAACTTGCGATGCCAGTTGAAAACGTCCCAGCAACAACACTTTGAAGTCCGTCCACGAACGAATAGAGGAACGATCCTCCTCATATTGATGCCAATCCAAGGCTTCTCCTTCCAAACACATGATCGCTGCATCCAATTTATCACTTTCTGATAATCGATTCACCATAAAATATTGTTCCACCCGATGTAGCCAGCTAATCGGGTCCTCATCCCCTGTTCCCTTGAACACCAGCACTTCCAGCTTGCGGAGACGCATATCAAACAATGGAACGACCTTAGACGTCGATGCCTGAATTCCATTATGCTCCCGAATCAGTCGAATTGACGTCTCGCCCGCACTTTGAACTTCGATGCTCTGACCTTGCAACTTTAACTCCACAGATCGCGAACGCTCTTCGATCGACGCCTTCCTCTGTTCTGAATCGCTTGGCGCAACTTCCTTCCCCTTCCCGTTCGACGAAACTTCTCCTTCTGTAACCCCTGTTTCACGCCGCAAAAACAGAGTCCTCATTTCTTCTCTCACCAAATCGAATTTCAAATCCAGACGAGCCTCTGCTGCTCTCTGTTTCTCCTCCAGATCGGCGAATTGCAATCGAATCTGCGATTCCAGGCCCTGTTGCTTCGCCGCCACACCCTCGGCAATGTACTCCACCGATTTCAGCCGTTGATCCAATTTCCCAGTCATCTCGATTGAAACTACGCTCTGATACCAAAAATTGGTAGAATCTGCCAATTTTATTATCAAAGATAACAATCTCGATCTTGATTACAATCTGAACAAAGCACACACAAGGAGTTCAAGAGCTCCTTACTCTCCTATCTCAAAGAGACAAACTGAACAAATGATTTTTCATACCCTAACTAACTCCCGCCCAAGCTATTTATATTCCTAACTAACCAATTCTACCCACGTGACCCACACGCTCAAACCGCCCCTTACTTCTTAGCCTTGAGTACACATATTTAACCACTGGGGTCCTATCACAATACTCCTTGACTATCATCTAAGAAGCACGGACACGGACACGAGATACGGACACGTAGACACGCCATTATTTAAAAATGTAGGACATGGATACGTCGAGGACACTTGATTTATTATTACTTTTTATAATATACTATTAAAAGATGAAATCCAAAATATTTTAGTTAGTTATAAGCCTACCCATAATAATCTCAAAATATTTTAGTTTTTATCTCATTTTTCTTCCCTCCATTTTACTTTCTCTGTTTTTTTTCTTTTTTCATTTTAATCCATCTATCTTCGATAGACATCGTCGTCGGCAACCTCCACCAACACTACCCGTTGTTGTGTCATATGCCATTGGTAACAAATAAGTCTTAATTGAGGTGTCCATGGTGTGTCCATGAAGTGTCCGAAATTGGAAATAATACTAGTAAAAGAGGACACGGATTTTTGGGTGTCCGACACAGATACGCTATCAAAATAGAAGTGTCCGTGCTTCCTAGACTATCATTATAGAAAAAAATTAGACATAGAATGCCCTTACATTCCATGAAGCACACTACTGAAATTCATGTAACACCAATGCAGATAATCAAAATGACTGAATTATGAACAATTATTATAAGGAGAAAAAAAACAACAGAAAAGCAATCGACAATCCCTGTAGAAAATATCCTTGGTTGGAAGAATTGCGCCGAAATTAAGCCTAGTTCCATTTCACTACGCACAAATCACGTCAGAACCTCGAAAACTCAAAAAAAAAAAACCTCGAATAACAGAAACGCAGTAGAACATTACGGAACAAAAATGCAGGTATAGCAGCAAACAAGTTTTCATTACAACACAGGATTCCTCAAGAAAATCAGCACTAGAAATTCAATTTCGAATAAGAAACATCCAAAACAAGACGAGAATAAAAGAAGTAGAAGAAAAAACCTGAGCCGACGCGGAACTGAAGTTCCGATTAGAAACCTAATCACTTCCAAACTCACTAACTCGAAACAAAACCTCGAATAACAGAAACGAAGAAGAACATTACGGAACGAAATGCAGGTACAGTAACAAACAAGTTTTCATTACAACACAGTACGCCTCAAGAACATCAGCACTAGAAATTCAATTTCGAATAAGAAACATCCAAATCAAGAAGAGAATAAAAGAGGAAGAAGAAGAAGAAAAAGAAGAAGAAGAAGAAGAAAACCTGAGCCGACGAAGGAACCGAAACTCCGATTAGAAACCAAACTGCCGATCGCCATTTTCAACTGAGAAAACCTCCACAAAAGCAACACAAACTCGAGAAAAACACTGTGGATGATGAAGAACAAGAACAAATCGCATTGCTGAGCTATAGAAAAAGATTATCGGTAAATCCGCCCCTCAGCGTTTAGCCTGCAAGTTTTTTTCTGACGTTCTTCAAACTGTAGAAGATAAGCAGTGGTTTCTGTTTCTGTTTCTATTTCTTTTTTTTCTTTTTTCTCTTTCAATAAGCGGGAAGAAATTTGTGACAAGATGAAGGATTGTGAGACGAACACGTGGCAGATCGCCCTCCGCGTTATGGAACATCTGAAATAGAATGAGCGAAAATACGAAACGGCCCTTCTAATTCTCCTCTTCCATGACTCATTTGTCAATTGTCATTTGAAAGTGTTTAAAAAAAAAAAACATTTTCCATCAAATTTAAAAAATATATTTTAGCTTTCTTGATGTGACAAATTTTTTTAAATTTTATTTTACATTTGAAAAAATGTAATAATAAAAAATGAGGGTAAAAACAACTTTTTATTCTTTAGAATTGTAGTATTTTTAATTTAGTCTGTTTATTTTAAATTAAAAAATTTAATGCATGACATTATAATAATATTCATTTTTAATTTTTTAGGTAACAAAACTTTTGTTGATTAAAATAATTTTTAAATTTTAATATATTGATAAAAGTAATTATTTTAGTTTTTATGTGAATTTAATTTTTTTAAAAAATAAATATAAAAGTAAACAATCGTAAAAATGTTAAGATAAAAAAACTTTAATTTTAAAATATTGAGACAAAATTTAAACTAGATCCAAACCAAAAGATGGAAAAATGTCATTTTCTAAAAAAAAGTAGTAAGAAAAGATGACGTGTCCTATCCAAAGTTCCCATCATGAGATTATACGATTTGAAATGGGCCGTTATTTCGGCCCACAATCAAAATCACGTGCGGCGTTTCCCGCCAATGTTTTCATTGTCATATAAATATTCGGAGCTTAACAGGTTTCAAGCTTGGAAGTCATTCTCATCTCGGTTGCTATTCGCAAAGTGATTCAATCAAAGTGATCTGAGCTTCATATCGGTTATTCCTTCACATCTCAGGTAATGATCGATTGATCTGTTCTTATTTCTTTTCAGCGTTGTCAATTGTGCTGAGTTGCAAGAATTCATGGAAAACAATTGGCAAAGATGTTTAGATTTCTATGTTGTTCATATTCAGTAGCTTTACATTTTTTTGTTCTTTTATTTCCTGCGATTCTGGCTGTTTATCGCGTTCCGAGATCTGAAATATATCGATTTCGTTTTGATCCTAGCTATGTTCTTGATGTTTCGGAAGGAATTTTTTCCGTGGGAGGTTATAAGAGATTTGCATTTTTAATACTCTTGATTGCAAATTTCAAATTTTACTTTGACAGCTTAGTTCGATTCGTTCTTTGATTTAACTGACTGCATTTTTATTGATATAAGATTTAGTTACTTTTAGTTTGGATGACTAAGAATTTTGAGTTTTCAGACTATAATCTTGTCATGAAATTTGGAAGTTGAGTTTGCTGGAATCTCGATCCAATCTCTCGAGTTTAACGTCATTATTTTCAAATCTGTTCCGAGAAGACACGTTAATATTCAAGGAAAATATGAGCATTTCTTTTAATGTATTCTAAAATGAAATATGTATGGTTTGATGGTCTTTAGGAGGTCGAATGCGTTAACCCATCCCGTGCGCAGACGCATCTTGCATTGCTGCACTGCGTTCCACATTAGCATTCAATTTTTAATGCTTACCCATGATGTAATAGGGTTTAATGAGAGTGTATATATAACTCAAATAAATTAAACTCTAGCCATATTATGACGTTCTGTAACTCTGTAATTCGTCTCTCCTTAATAAAATTGTTCTCCCTCTCTGCCCATAGATTAGCTAACACAACGTTAGTGAACCACATAAATTTCAGTGTATTTGTTCTTATTCTCTTACGTTTATTCTTTGTTTTATGTTTGTTGATTGTCATTTTCATAACACTTTTCTCTGGGACTGTCATCTCAGCTCGGACTCGGAGTGTATTCTCAGCTCTCTCAGAACTCTTTTGACGAAGTCGTGACAAACAAACAGGTAAATCTCTGTTCTTCTCTAGATTTTCAGGTGCAAAAGAAGAAATAAGGAAATGACAGTAAAGTATTATGGCTCTTTGTCATTCTGCGTCTAGTGATTTATATTGCCAGGTAAAGAGGATTTCTATTTACGTATTCTAAAATTTTCTTATATGGACATGCATTGCCTACGCAATAACTTGATGTGTTTATTATGTTAATAATCTTGAAAGATGGCTTAAAATTTGTATGTTATACTCGTATATCTCTGTATTGTGTGTACTTTCATCTCTCTGCAAAACTGGGAATGTACGTTTGTCTATCCGTTTTAAATCCCCAACAAAATGTTTAGTGAAGATCCATTTACAGTATGGATTGCATAATGCCTTTACTTAACCTAAGCTAACGCATAGCTTAATTTGTCATGCATCATAACCTCTTTTTAAATATCTTCGCGTTGGAAATACTTACTTTGTGGCCATTTGTCAAACAATTGAAGGAACCAACTAAGGAACTCGTTTGGAGTTAGCGAGAAGATCGAGAGAGAGAGAGAGAGATGTGCATTCTTTGTTGGGAAGGTGCTTTAGAATCCTCCATTTAGGGAAGAGGCAAGTGTTATGACAAACTAGTTTCGGTGTTTTGAGTTATTTGGTTATTGAGGAATATAATAGGTGTCTTTAGGGAGTTAGACAGGTTGAGTGAGGAGGTGAAAGTTTTTAGGTTCCATGCGTCTTGATTGGAGTCCTTTTAGTAAGTTAATGTCAAACTCGTGTCTTGTCATGACTTAGCTAGTAATTGACATGTATCCTCGACTGAGAAGTCACAAGTTCAACCTTAAATATTATTCATTTAGGTAATCCAAATGGGAACCTAAACATTGCTTCCTAATCTCCCTTCTCAGTTCCATCCTTCTTCAAGTCATGGCCGCCCTCACAGATCCTTGCCCCATATACACCTCGTTGCAAAGACTTAGACATTCTCAAACCAGAGCTTTTGAAACCAAACAAAGAAACAACATAGATTTAGATATAGTCACTACAAATTCTTCAATCAAGTTCAGTAATGCCTACGAAAGTAAACAGCCCTATACATTCATATGCACAGCCTCATGTTGTAATTGAGTAAATTTCACAAAAAATTTGAATGCTATAATCAAAATCAAAAGGGAAATCTCAGTACTCGTACACAATCCACAAACAAAGTTTCGTGAAATCCAGCATAGGCAGAAGAGAGTCAATTCTCAATCAGAACATCACACACCGACCGATTGAATTCGAAACAGAAAACAGAGGAAAACTAGAAAGAATTGAAAATTAAAAATGTGGCTGCTGGGATTCGAGCCCAGGTCTCCACGGCCACAACGTGGAATTCTCACCACTAAACTACAGCCACTTGATTTTCAAAATTTGGAACAATTAATTTACAACTACTTAATAAAAACAAAAAATATATTTTTTAGAACAAAAACAACAAAATTATATTTGATTTAATAAGTAAACATTTCACAATTTTTAAAGTTTAAATTGGGGAAGAAAACTCTAAAATTAAAAAGGAAGAAACAAATAGAATGTGGTTGCTGGGATTCGAGCCCAGGTCTCCTCGACCACAACGTGGAATTCTCACCACTAAACTACAACCACTTGATATTCAATTATAATAGAATTATAGTAAAAGTAAAACTACTTAACAAAAAAGGGAAAAATATACATTTTGAAACAACAAAATAATATTTCATTTAATATGAGAGCCAAATACCGATTTTCGGACTCAAACTCGTGAGCATAGAGTTTAAATGGATTAACACCAAACAAGATAACCAACTGCACCACTAATCCTCGATATGTTATCACATTTTTGTCATTTATCTATCGTTTTAATTAGAGGAAGTTGTCACTAACTCACTAATAAGAATATATATAGATAGATTGTTTTAGGGAATGGTCTGTAGCTTAAAGAACGCCTTGCATAAATCTCCACATCACCCTACTCAATCTCCCGAGGTTTGGTTTCTTATTAAATATTGAGCATATGTTTCAGTCAGAAGTTCAACAATACAACCATATCCTAGAGCAGATCGAAAGCACCTTAAGGATGAAATCCAATAGCAGAACTGAAAACTCGGATCCTGACAACAAACTGGTTCACCCGAACCGGTCTGATCCTAAGATCAAACCGGATCGTCCAAATCGATGGTCTGGACCGTGAACTGATACATAATATATTTGTGGCTTGTAAGATTACGTTTTGGTCTGCAGCTTGAAATTTTTTCTGGTAGTCATCTATCTTATATGTGTAGAAATATTCTCTCGGTATTTAAAGTACATCTATTTGTTGGAGTTTTGTGATATTGTTCACTTTCAGCATACACTTTTGTGACTTTGTTTTTTTGTTTCACTCAAAAGGTCGTTTTCATCACTTATATACTCAGGATCTTTCTCTCATCTAACCAATGTGGGACGACTTTGTTTGTCTCAACACCATTCAGACCTTACTCTGTCCTTAGAACCTTTCGAAAGATATTGACCTTTAAGAAATGCATTTCAGTCTACTCAAAACTATGTGCACTTTTTGTCTGGTTATTAGAAATTAGATTATCCTATCCTGCTTACAGCATTCGAAGTTAAACTAAACTCTAAACTCATGCAGTCCAACATTGCCCAAGACTCGTAAGTCTAAGGAAGAAAATATCATCTCAAATTTCAAGTCCTCATCTAAACCCTAAACCCTTTTCAATGAAACAATTAGTATCAGCTTAATTGTGAGTCGGTCATCCTGTCGTACTATTTTACAATTAGTTCCATTCAAAAACCAATCTACCAAGATAACTTGTAGGAAAAAATAGTATTAGTCATAATTTTTCACTACAAAATTGTTAAGATCCCACATCAGAAACAGGGAGATCTTGGACTATTTTTTTCATCATCAATTAATTTTGAGATAGATGTCCACATTATCTAATATGATATCAAATCTCAATAAACTCAAATGGTATTTGGTCTGATAAAAATGAAATTAAGATTCGATTCAAGATTGGTGAGCTCAAAAGACACCACCATCTCGAGGGAATATGTTAGGATACCTTAGACTACTTATCTTCTGATAAATTGATTTTGAGATAAATGTCTTATTAGAATGATGGCTCAAACAAACCTTATTCTGCACTCCAGATCTTATTACAATGATCTTTGATTCCAGACAACATCTTGAAATCGGACACCGCCATGCTGAGAAATTATTAGTGTTTTTGACATAGAAACGCTTGGGGGAAGGAATGTTCCAATTTTTTTTTTTCTTTTCTTTCTTCTATTTTTTATGTGTCCTGGCCAGCTGATCGAAAGAATGTTCCTCTATTTCACTAGTTCATGGTTAAAAGAGTTTTAATCTCATACTACCTTATCCGTTTGATCTTCAATATTTTAGTCCATTTTCTAGTATTGTCGAGCAGTCCATGTTAAAAAGATGGAGAGACTTCCTAACCCTTAAAAGATAAATAGTTATTTTTTTCATAACTAATTAATTTTGAGAGAGTTGTTTATACTATCTAATATACTAAAATAGCATAATCCATTAAATTCAAACAAATATTTTTTTTCAAATTTAAATTTAATTTAAGATTGGTTAATCTAAAAGAGTCAAAGATGGAAACAAAAGCTCAGAGTAATGACATCATTCAACAAGCTGTGAAACTTCTAGCTAGTGTATGTGCATATTTTTGGGCATTTTAATGACATTGGCTGATTGTTATGTTAAAGTTTGTAAATTCTATTTAGTAACCAATTTTTTTGGAATGAAAAAAGGGTTATTTCATCAAATCTAAGAAAGTAAGTGCAAGATCATTGAACAGCTGTACTTTTCTTATTTTATTTTCTTTTTCCTACCCTTTTTTTTTTGCAGGTGCAAGATGTCTCAGCAGGATCAGGATGGAAAAGCGCCTTTCTTCAAGGTAATTGGAGCCTTATCTTGCTGTTGAATGCCCACTTTTACATGCTGTCCATTTTATGATTATCTCAGCCTTATTGCTTACCCTTTTTTCTTTTACACTGCTTGAGTCTCAAATCGCACTTGGAAAAAATGAGTAGGTATCAAAATAGATGGGTTATTTTTCTCTTTTTCATTGTTACTCGGTTTTGAAATCAAATCTTGTTGGAGATGTTGACCTTGTGATAATTGTCTCATATTGGAAATGTGAGAATTCTACACCACCTTTATAAGGGATATGAGTTACTCTTTTCGTTGCTAATTGGTTTTGAGGTGGAACCACATATTCTTTAATATGGTATCAGAGCTCCCATGTGGGTTGTTGGTCCTCCAAATTTCGATTCCGACGTAAAATACTTTAAATTCTAAAGTGGGCGTGGACCCCACCCAAGCGGGCAGAAGCCGAAGTAGATATATTCTCTAATAAATATCAAGAAAACAAGTATGAAGAAACCTTATTTTGAGATGCATTAAAAACATAGCTAACACGACTTTAGTCAACTACATAAGTTGTTAGGTTATTTTTCTCGTGTGTTTCCTTTAATTTTTTATATTATTATTTCCGTTTATTCATAACACTCATAGTGGGTGTGGGCTACTCTTTTTATGAAACCTCACATTATCTAATACTCGGATCGTTTTCTTCTTTTCCCTTTCTCCACCCCCTTTGGAATCTCGACCACTAAAACAAGAAATGAGGAGAAAAATAACTTAGCTCTCGACATAAAACTTTTTATGTATGTTGGAGAAGGCTCTTTTGTAGGACATTCAAATAAGCTATAGCCATTCCCAATTTTAGCTTTTTCTTTGAAACAAAGCAAAGCAGTTGATACACTTGTTCCCCTTTGGTAATGTCCCATTTTGTTGTGTGAGATTGGGGATGGTGGGGTTTGAGTGATGAAGCCCATTACCAACCTTTTCTTAGGGAATTCCATACCCTATTTGTAGGAGAGGTGCAATTTATTAAAGGCCACAACCTAGATATTGTTGTCTGCCAGTCCAACTAAAGTCCCACATGGATGTTCTGCTTTATCCGTACTCTGTTTTAAAGACCATATTGGTTATGGTTTGATAATAACTAGTCATTTTACAACTCATAAGCTTCTCATTTTTGTCCAAATTCAATTTTTTGTTTTGGTAGAATTAAGAATTTTGATTTTAAATAGTATATGCTTGTGAAAATTGTAGAATTTCTTTTTTGTGAGAAAAGTGTCGATATATATTATAACCAATGGGATGAATTTGAATTTCTAAAAAAAAAGTGAAATTTTCTTTAGATGGTTTTTTGTTTTTGTATATTTTAAGTATAACACTTTTTTAGAAATATTTCATCTTCTCACTACTTGATTAAATATTATTTTTGACATTAATTGAAGGTTACATATGCACTAATTAAAGTCATCTTATACATAAATATTGTGATATAAAATAAAGGAGCATCATGAGCATTGTTTTAACTCTAATTTCCTATTATTCTTCAAAAAAAAAAAAAAAAAACTCCAATTTTCTATTCAGAGACTAATTTTCTGCTCGAGTGGAGCGGGTTTTGTATATACTATACTAATAATACATTGAATATGAATTGCTTATATGTTATATTTATGTAGTCACTTTTCTTTTTTTAATATTTTCTAAGTATAAATTGTAATTTTTCACCTTTTGTTCCAGAATTTGAGTTAAATATTGCTATATTAAGTTTACGTTTGACCACCCTATTTTGTGACATTAATTTAGGATTTATATGACATTATAAATTTTTATATCTACATATAATTTTATTACCTTACAAAATAACTATAAGCTAAGGCCGGCTTGGTGATATCTCTCGATCAAACACTAAACTGTTACCAAACATATATATTTTAATCAAATAGATAGACTACTAATCCAATTCCACTTGAGACCAAGATTCTCCATAAATTTATAATCTGAGATAATGATTATCTTAGTAGAATATGGGGTCATTAGAACTGATTTTTTTTTTCTACGTTTGTTTTTTATCTACTTATTTTTTTTATACATATAAATGTTGTTTTATTAGGAGAATTTTCCTAAAGTACGATAGAAATTATTAAACAAACTTCTTTCGCATTCTTAATTTTCTTTATTAGGTGATGCCTACCATGAAACATCTAATCAATTTGAATATGATCTGATGTATATGCATTAGCCACCTTACAATTAGTTTAATGATGAAACTTGAAAGCTACCTCCATAGAAGAAAAGATAAAGAAACTTTTTTCTTTTCTAAATTTTAAAATGAAAGAGGATTTTTTTTCCAAGTAAGAGAAAGAAGGGTATTATGATTATAATTTTTAGTAGGGAAATTGTAGTAGTTGTACACTTTTTGCAAAGTAATTGCCTGCCTGTTCAACTTCAAATTTATTTGCAAAAATATTTTTCTTTTTTTCATTTATTTTAATTAGACATTTGTCATTTACGTTTTTACCCTTGTTTTAATTGATTTTTTTTTCATATTAAGATTTTCTTTCCAAAAATGGCAAATCTCAAATTTCTTCCTTCTTCGTCACTTCTCTTCTCTTTCAATCTTTCTTAAAATTTTCTGTGAAATCGTTTTCTTCAAATCCCAAATTTCTTCCTTATTCGCCACTTCTCTTCTCTTTCGATCTTTCTCAAATTTTTCTCTGAAATCGTTTTCTTCTTGGTTCGATTTCATTTTTTTATGGCGATTTTGTTTCAGGCGTCGTGTCTTTCTTTCAATTCAGGTTGTTTCCGACAATATTTTCTTCCTAATTTGTTCAAATCTGTTCGTTCTTCGTTCAACTTTGGTTTTTAAAATCGATTTATGAGCATTTAGATTTCGAAACCTAACTTTTGATATTTCTTTGGCTTTCTGTTGATTTCTTCATCGTTCTTTTGATTTTCGGTGATTTCTTGTGCACAAATCGATTTCTTCTTGTGCACAAATATTTTATCCAGCCTTGTATTAATACCCCCAATAGAGCTTTTCATTTCTTCTACAGATGTTTTTACAAAATTTTGCAAGTCAATAAAAGAGTCCAAAATTGTGCTCATATTATGGGTACTCATTTTGCTTGAATCATCATTTTTTTCTTCCACAATTTTCTCTCCAACTTCTTCTTCTCTGTTCTCACCTTCTTGAACTATTACATCTTTTTTTTCACCTACAACAAACTCTTTTTCATACCAATCTCGAAACTCCTCGCAAACAATATCGCTAGACTTCTCACCCTTCTTCAATTTGAAACAAATCTAATATTAGTTATTTTTATGAACAATACAAACATTATCATCAGTTCATTAATTTACTTACATAATTTTTTTCTTCACTCTCATTAACGGCAACCTACATTATTCAAAAAAAACAAATTTGAGGTAGGTCACATGTAGAATACTAGAGTACTAATTACAACAAAAGTATTGAGTTTTTACTAGATTTCCAACATAAATCATATCAATAAGGACTAACAATTTAATACAGTATTAACAATCCAGCTTCCAATACAGAAATATAATACAATACTAACAATTTAATACAGTATTAAATAATAGTGTATCAACAAATTTACCTTGTCCATATTCTCATTACCACTTAGTGGGTAGTCTGTGTTATGAGGCATCGTGCTTATTATCGCAAACTACAATATATCATTTCATACATACATCAAGTATTAATAGTGATTAATTTATATATCGTTCCAGTGTTCTCTCGCTTCTTCTAAGTTCCCAAAATTCGCTCTGTTGTTTTCTGTCCTTAACCATCTACATTATTAATACAATATAATTATTATAAGATGTTGAATTAATCTATATACAATGCTTGCTGAAACAAAAACAGTATTAAAAGTTTAAAACTAATTTTAGAAGTCTCATACAATATTAAAAATTAATACAAATTTCAAATCTTATAGAGTATTAAAAATAAATCCATATTTCACAATGCTCATACAATATTAAAAGTTCAACACAGACCTTAGAAGTCTCATACAGTATTAAACAATCAATACAGATTCAAAAATCTCATAGTGTATTAAAAAATCAATCCATATTTCACAATGGTCATACAGTATAAAAAGTTCAACACAACCTTAGAATCGAATACAGTATTAAACAATCAATATAGATTTCTGAAATCTCATAGAGTATTAAAAAATCAATCCATATTTCACAATGCTCATACAATATTAAAAGTTCAACACAACCTTAGAATCGAATACAGTATTAAACAATCAATACTGATTTCTGAAATCTCATACAGTTTTTAGGTTTTCGTTTAGTGTCCACTGACCATACTACATAGCAAAATTTCTATGTGAATTCAGAAATTTCAAGATTAATTAGTGAAACCTAATGATACAACCAAATGTAAACAAAAACCCTAAAAATCTAAAAACTGAACTCAGATTTCAGAAATTTAGAGTAATCAGTGAAATCGAAACTCCATAACCAACATTAAAGAACAACTAAAGAAGAATAATGTTATATTTAGTACTGAAAAATACATTAATACACTTCGATTGTGCGAAGTCGTCTGAGGATGAAACCCAAAGATACGCACCTTGAAAATGAAGTAAATGGTGAAATCTAACGAAGACAAAGAAATTTATAGGAATAAGCTTTTGAGACGGTTTGGAAACGATGGAAATCGACAGAAACAATGGCGAATTCGAAAGAAATTGGAATCGTGGTTTGAGAAATTGAGAGGAATAAACTTCTAAGACGGTTTGAAAATGAAATTGCAATGGTGCAGTCGAGACGTGGGAAAAGGAAGTTGATGATTTGGCTCGTGGTTTGATGATGGGCGCGTGGTTTTGTCTTACGCAATTTCAATTTGGGAGTTTTTGTTTTCAAACACGATTTTTATTAATTAAAATTAGAGGGCACATTTGTCTTTTTGCAATATCACGAATTAGATTTTTTTATTCCCTAAATTACTTTTGCTAATTATTTTTAAGGTGGACAAATTTGTAATTACTTTTCCGATTTGGTCTACTATTGCACTTCTCCCTTTTTAGTATTGTGTTTTTTGCAAAACTGAAAGTGTTACCCAATTTGTTTATTGAATTTTTTTCATTAGGGGGTTGTAGCATGCCTATAACTTAAAATATAAATAAGGTTAAGTTGACTTTAAATGATTGAATTTATATAAGCCACAATTATCTAATTTATTATATAAAAATGTACTCACAAACTTACATTTTAATTTGAAACCAATTACAAAGTTTAGTATTAAGCTAGTTTTTTTTAGATAGAGTATTAAACTAGTTATTATTATTATTGTTATGTTGCCGTTTGAAATTATTTTTGCAAGGTGTAGAATACACGTCAAATATTCTATTTGATTCTACAATATGTAGTTTTGTTGAAGGGATGAATTCTAGCTAGTTAAACTTTGTGACCCTCGTATATTTTATGTTAGAGTGTGTGTGTGTGTTTTTTTTATGATATTTATCTTCAATTATTTGAGTGATTTATTGAAGATGTAAAGTATATCTGCCTCATTAATCAAGCAATTTTAATCAAAGTATTAAATTGAATCAGTAAAATATTTTCAAATAATTCAATTTACTAAGCAAAAAAGCTATGCATGTTTTTCCAAAGTAGGATGGATAGGTTAGCTAATTTCTTATATTAAAAACAGAATAAGAACAAAAATTAGTGAGCCATCAAATTGTGGGGCTAATACGTATCCATAATTTATGATAAAGAAATATTACATTAAACGTCAAGGTCTTCCATTTCTTTTGTTATCCAAACCCACTATAAAGTGGAGGTCGGTTTTTCATTTTCTTTTTTCGTATAAAATAATCTCTTATTTTCCCTTTTCTATTGATCGGTTGTGGTTCAAAAGTTCCATTTATAATATCAAAATCTCCTCTAACGAGGAAAGCGAGTATTAAGTAATATCATCTCAAAATTAATTGATTAGGAAAGATGGTTCTTTTTCATGATTTTAATGTGTAATTTTTTATGTCTGCATTTTCTCTATGGAATTTTTCTTTTTCAACATATAGCTTTGGTTTGTATTTTATTTTCGCACTTTTTTATTTTTTGAGTACATTGTGGAAAGAGGATTATTAATACTGATTCTAGGGATTGAATTTGTGATTGTGGAATAGATTTTTTTTTTTTAATACATATTGGGAGAGTAGAGACAAATACCAATTCTCGAGCTTGAACATGTGATGCTCATGTTGAACTGGTTTACAACCAAACAATGAAACCATTGCGTTAGTGACCATTGCGCTATATTATGTAAAAATAGGATTTACACATTTAGGGTGTGTTTGGAGCACCGGTTTGGTTATTATAGACGGAAGGTTATGATAAACGGTAGGTTATTATAAATTGGGTTTGAGGGGCAAGTTATTATAACAGAGATTATGGTAAACGGTATTTGAGGAGCTGGTTACGTAACAAAAAATAATATATGTAAGGTGTAGATAAACGGGCACGTAGGTTTAGGTAACCACCATTTATAATAAACGGTGGGGCAAACATCGGTTGGGTTATTATAACCAACTCGGCCGTTTACATAAACGGAGGCCCAAACACACCCTTTTCCAAACTCCAATTATTTATCAAATATATTTTATTATATCTAGTACAAATTGAGAAATCAGATCACAAATTATGCTAACTCTCTTAAATAAATAAGAGTTCAATATCGATTTTCAAGATTGAATTCGTGATCATGGTATTAAACTAGATCAAAAACCAACAAGCTATTTGACCATTTTTTATCAAACCAAAAAAGAAAAAAACAGCGAACCCTTTTTGTAATATTTATCAAATATTGCTTAAGATTGATTCCAAGAAAATTAAAATGTTAGACAAAATTTTAGGTAGAAGATACTAATACTCCTTTTACTAATTTATTGTATACTGACACTAGTATTCTTTAAAAATGATATAAAGTTTACCATTAAAATACATGTATAAAGACAAAATTACATTATGAATATAAAGTATGGGTCAAGTAAGCCATATAACATGTTTTTTAGTTCAATAATATAATGAAGTGCAAGAAATTTCAATTCGTGATTCATGAATACACACCTCATTGAGCTCTTATTGGTAGACACAGTCCACCATTGAATGCTGTACATTCTCAACCAAAAAGGCAACACAGAACAAACTCCACTAACAAGTTCAAAGTTATAACATATATGGAGAGACCTTTTTCAATGACTAAATTTATAATCTCATATGATTAAAAGAATAAAAAAAATATATACTATAATCAATCTTTAGAATATTAGGTGCGTAGGATCTCACAAATGTTCTACATTAAAAAGTGGGAGGGTCCAACATCAATATAAAAAATATATGAATATGAGAGCACCTTAGGATCTAAGGTTAATTCTCAATTATAAATTGTAGATGTCTAAGTAGTATAATAAGAGAATAAAGAATGAACCATTAATCAAACAAAATTTTATAGAATTAATTTAAAATATATATATAGATTTAATTCATAATAACTATCTTAATTAAGGTTGAAATACTTTCTAGACAATCATAAATATAATGATATTAATAATATTATTAAAAAACCAATTGAAAATAATAAAGAATCATAGATTTGAACTCCTTGCAAAATAGTTACCAGAAAACCAGATAAAACAAAATCTCAAATTATTATTTTTATTTGTGAATTTCGCTTTTTTTTAGTAGAGGACAATAACGTTCATCGTTGCTATTTAATGTGAAATAATTCAAGCCGAAATGTCGGCTGGGTGACAAAATTGTGGACCAATAAAAACTAAACACCAAAATTATTTATTTATTTTTCTATTTAAAAAAATAGAAAGAAACTCTGTTTGATGCTTCCAATTTACCTAACATGATAATCTAACCCCAACCAACAAACTAATCAAACGCTAGAGACGTATGCTTTTGTTTGGATTGCTAATCATTTTTCTTCCTTTGTTATTTATCTATATAATTATTAATAATGGAATAGATGAAACATTTATTATTAATTCATTTTTTGATGAAACAATTATGAAATGTCTTTTTTGATTGTCACCATCGGCATGGAGTTAAAGAAAGTTGTTGGGGGAAACGATTGGATATTGGAATTAATTGCATTTCTCGTGATTATTGTTAGGTTATGTAATGCAAATAATTTAAATTTCTCCTTTGATAAATTTTTTTTTTTAAAAAAATTCATTTAATTGTATTTATTTTTTTATCAATTATTTAATCTTTTTTTATAAATTAGTAAAAAATTAATTTATAAGATAGGTGATTATCATAAACTAAAACTATCCCCTTTAATTCTCTCCAACTTTCTTGACTAGTGATAACTTCATAATGGTTATATATACTTTTTAAGTAAATACATGAAAAACAAAGTATATAACCAAAAATAAATAAATAAAAATATATATATATATATATATATATATATATATATATATATATATATATATATATATATATATATATATATATATATATATATTGAAACAAGGTGACCACGTTCGTTCCTTAGGCTAGACACCAGAGACATCGAAGGAGTGACATGGAAGACTCGAACTCGGGACCTTGAGGGGAGCATACCCCAAGTCTTCAACAACTGTGTCACTCCTTTGGGACAATATTTACCTCTAATATTAGGGTTTGTTGCCCCCCTTTTCCCAATTTATACTTAAAAAAAAAATTGAGATTACAATTTCCTTAGTTAAATTAATTGGCATAAAAGTATATATATCATTCAAACATAACTTCTTTGATATATAAAATCACACTTATTATCTTAAAGGTTTTATTAAGATATTATTAATCTTGGAGATTGATGGTTCAAATTAATACCTTGCAAAATGATATTTTAATATTGAAAGCCAACATTTGAATTCTTAATTAAAAGATACATACTATAAGTTCAACGATATTACACGGGCGTCTCTGTAGTTCGTGTCTTCTCGTCCATATATTTAAAAACTCTTATATGAGCTAAAATCACTAAAATGAAAAAATAAAATAAAATAAGCATCTAAATTATAATATTTTAAGAGAACATTATGATTTCCTTTACACGTTATGTTTTGTCTTGTTTCGTTAATCAAGCATCTGAATTATAATTGCATTTGATAAAGTGCCAATAGTTTTAGGTAATTTAGTTGTAAATAATGAATCATGATTATTCGAAGGAAATGCGATAAAATTTACTTTAAAAAAGCGTGTATAATTTCTATGAATATTTCAATATTTTTAATAAACGGATGGTTTTTAATTTTAAAAAAGAGGGCGGTGTGGCTTTGAGACCTCTGACATGGTCATTATAATTATTATTTTTCCACGTATTTTTTAAGAAAATATAAATAAAGTCAATAATTTATATAACCTCATTATTTAGGGAAACTATTTAATTAATTATCAAATGTTATTATCATTATTATTGAAATGCTCAACTGTTATTTATTTATAATAAAAAAAATTATTTGGTTTTGGTGACAAGTGTTTGAGAAATTGGAAAGGCCTCGAACCACATATCTCTAAAAATAACATATTTTGAAGTCTTTAACTTCCATCATTGAGTTGCCTCTTAGATAACAACAATTTATTTTGTTTGAAAAAACCTATCGTAACTTTCATGGTATTTCCATTAGATTTCAAATATTCTATAGGCTACCAAATTAGTTTTACAAAGTTATTCATTTTTTTTACAATTAAATATTGGGTAAAAAATATATTTTTTGTCATGTTGTATCAACAAAACATTACTTTTTATTCTTGTTGGTAAGTAATATTAATATAATTTAATGATTAAGAGGTTATCACTTCCAATCTTCCACCCTTAATTATTATAATCTAAAATAACAAAAATAACTTACGTTTCCTTCATCATTTTTAGTAGCAAATATCACTTTCAACCTCGCCGATTTTAACGAGATAAATCACTTAAATTATATCCGAATTAGTATTTATATTTTCTTCTTGAATTATATTTTTGCCTTGTAAAAATAGTATTTATATTTTAGCCAAAACAAAAAGGTATCGATTCAATTTCCCATAAAATACATCCAAGTAAAAAGAAGAAACCAACTAAGTTTCTATCCCATTTAATAACAGGCCAAACATTTCACATTTCTAAATTTTTTAAAAAAATCACATTTCTAAATTTAAAAAAAAAATCACATTTCTCCAATTGATATTACCTTTTCAGGAATTGCAACATTCCCCCAATTATCAATTTCGTACTATAAAAAGAAAACAACTACCCAATTCAATATAATATAAGAAAATACAGAATACCTTGAATTAAAATAATACAAAATCAGGAAAGAACCAGTCACAAAAAAAAAAAAAAAAAAAAAAGAAGAAGTTAATACTCAATAAAATATGATATACTCAAATTCTATTCACATTAAAGAAATAGAGAAAAATCTAAAATCGTGGGAATATTAATAATAAATAAAAGGAAAACGTCATAATTCAAAATCAACTGGAGAAAAATCAATAAATAAATAAGGAATTAGACTGTAATTTGTTATGCTCTAAGTTTATCCATTTGTTCAGAGCTTTCCCCTGCAATGGCTTCTCAGAGAAACAGAGAAAAAATGGCTATGGCGGCGAAAAGCTTAATCGAGCAGGGCAATTTCCAAGAAGAAAAACAAAGGCCAATTTCAATGGCAATGGCAGCCATAACTTTTTCTCTATAGAAAGCTTTCTTGCTTGCTGTGCGTGGTGGGCCCCACTTCCCCAACCACAACTGTCAACAATTCCTTCCACTTTCACCAACAATCATCGCCATTTTTTCTCTTTCCCTTTTTCATTTCTCTCTCTCTCTTCCACCATTGTCAAATCTCTCCTATTCTGCTTCTTCTTTGCTTTTTTCTCTCTTTTTCTTCAACGTCTTTAATGGCGGCCAGTTTGCGAATTCTACGCGGAAAGGTAAAGTGTCGGTGCTGGATAAGCATCGGGTCCTCTTTTTGAATGGTTGTTAACAGAGATGCCTACATTTTCAAAAGCCCTCTTGTTTTCCTTGTTTGTTTTCTGTTCTTCGTGTGGTCGGTGGAATTGTTGAAAATTTTGGCTGTTCTTTAAGTGGAGCGTGATGTTTTGGACTCTCTGTGATGGATTTGGTTTGATTTCGATCGATTTCAGTTCGATTCGGAGAGTTTAATCGCATTTCTGAAAAATCTGTTAGGTCTTTGATTCGGTTCGTGAGCGATTTGTGAATTGTAGCGAGTTTGATCGAACTGAACCAGAAATCGTGAAATTATACTGAAGTAGAAGATACAAGAATCTAGGTTTTGGTGCTTTTGATCGGCCTTTGATTAAGTAGAAGTTGAGGAAAATCAATTGCGAACTATTTGCGATCATGAATCTTCTTTATGGAGATAATGATCCATCCGTTTTCTTACCTTTCAAGTCAACTCCGAATCTCTCGATATTCTAAGATTTTGGTGAATTTCTGAGCACGTTAACAGCGCTGATTCGATACCTTGCCATTTCAAGAAGCCGTGATTCAGTTTTGCTGTATTTCGCCCCATCGATTCCATGTCTGTTCCTCGAGATTAGCTTGTCGGTGAATTTTCCGGCGAAAAACAAAGCCAGAAATCTTGTCTGTAAGCTGTTTTCTTCTTCTTCTTTCCTGTTATCAGAGTTCATGCAGGTGAGAAAATGGCGAAGAAGTCCAAAAGAGTTATGGTGCGTTATGAGAAGGATCAGTCAGGCTGTATGTGGGGTTTGATTAGTTTGTTTGATTTCCGCCATGGCCGCGGCTCGAGGAAGCTTTTAGCAGACAAGAAGCGTCCTGAGAGACAAACAGTTGGTAAGAATGTTATTTTTAATTCAGATTTATGGAAGGATTTTAGGGATTTGTTGAATTTCCTTAGCCTTTGACCTGCAAGTTCTCGTTGATCAAATTTCTTTTCTGATCGTTATTAGAAGAATCACTATATCTTAAGTTTTAGTTGGTAGTTTTGTTTTTGTTTTTCCCCTGTTCTTTCC
The DNA here is from genome assembly GCA_036507275.1 of Sicyos edulis. Classification (NCBI taxonomy): domain Eukaryota; kingdom Viridiplantae; phylum Streptophyta; class Magnoliopsida; order Cucurbitales; family Cucurbitaceae; genus Sicyos; species Sicyos edulis. Next base: position 837,500 of record CM071857.1, on the reverse strand, counting down.
TGCTGGCTAGAATCTCTGAGTATATATAGGAAGAATTGGAAAATTCACCCTTGGAACTGGGTTGTTGCAATCACCATGAACTTTTAATTGAAGAAGAGTTGTGAAGTTGTTGCAATTAAACCATGTCATTTTAATTTTTTGTTATTGGTTGGGTTTAATTGCTATGATTCCATAAGCTTGGGAGGCTAATTGCAACCATCTATAAAATTTGGGGTGGTTAGGGTTTAGGGTTTAATTATTGTTAAATTTGGGGTCTCCAAGGTATGCTTTCTTGGAGGTCTCAGGTCTTTGGATGGGTGCGAATGCTCCAAGTATGTAGTGGGCGATGTGATTCCGAGTTATCAAAAAAAAAAAAAAACTTTCATAGTTCAAGGGTGAATTTGTGTATTTTTCCTTTTCAAATTGCTAGTGCTGGTGTTGGGACGATTTTAAGTTTAATTGTAATTATAAGTTTAGGTTGATTGCTTAAATAGAAGATTGGAAGTTGTGATTAGTTTTTGCATTCTTCTCTTTCATAAAAAATGTGCATGGTATTTTTGTTGAAAATGCAGTGTCAATTGGTATTGAATATTCTCTTATTCTGCAGATACTGGACATTCAAAAAATAAGTTTGAGATTTTGGCTAATCTGGATGAAGATTATAGTGTTACTTCGGTAAGTTACGTTTTCCTTATGTAGAACATTTTTAGCAGAGTGGATGTATGGTTTATGCTCAAATTGATTGGATTTTGTGTATATTTCAGAACAGTGAAGAACGAAAGATTCTGGACACTGGAAAGCCTAGTGTGAAGAAACTCATGGAAGAAGAGATGTTCAAGGAGCTGGATACGAAGAGGATTGAGTGCGAACACTCAGGCCACTTAAAGACGACTGACGTGAAGAAAACAAAGAAGAGTCACAGGAAAAGCTATGATATCGATGCCGATTCCTTTAGTGCTGCTGAGTATTTGAAGGAACAGAGTGTTAATAATCTTCCTGTTGACGTGATGCTAAAGGAGATATACAGTCGGATCCATCGGAAGAGCACAAGTGAAATGAGATTTGACCCGGACAACAAAGCAGATATGCAACCAAATGAGTACCTTGCTGATTTAGAGCAAAAAATGGTTGATGCAATTAAGGAATATTTAGGCCATAAGTTCAATATCGGGAAAGATTTCACTGAAATTCAGAAAGTTCAACACTCAAGAGAGATCATGGATGCATTGCAGATTCCCCATTTCGACGATGAGCTGTTTCTAGAACTCGCCCAAAACCCGAATTCCGTGTTGTTAAAGTACATTAGCAATTTGCATGATGTGTCTATAGAAAAAGTTGAGGAACCCAAGTCAGACGAGTTCAGGGAAGTTAGGCAGTCTGAGGAGCTTGTTGATCATAAGCACCGTTTATTTTTCAGGAGAAAGGTCAAGCATCAGGGAAGGAACGCATCGAAAGGGAATGAAAATTCTGATGCGTCAAGTAAAATAGTAATCTTGAAGCCAGGGGCAAAAGGTTTGGTGAATTCTGAGGCTGACAACATTCATTCATCAGCCCAACATTCTACTGCTAATAACAAAAGGAAAGTGCTGAATGAGAGGATTGGTTCTAACTTTTTGCTTTCTGAAATCAAGAGGAAGTTTAAATATGCCATGGGTAAAGATCACCATGAACCCTCTGCTAATGGTTCAGATAGATTTTCTTGTGATCATCACAGTACAAGGGAGAGTGAAAAGGGTGTTGTTAAGGAAGATGGTGCAAGAAATTCTACTAGCAAGGACCACTTTTTTGTCGAAAGAATTGCCAGACCTTCCATTGATGGCAAGAGAGGGGAAAAGGCTGGAAAACTCAAAAGCTTGGAAATTAATCAAGATTTGGGTAATATTTATAACAATAAGAGAAGCCCTTCTAATATTTATGTTGAGCCCAAGAAACATCTTTCTGACATGTATAGCAGTGGGGACGAAAGTGTCGACTTTCTAAGGGGACACGTGCCTAAGACCCTCGGACGGATTCTCTCACTTCCTGAGTATAGTTTTTCTCCCATTAACAGTCCTAAAAGGGACTGCAAGCTCAGCCCAGTAACTTCAGAGAAGAGAGTTTCTGCTGGTAGCAGACTTTTAAATGTTAATGAAACTATGCCATCATCCAAGGTCGAAAATAACGATACTCCAATCAGTCCAGGAAAATCTCCCTTGTGCATTTCTGATGATACCCCAAATACTATGCAGCCTTCAATTGATGATAACCGCAATATCAACAGTGATATAGTCGATCAGAGTATAAGGGAAGAAGCTGTGAGTTCTAGTACTAATGGGAAGGTTTCTGAAGGTATGTATTTCTGAATAGTCCAATTGGTGGTATTAGCCTAGATATGAATTGGGTTGGCTAATCTTGTAGTTTTGTTTATTAATCATTCATGTTCAATAATAAACTTGCAGATGATATTGAGATTCTGAAGGTAAATGAAATTGCAGTACATGAGGAGAGAAGTATTTTGGAAGCTCCCTCTGACTCAAGTGAATCTTCTCTTTCGAGAGAAGAACAGAATGGTGAAACGCCCAATGCATGCAATAAGAGAAGCATTTCTGATGTTCCCTCTGACCCTATAAGAGAAGATCGCGGTGATGACACATCGGACGTGGGCGATGATAAACCTTCAATAAGCTTATCTCAAGTAATATGTCTTCCCATTTTTGTGCTATTCTCTCATAATCTCTCTTACTTCAAGTCTATAGCTATAAGGTGAATTAGCTTATGATACATCGCATGATGATGAAATTCCATCTGCAAGATATTCATGGGCTAATGATAAGCCTACTTCTGGTTTACAAAATCTACGATAAATTTTCTCATGTAGTAGAGATGTTAAATGACAAGTTTTCTTTTTTTTTTTCCTTTCTAAATCAGGTTATAAATGTTCAAGCAGTATGTATCAGTAATGCTTTCTATCTTGTGAAATATAGTTTCCTACAGTACTATGCATTCTGTGTTTATTGAAGCGTTTTGCTTAAATTGTTTATTTTGTCTAGGTTTTATCTGAAGAAAATCAATTATCTATGAAAAAATGACTTTCCATTTAGTAGATGTGTTAAAGGGATTTTTTCTTTTCTTTCTAAATCAGCTTATAAATGTTCAAGCAGTTTGTATTAGTAATGCTTTCTATCTTGTGAAATGTACGTTCCTGCAGTACTGAATATATGCATTCTGTGTTTATTGAGGCGTTTTTCTTAAATTGTTTAGGATTTGTCTGAAGAAAATCAATCGTCGCCATCTCCCTCGGCATCCCCTTCAAGCTCGTTTGCACCAGGAAAGGCTGTTGGAGATTTAGAGGTTGTTTCTGATGTTCCAGATCGGCCGAGCCCCGTTTCAGTTCTTGAGCCACTATTTGTAGATGATAACCTGAGCCCTGTGCATTCCATGTCTCTGCCTGGTAGGCATTAAGAACAGCCACGGACTCGGAGTTTATCCGTGTTTTTTTGCATTTTATTTCAGTAGTAAATAAGGGTATTATTGTAGTCACTACCCTGACTAATATCAGTTTATTCTATCAGCAGGATTACCAGTACAACCAGTGCATATTGAATTCGAAGTGCATGAACACGCAGAAACCAACAAGGCTAACGTCTCGAAATCGTTGAAGGAAGATAAGGAGGTGATTTTTGACTATGTAAACGCAGTGTTGTTAGCATCTGGACTTAGCTGGAGCCAAATCTGTGGAAAGTGGCTCTCTTCGGAATACATTCTTGACTTGTTACTAATCGACGAGGTAGAGCTTTGCCCGAACCAGCTGTGCTCTGACCAGAAACTCCTCTTTGACTGTATTAATGAAGTGCTCACTGACTTCTGCCAAAGCTATCCCCCGTGGTTCTCGTTCGTAAAACCGTGTCTACGGTCAGAATATCTGGTTGAGATTTGTGAAGCAGTATATTGGCATCTTCTTCCACTGCCACAGCCTCTTACATTGGATCACCTTGTCAGGAAGGACATGAGCAGAACCAGAACATGGCTGAACCTACATTCTGATGCTGAAACTATTGGTACTGAGACATGTGAAGGCATATTCGAAGATTTGGTGGACGATACGATATTAAGCTGCGTATACGATAGTTCAGAATTCGAGGACTGATTTCCACTGATAATGAAAGTGTGAGTGATGACTCGTAAAGAATTGCAGTCAGTCTACACCTGGTAAAATAATCAACATGGGAGGACCCCCTTTTTATGAACAATACTATGACTGAGCTTTTTGCTCGCTTGGTCTCCTGAGATCTGTGTAGATATCAAACACAATCTTACTAGATTCATAACCATGGCTTGTATGGCCTTTCCTGCTCGTTTTAGTTGTCAAATTAATGCCTTCGACGGAGAAGGCTTAAGAGTTCGGTCGTCCCAGTCTGGTCCTTCTCAGATGTCTGTGTCTTACAGCTGACATATATTGTCTCCGGGATAGGGTGCGAGGTTGTTCCCTTCTTTGTAGATCTTGTAGAGTTTGGTGTGTTATATTAGTCGAAGAAATCGATACCGCTTGGTTTGATTCATTGATTTTTTTCCTTTTCTGGTCTTTTTGTTAGCGTCTTTCACCTGCACTTTGCTGCTGTATTTGCAAAGTTCATGACAAACTGGTAACTTTTGGGTGTGAAAGTTGCTTGTTTTTCTTATAAATATATGTAATAAAGGGCATTCCCTATTGACCTTCTCGGGCACCGAGGAAAAACTTATTACTTTAAACTCTTCCTTAACGTTTGTGTTTTGCTGGTTCTCAGAGTCGGACGATTCGAATCTCTAACTAGTCGAACTAACTACTATACCATGATGTTTTTTTCTAATATTTTTCTTTTTAACCATTTTGTAGTTTTTTTTGTTAATACAAATTGGTGGAGGGAGATCGTAAACTCTACATAAATGGCTACTGTTCTCCAATCGATGAGAGTTAAATATTCATTTTAAGAATTGAATCTGTGACTGTGATATTAAGTTGTATTACCAACAAAGAATAAAATTAATGCACCACCACCCTTTTTTATACTAATTTGAAGTCCAGTTACTTTGAATCTGATAAATTGTTAGATTGGTTCGGTTTAATGAGATTTTGTTTGATTTTAGTTGGATGATTTTGTTTGAAGTTAGTTCAAATTTTGCTTTTTTTTAGAGTTTGATATATCTGTTTAAAGCTAGTTTCTTAAACCCAAAATCTAGCCAAATTGATTGATTTGTACCTCTCTATTAGATTTAAATTTGGGAGAACTAAAAATTTTAATAATAATAAAATAAAATAGATTTGTGAATGGCTTTCTCTTTTCTCCACTCTTCCAAATCTGAAAGTTAGTTTACAAATCCATTAACGGTCTGATCTTTTTTCCGGTTTTTGATGTCGTTTTTTGGTTCTCTGTCAACCATACATGAAAACAAGATGAGATAATTAGTTATGCTTAACCTTCTTTTTCTTTTTTTATACAAATTTTAATGTGTCTTGCAAAAATTAAATTAGCCCTGAACTTGTATTAAATTAACAAATATATTTTAAACTTTTATTTATGTTAATATAATCTAAATTTATAGCAATTTGTCACTTTTGCTCGTGTACTTTGAAATATGTAATTATATAATTCTCACGGTGATTTTTTTTCCCTCATCGGAACCGAGTGGCAACTTTTAAAATAAAATGACAGAATTTATTGATTATCTGCCTATAGAATTCCATTAAATATTGATAATATTTTTTCATAGAAGAGAATAGTTAATTATAAATTTTAAAACATGCCAACTAATTTAAAAAAAAAAAAAGGAAGAAGAAGAAAAAAAACACGCCAACTAAATTCTTACAAAATTTACAGCACAACTTTTTTTTTTTTAAAGCATGGTACATTGGTACCACTGCTATATTAAAGTTGATGTACTCTTATTTATTAGATAAATACTTTCCCTATATATAAGGAGTTAGGCTCTATGTGACATTGTATATATTAAGAGGGTTTTTTTTTTTCTAAACAAAATTAGTGCTTCTCTTTATTTATAAGGAAGCAAATATTTACCGTATCACTTTATTTATTTATTATTATTATTGCTATTTATTTATTAGTGTTTTTAGTTGCACAGTGTTTTGAACGATGTATCTAAACCTCTAACATCTTAATTAATATTTTATGTCAAACTATTTAATAATGACAATGTAATAACCATATGAAGATTGGCGCATCATCTATTTGTTGTAACTTCCTCTACAAATCTCTTTGTTCTGTTTAAATATTTAGTTCACTGTGTAATTACATGGAATGTTTTAATAAACATCATTCATATCAAATATGTTTAACAAATATAAACCTACCTTGTTTGGCAATAAACATCTCACATGTCTTTAACGTGTTTATTATATACCTATCGGCGACAGACACTTAATATATTAGTCATAAAGAATACTCGTGATTAAATAACGATCGATGAAACTACCCAGTACCTTAAATGTTATTTGTCTGCCTATAAGATACATTATTTATATCACGTATCACATAAAAAGTTTGTTACGGATATTTCAAAAATCAGTGAGATTGAATTATAATATGCGAAAAAGTAAATCATGCAACATTGTTTTAACTTCAAACGCATATTAAAACCATCACTGTCTAATATTTCGTGTCACCGATTATTTACTCTATTTTGTATTTGTTTGAAAAGTATATCGAAAAGGCAAAACGAATGGTAATTCAATCGACATAAGTGTATACAAATTGTTATTTATTTTTTAATACAATTTAGGAGAGGGAGACTACAAACCTTATATATAGAATATGCTCGTAGTATTGAACTGAATTACTACTAATCAATGAAACTAACTCGTCACCGACCAATTATGTTTATGATAATTGAATAAAGAAGCGGTAATTATTTTACCCTAAAAAGAAACTCCCGCCGAAGAGAATTTACCAGGCCAACACACATTACTCTAGATCAAGAAATTTTAGATCAGCCTATTGCATAACATAATAAGTCATAAGATGTCAAAAGATTTTTTGTCTGAAAAAAGAAAGTCAAAAGCTTGAATCTTGTTTGTGACACTATATTTTTAGACTTTTGCAAAACTGCCCCAGTTCCCATGTTTGAAAGTGGGCATTTTAACAAAATTGGACATAAACAAAAATAAAATATTTTAATTTTAATTACGAAATCACCCCCACACTTTCCATTATTCCAACACAGGGAGTTACAGAGGCATCGTCGTCATCAACATTGAGCTAAGAGTCAAAGCCCGCAAGTCCGAAACCTTTCTTCTTCCTTACGAATTCCGCCATTTTTATTTGCTCTCGAAGCTTCACGCAAGCTTTTCTTCTCCCTATTCGATCCCATTCATGGCTTCCAAATCTCGCACAGTTGCACCCTCCAAGTGAAATCCCAATATTGTAATTTTTTCGTTCTTGGTTCTTCAATTCTGATTCTTCGCTTGCATCTTCGGAATTGCGCAGAAAACACTTGCTCCATTCCGTACTCAGACTCAATTATTCACTCCCAGAGGAACCAGGCTGCTGCGTCGAACTCGGGATCAGGTTTTTACCTAAACCCTAGTTTTCTCTTGGGTGTTTTTGATTCGAATTTGTGTTATTTGATTTGATGCGGTTGCGTACCATGTGTGTTTTTATGTGTTTTTGAAATTTAGTTCAGATCACGTATCTTTTTTCTATGAAGTTTAGGGTTTATAGTAGTTCGTTCTGTACTGTTTAGGAGCTTAGTTCTGTTTCATATATTTTAGCGTAGTCTTCTATGTTTATTATTACGAGGGTTCTACGATCTGATTTGAGCCTTTTGGGATTTATATGGTGTATGGCTTTGCCAACTAGCTGATAAGTATAGGATTTATATGGTGTAATTTGGGTATTTCTCTCCTAATTTAATGTGTTATGCTGACCGTAGTTTACTGTATTCAGTCCTGGTGCATGTATGTTATATCAGCATTGACACTCTAGGTTTGTTATGGATTAGATTGATCTTCAGGTCATAGGACTAATGTTGGATTAATTTTGTTTGTTTTTTTTATCTCCGTGATTGTTCGGGCGAGCTTGTGCACACCTCGACTATGCACGCCTCACGGGATAATTTGACTGACCATACAACATTTGGATGTCAAGGAAACATGTAGTTAATTAAATCTTAGGTAGGTGGCCACCATGGATTGAACTCATCACTTTGAGCACCCCAAGGTCCTCTTTGATCACTAGGCCACTCCATGTTGGATTAAAATTTAAACTGCAAATTTAGACCGTCGGTTATAACTTGTAAAGTTTGACAAGATATGTTAGACATGATTGAGCTGTGTAAACTTGAATTTTAGGTGATGTTCTTCGATAAGATATGTTGATGTCTGGGTCTGGCCATGGGTTTGTAGCACATTGAATATCACAAGAAGAATTTGTGACTTTTGTTGTTCATTTCACACGCTGCTGTATATGTCCCGGTGTTCTATCACCACAAAAATTTTATTCCTAAAATTGTATGAAACACATACAGGATTCATTGGACTCAACTTCATACACAGTGGATAAGATCTTGAATCGCTGAACATGCATCCTAAGTTTTTTGCTATTGATTGAACTTGACTATATTATGTTATCTAGTCAGGCTTTAGTTTCTCTGTTGTTATCAAGCAGTTATTTTGTTTATTTAAAACTGTAACTAAGCTCTTATTATAAATAGAGCTTATAGTATCTTGATCACATGCGAATGAAATATACAAGGCATACTTCAAGAGCAATATTATCAGACTAGCATTTAAATTACTCGTTTCAACTTGCATGACTGAATTTGCAACAGGATGAGGATCCTATACTTCTTTCTTCGCCCTTTTTGAATTCCTTAGAACTAAGATACTATCCTGGAACATGTTGTACTTGTATCTTCAGTTAACGTTTATTTTTGCTATTGATTGAACTTGACTAACTTTTGAATTGCTCGTTGAACTTGTGTGGCTGAAGAATTAGAAACAGGATCCCATTCTAGTTCTTCACCCGACAGAACTAAGTTACAAGCACACAGTTTGAATGTGGTTCTGTTTGGCTCAGCTTTATGTAGTGGACCGATGCTGACGGAAGTATGCAGTTGATGGTTGGGAGAAATGCAAAGGTATCATCCTGCAAGCTGCACTAGTGCAGTTAATAATAGTGCAATAGGTGGGCCTTCAGCAAGGGATTCTGTCCGAGCTGATTCTTCTTCATTGCCTGGAAATTTTCCCTTAAATTCCAGGTAAGGAAGTTTATAGAATTTGTGAAACCAGACATACTTTTTTTTTTTTGCAGTAATGATTCCTTAGCCATTTTTTTATATGTTATAACTTTTCCTTGTTTGCTCTCTGCACGGTTTGATTACTCGAACAGTTTTCCTTATTTGCTAGTTAAGAGTTTATGCTTTATCAGTCTGCAACTTTGCTAACTACATTATTGTGGTTTGAGATAGTACCCTTTTTTAGGGAAAACTGGAAAATCTCCATTTCTTTTTTGAAACAAGGGTAACCACGCCTGTCCTTAGGCCAAGCACCGGAAACACTCCATTTCATGTGCAACCATTAAGCAACCTAATTACGATACTGTCCTGAAAAATTTTCTAATTTGATCAGTTGTTTGTACTTTTTAAGGCTTTAAGCCTCTGTTCTTGTCGTAAGTTATGACATGCTGTTAGAAATATAAACTTTTAAATGTTCAGATAAAGTTGAAGCACCAGACAAGAAAAGAAATAGGGAATGATTTGATGTAGAGATTTGAGAAAATTGGGTGGTTTAAGAAAACCAATAAATGAAAAGAAGTGAGGTGAGGACAGCCTTTTTTGTAATTGTTTTTTTTTATCATGCTTTTTCTTCTTTGTTTTGGGCTGTTCTGTTATTACTATATTATTGTTGTTGGTTTGTACATTTATTCAGTTTCTCTGTGAAAGTATGGTTTCTTCTTTTGGGTAAAAAACAATGGTAAATGTTCCCCTTTATGTTCAATGGGATAGTTGATCAAACTAAAAGAACTATATAGTAACTTCTCTACTAGTTTTTAAGTAGCATCCCTAAGGAGCGGTCTCGTTAGTAGAGTCTTCGGGTCTCCAAGGTATGCCTTCCTTGGAGGTCCCAAGCTTGAAACCTACAAGTGAGCTTAATTGTAAAATTCCTTGTTGTCTTCAGGGTCTGAACCTTGATACGGTTGTGGGTGCCCCGAGTATGTAGTGGGGTAAAAGCTCGGATTCCCAGTTGTAATAAAAAGTTTTTGGGTTGCATTTGATATTCTTCCTTATTTTATAAATGTGAGAAATTTATTGTTGAATATAATTCCACCAATTGGAAATCATGTCGCTATAGTCAAAGGTGGTTACTTGTTTGTTGCTTACAAGAGTATGGGCAACCTTTGGGGTTAATGGTATGCCTTGCTTGCTGTTCACTTTTTCTATTTCTTGGAGGTTATGTCTGATTTACCTATTTTTTTATACTCTTCTTTTTCACACTGAATTTATCTCTTCGATATCAAATAAACATTTCTTGATTTGTAGGCGGCCAGCTCCACTTGCATCGTACAAGTTGAAGTGTGAGAAGGAGGCTTTAAATAATCGGTACGTTATTGGTTTGCATTTTTTTAATAATTTATTTTTGCATGCAAACATTTTGGAAGTTCATTTTCTGAATATTTGTGTAATCTGATTACATTATTGATTGAATGCAATTTAATTGTTTTTTTTTGCTTTCAGAATTTTATAGAAAATTCGGAGTTCTGAATTGCATGTATTTGAATTTGCTATCTTTCCTGGGTAGTATTTTCTTTTTCTCACACAATGCTTTGTTCTCTTTCAATCGTAGGTTAGGGCCTCCCGACTTTCACCCTCAAACTTCTAACTGTCCTGAGGAGAACCTCACCGCAGAATATGTAAAATCCGGATACAAAGAAACTGTTGAAGGCCTTGAGGTGCATCTTTCTTATCTGCAGCTTTAGATTGAGTTTGTGTGTTCATAATTTGTTTTTCTAGTTTGGTTAAGTTTAATGAACTTTCTTTAATAAATATAATCAAATCAATTTTATTAAACACACATTTGGTGGTTCTAATGTGTGTGTGTATATATATATATATATATTGATAATGTAGCAAGGTTCTAAAAATGTACTTCAAGATGTTTTTTTCTCTTCCCATTCACTTCCCTTTCACTCGTTATTGTTTTTGCTTCATTTTAATTTTTTTTTTCTTCATTGATGATTTTTTCTTCTTCTTATGCTTGTAATTCAAATATTTGAGAGTACAGGTTGACCAACTTGATTAAGTTTGTAATTAACATTGAATGAACAGATACTGGCTATTCTGACTAATTTCGCCTCCTTATTGACTAAGTGCTTCCTTGGTTTCTGCTTACAACATTATAAGCAATTTAGCTTTCTCTCTAGTTTGTTATCCAATCCATCAAAACCTTTTTGTTTGTAACAGATTTTGTTTCTTGTAAAAAAGGATTATACAATTTATTTGTCTTTTGTTGAGTGTGTCAGGAGGCCAGAGAGATCTCATTGACTCAGGTTCAAGCCTTTTCTAAGCATATTGTCATCAAGTGCAAAGATGTATGTTACCCGGATCAATAGCTACCAAATTCCCCTCTTACTGCTTATCATTTTAATCCATATGCCTTGATCAATTGGTTTGTGTAATAAGAAACTTATCTCTTTTCATTGCAGGCTATAAGAAAACGTCTAAGGGCCATTAATGATTCACGTGCTCAGAAGAGGAAGGTGAAGGTTTATTCCTTCAAGATTAAGTAATGATTTTTTGACCATCCATTAATCAATTTCTAAATTATTCTTTTGTTATTATATGACAGGCTGGCCAAGTTTATGGTGTTCCCCTATCCGTTTCTCTGTTAACAAAGCCTGGCATCTTTCCTGAACAAAGACCTTGTAGTGAAGATTTTCGGAAAAAGTGGATTGAGGTACTCCTCCCTTCTGCATAGAAGAGAAAATAAAGGGATATTGAAAATTGATTTTAGCTATCTATAGTTTTAACGTCTAGTGTAACAATTTTAGCTGACTTAGTTAACCCTTTTTTGCCGAGTGTCTTTTCTATTTCTTCATTTCCTATACATTGAATATCTGAGAGGTAGCTCTTTTCTGATTTTTGCATGGGTGAGGGTCAAATCGTGTAGCTGGTACATCATAAAAAAATCATAATTGCTGGGTAAAGTATAGTTGTCGTGTAAGACTAACCACGCGCTATGGTGATAGCATGTAGGAAGAGTAGTAGTTTCACGTGCTGGTAGGAACCTATCTTGATTTATTTAAGTATGGAGGTTTTGAGAGAACTCCCATGTTTCCTCACTCAAGGCCTAACCCTTATCAATACATTTCCTATCCATTCTAAGACTCAAGCTAGAGCTTATATAGGCACCTAGCCCAAGTAACCTCTAACTAACTAATCTACCAATATAAGGGGTCTATCACACGCAGCATTCTTTGTCAAGAGCATATATACACACATAAATTAATGTGACTAGTGGGTGGGGGGATGTGATAGTGAAAGGGAAGAATTTCCATTTTCTCATTTGATATACTTCAATTGACCACATTCTCTGTTAACAAATCAATTACCATTCATCTGTTTCAGCTTTTAGGTTGAGTGGTATTTTAACATGGTATTAGGATAGGTATCTTGTGTCTAAACTCTTGTTACATAATTTTCCTCCCCAATTAAATTGATAGTTCCTTCTTAGGACTTGTGCTAATTTCCAAGGCATTAGGCCGAGTTTTGTTTAGTTTAATTGATAATTGGTTAACAGAACAAAGAACAAGTACTCCATTCCTAATCTTGATTTAATCTCTCTATACCCTCTCCTGGCCCAACCCTAGACACTCTTAAGATTCTTTTCTAAACCTGCTCCCATTTTCACATCAAGAGATAGATAGATAGATGCATCTTGTTGCACTAATTGGTGTTGTTCATAGTGACTGAGGGGGTTTTGGGAACTATGAAGTGAGTTATCATCAGCCAAGCATTCTCCAAATACTAATCATAAAAGAAAATATTGATCATAAAAGAAAGTTTTGGTTAAGAAGTCCACAAATGATAACTTTTGGATGCTACAAGTATAGGAAAGAACAACTACATGAAGATATAAAAGATTGTTGGCCCATGCAGTGAGGGGAGTAATTTATTATCATTATTAACTAAAGCTTTTGGGTTGAGTGGTGTTTTAACATTTCTCAAGTTCAACCACTTCTTGCTTGTTTTGATGCATTATCTCCTCTTGATGCAGGGTTTATCCCAACAGCATAAACGTTTGCGATCTTTGGCGGATAATGTTCCTCATGGGTATAGGAAAAGAGCTCTTTTTGAAGTTCTCATTAGAAACAATGTCCCATTGCTGAGAGCAACTTGGTTCATTAAAGTTACTTATCTTAATCAGGTGAATGCTCTCAAAATTTGTAATTGTTACTAAAAACCAGGTTGACAATTTTGAATGTAGAAGTTATGGTTTGTACATCACAGGTGCGCCCTAATTCTGCTAGTATTTCAAGTGGAGCATTAGACAAAGCTCAGTTATCCCGCACAGAATTTTGGACCAAAGATGTGATTGACTATTTGGAATGCCTTGTGGAGGAATTTTTTTCAAGAGACAATTCTCATGTGACTCCACCAAACAAAGACCGATCTCTGCAAATGTTTTCTGTTGGGTTCTCACATACAAAGGGTGATCCTACTTCAACAATCTTTGATGGTGAAGAGCCCTCATTACATTTCAGATGGTGGTATGTGGTCAGGCTTTTGCTATGGCATCAAGCTGAAGGGCTTCTTCTTCCATCTCTCATTGTCGATTGGGTGCTGGGCCAATTAGAGGTATGAACTATAATTATTAGAGAAGAATTTGGAAATATCTTGAGTATTTAATTTCATCTCTCAGTGATTATATTTCCTGTTTGTTTTCTCAGGAAAATGATGTTCTTGAAATTTTGGAGTTGTTGCTGCCAATTATATATGGTGTTTTAGATACAATTGTCCTATCTCAAACCTATGTACGCACTCTTGTCAGAAATTCTCTTCGGTTTATTCAAGATTCTTTTCCTGGTGGGTCAGATCTAGTAGATAATTCAAGGAGAGCATACACAACATCTGCTTTGGTGGAGATGCTTCGCTATTTAGTTCTGGCTGTGCCCGACACATTTGTTGCTCTGGATTGCTTCCCATTTCCACACTGTGTCGTATCACATACAGTTAATGATGGGAATTTTGGGTCGAAGGTACATGAAGATGCGACAAAACTGAGATACACTTCAGTAGAAGTTGCCAGTTCATTCAAAAGTAAAAATATTGATTTTCAGTATCAATCCTCAGCTTTTGATAGCGTTGTTTCATCAATTCAGAAGTGTGCAGGCAATCTTTCGAAGGCAGTTAACCCTGAATTCTCAGTTTGCAGTGTGGCTAAAGCTGTGCACGCACTGGGTAAGTCTCTACTACATGGAGATATTGGAGTAGCTTATAAGTATCTTTTTGAGGACTGCTGTAAAGGATCCATATATGATGGTTGGTTTGAAGAAGTAAGCCCTTGTTTAAGAATGTCGATGAAATGGATCCAGACTGTCAATGTGGCATTTGCTTGTTCAGTATTTTTTCTATGTGAGTGGGCAACGTGCGACTATAGGGATTTTTGGAGTGCTGCCCCTCAAAAGCTAAAGTTCACTGGTGGGAAAGATTTTTCTCAGGTTTATATCGCCACAAATCTTCTGAAAATGAAGGCCAGAGATCTACAAAGTTTATCTGGACGTAAATATGAAAACTCAAGTGGAGTCAATTCCAACATCGTAGAGGGTTCTAGCCATCAGAACAGTTTATTGGGTAGGAAACCAGTTGGGCATTTATTTGACTCTAAAACTAGGTTGAAAAAGTTGGGAGGTACTGGTTCTCTAGACTTGTTTGAAAGTCCAGGTCTTTTACATGATATTCTGGTTTGTTGGATTGATCAACATGAAGTGCAAAAAGGAGAAGGTTTTAAGCGTGTTCAGCTTCTCATGGTGGAACTTATATGTGCTGGTATATTTTATCCTCATTCATATGTAAGGCAGCTAATAATTAGTGGAATTATGGACTCCAATGGGCCAGCAATTGATCCAGATAGAAGGAGGAGACACCAACTAATCTTGAAGCATTTACCTGGAAGTTTTATGCATGCCACTCTGGATGAAGGGAAAGTTGCAAGAGGAGCACAACTAATAGAGGTTAAAAATGTTTACTCCAAAGAACGTCGTCTTATACTTCATGGGCTTGTATGTGAACAGCAGAATGATATTGGTTGTGCAAATATATCATCCAATCATAAGCGAAAGACATGTCCAACCTCTGACAAGGTTTCTTGTTTTGTAACTTCAAAATCTAGTAAGTCATTGTCCAACATGAGCTCTACTAAAAGTTTCAAAAGTGAGGTTGACATTGAAGAGCTGAAGGAAGCCATCTCATTACTTTTACGGTTTCCAAACAGCTCTTCAACTCCCACTGACACTGGTCTAGATGATATTACAGGGACTGTTAAAAAGTCTTTTGCAATTGATATTGCAGAAGTAACACCTGGGTGTGAAGATTGTAGAAGAGCCAAAAAACAGAAAGTAAGTGATGAAAGGAACGTGTACCTTAATGGATCTTCACCAATTCCATCAGATGATGAAGATATGTGGTGGGTGAAAAAGGGGTCTAAATCCTCTGAAACATTGAAGGTTGATCCACCGGTTAAGACAACAAAGCCAGTTTCAAAGGGAAGACGCAAGACACAAAGTCTGGCTCATCTAGCTGCGTCCAGGATTGAAGGTAGTCAGGGTGCATCAACAAGTCATGTATGTGATAATAGGGTCTTCTGTCCTCACCATAGATCTGGAATGGAAAGTGATGCTACCAGATCCATAGATGGTAGCAAAATAAACCATGGTTGTGATATTTCTTCTATTGGAAAAAGTGTAAAACGACTTCGACTTACCGAGAAGCGAGCAATTTCAAGTTGGTTGACGACTGCTGTTAAGCAGGTTGTTGAAGAGACTGAAAAGACTATCTCAAAGTCTGGCCAATTTGGTCGGCCTTTAACAGCGGTTGATGATAGGAATACTATACGTTGGAAGCTTGGAGAGGATCAGCTTTCATCCATTTTGTATTTAACAGATGTATGCAATGATTTTGTTTCAGGGGTCAAGCTTCTCCTCTGGCTTCTGCCAAAAGTCCTTATTAGTTCAAATTCTACAATGAACAACCGGAGGAGCATTCTACTTTTACCGAAGAATGTAGAAAATCAAGTGTGTGAAGTGGGCGAGGCATTTCTATTATCTTCTCTCCGAAGGTGCACTTTCTTTTTGCCTATTGAGTATTGAATTTTTGTTGTATTTTCAACTGCGATGGAATTATTAGTAATTATTCCATATATTTCTTAACTACCACTATGTCTGTATTTTTCTTGATCTCCTGAGTCTTCTCTCTTCCTTTTTTCTTGTGACTTCTGGAAACCTTGTTTAGACTCTTTCTTTGTTGTATTGATCATTATCTATCGTGTAGATATGATTACCATAGAAACTGAAAAACACAATGAAAGCAAAGTTATTTCCGTTATTTAATTTCGGGTCATGTTTCCATCCTACCAACCTGCGAATACCTTTGCTTTGCCGACAAAGCGTGTAATTTAGAAAGAACTTTTTCAGTGTGTTGTATTTATTTAAATTAAATTGAGTTTTCTTATTTCATCGCATACTCCTGCAACAAATCTTGGTTATTTTCAATATTTATACGTCTTCAATTTTCTTCATAAGTGTAGGTTGTTTAGTTTCTCCTCTGTTAAGTAACGTATGAGATATTCATGTTTTCTGCAGACTTTTGGCTTTATTGGATGAATCTCTCTCAACTATTTTTTTTTTGGGTGTGCACCCTTGTGTAGTATATTGTCATGGTTGTGCTTTATCAGATATTATGTCTCTTTCTGTTCATCTCAATGTCTCTTACCATTGTACTTGCAGGTACGAGAGTATACTTGTTGCATCTGATCTCATTTCAGAAGCATTGTCATCCATAGTCCATCGTGCTATTGCTATTATGGCTTCAAATGGTCGTATTTCAGGCTCTGCAGCAGTAGTTTATGCTCGGCATCTATTGAAAAAATATAGCATCATGCCTAGTGTCGTTGAATGGGAGAAAACTTTTAAGACAAAATATGACAAGAGACTTATTGCTGAACTTGATCCAGGGAGTTCATTGGATGGAGAGTTGGGGCTTCCACTTGGAGTTCCTGCTGGTGTGGAGGATCTTGATGATTTTCTTAGGCAAAAGATTGGGGGTGGACGACTCTCTAGAGTTGGAATGAATATGCGAGAACTGGTTCAGCGACAAGTGGATGATGCCTTCCACTATTTTCTTGGAAAAGATAGGAAAGTCTTTAGTGGTGGTGCGCCAAAGGTTACTGCCACAGAGAAATCAGATGAGGGATATCAGATAGCTCAAAAAATAATTACAGGACTGATGGAATGCATTAGGCATACAGGTGGTGCTGCTCAGGAAGGCGATCCATCCTTGGTGTCTTCTGCTGTTTCAGCTATTGTTGGTAATCTGGGTCCAACTGTGTCGAAGATGGCTGATTTTGTAGCTGGAGGAAGCTCGAATGTTCCATCCGCTTCTGGCTTCTTGGACTTTGCTAGGCGCATTTTATGTATTCATATTACCTGCCTATGCCTACTCAAGGAAGCTCTAGGGGAGCGTCAAAGCCGTGTATTTGAGATTGCTCTTGCAACAGAAGCCTTTTCTGCCCACACTGGAGTATATCCTCCTGGGAAGACATCAAGGTCTCAATTTCTATCATTAGCAGATAACCATGATTCAAAGGCTCATGGCATTGGTGATAACACCAAAGTAATAGCAGGTAGAGTCACAAAAATTGCGGCGGCTATTTCTGCACTTGTCATTGGGGCAGTTATTCAGGGGGTTTGTAGTCTGGAACGGCTGGTAACACTCTTTAGGTTAAAAGAAGGATTAGATTTTGTTCAGTTTGTTAGAACTACTAGGTCAAATGCAAATGGAAACACTCGTACAGTTGGAATGCATAAGATAGAAAGTTCTATAGAGGATTATGTACATTGGTTTAGGTTGCTTGTTGGAAATTGCAGAACTTTGTTTGATGGTTTGATTGTGGAGCTACTAGGTGAGCCATCTATTGTGGCACTTTTTAGAATGCAACGGTTGCTTCCACTTAGTTTGGTCCTACCTCCTGCCTATTCTATATTCTCGTTTGTAGTATGGCGCCCTTTTATCCAGAATTCTGCTGTTACAGCTCGTGAAGATGTGAATCAACTGTGTCAATCTTTAACAATCGCAATTGGTGATATTGTAAGGCATTTGCCTTTTCGGGATGTCTGTTTAAGAGATAGTCAGGGTTTCTATAACCATTTGATGAAAGATAACAGCGATGTTGAATTTGCTGCTATACTGGAGTTAAATGGTTCTGATATTCCCTTGAAGTCCAAGGCCTTTGTTCCTTTACGTGCAAGGCTATTCTTGACTGCTGTTATTGACTGTAAGTTGCCTAGCTCTGTGTATAATCAAGATGATGGGAGTAGAATTTTGGGAGTTGGTGATGGTAAAGGTCAGTATTTTGAGAGGAAAAAGAAGCTGCTGGATAGGCTTGTACATGTTTTGGATACCATACAACCTGCCAAGTTTCATTGGCAGTGGGTGGAACTTAGACTTCTTTTGAATGAACAAGCCCTTATTGAGAAACTTGAGACACGTGATATTTCCTTAGCTGATGCTGTTCGTTTGCCATCACCAAGTCCTGAAAAAGTTGCTGCTTCTGATAATGAGAAGAATTTTATTGAAATTATTCTTACAAGGTTGTTGGTCAGGCCTGATGCCGCACCTCTTTTTTCGGACGTGATACATCGTTTTGGGCGGTCTCTTGAAGATTCAATGTTGTTGCAAGCGAAATGGTTTCTTGGGGGTCAAGATGTCCTATTTGGTAGGAAATCAATACGACAGAGGCTAACTAATATTGCTGAGAGTAAAGGTCTATCGACTAAAACCATGTTTTGGAAGCCTTGGGGTTGGTGTAATTCTGGTTCGGACTCTTCTTATCTTGAAGAAGGAGAAGTTGCTGAAGAAGGTACAGATTCTAAAAAGTATAGCCAAAAGTCGGTTCAAATGCTTGACAACGAAGTTTTGCATTCCAGTCAGCAACACGTGACTGAGAGGGCTCTTATTGAATTAGTTATTCCGTGCATAGATCAGAGCTCTGAAGAATCGCGCAACACCTTTGCAAATGATTTAATAAAGCAATTGAATAATATTGAGCAACAAATCAATGCAGTAACTTCAGGATCAAGTAAACAAACGGGACCTGTTCCCTCAGGGATAGAGGGCCCTACTAGCAAAGGAAGTAGTCGCAAAATGAAAGGTGGAAGTCCTGGATTAGCTAGACGATCAGCAAGCTCAGCAGATTCTCCTCTACCCTCCCCTGCAGCTTTGCGAGCATCAATGTCTTTGCGTTTACAATTAATATTGCGATTACTTCCTGTCATCCTCAGAGATAGGTAAATTTAGAATTAATATTGAGATTACTCCCTGCCATACTAACTATATTTGATCGTGCCAATTCTTTTGTATGCCTGACTTGTTATCATTAATTTTTTTTCCTTCATTAATTTGTGTGTTTTTAAAAATGTTTTTCTTGCCTCCTGCTTCATTATGGTTCTTCAAGGTTTACTAGTTTTCTGCACTGATTACATTCTGGCTTCTTCAGCAGCTAAGCTTACGTTTTCGTGTTTCTCAAACGTTTTTGTTTTTCAGGGAGCCATCAGGAAGGAACATGAGGCATATGCTTGCTTCTGTTATCCTTCGACTTCTTGGCAGTCGAATAGTTCATGAGGAGGCGAACCTTTCCTTTTGTCCCACCCAGAGTTCAACGGTAAAGAAGGAAGTAGAGTCACCTTCCGAAGCTTCATTTGCATATGCAGATTTACTAGGTGAAAGTCTTTTTGGTATTATGTTATTGATTCTACACGGGCTCTTGAGCAGTTGCCAGCCAAGTTGGGTAGGTTTGAAAACTGCTGCAAAGTCTACCAATGAAACAAGCAAGGACTCTACTGCTCTTGTTCGTGAGCTGGCTGAAAGCTTACAGGTTGGCTCTGAAGTAACCTTATTTTCCAATCTTCACATTTTCACAAATAATATTTTACTCTCCATAACACAAGCTCAAAAAATAAAGAGGGAAAGAAAGGTGGCAGTAATTTCATTATAGAGTCTTCAAATATTCAAATGTTTGTGGGCCAAATAAGAGCAATAGCTCCATTGGCACAATTGTGTACCGATGATCAAGAGATCATGAGTTTAAATCTTCAATCCTCAATGTTCAAGGGCCGGCCTAGTAGTCAGAGAGCCTTGGGGAACCATAAGATTACGAGTTCAATATGCCACCTACTTAGAAATTAGTTTCCTACCGATTTTCTTGACAGTGAAATGTTGTTGGGTGTAGTCAAAGTATATGTAAGTTGGTCCAGACTCACAAATATATATATATATATAAAAAAAATGCAAATGTATCTCTAGTCTAACTTTTTTATCTATTAATTGAACGACTCGTTATTTCTTCTAGTATCTCTGACATTTCTTTTGGAAGTGGGTTAAGATATTTTAGTCACACGCGAGTACATTATCAGCTTAGTAGCTTGCTGTATCAACATGCTAGACCAATCTTTTGACCGTTGGAATGGAACATGGGCCAAAATGTTTTTATACATGAAGAATCTCTTGCTTTTTTTTTTCTGTGGGTAGAGGTAAAAAGAGCATTGTATCGTAGTTGTCTTGTCTACTAGTACCACAATATTGATAACTAGCAACGACCTTACTTGAATAGGATTTATTTTACAGGTTGTACTACCGTGTCCTTGAGTTCATGCACTAGATATGCATCAATAAGTCATATTGATATGAATTAAATGCCATATTGATAAATTATAGATTGTAACAGTGCAAATTCCTATCCTTTTCGGATTCTAAGAGCAGTACCCGAAGGATATCTAATGTCGTACTTACTAGTTTTTTTTAATATAATTTTTTATTGTTGACACAGAATGAATTGCACTGCATGCAACTACCTGATATGATTAGATGGCGCATCCAAGCTGCAATGCCAATTCCTATTCCTTCTGGTCGGTGCCTTTTATCTTACCAGCCACCAACAATACCTCCTTCTGCCCTTTCTTCATTTCAATACAGCAGTTCCACACCTGGGCTTGGATCTGGAAATAGTAGCATGCCTCAAGGGAGCAAAACTTTGTCGTCAAGATCTGCGCCTAACGTGCCTGGAAAATCGAAACCTTTGCCACCACAGCAGGATTATGATACAGAAGTTGACCCTTGGTTGCTTCTAGAAGATGGTGCTGGATCAAGTCAATCTTCCAGCAATGCTTCCGTAATTGGTAGCGGAGAACATTTGAATTTCCGAGCATCTTACTGGCTTAAGGGGGCTGTGCGGGTGAGACGGAGAGATTTAACGTATATTGGCACAATGGATGATGAAAGCTGATCGTTTATTTACTGATCTTTTATTTTATCTGGAGCTAGCGATCCCCTTCCCTCACCAGGTAAATTCTCCCTTCCTTTTTTTGTCCACAAATGGTATCAATTAGGAAATCTGGTGCTCATTTGAAGATGAAAAAGATACCTGCCGAGCCGGGGAATTCTTTTTTTTTTTTTTTATCCGGTGGGGGACCGTCGTGAAGGTAATCTGAAAAATGATATTCCCACACCATCCATCCTTCAGGGTGTCATCGGCCTAGCTTGGATTCTAACCCTTCAATTGTCCTCCATTCGGAACCCTGCAGGGTGCGGTTCGGAGGCTTGTTGTATATATAGAGATTAATTGTTGTTTCACTTCACTGATTTATCCAAATGAAAAAGTCATAATATGATCTGTTAGTTACATGTCAATTACTCTCCCTCTCTCCAGATAAACTCTGCAGCTGTTTAATTTGTTGAGGTAATATTTGAAACTGGATTTCATTTCTAGCATTTTGTGAACTACACAGCCATTCTTTATTTGGTTATCTTTACTGTTGGAGTTGTGAGATACTACCCACTGTCATATGCTTCTGAAGGTAGATTAGCAATACCTCCATGCCAAGTTAGTTTAACTGTAAAATCGCCTGTCTTCCGGGTCCGGACCTTGGATTTCGACCACATTTTTTCAGTTTGCTTTTTATATGCATCAGCTCTGTTGAATTCTGAGGGCCTGAAAACAAAAATCAATCAAGAAATTGCAGTTTGCTGCTGTGTATATGTATTTATGCAGGCTGTAGGCCAAAGTAATTTTGTATTTTGTAATTTTATCTAAATTGTTGTATTGTGTACTTTTGAGAATTGTCCTTCTGATTATTAGATATCAGCTCCCAATTCCATTTACAGAGCTGCTGAAAGTCTTCTTCCTCACTTGATTCAGTATTGGCTGCTATAGTAAGATCGACTATTAGTTATTTGTCTTTTAATTATAGAGACGAATTAAAAAAATATGAGTGTGGTTGAATTGCTCGTAGTATAACAAGTAAACGATTGATAATACTTGTAGAATTGATATTATATGAATGATGGAATTAGGGTTTTTGTTGCATCTTCAAATATATTTTCGTGTCTAGACCATTTTATGCACGCATCGATTATTTTCTCAACACATATTGCCTAGTCCAACAACATTTATCATCACCTCTTCCATTGGTTCTATATTGTAAAAGAATTTGATACATAAAAAGTAGTAACAAAATGTCATAATATTAATGATAAATATATATTAACGGTGATATTTCAACAAGGATTTTACACATTTTCATAAACACAGGGATCCTACGTATTCATCACATTTTGAACAGATTAATATGTAACAGTGCAAATTTAAGGAAGATTTGGAATTTTCAGTGGTCAGGAGACCAAATACAGTGCCTGGCAATATAGGTATTATCTAGTATCTACTATCATACATTTTTTTTTCTTTTTTTTCTTTTTTTGAGTTATATATAAGGTTAACTTTTTTAAAAAAAAAAAGTTATAAGGTTAACTCAAGAGTTAATGATATGTAACCTTTTGATTTTGGTGGTTTAAATTTCCATTTTCTCACAATTGTGGTACTAAAAAAAAAATTAAATGATTTTGAGAATGAGTATTTGTTCCTCTTTCCCGATAGGTACTAAAAAGAAATATATTTATGATACTTTTTGAATTCAATATGATGCATCAAATGTCCGATCCGTTACACAATAAATGAAAATATGTTATTTTAGAAAAACAACACAAAAGAAAATCATAGGGAGAATGAAAATAAACAAACTACACTGATGCATTTGAAACTTCACTTTTGCTTTCGTTCAGTGAAGAATTTTTGTGGACAAAGAAGCACAGCAATTTTAACCATACAATCTTCCACAAGTTCATAACTTTGCCACATATTGGTTTTCTTGGCTGCTTCTCATCTGTATTGCACTCTCTTGCTTCCTTTAGCTCTATTTCTTCCTGAAAAAAGTGTGTAATGCACAAAACCATGGTAATGGATTTAAGAAAAACATCAACCGACATAAGTATGCGTCTATGATGATCTAAGAGGTCAAATCTTCGTATTTTCAATTGTTGTTGAACAATAAATTATAAATTTGGTTCCTATGATTTTAAAAAGGTTAGAAGTTTATTTATATGATTTTAAAAACTAGAACTTAGAGGCTGAATTTAATAGTTACAGTTGAATAAAACCTAAAAACTTGTTCATATCACCAAAATGAGCAGTTGTTCAGCAGCATTAGCGTATACTCAATGACTAGAGGTCTAGGATTCGAGTCCTTCACCTCCAATTGTTGTAATCTCAAAAAAAAAAAAAATTGTTTATTAAATTTTAGAGAAAATTTTAACTTTTTTCAAAACATAAGACTGGAAGTATCTTACTTTGGCGAAGAATTTGAATCCTATCTTTATTTCTCCTTTGTAAGTATCGTCCTCAAGCACCACATTGTATGGTTCTGGCCTAACTTCTATGAATCCTCTTTCGTATCCCTCTGAAATTATTCTACCGACATGGATTCTGCCATTTTCGAGTTGAAATATATAAAAACATCGAAAATAATAAAGTTAAAACATATAAAACATCGAAAATGAAGACTCATACACGGTTGCACCAACAAGTTCACTGTTCAGCAATTTTGTTTCCATGATTCTGAATTTGATATGAGTTATGTTCTTCCATTCAGATGAAGGGAGTTCAAATGAAAATTTCTCATTCCAACAAGCATTTTCATGTTTACCTGTACAAGAGAACATAATGAAAGCCTTGACCATGAAAGCATTAGAAATCACCATAGTACCGAAAAGACGGTGACATTGATGGTTTCATTGTTTGGTGGAAATTCAATTCAACACCTTCGTCACTGGTTCGATCTTGAGAATCGGTATTTGACTCTCATTTATTTGAGAGGGTTTGTGATCCCGTGCCCAACTTGTACTTAAAAAAATATATAAATTTACCATAGGAGAAAAGGTCAAAGAGAAGTCAACCTGATGAAAGTTTTGTTATATGTTCATGATTTCCACATTCTACCATCACGTAATACGCCGGAGAACCTAAAGCATCAATTGATATATTTTCTTTTTTAGAATTCAAGGACATAGAGTACAAATCCTACTAAAATAAAGTCATCATTAATTTACATTTTCAAGAAATTTAAAGAAAACTTCCAAGTAAACTAGAATAGAACTACTTCTCTAGATGCTCCTTTAACATAGTTAACATTGGATTTTTTTTTTTTGTTTTTTGGAGATTTCGAATTTGAACGGTAGAATTCCGAGTGAAAGGAAAAAGCTTCAAATGAATAAAAAGCATATAGTTAACATCGTTTGGACCTAGTAGTAAAAGAGAACCAAGTATTATGAATTCAATTCATGATAGTCAACTATTTAGAAATTAATTTCCTACGAGGTTTTTTATGGGGTCAGACAGTTTATCCCATAAAAATAGTTGAGATTCGTGCAACATTATACAGGTCGATAAGAGAATAGAGTACTGAATAGATCGGGGTGTCTCATGTCTTTTGCATTGACGAGAAGCACTTCAAGAATTCCACCCTTCATGAATTATGGAAAGTTTTGAACTTTGAAGCACAAGGCCAAATATGTTTTTAGCTAATAATTTTATAAGTTGATCTGATTCTCCTCTCCATCCAAAACTGTTTTCATCTCACCATAAATAGATAAATTATGGCAAAAGATGTTTTAAGTAAATAAAAATTAAAAACTACCAATATCATAACTTCTTTTCTAATTGAAGACAAACTCAAAAATATTTAATGAAATTTAATAATCATCAATAAAATTAACATATTGAAGTTAGTGCGACAAGTTACGTACACCATCCGTTTTTCTTATAAAGAGGCTGGGTTGGGGATGAGAGATTTTGTATTATAAAATTGCTGAGAGCTAAAATAATTTTTTATGGACGAAAAAGGTTAAAAAAAAAAAGAAAAACTTTTTTTTCATAGGACAATTTCATTTTTTTTCTCTCTCAAATTTTGTTTATGGGATAATTGTAATCATTAACAAATTTGAAAGAAGGTGATTGATCAAATTGAAATGTAAAGACTTTTTTTAAAAAAATTTAAGGCCTTAATTGTTACAAACGTTAGAGTTTAATTGTAATTTTTTTAATCAATTTTCCCTTATTTTTATTTTAATAATGTTTAATATTAGGAGATTTTTCATATATATCACAAAAAATATATAATTTATTTTTTAATATTATAAATAGTACTTTTTAGAAGAAATTTGTTTGTAGCTTAAAATTAAAACAAACTTAGTAAAAAGATGAAAAATATGAAAAATTGTACTTACTTGTCATAACTGGCATAGGAATAAAAAAAATTGTTGTAGTAAAATAGATAATCAAAAAATTGCTCTGCAAATTCCCTTAACATTATAATTTTAATGGTAAAATGCCTTCTAGTCCGAAGAGCAAAATTCTAAATTCCATTCTAATTTATATATATATATATATAACAAAATTCAATTTGAATGGACTCAAATCAGAAGCCAAATTATTAATGGGATAAAAATTCGATTGACTATATTTTAAGTCAAATTCAAATTTAATTCTGTTCTAGTATATATATATATATATATAATTGAATTCAATTCAAATCCTTCCCTAAATTGGGCTAGATTAAACTTTTTTTTTTCTTTCTTTTTTCATCTTCAAGGCGCATTCTCACCTAAATTCCATCAATTTCACACACATATATATTATTGAATTGGATAAATCCAATTGATTATAGGATTCGATTCAAAATAAAATCAGAATCGATGTTCAATTTAATGTTTCCGCTATAAATTAAGCTAAATAAACTTCCCATTTATTTTACGCTCTTCTTCCAATCATCCCTTCAGGTATTTCTTTTTTCTTCCCACCCTCCAACCTTACTCACCTGTTACTAATTTAAATCGACGGTAAAGAACTAATTTTCTATCTTTATATAATTAGATTATTGTCGTATAGGACTAATATTTTTTTTTTGTTCTAATAACATTCGGAAGTGAAAAATTTGAACATGAATAGAAAAGTTCGTTGGTCTGTTGCTTTCATTATTTGATGGAAATCCGTTGGTCTGTTGCTTTCATTATTTGATGGAAATCCAATTTAATATTAGGGTCACCGGTCTGATTTTTGGAATTAATATTTGACCCTCATTTATTTAAAATGAATTGTATTTTCTTTATAGGATTTATGCTCTCTCTTCCCATCTTAACTGTTTTAAAAAATTGAATATGAAACTCGTATAAAATGTCACTAAAATTTTGTTTGTTTTTTTTTTTTGAGATTGCAACAATTTGAGAGTGGAAATTCAAACCCATGATGTTAAATATGATAAAATGACAATTCTATCAAAATCTCTACATTCATATAATTTTTAGACCTAAACGTGCTTTATTTTTAAGTATCTTTCAAAGTATGGAAATAATCAATCGTTTATATACTCACGATCTTCTTCTCATCTAACAGCGATACTTTATTTTGCATCCCAACAAGGCATTCATCCAAATATCCAAATAATAATAATAGTAATAAAGTTTTTAAGTCACATGCTTGTTTGTTCTCAAAAAAAGAATTAAAATAAATCACATGCTTGTTAGTTCTGAAAAAAAAAAGAATAAAAATAAATCCCACGCATGCGAAATTGGATGGTTCACATTTCAACACAAAAAAGGTTCGAATAATTGGCTACGACCGATCTCGTCTTTAAATGGAAATAAAAAAATAATTAAAAAAAAGAAAAAGAAAGAAAAAACGATGATGAGGTAGCCGGAGGAATTTCCGCAATTTCATTGCATTTTCATCCGATTATTATATTCGGTCGAACTGATTTTAAGCTTCGCATCCGCGTTTGGATAATCAATGGATCTCGAATCAGGTTTGCCGAATCGTAATCGGAATCACAAATATCTTTTTGTTTTTTCACAAATTATTTTTGTTTTCTGTTGCTGCAATTTCGTTCACCGTCGCGCCAATTTCGTATGTTCTTTAACTGATTTTTTTGCAGTGATTGAGTTTCTTGGATGCGTTCCGCTGCTACAGCGGCTTCCTAGCTCGTCTCTTAGGGCATTGGCTGAAGTGATTGTCGTTAACCACTACGGTAACTTTAATTTTCCGTATTTTCTTCATAATTTTGTTCCATCGTAATTTGTAATCACCTGACTAGATCAATTTTTTTTTTTTTTGAAAATCGGGAAATCGGAGCTTTGCTCTCTTATACCCGGGGCACCACTGGTTCGTCGCTAGACTGTGGCTCCGGGAAGTGCTTTCCAGCGGCCTCGAACCAGGGATCTCTCAAGGAAGCATGCCTTGAATCCTTAGCCTCAACCTCTGGGATGACCCTCGGGGACCTGACTAGATCAATTATAATTCTACTTTTCCATTTTTTTTTAATTATTTGAAATTGGAGGAGTGAGATCACAAACTTGACAATAGTTTTGATCGAGAGCCAACTACTAATTTACATGATCGAGATTGAAACTGTGACTATGGAGTTGAAATTGATTACCACCAATTTGGTTGATAGTGACCGATGTGTGATATAATATTGTAGTGTTTGGTTTGTTTTTATCTGATGACAATTGTGGGAATCAATTGAACTTACTGTAGTGTTGATAGTTATTTATAGATGAAATTGTTCTTTACCTGAAATCTTGAGGTTTTTTTAGTTATGGCGATTGCATCAGACAAGAAATATGAGTTGAGGCTAGTGTAATTTTTTTTGGGCTTTTGCATGTATAAAAGGGTTAAAATATTCCATGAATAGAACAACAATGAAAATATTTGCACACATAGCAAAAAATAAAGTAAATTGATAGACTTCCATTAGGTTCTATCAATAAGGGCAGATAGAATCAATTACTGATAAAATTGATAGACTTCCATCACTAGAGAAGGATAGATTAGATAAAATTTGCTATAAACGAATTATTTTTAAAAAATTGCTATAATTATAAACTTGGGTCAAAAAGTTGCTATACATTGCAAATTCCCTTTTTTTAGTACGGATTGGGGATTTGAGCGTGTGACCTTTTGGTCAGGGATACATGCCAATTAGTGTCAGCTAATCCCACTTTGGCGAGGCTGTTGTAACATAGTAATTGCTATATAACTTTTTTAATTTTTAGTGCATTTTTTCAGAAAGTGGAGACTACGTTCTTCGCGAGGGTGAAACAGGAGCTGGAATCTATTTTATCTGGGAGGGACAGGTAATCTATTTTGAAAATTTGTAGTTGTTAGAACTTGGAAGTTTAGTTGGTATTTGAAAAGCTTCTCTTATGGTTTACAGGCTGAAGTACATGGTTCCATTGATGCAGACGAAGAAAATCGTCCGGAGTTTCAGTTGAAGCGTTTTGACTATTTTGGCTACGGTAAATATTTTTAGATTATGTGTGAACTCGACTATCATGGAGTGGTCTAGTGGTCAAGAGGATCCCTAGGAATTAATTTTGCATGACTTTCTTGACATATAAGTCATACATGACAATAGTCGAGATGTGTGCAAGCTGGACAATCACATGTATAAAATAATAATAATAACAATTTTTGTTGAACTCATCTTATTTTCCACCCATTTTCGTAAAGAAATATTTTTTGAACTTGAAAGTATTGACAACTTAGTAGTGGATCATATCAAGATTATGTTATAGTATTTCATATTTTCATAAATTTCTCCTTTTGGTGGTCCATTTAGATTGCTCCCCTGTTCTTCCGAATACTTTCATCCTATATAATGAATCCTAGATTTCGTTATTACCCTTCTTTATAAAGCTAATGCAATGTGTTGAATTGTGGTGTACAGCCATCTTGAGCTGAAAACTAGTGAATTTTTGCTTCTATATGCGAGTTGGTGATGATTCTGGAAATTGAATGAAACTGCTTTTGCAGGAACTTCAACATCTTTACAAGAAGCTGATATAGTTGCTTTGTCTAAAGTAGGTCGTTTCCCATTTATTGATTACAAGAAAAATGTTTTTTCCTTGAGGTTATGCTATCTTCATGGTTTACCTACCAATGCGCTTCTTATTGTTGCAGCTCACATGTTTGCTTCTACCTCGTGAACATTATCCATTGCTAAATCCAATGTCTATCTGGAATGCGGACCAAGCTCTCGATACGTGTGCGCTTGTTGAGAAAATATTGCACCTAGACCCTCTAGAGGTATGTTTTTCTTGAATACGATTTTACGCTTTGCAAGTAGTGCCTTTCTATACTCCCATGAAGCTAGTGTTCTCTCTCCGTTAACTTTCCGCTAAAATGAAGTAACTTTGATGTCTCCCGATGCCTGGCCTAGGGACGGGTGTGGTTACCCTTGTTTCAAAAAAAAAAAAAAAAGTTAGACCACTGATCACCCCAAAATCTTAAGTTGATGGGTTGAGCTAAATTTAATTATATCAACCAACACTCCCCCTCACTTGTGGGGTTTGAAATTTGAGAATGCGGTACAATTGGAATTCAATTTTAAATGGGGAGGAAATGACTTGGTAGGGACTCGAACTCAAGATCTTCTGCTCTAATACCATGCTGAATTATGTTAAACCACCATTCAACTAAAAAGCTTAAGCTGATGGGTTGAAGTAATTTAATTATATCAACCAACACAATCATATACTTGATAAATTGTTTTTGAATATCCAATCATGATATTCTTTTCTTTGACCGGTAATGCTGTTGAAATTGTTGCTTCTATTTCTTCTCTGTCTCTTGATTTTTTTTTTTTTTTGGATTCTCCATAGGCAAATATATTCCGGGGGATTACTTTACCCGATGCTCCAAAATTTGGAAAGGTCTTTGGTGGGCAGCTAGTTGGTCAGGTATGTTTTTTTCTTTGGGGGAAGGGGGGATTCTTTTTTTTTATTTTATTCTTTAACAATTGTACCAGATATGAAAGAAGCAATTCCTTGATAAACATAGAATTTAAGCACAATTGAGCAAGATTGTGAATGATTTTTAATACACAGAAATTCACTTCTAATTCATACACGTAACATGTTACAGGCACTGGCAGCAGCTTCAAAAACTCTTGATTGTCTCAAGTTTGTCCATAGTTTGCATGTATATTTTCTTCTCGTTGGGGATTTTGATAGTAAGTACAATTATTCATGCTCGATCTTAATGCTTTTATTGCTAAAATAACATACTCTCAGCCGTAATATCTAAATCTATGGTAATATCTAAATCAATTGAATAAATTTGCATGATGGTGTATTTTTAAAAATAAAAAATAAAAATTTGCACGGTGGTGGTTATTTGAAACTCAATTCTATCCTTCCATAAAATTGTAGCATGGGGAGCTCTCAGGATATAAGTATTTATTTCATCCAAGGGTGAGTTTGCCTATCATATTTAATTATTCATCTGAAGCTGTGGAAGGTGGTTTCCTTTTACCTTGTGGTGTCAACATTGACTTGGACTTTTGGTTATATAATATATGCTTCTGTAAACCATAAGATGTTAGCACCTACACATCTTCCACATTTGGAGAGCAGGACTTTTCATGATAAATTAACTATGGGTTTGCTTAGTTCTTGAAGATTCCTGCTTTGTTTTCGAAGTTCAATCATTTTCCATATCTTTGTGACATAATTCAGATGGTGTGGAAGAATATAGCAATCTTAAATTTGACCACTGTAAATATAATTT
Source organism: Sicyos edulis (assembly GCA_036507275.1). Lineage (NCBI taxonomy): Eukaryota > Viridiplantae > Streptophyta > Magnoliopsida > Cucurbitales > Cucurbitaceae > Sicyos > Sicyos edulis. The sequence continues at coordinate 806,329 of CM071857.1, read as the reverse complement.
TGAAGTTTGAAAATATATGATAACCATTCATTGGTTTGCTTTTGTAGTGCCAATTATATATCAAGTTCATCGTATGCGTGATGGAAACAGCTTTGCCACCCGAAGAGTGGATGCAATACAGAAAGGAAATACCATTTTTACATTGATAGCTTCATTTCAAGTAATTATCATTCTGTCCATTCATGGATAATTTATTGTCGGGAAAATATCATTTTCTTACTCTTTAACTTTATTTTATTGGTTTCATTAGTGTAGTTGAAACACTGAGTATGTTTATGAAAACAGTAGCAGTGTCTGTAGAAATATGGCTTATGAATATGGAAGAAAACTTTGCAATATGTTTATCGTTCTTAATTCTAGCAAGAGTTTTGTTTCTGATACCAATTCAGGTCATAGATGCTATAAAAATATGTAAAAAGGATTACAAAAAAAACTACTTTTTCCCTTCTACCATCCAAGAGATACAGCACCTAAATGAGCTTAAGAAGATAAATAGTACCGATTAACACAGATAGAGTAAATTTAAGGAGTCTAAAAAGAAAATTTCCTGATATTTTTAGTTCTTTTATGCCAGGTTTGCGATAAGAAACAATTTCATTAATAGGATGGAAAACCCAACTTAGCTATCACTTAACTTTGCATGAAAACCAACTTTTCGGTGATGAACCATTGATAAAATTGACAAAAAAAAAAAAAAAAAAAAAAAAAAAAACTGGAAGAGATTTTGAGGTCAAAATCACCAATTAGAGTTACACGGTCATAGTTATCTGTGGGGAACTCCAAATCATGCTCAATAACATTAATCTGGAACTTAGCTTATTTTACTTTCCAACAAATTACATTCCTACAGCATGGAAATTATTCCATCCAAGTCTTGAATTGTATAAATTTTAGGAAATTAAGTAATAAAGAGTTTTTTTTTTTACTTCATTAAACATTTCTAATTTTTTCACTGCAATACATTGACTGTTAAGATTACAATGGTTTTTATTTGCAGAAAGAAGAAGAAGGATTTGACCACCAGTTAGCAAAAATGCCATCCGTTCCATCTCCAGATACGGTGAGTAAAATATACAATCTATATGTATGCAAGTTTCCATCAGAGAATTGCTTTTTGGATATTAATATTGATTATATTATAGCTTCTATCAATGGAAGACTTGCGTGAGAGACGCCTTACAAATCCATCTCTTCCTAGGTAAGATAACTATTGCGTTGTTCATTTCAGAAATTCTATGTATCGGCTTTCGGATTGTGTCAGTTAGTTGGTACTTGGTACATTCCTGCTCGTTCTTCCTCTGAACATGTGCTCTAGTATCTGATAATTTATAGGTGATGCAGTGGCCAGGATATGAAAATAACGTCAGTTAGTTTGGTCTTTGGTGAAATTATGTCGAGTTGGTTGTATTTTAATCAGTGTAGGTTAATAAAAGGTTAGCCATTTAATGTGACCGAGTTCCAGCTTATAAATAGAACCAGCTACGGTATACATTTGGAAGTTCCATTTTATATGAATGCTGTGATTGAAAAGAATCAATTGCAAGAGTTTTGAATTTCTTCTGGTAGGATGATTACATGGTGGATATCGAGGCTAACTTGGTAACTGGCTCATATTTAGTGTTTGTTATGCAAAAATATTATAAACAGTTTGTCTCAGTTGTGTCATCTTATGTTTAATTGCTGATAATGCCATCCATTTTTCGATAAGAACTTGCCTATCCTAGAATGGATTGCTAGAACTATCATCCGATAAGTTCAATCAGCTCATGAGAACCATTGGTTATATCAGGACTTATCGCAACAAGGTAGCAACCAGGACGTTTATTCCTTGGCCGATTGAGATACGGTTTTGTGAGCCGAACAATTCGACAAACCAAACCAAGTCTCCTCCCAGGTAATCCGGTTGCACTCTCATCTTAGTTAATACTTTGGCTATAGCATTTTCCTCCTGTATTGTTGGTGCAATGCATTACAAAAAAAAACGCCTTGATTGTGTTGCAGCTTGAAGTATTGGTTTAGAGCAAGAGGAAAACTATCAGATGATCAAGCTTTGCACAGGTAAGCAATTTAATTGCGTAAAATAAGTTGTGCCTTTTTGAACTGATAGACCAGATATCTACTGATAAGTTGGCATGGTATTGTGATTCTGGCTTTGCAAGTCAGAGTTATTTTGAAAACCTTTTTGATGGGAAGTCCCTTTCTTACCACTGTAAATGTGGAGTAAAGTTACTAGGACAAGAAATTCTTGCTTGGAATGGCACTGACAAAAATTTACTAAGAAAGGATTTCGTATGACCCCTTTTCGTGTGTACGCAGAAACCGATGTTGTATGATATATATTGCTCTGTGCAGGTGTGTAGTAGCATATGCTTCTGATCTGATATTTCTTTCAATAAGCTTGAATCCCCATCGTAGGAAGGGTTTGAGGACAACTTCCATGAGCTTGGATCACTCGTAAGTATTTGCAATGATATATTTACTATTGTGTAACTTTCAGTTGCTGACATCATTAAATATGGAAAACAAAATCCTACTTCAAAAAAATGGTGTATACATAATGGAGGAATACTTGCCCCTTATGAATATAATGGGTTGGCCTGACCTTGGTCAAAAGCGTCTTGAGGAACCAAAAGGTTATGGGATTCGATTCATATAGATCACCTACTTAGAAATTAATTTATTCAAATGTTATAGGATTAGGCTGGTTGTTTCCCGTGAGAATAGTCAAAATGTACCTAAACTAGCCCAAACACTCATGAATATAAAAAAAAAAGTGTATAGTCATTTGTGTATGCTTTATACCGCTTTATCATTATACCTGAGGAGGGACACTGGTATGCCATGTATCTTTTTCTTTGCTGTTAAGGGCTTATAATGTTTGGATATACCCTCCTAAGTCTTGGGTTTGAAACCCCATGTGAAAAAGTTAGGTCCATTTATAACTTTTTTGTTTTCAGTCCTGTTTTTTAATTCATAACCAAATTCTTAAAAAAGATAAGCTATTAGAAACTAATTTTTTAAAGTTTTCAAAACTAAGACATGTTTAGGAAGTAGATTACAAAACAAAGAAACTCCCTAAGTAGAACTTAGAATTACAATTTATAAGTTCTATTTTTAAAAATTAAATGGTTTTGGTCGGAGAGTAATACAAGATGGGATAATATACATGCATTGGTTTTAATAATATATATGCATCCCTTTATCATTATTGTGCCTCAATTGTATTTATTTCTTTCCAGGATGTGGTTTCACCGACCTTTAAGAGCCGACGACTGGCTGTTATTTGTAGTGAGTATAATGAATGAAGTATTCCTTTCAGTTTTAAATATGCTCAAAATATGCTAACACATATACGAACAGATACAATCGCCTTCTTCCTACAATGCTCGCGGTTTCGTTTCGGGCGAGATGTTCAACCGAAAGGGCGAGGTAACGAAACTAACCATCATAAGCTCCTTATCTCTCTCTCTTTTATTTCTGTCATGTCCGGAACTGAATTGTGCAAATAATGAGCAGCTCGTCGTGACGTTGACTCAAGAAGGGCTACTTCGGAAGGCCAGAGCGCCCGAACCCGCTCCCACTCCAACCTCAAAGTTATGAAGTGTGTCATCTAATCTGGTAGCCTTCAACCTATACTATTATCCATATCAATTTTGAAGTTCTAACGAGGTGTTTCAGACATAGATGTCAACGGGTTAAAGGTGTTTGTAGAAGCCATATATTTTTTGTTTTCTAAATGATTTTACCAATATATGTATTTATTTAAAGAACCAATACTTTTCTTAGTATATCTCTGTGTTTTTTGTTAATATGACTGTTACGTTGAATGATAAAAAAATTTAGATTTAAATACAATTTTTTTTTGTGATATTCTGTTTTTGAAAACAAAAAAGAAAAAGGTAAACAAAGACCCTAACAAACTTGTATATTGTAATTGTATGAATCCGTACAATATTTGGACATTAAAAAAATTTGTAGGAAATTAATTTTTAAGTAGATGACTTTTATGAATTGAATTTATCATTTCTTAACATTCAATATCTTCTTGACTATTAGACTGTCCTATAATTGTTAGCTTAGTCACATCTTAGATGTACTAATAACCATTGGGACAATAATTTGAATTCCTCGATCTTTTAAAAAACAAGATTGTTTAGAATAATATTAAATATAGCAGCCGACGGTATCCGGACATTAGCATTAACATATATACTTTATTCAGTACGAACATAAAGGGATTCATGTATTATTTATCATTATTATGGTAGCAGTTTGGTATGGTTTGATGAAAGATATATGCAATTAAAACACAACCATTGATGATTTAAAAAAAAAAAAAAAAAAACACAACCATTGATTTAATAAAATGTTCAATAGCACCCAATGACATTGTAGCTTGATGGTTGGTAGGTTGAATTTTAATTTAGTTTGATGTTAGTCTCAAGATCAATATCGAATCCTAGTAGATACATTGAAAAAAAAAAAATCAATCGCTCAAGTTGATTTTTTTTTCACCACGATTGGCTCTACAGTTTTTTTTTTCATTAGTTGAATTTGATTTGATTAATTTATTAGTTAAAAATAAGTTATTTTGATTGATTTAAAAGGAATGATTAAAAATAAGTAGTTATAAATGATTGAGTTGTTATAAATGAATGATTAAAAATGAATTGTTAGAAATGAGAGTTATTTTCAAAAGTAAAATTGAGGAGGAGTTGGTAAAAACTAATTTGGATGTAGATTTTTTAAGAGGGATTAATAAATCATAATCCTAACTACTAGCTAAAAACTATTCTGAAGACTAAGATCACACAAGAAAATCAAATTCATTTTGGATTTAAAAATGAGTTTATTTTTTAGAAGTCAAAAACAGTATGTAGTTTGGCACAGGCTAGGTCTTAGGGGACTTGCAAATAAGGCAATAAGATTTGACATCTAAGCACGTCTATAACACATTTGGCAATTAATAATACATATATTTATTCCATGAGCCACATAATCGTTTTTTATTTATCAATTTTATTATAAATACAGCGCATGCTTCTCTTATGTTGGACGCATGATTTCCTTAATGGCATTCCATGAAACATTCTCTTTATCACAATTTATTTTTTAGTTATATTTTTATTAAAAAATTGTTTAATAAATAAAACCACCAAACAAATCATATGATTGAATCCCTTCATCTTCAATTATTTTTAAGTTAAAAAATGTCACTCGATTATAAGTGACTATTCATTTTAATGACAATAAGATATTCTTTTAGTTCATCCATCATTATATCATCTTAACATTAATTATTTTTTATGGATACTAAATCAATCATTTAAAAGAAAATTGAAGAAAAATATTTATAACTAAAACTTTTAAAGATAGAAAACAGATCTTTTAAGATGGTTTATAAATTAAAATAATAAATTCTTAAAAAGATAAAAGTGATGGAATTTGAACTTCTTACCGACACATACTAAAATTGTGATGCTATAGGTTTAACCTATAAAATTTTATGTTTATTGCATTATTATCTCAACTTTAAAGTTTTGGTTTATAGTTCTTCGATTTTTAAAACTCTATATTTATTATGTTCAATCAATATTTATTACATCCTACCTTATTTCAAAGAGGAAAACAAACCTCCAACCTAAAACAATTATAAGTGGCTTTCAAACTCTATAGGCAAAACTTCTAAAATTAAGCAAAAATTGAATAAAAATGTATCTTGAGTAAAAGACTAAATTACTTTCCATTTTGTATGCATATGTTCATATTTTTGTATGTCAATTTAATTATGCTCATCTTCAAAACTGCCATAATTATTAATACCTATATAATTTTATAACTAAAATAAAAATAATTTAAACTTTAAAAAATAAAATGGAATGAATTAAAAAAAAAACTATGAGTGGAATATATATTTATAAGTTAAAATATTATTTTGATTTATGTAATTTAGAGTTTTTTTTGTATTAAAATTTTTTAATGCCTAATTTTAATTCATATATTAGAAGAAAAGTTTAAAATTTGTCTGGTGATATGTTTTTAACTTTTCTTAAAAATAAAATATAATTATTTCTTAATAAATTTTTAAAATGTATTTATCTCTTTTTATATTAAAAATATTAATATTATTAAATAAATTAAAATTATGTTTAAAAGAAAAGATAAAATTAAACTGAGATTACTACATGACAGATTGATTATCTTAATTATAATTCGATTCAATTTCACGGTCACAATCAATTAAAAAAATCATGGTCATAATTTTAATATTCATTTTTTTTAAGAATCTCCAACATTAGCCAATAAGAGTAAAGTTTTATCTGTACCTTATGCAATCCAGTAACTATCCAGTAACTATGAGATTATAGGTTTAAATTTTCCTTCCTAATATTGAATGAGTCAGTAGTGCAATGTTTTTATTGTTTGTTTCTATACTAGCTCAATGCCAGAAAATTTTCCTTCATAATATTATTGTATAAAAAAAAATCCAACATTAAGTAAATATATATATATATATATATATTATTTTTTATTTTTTTAAATCAACATTAAATATTTAAACCATTACTTAAAACAATGAAACTATTTCTCAAAAAAAAAAAAACAATGAAACTAAATATATAAATATATGACAATATGGTTTTACCAAATTGGAATATGTGTGACGCAACCAATCCGAAAGGCATTGCTGCCAAATTTCCGCCACCGCCAATAAGAACACACTCTTTTTCTTCCTCTGTTCCACTCTTCAATTCTCCATCAATTCCTTCTCATCGAAAGATCGGAATTCCGGCAGGTCTCCGGTCACCGGCTCGCCTCTAAGGTGATCGTCTTCTTCTTCTCCGATCAATTCCTCTCTGCCTGTGAATGCAATTTCATCTCTCTCTTCTTTTCCAGATATCGTTACTTCACAGATTACGATGCGATGAAATTCACCGAAATTTCATTTCATAACATTCAATGCGATGCATGCACTTGTCTGATTGACTGAATTGATTCGATTTTCTCTGTCTCGTTTTGAGCATTGATTGATTTTCAATCGACTGTTATTGAATCTGATTTTCGTGTAAGAGTTTGTTGATTGCAGAGAATATGGCAGAGCCGCCATTGAAACCGATTCTCCAGAAGCCTCCAGGATATAATCCAAGCCTGGCTGCTCAGCCTCAGCCGGTGCCGAAACCGCCGGCGAGGAAACGGATTCTTCCGTCTAAAGGAATCGAATGAATGCTTTTATTGAAGAATAACTATGGCTTTTATAGAGCCTTGCAAAACAGAATAACAAACAGAATCAAAGAACAAATCAAACTCCTACAAAATAGCTATTTGATAACAAATAGAAAACTAATTCCTATTAATTAGCAATAACGTTGCAGACCAAGTCACAAACTCCAACAAATTCCTCCCCGTAAACTGAAATATGCTAAAACAGCATCAGTTTACTCAAGTTGTCGAACTCCAAGCATGTCTCTGAATTTCACAAATTGATCTAGCTTAATTGGTTTAGTCATTATATGTCCGCCACTTGATCTTGAGCCCGCAAAACACCAACCTCACACTCCCATTAGTTGATAAATTACGCAAGTAATGGTACGACATCAATATGTTTTGTCCTTCGATGCATAAGCGGGTTCTTAGACAATTTGATTTTTGAACTGCATCACACATGATATCGATGCACTTTCATTGCTTAGAACACCTAGCTCCTTCAGATTCCCTTAAGCCAAACACTATGACATGCACTTGCGATGCGACCACATATTCACACGTAGATGATAGTGTGACAATTCCTCGCTTCCTTGAACTCCAACATATTGCCGCTCCATTTAGAAGGAAAACATAGCACGAAGTACACTTCTGTCGTCAATATCTCGGGCATAATCAGCATCTGTGTATCCCAAAAGATTTACATCCTTACTCCATTTGTAATAAACTCCAACATCTAATGTGCCTTTTAAATATCTCGGTACCCTTTTAGCAATCAGCATATGTTCTTCTTTTGGATCAGCCATATAACGAGAAATCAAGCAAACCACAAATGTTAAGTCGGGACGAGTTACCGTAAGATACATTAAGCATCCTACTAATTGTTTGTACAATGTTGCATCGACACTTATCTTTGCTGACTTTGACAAAGACGAGTGCGGGAACTATCGGATTCTTTACGGCATTACAATTCGACATATTGAACCTTTCCAATACTTCCTTAGCATACTTCTTTTGGCACAGATGAATTCCTCCTTCGTTTTGATAAACTTCGACTCAAGGAAGAACTTCATTTTTCCTAAATCTGTCATCTCAAACTTCCGTTGCATTGATAACTTGAAACATTTGCACATATTCTCATCATCTCCTGTGTAAATCAAATCATCAACGTAGAGACAAACCATCAACAATTTTCTTCCAATTCTCTTCAAGAACAAGGTGTGATCATAATTACTTTTCTCAAATCCTTCCTCCTTGAAATACCTCTCGATTTTGCTGAACCAGGCCCTCGGTGCTTGTTTCAGGCCGTAGAGAGCTTTCTTCAGTCGATAAACCTTGTTCTCTTCTCCTTTTTTGACAAAACCTTCAGGTTGATCAACATATACCTCCTCGTTTAGTTCACCGTATAGAAAAGCACTTTTGACGTCAAGTTGATAGATGCACCATCCACGTTGAGCTGCTACTGCTACCAGAATTCTGATTGTATCCCATCGAGCTACTGGTGCATAAACTTCATTGTAATCTACTCCAGCCTTCTGCGAATATCCCTTAGCGACAAGTCTCGCTTTACATTTGTCTACTTTGCCTTCTTCATTCAGTTTCGTCTTAAAAACCCACTTGACACCGATTTTCTTTGCTTGATGCGGCAATGTCACAAGCTCCCATGTATGATTTCTTTCAATAGCTTGAATTTCAAGCTTCATAGCCTCGTGCCACTTCTTTTCCTTTACTGCTTCTTCAAAGTTTACAGGATCGTCATTGGAGATGTGAAAAGCAAACCCCTCATCGACTTCTTCTTCTTCAGTTAAGTGTTCACCTGTTTCATAATCGCGCATCCAAACTGGCTCTCTCCTTTGTCTTGTTTGTTGTGGCAACTCTGGAGAAGATTCATCTATTTCTTGGATTTCTTCAAATCTGTCATTTGCTTCTTCATTTGAATCTCCTTCTCCATCAGTCTCTCCTCCTTCTGACTCTTCTGCAGCAATATTATCATCATCTCCCCAAGCCAACACATCCTGCTCTGCATTTTTTGTACTTAAATTCCAGTCCCATTTTGCACCTTCTTCAAATATGACATCCCTGCTCACAATTATCTTGTTTGTTGCTGGATCATACAGGCGATAGGCCTTAGTTTCATCACTAACTCCAAGTAAGGCGCATTTGAAACTCGATCATCAAGTTTGGTTCTCTTACATTCGGGAATATGGGCATGTGCAATTGAACCAAATACTCGAAGTATTCCACATTTGGTCTTATGCCCGACCACTTCTCCTCGGGAACCATGTCCTTGATTGCCTTTGTGTAAGCTGCGATTGAGAACATGAGTCATCCATCTAGCCGCTTACGGCCACAACTTCTTGGCATCTCTTTCTCGGATAAAAGACACCGTACCATGTTCATGATGGTCCGATTCCTTCTTTCTCGCAACTCCGTTTCTTTGGGAGTGTAAGCGGTATTAATTGTCGCTTGATCCCGTTATCTTTGCAGAACTTGTTAAATTCATTTGGCGTAAATTCTCCTCCCGGTCGATTCACGAGTCCACGTATGGTTGTTTTTGCTTCATTTTCAACAAGGTTTTTAAAATTTTTGAATGTTTCAAAAACTTACGATTTATCCGCAAGAAAATAAATCCATGTCTTGCGAGAAAAATCATCTATAAGCACTAACAAGTACTTTTACCACCATTGTGAGAGGTTGGAGTGATGGGTCCACAGAGATCTCCATGAATCAATTCCAGTTTGTTTGATGCTCTCCATTTGCTTTTCTTTGGAAATTTTTGCCGTTGTTGCTTCCCAACATTGCAAAATGCAAACTTTGACAACTTCCTTCATTTTTGGTAATCCTTCCACCATTTGTTTTTGTTGCATAATTTTAATAGATTTACTGTTCAAGTGCCCATACCTCTTGTGCCACAAATCCTCCAAATCTTCATCTTCTATTTTCAAACATCTGTCAACCAATGGCTTCATCTTTGCATGAACTAGGAACATGCGATTCGCCGTCATTTGTGTGTTCATTATCATGCCCCTTTGTTGATGATAGATTCTGCAGGTTCCTTCTTTGATTAAGATCACCAAGCGCTTCTCCTGTAGCTGTCCTATACTTAGCAAATTGTTGGTGAGATTTGGGACGTAGTAGACATTTGTCACGGTTTGTGTGATACCTTCAACTTCGAATCTAACATTGCCTCTTCCTTCAACTGCCATTTTTGAACTATTTCCCAACCTGACAGTGTGTTTGAAACTTTCGTCAAGCTCAATGAACCATGTTTTGTTCCCTGTCATATGATTTGAGCACCCGGAATCGAGAAACCAAATGCCTTCTCCTTCAACTTTACTTTTCTTTGTGTACGCCATCAATAGCAGTTCTTCCTCCTCGTCAAATTCAGCATAATTAACAGCTTCTTTTTCTAAACCCGGACATTCAAATTGATAATGTCCTTGCTTTCCACATCGAAAGCAGTTGATGGCCGACCGGTTCACAAAAGATCTACCTCTTCCCTGTCCTCTAGAGTAACTTCTTCCTCTCTGAAATGTCCCTCTGCCTCTTCCTTGTCCATACCTTGGTACATTCTCCACCTGCAAAACCTGCTCTTCACTCCTCTTATCAATCACCTTTTGTTCATGTACAAGCAAGGATGCTTGTAATTCATCGCTCATTAATTTGTCAATGTCCTTGGATTCTTCAATTGAGCATACTATGAAGTTGAATTTATCGGTGAGACTTCGAAGTATTTTCTCAACAATTTTGACATCCGGCATATCTTCTCCGCAATTCCTCATGTCATTAGCATTAGACATAACTCTTGCAAAATACTGGAAACACCTTCTCCTGCTTTCATCTCTAAAGTTTCAAATGTTCTGCTGAAGTCGTTGTAGCTGAGCTCTCTTCACTCTAGCATTTCCTTGATACTTGAGTTTCATTGAATCCCACAATTGCTTGGCAGTATCTTTTTGAATGATGGTTTTCAGAATACTCTTATCAATGGATTGAAAGAGGTAATTCTTTGCTTTGAGATCTTTGATCCTTGCTTCTTCGATTGCCTTTTGTTGGGCTGCGTTTAGTGCTTCGTTTTCCTTTGGTTCCTCAAAACCAGATTGAATAACACTCCAATATTCCTTGGAACGCATGAGATTTTCCATGACCAAACTCCAATGCTCGTAGTCTCCATCAAATTTAGGAACACATGGTGTAGCAAAGTTTCCTGAATCACTTGCCATTTGTTCAGTGTTTTTCCTCTCAAACACTCAATTTGTGTATTTATTCTTTCAGATCCTTATTTGCTCTGATACCAAATAAAGGAATCGAATGAATGCTTTTATTGAAGAATAACTATGGCTTTTATAGAGCCTTGCAAAACAGAATAACAAACAGAATCAAAGAACAAATCAAACTCCTACAAAATAGCTATTTGATAACAAATAGAAAACTAATTCCTATTAATTAGCAATAACGTTGCAGACCAAGTCACAAACTCCAACACCGTCGCCGTTGATCCAGAAGAACGAGAAGCGGCGGAGCTGCTGCCGGAGATGCTGTTGCTTCCTCATTCTGTTCATCCTGATCTTGATCGCCGTGATTGCCGCAGTCGGTGGAGTTTTATACCTCTGGTTTGAACCAAAACTTCCTGTATTTCATCTCCAGTCATTCCGGATCTCCAAATTCAACGTCACCGAAAAATCGGACGGATCGTATCTAACCGCGAAAACAGTCGGTCGAATCGAAATCAGAAACCCTAACTCGAAGTTATCGCTGAATTACGGCGCAATGGAGGTCAAAATCGCCGCCGGAGAAGGTACAGAAATCGAATTAGGAACGGCGACGGTGCGGAGTTTTGTTCAATCGAAGGAGAACACGACGAGTTTGAAGATCGAAACAGAGGTGATGAATGAAACAGTCGACGGCGGAGCAGGTCGGAAGCTGAGCTCGGGCAACCGGACCGGCGAACTGGTGGTGAATGTCGGAGCACAGACGAAAATAGGATACGTGTTGAATGGCCGGAAAATGCCGCCGGTGAAGATCGAAGTCACGTGCGAGGGCGTGAGGTTGAAAAGTCTGAACAAAGGCAACCTGCCAAAATGCTCCATTCATTTGAAAATTACAGGTTAATTAAATTAAAGTTGGTAATTACATTTGGATTAAACTCTTAATACACAGAAAAGTTGATATGATTTGCTGCCTAGAAAACAAAAATAGGTATTATGGTTTCAATTTTTGGTAACATTTTGATTTGATTTGATCTTCTTGTTTGCCATAGAGATAAGTGTTGATATTGTTAAGAAATTATATATTATTTATCGTGATTCTTTTTAGTTCTTTAATTTTTTTTGAGTAGTTGTAATTCACAAGAATTCGAATTATCTTTTTTAATAAAAGGTGTAATGTCTTAATCGGTTTAGCTATACTTGGAATGAGTTGTGTGAGATTAAGCTTCATATAATAAAAGGAATTATACTATATCTCGATTCTTTAATACAACAAATGTAGAATATGCGAAATCAAGTATAGGTCATTTGTTTAGGTAATTTATTACACGTGTGTGTGCGCTAACTGCTTGTATGGTGAGAATAAGTTTGATAATGTTATTCCAACAAAAAATAAATGTTATTTAAAAGTATGCTACCAATGTTCATTAATGTTTTTTTTTTGTTAGTTGATATATGATACACGGTTAATCATGGAATTGAAATGAGGAGTTAAGCATTCCCAATAGCATCAAGTATAAATTAATTATTAAAACATTTTTCAAATTTTTTACCTTTCATTTTCTTTTAAATTAAAGAAAGAATACAATTAAAGATAGGATATTAGGAATAACAAACATTAAAATTTATATCATATTGTCCACGTTGAGAATTATTATCATGGGCGATGGTTTTTTTTTTTGTCATCCTTCAAAATGTCCTATATTAATAGTTTTCTTCCTTCTTCTTTTTTTTGGAAATAGCATTGTCCCTCTTATATATCTCAGACTTTCCCATCAATTTAGTCATGTGAGATATTTTGTTCGCCAACAAAAATGTAATTTAGTAAATATATTTTGAATTTGTCAAGGGCATCATTCCTCATTTCCTTTTGGAATTTTGAGAATATAGATATTTTAAAGATATTTGTAAGAAGTGTTTGGATCTATTAATCATCATTGCCAGTTATCATGATTGGTTAAAAGAAATATTATAGCCAAAATAAATTAGTAAGTCGTAGTACCATAATGATAATTGAATCATACAACTCTAAAAGAAGGGAGGAGATGAAATAATATCATTATTTAATTTTATGGCATATTCAGAGTTGAAATGTGCTTTAATTTTTTTAGTTCAATAATAACGAGAGTTGGACCATTGCCAAGCTAAGTCGACCTTTAGATGTATTTTTTTATTTAGATATTGTGAATTACGATTATCCAATATTTCATATTAAAAACATGATATTCGAACCTGTAATGCTGGTGTTCAACTGGTTTACAATCAAATAATTAAACTATTGCATCACTGACCCATTCGATAATATCAAACGAGTTCTTAACCTCTCAATTACAACTACACCTTTTATATTATAAGTATAGTTTTGTTAGCCATTATTGCTAAAAGTTATAGTTTTAATGAATATATCTCTTAATTTCATAAATATTTTTGCTTTCAGTGAATAAAAAAAGTAAAATCAAATACAGCAAAACTTATCTAAATACAGTAAAAACTGAGAGTAAACATTCTATTTATGATATTTAGTCCATACATTGATAACTTCGATCAAATAAAATTAATAAAAAAATAATTAAGTAAAATTAATAGAAAACAAATTTTATATTAATTTTACTTAATTATTTTTAAAATGGAGTTGATAAAATTTGTGACCGACAACAAAATTTCTAAATATTAAAGATAATTTAAAAAAGAGAGAGAGATTCTGATGTAACCCAGATCCAACCTTCGGCATTATCGCTAAAACCAAAAGTTAGGTTTGTATAATAATAATCAGAATATTATTGCTATTATTTTATTTTTCTGAAAAGTAATATTCAAAATTGCTGCATTTGATATTGAAAAAAACGAGTGCTAATTCTCATTTTCCTGCACGCCACATTCCCACCATTTTCTTCCTCAGTCTTCTTGTTGGCGAGGCCGTTCCTTGTTACCATCCATGGCGTCGAAGCGGATCCTGAAGGAGCTCAATCGCGCGTTCGGTGTTCTTCCTTCACTGTTCCTTTTTACTCTATCGCTTTTTCTTCACTTTAAGCTCGATCTTCTGATTTCGTTCTTTGATCGAGCATCGGAGATTCCAAGCAATCTTGTTATTGTTCTTTTATTTTGGAAATTAAGTGAATCGAAATGTTCGTCTGTGGATTGCGTGAAATAGTATCAACTCTGGAATTCATTCATCATGTTCGTAATCAGCTAAGCATCTTGGAGTTCTATGAAAATTGAAAATCGGTTCAGTGTTCCTTTTTTATGCATCTCTACTTCTTCACTTTTAAGCTCGATCTTGTGATTGCATTTTTTCATCGAGCATTGGAGATTCCGAGAAACTTTGTTATTGTTCTTTTATTTGGAAATTGATTGAATCTGAATGTTTGTTTGTGGATTTCATGAAATAGAATCAACTCTGAAATTCAATCATCATGTTCCTAATTAGCTAAGCATGCGAACATGTGAAAATTGAAAATCGGTTTTGGAGTTCTTAGCACCTTCTCAAATTTACGGTTTACGCGTAGGATATGATTTTTGTTTGCTCTTCTCAAAATATTTGATCAGACTGTGGAATGGAATTCGGAATTACAGAAAATGAATTTTTGTATTATAGTTTAAAGTATTGTATATGTTATGCTTGTTTCTACTTGAAGCAAATCTCTATTGAGTAGAAAACTATATGGATAGTAGATATCGCCATATCGGTTTATTTATTGGCTTATGGATCTGTTTGATTTAGTTTTTTATACTCTAAAGCATCTAAAGCATCGATTCTATGAATCTTCAAGTTTGAAATCCTAATTGATTTAAAAAAAGTTGAGCTAGACTCAATGGTGCAACCGTTAAGATTTGAGTTGGGAATTGATCAGAAAAAAATCAAATCAGGCCATTGGATGATTAATTTTTATCCGATTAAGTGGTCTGCTGTTACCAAGACTGTGTTCAATTAAACCTATTTTATTTCCTCTTCTGAATGGGTCAAGATTTCCTTTGAGTTACCAAAATGTAAGACAAGATGTTGTTCTTGTTATGTAACATGTCCTGTAGCTGAAGATATGTTTCATTGGCAAGCAACAATTATGGGCCCTCCAGACAGTCCTTATGCAGGAGGGGTGTTTTTAGTTACTATTCACTTTCCTCCCGATTATCCTTTTTGGCACCGAATCTTACATATCTGGCTATAGTCAGCATTTCAATTCACTAGGCCTTTGGCCGTCATTTCCTTTATTTATATATATTTTTTTCGTTCAAATAATTTGTTACCATATGTGGTTCTTGTTTTTATTGAGTATTCTAGTGGCTGCAATACTTATTTGATTAATAACTCGGTGAAGCTGGTGCTGGAAGTTATTTTCACACTTCTTGAACTAAACAGTTCAGTGGCGACTGCTTAACCATGGTAGTTATTTTTTAAGGTTGTCCGGGTAAATACTTTAATATCTGATATCTGAAAACTATATTTTGTGGCAGATATATTGACCATATAAAGGCCACACTTAAAAAACTCAGTATGTAAACCACATACTGCATATTGGAGGTTATTGATAATTTTCTGCTGATTTTTCATGTTAGTATGATTTTTCATGTTATTCTTGTCAAATAGGCTTAGTATGTAAACCACATACTTCATTAAGGTGAGATGAGTATAAAAATTAAATTTAATCTTACAAATGTCTTGTTAAGTTCTTCGACACTCATTGGTGGATTGAGCTCCCTTGTTCTTGATTTTGGAATGGCGGAGTTTGTCTCTTGATTTCAGGAGTTATTTTTGTTTGTTTGTTTGTTTGTTTTTTTTTATAACTAATTTGGAACTATTTGTTCTTTTTATGGACCCTGATTTTTTATGTATGCTGGGCTGATTACGCCTGACAGACTATAGGGTAGAAGTCCTAAGATCTCCGTCTCCCTCGAGTGATGCAATGTGTGCAGCTCTAATTTTGAAGACGTCTCTCATTTGTTTTTGTGGTTCTACTTTGAGCATGTGGAGGCATATTTTTTCGGTATTTCAATTTCCATGGGGCTTTCCTGCTGGCTGCTGGGCATCAAATATTTTATTCTCGTGTGAGGTCATCCATTTAAAGGAAAGACCAACTTTTAAGGTCACCTATTGGGAGATTTGGTTGGAAAGAAATAGCAGAGTTTTTTAGGTGATGATGCCGTTTTTTTATGCAGTGTTGAGATCTTGTTTCTTGTAGGAGTTCTTTTGATTAGGTTTTGCCAATTGTAGCCTGTTTCTGCACCCCTCATTGGCTAAAGTGGGGGATGGATTCTTATCTTTCCTTTTTCTTATGTTTCTTTCTTCCTTGATAAAATTTTCAGTTTTATGAGATTGTATTATTATTATTGCTATAAATCATTCATTATGTCACTTTATATAGGGAGTCTTTACTTACAAGTTTTAACGTTGCTTCAACTTTTTATTTGTTTAGGTTGCTTTCAGGACAAAGGTTTTTCACCCAAACATCAACAGTAATGGTAGTATTTGCCTGGATATCTTGAAAGAGCACTGGAGTCCAGCGTTGACTATATCAAAGGTTTTGATCTCTTAACAACAGTTTTACCATTCAAGTCCTAGATGTTTGAATTCCGTTATATTATGCCTCATTTGCACGATGCTTTGGATCGAATCCTTTGGATTGCCTGCTGGCTGCTGGTTACCATTTACACTTTTGTTGTTTAAATAGGGATTCGAGACACTTAGCTGATATACTTGTATTAAAGAGAAAAAAAACCATTAAGTCGATAGAATCTTTCTTGGTACTCAGCATATTGATGCAATAATGTGAGTGCTCAACACTCTTGTACGGTTTTTCACATTTCACGTCATCTTTATTTTATTTCAACATTTTCTCCAATTGTAGTAATAGTCTTCAATCCAAATTATAAAGAGAGGTATCAGAATATAAAAAAAATTGAAATTCAAGAAGTTGTCACGTGAAAACACAGTTAAGCAAACAACTTAGATCAACCTCTAAGAAAGTAAGATAGCAACCACACAAAAACAGGATTTTGGAGCATAAAAAATTCAGACATGCTGTTTTTGTCATCAAAATTCTAGTGGGGAAGGAGAGGATGGGCGACAGCATGATATCCTGATTAGGTTTTATTTTTATGAAATTCATACTGTAAAATGTTGACTTGGAGATCAGACTATGAGATAGTATGTTTCTCTCGGTCAAATATTTAGATATTTTCTACGGATTTCCTTGACAACTAAATATTGTAAGGTCAGGTAGAATGTTTCATGATAATAATTGAAGTACATGTAAGTTGATCCTGACACTCACAAATATCAATAAAAAAAATCTACACATTTTCTTATGATATGGATGATGTAATCCATCTTATTCTAGAATATTGAATCTTGGTCTACTATGCAGCATCTTTAGTAAACATTATTTAGAATATAGAGCTGCTGTCAATCGTTTTCTTTATACCAATTTCACTTTTCCCCAAGCTTTGATTAATGCAGTCTTTAAGTAGTTGGGAAGGGTTATTGTTTCATATTCAGATGTTTAGCTTTCTATTTGCTCTCTTTTGACGGATGCGAACCCAGATGATCCAAGTACGAGACAACTACGAGGAGCTGGACTCAAAAATATGCTATGGGCTAGTGTTAGTATGTATTATGAAAAGGTCATGAGGGATGTTGCTAATGTTCTTATGTATGAACGAAAGTTTATTGTACAATCTATTATCGTGGGAGATCGAAATACAAATTAATTTAAGCTTATGTTCAACTAGTATATATCAGTCATATGGATTGGATTTCGTACAGTTTCATGACCTGTGAATCTTATCCTAGATTTCAAGCTAGTGAAGAAACTATTTCGCATCATGGCTTCGTGGAGATAAAGGCAGAAAATGGGCCAGTGCCGCTCCAATTGCATTTTCACCCTACTTGAATCTGAAGGTATGTGATCTTTTTCTTTTCCTGTTATAAACTTTCTTCTTTTACCATTCATTTTGTCAGCTGCCTCTTATTTCTTACTTGATCTAGTGATATTCTTAAGAAATTCAGTTTTTTTTTTTAATACCGTGAGTGTCAAGATCAGCTTACGTGTGTTTTGACTATTATCACAGTCAGACCCTACGTCAACGAAACTCGTAGGTAGGTGGTCACTATAGATTTAACTTATAACTTCTTGGAAAGCATCATACAGTGACTTAGTGGTCAAGAGGGTCTTGGAAAATTAAGAGGTGAAGGGTTCAATTCATGGTGACCACTCCTATCTAGGAATTAGTTTCATTCGGGTTTCTTAACATCCAAATGATGTAGGATCAGGTGGTATGTCTTGTAACAATAGTCAAGGTGCGACAAGCTGGTCCAAATCAAACGTATGTTTTTTTTTTTTTAAAAACCCCGAATCCCCAATGTCTTTTTTGACTACTAGTCCAACTGATGATGATTTAGAAAATGAGAAATTATTAGTACTATCTTTCCTGCACATAAAAAAAGGTAATACACGGTGGATGGATGGTCTGGAAGGCAGGGGACCTACATAACCTAAGGACTTGGGATTTTACAGGTCTCTCCAGGGTAGAGTTGGAAAACTTTAATCCCAATTCATTGATTTCTATTCCCTAAGTAAACAGGGCCTTAGTCAACAACAAAACACTAGGAAAGCTATAAACTCTTTCCCACTGAAAAGCCGAAGGCGTACTTGGATCTGAACTTAATATATGGTTATGAAAATCCAGATATTGTTGGATCTAGGACTCTTTTTTGGACACAACCTCCCTCTAGAATTAAGGTATTTATTATTATTATTATTATTATTATTATTATTATTATTATCGACAACAGTTGGGAGTAAGGATTGGAACCTATAACTTTTTGATTATCAAGTGTGAAAGATCTAGATTTAAGTTGAGTTATGTATACCTCTAGATAATAGTAGTTTTAAATATAACACGATTCTTTAGGTAATTAAAAAGTTATCGAAAACATTTTTTACAACAAACAAATATAATAAACATAAAAAAGTACTTTTTTTTCAATGTTCCAAAAAATTTCCAACTTATCCAAGTCACTCAATGAAGAATTAGGAGAGTCAATTCAATCAAATGGAAATCAAACGAAAACTTTAAAGTTCATATGAAAATGTTTTAATCTTTGAATATTCATGCAAACTTACTACTACATTAATTGGTAGGAAGTTAATTTTTAAATAAATATCACGAAAAGTGAACTCGTAACCTCTTAATCATTTGTCAAGCTCCACTTAATCATTAAACCAATCAATCTATAATCGTTCATTCGAAAATGCATTGATATTGCCTTATCTTAATTGACAAATATGGATGAAATGTCTGTCTCTTCCACCTACCATTCCCACGCCAATTTATTATTAGTACCAATAAGAAACAGATTGAGGGCTGCAATTTGGTTGACAAAGAAAGTGGGACAATTCCTACATCCCATTCCCAAAAAGAAATAAATTATTAAACGTGTTTTGTCCGTTGGTATGTTCAAGTTGGGCTTTGCCATCTCTTCAAACGCAGGTGGACTTCAACTTCACCGCAGATTTCCCTTCCAACACAATAATTGTCCAAAACAATTCATATACTTCAAAAAAACTTGAACTCTAAGGCACATAATAATATCTAACACCTTTGCAATTCTGTCAACAACAGGGTTATTACGTGCATACTCTGTTTGTTTGGTTTTGAGAGCCTTCACTTTCCAATAATTTAATTTTGGACCATTACCCAACATTTGTCAACTAAAAAAAGAGAAAAAAACGAGACGTTTGGTTTAATTTGTAGGCTTTCTATGTTGGAGATGCTGGGATTCTGGATCACACATAATTAACCACCCATCCAATATCTTGCAAGCCTCTTGCCGTTGAAAACTCAAATAAAATTCACTTTTGAGATAATAGTAATAATAATAATAAAAAATTCTCAAAAAAAAATAAAAATAATAATAATAGAAAAAAACCCATTCAATAAATCTTATATTTCTTCAAATTATACCTGCAATTGGTAAAGGCAATATACTTTTAACAAAGGATAGACATTCATTTGGACCAAACAAAAAATTGTATTCACTATTTTCGCGTTGATGGAACTTGTTCATTGGGAACCCAAACAAATACACCTCATTTTTAACTATAATTATTAAAACTTTGTTTGATAACAATTTTTCAAACAATTCGTTATACAATGATTTTCCTTTTTTTAGTAAGATATTTAAATTTTAAGTTAAATTTTAAATTGAGTTACTTTCTATTTTTGTTTTTTAAATTAGTAGATAATGTAAATATTTATTTCAAAATTAATTGATGATGAAAAAACTAATTCACCATTTTTATATATTGCCATGAAATATTGTCACTTTTTCTGATGTAGAATCCTCTTGATAATTATGCTCTAAGTTTAAAAATATTTTGTAGTGAAAAACAAAATAAGAAATTAAATGAAAGAAATTATGATTTTCGATGAGGTTAGGCTTTCTATTCATTCACAAAACTCCCGAGGAAAAAAAGTACTTTGCTCTTCTTTCTAAAGTTATGTAAAATTGACAATGTTGTAACGCTATTGTCAAGCATTTCTGAACCCTTAAAAAATCAGTTCCAAAGGTAAACTTCAATAGTTAATTCTAGGAGTAGATTGACAAAAATATGATTTGTCTGTTTAAGCTGAAGATAGAAAAGTCAAGAGTATCAATTTCGAGTGGACAAAAAAAATTAGTATATTAAAATATAAACAAATAAAATTAGTGGTTGTTGGGTTCTGATCAGCTGTTTCGTTTGTATGACGACTCTTCTCTACATCTTCATTAAATCCAAGGATGATGAAAAATCACGTGAAGAAAATGAATTTTGTGATAATATCTATGAGAATGACAGTTCCTTTAATGTCTTGGACTCACATGCTTAGCCCAAAGCAAATAATGTTGATATTTAAATCTCCCAAAACATAGTTGAACCAAAAAACAATATATTATCTGTCCACTTTAATCTCAAATTAAATGTTAAAAATATTATTTTTTAACCCATACATCTTAAAGTTTGTTTCATTATGATCTATCTATTTTTAAATGTCTAATTTTTGCCATTTTTTAATGGAAATACCTTTTATACTAAATTTAGAGCTAATTTTTATTGAAATGATTCAATAATAATCAAATGACATAATACAAATACATATCTAAAATTTAGAGAAGAATAACTTGTCGATAATAATTGCTGTAAAAAAAACTTATAGATAATAATTTTAATTAAAAAAATCAATAAGAAACATTTCATAGAATCAACTTTAAGTTTTATTGAAATATAAAAATTAAAATTAAACGTTTGCAAATATATGAATCTAAATTAAACAAGTTTCAAATTACAACACCAAAATCATATTTTGAACTAAAAAAAATGGACTGATTAGTTTTAAATATTAATCATTTTACACCGTTCATTCCCATTTCTTCAATCGGTTGGGTTTAAAACCCAAAAACACAAAAACCAAAACCCCACCATTTTCAAAGAAAACAGAACCCAAAAATCCTTGGAAAAGAAAATGCCACGTGTCGAAACTTGCAACCCACCGATAAAAATACGCGGCGACTCTAATCTTTAAAAGTTATACTTAATTAATAAATGCTTATGACTTAAAAAAACTTTTCCTCCAAAATGAAAGAGGACACGACACTCTCTATAAAACTGGGCCTCTTGCTTTCCTCTGCTCCGCTCAGTCTCAGAACCTTCTCTTCTTCTTTTCACTCTGTAAATTTCAATCTCATTTCAATTTCAATTTCAATTTCATTTGCATTTTCATTTCATTGATGGCTCGAGTTAGGTTCAGAGAAATCCGAACCGCCACACAAAAACCGGCGTCGGAGACCAAACTGGTCCGAATTTCGTACACCGACGGCGACGCCACCGATTCTTCGAGCGGAGAAGACGAGCATCCAATCCTCATCCGCCACGTGGCCGAAATCAAGCTTCTCACTGACCCTTCCAAAACCCCGCCGCCGAAATCGAGAGCTAAACCGCCACCAAAGTTCCGGGGAGTTCGGCGGCGGCCGTGGGGCAAATGGGCCGCCGAGATCCGAGACCCGTTCCGGCGGACTAGGGTTTGGCTCGGAACCTACGACACGGCGGAGGAAGCCGCCGCCGTGTACGACCGAGCTGCCATCCGCTTTAGAGGCTCCGCTGCTCTAACCAATTTCGCCGAAGCTCCTAATTCCAAAACAACCGTCGTAAAATTCTTCCCTCCGCCGGAAAACCAAACAGCTCCGTCGACGGCGGCGGTTTCCGATAGCGAAGAATCTCGGAATCTCTGCTCTCCGACGTCCGTTTTGAGATTAGAAGAACAAAATTGGAGACCCTTTGATGAATTAAGCGAAGAATCAGCACTAGAAAATGAATTCAATTGGTTTTACAATTGGAATTTCAACAGTTTTTTGTTCAATTTTAGAAGCCCACAGCCGATGTTTTTCGACGAAATGGAAATGGCATCTTCAAAATCGGAAGATTTCGGCGACATTTCGGTGGATTTCGAATCATGTAAATGGGAAGTAGAGAATTATTTTCAAGATCCAACTTTTAGTATTGGACTGACTGATCAACGACTGACAAACTAGCTGGGATTGTACGACTGTGATTTTTTTTTTTTTACTGATTTTGTTATTATTAATTTTCTAAATTTTGTTGGGTTTATTTTTGTATTCTAATGTATGTTTTATTTATGAGGGAGCTTTTATTTTTGGAGTGAATTGTTTTTTTTATGGAAATAGAATAGTGAGGGTGCAACTTTATGTTCTCAACTTTTTCTAGATTATAGATATATTCAATTAATATGGGTAGGTTCATAATTGTATTTGTGTATAGATACTTTCTCTCTTTGAATTCTGCTTTTTGAGTTTTGACTAGGAATTTCCATAGTGTTTTAAATTTGAATCACACAATAAAGAATAGTGTTAGAAGTAAATATGATTTCTCGATGAGACATTCATTTCATTATCTTTTATGATGTTTATGAAATCTTAATCTTTTGGGATTATAGTTGAGGATTATTTCACAAATAAAACTATTGACTTTAAAATTTTACTAGTTCTCAATTTAGTTTTTCTAGTTTGCTCAAACCTTTACGGAATTTATTAATATTTGGGGAAATTTTAAATCTTATCTCTTATTAGCAATTAGGTTCAACTTAATTCTAATAATTTAGTTACATTTTATAAATCATAAAATCTTCCGTATGTTTCTATTTATTGACCGAAGTATAAAATCAAGTAAAAAGAGAATATTGGAGTTTTTGAATGGATAAGAGATGGTATAAATATGATTTTTCATGTCTAATTAAGCCAGACCGATTTCAATTTAATACTACTTGAGACATCTTTTGGACTAAAAAATTATAAATTCAAATTCATAAATCTCTCCACAACAATAACAAAAAAATTGTATAGATAACTTAGGGAGAGAAAACTATAAACTAACCAAACTTGCCTTGTTGAATTAAATACAAAATGGTTATCGAACCGGTTGAAGTGGGCGATATGAAACATATAATTTATGTCTGTATTTAAGGAGAAATTATTGAAAGAAAGGGGTATATAGATTTGGTAAGAAGATAAATAGCACATAGAATGATTGAGGAGGCAATGCACATCTGTCATAGTTAGCTTTTGAAATAAATGTTATAATGTTTGGAAAATAATTTAGCCCTCAAACTGCAGACAACTGGTACGAGGTTTCCTGTGGACCAACACCCTCAATTTACCCTTTTTTCTCATTTATTTACATTTCCACTTTAATTCAATTAAATTCCCCACCTTCCTGTTCAACAGTGTGAATATGTTCCAACCATATTTCAAAAGAAAAAAAAAAAAAAAAAGACTTTTACTTTATAATTTTACAATCTGTCAATCAGTACTCAATACTATTTTGAAATCGAATCACTCCCTACTACTATTCATTTGGCTAATTATTTGTAAACGGTTGAAAAATGATTTAATTCGTCTTACAGATGTTATTATTATTATTATTATATATATTAAATCAAATGTTGAGGCTTGGCTTTCATGCTAGCTACCAAATGGTCATGCAAATTCTCTGCACAATTATTTGTGACATCCTAAAAAGTTAGATTATTCCTTTGAAAAATCGAATTCTTCTGTTTGAGATTGAAAGTTTTGTAAATGATATCAAAAAAATGAATTGTATATGAGGGATTAACTTGGTTTTTTTTTCAAAAAAAAAAAAAGGAAAAAAAAACTTGGTCAATGTTATGATATTGATATATCTTAGAACAAGTATGGTTTCTTTTGATTTTCAAGGCATAAAAATGTAAGCAAGTAAGAAAAACAAGTGTGTGCTGTCATATTCAATTGCCTAAAATAAGAAATAAAGTGGTTTGGTTATAGATTCCTATATGGTCCTAGCTACGAAAGGTCCAAATGTCAGTGTTAGAGTGAATAATTTGAAAGAACGGCTATTAGATAAAGCATAGGCCAAATACCCGCCTATCTTTAATATTATATTAGTATAATATATAGTTTCACCTCAAAATTAATTGGTAATATGAAGAGTAGATTATGATATTGAAAGCTATCATATTTTCAATATATGACAAGATGAATATTTCCAAGAACAACTTAAATATGCGTATCAAGCATACATATTGGTTATCGGGAAAAAAATTATGTTTGAACTGTTATTCTTGTTTGTTGTCTTTGATTTTCTTATTTGTTTGACGCGATAAACATCTCAATTATAGCCTCTCCAAGGAATAGTCATGTTGGCTAAGATCCACCGTTTATGAATAACATATAATTTAGAGGTCACGCTTTTGAATCATCGGTGACATTAATATTTAAACAATTGACTAAGCTCTTTTAAGAGAAGTTTCTTATAATTATTTGGGTTGTATTTTGGACACTACCATTAGAACAAAGCAATAGTAAAAAGGAATTTATCCCTATAATTGGTAGGTATTTTTGGGTTCCTCCAAGTTAAAAAAAAAAAAAAAAAAAAAAAAACAAACAAGAATAGAATAGAAAGCAAGGTGAAAACAAAGTGAAAAGAGGGCAAGGGGAAAAGTTGAAATCTTGGTTGAAAAAAAAAAACCATTCCTTGGTGTCATCTACACAGCACACAGCACACTGATTCTTGTCTGAGTCTCTGATGTGGGGATTGTTCTGTCCTTCCCAACAACTTTTACAGCCTATCTCATTGTCCTTTTAAGCCTCCCCCAACATTAACTAAACAAGATGAATGGATTCAAAAGGTAAAATAACTATTATATATATTTTGTTATTAGGTGAATTACACATCATTAGTCTATTTGGCGAGTTAATTGTAACTTGGGTTAATATTAGGGTTAATTAACTAACCATGAGAGTTGTGTATTTAGGTGCTAGTATATAAAACTTCATTGGGTTATCTTTTTCCTTTGAGGAGTGAGAGTAGAAATCTTAACCACCATCTTGAGAGTCTTGTACAATCTTAGTAATGGTATTATGATGGAGAATCGATCAAGCTCAATATCGATTCATAACAGTGAAGTAGGAACTTTTTCCCGAACTACTTAAATTCGGTGTGTTTTTTCTCTCTTCTCTATTTGTTCCTTCTTTATTTGGTTTGATTTCATCTCTATTTGTTCTAACTATTTTCATAGAAAAATGGCCTTAAACATTTGGTTGTTAAATAAATTAATTTTACTTGGGTTGAAAGGGAAATAACTATTATAAAAGTTGAATGAGCCAAAATCATGTTTGTTTTTTTTGTAAATATGTGAGTATTTTAGATCACGGGCTATTTTCCATCGGATATTCATTTAAAATTATTTTGTTATTAAGAAAATTATTTCCTAGAATTGATATAATAATTTCAATTAAAAAATTTGTAGTTCTCTAAAATTATTTTGGCCATTAAACTTATCTATAATGATTCTATGATATGTCGTGTTTGATGTAGTTATCCAAAGGTAAGGATCCCAAATAATAGTAAATATTTCTTTTAGCTGAAGTTGAGTTTTCAACCCGATGATATAATTGGTATAGGTACTTTTGAGGTCAAAGATTTAAATTCTTACTAAAAAAACAATAAAGTTGGAACATTAAACATGTTAACTGTGGTGGTCAATTTTATGAAAATAACAAAAATATAAAAGGGGAACTCATATTCATGGCTATTTAAAATATAAATTATATGCTTCTTCATCAATTTTCTTGTGAAATTATCAAAGGAATAGTACTTTAATAATATCATATATCACACGTTAACTAGTTGATTATAAATTCGGATTTCAAATATTATTGAATTTAAAAAAAAAGGACGTGGATGCAAATTAGTTTCTTTATAGTTTTTTATTTGAACCTGCAACTCATTTTTGTAAGGATGATGATAGTAATTCATATATATATTTGTTGACCTAATGACCCAATTTTCTTAATACGTTGTATGGTACAATATTATGTATTAGAATAGTTGTTCACATTGTTAATTGAACTAATAATATTTTATGTTAATCAAATTCAACACCACGATCACGGATTCGATTTTGGAAATTGTATTTGGCTCTCATATTGCTCTCCATGTAAGGTTTGTTGGTCCCCCTCTCCCAAATTGTAATAAAAAAAAATTGTTAATTGAACTAATTTCTTAGTTAGTAATATCTCAGCAACATTAATATAACTCATAAATCAAAATGTCATTAGGTTTGAACTCTCGCCCCTAATTATTGTTGAATTCAAAAAAGAAAAAGAAAAAAAAAGAACTAATCTAGTTAGTTTCGTACTAAATAAGAGGAGGGAACGTGTTTATTCAACTAATACCATATTGAAAATGAAAACGTGGTAAAATAATGCTTAGTATTGTTGCCTCAAGGGTGTTGTATTTATACAGCTGAACCGTAATGAGTATCCAACTTGAACGAGATTATTAAATAGTTTAATTAACTTTTTTTTTAAAAAAAAATAACGAGAAGGAACATTTGAACCCATGACTTGTTCATTTATGGGCGTAATTGATGCCACCGAACATATTGCTCTTGTTGGCAATAGTTTGATTAACTAAGTGTAACTGTTTAAACTAATAAACACCGTTATATTTTTAGAAAAGTAATGAAGAGTAGTAGTTGTAAATCTCTTATAAATAGAGATTCATTTCAACTGTAAAATTCATTCATGTCAATTGGCTTCAAATGCTACAAAATTTTGACATTTTATAATTTTTTATGAGATAATGTACAATGAGGCAGTTCTTAGTACATGCTTGCTTAATTTGGATTATTCTAAACTCATCATGCTTCACACAATCAATTGTCTCCCTTTCCTGTCTCATTTTGTGTTTAATTATTTCCTTCACCTCACTATTTTAGAATATCTTTTAGAGAGAAAAATGAAGAGTATCCAAGAAACATGTTAATTAAGAAAACATAAATAATTATTATGTTTGTTTAAAGCTTCTTTCATGATTTTTTCTCTCTCTCTCTTTAGGTTGGACAATGAAACAAAACAAAAGATTGTAGTTTTGGAGGGTATTATAATCTCTAACATTAATATACTAAATAGTGTACTTAGGAACTAAAGTTATTTACATTTGGAAGTACTTATATGCTAAAGTACAGTGAGAGTTTGTGTAGTTCGATTCAAATACTTGAAACCCATTATTTTTTTTTTTAAATAATGATAATATTCTTTTTTTATTATCATTATTATTGCTTTTCTTTTTTTTTTGGTGAAATTATTTTTTTTGTTGTTGGTAGCAGATTTTTACCGATCAGAATCGGCTGTGAAGAGGTCACGTGAGAGGGTGGATAAATAACAGAGGATTTGGGCCTCTACTTAAATTGCTAAATGGGCTGAGCCCATCTTTTCATAAACACCTTGATTCCACTAAATAATCTTAGGCTCGGCCCAAATGAGTTTTTATTTTTTATTTCAACATTATTTGAGACTCGAACCCGTAACTAAAAAATATATGATATGATTAGAGTAAACTTTGTTTGACCCCAAATGATTTACTTAGTGACATTGAAAGAAAAAATAGAAGAAAAAAGATACTACAATTATAAATCTAATTAAATTAATTTGAATCATAATCATTGGGAAATTGAGGTTTATTTTTATTTTTATTACTTTTAGTATCAATTGAGAGAGAGCCATCTACGTAAAGGATATATTGCAATTAAATAAACGAGAACTAAATACTGATTTTCAAGATCAAATATCTGAACGTAGTGATGAATTGGATTACATTCAATCAATGAAATCAATACTTCACCAACAATTTTTATAGGTTTACCCCTTTTTTTTAATCATAACAGATTTATCTTTTTGTATAAAAATGCATTGGAACTAAAGTATTAACATCTCGCAGGGAATAATTCAACTCTAAATTCTATTTCTAAATGGTTAGAGCACTTGGTTCATGACATGAAACATTGTTTTAATGTTCCATTCAATTAAAAATTTTGAATTTTCTCTTGTAATACATCGATGAAATGAATGGTGCTCTTATGGATTCTTTTGATAGAATGACAAATAATCATTTTAATGCCATCAATTTTAATTCTGATATTTTGTTGGCTAGTTTTATTTCTCAACTCCTTTTTATAATTCTTTATTTTATTCACTAGGTTCTCAATGATTCTTCTTTGTTTCATTGTTCTATAAATTTGTTCCTTATTTAAAAAGATATATACATATAATTCTATGTGTGATAGTACTAGTGATGGATATTAAAGATTTCAAATTTATAAATTTTGTTTAAGCAATAAGTCTATAAATTTAGGATTTGTATGATGTTTTTAATTAAAATGAGATTTTCATCTCATAATGTCTTGAGACTTGTCCACTTTTTCCTCGAAAAACAAACAAAATGTAATCACATATTTATTATTATTATTAGTCTGAAAGAGCTAACTTATATAAATAAGTCAAAATAAAGTTATTCACCATCTTCTATTAACAATTTCAAAGTTATTGACTTGATTCTCCACTCTTATCTATTACCATAGGTTAGTGACACAATAATTTTATTGTTTTGTTGTAAATACTAATGTCATAAGTTCAAGTTTTACCATCGGTATTCGTCCCCCAATATATACTAAAAAAAAAATCGCATATAAATAAAATAAAACAAATTAAGCTCCACTAAAAAATTCCCAATTTTCTTTGTTATCGATTTCTTTACGTTCATTCAAATCCTCGGACCCATCTTCCCATAAATTTGGAGTCTCTAACAAACGAAATGTCATATGATACGCATTATTCTTTGAAAATTTCCATTGCCCACCAAATTTTTTATCGCGAAGATCAGAAATCAGAACAGTGTTCTTCAACCTAGTTGCAGAAAGAGGACTTGAAGCCGAATTTACCCTTCTGGACGAGTTGATTTTCAGGGAAACGTTTTTTTCTGTATCAGATTCCATGTTCAGAGATGGCAAAAATGGCCGCTCGGAGCAGCCTCGCCGATTTGAGCTTTGGAGAAAGAGCCCTTTCGGCCGCCGGAGCCGCCGTTAATCCTCTTGATGTCGCCAAAGTATGTTAAATTTCTTTGAATTTGTAATTGGGATTTCTTAGAATCGGAGATTATTCATTTGCTTTAGAACACAGTGTTTTCAATTAGTAATATATCTATATAAAATTGGGGATTGGAGTTTTGGCCCACTACAAAACCAGGGGTACCCGCGCCTGTCTCAAGGTTCTGGACCAGATAACAAACAATAGAGCGGGTTTCAAATCTGAGACCTCTAAAAAAGAGATCATATTTGGCGACCTTGAACATCTATTGTAAAGCCCGAATTTAGGAGGAGTACACGAATAAAATGAGATCACATCTGAAAGAGAGGAAATCATGGTTAAGAAAGGGTTAAAAAGAATTGATTTGTACTACTTATACCACCTTCGTTTTCGTTGACTCAATTGTAGTAAGCGTGTTTAACTTGGAGTAGTCTTTGGATTGAGTGATCTCGTGTAAATTTACCTAGGATACATGTGAGTGAGGACAAAAACATCCACAAATGACAAGTGTTGGTTTGTGGGGATGCAATCTTCACTCTTAGGAGCGATGAATGCTAGTTGGTAATGTGGTCAGGTTGCAAGGAAATGTTGGTGCCAAATCCTGGACCTGGACGTTACATCTACAAACGAGGTCACTCTTTAAGGACATGGGTGTTGCATGTTTGTGATTAACGTTAATGAGGTTGTTTGGTTTGATTATGTTTCTTCAGACAAGGTTGCAAGCACAAGCTGCTGGAGTTCAATATCAAGGGCCATGTCAGTATGACAACGGTGTGGTTTTTTTCTTTGAGTACAAACTGGGGGAAGGGGATTACAAATACCGATTTCAGGGGCCGAATTCGTGACCGTGGAGTAGAAATAGATTAATACCAAACCAGATAACCAATCGCGCCACTGACCCATTCGATTATGACAATGGTGTGTTTGAATACCTTAAAAGTGCATTTTGGTTTCAATATGTTTATATGAAAGTGTCTACATTTTTTGTGTAATTTTACAATGAGCTGGAAGAGACTCTAGGGTCATGATGGTGATTGTTGCATGTGTGTTGGTGTACAAGAAACTAGAAAGTGTCTCTTATTATAATTATTGTTTTATTTGTTTGTTAAAGTTTATAATCTTTTTCTTGGTCGTTCCTTAGGTGATTCCAAATTTGAGATGTTCGTCACTCCCGGGTTCTCGTGCTCTTTTTGGCCTCGAACCTAATTGTTCTCTCGAGTGTAACCGGTATACAGGAACATTTGTGTGGTGAACAAGGTTATTCGCCAGGTTAGTTGAAAGTCTTGAGACTTACATTTAATAAAATCGTCCATAAGTTTCATAGATGCATATTGGCTTTGATAGTTGTAGTATAATGTAGTATTCAATGAAAAGAGCGAGCTCTGATTAACTTTTTGAGTACATTTTTGTTAATATATGTAGCAGTGTTAACTTCTTTGGCATGTCCATCGCGCTCTATGGTGATCAATTTACTTCTACCTGTACTTATCTTAATCCCTATGCATCTTGTTAGTGTATTTGACTTGCCACTTTGTTGTTTAGGGTTGATCATTTAGTATCAATTGCACCAAGAAGGAACTATTATTATTATTATTATCATTATTTTATGCAGGAAGGCTTTTGGAAGCTTCGGCGAGGCACGTATGCAAGCTTAGCTCTGGCCGTGCCAACCGTGAGTATTTTTGGTGATGGTTATTTCCCTCACTCTGATATTTTCTCCCAGATACAGTTTTAGCCAAGATCTATGTTCAGAGATTACATTGTTGATATTTTTTGCTTTCTTTTGTTTACCAGGTTGGGATCTCTACATGCCTTGTTATGATATCTTTCGTAACTTGATGGAAAATTTTA
This sequence comes from Sicyos edulis, assembly GCA_036507275.1. Taxonomy (NCBI): domain Eukaryota; kingdom Viridiplantae; phylum Streptophyta; class Magnoliopsida; order Cucurbitales; family Cucurbitaceae; genus Sicyos; species Sicyos edulis. Next base: position 774,616 of record CM071857.1, on the reverse strand, counting down.
CCACCGAGAATGCTCCAAATTTGACTCAATATGTTCCATTAGTTGCAGGATCGGCCGCTCGCTCATTAGCTTGTATATCATGTTATCCTGTTGAACTTGCACGGACCCGAATGCAGGTATTAAACTATGCATATTGATTCTTCCTTTTCTATATAGTGTTTATTTATGACCATATGCTACAAGCTTGCATCATAACTCGAGATCGTATTAAATATTTTTTTTATCTTTCCCTTTCCTAGGCGATCATAGGGCAACAAGCTGGCACTAAGCCTCCAGGGGTGTGGAAAACGCTGGTTATGGTTATTCACCCTGTTAGAAGTAATTGCCTTCAAGATTGTAAGTACTTTCACAATACAACTTGTGTGTGACGTTTTAATGAAGAGAATATTATGTTTTAATTTAAAAGCAAACAATTTCATTAAACGAAAACACGATTACAATTTTCAACATATTTTCTTTCTAAAAGCACCACACACGAGATCACTACCTCAAGTCGGAGAGCGACTACCTAAACTACAAGAACCGATAACAAAGCGAGATCTGTAATGAAAGCAAGTCTTTCCTTCCGAGGTCTTAACCATATTGGAATCGCGGAATTTTAGCTGGAGCGACCCGTAAACTGCCTTATCTCTTGATTCACACATTTTTTGATAGACTTTGAGGGGTCATCTGACGTGCTGATAAGTTAAAGTGCAGTTGTGATGAATTTAGTACATTTCAATAGATTATTGATTCTGTTTCCAACAGTACAGAACAATCGTTTCTTATGGATTGGCGTTGGCGCACAACTTGCTCGAGATGCTCCATTCTCTGCCATCTGTTGGGCAACACTTAGCCTGTGGGAAATTGTCTGCAAAGCTGTTTGAAAAAAAGCACATTTTAGCCATGGTAGTAATGCCTTACTCTGCTATATTTGAAGATTCTGATTGCCTTTTCTTTTCACCTTCATTTGCAGTCAAGGAGAAAAATTCTAGGCTTAGTTGGGCAAGGAACCCAATGCAACCAGTGTGTTTGGTGCTAATTTCTCTGCTGTATTTATTGCTGGAAGTCTGGCCACTGCTGCAACATGTCCACTGGATGTCGCAAAAACCCGAAGGCAGATCGAGGTTTCTAGTATACAGTTATAATTTTCTTATTTCGAGCCTCCATTCTCCACACTTTTTCTGGAGGGATTGCTTTTCCATATTGAGCTGAAACTGACTTCTGAATTTCAATGGGGTGTTTGGGCCATTGTGGGTTAGGTTGGATTCTAATAACCCAACTTGTGCTTGTGCCACCAGTTATAGTAATCGGTAGGTTAACCCATAACTCTAACCGTTTTTATCAGCCAAAAAGAGGATAGCTGCAATGGCAGACATCATGTATGATTTAATAACCAACCGTGAGGTTCAAATCCCACCTGCCCTAAATGTTGGTGAATCAAAGAACCACGATCTTTTTTCTTCAAAGATCGTCGTAAAGCCCTTTATCTAAATGGGTTTCTATGGTTGGTCGTCTCGACTATATCTTTAAAGAAGAACTCTGGCAGAAATTTGGAGGTAGGTTAGCAATCTTAGTGCCAACGCTTCCGTACCATTAGTACTATTCTTGGAGTTATTAAACAATATGATTTGGATCAAAATTTCAACAACTGAAACTGTTTACTTTGAGACAGGGATAGAGGATTGAAAGGGATGTTTACAGGAATCGGTGCCCGTGTCGGTCGTGCCGATCCCTCTGTTGCGATAGTCGTCTCCTTCAAAGTTGTGAAGTATGCTTTGTATCATAGACAGAGAAGAAACAATGACTAGATAGAGGGAGTCACTTGGTATGTCCCTGTCTAAGCTCAAGAGATCTGCTTTCCACACATTCTATTGGCCAAAGATATTTGGTTGGTTAGACAGCAACTTCAAGGAAATAAATATATATTTTTTTTAATGCATTCAACACAATTGGAGTGAGAGATTCAAATTTATGACCTCGACATTAGGAACATATGAAAAAGTCATTGAACTACTACTCTCCTAATTTTTTTTTTTTGTTTCTCTCAAAATTAAATTAAATGCCGATCTCAAACTTAGAAAGAAGACGATGTTACCGAATGAATCAGTGGCGGAATGGTTTTATTGTTTAGTTGTAAACCAGTTCAACACTAGTGTCACAGGTTTGATCGATATTTGTCCTCTGATATGTATTAAAAAATAAATTAAAAAAAAAAAGAGAAAGAAAGGAAACTATGCTTTATACGTGTAATTTACCTATTTTAGTTTTTTTTTTTTTTTTTGAAGAAACCTATTTTAGTTTATATGCATCGATATTCAGTAGAATTTGAAAGAATAAATAAATAAGAACAAATTGTTCTCTGTGCTTGGATTTAATTTAGTTTTTATAGTGCGATTAAATCTCTCAGAATATTCCTGTTATTCTTGTCCGGGTTAACATGACATGGAGACAACAACTCACATTCATTAATAAATTTCCTACCTAAAATTTAGTTAAATTTTTAATCATTCAAAATCAATTTGATGTTTTTTCATTCCACAACATTTGGGTAGTTAGATTCAAACTTGTTACGGCGAATTAATTTGACATTTATTTCACACTATCAAATATTTATTTGATATAATTATCCTATATAATTCAATTTATTTCTTGATTAATGATATTCTATCATATGTTTCAAATTATTTCTACCTACCGAATATTATTTAAATTCTCAAATCCCAAAAGAGGAGAAGGAAGTTTTCCATTGAGGCGTAATTTAATATCATTCAACATATAAAACACATATCAATTTTGAATAGTGAGAACATGTTTTTAAACGATCATAAATGTGAAAAGGTGATTTTAACCACTTTTATTTTACTAAGATTACATCCAAAATAACAAAAATCGTTATTCAAAACATATTTGAACCATTGAAATTTGATAGTGAATGAAGTTTTGCAGAGTTCGGCGAACCAAACCATGGACGCATTATCCGATTCTTTAGAAAAAAGAAAAGATGATGGCTTCAATCTCTATCCTTAATTATAACATGAATCCAACAAGTTGCAGACAGAATAAAGCTTTGCAAAATGAATCCAATGAATAAATCATAAACAAAATTGAAAAGTAATGGAATAGCAATCATCAATGAATAAGAGAATCGACCAAAATCTGAAAACTCGACACGCACATTCCTCTTTAGACCTACCTATATCACAACGAGAGAAATTTTTCCATGATTTATCCACAAACAGCATCTTCAAGAAAATCGCAAGAACAGCACCAACATTGCTACAATCCTAGAATTCAATTGAGAAAAAAATTGTAGGAAGAGGCATCGAGAGGATGAATGAGATATGTGAGAACCAACGCCACTAGCATTAGCACGTACGCAATCCCCTGATCTATGGAGGTCCCTGTTTTTCCCCAAAATCGCAAACAAAATCACTACCAAACCAGAAAATTCTCAAACAAGTTGTTTCTAATTCAAGAACAGAGATCCATAATCAGAAGGCCTAGAGATTCTAATTCATCGGCTTTCAAGACAGAAAAATCGACGGAATTAGAAATCGGAAATCTGAAAGGAAGGAGGATTTGGAGATTACCGTCGCTTGCCGGAGCGGGAGCGGGGGCCGGAGAGTGAGCGTCGGCGAGCGGCGAGAGAACGGAGAAGATGAGAGCGAAGAATGTGAAGAAGTTTGAGGAAACCCTAGAAATTGAATTGGAGGACGCCATTGTTGCTCTCGGTTTGGAAGCTCTGATTCAAATGTCGAAGATGAGAGAGAAAGAGATTCTTGGGGCGGAGGATATTGTGGTGATTTCGTTTTAAATAAGAAACCGGCAAAGGCTTGTTGTAGTGTTTGCCATTCCTTAAATCCAATTTCTACTATGAGTTGGCTCCACTTTTTATTTATTTATTCTTCAAATTACTAATTTACCAATTATGTTTTTATTTTTATTTTTCCATTTGGAAATTATGTTCTTTTGTAAAATTCATATTAGAATATCTATTTATTCTTTTTAAATAAATTTGGATAAGAGGAGAGTATTATTGATCTCAAATATTATGAAAGACAAATATCTATTTACAGGTTTGAATTTGTGATTGTGGAGTTGAAATAGACTATCACCAAACACGATAACCAATTGTACCACCAACACATTTGATCAATCCATTTTCATAATTTCTTGATCAAAAGCATGCATTTATATTTATTGAGTTAGGACTCTTGATGATAAATAAATAAGCATACATATAGAAGTATTATTTGTTGAATTATATAAATTTCATGGGGGTAATTTAATCGACAAAGACTTTGGATTTCCAATAAGAAATTTCATATTTGAAATTTATGAGTAAATTTAATCGTAAAATCTCTTATGTGTTGGTCTTAGCAATCGGGAAAAAAGAGCGTAATTAAAATAGGAGGTAAATTGAAATGACAAAAAGAAAATTGAGAGATAAATGATGCGTTAGGCCGCCATTGCCAGTCTGTACACTTAGTTGGCACCCATTCCTTGGTTCATCAAACTGCCCATGGTGGGTCCCACCCCCAACGTTGTCATTAGACTAAGTTAATTTTAACGGCTATAAAGCTTTCTTGCTCCGTTATACAAATAATTTTTTAAATATAAACTACACTAACCCTTTTCTATAAAATTCAAAATAATGATAATAAACAACCCTGTACTATTTATCAAATTTCTCTTTTGATTAAAGTATTCTTCGTGGATATTCAATCATATTAAAATGCCAAACATGTTGATCCTTGTTGTTTGGAAATCAAACAATTCTTTAAAGAAAAAAAAAAGAAAATGAAAATATTCTAGAGAATTTACCATCAGCAGCACATTCTACCTTTTGTATTATATTTGTAGCATAATTTTTAAAATAATTATCTATAGCAAATTTATTTCTATCACTCACCTAGTGATAGTCTATCACTCACCTAGTGATAGAACTCAATTTAGTTTTCTATCACTGATAGAAAACTTAAGGAGTGATAGAATGAGTCTATCATTGATTGAATTCTATCACTAGTAGAACTCAACAAGTGATAGAAGTCAATTTGGATTTTCTGCTACAAATAAAATTATTTTAGATTTTGTACTATAGATAGAAATATTTTACTTTTTTTTGTTATACATGCAAAATCCCCAATATTCTAATACATATCAAGTCTTCCTTTAATTGATATAAAAAAAAAGTCTTCCTTTAATTTATTTCAATAAATAAAATTTTTCAAAATAACTAAAATCATTTTTCAATACCAAAAAGAGTAATTAAGTTCATGCTTGTGGTTGGGATCAAGATCATGCACTCAAATACTCACCCCAATTGTTATAAATTTAAAAAAAAAACAAACAAACAAAAAAAATGTTGATTTTTCAATGACTAATTAGTGAGGTTCAATTCAAACGCTCTTTCCAAACCTACCTACAATTTTATATCTCAAAAATCACTGTAAAAAAAAAAACTAAAAAAACACTTAGAGATCCTGCTACCACCACATTGATTCAATATGCAATTTGATTTTTTCTTCCCCACTAATTAAAAGGAAATCAAAATAATGGCCCATCACAAACGGTTTCTATGTTTCAACCAGATTGGTCTTTTCTCTAGCCAATCCTGCATTTTAAATAAAATTCCATATGAAATGTTCGATTATATTAAGGAAAGCAACAAAATAATCTAAGCCAAACAATCTATTTTCCACCACAGCCTGGCACCATCTGCCAGTATTAACATTTAGGGTGTATTTGGGCCCCCGTTTATGTAAACGACCGAATTGGTTATAATAACCCAACCGATGTTTGCCTCACCGTTTATTATAAACGGTGGTTACCTAAACCTACGTGTTCATTTATCTACACCTTACATATATTACTTTTTGTTACATAACCAGCCCCTCAAACACCGTTTATCATAATCCATATTATACTAACTTGTCCCTCAAACACCATTTATAATAACCTAAAGTTTATCATAACCTTCCGTCTATAATAACCAAACCGGTGCTCCAAACGCACCCTTATAGATTCCATAAAATAAAAGGCCGAGAAATTCAAACTAATCATAACTCAAGTACAATAAAATTCAATTATAAATTTTCATGTCTAACACAATTGACCATTCAGGATTCTTATTAAGATTAAGATTCAATTTTATATCTAATAGATCAGTCGAATTTTAAAATTTCAAATATGTTATAACCTAATAAACAGAAAATTAAAATTTCAAAGACATTAGATAGAAAATTGAAAGTGTAATTTAACCTTCTCTTTTTAATATTTGTAAATATTCGGATCAACTTACGCACAACTCAACTATTCTTATAGGACATATTGTTTTATCCTATAACATTTAGATGTCAATAAAACTCGTATGACCAATCAATGGGAAGATTGGAAAGTAGGTAATACCTGACATACATTCAAAGTGAATGTTTCAAGTTGGAAGAGGAAGCCAATGATCTGCAAGTGACAGTGGAATAATTCTCAAACACTGTTAACAACTTGAAGGAACAGTTAAACTCAGATTTCTCAATCATGCATCAGGGGGTTCTATAGAATATGGCACACAAATCTCATCACATGCAATGTTAAAGTAAGAAGGCCTACCACATGTGAATGATGGATATCAGTATGAACAATGTTGTTCTCAACTATGATATGCCACAATCCTCAATCTTCACCACACAAAACAATCCCAAAACATAAAAACAAAAGAAGACACCGCATTGATGCAAATGGAAGACCTAAAAGGATTGTGTATGGATTAGAATGGTGGGACTCTGACCCCTACGTTAACGAAGCAATACAGAGAGAACTTGTATTTTCAGATTGTATATTTACTGAACAATCAAAATAAATGACGAAAAATCACACGGTTACAACCTCCAGTAACATGACCTGCAATAAGAAAATTCAAGCAGTCAATCATCTCCGTACAAAGAAAAGCTCACATAAGTAAATGAGTGAGTCACTGGCTAAAGTCGATTATAGTAGGAGTAACGTTTAGGTAAAAGCATAATACAAAACCTATACGATTCGCCTTTTCTTTAAATATCTGAGTGTCTTGGCCAATTTACACACACTTAAACTATTCTCGTGAGATAGACTGATTGATTCTAAAAAAGCATTTGGCTGTCAAAGCCCGCTCGACTACTAGGCCAATCCAAGATGGTTATATAATTTGCTTTTTTATGTGTGTTTCATGTATTCAAGGGTGGGAGGTCAGGGGCGGATCTCCATACTAAAATTAAATTTATACTACATGCATATTCCTTTTAAGAATTAAATCATCTTGGGTTATATTTTCCTCAAAAAAAGAGAGATCAGAAAATGAAACTGAAAGGATATTTTCTTCCATATATTTAATTTCTAAAAGACCAGCTGGCGTTTTGTCACCTTATAAATTTGCATCAGAATACTCTAAAAGATATTTAGCAGTCTTGGACAAGGATATCCCCAGGTCGAGGATACTAACGTTAAAAGTTAAAAACACATGGAACGAAATCAGAAAGATAGGCATCCTCTGTTGCAACGAAAAGTAAAGTCCATTCACCTTATCCGTTCGTCAGACGGCCAGACTTGGGTCTGCTGACCCGGATGCATTTCCTTCTCCGGTTAGCATTTGGGCGGGATCCTACATCATAAGAGCGCATATAAGTGAATCTTATACTTCGTACATAATGAATCACTTCAATGATACTGGTACTGACCTCCATTCCCCATTTGATATAATCTGGAGACTCACAAGCCTTATATTCATCCACTAAACTTTCAATTATATCCCTTGATTCATCAAACTCTGAGAGGTCATTGTCCTGTCCAATTGAATTGATCGTTTTGAATTTAGACTTTGTTCAATTGAACGGTTCATGACTATGAGGAAGGTACAAGTCCACTAGACTAGACCAATCATGTAGTCTACAACATAGCTAAACTAATACATGATTAATCAAAATATATTACAATATTTATTCCCAGCACAATATGATCGACTATATAGGGCCAATGAATAAACAGTAAATCTTCAATGAGAGTAGAATAGAAATCTTACAGCAAACATTGGAAACTTCCGATAGTTGTCGAGAAAGGCTTGTTTCTTTCTCAACTTATCATACTGGCTCAAACACTTGCTGAAAAGATGCCTAATGCTGGTATGACTAGCCAACATAAGACCACTGACCTGAAAATCAATTTTTTTTTCCAGTGAGCATTTTAAAAATAGAGCATGTGACATATGATTGAAGGGTCAAAGTTATAGAAGAAACAGATGAGATTAAAGGGGATCCGAAGAGTCTTACCCTATGGGCAGTTTGAACATATGGCGATTTTCGAGAGAGGGCAACCTAAACCAAGCCAGCATACAAGTTCTTATGAATCTACATAGAAAAGTAACTAGGAAAAAAGGAATATCAAAATAGGTTAATTATACTGTTGAAAGTAACCTGAATACTGGCAGGACCCCACTCAATAAAATTTACAAGCTTTCTTTCACGTATCCTCTGCAAACTTTCATGAACCTGTTGCATAATGGAAAAATCAAAATACATCATTAGCAAACTTGAGGTAAACCAATTTTTTTCCTTTTTTCTGGCATTTTAACCATCAATACCTGTGTAGGGTCCACTTCTCCTTGTATGATGTTCAATATTGATATGTATTTCGCTTGACTGGCTTCTTTTGTCCGAGCATAAGAGGAGACCATAATATTTTTGGTCTGTAGATGGGCATAAGTCAGATAAAATGCACAAATTGAATTTCCATTTTAAAAACACTAATCAACCAAAAGCTCTTGCCTGAAGAAGTCTTCTCATGACATCGAGGACAGTGGTTTTCCTTATCACATTAGCCTACAAAGAAGATACGCATGGCCAATAATAAATCATCTAATCTAACTTATAAGAGTGGTAATAAAAACAATAAATGGACGAATGTACAGTCAACAAAATCACTGACAATGCTCAAAGAAGTATAGTTGAGGGATAATGTAACTATATAATATAAATTAGTTACAAGCACAGAGAAAAATACCTGGCGCTCGACCGTGAGTGGTGTGTATCCTGTCATTAGAAAATGGCATCGCGGTGTTGGAATTAGAGAGGCCAAGAGTCCAACCAAATCATTGTTCATATATCCTGGGTATCTCAAAGTGGTTGTGCTAGCCGACATTACTGTAGACACTAAAGAGTTTGTTTGTGCAAAGGTTGGATTTGCTAGATGAAGGCGTTCTACAGCTATTCTATTTAGGGCAGTATTATCAAGAACAACAACACAATCAGCATTTAGTGCTAGCCGCTTTAAAGTCAAAAGTGAGTTGTAAGGCTGGACAACAACATCACTTGTTTCCATCTGGTTAGGAAAGACACTGTACGTTTGAACCAGTTTTTTGCTGTAGCGATCATTTAGAGTCTCCAGGAGATATGAACCCATGCCTGCATTATATCAAGAGGTAAAATTTAACTACATATTTCTAATCCTAAGAACTTTAGTTAAATGTTGATCTTTACTTGTTCTAATATGTTCTCTTTTGATTATGACAGATTACATAATACATACTCGCACAACTACACCCTTGGAGATAAAGTGATTAGAACCCTAAAATTGAGAACTAGACCTCTTCTTTCTTTTTCTCGTCAATTTATCTGCAGATCAATCACTGTCAATACCCAAGTTCTAGGAATCAACACTGAACAGAAACCAAAAATAGGATTATTATGTGCTTCAAATCTTTAACCAACTTGGGTGGTTTCTTGACTAACGAAATACTTGCTCGCACATAGTACAAAAAAATTTCCAGATAAAAAAAAAAAAAAAAAAAAAACGAAAAATCTGTCTAAATTCACCTCACTGCAATGTCATTCCATAATCATTATCCCATTATAGAAATAAAACTAATAAAAAAGAAATCAGGAAAGGTTAGAAGGAAGCACAAATGATACCTGACCCTGTTCCTCCGGCAATTGAGTGGCATAGAACAAAACCCTCAAGACTGTCACTTCCATCTGCTTCTCTATCAATCATATCCATGATATCCTCTTCAACACCTTTTCCCTGATCATGTCTTCAAATCAATGTCAATAAGATGCCACATGGGATAGCATAAAATTTTAAGAAGCCCAAATAAATTTTCATTCACAATTTTTAAATCATAGAAGAAATATCAGCATGTGTCTTTAATGAGATTTTTGAAACTGAGAAGGAAAAACTATTGGAAAAAATAAAACCTGATGATATCCACTAGCCCAGATATTTCCAGCACCACCTCCATGATCTGAAAGAAAGATGTTTTCATGGTTGTAGAGATTCCGATATTCACTATTTTGAATACCATTGATGACCCTGGGCTCGAGGTCAATAAGTAAAGCTCTTGGTATGTAGTGCTGATCATCAGCTTGATAGAAGAACACATCTTTACGATCACCTCCCTGCATATCATAAAATATGTTTAAATCCTTCCGCCGAAATCTATTTGCAGCTCATGTATGCAATCTATTAAATAGAATAAGATCTAAGGGTAGCACGGTTCATTGTCACTTAGTTACTACTAATATAAGTAATCCATAAATTCTCAGCTATTCATACAACCTCTGCCATATGTTAAGAGCTCGAACTCCTTAAATCGAGAGCATGGTACTATCATGCTGAAAACCATCATGGAGTGCCCAAATGGTCAAGATTAAGGGGACCATAGAGAACTAAAAGGTGATGGATCAAAATTCATGTGCCCACCAACTAGGAATTCATTTTCTACGGGTTTCCTTAACATCAAAATATTGTAATATAGGCAGTATGTCCCATGACAATAGTCAGGTGTGCGCAAGCTGACCCGTAATATCACGAATTTAAAAAATATAAGAGAGAGAGAGAGAGAAATATTATCATGCTGATAAATCGCTTTAAAGCAACTCTGAGGTGCAGTTAAAAGTGGAGCAAAACCATCCAAGTCGAAAGCTCTATAACATAGCTAATTGAAAACCCAACAATCTTCAGCCAAGCCTACCCTCTTAGGATTTTAAGTTGGAAGTTCAACTTCCCGACAGTTTTGGGCCAGGTTTCGAGCAATTTTTTTTTTTTGTTAAAGTAGTTCCGAGCATTTTTTACAATGAAATAATACCTTAAGAACAAATCTAAACACCAGTGGCCCCTCGATGCCCCCAGTAACCCGAAAAACCTCTACGCAGAAGCTCATTTCCACAAGATCACTCAAAAGAATCCAATCACCAAGCAATTCTTCCTACTCAAAACCCTCATTAGGTCATTCCCTGCTTATCTTATAAGTATTAAAACGAACAAATTCGAAAAGGCACAGTCATCTACGGTTTCCCCAAATGCCTATACTGTTCATTTCCTCTTCACTTCCCCAAATTTCAGCCACGCGCATAATACATCACATGTAGAAAGTATAGAACAGTATAAGACGCAAAAAGAACGAACCTGAGTAGCAAAATCTTCAAGAATACCATCTTTGCTGATCCCATGCTCGAGGCAGAGCTGCTTCCAGAACTCCATTCCGATCTGGTTCCCACATTGTCCCACTTGCAGAGTGATGATCTCTCTCGGCATATTCTCGAGGAAATTAGGGCTAAACCAGAAGAAATGGAAGAGACGACAATGTGGGTCTGGCGCGGGAGAGCTTTTACATGGGAAGGATAAAGAGAGGGAGAATTGATAAAGTGGTTTTTGCTGGAAATATTTGGTTTTGGGGTTTTGTGTTTGGTGTCAAAATGAGAGTCGAAGCTAACTTACGCTGCATTTCGGTAATGCGCCACCTTACTAACTTACGCCATGGCCATTTCGTGAATTAATTGGGCTTATATACAGGTCGAATTGGGCCGACGAGCTGTTTTCGGCCCTCCATGAAGACCTGAAATGGCTTACTATGAATAATGCATTTATAAATTATATTTTTCGGAAAAATATGTTTTTAGCCCTAGGTTTGTACTCTCAAACATTTTGATCTCCGAGCTATTAATAATGTATCTTTTTAGCTTACTTTCATACTTATTTTCTTTTAAAATTTAAATTAACTAACAATTTCTTTATCACAGGACAAAAATTGAGTTATTAAAATGTCAGAAATTAAAATTGAGCTTTTTTTTAAATGCCAGAACAAAAACGTTTGATATCATAAAATATGGATCAAATAGAAACTACATCACATTCCAATCTTGGGTATTAAAAATGTATTTTCTATCTATCTATCTATATATTTATTTATTTATATTTTTTTCCCGTTCAACCATGGCATAAGGAAACAAACTATCGATCTTATGATAATAATTAAAAAATATATTTTTTTAATTCAATAATAATTAAATTGAGAGATTCAAACATGTAACATCTTAGTTATTAGATTTTATTCGAGCTCTACACCTTCTCACAATTAAAAATAATAAATAAATATAAACATTTAACTCCCAAGTATTAGCACTTTCATTTTGGTCTTCATGAATGAATTATCTGAAATTGGTACATGATGGCATGCATGAATAAGCGAGAAAATTTACCCCATATCGGTTAAGGTAAGAAAAATAATCTCTCAACTTCTCACTTCAACCTCTCGTTCCAACTCCTCAACCAAAAAACTAAATTTTTCTACCACGACTTCTCAAAACAATGTTTTTTTTTCCTACCATCCCTTCTCCAAACAACCTTATTGAAATGAATTTTTTCTGCAATCCCTCGTACAAATAACTTTATTCAAACAAATTTTTCCCACAAAGAGCTTTATTCAAACAAAGTTTTCATTTTCATACAACCACTCATTCAAAATATCACATTCAAACTGATGAAGTATGAAGGAGCTAAATTATATCACATGGAAATTTTATAACCCAATGCGTGCATGTAATTACTTATGAGTTATGACCATGAAGTGGGCTAAATCTAATGAGATGCAAAATTGTTTGCATATCAACTTCTCATATATAAAAATATTTGGACTTCAGGAACTACAAACAACTGCATAACTCTGCTACAAAACTCTTCATTACCAATATTACAGTCTGGATAAAAACAAAAAGGTTCCGAACAATGTTTTCACTTCACTACCAAGGGGTGGCGCGGTAGTTAAAGACTTGAGCTTTGAAGGTGTCCTCCCCTCAAGATCCCAGGTTTGAATCTCCTATGTGATATTAATTTGTAGGCACCTATCGTGTCCCCATTCCTTGGATGTCTCCAGATGCCTAACCTAGGAACAAGCGTGGTTACCACCCCGGTAGAGTGGAGTGAAGCTCCAATTTTCCGATTTCCAAAAAAAATATTCAACTTCCAAGTTATGTTACTTTTTGCCAGCTGATGAGATGAATCAGAGAGGTTATAATTTATGGCTCAAAGAAGCATACAATTATTGACAGATCTGCCTTAAAAAAATGTCTAAACAGGCACTTCTGAGCAAAATCAATGGCTTCCAATCAGTACAGCCATCTTAAACTGGCACCTGGTTTAGTATATAGAGATTTCACCTGTTATTTCAAATTTATGATTTCCTCTAGATGTGATTGAACTAACTGATACTTGTTTTCACATAGTGTATTCAACAAATAATTGAGAGTGCCTTCTTCTAGTTTATAACCTACACTAAGCATTGAGTCTATGACTAATAAAGAATCATCTAATTTACCTATTTGAATGAGACTCTGAACCATCTTATCAAAAGTTTGAATCTGAGGCTTGAGATTGTTCTTCAACATAGTCTTAAACCACTCCATCCCCTCTGCCACACTTCCTTGTTCGCATAATCCGCGAATGATGTGATCGCGAGTAAAGTTCATTGGCTGAAGACCTCTTTCATGCATATCATTCCACATTTTCTTGGCTTCTTGGACATCACCAACTTGACAAAGCTTTTTAATGAGATGAGTATAAGAGGTAGTTGAAGGCGGCAACCCCTGCTCAAGCAGCTCCTTGAACAGATCTTTGCTCTGCAGGATTTTTCCCTCTCTGCAAAATCCTTGAATCAGGGTATTGTAAGTTATAACATCACAAACTACATCCTTGCTAGGCATTTCTCGAAATAACTTGTGTGCTTCATCCATCTTTCCGTGGAGACACAACCCTGCAATCACCGTGTTGCAACTCCGAGTCGTTTCTTTATAACCTCGATCACGCATTTCCTCATACAGCTTCAAGGCCTCATCCAAATTTCCAATCTTACAAAACCCATGAATCATTGCATTGTACGTATACTCGTTTGGAATATATCCCTTCTCGATCATCTCCAACCACAGCTTTCTAGCATCTCCAATCATGCTCATCTTACAACAGCCATGAATCATTGTTGTATACAGGACAATATCAGGAGCACATCCCCGATCCTTGAGGCCATTAAAAACCTGAAAAGCTAGCTGCATATTTCTATTCTTGCAGAGCCCATTAATGATTTCCTGATAGGTAAGAACATCAGGATTACGATTCTTAGCTATCATTGTATGAACAAGTTCTGATACTCTATCATAATCCTTCTCCTCACAGAACCCAGATATCAATTTGTTGAAAGCATCATTATCAGGGGCTAATCCCTCTTCTAAAGACTGACGTAGAAGCTCATACGCTCTCGAAACATCGTTATCGCTGCAAAACGCCTTGATAAGATACCCAACAGTCTCAATCCCCATATTAGATTGCACACCAGTTTTCATCATCTCTTCATACAGTCTCCAAACAAGATCAGTCCTCCTAAGTTTAAGACAACTCTGTAAAGCAACATTCCAAGTCTCAATCGATGGACGATATCCCGCTTCTTTTAACACATCAAACACATTAACAGCTTCCTCAACTAATCCACCCTCACAAACACATCTAATATAACCCTCCAAAGAAGCAGGCTGGGGACTAAAACCAAAAGAATGAAGAAAAGATTTAGCAGGAACACAAGCATTGGCCTCTACAAGAACATCAAAAAGTGCATTACAACAGAGGGGATTGGGCAGGAACTCAGGCTGAGAACTCAGCCAAAGAAAAAACCTAAACGAAAGCAAAGCATTGTTCAATTGATTCAAAAGCTCTTCAAAAAAACAAGGGTCGTAGAAATTAAAAGAAGGGTAATCAGAAAGAAGAGTCTGTTCCCATCTAGGTTTGGTTCTGATGATCTTACAAATCTCTTTTGCGATTTCAGCGAAGTCTTGCCTGGGATTAAGCCTCGGCTTAATCTCTTCACATCCATTATTGCTTCCATTTGTGTCCACCGTTAGATTCCGGAAGTGGGTTCTTAGGTTTTTGACGAATCGAGAGTTGTGGCGAATGGAGAACAAAATTGACATTATATTAGCCAGAAACCAAGTGATTCTACGATTATGAAATGTACAATTTCTACTATACCGCAAAGAGGAAGACGACTGATAGAAACCTAATTAAGGAAACGTGCCGGCGACCGGCGACCGGTGATCGGCGACGGCGACACGGAGAGGAAGATAAGGAAGTGGGAAAACAACCTGAGCTGCTGGCGGCGATCTGACCTGCGGCTGCGCCAACCATGGAAGAGAAGAAAGCAAAGGGGGGTAACGAACGATGTAGCGACAACTGGGTTATTTTTCCTTTTTTTTTTTTAATCTAATGTCTCTCAATTTGATTTTTTATAAAAAAAAGTCTCTCAACTTTAATTATATATTTGACAAAAATATACACTTATTATTAAGCAAAATTTTGTAAACAAGAGGGCGGTAAGATAATGGTTTCATTATTTTGTGGTAATTTAGGATAATCATTTTATTATTTTGTGGTAATTTGGCTCTCAAATGAATATTACTTTTTATAAGCAAACTATATTCCAGATGTTATCCTTGCTTTGTTTACGCAACCCTTTATATGAGTCAAAAGTTTTAAGAATTTACAATCTCGAATGTCAATTCCCAACATCTTATTTGAGTTGTTTGCTTCTTCAATTGCCTCAGGTGTTGTTGAGACCGTTTAAGGAGAAATCTCATCAATTTTATCTCACCTTTTATTTTATTTATATTTATTTTTGTTTAACAAATATATGTATTTTGAAAAGTATCAATTCAAACACATGTGATATACAAAATCCAAAGTTAAAAATAATAATAATAAAAAGATATGCAAAATCCAAAGTTAAAAGATTTAATAGACATTATCTCGTAAAATGATAGTTTATTTGAAATGTAGTAACTTATTAAATACTCTCTTTTAATTTAGAAATACATTACATAAAATTGAAACTAACTAAAAAAAAGTATGTCAGAAACTAGGGGTGTTCAAACAACCCGAAACCCGAACCAACCCAACCCAAATTGACGGGTTGGGTTGGGTTAAATAAATTTTTGGGTTGGGTTGGGTTGAAAATCAAGAAATATTCATGGGTTGGGTTGGGTTAAGGGTTTACCTAAAATTAACCCAACCCGACCCGACCAACCCGAAATTATTATTTAGTTTTAATATATATATATTTTTATACTATAACATAATTATACATGTCTATATTTTTTATTTATTTAATTATTATTGTTAGACTTTTTATTTCCCATAATCTTTAGTATTTTTTCAAAACTTTATAATTTATATATCATGATAAATATATAGTCAAATTATGTAAAACATCTTTGTTGGTTTTAATTATATATTTATTCTATAGAAGTCGAATTATGTCATCTATTTTTGTTGTTTTAATTATCTATTTGTTTTATGTTTTATAATTGAAATCTTCTATATGAACATGATTGTATATTTATATTCATTTCATTACCTTGATTGAAGATTATATTTTGTTTTATATATAATGTATGACTAATTTGATAAAAGATATTTATAATTATAATTTATTATTGAACCCGATGACCCAACTCAACCCAACCCGAAAATATAAGGGTTGGGTTGGGTTGGATTGTCTCTTTAATTGGGTTGGATTGGGTTGGAAAAATGACCAACCCGAAAATTTGGGTTGGGTTGAAAACCTCTATAACCCAACCCAACTCAACCCATGTTCACCCCTATCAGAAACTTGTAAAAAAATTAGAGATATTACAAACTTTAAAATTCAAACATGTTCGAGTCTCCCTCACTCCTTAATTGTTGTAATCTCAAAAAAAAAAAATTAAAATAATAACTTAACCATGAAAAAGGAAATCCAAATAAAAAAGAAATCACACGTTATTGTACAAAATATCTACAAATATTTTCTCCTCTCTTCAAAATTTCCCCTTTTTAGAGATTGCTTATCCAACAACTGCTCATATAGTTATTTTGCTTCTTTTTTTAATAGTAAAATGGTGTTCAAATCATTAATTTTCTTTGTTAATCGAGTCTAAAATAGTCAAAACAATCAAGTTTTAGCATTGACTAAATTTAACTCCAAAACACTAAATCAACGATAAACCTTAATTTGCTAACTTATTATACCATTCACAATCCAAAAAACAACCTTTAAAGCAACAGAAAAACTTCGAAAAAATAAAATAAAAGTGAAGGTTTTGACTTTGCTGTCCGAATCTTCCCCAGAGACACAAAACGCAAATTCAAGAATTCATGTCAGTTTTATTTTCCTCTCTTTTCCAAAATTTGGCATTTTGACTTTCAGCAGAACATGATCATCTTGTTTAAGAAACATGTTCTCAACCTAAATCTTTTGCGTAGTTTATATATTTTATAAAAGTTGTAAGACCTTTGTTCAATCAATTTTGATCAATATATAGACCCTTTAAGATGATGTTTCATTTAGAATCACGACTACAATCAAATTCCAATTTCTTTTATTCAAACGATTACTTGATTGAACTTTATATAAGTTCAGATATCATATAACATAACGTAATAATCAATTATAAAAATTCTAAGATATTCCTCAACAATCATAAGATGCTTCGTTCATTTATATATTATAAATGTTACGAAGTCTCACCATCTTTCTAACATAAGATCTTCGACATCCTTGATCTATAACATATTTTTTCCTCCTCAAGATGTTTGTTATTTTCGTTTTTGTTTGTTTCTGAAACCGTTATAATATCATTTAACCAAAAGGAATCCAAGTATATGGGCTGTAATACTCTAACAGGAACCTATTACAAATCTCAGGTAAAAATGGTGGAGGCAACAGAAAACAAATCAATTCCTAAGAAAGAACAAGAATTGCGCGAAGAAACAGAAGGAGAAGCTAGTCAAAACTCGGGATCGAGTTCGAGTTCATCGTATCTACCAGAGTTTAACCTTCTTTTTGTGCTTCTTTCATCGATTTCTCCAAATTCAAATGAAGATTCAAATGGTGAAAATGGTGATCAGATAATGAGAGCAAAAGAGCTTGAAGCTAGTAGAACTTGCAATATTGCACGACCGAGTGTAAAAAAGAAAGATGTGATTTTTGAATCCCGGAGTAAACGAGTAGCTCAAAGGTTTCATACAACAATAAAGGATCACAGGTAAATTATCCTCTTCTTACCATTCTATTAGTTTTGAAAAAATTACCTCAAGGTAATTATTATTTGGTTGCAGGCATGGCAGGAAAATGTGAAGCAGTCAATAAAAGACGAGGTTAAGGTTAAAAAAAGACGTGAATAATTGTTGCTACTAATATAAATAGCTACCTATCCAAAAATTTGGTATCATATCTGTGAAGAAAATGCTTAAGTGATGTTGAAATTCTTCACTCTCAATGAAATATGTTTTTATCGTTAATATGGGGCTGAGTTGCTTGCAGAGCTAGAGTAAATAATCCTTAAAATAGTGAATAACTTAGTAAATTTAAGAAAGATAAAGATGAATAGATTAAAATAATGAATATGAATGGTTTTATCATTTTTCATTGGTTATAACATTGCAAGAGTTTTTTTTTTTTGGCAAGTTTAATAACATTGGGATGACGAGAACTCAAACTCATAATGATGAAGTTACGATTATCCTATAACTAAGGTATAGTCATTTTACTTTTTGTTTTTTATTTATGTAATTTAAACCTACAACAATTATTTTACTATATATTTTTTTTTTACTTGGACAATTATATTTTATCTATATTTGAAAAAACTAAATCAAATTTTTTTTTTTTAAAAAAAAAAAACTTCCAAAAACCTCATTTGATTCTTAAAATTTGGTTAACATTCATATACTTTCTTACAAAAATATGAAATAAATTTGAATAAAAGTAAGCTTAAATTTCAAAAACATAAAACAAAAAATCAAATGGTTATCAAATCGGACTAAACCAATAATTTTTTCTCATTTGTGCCAGTTAAAATATCTATGCTGAGTATATGACAAATCCAGCACTGCAATTCAAAACAAAGGAGGTTAAAAGGTTTGCCATCATAACATTAATATTATAACACATTTCAAATAGAAGAATATAGCAAACTTATAAGATAATTGAAAACTAGATTTCATAGAAGCTCTGGTCTCCCAAATCTGACAGGAGGCATTGAAATGTGCTTATTCTATCGTCAAAAAACATTTATGACATAGCCTTATGCTAGCACGAGGAGTTTGCAGGGGGGGAGGATATATAAAATCAGGGAAGCAAATTTAAACACACACACACACACACTCACTCAATACACTATTAGTTCTTGGAGAGGGGATAATTAAAACCATCCCCCCATTTTGCCTACAAAAATAGCAGACCGTTCAGCCATTCAACAAATCTAAGTTCGTAACCAATAATCAGTCTGAGATCCTAATCTCGACTCCCAAAACGTCCTTCACCATTTCGTACGTCACAAATGCGATTGCAATCGATGGAACAACCTGAAAAAAAAAAAAAGGCAGCACCAGAATTGGATGATATTCTTCATTCAGAGAAATACTATTATAAAATTGCAACAATCATGCTCAATCAGGAATGGCTATAAACCACCCAAGAGAATACAATGCCAAAAATTCAAAGAAATGGGACACGGGCTGATGTAGTTTGTTAATGCTACTAATCTGGTTACGAATGGGCAGCACTAACGATAAACGTCATCGAAAAATCTTAATAAGTAGTCCATTGGACAGGGATGACATGTGTACAACTTCAAAAGGCTAACTCGAAAATTTTAAAAATCAAACTAATTTTTAATATTCATATGTGGTGGAAGTTATGATTTTATTTAATTCTTGGTTTTTATTGGTTGGATGGACCATGTACACCTTGACTAATGTCACACAAATTATGCTACATTTGGTTTTCAAGAAAACACGTAGAAAATTAAATTTTCTAGGTATGTGGTCATCATGGATTGAACTTATTTCCTCTAAGCACTATATTATTTAGGCTCTTAAGATGTTGGAGCACTTTTATAAAAAGATCCAGTGCTAGCTTCCTATCCGAAGGTGAGACCACATGTTTATAGCATCCAACTATAAAACTCCGGGTGCCCTCTAACAACTCACCCACCAAGAATATTAGATACCTAAATTTTCTCGATGACTCAGATACCCTAACACCTCTGTTAATTGTTTTTTCAACTAAAGAACTCAATATAACATTACATGCATGTCTTTTAGAAGAAATCAACATATGCTTTGAGATGATGTTCACTGGTCTCACTGGTGAAGATTAGGCTACAATTCCTATCGATTGCGGAGTTTTCAAAACAAACGTCTGTGGTGCTGGCACTGGAGAGGAGTACCTCACTATCCCTATAGTCTGAGTTATGGGCAAACAAGAATGCAAATCTCTCAAAATGATTTTGACGGTCCATATCTTTACCTCATTTGTATACTATGTTACATTATAAGTAAAGCTGCAATTCTAACCAAGGGAAATCTTGGAAACTCTAATTGGATCTTACTTATTGGGGTAGGGGAATTGAACCAGAAAACAATATACATATATAAATTATCATACAATATTCATATATAAATATATACACACGCATAGTTCTGAAAACCATTTTCCATACAAGGCACTGAGACCTCATTGTCATTAAGAATTTCTCACTCTTACGTAAAATTCAGAATTAGATCTTGATCAGTCAACTTCTAGATGATGCATCATAGTAATATAAGCAAGTTAAGACAGAGAAAGAGCATGTCTAACCTTTACGTAAAATGATTTTGACGGTCCATATCTTTACCTCATTTGTATACTATGTTACATTATAAGTAAAGCTGCAATTCTAACCAAGGGAAATCTTGGAAACTCTAATTGGATCTTACTTATTGGGGTAGGGGAATTGAACCAGAAAACAATATACATATATAAATTATCATACAATATTCATATATAAATATATACACACGCATAGTTCTGAAAACCATTTTCCATACAAGGCACTGAGACCTCATTGTCATTAAGAATTTCTCACTCTTACGTAAAATTCAGAATTAGATCTTGATCAGTCAACTTCTAGATGATGCATCATAGTAATATAAGCAAGTTAAGACAGAGAAAGAGCATGTCTAACCTTTACTGAGTTGGGGACCAAACCCTTGTACAATGCTCTGAAGCCTTCATAACGAATTGTTTTTCTAAAAGCATCAACCATGCCAGTGTACTCGAGCTTATTTCTTCCATCACCAGTGACTACAGAAGCAGCATTATTCCAGCCCACCATCTGCATTCTTCTACGAATGACATCAAGTGGATAAGCAATAGTTTGACCGACTGTTCCAGCAGCAGCTCCACACGCTAGACGTGTTGTCACACTGAGCTCTGAATCTTCAACAAGTCCAAATGGTTTCTTTTTAATTAACCAGTCTTTAAGGGATTCATACACAGCAAAGTTAAGACCCACGTATGGAACCTGCAAAATGAAACAGAGTTTAATTTAAACTTTATGCACGAAGACTATAAACAATGTATCGTCCAGAATCTGTAAACTGTAATCCAAACAAATTTTACATCATTATGTGAATAAATAAAACTAGAAGTATGTACCCATTTGAAAATCGTTTGGGATGAAGGTTTACAGCAAACACAGACATGGTGATGGATTATCTTCTAAAAATCTAGGACATGGAAAAGGCAAAGACACGTTGGTTAAAATAAATATACCTTATTTATACATTTTAGTTAGTCTCAGACTAAAGACATGCTATCTTCTAGTTTATGATACTTTTTTTTTTTGAAAGATAGTTTATGATACTTTAATATAAAAGAAATAATAAAATATATAGTGCTTCAATAGCCTAAAGACACCATTGCCTATTTCTAATGATATGTGTTATTGCAATGTACAATATTTGTTTTTTTAGTGCAACTTGGCTTTACTCAACAGTCTCAACTGAAATCTACTGAGCATCCCTAGCCTCTACGTAAGAAAGACCATCATCAACGCACCTAAAAAATTATAAAGGCATTTTAAAATATAATAATAACGAACTCACAACTCCAATGACAGAAGGAAGCCAGCCCTTGTACAAAGCCCTTGGACCTTCTTCCCGAAGCACTGTTGAAAGAGCATGGAATATTCCTCTATACTGGTAAGGAGATTTATCTGTCTGAAAACAATTTCATTTCAAATTTAGGAAATTTAAATTTAATGAAAAAGAATATCAAGATGTCACAGAACATAAAGTTGCATGCGTCACAACATTTGTCCATATCCGGGACTTTAGATACTCACTACTCAGAAATGAATATGAACTAAGAAAATCATCAGGAATATATTACCATACAAAGGGCAAGTAACTGAGAATGAGTACCTGCACAGTTAGTCTTCCTCGCACCATGTCCATAGGGTAAGTTGCTGACATGGCAATTATTCCAGCACAAGCTCCAGCTCCAAGACGCAGAAGAGGAGTGAGTTGTGCATCTTCTGGAAAAAATAATAAGACAGGCTTTAGATTGAGATCGACGCAAGAGAGGAGGGGGGGACAACTCTTGTGGTTTCTCATAATAGTTAAGGTCACATATCATATAACAAATGTGATAAATGGCAACCAAAATGAACTTACTGTCACCAGTCTTCTCCCTATAGAAGTACAGTATTCCCCTGTCAATGGAAAAGAACTATAATATTAGCAATTTAAAAAATTTTGAAGAGAAAAATCAGGCACTTAAGGAGTGTATCTATGTATGGGAGGTTCTTTAATTGGCTTATTAATAAGTTATCAGCATCTATGAACTGCTTTGTATATCATTGATCATATTTTTGTTATCTTCCCCCTTCATCAATTAGAATTTTCTAGTAATTCATTCCAAATAAAGCACCATAATAAAAGATCCATAGTACTCTCTCAGATCAATCTCTTAAAGTAATTTTCAACAGATTACAAAACCCAATAGCCCTATTGATTTCATTTTCAGGTGATTAATTATAGGAGTTGTTGTGTTCCTAACAAAGCAAGAATAACGTAATCCAACCATTACCCATCAAAGATGTAAAACACAGGGTATAAAGGTACTTTCTATAGCGTACCACCTGGAACCAAGTAGAAATAACTTTGTTGACTGAGAAATTTCGGCCAATTACAAGCTGTCACGTCATTATCTCAAATTTAATGGCGAATTTAAATTAAATTTTGGGCCAAAAATTGGTTTATTCTAAATTTGGTTCAAAATTAAACCAGACCAAGTCCATTTAGTGAACCAAACCACGAAATCCAAGCCCAAGGGTCAAGCCTAAAAGCCCATCAGGGATCAAGCCCACGATTCATGAGAACTCTATAAATAGAGGAGTTCTCTTCATCTCTATGAGGTGGAAAAATTTTGGAACTTGAGAGGAAATTCACATTTGTTGAGGTCTCTCCACGGTTCTGAAGATCAAACGTCGTTTCGAAGACAAAAAGTATTTCGAAAGACAAATAATTCCATAAGCGAGCAGTTGAGTACAAAGAACACACATTTTGTTCTTTAAATTGTTCTTCATATCAAGAACATTCATTCAGAGAGAATGAATCAGATGATCAAGTCATAGAGATCGACCCATTTTCGAAAAATCATCTCAAATTCAAGTTCAACTCCACGAAACTAAATTTCTCCAGAAATCTCGTGTGAACAAACTTCATTACCCAATTTCACCAAGATGGGTGATTATGATTAAGATAAGAGAATTGCCAACTTTACTTGCCACATCTGGTTATGTGAGTTCAACCAACGAATGAGTATGTTCAACAATGTCATTCATACAAATTCAAGCAAAACAAAACACAGCACCCTCTCCAACTCATGCATTAAATTTAACTTAAAACTTCTAAATTCGATTACTTTTGAAAGCAAAATTGAAGTTGAATATTCTCCATCATTATGACAGGGCATTGACTTGAAACATACCGAGATGCTTGCTCATAGCTGAAGAATTTTACTGCTGAATTTGGTACTATACGAGCACAATTTGTACCATTCCCTTTGAATAGTCCTCGCAAACCCTCGGTTCTCCAAATATATTTCAAACCTTGTATCGTCCCATTATATTTTATGCTATGAGGATTTTGGACCTGTTTGTGGAAGCAACTATGTAAAAAGTTGTAACTATGAACATATCCTACTTTGTGAGTCAAGTGTACGACAACACAACAACCGATTGATCAAAAGCAGAAAACTAACAATGAACTGAATATACAAACCTGTAATAATATCTTCAAACGCTCCAATGGGGCAACAGCGGTTCGAGACCTGAAATGGTACGAAAAATCTTTCAAGAAATGGTTTCACAGAATGGTAATCTCAGATATGAAGTTTTAAAAAAAAGCAACTTGGAAGCAAACATAAGCGACGCAGTCAAAATATTAAAATACAAATTGTACGGTGCACTCATTCAATAGTAGCCATAGCCAACCTTCTTTCCAGACCATAAGTAATGACATACCAATACCATCAAGCTCAATAATCAGCCTGATTTACGAATTCAAAGCATGGGCCATACGAAATTCACTTGTTAAGATTTCATCTCCCACATTTTACCAAATCACGAGAAAAATAAATAAATACTTAGCCGACGAGCAAGAACTTAATCATACTTCCTATAATTTCAAAGAAAAATCGGAAATCATTCAAACTTCGATTTGCATCATAGAAATCACAGTTTACAGAGACAAGAAATGGAACTGACACTCCGCCGGCGACACCCCCAGCAACCAGAGATTTGCAGATGCTAAGCGCGGCGTAACTCGGTGCTTTGACGCCTTCTCTCGCAAGCTTCGCCTCCTCTGCCAGGTTTACGATCGTAGAAACGGCCGATTCGCTTCGTTTGACGTCCTCTGAAGCCATAAACGAAAAAGCAAAACAGAGAACGAAATGGAGGATCAACGAAACCCTAATTCGCCGGAGTTGGAAGCTTGATCTCGGCCTCCGATCAAAGATTCCGGTGAATATCGGAGATCAAGGTTTTGCACTTTTCTCTCTTTCGTCAGGCGGAGGGACAAAGGGGGGCGTTGCGGCTGCTGCACCTGTGGTGAAGTCATTAAAACTTATTTGAGACCTTGAAACCACGACCGTTACTTAACGCCGTTTAGTTTTTTGTTGATTTGACGGCGTTTATTTGGTGGTTCCGGTTCGGTTTACTTTGGATTGAGATGAATTCTCAGCCACTTGATCTTACTGTTTCTGTTTTTCTTTTTGTTTTTTATTATTATTTACTCATCTGTTAATAGTGACAGCGGTGTGCTCGCAATAAAGAGATGACGCGTGGCATTTTGAGAGAAATTCCACTGCGAAGAGGAACACCGCAATCATCAATCTCTCACCAATTAGGAAAATCCGATTATATATATATATTTTAGAATATATTTTTTTTTATTTACACCTTTTCAAAAAGGAAATAAAAAACTGTTGAACATATTAATGTTTGTTTCTCAACAAAAATAATTAAAAATAACACCTCGTTGTTTGAATTATTTTGTGCTCTTAACTTCTTTTTTAAAAAATTATTCCTTACGAGAAGTAAATAAATTTTGACAACAATAAAGGAAAAAAAGTAAAAAGATGTTCGTTGTGTTTTACTTTCAAAAAGTTCATTTGGGCCTGGTGTTTACAAGTGGTTATTTTAGTTATAGTCCATAAAATTTAGCAAATTAATTTATATATATTGAAAGCAATTTACTACCAAATTACAAAATTATGTTTGTGTTGAGGGTTAGTGGCGCAGTTGGTTATCTTGTCTGGTCTTAATTCATTTCAACTTCATGGTCAAAGATAATTATTGTGTAGTGTTTGTGCTAAATAAAATGACAAAAATAATGAGATGCACTTGAAACGGAAGTAGCTAAAATGGTTATTTTTTTAAGTATATAATGAAATAAACTCATTAAAGACAAAAAGGATGGTGTGACCATCTAATAATGATCAAGAGGTTATGTGGTGAATTCTTTTAATTGTAATAATTGTTGAGTCAACAGAAAAGAAAAAAAAAATGGAAAGTAAACTAAAATGAATATAGTTCAATATACATTGTAAATGTATTGATAAATAGGAAATTTTTATTTTGAGTATTCTAATCCTCTATGTACTAATATATATATATATATATATATTTTATTGATTTCGAGTCTCAATTCGTTATGCCTCTATATGAAAAATTAAGACTATGTCATGTTATGTTATTACTAATAATTTAACTAATAACATGTCATTCTTATTTCGAACTTTATATAATCATTAATATTTAAAGTAGTTTGGTTCTAAAAAAAAAAAAAAACAATAAATCAAAGGAGTTAATTTTACCATTATTCCTCCTGATTTAAAAATTGTATATAAAACAATGAAGTCAAGCATTTAAGTTTTCTGTCTAATAAGTAATGCTTTACTTGTTTAATATACTTTTTTACTGTATCATTATGGGTATGATGGAGAGCTACACACATATTTGATTGAGATTGATTGACATATAGCTTAATTACAATTTTCTATTCATTATATCTTAATTAAATAAATTACAATAAAGTTGACTTTGAACAATGTAATGTCATTTTTCAATATATATAACTTATACCACGCATTCAATCCCATTAATTATGGTAATATGAAATGAAATAGTATCTTGTGGCTATACAGGTCCTCTAATTGTCATTTTAAGATTGAGTTATGAAGTCTGTCAATGAGTTCAAAATTCAGATGCTAAGTTATGTTTTTTTTTTTTTTTTTCATCATAGATTAAGCCATTGAGTTTAGTAACGTGTTCAAAATCCAGTTAATTATTTTGTCTCTCTGTATATATAATACCTTGTAATTTTCAAGTATATATGACAAATGATTATTCCAATATAAAACTTTTAATTTTTCTCCTTGATGTATCGCTCATGTTTATACTACAAAAAAAATAAAATCAAATAAAACAAAAATAAAATAATAACAATCAATTATTAACAAATATTAACTAAAGAAAAATATATTTAGTAGACTTTTTTTTTATCATTTCAAAATACGTCATGCACTTGGTCAAGGCTCAAATCAAATTCGATTTGATTTTTTATTCATATCTATTTTTGTGTTTTTATATAATACATTGTCATTTTCACGTACATGACAAAATTAAACCGAATAGGAAATTTACTCATGTATAGACTAGAACTAAATAAAATAATAGTGATGAATTATTACTAATTATTAAGTAAACAAATATGCTTTTTGTCAAGTGTAAGAGTTCATATGACTGCCAAATATGTTACTAATTATTAAGTAAACAAAGATGCATTTTGTCGAGTATAAGAGTTTATGACTGCCAAATATGTCATCTACAATAATGGTACCGAAATAAAATAGCTTGATTTTAACCTTGTTTTTTTAGTATGGAGGTTGAAAGATTCAAATTATAAATCTCATAATTATTAGTATTAAATGTCAATTTAACTATAATCACTTTACTTATATCACTTTTTTATTTAATGTATTGAA
Organism: Sicyos edulis; assembly: GCA_036507275.1. NCBI lineage: Eukaryota > Viridiplantae > Streptophyta > Magnoliopsida > Cucurbitales > Cucurbitaceae > Sicyos > Sicyos edulis. The sequence continues at coordinate 746,937 of CM071857.1, read as the reverse complement.
GAAATCTCATTTTATTTTTTTTATTATTAACATATCCAGTAATTATGATTATTTTGACTAATCTACTGTAAAAAAAAATGATCACTTCAACCATGCACGAATAGTTAATAAGTATTGAAAAAAAAAGTTAATAAGTATTATATGTATATATATTAGTACAATAAGTATTATATTTAATTTAATCCACATAATTATATTTAAATAACTATAATTGAAATATGAAAGGTTCTCCATTCATTTACATAATTAAAACTCATAATCTAAATTTATTTCGACTACATTACTGTAATTAGTGTTGAAGTAAAAAAGACACATAAATGACGGGTTTAATTTATTTTTAGAGGCAGCATGCGCCTACATGGCAAAATCCAAACCTTTTATTTTATTTTTAATTTAAAAAATATTTTTTAAAAAAGATAAAGAAAAGAAAAAGAGTAGTTCAGTTTTAAAACTGTTAATATATATATATAAAAACACAACAACAAAAAGGAGGGGAAAAAACAACTCGATTGCAAAGAATGTACTTTTTCATTGACAAAAAAAGTTACCTTTTTGTTTGCATAAGAGAAAAAAGTGTTGTAATTGAAATATAAATATAAAAAATCGCTGGAATACTCATAAGGCCATTATTCCCTATCGTTGCACTCTTTATCATCCAAAATAAACTTCTTCCACATGTTTCTCTTTCCTATATAATGATATGAAAATGTAGATAGATTAAGCAAACTAATAATCGCATGACAGGGGCACTTATAAATTAAGTAAATCTGAAAGGGATGATAACATGATGATTTAATAGTTTTGCGAAGAATTAGTTCATCAACATATTATCACGAGTTTTATCTTGAAAATCCGTATTTGATTCTCATTTATTTAATAACAATTTTACTTATCCTCATTCAAGCAAATGCAAATGTGGGTTGATTTTTGAATTTTCTACGAATAAAAATATTGAAACACGAGTTTTCTATTAACTATATTTTTGTTGAAAATCCCACATTGATAAGGAGAGGATATCTCTAAGTGTTTAAAAAGTAGATGAACTACTTCTCTCATTACCAATTGGTTTTTAGATGGATGTCCACACTATTTCACATGGTATCAGAGCCCATTAAGCCCAAACGGGTATTCAGTCCAATAAAAATGAAATTGAGATCCGATTCAAGATTGGGTCTCTCAAAAGAGACCCCATCTTGAGGGGACATGGTGAGAGGATATCTCGAAGTGTTTAGAAGGTAGATGAACTACTATTACCATCACCAATTGATTTTGAGATGGATGTCCACACTATTTCACAATTTCAAGTATTCTTTTAAAATCATTTAAAAGTTTATCTTTTCTCTTTTATTTTTTTAATGTACCTACCAGAATTCGATCTTGAGACCAACGACATCAAACTAAATTAAAATCTAACCTGTTGGCCATCAAGCTACCACGCCGTTCGGTAAAGTTTATCTTCTCTTAACCCTTATACAACCCCCCTCATCCAAACATCAAAACTATGTTTTATTCCAAAAAAAAAATCAAGAACGATATACAGAAGGAAAAAAAAGCTTATTGAGCTTGTTTGTTTTTTTTAAACAGCATACTAAGTTTGTTTGATCCATAAGTTTCAAATATATAATTAAAGTATATATAATTTTAAATAAAGTTTACAAATTCTCCCCATACCAAAATTTAATCAAAATTTAGTTTAACAATATTAATAGTTTGAATGCAAGAAATGATATTGAACACAATTCTAAAATTTATAGATGAGAATTTGAGTACAAAACCTATCATAATGAATTTGTTTATTTAATCTGTAATGTTTTTATTTTTTATTATATAGGTAGATGTTTGGATGAGTTTAGGCGCATTTCGACTACTACTATAATATATATTACCTTATAATATTGGATGCCAAATAAATATATAAGAAATTAATAATAATAATTATTATTATATAAATTACTATTAGAATGGTTATCTTGATTGACGTTAATCTATCTCAACTCCATAATTACAAGTTCAATTCTAAAAATAGGTATTTAGCTTTTATATTGTTGGAGAGTAGTAGTACATTTTTTAGGCAGAGTTTATCTTTCTTTCGCCCAATTTTTTTAAAAAATATGATATTTTTTCAAGACTAACTTAATCACTAGTTGAGACCTACCCAAAATTAAGTTAAAGTATTTTATGAAAGTAAAATTGATATAAAAGATTTAAAATCTGTATAACCAAAATAAAAACAACACAATGGAGTGAGAGAGATCAAATTGCAATGATGAAATTGGATATACGAAGTAAAAAAGAAAATTTGTACTGAAATTTCTCACAAAATAATTATAAAAATAGATCAAATTTAAAATATTTTTATCCCTAAACATTAATATATTATATTTATTAATATGAATATTATATGGAAGTAGGTTAGAGTATTCATTAGTGCCCATAACTATATTTGTTAAATTTTTTACATTAACGTTTAATATATTTGACTAATTTTTTAGGAGGTATTTGTTCGGCGATTTTAACTAGGAGTTAGAATTAAGATTTATTAATTATTCATTGAAAATCTACATCCAAACGAGTTTTTACCAACTCCTCTTTAATTTTACTTTTGAAAATAATTCTCATTTCTAATCATTTATTTATAACTCATCAATCATTTCTAACCACCCATTTTTAATTATTTATTTCAAATCAATCAAAATAATTTATTTTTAACAACTCATTTTTAATAATTTCTTTTTTAACTACTAAAAATAACTACTCATTTTTAAATCAACATCCAAACAAGGTTTTGACTTATAACTGCTGTATACAAAAAGTACATCCAAACGAGCTTTTGACACGACTCTCAATTTTTAACTGCCCAATATAACTTATTAACATAAAAACTACCTAAATATGTCAAACAAACATCCCCTAGGGTTTCCAATAATAATAATAATAAAAGAATGGTATTAGAATAAAATAAAAAGCAGTCAAAACGTCACCGTTTGGTTTCCTTCAGACAGGTGGTCAACCAGCTGAGTATATAAATAAATTTGCACCTCCAAAATAAATATAAATAGGCGCTCTCTCTTCTCTCTCCTTCCTTCACCGCGTCATTTTCCCTTACAATTAACTCCAAAAAAAATCCCCACTTCTCTCAGCGTTGCTTCTCTCTCACTCACTTTGCTTTCTCTCTCTACAAGTTCGCTCACCTCTCTCACCAAATCACGATCCATTGAACCTAAATTTCCAATCTCTACTGCGTAATTATACGATCAGATTCAGGAAAAGCTTCTTTGATTTCTTCTGTTTGAATCAATTCCATCCAGAAATGGAGCTGGATCAACTCATACCGGACAATCCTGCCATGACCTTCGACGAGGCTTCCATGGAGCGGAGCAAGAGCTTTGTGAAAGCGTTGCAGGTTTTGTTCTCGAACTTCTTCGATTTTGTGTTTCGGATCTGATTCTCTCTTTTTGTTTGCGTGTTTTGATTGTCGAACTTCGATTTCCTTTTGGTTACTTGTTCCTGTTGATTTAGGGAATTTTGGTGTTTCGTTTTTCTTGATTTGATTTAGTTGTGGTTTGCTTGACTTTGCTTGACTTTGGGTGCTACTTGTTGAAGTGACTGATTTTTGTGGAGCGTAAGGCTGTGAGGATTTCTGTAATGATTTAAGAACCTCGTATGAATGTTGATTGGAGTGATCGAGTTTTGAATTTATGTGTTTCGATTCTCGGACACCAACGGAACAGTTCTATTTAAATTGATTGAACAGTGAAATGCACTTCAGATTTGTTGTGTTTGAATGAGTCTGTGGTTTTTGTTATGTGTTCTGGAAAATCTGATAGGAAGGAGTAGTCTTATAGAACAATTAGTTCTCTATCTGGATGTTCTGGTTTTTGAGAGAGATAAGATTGGCTTTTACTGTAGATCTTTGCTTTTCCTTGCTGATTTTTTCTTCAAAAATTCTATTCAATTTTCATCTTGTTTAAAGAAGTATGTGGATCACAATGTGTTTTTACCATAGCTATATATTTCATTCAGGAATTAAAGAATTTGAGGCCTCAACTGTACTCTGCTGCTGAATATTGCGAGAAAACCTACCTTCATAGTGAGCAGAAGCAAATGTAAGCTTTCACGATACAATTGTGGACATGTTTCGGCTGATAACAGTTTCATTTATGTTCCAAGTTTGATAGTTTCTCATTAAAAAAAGAATAATAGGAGAGAGAAAAAGAAACTAAATTCTGTTCTTAGTCCCTTATGGAGTTCCTTGGCTGACTGTACCCCTCCGGGCTTCATATTTTCAATATGAATGAGTTAAGTTCAGACTTGATTTCATTTCAATGTTGTTTAACCATAATAGAGTCTAAGACTTGGCATAGGTTAGCACATAACATTTAGCACTGCCTGGGAAGCTGCAGTACACGAGGTGCAAATTGGGCTAATGGTGTAAATAGATTATTAAAATGAATGTAGATCTAGTCTAAATGAGGATAAAATTCTGCCCCCCTCCCTTTCTCAGCGCTGAGATAAATATGAGTGGGCATAATTTGAATTCTTGAAGAAGTTGGCGCTGGGAGCTTTCCCTTTTTTTAATCACCAGTTAGATTGCTACTTGCTTGTCAAGAAGAATTGACTTGGGTCGAAGTATAATAAATCTGCAAAGAGAGATGCGTAACCAATATCAAAAAATTATTACAGGGTGGTGGACAACCTAAAGGACTATGCTGTACGGGCTCTTGTTAATGCTGTCGACCACCTTGGTACAGTAGCCTACAAGTTAACCGAGCTTCTCGAGCAGCAAACATCAGAGGTATCAACCATGGAGCTGAAAGTCTCTTGTCTAAATCAGGTAAACGTCTTACTCATCCTTATCGAGACAAGAAGCTAAATATGTCAGATGAAAAGTTAAGTCTATTTTTATTTTAGCAACTTCTTACATGTCAAACATATACGGATAAAGAAGGCCTCAGGCAGCAGCAGTTACTGGCATTGATACCAAGACATCATAAGCATTATATTTTACCAAGTAAGAATTGCAACTATCCTTCTATTTTCTGTTCTAGCTATTATGGTGGCAATGTGAAATTTAACTTCTTTTCTGTTTAATTTGTTTACTGCAACTAGATTCTGTCAGTAAGAAGGTGCATTTTAGCCCACATATACAAACCGATGTTCGACAGCAATCCTTTCAAACAAGAGGTCGTCTTCAGCCCTCAGGTATCTGATTTCTGGTTGAGATACTTAGTTAATTTATTTCTGTTATGAGTTTATTATTCTGATTTATATATTGGTGCCTTTTTAGTTTCTAATTTCTATCATCTTTATTTTTAAATTGATAGGAACTTTTGTTTATATTATTAGTATAATATTATGACCATGTATTAATGTGGGCTTGTATTTTCATTTCCGTTCTAGGCATTCCTGCATCAAAGACACTTTCATGGCATTTAGCCTCAGAGACGAAGTCAACATTGAAAGGTGGTTCACATTCTTTAAACGTGTAAGTAGAGAGAATTTCTAGCATGAGTTTCAGTTCTGTTTATCACCCTTAATTTCTGGCATTATTGAGTCTGTCACTTTGTTTTGACCTGCCTTTTATTATTATGCAGTAAAGAAGACCCAAAAATTGCAGAGAAAACTTCTGGAATTTTCCATCTCATAGGTACATAATAATAGAACTAGCACACTACCATGTTGAAAGCTAGTACCATTTATATGATTGGATTCTTTTCTCTCGCGAAATGTTTACGCTCATAAGTTATTGTCGATCATGACCTTGTAGATAACAATGCCACCATCCGTCCGAAATATTCAGCTGGTCATTTTCAGCCAACAAGTGGATTTCCTGCTTCCAGTGCAATTTTGCAAACGCTAGGTGGTACACACAAGGTAATGCTAAAACTGGCCAGAATACAAGCATTCCCAATTTTCTTCCGGGTACATGCATGATAATTAGGAGTTATGCTTTTTCTACTAGGGTATTGTTGAATTGGTTTGTTCCTGATTTCCTGAGTTATGTTTTGTGCTGATCTGTTTTATTCATCTCTTGAATGGAATAGTAGATGATTTTAGTCAATTTTCTTGGAATAACATAACATGCAAATAGTTTTTGTGCCACTGCTTTATAAAATAGAAAAGTCCTGTCGTTACTTCCATTCCGTGATCTCGAAGAAAATCACATTTCTGTATATTCCTAGATTAGAGTATTCTAGTGGATTTTGTTCCAATCCAAAAATTGGTTGTTTCTAATAGGCTCCTCATTAATAAGGAATTGGATTCTCTTAGTCATATGGGCAGATTCAAGTCATTGGGTGAGCTTAAAAATAAGATCCCTTGATGTCTCTCGGATCTGGCCAAGACATCTGGCCTTGGGGAGGTGAGGGGAGCAAAATTCTGACTTCCATGTTATCAAAACATACTTTGGTCCCCAAGGGATGGTTGGAGGTATGCTTCTTTCAAGGTCCAAGGTTCGAGACTCACCTATGACATTAATTTATAGACGCCTCCCGTGTCTCCATTCATTCAATGTCTCCCAGTGCTTAGCGTAGGGGCGGGTGTGATTATTCTTGGGTATAATGGAGCAAATGACTATACATTAATTGCTTTCTTGTTGCTCAATTTTGTTTCTGTTTGGAATGACTTTTCAGTAAAGAAGGATGATCTAAAATGTCTGCCTATCTTCACAGGAAGCATTTGAGGGTTCCAAGCAGTTGGCAGCATTCAGGTCATTCGATACCCCAAATCGACAAGAAAGAGTACACGTCCCTTCTCGCAGCAAAAGCATGCTATCCGCTTTCTTCGTAAAACAGAAAGCACCAAAACTAAGGGCAGGCTCGATCTCGTGAATTCTTCTCCAACTGTGATGGGGCAAATTCTACATGTATTGTATCCATCTTTGCTATCTGTCCATTTTCTTTGTTTTATTGTCCAATAAACAATGAAAATTAGTACATAAAAGTAATAAGGATTTAGGAAAGATGGGTAGTCAACCGTGTCTATTCGTCAATTCCTGCTTGTGCCTGATATATGATCATTCATAGATTAATTTCTTTGGACGGTTTATTTTCTGTATTGGACTAATTGATTGGTTAAATTCACAATCCTGTGAGCATTGTTCTTAGAGAGTCAACTACTAGTCTTAAGTGAAATAATTATGTAATAGATATATTGAAGTTTTTACATTACAATAGAAAGTATTATCTATAAAAGGAATAGAAAATTAAACTAGCATTACAATTGAAAGTGGCAATAAAAGGAATTGAAGATTAGACTAGCTAAACAAATGTTTATTCTTAAATTAAACTCTTTTCTTTCTCAAAAAAACTTATTGAAGTTGCGACTGAAAGTGTTGGTGATTTATTGAATTCGTTGTTTGAAAGTACAATTCAATATCTCAAACACGAGTACATTCAATTGGTATTTGGCTAAGTATTGATTTTTATGAACCTCCTCCCATATTAGTTATAACAAAAACCCTTACACAATATCTGTCTTATAATCATTAGCTTGAATTTCACAATCATAGTTCGAGAAAAAAAAAGTAAAAAATGAATCTATAATTAGCAATTATGATAATACTTCTTATATAAATTTAAAAATTAAATAGCTTCTTTCCATGCACTTGGCTGGTACAAAAACATAATTTCTTTCCAAACTTTTGGTTGTTATGGTAAGAAAATAACTCATTATATAGTTTTTTTTTCTGAAATAAATAATATGAAAACCATATATCCATTTTTGGATTTCAAACAAAACAGAATCATTTGTAATTTTATACGTCAGATACCACTATCACTATAGCTGGTACGCCTGTAATATCCTTTAAAGTGCCCAACTATAATTGTTGAAACATTTCACTGAATGCATAACCTGAAGAACTGAATGCAGCACCATAAAACTTTCAATATAATATAAACATTTTTCATAAGAGAAAAAATATAATAGATAATTTTGACAAAAAATATTATAGATAATTATTTATATCTTACTTAATATATACATTTCTTATAAGATATACAATATTAATTTATTTTAAATATATCCTTGGTACAAATTTTTTTACACAATTCATTATTAAAAAGCAATTGAATATAAAGTCGTACGTTATATTATAGTGCTTAAAAACACAATCGCTTATAAAATTTATCCAGCTTTCCCTCCACGACATTTTTTCTATTTTTAATAATTAATTGTTTTCTAGAGATATCTTGAAATTACTATTTTTTTAGATATTCTTGTTTCTAAACATTTTGATTATAGTGAAATTACCTTGTTTTCCTCGGTATATTAATTGAAATAATATGTTATTTACTAATTCAAGCAAAATATGTAATTAGAATATCTCTCATGTGCATTTCCGAAAGGAAAATTATAACAAAAATCAATTTGACTAAAATCAGTGACAATTGGAATAAAGAATGTTGCCGAGGGTTGAAGACGATCCAAAATTGGAGCAAATTTGGGCGTCCTACGATTCGGCAGATTAATCTACGAAGGATTAAGTTGAAAGTTAGAGGGGCCTCAATTTCAGAGTCAGACTCCCCTCTGCTGGGACCTTCGCCACAATCAACAAAATAAAATGGTAAGAAAATTTCTGTATGGAAACAATAATCAAATTCCGATCCAGATATTCAGAGCTTGGATCGGAGATCTGCTTCCACTTCGATTTTCGAAGGCAAACTTAGAGCTAAAGCGCATTGATTAAATGGCGCCACATCCATAGGACCCTTCGGTTCGAAAATCAAGATTAAGAAGAAAAAAAAATGGAGAAAAAACGACGCTCAGTGAATACGAACCAGAGATATATTCATCTTACAGAGGAATTATCTAGTAACGACTCTGTAATCGATGATTTTCATCTTCAATTTCGTTCTTCATCGCATCAATTCGAAAGATTTGACGGAAAGCGTACAATACCAGAGAACTAGATCTCGACGATAGAAGGAGAAGAGTCCTAATTGTTCTAACCCTAATATTTCTATGAAGTAAAACTGAAGTTTATATAGTAGACAACAAAACGTGGTCTGGGCTGTTGGGCCAGTTTGATATGCAACAGCCCAAAGCCCAATTACAATTATTTTTATTTATTTTTCTTTTTTTGAATTATTGTTTTTATTTCTTTTGGTATAAACTTTAAAAAGAAAAATAGTGATTTCGTAATTAAAAATAAACGGTTTTAATGGGACAAAATATAAATTTTGAGCTCTAATTTTATCGGTTATCTCGAACACTTTAACTTATGACATTTTAAAGGGATAAATATTAATTTCTAGGGTCGAACGAGTGACCGTAAAATTAAAATAGATTACTACCAAATAAAGTAATTAACGTATCACCAACTTAAGAAGTAATATTTTAATCTTTAAAATAACAAAATCGTTAGTTATATGAAATAATGTTGACTAAAATAATGATTGACTATTTTTTACTTTTAATTTTATAATTTTAATATATGGATAAAGTTATTAGTTTAATTTTCAAGTTACATGGTTCTACAGAAGTTGAACAACTAGAACCAGAATAAAAACTCAGGAAAATAGTATAAACAAAACTGTCAAATGAATAGAGAGATCCTTTCGAAAAGCTGGAAGACCTTCTCCTTCAATGATGACGACGAAGCGGATCCATGAGTTTCAAAGTCCGATCCGATGATGAACATAACATGAATCATGATCGTGAATCTTCTCAACTATTGTGTTCATTAACAACTCCAACTTCAATTGGGTTCGACCTGATGATGAACATAACATGAATCATGATCATGAATCTTCTCAACTATTTTGTCCATTAACGATTCCAACTTCGGTTCCTTGAAATCAGAGTCATTCGTGATGATCGATAGATTACAGTAACCAGAATTCGAGAAGAACACTTGAGCAACTAGATCGAGAAAATATATTCAGAAAACAAGTGTTCAATGGCAACTCCTCACTTAGGGTGCACCAGCTACTAGGGAGATATTCAAATGTGAGTTAACATAATAGTTAACAAGGCATTAGAAAATTCATAATTTGTATGTTCAATCAATGATGTTAAATTTTGTAAGATCAGACGGCAGTTTTATAAAAATAACCAAGGTCCATCATGCTCATGGATATCAATCACTACAGATGACATCTCATTAAGCATTTCCAGGTGAAAGTGAAACTATAACTAATCTGAAAATCTGCTGTGGATAGTAATTGAAGCTCTGAAGTTAATAACCAATTTTCATTAAACATCTCAGAATCTAACTATCTGCACTATTCAACTACTACAAAAGCTACTCATGCTTGATCTCAACCTAAGCTTTAGGAAACCTATAAGCAAAAACTGCAGAATCAAGGTATACATACACATCAAACCGAAACTAAATTCTCGAGTCTTCATATTACGGATGATCCTTGACACCTTTGGAGTCAAGCTTCTCTCCCGGACTTTCTTGAGATCGATTAGTCGATCCAAATATGTAACCCTTAATAGAACTTTCGGCCGGCCGTATAAACTTTTTGACCTGTCATCCCAAATTATGCCATTAAAATTCAAAGCAATACGTTCATCTTCTATAAAGATAGAAATTTGATCACAAGCCAATCAAGCATAAAAATAAAACGGTAGATCGAAAAATTGAGATTACTTTATGTATGGGGATTCATTCACTTCACAACAGCATGAGCTTTTCCAATGTAGTAAATGACTAAGATGTTAGAAAGCTTTCCAGTTAGTCTCCTAGTAATAGTATACTATTATGTAAAAGTAAAACTATGTTAACTTCTCACTAAAACTAATAGTATTAATTAGCTAAATGCTATGTGTTTCTTGCTTCTAACTGAATATAGAAAGGGAAACTTCACAGTTTACTCTTGGTTCACATAACTCACTGCAATAGCAAGAGATTACGAGAGACATACAAATCTAGCGAGATAAACTTCGTTGAAATTGATGACTCAATAATTGAACACGAGAACTATTGGATAACATGAAGTTTCATCTTGAACCAAGTTGTCATAAGTGGTCTACATCTATCTTATAAATGCTAAAACCAATTGGCCATAAGTTGAGGTTTCTTCACATTTACAATGTTGGATTCTCAACCAGAACAAATAACAGTCAATGTGAACCAACAAACTACAAAGACTGATCTTATTAGAGATTATATGGGCATATATTCCTCTATGAGCAATTTGACAACGTAATGGATGTGGAACAAAAACTTTTAATCTAGTTTAACTTTGATAAGGAGAAAAGTTAAGGCCATAAAATTAACACCACAATCGATGCTAATTCATAACTTAAACACAAACCGTGTTAACTAAGGCCTCGTTTGGTAACCATTTAATATTTTGCTTTTGGTTTTTGAAATTTAAGATTACTTTCACTCAAATTTTCTACACTGTGCTTCATCTTTCTTGCCATGTATTCGTCTTTTCTTAAGAAAGTAGGTAAAATGCTAACCAAATTTCAAAAACAAAAACAAACTTTTGGAAACTACTTTTTTTTTCTTCAAATTTTTGTTTAGTTTCTACAAATATAGGTAAATGTAAATATCCAAGTAAGAAAAACATAAGTTAAAAGTAATCGTGGTAGGCTTAAATTTCAAAAACTAAAAACTAAAAACAAAATAGTTATCAAACGAGACCTAATAACGTTGAATTCCGTTTTTAAGGGAGAAAACAGTACCGATAAGAATGTAGAAAAACCCAAATTCTGCGTGCTAAAATAAAGGACAAGGCGAAATGTAGAATGACTAAGAGTAAACACTGTCAACAGAAATTAAGAACGATAACAGACAGTAAAATACGATCGAAATCAAAGTGCAGCAAAAGTTGAACTAAATCAACACAAATTGGATTAGAAAAAACATGAAATCGATTGAAAAGAAGCCAAAAACGCAATTCATTTGCCCTAGAAAATAATGCTGATAAGATGAACTCAACAGCAAGAACTAGATAAAGGAATCCAACACAAAACAAAAATCATATCAGAAAAAACATACAAAAAAATTCTATAAATTGCATACGAACGATTCCTTGCTAAAACAGTCGGATTAGAAACTATGCAGCAGTTTATTAAAGAGATAATAAAGAATATGAAGAGGAATGGTTGAGTGGAGTTACGGGATCGAGAAAATTAGGTTGAGGGCCATAATCGGCGGTTAGAAGAAAGTATGAAGCAGTGACGGTGGCCACCATGGTTGTTCTTCTCAGCAATTTGTCTGTTTGTGGATTCACCATTTCTGCTTCCTCTATCGCTTCGATCTCGAGATTTCGAAATTAACGAAAACGAAAACGAAATGCTCGGCGTTTGGATTCCGCATTTCTCTAATTTCTCTTTACACGAATAGTTTTTTTCTTTTCAGAATATTCCGTATTTATTAAATTTTTTTCGAAAACCTCTTTAAATTAAATTTTATTAACTCTTCTTCATTTTTAATTTTAAAAATAACTTTTATTTTTTATTATTCATTTCTTTTTAACTATTTAATTTAAATCATTTATTTCAAATTAATCACGATAACTCGTTCTTAACCTTAATAGAAAAACGAGATTCGAATCTATAACTTCATGATTATTAGGTTGTACAATAGATCTCTACTCTATTGACTATAAAATTAGAGATAATAACTTATTTAAATGTAGATTTAATCGAGTAATTATTTTGAATATTAAAAAAAAACGATTAAAAATGAGTAGTTAAAATCTAATTATTTTAATGAGTGAGAAATACATAATTAAAAATGAACGGTTTAAAATAATGAATTATTTTAAATAATTGTAAATGAATAATTTAAAATAAGGGATTAAAAATAAAAAATTATTTGAAATAGTGACAAAAAAATTGGAGTAAGTTTTTCAAAGAGGGCAAATAAATCTTTAATCTCAATCCTTTTTAAATACGAGAAACAAACGTCCTCTCCTATCCTTTTTTTTTCCTGAAATAAATAAATATTTATTTATTTATAAAAAGTAAAGGTGGTAAATATTTTTTTGGTAGACTCATATATTTTTACTTTAAAAAAAAATCATGGAGAAAGAAAATATAAAGATCATGGAGAAAGAAAATATAAAGTGGAGGAGAAAAATGCAAAAATAAAAAATTAAGTATTTCCAAAATAATTAACCGTTGCCAAATTGATGAATGGGCTAACCCGGGCCCGTATAAAGACAACCACAGGACAGGAAAGTTTTGAAGTAAAATTCGAGTTAGGGTTTATGAGAAGTTGAAGCGCGGCGAATCAGTGCGCAAATTTCCGGCGGCTGGGCTCAATAAAATGTCGAAGAAGAACAGTCTTTCGCGCAGGAAGAAGCAATATGAATTCGATCTTGAAAGTAACTTTTAATGTTTTCTGAATCACTTGTTTGTAACATTTAATTCACTTTTTCGTGGTTCTTATCCTAATATTTTGCCGTTGGCGGATTGATCAGGGGAGAAAAAAGAAAAGGAAAAGGCCGCCAAGAAGCTCCAAGCAAAGAAGAACAAGATGAAGGTAACTAACTCTTTTTTGAATCCAGAAAAAGTAGATTTGTTTCCGTTTTTCTGATTTTGAAAAAGAAATTGAGGGTTAGGGCGAGCGATTGATTATTGTATCTGTTTTGGTTTTCACCTAGGCTCGTTTGATGATAACCATTTTGTTTTTCGTTTTTTGTTTTTGAAATTTAAGCCTACAACAATTATTCTATCGTAGTTTTTTTCTTATTTGGATATCTACATATTATCTATATTTTAATAAACAAAACTAAAATTTGGAAACAAAACAAAATAACTTCCAAAAACTTGTTTTTGTTTTTGAAATTTGGTTAGTATTCACTTGAGAGGAAATTTGAGTAGAAATAGATTTAAATTTCATAAACAAAAAACAAAAAACCAAATAGTTATCAAATGGGGCGGTAGTTATTTGGAATTTTGTTCATACTGAGTAATGTTATAATTTCACTCATTCCAATCTCAAAAGGCGTTAGCGTTGTGTTCACTAGGATTGAAGAGTTCATCGTTTTCCTACTTAGTTTTTTTAGTCCTCTTTGATAATTATTTTGTTTTTGCAGTTTTCTTGTTGTGTATCTTACCCATGTTTTATAAAACCAAGCTATTTTTTTAAGAAAGTGTTTCAATCCTAACCAAATTCAAAAACTAAAATAAGCTTTTTTTTTCAAAATTTTGATTTGATTTTTGAATACATAGGTAAAATATAGACATGAAAGCAAGTAAAACTATATATTGGAGTAGTTGTTGGCTTAATTTTTCAAAAACAAACAAAGTTGTTATGGAACGGAGCCTAAAAACTACCTTTCAAAATTTTGTTTTTGTTAATGAAATTTGGCCAAGAATGCAAATGCATCATGTAGGAAGCCAAAATTCGTGCTAGATAAAAGGGGAGAAAACAGGAGAACCGTCCAAGATAAACTTCCTCTTTTGATATGTTTTTTGATCATATTGTTTGCACTGTTATATCTTGGTTAAGGCATTCTTTCCTCTTCTCTGATTGTAGTTTCTCGAACCGAGCGGTCTTTTGTAATATTGCCCTTTCAGTTTCTAATGGTCACCCATGAATAATTTTTTTTTATCCAAAATAGATAAATGAGGAGAAAACAAGTTTAATTTTTAAAAAAAAAACATATTTGCTCTTATGCTATTTGGATATAAAACAAGCTTTGTTGTTTACCTTTGTTGAACATGTGGTGCTATATTAATTGATACCATTTAAACGTTTCATTGTTTTTGTATAATTATGTGCTTAGGTTGATGGTAGTGGAAAGAAAAAGAAGGGTGGATTTCAAGTTGGGAAGAAAAAAGTGAAGACTAAGTTGACTGCAGCGGCAAAAGCAAAAGCTGCTCAAGCAATGGAGCTTGATGAATGAGGTTTGATGTATATTTTTAGGGATATAGATTGGTGAATTGATATATTTATTTAGTCTTGTGATCTGTAACAGTAAGATTATCTTCATAGTGAACTTTGATGATCTTCCACTTGCTTTCACTTGATTTCTAATCTCTTGAATCGCAATTGAATCTAATTGATTGAGGCATTTATACTGATATATACTTTGTGGGATAATTTCATCATACCCCTTTATTGTTGTAATGTAATTTACAATTTTGGAACTTGAACACTCTTTTTTTCTTATTTCAATCTTTTCCTCTAGCTCTCACTTGTTGCCAGTTTTTTCATAGAAAGATCCATGTTTAACTGGGAAACTTATTTCCTCTTTTTTTTTAGGAAACAAATCATTTGAAGTTACAAAAATTGTAATATTGGCCCAACCAGTTGTCTTCTTCTCCCAACCCCTTCTTCTTCCTCCTCCATTCTATTTCTTTTTCACTAATCAATGAAGTCGTTTGTTTCGATTTCTTAGGTGTAAGAAAAGTAAACCCATCTTTTCAATCTTGAAATACATTAGTTGTATTCTATCTTGTGTTTTTAAAAGCTCAAGAGGTACTAAGATGCAAAAACAAGATGCAGACTTTTATGTGAGGCGTATGAAGCCTAGGTGTGAGCCTGTTGAAGTCTTTTAATTGAATCATTTCTTCATGTGTGCACACTTTTCCAACCTGAATCCATTTAAAATTTTAAAATTACAATGTATTTGGGTCATTTGCTTTGGTATGAGTGTGTTATGAAAGCAGTTAAAGTCTTATGTTCATCACCCAGTCTTTTGAGATTTGAGTTCAACTCAAATCTGTTGATTCATCACTTCACCTGTGCTAGTATTTATGATGGATTCCTCCCTTCTCTCTCTACTTTTATTTTGCCAAAGGGGAATATTTACGCACCTATGTGGTCTAATATGAACCACATTTTATTTGATTTTAAGTCTAAAAGATAAAAATATAAAATAAAGAAAAATTGGATGTGGTCTATATTATGCCACATAGATAGTCATTATTTCATAGGCCATGATCGGTTATAACTTAAATATTTCTCTTTTGCCAAAACTCAAATTTTTGGGTCATTTGCTTTGATATGAGCTCTATGCCCTATTACTTTCCCTTTTCCTTTTTTTTTTCCCCTTTTATTCTTTTTAAAGGACACTTCTTCTAAATAGGGCTACGGATGCTCAGGTACAACAAATAATTTCTTATGGAGGTTAAGAATTAGATAATTGAGTTAATCTTGAGTACTTCATAGTTAATTAGTATTATATCGGTATGTAATTATTAGAGATTTCTCTATTTAAGGCTAAATTGCATTGTTTGCTCATAACATAGCTCATACATATATAATATATATTTTTTTGCTGTCTCTATAAATTTATTTTCAACTATCCGATTAGTTGGAAAATCTTCAAATCCAAAACTCATCGTTATGGGTGACTTCTACTTGTCGTCGCCTCTACTAAATTGCACAATTTGAGTTGTTGACATTCTTGCAAGTGAAATGCACATAAACTTCCACATTCTTGAAAATTTCATTTGTGGTACCTTATACAAAAAGTAGAGTTTGATCAAACCAAATGAGCTTTTATAACCCTTTTTCGAACAATCACAACAAAATGAGCTATTGTAATTATTCATTTTTAGCCACTTAAAATAAACATTCATTTTTAACCATTTATTTCTAATAATCATCAAAGTATAAACAATTATTTCTAATCACTTATTTCTAACATCTCAAAATAATCACTCATTTTCTACAACATCCAAATAAGCTAATTAATGTTTGCAACCCCTTCACAAATAATTTTATCTAAACAAATTATTACTAAAGCTCAAACTTTATAACAACTTAAAATAATCCCTCAATTATAATGCTTCGATAATTTCGTATCTAAAAATGGAATCACCGTGAAAAAAGAATATCTTTCTTTTAAATTTTAAAATTACACAAACCCAAGTTTGTGCATATCATTAAAATATTTCAAAGAGATTGGAAAAGATTATGGCATCTGAATTTAAAGAGCAAAATTTAGGCGAGTCCTTTCTTATCTATTTCTCTCTCTCAGCTGCAAATTAGAACATGTTTTATGAGGGGCTATTTTGCAACAGAAACAGCGAGGTCCAAGGCCAGCCAAACAAGTAAAAGACATGGTCAAGATAAACAACCTTCAATAATATAAAGTTCCAAATTTTGACCGAATATTCAACAACATTAACATCATCAAAATCCACAACCCTTTTACGTGGAGAACATGAACCTTAATTGCTAGTCAGACAAAAAAAAAAAAAAAAAAAAAACTCCATTTTCTTGTTCAAAATTCTCTCATCGATCTCTCAAGCAAAGCAAAACAAAATATCCAAAAAAAAAACCCCAGAAATTCTTTTCTCTCTGTCTTTTGTGGAACATCGAAAATCCAACATTATGGTATGTTCTAATCTCCTTGTGCTGTTTCTGAATTTTTCTTTTTTAATTGAGTCTTAGAATTGAGAAGGATATGTTTTGCAATTTTTACAGGCAAATGCATCATCAGGAATGGCTGTACATGATGAATGCAAGCTCAAGTTCTTGGATCTGAAAGCCAAAAGAAAATACAGGTTCATTGTGTTCAAGATTCAGGAGAACATCCAACAAGTTATGGTCGAGAAGGTCGGTGGTCACGACGAAACCTACGCTGATTTTACCGCTTCTATCCCTGCTAATGAGTGTCGTTATGCTGTTTCGATTTCGACTTCACCACGGATGAGAACGTTCAAAAGAGCAAGATTTTCTTCATTTCCTGGTATTATCCCAACATATTTATATAATATGACTTTGAAGTTTAAAAAATGTCCAAGAAGTTTTTAAATTTGTGATTTGACTTTGTTTTTTTGTGGTTCATTCAACATTTTTGTTAATTCACAAAAACATATTACTATTGAAGTCATTCACTTAAAAAAAGATCAATTTTATGTCTTCTTACAGATTTGCTAATTTTAAAAAATGTTGATATACTAATTTAGTCTTTTTAATATTGAAGAACCTATTAGACAACCATAAAAATTTAGAAGGATTAAACTTACAATTTAGCTTTTTTTTTCACAACTTATTTGTGTAAACTTTGATAATTTGTTTACGTAGGTCACCTGACTCGTCGAAAATAAGAAGTAAAATGGTGTATGCTAGTTCCAAGGATAGATTCAAGAGAGAATTAGATGGAATTCAATTTGAATTACAAGCAACAGATCCTAGTGAGATGAGCATTGATATCATTAAAGGAAGAGCTATCCGAATCCTCACCAACAAAAGTAAAAACATATTTATGGCCATCAAACATTATTTTTACCCCTTATATTTACCATCCTCCCACTATATAACTAAGTTTCCTTTTCTCTTTGTTTATCTAAATTGTCATATTGTCATATTGACAGTTGTCATTTATTATATTGTACGTAGTTTTTTTTTATTACAACACCAATATTTAGGGTTCAGGATCGGACTTATGATTTCGTGGTTGATGATAGATGCTGTTATTGTTGGGAAAAACTCCCTTTGACATTTTCATAATTTTGTTCATAATATACTTTTTCCCCTCAAATAAATAAAGTGAGAACTGTTTCTATCCTTTGTTTTTTTTTTAAATATTAGCATTAAGATGTATGGATTTTATCAATGCATAAGGATTATGAAAATTAAAAAAAACTTAGGCAATAGTAATTTAAAAAATAATTCAGGTAGTTCCATTTTTTATGCAACTCTATCTTCTTCTATTTAAAATACAGATAATAGCAAATATTAGATTAATGTGATGAATAGAAAAAATGTATATTAGTCCATCTAAGCATGTTTTAGTGGTCAGCAAAAACTTAAGTTCCAATTAACACTATGTATTTCATTCAAAGAATAACTAGAATTTATATATTTAGCTAGAATTATGAGTTAAAATCTTCAATCATAAATTTCAATTGGTTTTTTTTAAGACATAAATCCCAATTGTTAAGTTAATTAAACATGTGTGAATGATAAAATACGAATAAATGCCAACGAATTTTGAAACAAAAGATATGCTCACTTTTTTATTGAGTATAATAAATTATTAGATAAAAGGGTTAAATTATAGAAAATACGCTTATATTATATGGAGTTTGTAAAATATACCATTAATGGCTGGCAGTGTTTTTTCTTCTTCACGATGTTGAGCAATTGTATGTATAAAAATGTGAGAGAGAGTGTTCATTGGCTTTTGTTTTGTGTAGTATCTAATTAGTAGAATTACAAGTTTAATTGTTTTGAATTTTTATATGGTTATGTCAAATGATTTTTGAAAAATGTTTTGGACTAAATTATTATAGGTTTACAGTGACAAAATTGTTGTACTCATAATTAAAGTTTTAATTAAAATCATTTTTAACCAACAAAGAAATATTTTAAAATAATTTCCATTTCCAAATGACAATCTACTTAGAAGTTGTTGATTGATTAATGATCTATCATAATTTAACGTGGTATAAAAATAGACCACAAAACTTAGAATTGTAACCAAAAGTTCGTTTGGATGTAATTTTTAGGTAAATGAATTAAAATCTAAATCATGTTTGGATATAGATTTAAAATGAAGAGGAATTAATAAATACTTGTTTGGAAGTAAGTTCGAAGAGTAATTCATAAACCCTACCGAAATATGCCAAACAAACAGCCCCTTCGGTCTCCAAAATTTGTTTTTGTATATATTTATTATTTATTATTTTAATGAAAACAATGGCAGTTGAGGTAGTTGTAATATAGTTGGCTTCCCCACCTTTTCTCTCTCCCTTTATCAACTCCAAATCTCAAACATTTCCTCTTTCAAATATTCTCAAACCACCCCACAGTCTAAGAAAAAAAAAATGGAGGAACATGGCCAACATGACCAACTTCCGACATCGCCACGGCGGCCTCGTTGTACAGATTCTGATGCAATATTCTCATCCGAGATCGACTGGATCTCGATTTTCTCCGACCAACTTGCTGGAGAGTTCTCGACCGCGACAGAAACCTGCGAATCATCGAAAATGAGAACGGAAGCAAAGAGCGGGAATCGGGCGAGGAATGGTAAGCGTGCCGCCCGCTGCCGGAGATATGAGTTTCAGACGAGGAGTGAGGAAGATATTCTTGACGATGGGTATAGATGGCGGAAGTATGGACAGAAGGCTGTCAAACACAGCCTCTATCCCAGGTATATTTATATAATAATCATACTAACATTATTTCTGTTTTTATTTTTAATAATTTAGGGTGGCAAAATTAATTATCATAAATTTATTGTTACCTGGTAAATAAGTATAATGTTGCGAAATCTAATCTACCAATTTTCAAATATTATTGAATTTTAATGTTGCAAAACCAATTATTATTGAATTTTAAAGAAATGGAAGTGTCTTTTTAATGAAAAATGCTCATTTCTTATCCAAGTTTTAAAATATTAAACTATTATATTAACTTTCATTTTAGTATTCTCTACTAAAAACTTATTCCATTTTCATATGTGCGTTTTTAAACTTTTCAATTTAAATTTGAGTTTTTAAACTTTCACAAAGCTAATTAACAATGGATAATTAATACTAATTTCAGTTTAGCATGCCGGAAGAATAGGAATCTTAATTATTTTCAAATTTCTAGTAGTTTTTAAAATGTTTCTACACTTTTTATTTGAAAATGAACTAAAACTTTTTTTTAGTACAAGTTAGAAGGGGGAGATCACAAATCCTCCAACAATGGTAATACTGGTTTCAAATAAATAGGAGTCAAATATTGATTTTTTAAATCAAACATGTAATCATAATGTTAAACTAGATTACCATCAAATAACGAATTCATCATACTACTGTTCCATTAAGTAAAAATCAACTCAAACTAGAAATCTCTTCGAGCACAAGATTAAATCATTACTTAGAAAGTATACCATATAAATTATATGACAGTTGTGTTTTTGGTATAGTATGTTTTGTTTTATCTTTAATTGAGGGGTTATTTTAATTTTTTGGGATTGAATGGTGAAGGAGCTATTATAGGTGCACAAACCCTACATGCAATGTGAAGAAACAAATTCAAAGGCAATCAAATGACACAAGCATTGTTGTGACTACTTATGAGGGAATTCACAACCATCCTTCTCATTTCCTCTTGCAATCCTTAACCCCTCTTCTCAAACAAATTAAACTCCTTCCCACTAATTTCTAACCTATTTATGTCCTACTTTTTTTAATTCAAATTTTATGTGTTTGCCTTGTAGATTACTTTTCTGGTAGGAGTATAAAATATGATATTTATTAGTTGGGTTATAATGTAGTGCCTACAAATTCCTTACTTGAGATCAAACTATTTCACATGTTCAAAAATATTGATTTCACTTCTTAATGTTAATGTTTTGTTATACTTTTGAAATAACTCAAATGTTTTAGTCATGAGAGATGAAACTTACTGTTTTTTTTTTTTTTGGTTAAAAAATAAGTTAGATTTCAAATGTTTTCTTCAAAACAACAAAACAAAATGCTTAAATATGGTTAAATTTTAACTCAGTCATTTATGTCAAATTCAGATTTAAAGTTATATCAATTATGTTTTAGTTCAATTAGAATTAGAATATGAGATCGGGATTCATAAAATTTTAATAAGAATAGTTTAAAAAAAAAAAAAACTATTTCATTAGTTGAGCAGATTAGTTTTCTTTTTTTAAAATCGGAAGAGTATGATCAGAGTTGAATTGGATTACAAAAAATCAATCAATCCAACAAGCCATCTATTCCATTAAATAATTGTCATGCCCATGCTGTTATTAAACTCTTAAAATATTTGTTTTTTTTTTATTATTTACAAAACACATTGCGTTTTATAATATTTTTTCTACCCATTTTTGTAATAAGCTTTTGTAATTTTGTCGGTATTCTTTTAATAGATTTAATGTTATTAAAATCAAAATTCACCAACAGATTAACAAAATTATGTTTTTTTTTCCTTAATGGTAGAGATTTGTGGATTCTGATACAAAATTGATTTCATTTCCAATTTTGATCAATACGTTTTTACGATGATTTAATTTTGATTTCTAAAATTTTAAATGATCTATTTTAATTTTAAAATTTTAATGTTAAATATCTCAATGTTTGAACTTCTAGAATACCTATTTTTTTCCTTTCAAAATTGTAAAAAATGTTGCCTTTTAATTTATTATTTTTTGTCTATCAATTGTTTAATATGAATTTAAGAAACTATATTAGCCTCAAAAAAATTGTACCTCTGATAATTTTATACAACTTAATAACAAAGAGTGTTAGAAACTCCCAATTATTAAATATTGATAAATAAAATAAAATAATTATATTAGTATGTATGCATAAGTTTGTTAAGGGAAAAAAATGGAAGTTATATACATAACGTTTTAGTACAAATGAAAGCTATATTATGTGGACTATAATAATAAGAATGAAAAGTTTTTTTTTTTTTTTTTTTGAAGAAAATAAGAATGAAAAGTTATATTCGAGAAATTATTCCGAAAAATGTATATGAAATTAGAAGTAGGTGGCGACGGAAATGCATACTTTTCAGAATTCAAGAAATGTATTCTTTTAGTATAAAGGAAGGAAGAGACCTCAAATATATTTTGGATTAAATTTGTGAGGATGGAGTTGAATTAAATTATAACTAAATTTAATATATTATAAAAAAAATGTATATTATAATTAATCGGAGTATAGTTGATTTTTTAGTATAAATTAGGGAAAAATGGACCAACAAACTCTAACGCAAATATTTTCAAATCATATGATAGTAAAATACTGATTTTTCAGACTCCAACTCGTGATTGAGAAGTTGGAATTGATTAACTCGAAATAAGATAAATAATTGCACTATCGACCTATTCGATGAATATAGTTAATTATATACGATAAAAAAGTATAGGCTATTATATAAATATTTTTAAATAAATAATTAAAATTCAATTATAACCTTTTTTTTTTTTATCATGATATATTATTGAGAAAAAAATATATTTTTTAAGGGTGAAGGACAAATACCAATCTTCGAAATCAAACCTGCGACATTACAGCCAGATGAATGAAACCACAACCACAACAGCGTTTACTTGCGTATTATATTATTCATCTGAAACTGAATTGAGAAAAAACAGACCTTCGAAAATTCCATTAATGAAAACAAAATTTTCTTATTTTTATTATCCATTTTCTCTTTAATCGTGTCACGAATATTCACCCTAGTATAAACGCAGAAGCCACACGTGCGAAGTAACACGTGTGAAACTTTGCCGATTCAAAAATTTACACGCAACGCCATTCTCTCCGGTCTCCACGTTGTATATAAGGAACCGCTTCTTTCGTCTTCTTCCATATCCATTTCTCCATTTTCAGTGCCACAAAGTTTCTTCTTCGCTTTGAATCTCTTCACCTTCTTGCGATTCTCTTCGATCTCTTTCTCAAATGGCCGGTTTGATTGACAAGGCGAAGAACTTCGTCGCCGAGAAGGTGGCCAACATGCCGATGCCGGAGGCCTCCGTCACCGACGTCGATTTCAAGCGTTTGAGCCGCGATTCCGTCGAGTATTTGGCCAATGTCTCCGTCTCCAATCCTTACTCCCACTCCATTCCGATCTGCGAGATTTCTTACAATCTCAAAAGCGACGGCAGGTTCGTTCCTTCCTTCCTTCCTTCAATTTTCCTCTCTGTTTTCGATTTTAGAAGTTAGGTCAAAATTTCAAGATCGATTAGACGATCTCAAATCAATCAATAGGAAAGAAATAATGTAAGACGTTTATCTTTTGGAAGAATGAAATGATGTTATTGAGACTGTATGATTGATCGATTCGATTGATTCAATAAGAAAGAAATAATGTTGATGTTTATCTTCTGGACGAATGAATTAATGATGTTATTTTGAGACTGTATGATTGATCGATTCGAACGATCTAAGGATCAATTGATTCAATGTGAAAGAAATAATGTTGATGTTTATCTTATCGAGGAATGAAGCGATGTTGTTGAAGCTGTTTGATTGATTGATCCATTCAAGCGATTTGATGATCGATTGATTCAATAAGAAAGAAATAATTATGATGCTTATCTTCTGGAGGAATGAATTAATGATGTTATTGAGACTGTATGATCGAACGATCATCAATCGATTGAATATGAAAGAAACAATGCTGATGTTCAATCTCATCGAGGAATGAAACGATGCTGAAATTGTTAGATTGATTGATGGATTCGAACGATTTAATGATGGATTGATTGATTCAATATGAAAGAAATTCTGTTGATGTTTAACTTGTGAAGGAATGAATGTGCAGAGAGATTGTGACGGGGACGGTGCCAGATCCAGGATCTCTGAAAGGGAACGATTCGACGATGCTGGAAGTGGGGGTGAAAGTGCCGCACTCGGTACTGATGAGCTTGGCGAGGGACATCGGTCGAGATTGGGACATTGATTACCAGTTGGATATCGGACTCACCATTGACCTTCCGATCGTCGGAAACTTCACCATTCCTCTCTCTACTAAAGGCGAGGTCAAGCTTCCTACCATCTCTGACATGTTTACTTAGATATATGTATATATATTTCTTCGTCGGTTTACTTTCTGCTTTTATATATTTAATCACAGCCAGCCTAATAGTTCTATATCACATAATAAGGTTTCTTGATAGCCACACCAACATTATTTACTTACTGTTTCCTTTTGCAGTATTATACACATATTACATACATAAACACAGTTTGGGCAACATCATTTTTATCTGCCAAAAATTAACACTACTAATGAGAAGAAGAATTTGCCTGCAATTTGGGTGCAGGCAAATTGTTAAGAGACTAATTACACCTCAATAGTTATGAACTTGTAGATTTAAAGCTTAAAAGTACACGTTTTTAGTCCCAACTTTCAGCGGTTTGTGGTTAATCTGGTTTCTATAAATGAAAAACCAATGGAATTTACTTTTTCCTTCTTTCAAGTTCCTATTTTATAGACATTGTTTTATGGATTTATTAGATAGGTTGAATTATGTTAAAACACCGACAATCGAGAACAAACAGATACAACAAGAAAAATAATATTGGCCAGGACTAAGTTAAAATAATTTTTGAGTAATTTTCAGAACAGGTTAATATTTTATGTGTTTCTTATTTTGCATAAAAAAATGTGAAATGATACGATGAATACATCGACTAGTAGTTAGTAGTTAGATTGACACTGTAGTTGCTATAGCTATTGTTTTAAGTCAAAATTTGGAATTTTCGAGCAGTGTATAAATTAACTATAATTTGTTTGGTCAGTAAAATTTCATATGATGAAATAATTATGATCAATAGTTATGATCATTCTCATATTCCTTGAAAACACGGTCTTAATCACTAGTTAATTACTATTCATCTAACTACTGGAAGTAAGGGGTAGGATTAGAATGATTTGATTTTTTAATATGTATTTTTTTATTAATAAGGTTTATAACTTATTTAAAATAAATTAATAAAGTACATAACTTGTTACATTTTGCATTTTCTTGTATCCTGTCAATATAAAGTAATGAAAATCAATATAAAGGCGACAGGAAAGCAAGGATGCGTTCAAAGTGCACAATAGAACAAAAGCTAACTCGAAATTCCAAAATCCTAATTCCATCCATTGTTTTTAAATATTATAAATTTAGGTTTTGAACCCTATGTTTTTACTTGTGTTTAAAAAGTCGGGTTAAAACTTATTTTTGCTTCTTAACCTTTGTAACAGCTCAATAATATAAAAATAATTTATTTATTATTTTAAATATGAATGATTTTTTCCATTACAATTTGATTTTAAGTAGTATAGAAGATCATGGTGGATTATTGATAATTGACTTTTAGATGAAATTTCAAATTATTTAATAAATTTATAAAAAAAAATGCCATTTGTAATTGACATCAAATTTTAGCATGAAAGTGTTTAATTTATATATATATATATATATTGGAGCACTACTGCAGTCCACACAATGAATGTGGTAGTTAATTCTTTTAGATTATAACAATTAATTATGTTCATTAATTTTTTTTCGTTGAAAAAGTTTATTAATATGGATGAATGATTACTTTTATTGGTTATATTATTAAAATTAAAATATTAGCTAACTGAGCAGTTGTGCAGTGACAGTCAATAAGCATACGAGTCCTCCTAAAATTAAAAGATTAAAGAATCTAAATTACAGCCACAAAAAAATTGATATTAACCAAAGAATGGTATTTCTGTTGTTGGAAATGCATATTGAGATATTAGTTAGAGAGAGGGAGTTGGAAAAGACGAAAGTGAATTAAATGCTGCGTCTGGAATTCCCACCCACCTTACCCCAAAAAGTTATCTGCCCTAATTCTCTTCTTCTTCCTCACTGATGGCTTCATCACCTGCACCTCCAAATCTCCATCCATGTCCTCTTCCTCATCTTCCTCCTCCAATTCCTCCTTCTCCAAGCTCGGCCTCGGCTACGCCATTGCCATAGCCCTCGCCTTCCTCGTCCTCCTCTCCGCCTCCCTCCTCGCCTTCTACCTCTGCTGCCGCTCCCGCAACCGCCACCCCCCGCCCCGCTCCCATCCCCCCCCCGCCATCATCCTCCCTCGGATCATCTTCGTCGCCGAGGACGACGCCGATCCAGATCGCGACGCAACCGGCGTCGTCGGTCTCGACCAGGCCGTCATCAACTCCTACCCTAAGTTCCCCTTCTCCAAGGACAAATCGCCTAATTGCCTCTGCTCTATCTGCCTCTGCGAGTATAAGGACGCGGAGATGCTTAGGATGATGCCTGAGTGTCGACATTTCTTTCACCTCTGCTGCGTCGATGCCTGGTTGAAGCTTAATGGCTCCTGTCCGGTTTGCCGGAATTCGCCGCTCCCGACGCCGCTCTCTACTCCTCTGCAGGAGGTTGTGCCGCTCTCGCAATACATGGCGGATCGGAGGAGGAGATGATGATTCGTTAGGTCCAGTCTCTATCTCCTTCTCTGTTTGTTTTGTTCTGAGTGATCAATATTAATTTTAGGAAATTGTAAATTCTTTGATTGAGTGATGAATGTTTTCATTAGGTTCTTCCTGTTAGGTCGACTCTGTGAATCTCTGTTTGCTTTAAATTGTAAATTCTTCGATTGCGTGATATGAATGTTTTTCCCTCTTTTTGAGTGTGTTCTGGTAACTGATTCTATATTGTTATTGTGTGTTGAATTCATTGACTCAAAAAAACCAAAGAAAATGGAGACAATTGAAGAGCAACTTTTGTATTTCATTCCCTCCCTTTTCGTGCCAAAAAGTTGGCTTGACTCTTCTCAAGGGTCCTCTTCATTTCTTCTGTAGTGGTCTTAGGCTGGCCCAGAATGTCTTGTTGCTCCATTTTCTTTCTAAATTTTCAACTCCATCATCATTTGCTAATGGGTAGCTATCATAACTCAAAAATTAATCAGAATACTAATACACCTATCCCTAATAGTCAAAAGGTCTTCCCCTGCCTAGAAATTAATTTCTTACTTTGCATCCTAATCTTGCATGCATGCTAACCTGGATAGATACGGATATCAAAAAAATAAAATAAAGTAACACACCGATGGTTAGGTTTCTTACTTTTTCAATGTGCATCTTCAACATAATTCGATATTTCTTGACATTTATCGTTTTAAGATAGATTCTTAATTTTATTTCGTTGGGTCAATTATCGTTTGAGTTTAGTTAACTAGAATAACCAGAACCGTAATTCTAGAAGATTGGGTTTTTGTTGGCTTGTTTAACTAGTTTTTTTTTTTTTAAGATCAGCAAATTTATACTCTAAATTTGTGTTTCTCACAGTAATTCAACTCATGAGCGAAAAATGTATCTGTTTGGTTCTTAAATAGCAAGTGATTTTTCTGTTTACAAATTGACTAATTTGGTAGGACTTTTGTATGATTCCAAGAACTTTCAAAAAGCACTGAACATTGAAATTGAGATTGAGATTGAGATTGTCTGTAGAATTTGCTTTTGATTGTCTGTATAATTTGCTTTTGTTTAACGGTGGGTGATGACTGATGAGGTTATGATTTCGATAGGCATCTTGGTCACCTTTCCCAAGTTCAATTATGAATCCATTGATTTTACTGCTTTTTCAGTGGAATTTTCAGTAAGGAATGTTGTTGCCTTTTTTATCAACATCGGACATGGATACAACTTTATGTTTGGAAGTTTTGTATTAAATTACAATTTTATGTTACCGAATGGATTGGCGCAATGGTTTCATTGTTTTTCTCCCCTCCCCCAATATGTACTTAAAAAAAAAATTACAATTTTATGTTGCTGTTTTTTAATCATATGAATTGTTACTATTAAAAGCAGATATAATTGATAACCTATGTTTGATTTATTTTGTCAAAAATATTATTTCGTAGACCGAAAGAATATAGGTTGTTTCCAAGGGGAAGGGTTTGAGATGTGATTTTCAAGATGCTTTATTTGGAATGTCGTAGATTCAACTTCCACGAGTGAGCTTAATTGTAAAAAAATTTATTCTCCCATTAAAAAGACTAAAGTTCAAATCTTTTATCTCCCCTATTATAAACTATAAATGTTACGTTTTATTTTAAAATAACCTATAACCAAATATGTATAATAATTCTAAATTATTTCTATTGAATTATAGATAAAAAATTTAATTTTGGGGGAAAACATTAAATGGCATGGGTGTTAGATACAACAATATACCAAATATGTAATTAATGCTCATAATTCATATAAATGGATGTGGTTAAAATAATATCTCAAAATTGTCTCCAATTTCTAGGCCCAACAAGCATCAGAGCAATGACCTCTTCACTTACGCACTTCAATGCTCATGTGGGCCTTCCACGCAAGTCGTCAACCAAAAATCATATAAAATGTCTAATTCTCACAAATTATTTGGGAAAATGTCTAAATTGAAAAATATTAAATTGCTATGTCTATTTTCTATTTTATGGTAAGAGAGATAAAACTTTTATTCCATTTGTACCCTTTTTAATTTAATACGATTTATAGAAATTAAAATCAATATCCTACCACCCTTTTTAGCCTCCACCAACATCTCTGATAGGCTGACAAATTCCAGGACCATTTTTTACCATTTTCCAAATTTTTCATCCACTTTTTTTTTCCTTCCATTTTATCCTATCACTATATTTGTTCATACTCCCATCATCAATTTTCTCTATCAATTTTCAAGGGTTAGTAAGCTTCCATTTTTTAAATTTCGAATGGATGTTACATTGGTCACGTTCGTCTTTAATGACAGATGGGATGAGAGAGATATTTACTCGAACTACACAACAGTCGTGGTTGGTATCACACACAACACTTCTGTATCCCTATTAATATCGGCTATCGAGGAAAAGTTGGTTTTGGACAAAAACTCAAAAGTCACATATCATTATAAAAAGTCATAAGCATATCACTATATAAAGACGGGGCACACGTCAAAAATATTGAAGGATGACAGGGACGTCCAATGGATGTACAACAAAATTGTTGGTGGCATGTATAGCGGATGCTGCCTCTTGGCGGACATCGTCCAAACACGTACGGAGATGTATATCTTAGACTTAACTCGAGATACCATTGTGTGTAATGGCAGGTGCAATGTTCCTGAATATAGATGAATTGAAGAAGTAGAGTTTTCAATACAAGACGGTGAAGTCTAGTCTCAAACAATTTACGATATGTTGCATTCACGAGACATGTAATTGGTATATTCACGCATCGGTGTACATGAATGACAGCCTATTGGGTAATTAGGAAGTTTGTCGATTGGAAGCTCGACATAAGAGGGAGAAGTGGAGGTAAATTTTCTTTGGTACGAAAAAACTTTTTCAGATGGATGGAAGTGAAAATGACGGGAAGATCGAGCTCCCATGGGTATGCGTTTCGACCATTCGGCTCCAATACTGAAATTGATGAAAAATAAATAAATAAATAAATATTGCAGTGGCGACAGGTACATTTTTTACGGTTTTGTCATTTACATTATATTTTATGAAACTTGGGGACGCAAATGGATGTACTGACATGGACATGGTATGTACCCTAGTTCAGCTCGGTGGAAGGAATTTTTTTTCAAAATTTAATATATTTTTAGAAAATAATTCAAAATATAATATCTTTTTAAAAAATCCAACATAATTGTTTGTTTAAATTTTTAAATTTTGAAATCAAGATCTTTAGTCATTTTTTAATTTAGTTGGTTGTTAACAAGTATATCTCTCATGTTAGTTAGAATATAGTATTATTTGAAAAGGTTGGAAAAAAAATGAGTGACAAAATAAGATAGGTATTTTAGACTTTTACATTTATACACGAATTAATTTTATATTTAAATAAACTAAAAGTAGACATATATTTTAATAGATTTTAATTTAGACATTTTCTTACATAATTTCTTAAATATAGATATTTACCTAGTTTGCCCTTCTTTTATTATCGATTAATAAACAATTATTTATTGAGTAAATACATAAATAATTTCAATATTTCAGCACACCATTTAATTTAATTCGAATTTCCATGCTCAAATTAAAATTGTCTATTAACTAAACAATTAAAATTAAAACTATTATTTGATAAAAATTAATAATAACTTTTGTTGTTCGTAATTGTTCAACGAATGAAGTATGTGAAAGTGACTATTTACATGTAAAGTACGTTTTTCATTCAATAATTACTTATTTGATGTTGTCATTATTGATATATTAATAATTTAACTTTCACATATTTAATTCGATTATTATTATTATTTAAGTGATTATATTTATAATTATTATATAGAATTAACTAGTTCTATAAGTTTTTTCACATATTTAATTCGATTATTATTATTTTTTAAAGTGATTATATTTATAATTATTGTATAGAATTAATTAGTTCTATCGATTACTTATTTGGTGCCGTCATAATTTTTGCGATTGAATTCATAATCATGATGTGGAATTGAATTACTGTCAAATAACCAAACCATCAGGTCGTTCAAAAGTCCAAATAACATTGGGGTAGGCTTAGTTGGGCGGGCGGTGAATGCGGTTTTCAAAACCCGAGTGGTCAGTGCGTTTCTCTCTCTCTTGTTTGGTTGTCGATTTGCCATTTTGAATTTTGAAATTTGGAAACCCGTTTGGTTGCTGAGATCTTTGAATCCCAGTTTGTGTATATAAAACGGAAACATGTCCTCCCACAAATCCGGTGATGAAAACGGCGGAGTTTGGGGATTTGAATCCGATTCTGAAATGGAAGAGTTGGAGCTTGAAGTTGAAGTAAACCAAATGGCTCACAGGATTCTTCTCTACAGATCCACTTTCTGGGCTCATCTCAAATCCTCCTTTCTTTCATTACTTGATGAAGCCTCGAGGCCCGTCGCCATTGGGGCCTTTGCGCCCGGAATATCTGTTCGTCCAGACCATGAAGGTAGGGTTTTTTTTTTGAATTCTTACAACATTTTGGGGAGGGGATTTGAACACTTGGCCTCTTGATTACTAGGTCCTACTTCATGCCATTTGATTTGGGTGGGGAATTCTTGCTATGAATTGGTAGACTTGCTGTGAAAATGATCTGAGAAATCTGAGATGATGTTTTCGAGTTTCTGTTCTATTAGGTCGAATTTTGTTTTTGAAATTTAAGCCTGCATCAACTATTTACCATGGGCTGTTTGGGTGAGGTTTTGTAGGAGTGATTAGAATGAGGAGTTATTTTAAAATTAGGATTAGTGCAATAGCTTGTTTGGTTGGAGTTTTTTGTGGAGGAGTTACATGCAAATAATTCATTTGGATGAGGGTTTTGGTGGGTAGTTGAATGGAAAAATTCGTTTTGATGAATCATTGATTTGAAATAAATGATTATTTTGGCCGAATAAAAATGAATCATTTAGAAATGTGTGGTTAGAAATGAGTGATTACAATAACTCATTTGGGCGGAATTTTTTGAAAAGTGGTTGTAATAAACTCATTTGTAATAGCTCGTTGACAATCGCATAGCAAACACCCATGTATTTTTAAAAAAACCAAAATTTAGAAAAATAAATAAATAAAAACTTCCAAAGTTTTTGTTTTGGTTTTTGAAATTTGGTTACCATTGGTTTTTGTAATAGGTATTTGTTTCTTTGAAGTGAATGAGTATTCTGTCTGGGGAAGCTGTGGCAAGGGGCTAATTTTTTAACGCATTCGTAAGTGTTTTATTCGAACTAACGGAATACAATTATTCCAACCTACGATTATTTTTTGCATGTCTAAGTTCAAAAGCATGTGCTACACTTTTGAACTCGCTAGTGAGCTTATTGGATTTACTTGTTTGAGAATATTGGTTTCTGATGGCAACAAAGAGTTATTTTCTTGATATTTGGATAAAAGTCTATGAACTTACTTAAACAAAATCCATTCTGTAGGTTTATCTGTATTTTTCAGTTCTACAGATATTTGGGTAAAGAATATATCCTGGGTCTGGTTGACAAAATCACTTTGTTTATGCAGATGATGAACAAACCCTAGGAAGTGAAGGCGCGATCATTCATGACGAGGCTTTAGAAACAGCAAATCAGATACAATTGCTTGAAGATAAAATATCAAGTAATATCACTATGATCCCTACAGTTCTGAAGAGGATGAAAGACTGCATTTCAACTATTGACAATTTGGATTCCTATAATGGGCTCATTCATCCTGCATTCAAAAGGAAAAAAAACTAGTTGAATTTAATTGGTATGCCTGGTAGCTATTTTAGTGGCAATATACTTCACAAAGTAGTCTCTGAGTGTACAAATGCAAGTCAGATTGAAGTGGTGTTTTCTGTGACAAACGGGTGAGTAACGCATAAGAACCTGCCCTTGAGAGGGGAACAACAGCTACTATTATAGACTCAGATGTGTACTATTGACTTTACATTCTGTTGATGTTAAAAAGGTTGTTTCTCTGCAAATGTAACTCTGATATGTAACTTAACATTTTAACGTTATTGGAGACATTAGTTTTGGATTTGTTGATGTATAAAATTCTTCAAATATAACCTAGGAGGCTTAACTCCCATTCCTTCAACTTCTCTGAATATCTTCCCCATTTTTTTTTCTCATACCCCACCTTGTCATTTATTTATTAACTATTATTTATATTTTATTATATAGTTAAGTGTTTGGCAGTTTATATCGTACAAATTGTTTAACCCTGCATTATTTGGATAGCAAGAAAATTGATAAATTCATTAGTAGCTTACCATAAATTGGATTCATCATCTCTCAATTCTCCAAGACTATCACATAGGTAACTTGTTATAATTGAACGTCTAGTAGAGAGGTGATTTCAAAAAAAAAAGTAAAAAAGAAATTGTTATAATAATAACCAAAAATTGAATTTTCACCACACTATACCTAGGTCACCCGTCCCAAGCATTGGATTAAGGAGATAACAATAATTTTATAATTAAATTTTTTTCGTGAATTTAAAATTTGAGACTCTAAAGGAATATATATCAGAGAGTCCGAGCCTTTTGCATAAAAATTCAGGACCTTGTTAATATCAATATCATTTAGAAACAAAAAATATAATCTTCCTGCAATTGTAATGATATTCTTGAACGAGAGCATTAACAGAGATTCAATTCTCCTCTTGGAGATTCAAGTATTTCATTGAAACAGTATATAGTATACATCATGGTATTGCAAGATGGCACCTCTCTCTATCTGGTGGTGGAATCTTAAATTGTTGTACATTTACAGGCAAGTACATCAACATCAGAATCTAATCTAGGTATAGAGGAACTCACCATCAACCCCTCCATAGTCCTTGCATTACTAACATCAAATATGACACTGCTGAGTCCTTTCCCAACGACGATGATTCTTCTACCAACGGCGACGAGTTGACATGGTGGTCTCGTTAGAAGGGCAGAGAATCTCCCCACTGGAGTCCATTCCTTGTCTGCATTGTTCCACATCATCAATCTGGTTCCAGAACTTTGATCCAAGACATAAAGGGTTTCATCTACAATAACTGCTGGACCGCGCCATCCTGAAACCATTTCGGAGTTGCTGTGCTGCCAAATCCCGTTTGATGGGTCGTAAACCAGAGCATAAGCTTGAGAATCCACAGAACGAAGACGAATATAAATCTTTCCATCCATCACTATAGAACCTTCAATTTCATTCTGAGTATTTGCAATGTCCAAGTGTGGTTCCCATGTGTTGGTGCAAGGGTCATAAACATCCCAAGAATGTCGATCACCTGAACTGGAACATAGCCCCCCAATGGCATATAACTTTTCATTTAAGACTTCACATGCAAAGTAGCACCTGGATGCAAAAGAAATGTGATGATGATACAAGCATTAAGGGCAACTGAAGAGGTTGTGCATAGGCAAATATGTTGCAACTCCAATGTGGAAATGCAACAAATAAACCAAAAAATATCAAAATAAGCTAACTATTGTGCTGCCCCATGCTAATTTCGGGGTCATCGCAATTAGAGATGTAAGCTGTCCCCAGCCCACCACCATTTTTAATCTCTTTCACTGCAAAATTTTCCTCTTTTTTTTCAAGAGATCGCAGGGATTCACAAATTCACAATTCAGAATGTATATCCTCTTTTGGTATGTGTATAATTATTACCTTGAAGATGACAATGGCGCAGCTTCACTCCAACTATTTTTCAAAGTATCATAGCAGTACACTTCATCAGTAGCATCTTGAGACCAACTGCAACCACCTAATATATAGAGCTTCCTTCCCATTGCTTCAAAACCCATACCCTTCCTCTTCATGCTGCAAGTTGGTAAACTGTTCATCTGTTTCCAACACCGTTTTGATGAGTTGAGATCCAGCACATAACATGAAACCTGTTCAGACTTGTCTCTACACAAAGCATAGATCCAAGTCTCGGCAAGATTATTCTTTTCGCGGCATGAATACCACTCTTGGCTGCTCACCAGATCCTTCCATCTCTTAGAGATGCATTTCAGATTATGATGGTATTTTCGAGGAACTCTCGAGAGGATGGAAAGGGCAATGTCATCTGGCAGCCCAGGGATCAGAGTTTGTCCTGGCGGTTGGATCAGTTCTTCAAGAATATTTGAACCTAAAGCACTGTCCATGTGCCTGATCGAGATGTTTAAGCCATTAAAAGACTCCTGAAAAGTCAAAAAGAGTATGTATTGCTCAGAAATTCATCATCAATTAAGTCTAAAGATCTCAGAAGAGTACGCTTTAAATTCTAGGAAAAACAAAGCCTGATAACCACCACAAGCTATTTCAAGCAACAAAGTTAGGAAGTCAGAAGCTGTCAAGAAAATCTGAAATCATAACCTTTCTGCACCTAACATTTCGTATTTCGTTTTTATATTTGTGAGTCTTCAGGCTAGCTTATGGCACGCATATCTCGACTATTTTTTGGGATAAACACCTAATCCTATTATATTTTGTTAGATAAGATAACTTGTAGAAAATTAGTTCGGCCAAGATTATCTAATTTTTATCGATTCAATTCAAATGCGTTAAGCAGAATGTTGCAGTGCGCCTGAACCTGACCATTGAATTGACATCAATTATCAGTTAATAACATGATAAACTAAAGCTATAGTGTTCTAAATAAAGTAAAGCATCTTTGAGTTTCCCTGTGAAGTTTATCAAAGGCAACTCCCACCAACCCTCGTCACTTACCAAGAAACCCATCTTGATTTTGAACACATTTCTTGATTTAAAAAAAAAGTAAATAAGTAACAGAAATTCATCAAGATATTAAGAAATTTCTGGAGGAAACTTGTTTTCAAGGACATATATCCAGTGATTGATTATAACTTCAAATAGAAAATTTTAAACACGCTTAGTTCTATGGATAATTAAAGTGTCCATTTATTACAAGAAAATCGAAACACAGTCCTTAGAAACAATTCCAGAAGGAAAAAAGGAAAGAAGAAACATAGTTTACAATAGTCTTTACTGTTGGAAAAGTGGGCATTCTAGAAATTAGTACCTGAAATCATTTGATGTTCAATTCCAAAAAAGATGGATCCACAAGAACCGATGAAAACCCTAATCGAATCTCAAACACAACCAGCATTGTACATACAGAACGAGAATCAGCCGTGAGATTAACAAACAGATCAAACACTAAAGGCATTAATTAAAAGATAAGAAATGAAGAACAGAGGTCAAATCAAAATCATAAACTATGTTGAAAATATGGAACTCACCGGAGAAATAAATTCGATAATTTCTGGGATGGATCTGACGGCAACGGAGGGAGCTCGGAGTGGAAATCAGACGGAAGCACGCAAAGGGCAAGGCTGCGTGTGGGGGTAGATTTGTCATTCCAGATTCAAGGGTAGATTTGTCATTTCGGATTCAAGGGTAAATTTGTCATTCCGTATTCAGGGGTAGATTTGTCATTAATCCTCTTCTCTTGAGGCCTCGTTATATGAGTTCGATGCTTATTTGAATTATATATAACGAATTCAATAATAATCGACACAAAATTATGAATGAATATGACTTTTAAAGATTTAAGCTTTTTTTTTTTAAATAAATTGAGGAAACTATTCTGTATTCGGTTTTATGGTTTGAAAAAATTATAATTTGTCTTTATGTTTTAAAAGCAAAAAATTTAGTATTAATGAATTAGAGAAGTTGGATTTTAATCTATTTACTTTTAAAAATTAGAATTTAGTTTTATATTCAAAAAGACCTAAAATATAGTTATTGATATAAGTTAATTATTCTGTGGTAATGTGACTTGTGGGTTAAAAAAATTTATATAATTTTAAAAATTAGAATTTGGTTCTATATTTGGATAAGACATAAAAAATAGTCATTATAGTAATATAATTTTTTTTAAAAAAAAATCCTATCATTTACATATAAATAGTTAACCAAGGTTAGTGAAAAAATTCAATCAAAAGACTTTTAAAAAGTATTTCGAAGATAATTCATGAATAGGAAAAAACTAAGACCATGTAATCCCTATTTATTGATACATTAGGATAAATTTGAAGTCAAACTAATCCAATTCAAATATCATGTCTTCTTTAAAATACAATTTGACTTAAATCCAATTCACCAATTAACTATGTCCATATAAGTTGTACAGCTAGATAACATAATTCATCTCCAACTAACCAATCAACATCCTTATTCTTTTTTCTTTTTTTTTTAAAAGGGTATACAAACTCAGAACAAGTTAAGTCAAGGAAATTTCTGAAACCAAGATAATTAATCAACATCTTTATTGAAGAGAAACCATGTCTCTTTTAAGTAGAAATAAATAAATAAATCATCCTCTTCCTATAAGAACAAGATTATAGTTTTGTGGATATGCAGCCATTCCTTAAAAAACACTGGCCTCCCAAATTGCTAGTAAGGGTACCCCACATCCTAATTTCATCAAATTCCACTAAAAATAAATAAAAGAAAATCACAATGGTTTCACAGTGAGATCAGTGTTCCTCTAATAAGACTACCAGAAAACTATTTCCCAACACAGCATCAGCCATTCTACACCCAATAAAAGTAGTCTGGTCGTCCCTTGTGCAAATGCCCGGTTCGATTTCCTCTACAAGTCGAGAGCGAAACTCGAGGGTTCGAGGGTGAGTTGCAATTCCCCTGTCCATTCCTCACCTGGCCTCAAGATGATCGGTGTTTCCAACGCTGCTCCGTTAACACAAAGCATCTGTTTGTATTCCTCGTCGCTGAAATCTACCATTGCTCTCGATTTCTTCTCCCATGGATTCCAAACCACTATGGTACACAAAAGGAAAATAATAAAAACTAAGAACCTGATGCAATATTTTAGAACACATATAGCAATTACACATTCTAAATCTTACCAACATCAGGTAAACCTTTCTTTCTTATCACATAAGTCCGCTTCCTTTCGTGATCAATTATAGCAATTGCATTCGGGGTACTCACGTATACTCTA
The DNA here is from genome assembly GCA_036507275.1 of Sicyos edulis. NCBI lineage: Eukaryota > Viridiplantae > Streptophyta > Magnoliopsida > Cucurbitales > Cucurbitaceae > Sicyos > Sicyos edulis. The sequence continues at coordinate 709,185 of CM071857.1, read as the reverse complement.
TCCACCTACCAATCCGACAATCATCAAGCATTATGTTATAAACATCTTTGATATACCAAGAAATGGACGATAGAGCATGTGGCTATGACTAAATGCCTCATTCTTGACGACTATAAACACAGAAACTACCTCAGATTCAAAGGTTACTGCATCGCATTGTTCTGTAAACCGCTCCTTTTGACATAGATTGTCGAAGAAGTCGAGTGTTTCTAGACCTTCGATTCGCACCTCGCTTCAGAGTAATTTAAACATGTATAAGTGTCTGATTTACAACCGAAGAAAAACATACAGATCAACTAAAATGAATGAAGAGACCAAATTCTTGAAGATACCTTATGTCTGAAACCACCAAGTGTGTGTGATAGGCAAATGAAAAAGAAAATGGTTTTCCATTGACATTCCTAACTCTGGATCTCATAATCAAGTCTCCATCATGTCGTAAACACACTCGAAGGCGAAGCTCAAAACTGAAATGAAAAGGTATGCATAATTTTTTAGCAATGTCAAAGAATCATCTATACAACATTGAATATACTTTATTCAAGATTCAACATCAAAACCTCTAAACATAAAACATAACATTCATTTCCTTTACCTAGACGGCCAGCACTTCAAGTCTTCTTCTGAAGATCTATATACTAAATCAACAAAAGAAGCCCCCTCGATGTCGCCCGAGCAGATGGGTGGCGGATTTTCATCAATTGTCCATATCTTCTTCTTCACAAAGCCTTGATGCTCTAATGATCCACAGTCTCCGAACTACAATAATTTTCATAAAACACATTAGGAATGAAGAAAGATTATTGTAGAGATTTAAGTGGACAAAATCTGTCCCATATACCTGTGGGAAACATATGCAAATTCCTCCCCTCATAGCTTTTGCTGGATTGAAGATTGCCTACAATTCAAGTAAAAACGATACTCAATGTCTTCTCGTAACATTTTAGTTTATTCAAGATACAACACTCGATATCATTTTTGGGCCAGTATATATGCACCTCAACTATGTCACCCATCAAACTTGTTAAACTCAAAAAATTAATTTTTAGATGGATGACCATCATGAATTGAACAACAGAGGCCCACTTGAAGAGTAGGCCAATCGAAGATATAACACTCTCAAAAACCATCTATATATCACAAAATGTCCAAACAAACAAAACTTCAACAAATTCTTCAACACTAAGAGATTCTCTGAAAGAGAAAGATTAATCAGTACCTTACTACTAGTGAAAAGAAGCTCTTCACCTTGCTCGTTTCTCCATGAACAAACCTGTCCTCCATGTAAGCTAATCTACATCACCAAAAACCAAAATCCCCCAATTAAGAACCAGATATTCAATCAACCAAACCAACCCAAAAACAAAACAGAATCAAACAAGAAAATGTACAACAAAAAAGAATCTATCAATCAAAAGAAGATAGTAATCAGCATTGTCATTAAATGGAATAAGAAGAGTCCCCAAGGGGCAGCCTCCTTGGTAGAGGTTTGAGTCCAGGTTCGAAACCCGGCAAGTAAAGATACTAGTAAAATCCCACATTGTCTCTTGGGTCAAGATCTTTTGCCAGTCACGGGCGACACAAGTAAGTAGTAGGGCAAAACTATATATTATGAAAACGGAAATCAACAATCGATAGACGAAGATATGAAAACAAATAACAATAAATGTGAAAGACAAAAAAGAAACAACACACATAATCTGGTTCACCAACGTTGGGTAGTCCACGGGGCGGAGTTTAATTAAGGAGAACGAAATTACAAAGTCGAGTCTATATAGGCACTCTCATTAAACTCTATTAATGAATGTTGTAGACGCGGCTGCGGAATGCTGCGCAAATGCTAACTTTTGCGCGCAGGATGTGCTAAGCGAATGCAGATGCATTTATGCAAGCAAGACCCCTGCTTACTAATCGCAGGGTATCAATGCGTTCAAGGCATAATACAACACTATCCTTCATTGTCTCTCGGGTCAGGACCTTGTGTCAATCGCTAGATGACACAAGTAAGTAGTAGGGAAAGACTAGCCCTCATTGTGTCTCGGGTCAGGACCTTGCACGGGTCACGGATGACCCGAGTAAGTAATAGGGCGAAACTATCCCTCATTATCTCTCGGGTCAGGACCTCGTGCCAGTCACAGATGACCCAAGTAGTAGGGTGAAACTATTCCTCATTGTCTCTCGGGTCAGGACCTTGTGCCAGTTGTGGCTGACCCGAGTAACTAAAAGGGCGAAACTCTAATTCTCGATTACAAAAAATATGGAACAAGAAGAGAACTCACCCTAGCAGAAGCCCCTTTGAGATTTCTCAGAACAACCTGATCAATGCCGTTCCGATCCTTAGTAATCTCAATCGCCGTTTTGCAATCCCAAACCGGCGACGAATGCCCCATAACTTTTTCTCCTCAAAATAAAAATCCAAGACGAATTTTTAAGAATACCCAATTGATTAATCAAACCCACAAAGTTGAAAATCTGAAGAACAACAAATGGGGTTCGTCGATTCATGGCTTTGATTTATAAGCCTGCAAAAGGAAACCCCCAGATTATCGCTGAAACCTAACGCATTAGGAAGATAAAAAAAAAAGATCCGCAAATAAAGCGAAAATTTGCGTTTCAATTTCATTATATAGATAAACCTTAGTATCTTTAAAGAGAAATAATCAAAATATGAAGTGAGGATAAAAGGGTAGATTTTATTTGAATTTATTGTGCTAATGCTGAATATTCATCAAAGTTACATTTAAGGAAGGAAAATAAAATCAAATTGAAAGATTTTTGAAAGTGCCAGGATAGAGACAAAGTCCAGATAATCAGTTCCTATTTCCGAGGATGAACAATGCAGAAACTAAAATTCCCCCAAAAAATAAATAGAATTCAAATTCCAGCAACAAATCACTATAATAACAACTATTTCAGGCAAACCCAGAAAAATTCAAATAAATTTCAGCTTAAAAACTCAGAAATCGATGCGACCAATCAATAACAGAATTCATGGGATTTTCAAAAAGTAAAAGTTGGTGAAAATATGGATGTTTTGTTCATGAAAATGACGAAAAAGACTGCCGTTCTTGAATCACTTGCAGAGATGTAGGACATGGAATTGCGAGAACCATACCCCTTTTCTGTATTTTTTTTTTTTTTTTCGAAGCTCTGAAATTCAAATTAATGGGAATTTAAAATCAAAAATTTTCAGTTTTGTTCTTTTCCATTACTTTAAGGAAAGCCATAACATGTTACGACCGCGAGGGCTCGAAGAAAGTAGAAGATAAGACGCCATAACATGTTTCCTTTTGGTTCTTAAAATATTCATATGAAAATGAATGAAGCAAATTTTAAGATTCTCTCTATTCTAAGCTTACAATCCAGAGAAATTTATAAAACTAACATGACATGTATGGTTATAATTTTCTTTTAAATTTAATACATTACTTGAAATGTTGTTCTAAAGAATTGGACTGGACTTCAACTTCTGTGGATTTGTAATATCCAGATTTTTTTCTGGGATTCCAAACAGGGTATTTTTTGGGAGAAATTTCCCAGAGAAATTATGTAGCTAGTGATCAACACCAACGGTTTTTAAAAAAATAAAATTAAGATTTAAATATTGAACTCATGGAAAATACGACCCATGATGAGCTGATTGAAGGTTCAACTTTGGAATCAAGCAAATTGAAAGTCAAAATCAAACTAAAACAAGTCAGAAATACAAAGAGATATCCACAGAATGCAATGCAGCCATCAGAAAAAGATGCAGTTTTTCATTGACAATACATAAAAGGGTTCAACTTCAAACCCACAAATTGATGATATCATCTCGCACGATGTGCTCATTAGAGATCTAAACCTAAGATTTCATCACATTGTTCATTGCTGCATTCCAGTTTTCCAACCCAAAATATTCTTTATAGTTACACATAACAGTACAACTATTCAATAAACTAACCATTAAATTAGAGTCTGCCTTTTCTCACAGCAGCAATCCTACTCAGCTGCTTTGTTCCTTTTAATTTATGTTAGCAGTAATTTTGGGCTTGTAATATGCCAAAACCACATGAAAAAAGAAACTGCAATTCAACTGGTTCTTTTAGCTGGCCGCAACTGCATCGGCCCTTGGACTCGTGTCCAAAAGTTGACGCAGTTTTGCACCCGAACTCGAGCTTTTCTTGCAGACATTACTCTCTTCGTTAATGCTTTTATTCACAGGCTGTTGCATCCTCTTTTCGTTCATGTCCAACGCTTCTGTTCGTCCTGATTGAGCGCTTTTAAGCTTCTCCTGTCAAGTTACAAGGTTGTTAGCAATATAAATTTCATTCTAGTTGGAAAATACTAAAGAGTGCGTCAAAGAGGGTGCAAGCATACCATCAATGTAGTGTTTTCTTGTTTAAGTTTCTCGGAATTCTCTGCCAATCGACTTAACTCGGATCGAATAGAAACATTCTCTGCAGTCAATGAATCGACTTTACGAGCTAGTTCTTCAGTCTCGGCCTGATGTTTTAACAGGAAGAAATTATATTAGCTACTAGGCTGGCGATTTTCTAATTCAATGCTAGAAAATGAAACGTTTCTTTAAGTTCCACTCTACCTGCTTCCTCAGCCTTGACCTCCTAGCGGATTCTCTATTTGACAGTTTTCTCCTTTCCCGTTTCAGTTCTTTTTCATTCTGAGCAAAATATGAGAAGGTATCAATTAAGCAATGCCATATAAGATCATGAACAACTAAAGATAAATGATTCAAAATCAGTCGAGAAACATTAAGGATCGTATTGAAAATTAGAGAGCAATTTGCAAATGTATACCTGCAGCCAGACTTCAGGAGACAATATCGAACCAGGCAGAATGCTAGTTGGACCTGAAATGGTGTTTATACTAGAAGGATTCCTCAATTCCAACGTTGTAGACATTCTGGGAGAAATCACAGATCCAAGCTTTCCAATTGCATCAGCTGCTTTGGTTGTGCCCATCAACTTGGTACAGCCTTCATTCATTTCAGGAGCACTAACCGGACTTCCTTGTGTCTCAATTTTTGCATCCTTAACTGGAATATTATGAGACTGAAGAAATCAAAATCTCATACGTAATATATATCAAAAGCATCCAGGTCTTAGAATTCATTAGAGTGACACATTGTCCACTCCTCAGAATGATCATGAAAATTAGCATTGCACAGATTCTTCGAAAACTATGAATCTACAAGATGTTAAATTGCAGTACATTTTTAAGGTTGGTGTAATATCGAACTAGGTTTGTTTTTTGAAAACCAAATTTGGAGATGACATATGCATTGGGAACAAACCATGACATAAACTTGCTACATCATGCACAAAAGCAATAAATCCTCTCTGTAAAGGATTGCTGAATTTTTTTTATTAACTATGACTGCTTTAACTTCGAGTCTATAATTCAGAAGAGATTGGCTGTTCATAGAATTCATATCAATGTGACATCTCTAAGATGAACATATACAACATCATAGACTAAAAGGGAAAAACAAAATTATCACAAACAAGTACACAATCATGTTGATGTAAGTGGTTTAATCCAGACACATCAAGGAAAAGGTTAGAAGTATAGATCATCGGGCAACACCATAAGTTATGAAAGGTAAATATTCGGTAGTGAGGCCTGTTAAGATAGCACGTTAGTTTTCCGAAAGAGTCATACCAGTGGTAGGTGTTCCCTCACGGCTTCTTTTTGTTTTGTTTTGATTCGCCTGAAAATATCAGGAGATAAAAGAAATCAAGATTTTCAATTTTGCAATTCTTCATCACAGAGTAATTAGTGATAAAGCTATAAGATGTTAGATGAACTCAAACTTCTTCTCTAGTTACGAATCTTACCCCGGCAGTAGTTCCATCACTTCCACCACTGGAACCTTCAGTTTCCATACTGTTAACATGACAGAAATAACTTATTAGTTAGGTGAGTCACGAGATAAATATGAGAGTGAGAAAAAATGTGGACAGTTTATTTATTTTTATTTTTAAGAAAAGCACTTGAATTTAAACAAGAATTCTCTGCAGGAAATTAGATTACAACTAGATCATTTAAGCTAACCTCTCTGACGGCCTTTGCTCGGCTCCCCCATCAGCACTCCCAGTACTAACATTGCCAATAGACATTGCGAGGCCATCAAATCCTTTCAGTTTCTTCATTAGACCTTGACTACTATTTCCAGACACCTTTGAAGGTGTCTCAATGCTCAAAGGAGTTATGGCGGCCTGCAATGAGCATCCATATATATTTTATTAATGTTTATTCTTGGAGGCTTAAACAGCTAGTACATAGTACATTTTTGTTTTGTTTTTTATAGGAAACGGGGCTAGAACAAAGTACAGTTTTTGCACCACCATTTCATACTTTTTCATTATACTAACAAATCAAAATTAAACATTTCCAAAAACTGAAAAACAAATTCCAACATGCAGGTTTCACTTACAGCAGGTGATGAGGGAACACCAGGGCCATGTGAATGTGGTCCCTGCATTTAGATTATAATACAATAATTAGTCTAGAAATGGTTAGAAGAAAATAAGAAGGGGGTTCCATCTTTGTAATAACAAACAGCTTAATGTTAATCTGCAAAAAGAAAGTCCAATTCCCAGATGGGATGCTACAAGGTAACATATCTAAGATTGAGATGGGATTGCATGTATTGTATACAGGGTAATTGATAAAAACCAATAATGTTCATCAACGAAGAACCATTTTTTTCAGCTAAGAATTTCGTCAAGGCAGAAACAAGACAATGCCAACATTACTTTTCAATGGCGCTACAGATTGTTGAGGCGGGCTAAATTCAGAGTTTTGTTTTGCTTTATTGAAAATAAAACTAGGTGTCAAATAGTGTGGTCTGAGAAGGTATACTAAGTGGAAAGCAATCATAATTACCATAGAAACTGCAGGATGTGCATAAACACCACCATGTGAATAGATTGCTGCATAAGGAGTGCCATATGGAGGAATCATCTGGAAAGAAATTAGCAAGAAACTTTCTGTCAACACAGTCCTTGCCCCAAGTATAACTTGATGGCAAAAGCATCATCATTTAAACTCAACGATAGTTAATAGCTACCTGTGGTGGGCCCCACATATAAGGGTGAGGAGCATGACCTGAAGCCACAGCAGGGTTGTAGTATGGTGGAACTGCAACTCTAGGACCATAATATGCCTAAAAATGTAGCAACTCCCATCAATTAGCTATAACAATCTAGTCATCATAATCCGAGGCAATAAAAAGTTCTAGTATTGTCGGAAACAAGTTGGCAAAGGATGGGGCTGCCAAAGCGAACCTGCATGGCTGCCCAATCAGGAAAAACATGAACATTGGCTGAATTTGACACATTGTTTTGATCCTGTCAATGTATAGAGAAGCCAGTTAGACTAAAATAATTGAACCATTGGCCAAAAGGTATTGACTTTGTAACTTTCACACACAACTCAAAAAAGATAAACGTAAACCTCACTTTCTGGATGAAATAATCACACTAATCACCGTACCTGCGTTGGTGAAGCCACTTTTTCAGGCTTCACTGCCTTTGCCTCTTCACTAGTCCCCATGCCAAAGATGCTGCTTAAACTGGAAATCTCGACTCACTGTTAATATGACAGATCTTTGCACCGATTATGATCAGCTAAGCTGCATAAATAGCTATGTAAATATTAGAGCAGGAAGGAAAGAAAACCAAAACCAAGAATGTAGCTTTAAGAAACGTTAATAATCAGAAACTGTGCAGTTGTCATCTATTCGCATCTGAACTACTAATCAATCAGATTGAAGATCTATGAATGCCACAAATAATTTAAATCAATTAGAGAATATTAAATTCAAGTTAAGATTTCCTAGCAAAGACATCAAAAAGTGTTTAGCGTTTAGGATACCTAACAAATACCGTATGCCTCTAAAGTCTATCATGCATGCATGTTTTAAGACATTAAAAGATTTCAAATCTATGCTTTCTTTAATTCTAACAGCTCATATCTGGAACACAAACAGGTAATGCCTTTAGTTTTCCAGATTACATCTTGAAATCGTTTAATAAAAATGCAACTGAGAGTACTAAACTGTCCCCATGTATTTCTTGTATTTTTAATGCCGCAGAACAGGATGTAGCCACCCTTCAAAGCAACCACAAATGCTTTTGTCAGTAAAGGGACTTTACAAGAAAATTTTATTCCAATTATTTCTCATAATTGCAGTCAATTGTAGCATTCATCGGCAGCCAGATAAAGTACACTACTCATCATTTAAACCATTTAGCAGGAATTGCAAAATAATATGATTATGTGTTAAAAATTAAAATCAGCAAGTCATTTCTTTTTAAAAAAATAATAATAATTTTTGGTGGTCATTGCTGAAAAGGTTTTCAACAAATAACAAAAAAGTTAAAACATTTAAAAAGAAAAGAACAATGAAGTCTTTGAAACACAAAAGTGCCCATAAATATAGAGAAGAGAAAAAGGGTGAATTGAAAAAAGCCAATTCACAAGGGGGTATAAATGGAATTCTACACAACTAAGGCTTCGTTGATCATCTCCAATGGAAACTGAAAAGTAAAATCCGGGATGCTAAATGACGAAAATACCCTCCTCTCCCCCAGAAAAAAATTAAGAGAAAAAGACAAAGAATAGAAAAAAGGAGAAGCTCAATTTTCTATGTAATTTGTTATAATGACAGAGTCTCCTAGTTTGTTAAACTAATTTAAATCCTTGAATATTTACTGTTTTATTTACTGATAAATTCAAGTTTCAAATTCTCCTCTTCCATCTAACATCTTCCTAACGCTGAAGACCGAGAACATAATCAGAGCCCAAACAAATGACGAAGCAAATACAGAGGGATTCAGCAACGAAGATCCTAACAAAAAGTAATCCCAAACGCCCAGCTGAAACAAACTGTATATTCGAAGCTTCGATTAGAGATGAAGGAAAAGCCAGTAGCTCAAAAATCCCCAACGCGTAGTAAAAGAAATTGAAAAACAAATAATCAACATCAATTTTCTCACAGAAACAAACAGCAATACATCCACAGGTCCACAATCAAATTCAGACTTGGAAAAAACAGAATCAAACAGCGCTAAAACTCATAAATTAAATTGCAGTAAATGCACAAGAATTCAATTCTCCTCCTCAAATTTCCTATAGATTCAGTTCTATGAAACATGAAACAACAAAACAGTAATCGCAAAAAACAAGAACGAAAGAGAAAATTCCATACAGCTTGAGCTTCTTCAACGAACTTCCATGGCGGAAACCGGAGCTTGAATTCTGAGCATTACTTCAAATCTAGAGAGAGAGAGAGAGAGAGAGAAAGAGAGAAATGGAGAGAATGAAAATGGTGAAGGAAAGAAGGGCGGGGGAATGAGAATGAGAAAGAGAAAGGGGAGCGCCAAGGCATCGGCCACGTCACCGTACACGTGTTCGATATGTGCAAACTGTATACGTATACCGTATATACAGGGGTGGTGGGCTGTAGTTGTTGTTGAGCTGGATCCTCGAGATTCGTGCACCCTATTTCTTTTTTTTTCTTTTTTTTTTATTCTGACATCACCTCCTCCATCAACGTGTCCACAAAAGATTCGATCTAGTCGCTTCATTGGGTCATGGGCCCGGCCCGGCCCAATTAGCCTGACGTGGTCGCTAAAGATGGTTTAGTTAAGTGTAAAATAACAGTTTACTCCCATCCAATCAAACGAGGAATTTTGCATGTACAACAAAAAAATATATATATATATATTTTCATCAATAATAAAAAATTAAAATTAATTAATTTGTACCATAAAATTTAAATTAATTTTTATTATTAATTGAATTTTATTATATTTTAATTTTTTATAAGTGATAAAAATTCAAAATGAATTGTATGAATGATAGAAATCAATATGCTATAAATGAATTATTTTAAAAATTTTGCTATAAATATAATATAAGAGATAGAATGATAGGTCAATTCTCTTACCAAATTTCAATTTTAATAAATTTTGAATGTTTCATTTAATTCATGTGTTTTAGGGAAAAAAATTAGTTGAGGTCTTATATTAAATTTGAACTCAATATTTATTTTTAATAATATAGAAATAATTTTATGGAGAAATATGATAATATTTAAAATAAAATAAAATGAATAACCAATTTTAAGTTATTTTTTAATTATAATTGTGCTTTTGAAGAAGTAAAATTAAATTTTCATTTTTTAAAAAAATTCAGTAAGTAAAATAAAATAAAAATGATTAAAATGTTATTTTACCATTTAATTAATTACGGTTAAAATAACCGTTCCACGTTTGTTGCCAGCGAAGACCATTTTGAGTCGCCCATCGGTCATTAATCCGACGGTCTAAATCGTGTGTTTTTGTAGAGGGGGTTTTAGATATTTTGTCGCCATTTGATTTTAATTTCTTTTTTTTATTATTATTCGGTTGTTTAATGGTTCAACACGTGGTGTTCTTTTATTGGCAACTTACAGCAACGCACACCTGGAAAATTCTTTCTTTTTTCTTTTTGTTGAAAATTATTAAAAAGGGTTCCACTCTTGACTCACGGGATTGTACAGTAATTTCACCTATTTGCTGACATTTACTTTTTTCCTTTTATGGAAAAACTTCCCTGCTATACTTTGGGCCTTGCGGAGTATAGCTGGTAAAAAAAAAACAAATATTGAACATTTGTTTTATATCCATGCACCAAAATTAATATCACAATATTTGTATATTAAGAAAATTTATAAAATATTAATTCTTAATTATGAGACTATCCTTGATTAGACTCATTACCATTAAGGACTCCAAGACCCTCTCTAACTATTAAGGATGTATTTGAGCTCTTGTTCATGTAAAGGCTCGAGTTGGTTATAATAATTCAACCAATGTTTGTCCATCGTTTATTATAAATTGTGATTACCTATATCTAGGTTGCCCATTTATTTACACTTTACATATATTACTTTTTGTTACATAACCAGTCTTTCAAACACCGTTCATCATAAATCATATTATAATAATTTGTCTCTCAAACACCATTTATAACAGTTCACCGTTTATCATAACCTTCCGTCTATCATAACTAAATCGGTGCTCCAAACGCACCCTAAGTCACTTTATAATAGTTAACAAATATTGAAGAAAGTTTATCGGTAATAACTCACTACGCCTGATGATATTTAGATACTAACAAAATTTATTAAAAAATGATTTTAAAAAACTAATCATGATCCATTAGACTAATTATATTTTAGTTTTTTTTCTAAAAAAATATATATAGTTTTACGTATTCTTTTTTTAACTATTTGGGCAACTCGTGATAATTAATATTGGACAAAAGTTTTATCTATAAATTTGAAAGAATGCATATTTATATTTCTTTTGTAACAATTGTGTTAGTGTAGTTATTTTTTATATTGTCAATAAAAGCAATTGCTCACAACATTTTTTTATGTGATGAGTTAAATTTTAAATTTCTGGCTGCAAATTGTTGTAACCTAAAAAAAAAAAAAAATTCTTCCAGTAATTTTCTTTGTTAGGGAATAAATCTTCTACTGTGAAATCATTGAATTAATTGAACAGAAATCTTTTAATAAAAAAAGTTATCTGATTTCAATTATAATTATTCATATTTTCATAACCTACTTTTATAAATAAAACTTCGAAATAGATATTATTATTGATTCACACTTAGTCGACTTCTCAACAAAGCATGTTAATCAATTATCCAAAAAAAAACATGTTTAAAAAAAACAAGGCTTTAAAAAAATAATTGAAAAGTAAATTAAATTATTGGCAGACAACAAAATTAATTATAATTGGGTAGACGTCTCTTCGTGAATTTTTGCAACAAATTGCTTAAAAATAATAATATAAGTAGGGAATCGTTGTAGTTTTGAGGGCAAAAGTGGAAGAGATGATAAGGAAGGGCAGAAGAGAGATATGATGAACACATGAAGGGTAGAAGAGTAATTGTGATTTCAGAAGGGTATGAGTAGGGTGTGGACCCCGCGATCCGACGCGGATAGGAGCACACCCATCTACAAATCCTGACCGTCCACTTTCCATATATGTATCTGATACACTTTACCACGTCACCTTACAGACACCCCACGAAAAATTATTTCTTTGACTTTGGTCATGGTAGCTTAATTATTTCTCTCGGTTTTATTTTTACTCGATGGATAAAGATTTACCCTTGTCAAAAAATATATTAATTAAAATTTACTGTTTAACTTCTTAATTTGAGAATAAACGTAAAAAATGTTTATCTTCAACCAAAATGTGGCTCCGTAGGTTAATTGTTTTGTAAAGTTCAATATCATGATAATAAATTTTATCTTGAAAATCCTTATTTGACTTTCATTCATTTTAAAGTAATATTCATTTGCAATTGTTGTTTCCTTCCTCAAACTTATACACTACAAAAAAATGTTTATATTGATTTAAAAAACTAAGTGGTTTTTTTTTTTTGGTTCCAATTCCTTCATATTTGTATCTAATGTTTTTTTTTTTTTGGTTCCAATTTCTTCATATTTGTATCTAATGTATTTCTAAAATTTTCTAATGTCGAGTTATTAGCATTTACTTAAAATATATATATATCAACATTTAATTTTTCATATTCAATAATTTTAAATATTTTTACATTCTTGTTTTTAAAGTTATCGAACTAATCAACATAAAATTATTTTATGTAGAATATTGCATTGGTTATTTAATTAAAATAAAATATATTAGACATTCGATGGTTTAACAAAGTGAATGAACCAAACGAATTTTATTGTTTTTACATTTTCATTATTTTTTTTAGGGGTGTACAAAAAAACCGGTAAACCGAGCTACCCGGACTACCCAACCCAAACCGTAAGGGTTGGGTTGGATTATGTTTTTTAAAATTTGGGTTGGGTTAGATTTTTAGTAAACCCGGATTTTTGGGTCGGTTCGCGGGTTCACGGGTTTTGGGTTGGGTTGAACCAGGAACCCGAATATAAATATATATTTCTTAACATATCTTTGTAGTATAAAGTCGTTCATAACCTAGTGGTTGTACATCTTTTCTTATTTTATGTTTTCTTTTTCTTTTTTTGCTTTTTTTTTCCTTCTATGAGCAAGTAAATTTCAATCTTTCTCAAATTTTTTTCCCTATAAAATTTATCCAATTTGTTTATCTCTTATCAGGTTAAATACAATATTTTAAAATTTTAAAATTAATTCTTATCTTTTTAAAAAAATCTCATACTCTTTACAAAATTAGCTTTATATTTATTCAAATTATATACCGGTATTTGACTTCCAAATATTGAAATAATTAGTATTTTCGTCGAATTTGTAATCTCGCCTTCCAACCTTTAATCGTTTTGAACCGATGAATCCAACCCAACCCAACCCGAAAATATAGGGTTGAGTTGGGTTGGGTTGAAACTCTAACTGGGTTGGGTTGGGTTAAAAAGTTGATTGACCCAAATTTTTGGGTTGGTCCAAAAATTACTCTTAACCCTGCCCAACCCAACCCATGTACACCCATAATTTTTTTACCTTTTCATTAAATAAAAAGTTTTTTTTGGGCACAACGATTACCACAAATTTAATAATTTATATTGATATTGATATCATCCATTATGGAAATCGCCTTTTATGATTTTGTTTTTTGGGCATCTCTCATAAAGCCCTCGTACCTATAGAGTTATTTCTTCCTTATAAATCCAAGATATTTCCCTTAACTTAGCAATTTTAGACAATTTGTTTGGTAACAATTATCCCCTCAAACAAAATACACTTCGAATCCTTTTGAATCTTATTGATGTTGTCTATATCAATGAGACCTCCCCTCGAACAAATTATATATGAGTCATACGAGATTTGCCACTCCTTTGTTATTTTTAGGAGTCTTGATCAGCAAAATTGTTAAGTCAAGAGCCAAGCTTTAGTACCATTTGTTAGGGACAACAAACAATCACAAATCCTTTCACATTGATTTGATATTGTCCACTTTGATAATTACCGCTCATGACTTTGTTGTTTGACAAACAAATCGTCTCAAACTTCCAAAGTTAAAAGAAATATCTTGAATTTATAAGGAGGTGACAACAGCTTTATTGATGCGAGACATCTTACGAGAACCCAAAAAACAAAGTTACAAAGGGTGATTTTCCCCAAAATCAAAATTATAAAAGATGATTTAAAAAATGAACAATATCAAATGTGGAGACTTGTGGTTTGTTGTTGTACCCCATAGTTTTGATTATTGAAATTTATATTGGTTCAATAAAAGGTATAAATAAAATTTGTGTAACGTCTTTATTTTCGTATACTGAACCATAAAGATAGTTAAGAAGAACAATACTTTAATGGTATCAAATGTATCTTTATAAACTCTTGGTCACAAAGTTTGAATTATTCACTTTTAATTATAGTTACAAAATATTAAAAAGTACAAAAATAAATAGATAATAATAACTTAAGTTGAGCAAAAAATATAACAAATTATCTATAATCCATTCATAATAAATGGGAAAAAAAATTAAAAAAAAAATAATTGTTGAAATATTTTTGTGAAGTTTGAATTCTCCTCGTTGTGTTACATGATTTCATTGGTGTTTTTTTTTAATACAACGATTGAAAGTATAAAATTCTTGTTGGGCAAGAGTGCCTTATTTAAACCCTTAGAGGCCGTTTGTTTGACCTATTTAGAGAGAAGTTAGTTATAGGATTTAGTATCTCTACCTTAAAAATTACATTAAAACGAGTTTTTGTTAACCCTTCCTCATTTTTAATTTTAAAAATAACTTTCATCTCTAACCATTCATTTGTAATCATGCACTTATAACTATTCAATCATTTATAATAACTTATTTTTAATAATTATTTTCAAATCAATCAAAATAACTCATTTCTAATTATTTTTTTTAACTATTAAAAATAATTACTCATTTTAAAATCTACGTCCAAATAAGGTTTTGACTCTGACTATTTTATACAAAAACTACACCCAATTAAATTTTTGACACAATTATCAATTTTTAACTTCTCAGCATAACTCTTAATATAACTCCTACACCCAAAAACTATTTAAATATGTCAAAGAAACAGCCCCATATTTTACTAATTATTATTTTATGTGAATTAAATGAAGAAAAAAGAATGGGGCCACCGCAATGTACGTCAAAACAATTGCGTAAAAGAAACGGAGAGGATCGGAGGGTGAGGATACTGCCACGGAGAATGTGATGAGGATGCGTAGATCTCCGCCACCCAAGCAGTGTCAGGGAAATGGAACTGAACACGTACTTGAGGGGGGTGGTCCCCACTTGAATAGGGCGTACTTGGTCATGGAGGTGACGTGTTCCCAGCATAACCACATGGGTCCCACGTTTACGTAGCCAGCTCAGCATATGATCCTCAAAACTTTCTTAAAAGAAAAAAAATATCCCACCCGCAGCCCCCTCCGACTGCCACGTGGTACGCGTTGCCCAGCCCCCATTATTGCACTTTGGCCCTCTCTTCAATTTTTGTTACGGATTCCACCCCTCCCGGCTTTCAACTTCGTTTTTTTTTTTTTTACTTTTAATAAATTAGGGGATGAAGACCATATAGTCTACTTTAAAAAGTATTATTCCTCCTGAATTAATATAATAATGGAACCAATCTCCTATCAACATTTTCATGGATGGATTGAATCGATCAGTAGTGAGATTGGTTAAATTTGGTATTAATCTATTTCGACTCCACGATTATAGATACGATTTCTAACATCGGTAAACTTGTACTCAAAAAAATGATTTCATTTTTGTAGTTTTTAAGTTAAGATTAGGGTATGTTTGATTTTGGGAAAATATGAAAATTAAATGGTTTAAATGAATGCTGGTAGAATACTCTGTCTGGATAGGATTGTTTGTAAAAAAAAATGTTGTAGAAAAAATAGGTTTAGATAAAGTTGTACGGATGACTAATGGTGAGCAAAGAAAAATATTGTTAAAGTTGCAAAAAAAATATTTAATTGAATAATATTATTTATAAAAGAGGTTAGAATGTTAAGTTGACGCAAGTCATTAAAATAATTTAATGCATCAATGACATGATAATTTTATTGTTTTTAATGTTATTGTAAGTATTTCAAATTCATGACTTTCGTTTATATATAATACATATATCTTTTGTATGTCAGGTGAATCATTAGTTTTTTATTTGTGTTTAATTTTTGTGATTATTTTGTATTCGTCCCGTTATAAATATAAATTGATTTTAAAATTTTGAATTTTAACACAAAATATTGATTCCCGCTTCTAAATTTTGCACTATATGCATATATTTATTTATTTATAGTTCATAAAAAGACATTTTAGATTTTTGTCCAACTTTAAAACTATAACAACTTCACAAAATATTGATTTTTATAAAACAAATTAAAAACAAACAAACAAACGATTATCCAATGAAAGGTTTGAAATTATATTGGTTGATCAACCATTCCAATTTAGCTAAATGATTTTAGTTCATTAACAAATATTATTTTTGTAACTCAAACTAGTCGATAAAGGTATGAAACTAAAAAATTCAACCACACTTTGAACTTTAAAGGCAAAAAAGGTAAACAATCTTTTATTTGAAAAAAAAACCAAAATTTTGGATACTGGATTTAGAAAAATACTGCCATTTTGACTCGAATTTTTGTTAATCTGCCTATCAATTCGAACGAGAAGCAATATACAAATATTACCCATTGTGACACATTCGAAAGATAATTTAATTTAAAGTCTTAATACTCATTATTTATAGGGTTAGAATTTTACAATTGTCTCGCATTGAAAAAATAAAAAATCTTTCAAAACATTTTATAAGATAGATGAACTAATTCCTCTCATCAAGATAAATGTCCATACTATCCAATACAGTGTTAAAACTTATTAAATAAAAATGGATTTTCAATCAAATAAATAAAATTGAGATGAATGCTCATACTATCTAATACCTTACATTGAACAGATTGGATATTCACTTTATATCGAACTAATGATGGTAGAGTCGAGTTGAGTTATGACTAATCGAACAAATTAATACATCACCAACCCTAAATTAATCCAAAATCAAATTAATATGCTAATGACCTGGTTAATTATAATCTTATTCTTTAATTCCCCTTTTTATCTGTTTTAGGAGTGACCTAAACTCGTGGCCTTTTTCGTTTACTCGCAAGACTATAGCGAATTGTTGTGTCAATTGGTCGCATGCGGTAATAATTGAAAACAAAGTGCCCAAAAGGGACCAAACTGTAATTTTATAAAAAGTCTGTCCATGGGTTTGGATTAGCCCGGGTGGGTCAATATTTATTGGCTCATCTCTCTGACTTAGATATTTTTAATGATTTCTTTACCTAATTACATACACTGTCTCGTTATCTCAAAAAAAAAAAAAAAACATACACCGTCTCGTTAACTGTACCATAGTATCGAGTGACATGATTAAAAACGCTATTTAAAAAATATATTGTAAAATAATAAAAATATTTTAATTTGTTGTGAAATTTTAAACAAAAAGACCAGCATGTTGACAAAAATTTATTATAGTGCAAGACATTGACCAATTCTTCATGTTTATTTATAATTTAATTCATGTCCCATTTTATTATCTTTTAAATATTTGTTCATTTTATTTTTTTGATAAAAAGACAACAAAATTCACTATTTTTTGGATTAAAAAACCACAAAATAAAGGTATGAAAAAACATAATATAAATTGTTCTCTTTAGAAATAAACACGATCTATGATTCTCGTTTAAAAATTGTTGTCTAATATTTTATCATAATATGGTATGGAGTTTAACAATATATTAGAGTTACGTGGTGCAATCAATTATTTTATTTAGTGTTGATCCATTTCAACTTCAATATTTAGTTTTTATATTATTTGACGACAGTTGTATCTTTAATGTAAGATTTGTTGGTCCGTATTCTTCTAATTTGTACTAACTTTTTTTTTAGAGGTAAGAATTCCTATGTATATGGTCAACAAAAATAATGACTCATCGACATTAATATATATCTAATTATCAAGAACGAAATTGAATCTATCCGCTTTAATTTTCTAAATAATATGTTAACCACTTAGTTACTCCATGATGGTTAACATCTCAAGGGGGTGATTTGGATTTTGGTCTTGAAAAGATGAGAAGAGAGAAAGTTGAAGAGAAAGAGGAAGTAATGATTTTGAGATATTGAATAATTGTTTAGAGATTGATGTTTTGAAGGGTAGATGTTATAAAAGTACTTATTTCATATTGATTTTTTATAATGTAATTATTATAGATTTTGGATTATGGATAGATATACTATATTTTATTTTATATCGTGTAGTTGAAAATTAGAAAAAGCTTGATGTGATATTTGAGAAGATTAAATAAAAGATATATTATAATATATGATAAAAACAAATGTTTGATGTGATATTTAAAAGATTTGTTATGATATTAGATGAGAAGTCGAAGAGAGAGGAGAGATCGATGTTCTAAAAATAAACACAGAGTTGAGATTTCTCTTTTATCTCCTCTCCTCGACACTAAATCCCAAACACCCAAATCTTCTATTCATATACACTTGTTTATAAACATATGCTTACAAACATTATGTAAAAGCGAGACCTAACTTTTGGCATTAAATATAATTATTGTCACTTATCCTGGCCAACGTGGCAAGGGAGGGATATGAGTCGACGGAACGCATGCGTGGAAAAAAGAAAGCATTATTCAAGGAACAAAAAATTAAAGACTGTTGATTGGGTGCGATGAGATCGACGGCTGCGCGTGCTTCACGACGGCTACACAAACCGACAAGTGACAGAAGGAGTGGATCTGACGTGGCAGCATTCTGTTTATTCTGAATATATTTATTTAAACCTTTTTGCGTTTTTTAATAATTTAAAACGGTGAGGCGAATGGGACGAAGGATCTTATTGAGAGCGTGACGTGTCTCACAGGCGTTCGGTCTAACTTCCTGGGGGGCCCGAAGTGACGTGGACTCGAAGCAAATGCTTGAGATCGGATTTCATTACCCTTTTCATTCGCCTTAATTTATTTTTATCGGGTCAAAATTACGTTTCTTTTCATTGTCTCGAGAATACCCCTGATTTTGCGGCAAAATTACAAATATAACCTCCCACCTGCTGCTTTTGATTGAATCTGGACAATTGACAGCTGGCACCGGTTCGAGAAGTGGCAACTATAATTAACTTTATTTGTCTGCCTCCACGTGTAACGTTGAACTTTTCAACGGGGAATTAGTCTACTGTACACGTCAGTATCACCTTCATATTTTTTAGACAATTTGATATACGAATCTATAATTTATCAAAAAAAATAAAAAACGAATCTATAATCAATGAGTTACCATTCGATACAGAAATCATAAATGTATTAGTCATTTTGGCGAACTAAATTTACTTTATAAACATTTCTTTTCTTTATTCATGTCTATAAAATATAGTTTTGAACTATATATTTTAGGTCAAGTATTTGAATTATATTTAATTATTGTGGTTTATTTATTTATTTTTTAACTTAGACATATTTTTTTAAACGGTTTTAAAATATAAATGAAGATTTACAAAAAAAAGGGAAAAAAATTATATATGAAAGAACTTTATTTTTTCGATAAAACAATATTTGAATCTAAGAAGTTCAAATCATAATTTTTTTTTTATCCTAAAACTATATATTTAGTATTCTGTCTGTTTTTTTTTTATAGTTAAATATGAGTAACTCTCCTATAAATTCATTGGATGGAGTAAATTAAAGTCTTGTGTTAATTTTGATATAAAAAAAGTAGTGTTAATTTTCATAAATTGTCATTTTAATTATGCGGGCTTTGTCGAGTAGACCAGGCTCGTGACAACGAGCAGACCATAAATAAATGGGCTGATCCATTGGCCATTTCGGCCCAGCTTAATTTTAATGGGTTTAATTGGTTTGATGTTCCACATGAAAAATCAAGACTTGAAAAAAAAGGAAAAATTAAACCAAGAATTTTTATTCAAAATAAATTATGAATAGTAAAACATAATTTTGAGCTTTTGATTTTACATCCACCCTTCAAGTAACTAAAGTTGAAATTCAAAATCAAAACAAAGGTAAACAATTGACATATTGATTATATCAATGAAGTATGTGTTTAGAATCTCTCAACTTTTTATTATATTTAAGAAGGTTATATATTTAATTGATTATTTTCTCTAATTAAAAAATTATATTAAGGGTTTTTATACACACGACACATCTTCATTTTTATTTAAGACTTTGATTTTTAAAGTATCACACACTTTAAATCTAGATACAACGAACTCTCTTTTAGGTTTGTTTTTTGAGTCTTGAATTTGAATTTTAAATCATAATTTGAATCTTAGACACGAAGTATTACAAATCTAAGTCTAGAACAATGGACACTCATTTGTTTAAGTTTGAGAACATTTATTTCATTTTATGTTTCGAATGTTCGTTCCTAGGCATTCGAAATGAATGAACATTCGATCTAGATATGAAATTCTAAATGGCATGAAAGAAAATGGATAGATAGATGAGAGGAAGGAATGGTCAATTGAACAAAAAAAAAATTATAATATCATGATATCGATTCCAGCTCAAATTAAAACGAATATAGTACTATAAAGTAAGTGAATATTCCCCAACTTTTTTTAAACATGGGATAATGTAAGAATCTCAAATATACCACCTCGAATAGTGATATATTAAGTTTACCAATTTTAGGTTGGATTCGAATTATATTCACTTAGGTTGAACTCAAATGTGTTGATTGAATACTCAGATTGGCTTGGATCAAACACTTATTTGAGTTTAATTAATTTTGGTACCATATTAGATAACTCACAATTGATGTTAATAAAAGAAAAGAAAAGAAAAGAAAAGATAACATGCAATTATATCTCCAAATCAATTGATAAGGAATGAAATATCCTACATGTTATGAAAAAAGCAATCAACAATTGTAAAACAAAGATATGAAAAACAGATAATGGTAAACGTGAGAGAAGAAGAAGAAAAACAACACGAAAGTTTACGTGGTTCACCAACGATTGTGAGAGATGGAAATTTACAAATACAGAGATTATGTCATTATACGGCTAGAGTTTAATTCGAGTTTATATAGGCACTCTAATTAAACCTTATTATAGAATGCGTAAGCATTAAATGGAATATGGATATATACGGGCACTGCGGAAACAGAATGTTGATGCGCAAATACATGTGAAACACAGCGCAGCGCTGCAATGTGAGATGCATTTGCGCGTGTGATGTGCTAAGCGAATGCAGAATGCGTTTTTGCATCGGAGGCGTTGCCCCGACACTCCCACTCGTTGACCGAACAACAAGACCTCCGCTTACTAATAGCAGGACATTAATGCGTTCAAGGCATAATACAACACTACATTTATTATAAAACTTGTGAGGACTTATTACCTTTCCAATGTGTTGTCAATGTAAAATAAAGTGAGAAATGTTTGGGATATAAATGGTTGCCCAACATTTATTAAATAAGAGAAATATCATGCATATATAAGCGAGGAGGACACTTTCCTTTAGTATGAAACATTTTGGATGGTACCAAAAAGAAACGCACAAGAGTTATGCACAAAGTGATCAATCAGTTATGTGGTGAATTTTGTATAGGAACGTTGACATCCTAAAATAATTCAAATTTGACCCTCCGAAATTAATTTTTTAAATTTGCCCCAATGTTTACTACTTGTTAGAGTAAACCAATCCAAATCTTAAATCCATACACTTTTAAGTTGGGTTGAGTCAGATTATCGAGTTGTGTTTATTCTCTTTCAAACATACTCAATTTATGCCCGTTTGGGTTGAGTCCAAATCATCTGCTTATGTTTTTAATTGTTTGAGTTGGACATCACATTAAATAATGTAAAATTTCACTTCAAATTAATGAATAATGAGATGAATAGTTCATATTTCTTATACCAAAATTTATCTTCACACAATGTTTGACTTAACCAAACTTTTTTTTACTCAACCAAAGCTACTTTTTAACCTACACTTCTTTTATTATCATCAATCTTTTAAAAAATAATTAATGGAGTCTGAATTTGGAGTGGTAGTATTGAATTGGCGAGTAAGGGAGAAAAATTGAGTCCTCAAATAAAGATTTTAGATAGAGAGCCAGCCAATCACAACGAAAAACCTGTCCACGTGTCGCTACCAGAGTTCATCCTCCGAAAATGTTGATCACGGATAAACAAGCCATTTATGAGCATAGAAAATGGCTCAACAAAAAAAAAAAAAAATCTCTGCAAAAGCAGTGATCGAAAAGTCAAGTCAGCAACTCCTCGACGGCCATTTGATCGGCGATTGCTTCTTTTCCGGCCACGATTCTCAGTTTCATTGAACTTTCCTTCAGAGAAATGGCAGCCACGGCCTCCCCCACAGCGGCCACCGCCGTTCTGAGACCTTCTCTGGCTGCTCCTCAACCCGTTCGCCGCTCCGCCGTGCCGTTCCTCCCCCCTCGACCCGGCTCCCCGTCTTTCCCCACTTCCCTCAAACTCTCCTCTGGTAACTTTCTTTTAAAACCCCATTAATTTTCTCCCGGGCATTTCGTCGAACACCTTGTGGTTGTTGAAAATTTCGGTCTGTTTTTATCTTCTGATGGAGGTTTCTTGTTTTGCTTTGTTACTTTGAGTAGCTTCTTAGTTGGGTTTTAATCTGTCGAGGTTGGTTGTATGCGTATCCTTCAATTCACTTTTTGTATGTTCATGGAGATAATTTGCTAGACAACAGGAATTTAACCATGGGTTTTCAATATACATTACGTTGCTAGCCTGCTTGTTTAGCAATTTTATTAATGGGACCCATTTAGGCTTCTTAAAATTGTGGATTAGAAGAGATTGCGTTTTGTCTTTTGAAGCACGAGTTCTGTCCTGTGTGATTGAGTTTGAAGAAAGTTTCGTTTGTGATCATACGTGAACAGGAGCATAGACTATGCCATCATTGCGATTGATGGAAAATGGCCAATTGTTGTTCTTCTGATTTTAGCTAGTTTTACAATTCATTCAATTCTGGAAACCCGGCTGCTCAATGATTGAGTGAGTTAGCTAAGTTTGCTGGTAATCTTGGTTTGTGCATTTAGGTTCTTGACCATAATCTTTTTGTTAGGGGCTTAAATTTTGAAGAATAAGATTAATGTGCTGCGATATACCATCAAGAAGTTAGATATGAGAAGTTTTCAAACCGATTTCATACATTATAGTTATACATTTACAAATTTACTTACTTTCAAGAGAAGCCCTGCCATTTATGAATTTAGAATGGGAGCTTTGATCTGAAAATGCATTGCTTTATTTATCCATTTCATATCTTAGATTTTTGTAGCTTATGAAACTTCAGCTTGAGAGATGTATTATAATCAGTTCTTGGAATTGAGAGCCAATCTTTTTGTTGGCAGCCTATAAAAAAATGTTGAAAATGTGGTCTGTAGACACAAGCTTCACTTTTTGTGTGATAAACGTGGTATTTTCGACTGTTGATTGCCAATTGCCATTTCTGAATTTCGAATTAGATAATTTTTCAGTGAGCATATTTGCTTCTTGAGCTAGACCCTTAATACCAAACTTTATTGGGTATTCCCAATCTACCGTTTGATGGCAGAGTCTCGAAGATTGCCTCTGCTTCAAACTCGAGCCACTTCAGAAGAATCATCTGCTGCTGATGCAACTGAGCTCTTTACAGACTTGAAAGAAAAGGTAGATCCACAGGGAAAAAAAGCAAGGCCGGTTTTCGTCAAAACCTGAGGAAGTTGTTAACTTTTTATCCATATATTATTTTTCATCATTCATTTTATGGTCTTTCTGTTAGTTATACTGAACTCTGGGATGTCTCTAAGAAATCATTTCATCCTACTGTTTACTAGTGGGATGCCCTTGAGAACAAATCCACAGTACTTCTCTATGGCGGTGGGGCGATTGTTGCAGTTTGGCTTTCTTCGGTTCTCGTTGGTGCAATCAATTCAGTTCCTGTGGTAAACGATTCTGTCAATTTGATGCTTTTGCATTTTCGATCTTCTACAGTTGCTGGTTGATGTTTTCTCTTATTATCTACAAGCAATGTTGCTCAAATTTATACTTTCAATTTGCTTCTTCCCCTTCTAAGACGTTTGACGCTTACTCTCCATCCCTCTTGTCATCAGCTTCCAAAGATTCTGGAGTTGGTAGGACTTGGTTATACCGGGTGGTTCGTGTACCGATATCTACTCTTCAAGGTAAGTTGCCAAGAGAACTGTGATTTGTTTCGAATAAGGTTTCAATGTTTGGTGATTTCTTAAACTTCACCCTTGATGAAGTTTCAATACAGTTTCTAAGTTTTGTTGTAGATTAATAATTTTGAAGTTCGTGAGTTATGGTAAACCACCAATCAATCCAAAAACCTAAACTGATAGATTGAGGCAAATTTAATTATATCAACCAACACTCCTTCACTTGTGGGCTTTGAAATTTGAGAAATGTCCTACAAGTGGAATTTTAATTTTTAATTGGGGAGGAAACGACTTGACATGTTGAGTTATGTTAAACATCAATCAATCCAACAGTCTAAGCTTATGGATTGAGGTAAATTTAATTATATCAACCAACAAAGTTTTAGTCACATGTTCTTAACGAGATAGTTAGACTAGATAATTTGATCCTAAACATAATTGGTTGAAAATGCTGAAACCATAGAAACGTTTTTCTTTTATTATATATATAGTAAAACCATAGGAACTTTAGTTCTTAATTGGCTTTGCAGCTCGATATTAACTTGTAAAATGCTTTTGTATTTTCTGTTTTCCACCTTCCTCAGTCAAGCAGAAAGGAACTAGTTGATGACATTGAGTCATTGAAGAAGAAGATTGCTGGAACCGAGTAAGGTGCGCGTTATTGGGCGCCATGTTCGACATGCTTATTCCTCTTATTATGATCATTTTGTACTTTCTCTTTCGTTTATTAGAAGGCAATCTAAATCATGTAATGTAATGTGGAATAGGTTTTGCCTTAATCCCTGTAACTTATGTTATGTTCCCTTTTATTGAATCTGTGTAATATTATTTGTCAAGTACATTAAGTAGAAACCCCCTTATATTTTGTTCTTGCTCCAGAAAAATGGTGATTGTTTTTTTTTTTTTTTTGGTGAGTACATATATCGACGTGAGGAGGACGAACAAACTCTACATAAAGGGCAATATGTACTCTCAAATAATATGAGAGTTAAATACCAATTTTTAGATTCGAACATGTGACCGTGAAGTTGAAATAGATTAACACCATCAAGATAATTAATTGTGTTGCCAATCCACTCATGATGATTTTTTTACTTTTTATTTACTTTTTAAGTTGCAGAAATCTTTATGTCAAAAGGGAGGCGAGATTTTTTTACCACTTAGATTGATATGTTTTACCACGCATACGTTTTCTTTAAAGAAGTTAATAAAAAGTACTATGTTATAGGTTCTATGGATGGTATGAAAATGAAATTGATTATAAAAAATAGAGAAAAATATTTTAACTATTTTTTTTTGTTGAAATTTGCAATTTTGAAATTCAACAATATTTAAGTACGTATGAGATTCAAATAATTGATTGTTTGTGGAAGATATATGTCAACCACGGTCTTACTTTTGATAAATTTTGAAAAATGATCTAAAATTTAATTTATATATTAATAAAATTTAAATCCGTGCAAAATATGATTTTATATTTATTAATGACCTTATGATATTTTAGATTTCATTTTGTTGGCATTATAGAAATTAGACAATCTTTTGCAACCCAATTTTTTTAAAAAAAGAGAATATAGAATAATGGTATCAAAATTTAAATGTTTTGATAAATTTTGAATGCATTAACCTGTGTTAGTGGCACTGGCAAAGGCAAATCCAAGATCAAAACTGGTCAACAGTTCAACCGCCCCAAATTAAGTTTTTTAACCCAAATATATATATATATATATATATATATATATATATATATATATATATATTAAAAAAAGGACTTAAATTGAACCACTATATAAATAACTAAACTTTTCTAATAAATTGTCCTACATTTTTATATAATCAAATCATGCTTTGACTGGATTCAAGGTCTAAATTGTCCTATATTTTTTGATAAAATTCTTCGTATATTTTTTGTTGAATAGTAAATTAAGCTTCATTGAACTTAAATGCTTCAAATCTTCTATTTGTCAGCTTTACTACATAACATTAATGAAACCAGGCATGTCAAATCTTAACTTCATTATTTGGCAAGGCATGTGCTAATACTAAGCACTCTTATGGCTGAGGATTATCTTACATTAAAAATTGAACTAGATTATTTTAAAATGAAAATAAAATTAATAAATTTAAATTTAAATCTCTATATTTAAAACATTGTAATATTTTAATCCGGGACCAAAATTTATATATGTCACTCAAACTCTAAAATTGCAAAATATGTTAAAGGTTTAAATCGTAACAAACTGAAATGCTAATGCTGTCGTCTTTTAACATTTTCACATGTATTCTAGTTTCTCTTACAAATAAAATTAAGTAAAATAAATACGCATTTAACATGACCCCACTCAACTAAGCCAACAAAAGTAATAACTCGACGATATAAATTTGTCAATGAACCAAGAGACGATGGGTCCAATTCTCCGTCCCAATTACTGAACTAAACAAAAACCTACTCAACCAAACAGTTTTCAAAAACAAAACATGGTTTATAGCCCACTTAACCCAGTATTTTTCTATTTATAACCAAAAAAAGCCCAGTATTCTTCTAGAAAACAGTTATCAGAAACAGCTCTTGAACAACTCACAATTTGGCACTGACAGTTAAAAAAACACCAAATAGATTTCCAACAATTAAGGACACCAGAATTTCAGTTTACAAAATGTTGATATTGCGTAGTATGAAAGGAAAGTAAAGCAATACCCAGAGAGATTTTAGTTTAGCATACTTGAGATCCAAGTATTAGTAATAAAATTGCTTTACTATTATCGTCTTCTTCGAGTCGAGGGAGGGGTGTCAAAAGGGAAGCCTAGAAAAAACATACAAAAAATTAGATGGTCAGATAGCCTATATCAGAGATAATTGATAATATCTTTTGTAGAAATTCTAGCTTCGCCTTTCGATCCTTTATATACGGATAGATTGTGATCGGGGGGCAGTCAGGGCCGGATGGTAAGCTCAGCTCTAAGATGGAGAACTCCATTTATAAAGTAGAGACTATCTTCGGCCGTAAAAGAAGTCCACGGTATTGCAAATAGGTTTCTGTAGCCAACTGCCTTGCCTCCGGTGAACGTGTAATTTCCCTTATATTTGCTAACAAACTCCTCTGTTGGTTTTGATCTTGCAGCAAATTCATAGTCAACTGCAAAAGAAACTGATCCTTTTTCTTGCATTCCCAAGAAAAGCCCAAAGCAATGAAACGAGCTCTGCTGGTCCATGTTGCAATGAGCCGAAAGGAAAAATCCTTGTCCACCCAGGTGGAATGCCTGAGAATACACTCGCCCTGACGGAAACAAATTGGAGCACTCTTCCCGTTTTAGGTCTAGGTAGACCACGCACTGCTGCCGAGGGCAATCAAACTCAACAACCTTAACTGGGCGATATTTGTATGCTCTCTCGATAAAGAAGCGACGGTTTGAGGAAGATGACTCGTCTGCAGCTAAGATTCTCTGCCTGTGAGGAGCCTCTGCCTTGAAGAAAAGGGCCTCGAGCACAAGTTTGCAAGCAACATCATGGTCGAAGTCATTGCAGGTCAGAACTTTCTTAAGTTTTCGACAAGTCATAAAGGGGAATCGAATATAACGTGCAAGTCGTGCCCCTAACACTTCTCGCCTGTCCTCCAACTTTGGATACCGATTTCTAGCCCACTTCAAGATAAAATCATATACTGCATCCTCTGATGCAACCTGTAGATCGTCACTAGACAATATTGCCTCCACTCCTGCAAGAGGCAAATCCATAACCTCCTCCTGGTACCTAGTCAAGTGCAAAAAGGCTAGTTGAGAAATAGCTTCCCTCCGGTAGAACCCAAACATGACAGACGCAAGGAGGAAAAGAAAAATGTAAAAGCTGTAGCAAACAATCAGACTCACAATCCGCTTTCACATAGTCTTAAAGTTGTCTCTTATTTTAATGTTTAACTTGATTGTGCGTGGATAAACAATCAGATTTAGCCTTTTCACCAAATGCAAAATAAAGTGAATTCGAGGCAATTGCTTGTAAACAAACACCAACTTCTTAGTTGGGTGGGACAGGACCACAAGTCCAAAAGTATATGAACTATCCAAAAAAGAGAAGAAAAAAAAGTACGAGTTGAAGAAAACACGAAATGGACATGCTCGACCTTCCAACCATAGGGATAAAGCAGAAATAATTGGAATATTTCAGCTCCATTCATCAAACTTTGTTTCAACAAAACTTGGAGACTGAAGGTCCAACATCTACAATACCTCAGACCACTACTATTTAGGATCCAGTTAACATTTCCAATTATCTCCATGGTTACAATTACATTGAAAAATACTTGTTTCCTTCGAACGGGAACAATGGCCTTGAATAGAATCCTTCAAATTGACATTCCACCTCAAACTCCCCTCTCCCCACCACAAACGAAGGATAAAACTGAAATTGAGGAAAATAAAAAGATCATAGTATAACTTGAGAGAATCAGAAAATTACTTGGTAATGTCCTTGTAGCGAATAGCAAGATACTGCTTTGCTGCATCAGTCAATGGTTGGACTGCTTCAGCCATTAAGACACTGGATGGAAGCTCTAGATATAGCAATGCAGACTCAGGTGTCATGGATAGATTTCTTAAAAGTTTGCTGCAATACCTCATGCATGAAGCAACCTCAAATTTGTCGGCAGCCATAAGCACATCAAGCAAAGATGAAGCAGTGCTACAAGATAGGGTATTGCTATACATAAAATTGATCAACTCCATTAGTGCAGCTTCCTCTGTTTGGTATAAGGAAAAAAATAACTATAAACAGTTTGGCCTGTAACAAAGAATAGGATATAATAAAAAGAGAGATGCAATGAACTTTATTATGTGTACCTGAGGCATTGATTCGTAAGGTCACATTCCGCTGTTCAGACTCCCTCATACCATTAGAGAACAGCTAGACAGAGAATTATTTTATAGATAAGAGCAATGACTTATAAAAGACAGTTTCTACATAAATTTAACAATAGACGAATTTATATATATATATATATATATATATATATATATATTATCATATAAATATGTATTTTCTTTTACCTTGTAGAAAAAAGGACTTTTGGCAGCCAAAATTGGAGAGCTGATATGCAACGTTTTAACTTTAATAACAGCAGAACAATCCATCCCCCAGCTTGATTCATCATCATTTGCAGCTTCATCACCTGCAGCAATTGAAAATTTTCAAGACATCTTATTCCGTTTGAGTTTAACAACAATTGGGGGCAGGGGACTCGAACTCTTGACCTCTTGTAGACACATACTTATTT
Source organism: Sicyos edulis (assembly GCA_036507275.1). NCBI lineage: Eukaryota > Viridiplantae > Streptophyta > Magnoliopsida > Cucurbitales > Cucurbitaceae > Sicyos > Sicyos edulis. The sequence continues at coordinate 679,674 of CM071857.1, read as the reverse complement.
CAATTAAGCTATATATCTTGTTCGCTTTAAGGCAACTTATTCTTATAACCTAATGATTTCAAATAGGATGTCACCTCCATTTATACAACACCTATATAGCTTCCTCATCTGCATTGTCTATACCTGTATGTGGCTCTTCAATCATTTGAGCAGGTTCATCATCTAGATTGTCACAAGGAATGACATCATCCATGTCAGGTTGGCTTCCATTCAAAACTTGCTCCTCGGGGCACCCATTTAGATCGACAACTGCAAAAAAGTTGATCATAAAGAACCAGAGTTTGAACATTGAAAGGAACCAACTGCAAAGTGAATATGCACAAAAGGTCATATACAACATACAAGAACAATTGAAACAAAAAAAACTAAGAATTAGTTTGATGACTACGAACCAAAAAGATGCTACATAATGAAACTTGCTCGGTCACAATTCAGTTCTATGAAAACATCAAAAAGACCAACCAGATAAATTCCTATAAAAGTAAACCAATGGTTTCAATTTCAGAGACTTCAAACAGACTTAAAACTAGGAAGACACAACTATATAGGTTCATTTTATCTAAAAATCATATAAAAAAAAAGGATTTCCCTTCCACAAAATCGCATCCCCATTTACAGCAGTAGAGGTAGTTCTTTCTTTTATATCCACGATTGTTTGTGATAATTTAAGTACATCTCGACTATTCTCACAAACAACTACTCGATCCTACTACATTTGGTTGTAAAAAAAAAAAAGTAGAAAATGACCTTTCTTGACAACCAAATAGGCAGCTCGGTGAGAATAGTCGGGGTGTCCATTTAGCGTGCTTAAGGACATTATAAGTTTCAGGGCAGCTCAGTTCTCATAAGTCAATAGTATTCTAAAACAACATGAACCACTCAATGTTCTCCATTTCCTATTTCATCTAGCAAACCTATATGAACAAAATGTTCTCATTTCACCTTGCAAGCTGAGGCCCGCATCATTCGATTAATTGCAATACCCATATAAATTACTCGTAACTATCATTTCATGATTTTCTCCCCTAACCAAATCAAAACCCACAACGATTCCGAGTTTCCTCTCGTTCATCCACACCACCGACCAAACAGAGGCAGTTTCTAAGCGAATAATTCACACAAGAAAGTAAAAGAAGAAAAACATAACCAAAAATTACCACTATCCTTCTTGCAATCCTCTCGCCGTCTCTTCCGTCTGGCCCAATCGATGATGCTGGTACATCCCACAGAATCGGGACGGGACTCCGGCGGTTCCCCCATAATCTCAATCCGAAGCAACCGATCGGAGAAATTACTATCGTTAAACGCGAATCCGAAATCGGCGTCGGGCGATGAAGCACAAGAGGCGCGGGAATAATCGGAATCCATGCCGGCCGTCGGGTCAAAGACATCAGAATTCAAATCCTTCATTTCTCGACCTCCACAGAACCTCAAAGAAACCCTAAATCTCCAGAATCAAAGCGCCGATGAACAGAAAGAGGAAAGAAGATGCAGAATTGGAAGCCCTAATCGGATCGAAAGCAGTAACTCTACATTCGAGTTTGCAGAGAAATGAGCCCTCTCGCCCAAATGCAATCAATAAATGTAAGACTTGTTAATCGTTTGTTAGCCATTTGTTTGGTTATGGGAATAGAGGCGCCCCTAACAATTTCTGATCCTAAACAGGAGTGGACTTATCAAAATACGTGACCTGTCCCTAACACACTGTCCCCAGTTTCTGGGCCACCCTCTTTTTATTTGTCCCTTAATTCTTTGATTAGTTTTTTTTCCCTCTTTTTTATTTTTTATCGGAAAATTGCGAATTTCAAAAAATATACGGTAAGATTAATATTGAGTATAATTTAACTATTAATATAATATTATATATTAATTATATCCTATAATATGATTATGATTACTAAATTTTCAATTTGACCTATTCCTAAAAATATCATTTTTTTTATCGAGGGTCAGTGGCGCAGTTGATTATTTTGTCTAGTTGTGTCCTCTATATAAGGTTTATTGGTCCTCCATCTCCCACTATGTACAAAAAAAAAAAAAAAAATCTTTTTTTTAAATTCTAATGATTCAACTTACCAATTCTTAGTTATGAATCATATAAGATGTAAAGAAAACTTTGCTTCTTATCACATTATTTGTGTTAATTATTTCTTTAATTTTATTTTTGATATCTTTAATTGTTCAAGATCAATTTATATTTACTTTGATTATTATGACTTAAAATTTAACATTACAACATTTGATTGACATGTGATCTTCTAAAAAATTAATCCAACGTAACCACTTATTATCGATTGAAGTGTTATTTAACGCAATCTGACTACTAATTCACTCCATAACAACTATTTATACTAATTATTTTCATCTAATATTTTTCGTTTCTTTTTTTTCAATTATTCATTTATTTTGACTCTAAAATAATAATGATAATAATGGTTCAGCTGCATTAAGATGAACAATTTGCTTATTTGATGGTTTAATAATTGACTCCATCATATTTTAAATTAGAAAGTAAGTTAAATTATAAATTTGATCTTTCAATTTTGTTTAAGATAAAATATAAGCGTGGACTTGAAAAAAGGCAATATTTAGTTGGTATGATTTCAAAAATTAAAATTTAATTCCTATGATTTAGATAGATATAGAATTTATTTATTTATTATAATAGATCTGATAAATGTTCCTTAATTTTCAATTTTGTGTAAATGACAGTTTTAAAATTTAGTTTTATCACAAAACTAGATTTGAAAATGATGTAAGTAGTAAATTCATGGTATAAATTGGTAAAAAATCTATCAGATACTAAATTAGAAAACTAGATATCTATGAATACAAAATCAAAAGTGAAATTATGATGAATTGGTAGATCGGTCCAAATAAGAATTTTACGAATCATAAACCGAAAATAAGTGAAATTCATAGCAATCACTTATTCAATTTGAATCAAGCAATTGTCTCATAAACGTAGGCTCAAAGATTGATCTTTAATATCTCTCAAAAAATTATTGAACCCACAAAAAATATGGGGAAACTCGTTGGCAAATTGCCTGTCGGCCCAACCACTCATTTGGGCCTTCTTAAAGTTAGAGCAGTCTCAATTCTGTTGTAAGGGTTTGGGCTTTTCTTTCTATTTTCTTTTTAAATTTGTTTACTTATTTATTTATTATTATTTATTTTTACAATAAAGGGTTTGGTCTCATTAATCATTTATATTAATACAAGGCGTTCACGAATAAATAGGTAACTCAATGACATCCGTGTTTTTTCAAGACGACATTATTGAAGGCAAAAACAACCACAACAATAATAATAGTAGTGTACTAAAACTTGGAAAAGTAGAATATATGAAGGCTCAATAAATTCAATTAACTATTAAGAGAATAAAAATTAAGGTAAAGTATATGTAAAATAAAGTCAAAGCAATTTTTTAGTTTATTACTTTTAAAATTTAGTGTTCGATGTTTGAAATTAATTTTAAATTTTCGTTAAACGCATTTAAAAGTTCGTTAACTAACGAAAAGTTGGCGTTACAATAACGTTGTTTATGGTACCTAGATCACTTTGAAAAATATGTGATTTGCTAACCATTTTTGGCTAAAAGTGTAAATTTCTTTAATTTATTCTTCATATTCTCTGCATTTTCTTCGAAGAATAATCTTTTGTCGCCATTAATGTCTTCTTCCTTACTCGTTGTCAACATCACCCTTCTTCTTTGTTTATGATTATCATCATTCATTACTTGTATTAAACTATATTCCAACATAGAAAACGGATGAATATTTGTAGAATGTATTGTAAAAAAAAAAAGAGAGAAGGTTGATGGTGAATCAAGGAACAATTTCTTTATCTCTATAGTTGAATGAGTAGCAAGTGGATTGAGAAAATGTATTTTTGGAGCCAGATTTGAATTTATTATTAAAAAAAACCTAATTCAAAATTTAGAGGGACCGCCATTTTTTGTGCATGGCATAAATAATATTAAAAATATAGGTGTATCTCCTTAGGTACAAATGACAATAATAATATTTTGTCGAAAATAATAATAATAATAATAAAAGTTTCAAATTTCAAAATTTTGGAGAGTCTAAGCCTCTACATTACAGAGTAAGTGTTAGATTAGGTTAAGTTTATTTTACAAGGGTATATTAGTCTTTTGCATATTGTTCTCTCGAATATAAATAAGTCTTTTAGGTTTGCATTCTTTTTTCAGTTTAAAATAAGGTTTCTGATTTTTTTATTTTTTATTTTTTACATTTTTAATGTTTGTATTTAATAATATATTACAAGGTAAACTTTAGCCATCGTTTAGTTTATCGTGTCAATAGGAGAAAAGAGAAAAAACGAATATGAGAAGAAGACCACCTCGTAATTCAATCAACAAACAAAATACAATAAAATATTACATTACATTAATGTTACATTAAGGATATATTACATTAAGATATTTTGCAACAATATTACATTAATGTTTGTATTTGATATTTTGAAATAACCACAAACAAAACCTCACAGCCCGAGGTCAAGGCCATAAAATATACAAAAACAAAACAAATTTTGAGGAAATAAATCCCATAGAATGAGAAAAGAATATTCTAGAGTTTCGCCCCAATACAAACCAAACGAGTCCACCTTGATAGCATGCAAGATAGTGTCGAGAGAGGAAGAACTCAACCGTGCATGAAAACGAGTATTCTTCTAGTACATATCTAGTGACATCTTGCATCCATTCCAAGCCTCGAATCTGAAAAAATAATAAAAAATTTTATAATTAATCTCATTAATTTATAAGTTTCAAACCTGAAATCTCGACCTCAAAGTTTTGATCGCCTCAAGAATATCATACACTAGGCTAACCTAAAACATGGCAGAGGAGGAGCTGCTAACACAAAATTAAAAAGAATGCCTCTCTAGTAACTTTCCAAGGATTTAAACTTGAAAATGGGTGAATTAAAAATATCAAATTATTAACATATGTAAGTGGTTATTTCAAACAAAAAAGGTATAAAAACGTATTTTTTTTAGTTCAAGAATGTTAAAAGATAAGTCAACAAGAATAATAAATCAATTAGTATAAATGTATTTCACCGTCGATGAGTTCGAATAAATATAGGGGAGAAACATAAACCATCGGAGTTCACAAATTTTTTTTTTTTTTTTTTTACTATACATGTTTCATTGTTTGTAGAGAAGATTCAAGATAAAACAAAAGTATCAAGAAGAACTATGAACATTAATTTCTTCAAAAAAAAAAAAAAAGAATGGATGAAAAACAACAAATTTAAGATATAAGATTGATCTATCCATGGTTAAGTGAGCTTAACCAACCACACATATATATTTTAATTCAACAGTATTTAAAATTAAGAGACTCAAAACTGTAACATCTTGGTTATTAAATTATACATAATACTATTAAAGCTCTACTATGGCTAGTAAATAAACATCTTCAATAAAAAATTGTTGGTTCAAATCATCCAACACCTGATATTATGAGAATTTACCATCAGCAGCACATTCTACGTCTTGTATTATATTTACAGCAGAATTTTTAAAATAATTCATCTATGACATATTTATTTCTATCACTCAAATAGTGATAGAACTCAATTTGAATTTCTATCACTCATAGAAAACTCAAGCTGTGATAGAATGAGTCTATGATTGATTGAATTCTATCACTAATATAACTCAACAAGTGATAGAAGTCAATTTGGATTTTCTGCTATAAATAAATTATTTTTGATTTTGTGCTATAGATGGAAATATTTTACCATTTTTTGCTATATAAGCAAAATCCCCTAATATTATTGTTGTACTAAAAAACTTTTCATTAAAAAAAATGGTAAACTACACCATATTTATGTTTTTTTAATATGATAATAAATTAGAGTCAAATAACAATTTTCAAGATCAAACTCGTGAACATAATATTGAACTGGATTGGCAGCAAACATTGAAATCATCATGCCACCCACCTTTTCAATAGTATTAAGAAGAAATTTGAACATTAATTTATTTGAAAAGAAATAATAGATGATATAAAGTGTCCGTGGTTAAATGGACTTAACCAATAAATTTAATCTAACCATATTTGAGAATGAAAGAATTCAAATATATAACCTCTTAGTTATTAGGTTTTACATCATACTTTCGAAATTCTGCTCTTGTTTGTAACAATAATTTGTATCTCCGATAAGAAAAAATTGTAAGTTCAAATCATTCTAACACATAATGTTGTTGTTGTACTTAAAATATTGGTAAACTACACCATATTTCTGTTTTTTCTTTAGTACAATACAACACATACCGTTGAAAGATTTGAACCTTCACCACATGAGCGATACAAAAAGAAAGGAAATCATAAAGATATCATTTGTCGTTAAAGGTCAAGGAATAATATTAACACAACGATGAACATGACATGCACATACAAAATCATTAACAAACATGAAGTTCTGATAAAGAAAAAATGACAGAAAAAGAGAGAATGATACAAGGATGAGCTCCCTTCAATCCAATAAAGGAAAGCAGAAGGCAAGAACAGCTCCGAGCTCATGCAAACCTTTGGACGGTGCGGCCCCTAAGTGCTGCGCTGCACCCCACAGGAATTCATGAACTCGCAGCGCTTCGTTCACCCTCTTCCCCCCTCTCTTTGGATCGAAGGGAGCTCCGTCGCAACCTCAAACTCTACCTAGGCCGAGGCCGAGGCAATGGTGTGCTGAATCACTTCACAGAGGCACAGTTATATAGGGGGGGAAGTTGGTGGGGGTATTAATGGAGATAAAGAGGACAAATCTGGGACAGGGATCTCACTTTAAAAGACAGAAATGCAAAGGAAAAAAAGGAACAGAGAAAGAGAGAGAGATCTGGGATCTGTGTGTTAAGGAAATTACAGAGTCAATGTTAGTACAGAGCATCACATTTACCATTTACCATCTGTGGAGCCCTTTTTATGTAACGGTTAAAATTTTCTTCAAAAACCAGCTAGCTTTGATCCAGCAGTATAGTTTAAACTATGAAACAGATTCAAAGGCAGATTCAGAAAGTTGAAAAGTGATCCACTGATTTCCACATTTCCCACTGCTGTGTGATTTTTTTCCTTATATGGCACAAATGGGTTGTTTTTTCTCCTTCTAAAACCACCTTTTCTGTGATTCTTTTTTCTTTTTCGAGTACAACAATGGTATTTGGGGGAACGGGATCAAACCTGCAACCTCTAGATCGAGGATACATGTCAATTATCGGGTAAAGCCCGCTTTGTATTTACGTTTCATCCCATTCATTTGCTCCTCGTGTCATAAATACACTTTCTTATAGAATGAATATAAACAAGGCCAAAACAGCCAGTAAAGTAAAAGGAAATATCAGGCAACAACACAAACCTTAAATGTATTACTATAACTCTAGCATGAATGAAAAGACAAAGCCTGAGCCATTTCTAATAACTTATCCTGTAACAATGGAGTTTCATTTCTCAGAATATTCAGCTGCAATTTTGTTCGTCTCTTCTAAAAATTTCCTCTCCTACATGAGCCTCAATGCCTTCTATACAATCTGATTTCCAAATCATGATGTAGGTTAGGAATGAACATAACTTATTGTTGTTGATTTCTCCCATAATGGGTTGACTTGACTTGACATGGATCAAAACTCAAAATTCCTGTAAAAGCCACCGTTTATGAATGAATATGGCAAGCTAGTTTCTTTAAAAACAAGTTAATGAATCATAGTGAAGTGCCTTACCAGTTTTTAATTTGATTCCCTTGCTAGAAATACTTTGCCAAGAAAATCCTGGAAGCGAGAAGAATATACTTTGGGATTCACGGCTGAGATTGTCTTTGAATCGTACTGTATTGATTTGTAAGCATGTTCGAGTCGCTTTATCACATTGTAGTTCTGGAAAATGTCTATTATTCCGAAGTATAGCAAAACATTGTAGCACTCTGGCACCCTGACCCTGCTTGGAGAAGAAACTATTCCCATCTCGTTCCTTGGCGTCCGAACCGCACTTGCAGGAAGTTTTGCACCAAATCTGATGCCAAATGTGAACAGTTTGTCAGCACAAATACTGTTTTTGTTTATGGTTCATCAAAGGGAAGTACACTAATACGTGTATTTTTTTTTGGAAATCGATAAATTTGAGCTTCGCTCTACCATACCCAGGGTAACCACATCCGTCCTTAGGCCAGACACCAGGGGACATCGGAGGAATGGAGACACGAGAGGTGTCTTTAAATTAATGTCACAGATAAGTCTCAAACCTGAACCTTGACGGAACCCACCCTCAAAGCCCAAGTTTTCGACCACGGTGCCACCCCTTTGGGACAGACTAATGCATGTATTATACACTTATACAGGAAAGCAGACAAGGGTTGGATCAAAATAAGCTATTGTGACTAAAATTCAGTCAGGCTTTTGTGTTCATATCACCAAAAGAATAATGAATATCATAAACAAGAGGTTGAAAAATAGAAGAATAAAAATAAAATATGGGTTTTCCTTTTAACAGAAATCAGAATGAACTGAATAGCTAGAGATTGATAATGGATACCTGCCATTATGTTTAAGAATGTCAGCAACAGTAAACTCTGTATCATCATGTGGAGGCATCCTCGTTCCAGAAACACAGTTTTTCATGTCTAATGAGCCTGAGAATTGAGCTGTTAAATGATATGTTCAGTACACAAATACCCTTTTTCACCTAAAATGCTAAACAAATGATGATTTAGCTGAATTCAGACGACCTTATTAAATAAGTGCATTACAATGGATACTACAATTAATAACCAAGAGTTACTTCCATACAGATGCCACAAAGAAAGAGGAAAAATGTAATTCCAAACATCAATTACATGTGAATTGACGAAACGGCTGAAAATAAAACTGCTCAATATCTTGCAGATGTAGAATGGACTTGATCTAATTTTAATGTTGATACTTTGAATACTTGTAGCATTTTAATACTTACTCAGACTTTACACTATGAGAGAAAAAAAGTAAACACTTGTCAAAAACTTAGTAGTGGATAGTACAACTTTCCGCTGTCGTATTCGATAAATTTCTTACTACAAAATCTGCACATCATGAACTTACATTTAATTTAAAGCGACAAATAATAACAGAAGATTTTATCTTTATTTATACGTGCCATGAGCCGTGACGAACTTGTCGCGCTAAATGCATATGCAATCAAAATGTATGCATTCAAACACGACAAATAAGGGTCAACGTGAGCCAAGTTCAGTGAATAACGTACCAACTACTATTTTAAAGGTTTATGATTCGATCCTACATCTCACAATTATAAGACAAAAAAAATGACAAATAAGGAGAGAAAACCTTGACGTGAACAGGGTTCTATATGTACACCAAGCAAAAGACTGTAGTCCATAATGCCCTCAGCCTCCAAAAACTCACAATCATACTTGAGTTGCCTGAAGAACAAAAAGTGGACAAGAACACTCTTAAAACTAAGCCACAGGGCAATAGACATCATCCTAAAGCATTTGAGAAAGCATTAGAGCAATGGACTTACGACAATATCTTGTTACGGAGTGATGGTTCCAGGTAAAAGTAGAAATCGAGATCTACATCCTTATATATTATCTCCTCATGGACTATCACTTTGTTAAAATTTCGACCTCTTGACGAACCTTTTAGATCATATCGCCGATGCAAGTGCAAATCTGATTGCAATACATTTGACATGACTGCAAAATAAACCTGAGGAAAAAAACCATTCAACTAGCATAAAAATCAACTAAAAGAGTAATCTTCAATTTTCACATTACTCTCAATTAATTTTCAGAAAGTATATAACATTATGCTTTAGTTCCAATGAAGGCTAAAACTTTTGAAATTGGGTCTTTCAGGATACTAATCAGGATACTAAAAATATAAACACGCAATCTATACAATCTAGGAGAGGTCATAGATACAATAAGACCATAAGCTCATCTGCTCATTAGAAATGACAAATTCAAATCTCTAACACATTATCAGGGGAGAGGAACCAATATGTATTAGATCCCTTACATTAGAAAGGAAGTACTAAAATTGTGGAGTAAGTAAGACATTGCCAATGAAAACTTTACTTGATATGTATGTATTTAGGAGTATACTTTTCCAGATGATAAGATTCTAAGGTTAGTGAGATTTTCACCTTAATACCTCCGATCGGTCTCACTACATGAAGTCCGTATAATGTGGCCAACAATGAAACCCCATGCTTTTTAAGATGTCGATAGTATTTTGGAAGCATCTCCCTGAGAACCTAAAATCACGTGTTGAGCTAAAGTAAGGTCTCAATGCACACTCTAATATCAATTCAATATATAAAGAAGACAGTTTGCAGAGTGACAAACTTGCCTTGACTTGTGATTTTCGCAGGGTTTTGATCACAAATCTGTCGTCATTCGTGAGAAATATCACATTGCCAATTCTTCCTGGCGAAGAAACCTCTCTTAAGGTATCATCACCACAAATAGACAACATATAGTCAGCATACTCTATTTTCTCTAGCTCTAGTATGTTTCTGAAAGAAAAAAGAACCAAAGAAAATAAAAACTCAGCCTTTCAGCTTCACCTAGCTTCACAATTACCAGGTTTTGTTAAAAGTTTAGACAAAAAAAAGGTGAGGTTCAAAAAAATAGATGAGTTTTACGTTAAAAAAGAACAAGAACGAAAAACAGGAAACAAGCATATGAACTTTCTCGGTTATGTTTAAAACATAGACACTAGAAACTTTAAATTTTCGAACAAAAACTAATCCTTAAACAATTCCCTTTTTTCTTTTCTTTTCTTTTTTCTACTCAGGGAAACTACTAAGATTTTGGGGGCAGAGAACCTGAAAACTGTAGGACAATAATCTTTCCACTCGAAGTCAGTATACGAGCCTTGAGGAAGACGTATATTATTCTTCTTGGTATATTGAATCCAACTATTTTTAGTGGCTTTGAAGTCCTGTGGTGGGAGTTCCCCCCTCCCCATTGCCATGAACTACCCTGCAACAAGGAGGTCTTATTCAAGTACAAACAATTGCAATAGAAACATTGATATGATTATCGAATCACTTAAAAAGGCAGCATTGTGAACTTAACAATAGTAACTACTCATAAGCAGGCTTAATGATGTCACAACAAAAGAGGGATTGCCCAAATACAAGGATTGTGGTATTAGCAAAATTGTTTATATAAAAATTTGCCCACTTTCCACATAAAGTAATAAAAAAAATTCTAAAACCTACAAAGATGGAAATCATTAGAAATGGTGTTCAAAACAATCCCATGGGGACTAGCTTGGCAGTAAACTTGAAATCAAGCACACGGTTTCATAAAATATGCCATTTCCATAGAGAAATTAATCAAACCTGATTAATGTGCAAAGTCTCGACTGATCCAGAAATCGTTGAATTCCCAGGTTGATTCCAACTAGAATCATCCAAAAAAACAATGTCAGTTGTCAGAGTTAGTGACAAATCCTTTGCACTCCAGTATCTTCATAAAAGCCATACAACAGAACACGTGAGTTTATCTACACAAATAGGATAAACATAAGAAGTGATTATATCAACCTACACATTCATTCACATAGAACGAGTTCATGTTTTGTAAATCATGCCATTAGCTTGTTGCAAACAACCTAGATGGAATCAAAAGCTCAAACACTAAATCAAATGACAAAACATTTTGCATTCTCCCATGGTATCTGTCTCAGTTAAGTTCTTTGTCTTTTACAAAATTTGCAGATTGGCCTAAAGAAACCTTACTCAGATTCAATCAGCTAGCAGCTCCTAAAAGTGGAGATTAGCAGATATCTCTACTATTTTATTGTCAACGGATTTTAAAGCTTCTTTTAACACATCATGGATTTCAAGGTTGTTTTCTCAAAATGTGGGCCGCCATAACCAGAAACACCTATATATATATATATATATATATATATATATATGACCGGGAGACAGCGCTTCCCTGCCCAATAACCGGGGCATCAGTGACCAGTCCCTAAGCTGCCGCACCTGGATACATAGAGCAGAGACACAATTGGGGGTCTATAAATTAATGCCACCAGCGGGTTGGGAACATACAATCAAAGCCTAAGTCTTCGACCAACTGCCACATTCCTCGGGCGACGAAAAGGGGTCTTCATTGCTGCACAAAACTGCTCTGTTGCACTCAAATGGTACAAAAACAGGACCCCCATAAATAACATCCAGTTTCAATAGGGTCCCGAAAACCCAGATGAACCCAAACAAGAAGCATATGAAACACAAAACCTAAATCGATTCCAACATCAATCAACAAACCCCATTTGAAAAAACCAACGAATTCAACCCTCCAACAACAACAGAGAAAGAAAGAGATATCAAGCAATCATCCAAAGTAAAAAAAAATCACGAGATTCAAAGGGTCGAAACCATTACCTTTGTGCAAAAGAAGAATCAATACATGTGGGAAAAAATTGAGGCATCCATGGAAGGAAGAGGTGAAGAACAAAAGGGGAGGGAGAGAAATAATGTTTTTTTTTTTTTTTTTTTTGAAATGGTTAAGAAATGGAGGTTAGAGACGATTGAATTACAGGGGAAATACAGTTTTTGGCGCCATATTTAGTTGTGGGGAATTCCAACCAACCCTTTTTTTTAGCATATATGAAATCTCCACTTGGGGCTGCCCTGCCCTTCCCGTGTAGGGATATATGACCTACCATTTTGCTCCTTTCTATTTCTTACAATAATGGGTCGAAAACAAATTGTGCTAAATATACCACATTGCTTCTACTCTTTTCAAATTTTCGATTAGGTCAATAAAAAAAAACAGGGTAAAATTCTTCCTACTATTTTTCTAAAAAAAAAGAAAATTGGGGTTTTTGCATGTATATTACAAAGGGCTAAAATATTCCTCGAATAGCACAATAATGAAAATATTTGTGTATATAGCAAAAAATGTAAATCGATTGACTTCCAAAATAAAGTAAATTGATAGACTTCCATTAGATTCTATCTTTTTTTTAGATTACAACAATTGAGGGTGGGAAGACTCGAACCCATGACCTCTGGTCATTAGGCATACACTAATGTCGCTGATCAACTACTCATGTTGGCATTAGATTCTAGCTATAAAAGCTGATAGAATCAATTACTAATAAAATTGATGTCTCATCGTTAGGGAACGATAAATTTGTTATAAATGAATTATTTTTAAAAAGTTGTTATAATTGTAAAATAAAAGTTATACGGTGCAAATTTCCAAAGCAATTATAGTGTTTGATATTAAAAATAATATTGTATTAATATTATATAAGATTTATTACTAATACACAGTTAAAAAAAAGATTTATTAATAATACAAAATACACTATTAAATTAAAGCAAGAAAATTCAATAAATAAGAAAGCTCACAATCTTATTAAACCGAGAGAATAAAAAAAGTTTTTTGTTTCTTTTAACGTGCATGTGCAATTTATGAATTAAGGAAATTGATAAAAATGACACTATAATGTGATTGCAAGGAGTAAGAATTTAACTTGTGACTTTTAAGTTTGGCAATTCATCTTAGGATAAACTTATTTTTACTACTAAGTTTAATTACCAACGAATAATAATTGAGATCCGGAAATTTAAGAATTGTATTAAATGAGATTTTTCATAAATAATAATGATCATAAAATCTATAAATGTCAAAACAAAATTTTAAAATTTAATACGACAAAAATTAATTAATTCAAGTTAAATTAATAACTTCAATCAAAATCATAAAATAATAATTTTAATTAAGTAAAAAGATGACTTTAATCAAATTAAAACGATTGAAAATATTTTATTATATAAAAAATATTTTTTTAACAATTTTTGGTTGAGAAGTAATAAAAGTGATTGTTATGAACAAATTCCGAGGCAAATTCAAAATATAAAGGAAATGAAAGGACAAATATGCAAAGGACTCGAAACATATCTCAATTCGGACCAAAGGGCGAAGAAGGTGATGGAGCCTCGAAAAGTTTTTTTGTTTTTTGAGAAAAGTCGTAAAACTGTATATTTACAAATAGACAAATTAACCTTATTAATTATGCGTTTTAAATTCTGACCCATTTCTATATTTTCAAGTGGTAAAAGTTATTAACTATTCCTTTTATTTAAAAACAAAAAAACAAAACAAAGCCTTCCCATGTGTGTATCAAAGTTAGCAACTATACATTTTGGGGGCTGTTTGTTTGATATATTTAAATGGTTTTTGGGTTAAGGAGTTATAATGAGTAGTTAAAAATTAAAAATTGTGTCAAAAACTTGTTTGGATGTAATTTTTGTGTAGAGGTGTTAGAGTCAAAACCTTGTTTGGATGTAGAGTTAAAAATGAATAGTTATTTTTAGTAGTTAAAAAAATAATTAAAAATGAATGTTTAAAAATGAGTTATTTTGCTTGATTTGGAAAGAATGATTAAAAATAAATAGTTAGAAATGATTGAATGATTAAAAATGAATGGTTAGAAATGAGAGTTATTTTTAAAAGTAAAAATGATGAGGAATTAATAAAAACTCGTTTGGATTAGATTTTCGATGAGGAATTGGTAATTCCTAATACTAGCTCCTACCTAAATATGTCTACCATTTCTATAATTACAAATCATAAAATTTATTTGTACTAAAAAACTTTTTTTTTTATTAGCTATGATTTTTAAATTCTCATAACATTTGTATATTTTATCTTATTATCTAAAAGGAACATTCGTAGTGGTTTTATCATCCTTTAGTATCAGGTACTTTTTCAAAACGTGACGCAAAATTAATACCCACCTCAAAGTTAAATTGAAATGTAAACAATAACAATAATAAGAATAACACATCAAGATTTTTTCAAAAAACAAAAAGAATAACACATCAAGCAAAATTATTATTATTATTATTTTAAGTAAACAAATATCAAAATAAAATATCTTCAAACTTAACCGTATATACAAAATTAAGCTGGCAAAAAGAAAACTTCACTCAAAATAAAATAGAATTGAACCCATCCAAAAACATTCTACAAATATCTTTTCAAAAAAGCATTCTACAAAGCCAAAATACAAATAAATGGTACTAAATTAACTCATTTTGCAAAATAATGAGGGGACAATTATTAAAATATTTATATTTATAGTCATTAATACATTTTAATATTATGTTACAAATATTCATAAATATTAGTGTTATAAAAAATTATGTGATAGTAATCATTAACACCAATTATTATATTTACTTTTTTTTTAAAAAAAATAACTTTTTTTTTGTTGAGATTGCGGTAATTAAAAGTGAGAGATTTCAACCCAAAGCTGAGTTATTATTCTTGTTAGATATTTGTAATTATTTTTTTTAGGTTGGAATACTTTTGTAAATTTCCCTTTCTTTTAAAAAACTTAAATACATAATTAATTGCCAAAGTCCCATTATATCCAATAGCAACTAACATGTATACATAAAAGTGAAAAGTTCGAACGGGAAAAAAAAAACCAAATTAAACCGACTAAAGTTAATTTTAGTTCATAAGGAAAAATAAATCGATTAATAGATGGCAAGAAGGGTCATTTTCAACCGAGGTTCAGTGATGCAGTTAGTTATCTTGTCCAATGTTAATTCATTTCAATTTTATGGTCACAAGCTCGAGTCCGAAAATCAGCATCTGACTCTCATATTATTTGAAAGTAGTTATGCCCACTATATAGAATTTGTTGTTCTTCCTTCTGCCACTATATACTAAAAAAAAAAAGTCATTTTCATTTAAATGGAACTTTATTTTTAACCGTTGAACTAAAAAGCTTAAATTATAGATAGCTACACGAGTGCCTATCTCTGACATTCAAGTTCAAAACATCGCTGTCGCACCAACTAAGATTTATGATTCATATTTTTTTAAAATTCAAAAAAAGATTCGATAGGGTTGTATCCAGTAGCAAAGTTCTAGTGAGGGCACAAGATGAAGAACAATAAATAATATACGGTTTCATTAATGTCAGCTGCAAAGAGGAACCACCAAATTTGAACAAGTCTCAAGAGTTGTGCAACTGTTTTAGTTGAGTGGTATTTTCCCATGTAAAGAATTATATGAATATGCATATGCATATGCAGCTTGTATCTGCAGATTCATGTGTATTCCTGAATGGAGATTCTTTAGTGCAACAGGAAGAAAAGAGCAAATAGGAATAAAATCAACCAAATTTCAGACAACTTTGTTAACAACGCCACACAAATTGACCAATGAGAAAGAAGTCAGGGATTGATCTCAAGCCTTGGTTCGAAGCAGAAGCCGGTGAAGAGCTGAAGCGGAAATCTCTTTATCACAGGGCACTTCTGCGACCATCTCCATTGTTTTAGGTTCATGTCGAAAACAAGTAAAAGTGGAGCTCCATAGCTCTGGATGTAAATAAGATCATCGGTGCCACAGCTAGCAAACACGTCATCGAACTCCCCGAACCCCTGGAAGAACTTGTGAGGCATACGCGCAATTTCTCGCCACTCCTTCCCGCAAAGAATCCAAATGCCAATCCCTTTAATGATGTCTGCCCTGTCATGTTTACCAATCCCTCCAACCATTACCAGCTTCTGCTTAAGGTTCATCAATCTACCACATGTGAGAGAACAGGGAGCAGGAATGAAGCTTCTTATCAACAAACCATGAGAAGAATGGTTCGAGATATTATACGTAACAAGACCGTGGCGGTTATCAGGCATCCCACCCCCAGTTGAGTAGATCAAGAAGTAAAGAACTCCATCACAAATCACACTTTCATCACCACCTCTCCATCCCGACAAGACTTCAGTCAAGGAGGTAACCCACATCATTGTTTCCGAATCATAGATATGAATTGATACATCACATTGAAAGAAGTTTCCAGGAACTTGCTTAGATTTCACAACTGAGACTGTATAGTTATGTGAAACCCTGTTTACAGATATTGCAAGTGCACTGTAATCAGAGAGCTTCGATCCAGAGGGCTCCGGTAACTTCATCGAGCATTTGGTTATAGGGTTGCAGACATGTAACTCACTTCGACTGTCGTTGTCCATGAAGCAAACCAAGCCACATGATGAGGCAATGGACCAATTGGACTTGTCGATGCAGGGAAGATCAATGGCATACCACTTTTTAAGAACTGGATCGTAGGCATGACCAATCGGCTCATCCGAACTTGTAAACATGTAGTACCAAGGTTTTTGCGATAGAACGTGTGAGAAACTCCACAAAAACCTCCTCGAACTAATGATCTCATGCCACCGTTTACACACAGAACCAGCTCTATAAATGCTCGCTATAGGTAGATATGATAGAATACGCTCCAACAAGTCATCAGGCAGGATAGACTCCACAGACACAGCAACAACCTCTTTGCCTCCCCCATTTGTGAAACCCGAAGAAGGATCGAAATCACCAAAATCTCTAGACATCACACTATGGCAAAGCCTGATCCATGACGTTTCACCCTCCATAACGGAGAACAACCAAAGTAGATGAAAAACTGATGACAGGAGTCAAATTATAAAAGACTCAGCAGGATCGAACCAATCCGATTCTTCTGTATGGAAACAAGCACATGTCACAAAGCACATTCTTCAAATAGAAACATGCTAAGGGGAAAAAAAGACAACTCAACTTAATACAAATGACAACCAAAGGGAGGTCATGAACTACAACATAGAGACTCGTACATAACATTACTAATCGTTACGGTAACAAGAACATGAACAACAGCCGCAACAACCTTAAACCATATGACATAACCTGTCTTCAAGAGTCTTATGTAGGTCAATAAGTGAAAACATGACAGACATTAACAACTAGAAACCAAGGTGTTTCGAATCCACACATGAGAGTAAAGAGGATGAAATGAGAACCCAAACAAACGACATTATGCACAAACCCCCCACAGGAGAAAAATGGCAGACAGAGAAACAGACAGCAACAAAACAGCAACACTGTTCAGGAGTACTACACTCTACTTTCAAAAAAGAGAAAAAGCAAACAAGTATAAGCATTTAAGCATCCAAGAAGCCAAATTCCAAAGAGGGAAAATAACTGCCACACAAGAAGCATAAGAAACACAAATCTCCCAATCATCCCTGCAAAGGGGAAAAGTAAGAGCAAAGGAAATCATGAATTCAAAGGGAAGGTTTCCAAAAGAGGCTCCAGTCCACATTAACCCAACACAAATTGAAGGCATCTCCAAAGGGGGTTAAAAACAAACAAAGCAACAAAAACCCCATCTCATAGCTTGAAACGCCAACCCCAACAGAAAATTGCAAGGAAGAAGAAACAGAAAAGTGAAATGAAAACCCATGTCCGTAAATCCATAACCCATCACAAAATGAGCAGAAACATGAATGAAAAGCGAAGCCCAGATGAAGAGGAAAGTGGAAATTAGGCCGAGATGGCGAAAACCCAGAAAGAACAAACCTTGAAAAGGGGGTCCTGGGCAGTGAGCGGCAAATGGGGATGGCTGGATTCGATGGAGAAAGCTCAGATGCAGAGAAACAGAGCAAAGCCAAGAGAAATTTCAGGAAAATGGGGGAAAAAGATTGAGAGGGAAGAAGCATCGGAGAGAGTGAAGGTGTGATTTGTATAGGTTTTTGTGTTTTGTTTAGAGAGAGAAAGAGAGAGGAGAGAGGCGCGTGGGTTACAGGGTAGCGTGGGAATAGACTCACAGAAAGGCCTTGTGGTTCACTCCACACTTGCTTCCATGCATTTAACCACTTTTGTTTTTTTAATTAACAAAAAACACTTTTAATCCTTAACGTTTAGATAAAGCTTCTATTTTGTTTACATGTTTGATTAAAAAAAAAAGTTTAAAAAAAGGAGAAATGGACCATAAATCTTAAATAAGTGATATTATTATTCTTCAATAAGATAAAAGTTAAATAATTGAATTTGTGATCGTGTATTTTAATTGAAAAACAATAGAAAGAAGTAACTCTCACTATTCACGAACTATTTTCATTTATTATACATTATTAAAGACTAAAATAATCCAGTCATTCATTTATTGAAATCTAAAATTAGTTTAAGCATTATTTTAGACAATATTTAGCTATTTCATTTATGATTTGTTATCTCAAATGTTATATTTGAGTTTTTTTTCCTTTAATTAGAGTACTTTATTAATCAAGAAAATAAAATTTATAATTTAATTTCTCACGCAATAGATATAAAAAATGAAAGAAATTCGAATAACAAAACTATCTTCACCAACAATTCGAGCGAAAAAAAAAAAAAGATGAAATTTTATACATCAAAGAAACTTTAAATTTGAGATGTTCTAATAAGAGTAGTGGTTTGACAGTATCAATGTACATGCAATAACTAAAAGATCATGTATTTGAAACCCCTCCCTTTAAATTGTTGTCAACTTAAAAAAAAAGATGCGTCTAAGATAGTTTTTTCTTTTTCGAACTAACTTTTTACGTAAAAGAATGATTTTCGTATATGGACTACTTTATCTTAAACTTATATAATAAAGAAGTATTTTTTTTTTACCCTCTATTTGTTTATTTACGTTTTTTTTTTCTTTTTTGTCACATCCTTAAATGGCCAAAATAGTTTCATATTGCTTTCTTACTAGGCTTCTCATCACCTTCCATTGAACAATGTTCGTCTATCATTCTCTCTCTGTAAATGACCTTCCTATAAAATTATGGAATAATAGTGATATTGACATTTAATATACTACTTTGTGTTATTTAAGAAAGTATTTGAAGCTTTTTTCAAAAAAAAAAAAAAAGTATTTGTAAGTTTATTCCCAATAAAAAGAATTTTAAAGTGCCTAATGTCTTAATAGTTCTCTTCTTTATAACTCTAAAAAAAAATTCTCTTCTTATATAACTTTTTTTTTAATATACTCTGTTTAATTTTAATCTTCATGAATTTAAAACGTAAATTTTAATTATGTACTTTTGACTTTCGTCCCTTTTATGTTTTCGAAATTGTATGTGCTTTTTTAAAAAGTAACTATTGTGGTCCATATTTGAAAATTTTGAAGGCAGCTTTTTTAAATGGTAAAAGTAATTTGATAGGAAATTATGACAAATGCTTCAAAAAAAAAAATGTATTGATTGTAATATGATATTGAAAGCACACGTATGATACAATCAACAAAATTTTAGAGAAAATGACATTAGCTATCTTTTTGGGTTAAAATGTATAAATTTTGGCAAAGGTATTTAGAACATGATGGATAAAAGGAAGATGTGAGAACGAAATAAGAAGTAAAAATTTACTCAGGTTTCTTTAAAATATCAAAAAAAACAAAACTTCAAACCAACTTTTTTCACTCAAACACGTCTTTTTAACATATTTACAAATAAAAATTTCCTATAATCTCTTAAAACAAACCTTTTCTTACAACCTTCCGTATGTTTTTATGCAAATCAAACCATAAAAAATTAGATTAGATTATCATATAATTTTGGTTGGATTAAGTTGATTTTAGGGTTGAACAATATTTGTATATGAGCGTGTGAGTATAACAAAATAAATTAATTAATAAGATAAAATTTTAACATATTAATCAATAACATGCACTAATAAGATATAGTATTTAAAAAATAATAATTGTATCATCAATACTTTATTTATTTATATATTTACAAGAATAGTATTTCTAAAAATAAAAAAATTGTATCACCAATACTTTATTTATTTATTTATATATTTACAAGAATTGTTTTTAAAAGTAAATAGAAGATTAACACAAGCCGGAAACCTAACCGAACCCCAACTCGAAAATATAGGATTGAGTTGAGTTGCTCTAATGCATAGGGTTGGAGGATTCAACAACGCGTAGCATTGAGTTGGTTCAAAAATTTCTCTAACTCAATCCAAATCGAATCATGTACACCTCTAGTAACTACTTATTCGATACCCTTATCCAAAGACTAATTTTCTATGACCCCTTCTTCAAATAACTATATCCAAACATAGTTTCGGTGTAATAATTCATTTAAATATCACATACAAATCTCTAATTGAATTATCATATTTAAACCACTTTAGTCTTGTTCTCAATCCAATGTGCCTTTAATGATAATTTTCACATTTAACTAAATCTAGCAACTAATTTTAATTTTACTTGGAAAAAAAAATATATTTATTTAAAACTCAAAGATGACACATAAATATATGTACATATAATAAAAGGTCATACATTCAAATTATTTCTCTCAGTTAAAAAGAAAAAATATATATAAATAAATAAATGCTTCATCTCAAAACACAAGCAAAGCATGCAAAAGGCGTTTTAAAAAACATGTAAAAGGTAGGGGTGTTCAAACAACCCGAAACCCGAACAACCTGAACCAACCCAACCCAAATTGACGGGTTGGGTTGGGTTAAATAAATTTTTGGGTTGGGTTGGGTTGAAAATCAAGAAATATTCATGGGTTGGGTTGGGTTAAGGGTTGACCTAAAATTAACCCAACCCGACCAACCCGAAATTATTATTTAGTTTTAAAAAATATATATTTTTATACTATAACATAATTATACATGTGTATATATATATTTTTATTTAATTATTATTGTTAGACTTTTTATTTCCCATAATCTTTAGTATTTTTTCAAAACTTTATCATTTATATATCATGATAAATATATAGTCGTAAAACATCTTTGTTGGTTTTAATTATATATTTGTTCTATAGAAGTCGAATTATGTCATCTATTTTTGTTGTTTTAATTAATTATCTATTTGTTTTATGTTTTATAATTGGAATCTTCTATATGAATATGATTGTATATTTATATTCATTTCATTACCTTGACTGAAAATTATATTTTATTTTATATATAATGTATGACTAATTTGATCAAAGATATTTATAATTATAATTTATTATTGAACCCGATGACCCAACCCAATCTCCAACCCGAAAATATAAGGGTTGGGTTGGGTTGGAAAAATGACCAACCCGAAAATTTGGGTTGGGTTGAAAACCTCTCTAACCCAACCCAACTCAACCCATGTTCACCCCTAGTAAAAGGTTGATAAATTAAGGTTTTCAAAAAAAAAATAAGGCTGATAAATTAATTATTAAATAAGACTCAATTTTTTTTTAATTAAATGGGTGCATTTTTCACGAAAATTATGGTTGAGGTGTCTTAATCTACCCACGTAAGGTGTTTATAAATCTTTGTCTTCTTTTAGTTCAACCCTATTTAAAAGTTTCACCTCTTGATGTTACATAATGTTACTGAAATTTTACAAATTATTTTGGATAAATTGTTTGTTTATTCAACTGGCTTAGTTGAATGGACACATTAGATAGTAAAATTAGAAAAGAGTCGACCCATTCTAATATTTTAGATGAAATAGTCTAAAAAACCCTTCATAAAACCTCGATAAGTTATCTATCTCTAAGTACAATACCATTTTTACTTTAGCTATTCATAATCTCTCAAACTGAATTAAATTTTCTCCTGTAACCATTTAATTTTTTTATATTCAGTAATGTTTTATCTCTTTCGAACAATTATTAAACTCTCGTAATCTCAAATCCCTTTATCTAAATACATTATAATTTCAAAGTTTACATTTTGTTTGCAGTAAAAATTATAATCATAATCAACGTAATTTTTTAAAAAGAGATACGAGGATCAAAGAGGAACATGAAATTTTTTTCACTAAGCATATCATTCATTAGAACATAGTCAATGTAATCATCCAATAAAATTTGAAATGAAAACTCAATATATATTCTTAAACTTTAGGTTGTACTGATTAAAACTATAAGCTAGCAATTGTATTATCAACAATAATTTTTCACTAGTATGTCAATTTATATCATTTGTTAGATTATATTTCGAAAACATTAAGTTACGTGTGCATAGTTTTATAATTATTTTAATTGAACTTTAAACTTTTTTTCAAATTGAAGTTCTAAATTAATTCACTTTAGAAATATAATTGATACAATTTAAAGCTGACACACATGTGAATTAACTTTTTTTCAAATGGATTATAACGCATAAGGTTAATTACTACACATGAAAATTAAAAATTTTAATTATATACAACTGTTTGTTTCATGCATAGATAAATATGTCAATTTTAGAGCATGTATCTGGCTTCATTTTGGTCCATCTAAAGTTAGATTCTAGTGGGCCAATTTATTTAACGCATGTTCTCCCACAAATGTACAAAAATGAAAAAAAAAAAAAAAGTATGCTATATATATTAAAAATAAGGGGGGAAATGTTTACACATAGTCAACGAAAATCCAGTTTTTTTTTTTTTTTAGGAAAAGGGAATTACAAATAAGATTATTGAATTTATGACCAAAATGAATTAACATCAAATCAGATAACCAATTGCGATCCCGACTCATTTGATAACAGAAATTCAATTATAAGCTAGAATGGTAAGGGTAAATTATTTATACCGTATAGAATAATAACAATATTTTCATTGATATATAATGCTTTCTTGATAGTATCCAAAAAAAAAAAACATACAAAATATAGAGATAGCATTCACAAAAACAAATTTGACTTAACAAATAAATAATTTCATTTGGCCGGTGGTTTGAGAATCAAAATCGTTGAATTTAGGGTAGGAATTATTAGTTTAGTTTTCCAACTAAATATTATAAAATTATAAAATTTGCATGGTACAAAATAGTTAGGGGCTGTTTGTTTGACATATTTAGGGAGGAGTTAGTTCTAGGATTTACTAACTTCTCCTTAAAAATTGCATTCAAACGAATTTTTATTAATTCATCTTTATATTTACTTTTAAAAATAACTCTCATTTCTAACCATTCATTTTTAATAATTCATTTATAACTACTCAATAATTTCTAACCACTTATTTTTAATCATTCCTTTCAAATCAATCAAAATAACTCATTTTCAACCATTTATTTTTAATCATTTATTTTTTAACTACTAAAAATAACTACTCATTTTTAAATCTACATCCAAACAAGGTTTTGACTCTAACTCCTCTATACAAAAAGTACACTCAAAAGAGTTTTTGACACAACTCTCAATTTTTAACTTCTCAACATAATTTTTCAATATAACCCTTAACTAAAAAACTACATAAATATGTCAAACAAACGGCCCCTTAAGTATGTATAACATAACGGAAACACTCATAAATATTTAAAAAGTTAATAAAATAAATTTATTAGTAGTGCCTAAAATTGACAATATCCTACTATTACAAAAAAAAAAAATGAAGAATTGTATGTAAGTTTTTTTTTGGCAATCAGAATGGTATATAAGTTAGGATTGCGAAATACATATTTTGAAATGTTTAAATATTTGTTTAGATATCTATATTTTAATCCAGGGACTTTATCATAAAAGTGAAATTTACAATTTAGTTTATGTACTTATTAGGCCTTTATATACTTACATAATTTACATTTTTTTTATAAACATTACAACATTTGGGGTAAGGAATTTGAACTTATAATTAAATATACACTAATGATACTTGTTGTCACTCACAACTTTATAATTAAACGTATAACTTAAAATATTTTGCCTACTTAGATTAAATGGGCGAATAAAAAAGTATGCTTATATTAGGTTAAATGAAAAATGTAATGAAATTTCACTCTTATTTAATTATACTGAAATTATGTCACTTTGGCAAAACTAAGGTTGCCAATAACAAAGGACTTTGCAAAATATTCTCAGAGATATGCCATCCCTAGGATGGTGTCAATAGGAACAAGCAATATAATACAAAGACAAACAGAATAATATTTTGATGGGTTTCCTCATAATATGCCATACACAGTATAGAATTGACAATATTAAAAAAAATAAAAAGATATACTAATCAATATCATTTCTTTAATCTCTCAAATTGTCTTTTTTTGTGCACTTGGGAAAAATAAATTAAAAGGGAAAAGGGAAATGGGTGATTAAGCAAATTAAAAGATAAATGAGAATAAGATTTAGAGCCTTTTGCATTAGCAAATGAGCACTAGGAAGAAGTGAAAAACACTTTTTGGGATAGTGGATGGAGCACTTTGGACACAGAGTAGCCACTTTCCAGCCAAGCATATTTAAACTCATCCTTGGATAGACTTTTTTTTAATGAGATTTTTTAGGAGTTTGGATGACCGGAGCTGCGCTCCCCTATATTTTGGGTACCACTGATCTATCCCCTAAACTGTGGTACTGCAATACTTTGAAGGATATTTTAATTTAAGTGTCTTATAACAGTCTCGAACCAATGATCTCTAAAAAAAATTATCCCTTGAAGCCCTTAGTGTTAACTGTTGGGCTGTCATTTGAGGACGAATCATTTTAAGTAGTTAGAAACAAATTGCTAGAATTGATAGTTATTTTGAATAGTTAGAAATGAGTAATTATTTTGAATAGTTGAAAATGAAAAGTTGTTTTGAGTAATTATGCAATAATTAATAAATGCTCAATTTTAATTTTTTTTTTAAATTGATCAACAAACATCTTTAACTATGGTAGAGAGATTATATAACATATATATATATAGTAAATTTCGTTAGAATATTGAATATTTATGTCAGACTAATAAATGTAGGTATTATGTTGAAGTGCAACAAAAGTCACAATTGAAACTTACAATCTTCAAAGATGATTACAAAAGCCAATTATAAAATATATAATTTAGTTTGCATGTTCGCATATGATCTTTTATCATGTTATTTTTCTTTTAAGTTTTATAATATTTGATGGAATTTGTATGAGGGAAATGATATTAATTTTGGTCATACATTTTAGATCTTATGGTTTGACTTGTAAGCATATAAACTTGTGTATAGATTTTGAGTTCAAAAACTCTATGTTGTGTTCATTTATATATATATAAAGAATTAATTTTTTAAACAAAAATTGAATGTTCTTTCAAACAAAACTCTAAAATTTAACATCAGGTTGAATAAACTTGTGATTTAAAAAAAATGTGGACTGTCATGATATTGTTTTTTGACTTTATGGTTTAATAGCTTACTAGATATTTTAAAATGCATAATAGATCAACTAAACACAAAAGTTGAGATATCAAATATTTATTAGATAAAAATCTAAAAATAGATAGACCAGACTAGTAACTTTTAACTTCTCTTTTAAAAGTCTTATCAAATCTTTTGCCTCTTGTTTTGTTTGAGCTGAAATATTGAAAAAACAAAATAGCCTAAAATTTGTCTTAGATGAAGCTTCAGAAGTTCAATTTACTAAATTAAGTAAATGGTAAAAAGTGTGGGCCCCATCTCTAATGGCTGCTGCCATGATGGTAGAAATAAGGGGGTAAATTTATCAGTGGACCAGGACAGTAAAAAAAGCAAAGGGAGCAGTTCAGAGCAGTGAATCACATGGTTAAAAGCCAAAGAAGGAAAACACAATCACCAATGACACTGAAATTACTATTAAGTTCACACACACATTGAAGTTTTTATTTATAAAAAATATGTTTTTAAAAAAAAAAAACTTAGAATCCAATGACAATTGTGGAAAGAGCATGAGACTAGAACTACAGACTACTTTTCCTTTCTGGTTACATTTTGGCTTAGAAAATTAGGCATATTTATTTTGTGGGGTGTGATTCTCAAAACTAGTATATAGTAGAAAATATGATAATTAAATTTGATATAGACATTTTAGTAATTCACACATCAAATATAAACATACTTCTATAAGTAAATTCAGACATATAACTAAATTATTCAAATACTGAAAGGGGGTGTTTGTTTGACATATTTAAGTAGTTTTTAGGTTAAGGAGTTATATTAATGAGTTATATTGAGTAGTTAAAAATTGAGAGTTAATGCCAAAAACTCATTTGGATGTAGTTTTTGTGTAGAAGAATTATAGTCAAAACTTTGTTTAGATATAGATTTAAAATGAGTAGTTATTTTTAATAGTTAAAAAAAAACGATTAAAAATAAATTATTTTGATTGATTTGAAAGGAATGATTAAAAATAAGTGGTTATAAATGATTGAGTAATTATAAATGAATGATTAGAAATTAGAATTATTTTCAAAAGTAAAATTAAGAAAGAATTGGTAAAAACTTGTTTGGATGTAGGTTTTAGAGGAATTAATAACTCCTAAACCTAATTCCTAGCTAAAAACGTCAAACAAACAGCTCCTAAAGGCATTCGAGTTTTGTAGGTATATTAGTTTATGATTGTGGTTCATAATAACTCAAAAAAAAAAAAGTTTGTAAAAAGTAAGTAGAAAAAACATGGTTATCTTATAATATATATATATATATATATAAATTCAACTTCATTTTAGGGTGGAAATTCAAACTCACAGTATGTTGGTTAATTAATCATACAATTAATCACTAAAATTCTACTATTTTTTGACATGGTTTAAAGTATTTGTCCAATCATACAACATTTAAATGTAAAAGAAATATGTATGAGTTTATTGTTAAGTAGGTGACTATCATGCATTTAAACATATCACTTTTAGATTTTACAAAACTCCTTTAACTATCAAACCAATTCATATTGATCGGTGATTCAATCTTTCATTGTAACAGATTTATATTGATTGGTGATTCGATCTTTCACTATTATAGTTGTGCATTATAGTTATAAGTTTTAATATTTAATAAAAATAAAACAATCTTCCATGTTAGAATATATAAATTTACCCATGACCTAAAATCCTTTAAATAATTGAATGGGAGAAAAATAAAAGGTCATGATATTGACAAAAGAATTGGTGGGATTGCAATGTGTGCTATGTGGTGGGGTCTAGGGAAATAGACATAATTTGATTTTGGCATTTTAGGTTCATTGGTTGGCAACACCTAACAGATGATTCTCATGTTGGGAATAGGCTAAAGCTTTAATGAATATTTAAACTATAAATATTAATAAAGTCTTCCAACATAAAGATTGTATAAAAGGAATATACAAAATGGAACAAAAAGCAGGCAAATTCCCACATATAGCCCAAAGAAATCACATTCTAAGCATTTAATTTCCTTCCCTTTGAAGCACAATGCATTACATTTTGTTTTCTTCTTCTTTATGGATTTTATCAAATTGCAAAGACTGAATTCTAGTGGATTGTGACTAGTGTTTACCTAACAATGTATTTTATATTTAAAAGTTTAATTTTTTTCTAAAATGAATGATGAACTTTTAAAATGATAATTGATATATTTTTCAAATTATGCTTGGTCTAACTCTTAAAATATATTTCCTTTTGAGGTTTAAGTTTTATTTTGATTTTTACATCTGGAACTTGTTTCTCTTTGATTTTGTATATTTGTTGAAACTACAACTTTGAGGATTTATATTTAGTTTTTTAATTTTTTTTTAAATTTGTCTTTAAGAGTATCATTATTTATTTATTTTAGTCCAATACACTTTTGGTTGTTAGAATTTAAATTTAATCTTAACAAAAAAAAAAAATTGAAACAACAATTTTGATATGTTTCATTTGAATTAGTCCTCTTAATTTAGATTAGAATTTGATTTTACTTTTGTTAGTAAAACATTCTTGAAATGGGGTTTCGAACTTATAACATTTTGTTTATTTGATCATACAAATTGATGTCATTCAAGTTTTGCTTATTTCAACAATGACGACTTATTTTTTATAAAACAATGATGGTTTTGTTTTTGTTATCGTTTGACCTTAAAGGAATATTAAGGGATCCTTTCACGACAATTGAATCATATTATTAAATTTTATATTATAATCTTTTCTTAATCCAATAATAATTGGGATAGAGAAATTCGAACTCGTGATCATGGTTATTAAATTATGTCAAACAAACAGCCCCATAAGATCGAGTATTTGAATCCCCCATTAATTATGTTTGAAAAATAAAAAAATTGGAGTTGGAGACAAAATTAGGAAGACAAAAGGCCAAATTAATGAGCAAATTACCAATGGGCGGAGTTGGTTTGTTGTTCGTCAGACAGCGACATGACGGCGTCGTCGTTGTGATCGACGACGGAATGGCATAGTCGGCGTTAAATCCGGACATCGCCATCGGAGACAGCTATTTTTGTCAGATATGGATAATATATATATATATATATCTTATTAATTAATTCGCTCATCGCCGATTACACAACTCAGATCGCCGTCGCCATCAATCAATCACCTCTCTATTAATCAATCACTCTTCTAATTACACAATTCACTTCTCACTACAATATTACATTTTCTATGCGCATCCAGTAAATAGTATTTTTAAAAAAAAAAACATTTATTTAATACCATAACAATATATTTTGAGTTAGAATTATAATTTATAATCACAAAATACTTGTCAGTTACTATTAGCTTTAAGTCCAAAAACAAAATCAACCACCGATAAAATAAGAAAAATGCAATATAAAACATAATGATTTACGTGGCTTAATAATAATGTAAACTACAACCAACCATGTATAAATGAAAAAACTCATATTAAATAAATGAGAATATAAATGTTGATCAAAACAAGGCTAGAGCTATAAGGGGGTGTTTGTTTGACATATTTAGGTAGTTTTTAGGTTAATAAACTATATTGAATAATTAAAAATTGAGAGTTGTGTCAAAAACTCGTTTGGACGTAGTTTTCGTGTAGAAGAGTTATAGTCGAAATCTTGTTTGGATGTAGATTTAAAATGAGTAAGTATTTTTAGTAGTTAAAAAAGAAATGATTAAAAATAAGTAGTTAAAAATAAGTTATTTTAATTGATTTGAAAGAAATGATTAAAAATGAATTGTTATAAATGATTGAATAGTTAAAAATAAATGGTTAGAAATGAGAGTTATTTTCAAAAGTAAAATTGAGAAGGAGTTGGTAAAAACTCGTTTGAATGTAGGTTTTAAGGAAGAGTTAGTAAATCTTAAAACTAACTCCTACCTAAATATGTCAAACAAACAACCCCTAAGAGAGAAATGTTTGATCAAAATTGAGTTAGAATTTTAAGATAATCTATTTGGTTTCATAGAACTTTAATATAACATACGACTCCATACATAAAAGCTAAATATAGCCTAATTACATATTTCGACTAGGTTTCGAGGACGTTGACTCGAAGATCCCACCCGACTCTCCACCTTTAGAACTTGACTGGCTGATTGGCAACACCACCTCAAATAATTAATCGTAGTGCAACATAGTTCAAAGGCATGTCAACCTAGTCTTTGACATATAAATCTAAAAGATTTTGGTGAAAACTTTCACATTTGATTAATGGTCGATCGTCAATAGTTCTAGACGTTTTATCATAACTCCATCTTCTTTTGTTTCATAGGTTTTATTTCCAAATTTTAAAAATATGATCATTGAATAGTTCCGATCAAAAAGAGTTTAATTATCTTCTTAATTAATTATCCAACTCAATCAACACTCTCCCTTTAATTTTAATAGAAAAGGAAAGACTTGACAGACATTTGAACTCATGATCAATACCTTGAATTATGTTAAACTACTGACCAATCAAAAAGCCTAAATTAATGGATTGTAGTAAATTTAATTATATCAATCAACGTTATTAAACTTTATTTTTAGGGTATTCCATTTTCGTATTCGTATAAATAAAATAAATGAGTTTTACTTTTAGGGAGAAATTTGAATACACGCTATCTTAATCTCAAACACATGCTCTTTCATGGGATCAAATTTTCTATGTTCAATTTAACTAAACTTTATTTAGTAGCATGAAATACAAGTTTTCTCTGACCACAAATTAACATTTTACTCCGATATTCTCACACAGACTTATCACATACAAAAGTTAAAAGTTCATAAATTTACCGGACCTAAGACTCAAAAGTTTACATCCGACGAATTCATTAACTTTGAAAATATTATCTATGTCATGACATATCAAACATAAAATTAAAAGTTGAATCAAGACAATATAAAGTTTAGGGATTTATCAAAGGAACTTTTGCACATCAACACCGACCTTAGCTCAGTTGGTAGAGCGGAGGACTGTAGTTGAAAAATCATCAGTGATCCTTAGGTCGCTGGTTTGAATCCGGCAGGTCGGATTAATTTTGCTTCTTGATTAAAAAAACAAAAGAAAGAATTTTTGACACAATGCTTCGAAATTAAGTTTGTCCACTTATTTCTTTTTTTAAAATAATGCATGCAAAAATCAAACGTGGCCATGCAGAATAAAATCTTCAACTCAAGTACCAACAACACAATTTTGTTTTTAATACTATGTACTATCAGGAGCCCAACAAATATCGATTATCGAAATTGATGATGCTGATCTTAAAATAGTTTACGATGAAAGAATAAAACATTGTATTGACCGAAACAGAAAATCATTCAAATTCAAATATCAAACAAAAAAAACTATTATATTTCGCTCCATTTCAAACCACTGCAAAAACATTCAATTAAAAAATTGCCCAAAATAGTAACCGAATTAAATTTCAACATAACACTTCCAAAAGCTTACCCAATTACAAAAGTAATGAAAACAATCAGATTCTACTCATAACGGAGTTTATAATATGATTCAGCAAAGAGAATCAAATGCGAAAAACAGAGCATAACAAATTCATCCATGAATTTCAAAATTGACGATCACAAAATGAATTCGAATTTGAAGATTGATTTTACCTTTCCGACGAAGGGAGGTCGGCGGCCGCCGTCGTCTTCCTCGGAATCACAAGGCCGCACAAGAATCCAGAACTACTGGACGGCTTTAGGGTTTTGGTCGCCCCCAAATTCCGAGCTCTGTTCAAATCCCTAAGGACATTCGATTTCGCCGACGAATACGAAGAGGATGAACACGGCGATTCGCTCCCGTCGGACAACAAATCCGGCGACTCTGTATCAAGAGACGCGACAGACATTTCAGATCTGGATTTCTTCAGCCGCGTCTCGGCGGGGTCGGGGGTTTGGTTGATCATGACGGCGAGGTTGAGAACGCCGTGGAATCGGCCGGAGGGGCGGCGGATCTGGAGGGCGGTGAAGGCAGGGGACTTGGTACAGTCGTTGGAGGCGGTGGCGTTGCCGATGAGGAATCGGACGGTGCCGATGAGGGAGTCGGAGAGGTGGCCGACGGCGTAGATCTGGATGGAGACGGCGGAGGTTTCGCGGGCAAGAAAGGCAGGGGAGACGCGGAAGAGGAGTTTGTCGTACCAGGAGGGGTTTTCGGCGCCGGTGAGGTCGATGCGGGTGCGGCGGCGCGTGGAGGAGTCGACGGAGGCGACGGCGTAGGTGTGTTTGGGGTGGAAGTGGTTGGAGGGGAACTTGAGGCCTTGGGCGGAGATCAGGTTGATCTCCAAGACTGGCATGGCGGCGGCCGGAGGAGGGTTCTTGGGAACCCAGTCGTCGGCGACCTCCATGGATGAAGAAAAGGAAGATCAAGAAGAAAGGAGGTGTTTATAATGGAGATCAAGAATGGTGGAGATTCCGGCCATTGGCGCCGGAGAAATGGGATTTTTAGGGCTAAAAATTGGAAGAGAAGAATCAGAGTTCTCTACTGGTTCGGTGTCGTGCTTTTAGCCGTACCTTCTCGCCCTCACCAATTTTAAATCCAAATAAACTATATATATATATATATATATATATATATATATATATAACTTTACAAATATTAGAATTTGAATTGTTGCAATGATTGGTTTTAACGTGGGTTTTGATATTTAAAAAAAATACATAAAAAAAAATAAAAATATTTAATTTTGAAATAAAAATTTATTTTGAACGATTAAAAATAAATTATTAGAAACAAGTAGTTATTCTAAGTAAATGAAAGTTAAATATAAATTTTCATTATCAAGTCGATAAGAATAGTATTACATAGAATTACAATTAAATAATATTGAATGGATCAATGATGCGATTGATTATCTAGTTTGATGTTAATCAATTTTCATTTCATGGTCACGAGTTCAATCCTTAAAAAAAAATAAAAAATTACTTTGGTGACAAAATAATTGTTTCAAACCTTTTATTGAAGTACAAATCAATTATAAGATTGAACAAACATATAGGTAAATATGATTGGAAATAACATGGCGGTGATTGAAATTATTGTGTGGGTTAAGTTTGAAAGAATGATTCTACAATGTCAACTTTTCCGTTCAACATTTAAAATGTTTAGAAGTCCAATTTTTATTTATTATCTAGCCCACCTACAGAAGGCCCAGCTCTAAACTGAGCCCAGCCCATACAATACTCAACAACATATCCAATAAATCATGTTTTTAACTTTTAAACTCAAGAAAAGGCCTTTAAAACAAATTTGATAGAAAAGGCTTTAGTAAATATTTATATTAGATAACACGGATTCATTTTTAAATCATTTATTTTAAAAAAAAGTAGACCGTAAAATGAATATGCAATATATCTTATAAATGTTTGAAGTCTTCCGAATTTTTAATGTAAAACAATGTGCAATCTTAAACTCTATAAAATCAACGAGTATAAATTGTTAATATATTATATCAAATTCATAATAGAGTACCTATTTGACAAATTTTCAATTTTTAATTCAATTTCATTTGAGAGTGGAAGATTTGAACTCATAATATTTTGATTATTAAGTCATGCATAATCTCATTGTAGTTATGCTATTTTTACTAAAAAATCACAAAATTACCTATGAATAGTTGAAGTTTGGTAACCAACATGAAAATCAACAACCACCAACACAACCGACACGATGCAACAACATGAATGAACACCAATTGTAGGAGGGTTCTTGATTCTTGTACACGACCATTCTTGATTTTCTAAATGGAAGAGTAAGCATAGAAGACCGAAAAATATACTATCTATTTTAGTGTGTGTCTACTTTTTGTTTCTTTAGTTAAGAAACAACTTTAAAATGGTTACAAATGAGAAGTTTTTATGAAGTTATTGGTTCGTGATCATTAAAATTTAGGAGGAAAATAAAATTGAAATAATTATCCCAACATATTTTACATAAAATTCAATTATATCCCAAATCACTCAATTAAGCTCTAAATATTGCAAATGTCAAAAGAAAAAATTACATGAAAAAATGAAAGTTCAATGATGTATTAAATGTTCTTAAATTGTAACCAAAAGGTTTTGATATCCAAGCACCTTTTAAACATAAAAGTTAAAAGTAAAAAAAGAAAAAAAAAAAAGAAAAAAAAAAAAAGCAATTTAACCAAGAGAATTGCTATGCTTGTGTGTAAGCATGTAAAAACCAGAAAATAATAAATAAAAGAGACTTATTGCGAAAGTGAATTTTACATTATAAAATTTAAGAAGTAATTTTGTTGAATAAACCAACAGCTTACCGATTCAACAAGTCTAACATTGGTTACAAATTGCACAACCCTTAACCATTACCTTTAATAAATAATGATTTTAGGGTTTAGTCAATTATATAGAGAACTATCGTTCATAACGTAGGTAGTTACTATTTTTATTATCAATTAATTTTGAGATTGATATATATTATCTAATATGTCATTATAATTAGGGGTGTACAAAAAAATCGGTAACCCGAGCTACCCAGACTACTCAACCCAAACTGTAAGGGTTGGGTTGGGTTAAATTTTTAGTAAACCCGGATTTTTGGGTTGGTTCGCGGGTTTTGGGTTGGGTTTAACCCGGAACCCGAATATAAATATATATTTCTTAACATAACTTTGTAGTGTAAAGTCGTTGATAGCCTAGTGGTTGTACATCTTTTCTTATTTTATGTTTTCTTTTTCTTTTTTTTGCTTTTTTTTCCTTTTATGAGCAAGTAAACTTCAATCTTTTTCAAACTTTTTTTCCCTCAAGAATTTATCCAATCTTTTTATCACTTATTAGGTTAAATACAATATTTTTAAAATTTTGAAATTAATTCTTTTCTTTTTTAAAAAAATCTAATACTCTTTACAAAATTAGCTTTATATTTAGTCAAATTTTATACCGGTATTTGACTTCCAAATATTGAAATAATTAGTGTTTTCGTCGAATTTGTAATCTCTCATTCAACTTTTAATCTTTTTGAACCGATAAACTCAACTCAATCTAATCCGAAAATATAGGGTTGGGTTAGGTTGGGTTAAAAAGTTGACCGACCCAAAATTTTGGGTTGGTCAAAAAATTACTCTTAACCCTATTCAACCCAACCCAACCCATGTACACCCCTAATTATAATTCATAAAATATACACGAATATCGATATAATAAAAATAAAATTGGAATTTATTTTAAAATTGACCAATTCAAAAGAAAACATATTTCTAATGCAATTGATAAGAATTCATTAAAAATGTGAAGAAATTTTCTAACACGTACCTATACTAATGTTGACTTTTGGTTGTTGGACGACTTTGATATGATGTGACAAAGTTTGAAAAATGTCAATTTGCATAAAATGAAATTAATATTTTTGACTTTATACAACATACATATACATTACACAAATAATTTAATTTTAGAAAAAAATTATATCATATAATTGGTTAACTCCAAGTTCATCTCAAAGTTCATGATTTCATTGACGGATAGCTAAAAATTTAGGTGTCGTTTGATAACAATTTGATTTTTTTTTTTTTTTTTTAATTTAAGTCTACAAAAACTATGTTACCATAGATTTGTTCTTACTTAGATATATAGCTCTCACCTGTATTTATACAATCCAAACCAAAATTTGAAAGAAAAAACAAATAGTTCCCAAAAATTTGTTTTTGTTTTTAAAAGTTGATTCGTATTTACCTACTTTCTTAAGGAACGATGAATAAATTTGTATGAATAGTGAAATATATTGTAGAAATTTTGATTGAGAATACACTTAAATTTCAAAAATTAAAAATTAAAAACGAAATGATTATCCCATGCTTTAAATTTTTAAAACAATTTCCATACAGAATTGCATATAAGAGTTTTTAGTTGATTGAAATCTTTAATCTTAAAAGACAAGTATTAGTTGAGCTTGTTTTCACCTGCTCTTAATAAAATTGTTTGATTCATTTTTTGTGCACTTGGACCAGTGAAATAAAATTTGAAATCTAACGGAATTTATAAATAAATAAAATAATTTTAGAGAAATTTATGTCGTCAATTAGAAAAATGTATTCTCCAAAGTACTGAATAATTTATTACATTGCCTTTGTTTTTCAAAACGTACGAGTTTTTAAGCTACGGGCTTAATGAATGTGCAAATTTTCTTCGACACGTGTGAACATCATTTAATTATCTTGAAGCCAACGTCACAATACTTCCATTTAAATGCCCAAGTCTTGGAGTTATTTTTCTTTTTTGGATGGAATTAATCAACTTTTTTTTTTTATTGAATGAATTGGTATTAATCTATTTTTACTTTATTGTCACAAGTTTAATATCTGAAAATGGTATATGTAATTCTCTTTCCTCTACAAGAAAAAATTAGGCCGATAAATATTATTTTTACAAAATAAAGATAACAAATTTTATGAAAATGATAAATGTAACCTCGCATTAATGGAAGGGGGAAGAAATTAAACATCTATTGCATATATAGTGATATAAATTTGGAAAGGTGTGGCTTATAAAAAGTTGTCTAATTTGATAATTTTTAACCTTTTAAAATTAGACTTAGAAACTTTGTTTTCACATATAATTTATGTTTTCTATTAATACTTTCAAAATCAGAATTAAATAATGTGGTTTTAAAAAAAAATATTTTTGTGTTTTGGGATTTAAAATTGAAATATTTCTTATATGAAAATAAAAACTATTGCAAAAGAACTGTGAAGTACACTCATTCAAATTGAAATTTTTTTATAGTATTGAATTGGTCGGTGGCGTGATTGATTATATTTTTTTTATATTAATCTATTTTTATGGTCACAGATTTGATCATTGAAACTAGTATTTGTATTTATATCTCTATATTTTAATAACGTACACTTATAATTCTTAAAATAGCAAAATCGTTAGTTATATAAAATAATATTGATAAAAATGATTGCTATGTTAATTTTAAGTTTCAATATATTAATAAAGTAATTATTGTAGTTTTTACATGAATTTAATCTTTAAAATAAATTAAGTATAAAAGTAATTTTTATATATATAAGATTAAAAGTATAGATTTTTTTTTATGAATACATTATTGAAATTTGAAGAATAATAATTTTCAAATTTAGCATATATAAATTAAATTGAACCTAGATGTCAAAAAAGTCGAAAGATTATAAGATAACATATTCATAATTATTTTTTAAAAAAATAATCATAATCTCATATCATTAGAGGAATAAGTAGAAAAATTATTTGGTTGGATGTTATTATGATTTATTTGTGATGTGACATGAGATAATGAATAGTAAATATGAAGCATGGACAAATCTTATGAACCATCCCATGCTAAATGAAATTGAAATTACAAGCAATGGTTGCATACATTATTTAGAAAAACAAACCAAAATAAAATGATGATGAGATGTGTCATTGTCTCTCCCTAAGTTTTTATTTTTTATTTTTATTTTTAAAGAATGATGGGTGTAGTGAGTTTTGTTGGGGGATAAAGGTAAAAAGTAGGTTAAAATATCATTTTGGTCTCTCAACTTTAGGATTTGTTTAAATTTGGTCTCTTAACTTTGATGTTTGTCCAATTTTGGTCTTTCGACTTTCAAATGTCCAAATTTAGTCCCTAATCTATAAAAAATGATCATTTCGTCAAATAAATTTTTTTCTCACCCATAAATTATTTTCTCTCTCTTCCATCTTTCATCATTTATCCTTCTAAAAGTTTTATCTCTCTTAAATCCACCTATCTAATCCTCTTCTATTCTTTTTTTTTCTCTTATTCTCTCCTCAATCCATCTCATCAAATTATTTAACATGAGATAATTTTTCTAAATAATAATTTTCCTACTTTGAATTGTCACCTTTTGTTTTCTAAAATTCATAGTCTACCATGGAACAACAAAGAAAAAGAAAGAAAATAAAGAAAAGAAAATAGGGGAAGAGAGGTAGATTGAAGATAAGTCAAATTTATAGAGAGAGAAATTATGAAAGACGAAAGAGAGAGAAAATAATTTAGGAGTGATAAAAAATTCATTTGACCATAGGACAATTTTTTAACTCTTTTTATAGTCTAAGGACCAAATTTGAAAACATTTGAAAGTTGAGGGGATCAAAATTGGACAAATAGCAAAGTTGAGGGACCAAAATTGGACATTTGAAAGTTGAGGGACCAAAATTGAACAAACAACAAAGTTGAGGGATTAAAATTGGACATTTGAAAGTCAGGAGACTATAATGGAATAAACCCCAAAATCGATTGACCAAAATGGTATTTTAACCTAAAAAGTAAATCCCAAAAAATAACTTTGAATGGTAAATGGAAAATAAAGGTGAAAAAGTAAAAAATAGAGACAGAGAAGCTTTATGTAATGGAGTGAAAAATAATTAGGGTCCACCATTTTTACTTTATGTGTGGGACAGAGAATCAAACTAAAGGCATCGTCAGAGATTGAAGTTAGAGGAAGCCAGTGAAATAATTTTCTTCTTTTTTTTAGTAAAATATCCTTTCATCTCCAAAATATAAAGTTACCTATTTTTTAATTCGTGTAAAAATAAATAAATTAAACTCATTTATTGATAGGTTAAATAACTGCATTCAATTTTACACGGCAAAGACATAGGTTTATAATTTTTTCTAGAGAAAGACATTATAAAATTTAGAATTACTTTTCCATAGTTAGTTTATGCTTAAATTTTAAAAAATATAAAAGAGCATTCACATTTTGTCCTTATCTTACCATTTTTATCAACTAAAATGGTACCCATTTCAAAATACCAAATTAACATGAAAAAGATATACTAGCAACATTTAAGTAAGAAGCATAGGTTAATGGGTGGGTTATGATTGAAGGCGGGTCATTTGATAACCATTGGAAAACTAATTTTCAAACCGACCAAAATTCAAACCAGGTAAAAAAATTTGAACACCCAAAACATGACGAGAGCAATGTATACATTCAACTATCATTAGTATGTTCAATGATCAATAATGTAGGTATACATTTGATAATTATTTAGTTTTTTTGTTATCTATTTTAAAATTTAAACTTATTTTTATTCGAGTTTATTTTAAAGTGTTTCAATTTTTCTCAAAAAAAAAATGTAAATGCTAACTAGATTTCAAAACTCATACTTTTGGAATCAAATGTGTAGGAAAAAAGTGTTAATTGATTTGTTTGAAAGACTTTTGATGGGCAGAAAGGAGGGTAGGTGAAGGGGTGAATTTGAATTTTGGTTTGGTTTATTTCTTGCAAATCAGCCAAACACTCCCTTTTTCTCTCTCCTCTGTCTTTTTGAAAAGATGTTAATTGGAGGAGAGAGAAAGAAGGATGCGGAAATGACATCTCAGTCCCCCTCACAGTCACGCTTGCTACAATACAGCAACAAAGTGAAAATCCAACACCATTTCTTTTTTCCCCTCTTTCTGGCCCCACTTGTTTCCCCCTCTTTCTTTAATAATTTAAATTTGAGAGGTAGAAGTAAAATATTCCTTTTCATGTAATTTTTATATAAAAATATTAGATTGAAGATTTCATTTGAATGTAAATTTAAAATGAATAATTATTTTGAATGATTAAAAAAAATATTTAAAATTAATAATTAAAAATGAATTATTTTGATTGATTTAAAATAAATGGTTAAAAATTATTGAGTAGTTATAAATGAATAATTATAAAATAATGGTTTATCATTAAAAAAAAAATAATGGTTTATGAAGAGTTGTTTGTAAAAGTAAAAAAATATAAAAAAAACTAGTAAAAATTTATTTAAATGTAGATTTTCAAATAGTAATTAATAAATCTTCCTATTCATTTTTATTTAAATATGGTAAACTTATCATACATCCCAAAAGTGAATAAGAATATAGTAAAAAGAACAATATGTTTGGGTTTCATTCTTGATACATTTGCATGCAAAACCAAACATTCAATAATATAAATACAACATCATTCAAACTTAATTAATATTGTCCGATAATAATTTTGTTTTTAGTTTTAAATTTTTTGAAGATGACTATATTCATATTACAAAAAAGGTACTACTCCTCTAAAATAAATGAGAATGAAATATCGATTTTCGAGATGAAATCCGTAACCACGATATTGAACTGAATTATCGTCAAACAGTTAAATAATAAAACTCTTGACTTTTTCAGTATCGTATTCATAGTTTGACTAGTCTTGCAACTTTCACATTTTAATTTATACAAAATAAATTATGGGATAATTTTGATCGGAAGAAAAACAATCCACATTGTTTGTAATCACAACGATTAATATAAATAATTATTTTTTTTAAGTTATATAAAATTAACGACAGTTTTTAAAGTTATAATGATTAAATGCTTTTTTTTTTAAAAAGGATTGTAGCCTATAATATTATATAGATTAAAATTGAACTGTTTTTAAATTATAAAAACCAAATCTATAATTTACGGAAAAAAGAGTGAAGTGATCGTGGCGAAACTACTTTAAAAACTAAAAACTTTGCTTTTGCTTTAGCTTTATCTTTTAAGAAGCATTAAAAAAAAAAGATACCATGGCGATGAACAACATATATTGATTTTACGCAATTTATATTTTCAACTTTATTTCCGCGAATTTCTTTTTTATGATATCTTCTTTTTCTTTTCGACCAAAAGTGTTTTAAACCCTTTGTTCCGTCAAACATTCCAAAAAGCAAATCAATTAAATGCTTCAGCTTTCTTGAATTTTGCGAACTACTTTTATTTATCTACATTTTATTGTATTTCCGTCGAGCATTTCAAAAAAAAAAAAAAACAAAATAATTCAATTCTTCATCTTTGTAGAATTTTCTAAATACTTTTTAAGTATCAATATTTTCAAGAAAGTGTCTTAAACCATGTATTTTCGTCAAACATTCCGTAAAGAAAATCAATTACATGTTTCATCTTTTTAGAATTTTGTAAATTACTTCCAATCATCAGCGTATTAAAAAAAGTGTTTAAAACGATTTGATTGGGTCAAACATTCGAAAAAGAAAATAATTAAATGGTTCATCTTTTAAGAAGTTTGTAAATGGCTTTTAATCATTAAACTTATTTTAAAAGTGATTTGATTGGGTTAAAAACACTCCTCGGCTTTTTTAAGTTTTAACCAAATTCTACTTTTTTTTAAGTACCTTCGGCATTTCGCAATCGCTTTAAAGAATGCACATTTGATAAAGAATGATATTGCATTCATTATTTGATTCAAACATTTTTGGTTTCCAAACTTCATAACAAGATAATAAGGGCATAACCCCATTCGAATTTTAATTTTAGTTTTTAAAATTCTAACTTATTTTTGCTTAAAACTTCTATTAACTAAATTTTAAAAACAAAACCAAGTTTATTTATTTATTTATTTAATTTTGGTTTGGTTTTTAAAAGTATAGCTAATATATATATATATCAAAAGTAAGAAAAGACGTATAATAAATTAGTCGTCGTAAACTTAAATGTAAAAAACTAAAAATTAAAAATAAAATGAGTATCAAATGAGGTCATAAATTTTTATTTTTGATTTTAAAAATTTAAGTCTATACTTAATAAATAGAATTTTTGTTAGTACAAGTGGAGAAGTGAGATCACAAACTTAACAAAAAGATATTATTACTCTTAAATAAATAAAAGTAAGGTATAGATTCTAATGATTGAATATATGATTATAATAATAAAATGAATTATCATCAAATAATAAAATTATCACGATATCAACTCTTTCAATAAAATATAGATAACTTTTTTTTAATACAAATTAGTAGAGGAGAACCACCCTAATACGGATTTTGAGGATTAAATGTATGGTGGCCATTAAAGTAGGGATGAACTTTTGGTTTCATTTTGTCCTAAGGAATCTTTAAAACGACGTCACTTTGAAGATTTTGGCCCTGTTTTAAAGAAATTACCAAATACCACCGGCAGTTCATCTCTCCCATTTTTTTCCCCATTTCTCTTCGTTGTGTAAGAACCAAACAAAAAAGAGTCGCTACCGAACAGAAGAAATTCGTATTTCACGTTCATAACGCCATCCCAGTTTTACCTTCGTTTTTCGAGAAGTTTTTTCTTCTAATCCTTCGCTGATTGTTTTCTCAGAATGATTGAACCCCATTTGTGACCACTTGGCCTGAATTTTGATTTGAGGTTTTGCTTCATTTCTATCCTCTGCCACTTCTTTTCACATGGGTTTTGTTCCTTCTCTTTAGCTTTTCCTTCGTCCACTTCCCCTGTTTTTATTCTCTGGGTTCTGTGCGTTTTCGATTTTTGTTTTCTGGGTTCTTTTCTTCTACTACTGCATTTGGTTCATTATATATATACTTCTTTCGCTTTCTGTCACTTTCGGGTTGTTTTGCAATGTCGGGTTCGGCCAAATTGCGACTTGTTCGATGTCCCAAGTGTGAGAATCTTCTCCCGGAGCTTGCCGACTACTCCGTTTATCAGTGCGGCGGGTGTGGTACCATTTTACGAGGTATTTTTTTTTTCCTTTTTTGTTCTTTTTGTTTCTTGTGATTTGAGATGATTTCATGGTGTTTTATTCTGTTTCTGATGATGGGTTATTGCTGTTATTTCGACTTTGGGATTTAATTGGCTGTTGTGATTTGAGATGATTTCATGGTGTTTTATTTTGTGCCCTTTTTTTGTTCTTTTTGTTTCTCGTGATTTGAGGTGAATTCATGGTGTTTTATTCTGTTTCCATGATGGGTTATTGCTATTAATTCGAATTTGGGATTTTATTGACTGATGGGATCAAATTTGGTGTTCATGAATGTATTGATATATGTGTTTTTTGTTGGTTTTTTCTGGTGTTGGGATTTGAAGAGGAATGCCCTTTTTTTGTTCTTTGATTTTTACAGCGAAAGTTAGAAAGCAGGAAGAAGACTCTGTATCTGACAAGTCTGATGAAGGGGTTTGTGGGGTTTCTATTAAATCATCTTGTACTCCTGAAAATGGGAGGGTTGAACTTAGTGATGTCTCTGATGTGGATTTGAAGTTGAGTCCTGATTCTTTGGCTTGTGATCTTAAGGGCTCAGAGAATGATAAAGTGGAGGGTGCTGAGAAAAGTGAAGAGCACTTGAATGGCAAGACTGATAAATGGGGTGTTGAGAAGGATGTTAACTTGAATATGGATAAAGATGGTTTGAGAATTTTGATGGGAATGGAGGATATGAATGTTCAAATGAACTCGACATTGCTTGGTTCACGGAGGGAATTGGATTGGCAGAAGGGAGAAACAGGTAAAATGGAGGATGAGGTTGAGAAGAATTCAAGGAGTCATTTGAAAAGTGTGAGGTTCTCGACTCCTAACCCTGAAGACGAACAATCGAATTATCGATTGGATGTCATTTCTGGGGTTCAGGAACTCTTAAGAAATCGTAGCAATGCCAGTGGAGCTGATAAAGTTAAGAACCTTGAACAGGATCGTCTCGAACTTTTGAGGAAGCTGGATGAGTTGAAGGAGCAACTTGGTCAGTCTTGTGATTTCGTTCCTAATATGAATCAAATGGCTTCCTCCAATGGTGGAGTGAAACCTCCAAAACCTTTTTATCACTCTGGTGCTTGGCCTGTGAATGGTTCTTTAGGATCAAATGCACTGCAGCAGATACATGGGTCTGATAAATGTGTTGCAGGTCCTTCATTTACTAATTATTGTCAAGAACCATTTCCTCTTACCAATGGAATTGAAATGCCTAGGCAAAGCTTTTATCCTTCTATGCATAATCCCAACAATGCTTCTCATTTTGGGGACCATTTTGGATCACAAATGTTAAATCGAAACTCCTACCAGTTTCCGTATGCGAATCAACAACACCCTCACCAATATCATTCTGGCCATTATGTCGATACCGGTTTGGATCCCTTCAATCACTACCCTCCTAATCCTCCCTTTCATCAACCTTCTTGCTCCTGTTTCCAGTGCCAAAATAGATATTCACAGGTTCCAGC
The DNA here is from genome assembly GCA_036507275.1 of Sicyos edulis. NCBI lineage: Eukaryota > Viridiplantae > Streptophyta > Magnoliopsida > Cucurbitales > Cucurbitaceae > Sicyos > Sicyos edulis. The sequence goes on along the minus strand of CM071857.1, from coordinate 635,803 downwards.
CTCGGTACCTGGTGCTTACTACAATAGAAGGTTTCCTGATGTTCCGAACAATTCCTCACTGTATTCTCATGAAAATGCTGCGGCTTATGGTTCGCGTGTTAATAATTTTACGAATCCCCCCTCGAATCTTCGCGATGGACAAGTACAATCTAGATGGCCAACTGACTTCAACTCTGAAATTGGTGGTGTTGTACTTGTTGGCAGTCGTCCTCGGAGGACAGTCGTAGTGAGTGGTGGCCGTAGGTGCTATCCAATTGTTGGTGGCGCTCCATTTCTAACATGTAATAATTGCTTAGAAATGCTGCAACTTCCTAGAAAGCTGATGATGCTGAAGAATCAGCAGAGTGTTCGTTGTGGGGCTTGTTCTACTATTATCAATTTTACTGTTATCGACAAGAGACTTGTTTTCTCCAATCATTCTCGGGCAGATCCATTCCCCTCCAAGGTTGATGATACCGATTATCAGGTGGTCAGGAATTATAATTCAAATTTTAAAGGCCGTTTGAAGCATAATAATTTCTCTTCTGATGATTATGATAACAACACTGTTTACGATTTCGAGTCGCTAGATAGAGAGCCTATGATGCAGCCCATTGGGACAGGTTTAAGCTTAACTAAGCAACAAGAGATGCCAAGTTTTCATCCTTCATCTTCAACTACCTCAGAGGATGAAGACAGTCCGGATCATTTAACTGCTCCAAGGGGGGCTACAACCAATTTACACAATTTAATCAAAACTACTCGCTCGCCTCCCCTTCCTGGTTCGCCTCTTCAGTCATACTTCGATCACTCGTCTAATAATCAGGTTGCAAACAGGTTTGCGAAGGGAAATCGAAGTAGTCGTTCAGATCAAGAGAACGTGAAACCAAATAAGGTTAACTCCCGGCAGATTTCTTTGAAAGAAGCATCATTGGCAACCGAGATGGATGTGTCTATGAACGACTACTCTGATACTGTGGCATTTCCAGAGTCAAAAGATGTCACTAAAGAAGATAACCAGCCAAGAGCCAACAAAGGAGGGGAATCATTTTTTACAAACATTATCAAGAAGAGTTTCGGATCTAATCAAGCCGAGGATCGGAGCAGAAGTAATGTTTCGGTTAATGGACAGTTAATACCATATCGTGTCGTTAAGAGAGCTGAAAAGCGTGCCGGACCGATCCATCCAGGAAAATACTGGTAAGCATACTTAAGCTTTTCTATGTAAATGAGATATAGGGTGCAATAACAGATTAAAATGGGAAATAAGCAATAAACTTGCTAGTGTATTTCCAAATGACAGTAAATGTTTGTTTTTGGCTACCACTCTATCCCAATTATTTTACCTAGCTTGAACTGCTATAGGCTGGCATAGTGGTCAAGGAGACAAGATAAAGAAAAAGTAAAAAGGGTTGTGGTGGGGTTACAATGGTAGTCACTTACCTAGGACATTAAAACCCTATGAATGTCTAAACCTTTAAAGTTTGTTTCCATTACTTTTTATGGCTAATGATCCAAGCTATGAGAATATTTGGTTTCAAAAAAAGAACCACCTAATTGTTTCTTCTTTTTATGCAACCTTTAATGATGTAAAGGCTGTTTGTGTACAAGTTTTTTTTGGCAAAAGTAAAAAGCATACAAGAGAAGTGGATTCTTTTTACTGCACATTTCTGATGTTGTGCTATAGCCCACATCCATAATGCCTTCTTGCCTGTCTCCATTGTGCTAATGTCACTCCAAATGAATTAAATCAGGTACGATGCCCGTGCTGGATTTTGGGGCGTCGTGGGCGGTCCTTGTCTCGGCATAATTCCTGTAAGATTGAAGTTTAAAGCATTGTCCCCTTGTTTTATTCCTTGCCTTGTATCTCAAACTGATTGTTATTCTTTTTGCAGCCTTACATAGAAGAATTTGACTACCCCATGCCAGAGAATTGTGCAGGGGGAAATACTGGTGTTTTTGTGAATGGGAGAGAGCTTCACCGAAAAGACTTGGACTTGCTTGCTGGTAGAGGGCTTCCTACTTCAAGGGATGGATCCTACATTATCGATATCTCCGGTCGAGTCCTCGATGAGGATACCGGGGAAGAGCTCGAAGGCCTTGGAAAACTTGCTCCGACGTAAGTGCCAAGTCGATACTTCTGCTTGTTTAAACTCTTCATTGGATTCTGATTTCTCTATGCTAATATACACCTTTTTTGAATCAGAGTTGAGAAGGTCAAGCATGGATTTGGCATGAAAGTTCCAAGAACAGTTTGTTAATCAACAGAATATCTTGGGATGAAGAAGCTAGTCTAATCCTAATGTCATATTGAGAAAAAAAAAAAAAAAAAACCTTGTAAGCAAATTTTCTACCAGCTAGCTTGTTTGCAAAGGTCTCTTGTCTAAATTTTACCAGCATTGATGTTATTTTAGTCTTACATGTTTTTTGTTGCTTTAGTTTAAGTGTTTGTGTGCTGTTATGAAAGATGTCTGTATATTGTTGATTCCTTTAAATCTGTATTCATTGTTGATAAGTTAATATGTTTCTCCCCCATTATTTCTTCAAAGAAAAATAAATTTTTGGTTTTTTTTTTTTTTGTGATATGTGAATGCTGCATCTAAAGTTGAACTTGAACATACTTTTGATAATTACCAAAATATTTATTGGGGGTTGGAAATGAAAGAGGATGTCAGTCCGAGAAATTAATTACAAAATGTTTACGAACCTATTTCATAAACATGAATTTTGTTTGTATTAATCTTTTTCTAAAAAATATTTGAATTGTTTAGTCCAATTCTAAAAATATTAGCAAGTAATAAAAAATATTCTCTTTTGATTTAAAATTTCACTTGGATTTTGATTACTTTGATAAGAAAAAAGTTGATAAGTAAATATGTTAAAGTAGTGTTTGTAAGTATAATTTTGGTATTTTATTTTAAATATTATTTTATTCATATACTTTAAAATTTGTATTATTGATACTTTAAAAAGAAAATTGTTTTATTTTAGTTTTTAAACTTTTGAACTCGTGGTTTTAGCCTCAAGATTTTCAAAAGAATTAAAAAAATTTGTAAAAATTTTTGTTAATTTTCTTAGACAATTTTCACAGGTTTCAAAATATCACAATCAAAATAGTATTTTAATCCACAATCAGAAAATAAAAAATGAATTATATAATATATATAATTTTTTTAGTACACTATATATAAATTTTTTGAATAGCTAATCGTTGATAAATGAGAGCCGCATTTTTTATAAAGTTAATTAATCCGTGTTGAAGGGTAGTTTTGTCTTTCCAAATTTGGGCGTGCATCCCGAAAAAGAGGAGATAAATAGACGATGTCGAATTTCTTCTTAAAATAGCTAAAAATTAAAGACAGAGCATAAGCATAACTAAAAAAAAGGAAAATAAAGAAAAAGTAAAGAGAATAAAGTTATTAAAAAAAAAAAAAAAAAAAGAAGCTTACGTGAAGTAAAGAAGCAAACTTTTTGGAAAGAAAAAGCTTTACAGACTTTAGGAAAAAAAAAGCTTCTCTATTTCAATAAAAATCCAATATCATACAAAATTAAGTTCAATTAATACAGTTTAAAAATAAATAAATAAATAAAATCTAGCTCCAGTATGAATTAGTTTGAAATGCACATGTAAATATTTAAATAGATAAATTTCCAAATAAGTGTTCATTAGGTAAAAACGGCAGTCTTTAGATCAAAATGGATGCATTTGTTGAAGATGTTGAAAGTTAAGATAAACAGTGATATATTTCTTCTTATTTTTTTGAATAACAAATCGATATTTTCTGAACATCGTAAAATTTGATATTTTCCTGAACTTTACTGTTACAAAGCAACTAGTCTAGAATTATAGGAATAAAATAAAATAAAATGAACTAGTATATATTATATAATATCCAAAAGATAAATTTGCAAGTATTTGTGGCGTATGTGTTGAAATTATTGAGGAAAAAAACTATAATTTTGCAGTCAATTTTGGGGGATTCAGCATTTATGATGCACCTTTTCAAATGGTTTGAATATTTGATACACCCTTTTCTGAAAGTCACAATACAAAACAAGTAATTTAATCCCTCTATGTTCTTCAAATATCATGATGTAAAGAATTTATATTATTATAAGTTTACATTTTCCATAAGATAGAAAATATATAAATGTCTAAGGGTGTGTTTGAGCCACCGTTTATTTAAAACTATTTGCCAGCTTCGACAAGATAATTAATTGCGTCACTGACCCTCGATAACACACCCTAATCTTTTAATCGATAATATATTTCAATTATTTATAAACTATATCCTTGCTTTTACAATTAGATCACATGAAATCAAATAAATCATTCACGTGCACCAAATTATGAACTTTTTTTTTTAATACAACAACGAACCTTTTAGATTGTGAAATGATTGATTATTTATTCATTTTTTTAAAATATTGAAAAAGCTTTCTTATCTTACCCATCACTACATTATTGAAGTTCATCATTATGCCATAATATTTGCATCACATTTAACAAAATTAGTTTCTTTTTTTTGTTATGAAGTCAGTAACGACCTCAATAATGCATGGGGTTTTATTACATTTAATTTAAAATTAGATTTTTTAGTTTTGGCCCTTTGGGAGTATTCAATTTGGACTTGGAAAGACTATATATAGTCGGCATTGGCAACCGCTGGGTTCAACAATGACAGCTTAGTTAGGACCTTTCTATTTTTGAAAGTCATAAAAGCTACAAATTATTTAAAAAAAAAAGGTCATAAAAGGTTCACTTTCCATATAACATTATATTTGTTTTGGTAGCCTGTTACATTTTATTATTTAGTAGTAATTTAATTTAAATATTTTGTATGTAGGATTCGTGGTTTTACATCGTCAATTTATATTAAAAAATTATATATTATTTGTGTATTCTTAAAAAAATGTTTGTAAGTAATGAAGGAAAGTCAGAAGACAAAATAAAAAAAACATTATTAATATGTTATAATAAAAGTAGAGGTGAATATAGTTTGAGTTGGATTGAATTAAGAATTTTTTTTAGATCTATTCAAATTTTTTAGTTAATTAATTCATAACTTTTCCAATTATATATAATGGAGTAACCTAATCCAATTTAACTTATGTATTTTTAAGTTTGGATTGAATTTTCATGTTCCTTTAATTTTTCTTTTAATTTCTAAGACTCAACTCATGACTCATACATATGTATAAATAATTTAAAAAAACAAACACATGATAATATGTTAAAACTTAGGAAACAAAACCTATCATAGTGTAAATTTCTTATCAATACGTTAAAACCTACTATTTTAGGTTGTCATTTTTTCTTGTGTGTCAGATTAAAGTGTTTTTTTTTAATATAGAGAATACATAAAATTCACTCATATAAAAATGGTTTTTTAGATTCAATTTGATAATTATTTGACTTTTTATTTTTGTATTTTTAAATTTAAGTTTATTTTTACATGTATTTTTCATCATGTGCTCCATTTTTTTATACCATGTATGAATCTTTCCTCTGGAAAGTATTTGAATGCTAATTAAATAAAAAACAAATATATTTTGTTTGTTTCTAAATTATGGTTTGGTTTATTAAAATATGGATAAGATGTAGACATTCAAGTAAAAAGAAATTTATGATATGGTAGTTGTTGTAAATTTAAATTTCAAAAACCAAAAACAAAAAATAAAATGTCATCAAACGGAGCCTTAATTATTTTCGTATCTCTAATAATTCATTCTTTTCTAAATTTTTGTCACTAACTAATATTTTTATCAATACTCTATACAATTATTATCTTTATTCCAAACCCAAAACATTAAATATTTATTGCTTCCTAAAGATTTTAAGTTAATTTACCAATAATCCAACCACATATATTAATGCAACCTAACTCAAACCCATTTATTTATTTTTAAGTTGGGTTGAGTTGAGTATTTATTTATTTCATTGCAACATAAGGCTTACGTTTGATTTAACATCACCGTATATTCATCTCTTTGATCACAACACTTGTTCAAAGATTCCATTTTTATTTCCTCTAAATCGTCTTTATAAATATAATCCCCCATCTTCATCCCTTCCTCATCGCCGATCTCAATTACACATTCCATTCTCTACTTTTCCGATCACCAGAACCGCCGTCATGGAATCTCCGGTACCCCATTTGGCCATTCTTCCAAGCCCGGGAATGGGCCATTTGATCCCACTCATCGAATTCGCCAAACCCCTCGTCTTAAACCACCGCTTAACCGTCACTTTCCTCATCCCTTCCGACGGCCCGCCGTCACAACCTCAAAAATCCCTCCTCAATTCCCTCCCCGCCGGCATCCACCACCGCTTCCTCCCGCCGGTCGCCGATCTCCCCGCCGCCGCCATGATCGAAACCATCATCTCCCTCACCATTTCTCGCTCTCTCCCATCTCTCCGCAATGTGCTTAAATCCATGCTCGCTGCCGACTCCAACCTCGTCGGATTAGTCGTCGACCTCTTCGGCACCGACGCCTTCGATTTAGCCCGGGAATTCGCCATTTCCCCTTACCTTTTCTTCCCTTCCACCGCCATGCTTCTCTCATTTGCTCTGTTTTTACCCGAACTCGACAAATCTTTTTCCGGCGAGTACCGAAACCACCCGGAACCGATCCAAATCCCGGGGTGTATTCCGATCCACGGCAAGGATTTACTAGACCCAGTTCAAGATCGGAACAATGACGCCTATAAATGGACACTCCACAACATGAAGAGATACGTTTTAGCAGATGGGATTTTTCTCAACAGCTTCCCGGAATTGGAGCCCGGAGCTATCGAATTTCTCCGACGAGAAAAACAGGGGAGGCCCCCTGTTTACCCAATTGGGCCACTGGTGAAAATCGACACAAACGAAGAGAAAACAGAGTGTTTGAAATGGCTCGACGAACAGCCAATTGGGTCTGTTCTGTTCGTTTCATTCGGAAGTGGGGGTACTCTGTCCAGTAAGCAAATCAACGAATTGGCGATGGGTTTGGAAATTAGCGGCCAAAGATTCATCTGGGTCGTTAGAAATCCAAGCGATAAGGTCGCAAACGGAAACTATTTCGGCGCGTATGGTCAAAACGACCCGTCGGAGTTTTTGCCGGAGGGGTTTTTAGAAAGGACGAAAAACAGGGGAATGGTGGTTCCGACGTGGGCGCCGCAAGCTCAGATACTGAGACATAAATCCACCGGCGGGTTTTTGACGCATTGTGGATGGAATTCGAGTTTAGAAAGTGTTGTTAATGGAGTTCCGATGATTGCTTGGCCGCTTTACGCAGAACAGAGGATGAACGCGGTGATGCTGACGGCGGAGATTGCGGTGGCGATTCGGCCGGAAGGGAATGGGGAAAATGGTATTGTGGAGAAGGAGGAGATTTCGAGAGTGGTGAAGTTGTTGTTGGAAGGTGAAGAAGGGAAGAAATTGCGAATGAAAATGAAGGATATGAAAGTTGCGGCTGAAAGAGCCGTTGGAGAAGATGGTTCGTCTACGAAAATAGTGAAGGAGTTGGTGAAGAAGTGGAAGAACAAGATTTCCACTTAGAATGTACGAAAAAATAAAAACAACTTGATTTGCCTTGTGGTAAATGTAAAATTCTAAGAATTTCATTTTTGTTCTTTTAATTTTAAAAATTATAAATTTGTTCCTTTTTTAATAAAATATTATTTGTGCCACAATTGACTTATACGTGTTTTTTTTAATGGGTTGTTCTATACATAAAAGACCTTCAAATTTGGTATGAAGCTCTAGATTTCTAAGGTTCCAAATCTTCCCGCATAATATTAAGGTCATGTTTGGTTTACTGGATGAATAAAAACAAGATGGAATGACACAATTAAATAAGTAATTAGAAATACAAGTAATCTTCTTCAAGATGAGTAATATGAATGACAATAATTGTAGTTGAACACTTCTTAAATACAATTGTCAATAATTGTAAAACGACCTATAATTATATAGTAAAATAAACAATTTATAAGAAAAGATATTAACATGTAAAAGTCATAAATTAAACAAGAATAAATAATTTAGATTTTAAAAAAGGATAAAAAGAAGAACTCGTGCTTACTTAGGAGGTATGCCCTGTGACAATAGTCGAGGTGCGCACAAGCTAACCCGAGTAGTCACAGGTATAAAAAAAACATACTTACTTAGGAGGTAAAATTGTTTATGTTAAAATGAATAGAAATCTATATTTTAGGTAAAATGACATGAAAAAAAGGTTGAGAGAGAAATAATAATGACATTGGAAAATGGATGGTTTTGGAATCCATTCCAAAACCATGTTTAAATACGGTGAACCAAACATTAGTTCGGATTTGGATTCCAAACCAACCCCAATCCAACTAGTGAACCAAACATGGCCTAATAACTCTTCTATTTGCAAAGAGGAAATTTTTTTAAAAAACCACAAGAGCAAAATCCTCGACATCTAGTGCATGCTTAGAGAACCTAGACGAAAAAAAAGGAGAAGACTTCCAAAACTCCTTTACTCACTTGCAGTTCCATAAGGTGTGAAAGAGAGTTTCCTCCCCGAAATAGCAATGCTTACTAAAGGCATCTCTCTCATCCATTCCTCTTTTAATTAGAACAAAATTATTAAAAAGGTGTCAAATAAAAATTTTACCATGTTGGAATTTTTGCATTCCATAAGAAGTCCTACTAGTTTCTTGAGATATTTTCATTTGATGAAGAATGCTCCTCCTCAATTAGATCCCAAGTCAATGTGTTGATTTCACCGTAAAAACGCTATTTTTTGTCAGTGTGTCAGATAATTTTATCTTCTCCCACAAACGTTAGTCTACTAGATTGGTTTACATCATCCTTGCAAAAATAATTGTCTAAAATTTTTCTCATTCCATCCTCCATCATGTCTCAAAAGGTTACAAACCTTCATATCTCTATTAATTCCATAAGAAGTGGTTAGTTTGAGTGTAGAGGTTCTAGAAAGACAATAGTCAAACAGAAAATTCCTTATAGTAGCTTTCAACTCCACAAGATGCTTTCCAAGTAAAGAAGCTATTTTTTTATTGTTAAAGGCTTCTAAAAATAGAGGTGGAAAGATAATATTTAGGGCCTTAAGAACTTTTGACAAAAGAGAATGTTGAATGGTAATTATGCACCATCCTTGTTTTGACTTTTGAAAGCTCATCCACTTAAATGAAAAAAAAAAAAAAAAACACAAGTCCTCTGTTTTTGTATAGATAAAATTGTGAAGATTTGTTCACTATCATATTAGCAGAGCCATGGAAGGTTCTTCACCTCACCTGGTGATGGTGCCCAGTCCAGGATTAGGCCATTTAATCCCACTCCTCGAATTCGCCAAACGCCTCGCCGTGATCCATGGATTCTCCGTCACAGTCGCCGTTCCCTCCGATACACCCCCAACCAAACACCAACTCTCCATCGTCTCCGGCCTCCCTTCCACCGTCAAACCTCTGTTTCTCCCCCTCGTCTCCTTCCATGATCTCCCCAAACACACCAAAATCGAAACCCTCATCTCCCTCTCCGTAACCCGCTCTCTCCCATTCCTCCGCCAACTTTTCAAATTGCTCGCCGGAAAAACCCACATCGCTGCCCTCGTCGCCGACCATTTTGCCACCGACGCATTCGACGTCGCCGTCGAATTCAACGTCCCTCGCTACCTCTTCTTCCCTCCCTCCGCCATGTCGCTCTCCTTCGCCCTTCATTTACCTGACCTCGACCGGGTTGTTTCCGGTGAGTTCAGAGACCACCCGGATCCGATTCGGATTCCGGGGTGCATTCCGATTCATGGGAGAGAGCTTTTGGATCCCGCTCAAGATAGAGAGGATGATGCGTACAGGCTATTGCTTCATAATTTCAAGAGATTCCGATTGGCGGATGGTATTTTTCTCAATAGCTTCACTGAATTGGAGCCTGAAACTGTGAAATCTCTGCTCCAGGAACATCCCCCTGTTTATCCGATTGGTCCGATTGTGAGAACCCATTTCCGTGAAATTGAAGAACAGAGACCGGATTGTTTGAAGTGGCTCGACCAACAGCCAAATGGGTCTGTTCTGTTCGTGTCGTTTGGAAGTGGGGACACTCTGTCCAGCGATCAAATCAACGAATTAGCGCTGGGATTGGAAATGAGCGAGCAGAGATTTCTGTGGGTCGTTAAAAAACCCATCGACACATCGGAAAATGAGAATTCGGCGTCGGAATTCTTGGCGGAGGGGTTTCTGAACAGAGTAAAAAACAGGGGAATGGTGGTGTGGAATTGGGCGCCGCAAATTGGGGTGCTCAGGCACGGCGCCACCGGCGGGTTCTTGACGCATTGCGGCTGGAATTCAATCCTGGAGAGCGTGGTGAATGGGGTTCCGATGATTGCTTGGCCGCTGTGGGGAGAACAGAGGATGAACGCTCATTTGCTAACAGAGGATATAAAAGTGGCGTTGAGGATGAACAACCACCATCGAAGTGGGATTGTGGAAAAGGAAGAGATTGCAGAAATGGTGAAATCGTTAATGGAACGTGAAGATGGAGAAATGATTCTTGAAACAATGAAGAATTTGAAAATTGCAGCGGAAAGAGGTTTGGAAGAAGATGGGCGTTCTTCTAAATTGATCTCTGAAATGGCTCTCAAGTGGAAGAACAACATTATTTACAATTAAAACCTTTTTTTTTTGCTTACACAAATAAATCATCATTTAGATTTGGATTTTCTATCCAAAAGGTTGAGAGTAATCTATATCAATTCATGGTCAATCTCTAAAAATTAAGAGATTATAAGTTCAATTCATGATATACCTAAAAATTAATTTCTTACATTTTTTTTTATATCTAAATATTGTGTTATGTGATATATTTGATGACAATAGTTAATCGAGATGCCCGCCAGTTCGATGCACTCCAATTTGAAAATATATAAGTTAAGTTGAGTTTGATTGTTCTAATACATATGAATTGATAAATTGAGCCACTCAAAATTTTAAATAATTCCAACCATGCATGATGCACACCCCTATTGTTACCTCTCATACATAGTTGGACTAAAAATAAATAAACAAAGCCGGCCAAACAATAGAATAGTTAAACATTAGGAGCAAAAGCTGTTTGGAAAAAGTTAACAATGATATTAGAGAAAAAGGAAAAAAAAAGAGGGTAATTGTCATTTTCTATGTACAATGGGATCCTATATGAAATAGGGGTTCCAAAGGATTAGCAATACCCAAAAACAAACAATGGCAGAGGTCACAGTGTGCGTTACAGGCGGGTCCGGCTACGTGGCCTCTTCGCTAATCAAAAGGCTTCTTGCTATTGGCCACACTGTCCACACAACGCTTCGCAACCTCGGTAATTACATCTAACCCCCTCATCGCTATATACAACTGAATAATTAAGAGATTACGAGTTCGAATCTTGTAGATGATGAATCGAAGGTGGGGCTTCTGAAGAGTCTCCCTAATGCAGCCAATAATTTGGTGCTGTTTAGAGCCGATATCTACGAGCCAGATGGGTTCAAAGCTGCCGTTCGAGGGTGTCGCTATGTTTTCCATGTCGCTCATCCTTCACAGCACACCAATGGATCTAAGGTTTGTTTTTAAGAATTCGTTTGCTAAAATGCTATATTTTTGGGTTGTTTATGTTTTTTTGATGAAGGAGATGGTTTATTTTTGTGAAAAAAAAGAACAAGAACAGAACAATGGCATCAATTGAAAGTATGAAGAAGATAGCAAAATTGTGTGTAGAATTAGGAACGGTTAGGCGACTGATTTACACGGCCAGCGTTGTGTCAATGTCGGCCATGAAAGAGGATGGAACTAATTTCAATGACTTTATGGATGAAACTTGTTGGACGCCTCTCCATCTTTCTTATCCTTTTTCCAACATTAATTTCAAGGTACTAATCTATATTTCTAATTTAATCTATCTCTCAAACTTTTCATGTTTGTTCCTAACAACAATTGAGCTTAATTGGCTAACAAGTACGTGTATTAATCACCAAGGGTGTGTTTGGAACCTCCGTTTATGTAAATGGCTGGGTTGGTTATAATAACTCAACTGATATTTGTCTCACCGTTTATTATAAATAGTGGTTAAACCTTACATATATTACTTTTTATTACATAACCAACACCTCAAACATCATTTATCATAATCTCTGTTATAATAATTTGTCCCTTAAATATGATTTATAATAACCTACCGTTTATCATGATCTTCTGTCTATCATAACCAAACCGGTGTTCCAAATATATCTTAAGACATTATCTCTCCAAAAAAAAAACATACCCTAAGACATTATGAATTCGAATCTACATTCTTAATTAAAAAGAAAATGAACTCAAATAAGATGATGCATTATATGATAACCACAAATTTATGAGTTCGGATTCACCCACCTAAAAAAATTATTCAATTTAGAAAAGGAAAATAATCAATATTTTAATTTCATATTCCACCATTTAAAATTCCTTCTCTTTCTTGAGTTTATAATATTTTAAAAATCTTAAAGAGAAAGAGTATTTGAACCTTTTAAATATCAAATAAAGAAATACATATAATTTAAAGAGAGTTTACCAATGCATAGCTTAAATTATAAATGTAAGCCAACAAAAACAAAGTGTTGAGTTTAAATTCTTTCATCCAAATATCGAAATTAAATTTAAGAAAAAAATGTGGACGGTGAAGTTTGGTTGGTAAGTAGTTGTGCTTAACATGTGTTTTTGTGGCAATTATATTGATGTTGATTAATGTCATTTAATACTTCATATCAACCATTGGGATTAATAGTGAAATTCTAACTTAAAACTTTTTGATCATGACACATATTTATGTCAGGTGTTTTGATTTAATCATCTTCAATTCATACAATATTCTTGTGTGCAAGTTAGCATAAGGATATTATAATTGATATGCAATGGGTTGCAGGAATACATAGATTCAAAAACTCTAACAGAGAAAGAGCTACTCGAGTTTGGAGAGAGCGACGAATCCGCGGGGTTGGAAGTGGTTTCATTGGCCTGCGGTCTTATCACGGGCGACACTCTTCATTCGTACGCAGCCGAAACCACCATTGTCACATTCTCTCAATTTACAGACCAAACTCCAGCCTTCTATGCCCTCAGATTTCTGGAAGAATTGATTGGAAAAGTCCCACTGGTTCACTTGGATGATGTTTGTGAAGCCCACATTTTTTGTATGGAACAGCCTTCAATCCTTGGAAGATTCTTGTGTGCAACTTCCTTCTTGTCTTCTGCAGAAATTTCCAATTACTATCATCTTCACCATCCTCATTTGCGACAAAAACATGGGTAGTTAGTCTCATCCCTTCATTTCATCTTTTGTTAGATAGCACCAGATTCTATCTCAAAACTAATAAATTACACGCATGAAATAATTTACTTATCTTATAAATATTAGTAGATCTTTTTCATCGTTTTAATATGAAATCTTCAACATAGATTCACAAGATACTAAATACTCATTTGAGTTTAGTGGGTGTGCTCTCATACTAAATATGACTTCAAGTCTTCTATCTTATGAATGTTATGTGCCTCTTTAACTTAATTAATCTTAAATTTTTTTTATCTCAATTTCATTTTTTTTTATTGGATCAAATACCACCCTTAAGAGATGTTGTAGTGGTCAAAGGCTTGAGGTTTGAAATTTATTAATTTATAGACCTCTCGTACAGATATCTGATTTTTTCAATTTCTAAAAGAACAAAAAAAAAGAAGGGATCAATACCTTTTTCTTTTTTTTTTTAATTTTATTTAATGAGTTATAGTACCTTATTAAGTAACATATTGCTATATTGAGTGGAACAGTATATATCTATCTCTTAAATAATGTTAAAAGATTTTATCACTTTTAACTATCTTCATCAAATTTGAATACAATTTTGTTTGAAGTTGTGAGATTGTAATGATTGGTTGTTGAATTAATTGGTTTTTCAGAGGTTCTAATGAAGTGCCCATAAGGAATATCAAAATGAACTCCAAAAAGCTTATTGAGAGAGGTTTCATGTACAAATATAATGGTGATATGATTCTTGAGGATGCCTTCCAATGCTATAACAAGAAGGATATGTTTGTTAACAGTGTCAAACTACCCTCAAATTCTGGTTAATTAGTTTTCTCTTGGGATTGTGAAGAAATTTTGAGAGTATTGTGCAATAATACTGTTGAAATATACATATATTATTACCATATGTAACTAATGATCCTTTATATGAATGTGTAGGAGAATCTTATCATTTGCTTATGTGGTATCATTTGAGCCACATAAATTTATTTTCCAGATAAAAGTATTAAAAAAAATATACAGTTACATGAATGGTAGAGTTCGCCTAAACATGTTTCGAGAAACTTTTCTCATCAATTAAGAGATATCTTAGTTAATTTTGGATGTTAAATCACATCTTATAAATTAAGATTGACAGACTCTTCACCTTTTCCCCTCTTAGAACAAATCCACTATACTTTGCATTTCAATCTCATAATCATAAATAATAAGAAATTTATGATAGATAGCAAATTTTAACATTCATATTTTAATTAGTTATAGTAATTTTTTAAAAAACATATCTTATACATTACAAAATATAAAATATTTAACTTGATTAAAACTTATCAATTTCAAGTTAACTTGAAGTCTATCAATATCATTTATTGTTCATTTCATTGAAACTTATCAATTTTGTAGCAATCAACTTAACATAATTGAATCAATATTTACAAATAAGTTTGCCTTTTCATTTCAGAATAATAATAATAATAAGTAACTTTGCCTTTTCTTGCAGCATCAAGAGTGGACATGGTCTAACTTGAGTTGAGTTCGGAGATTTTTTGGATCGATCTAAAGTTTTAAGTTGTCAATCCTCTAAACCCGTCAAACCATTTTTTATTTCTAAATTTTAATTTGATTTCTGAAAATATATACAAGTGAGATGTAAATATTAAAGTAAGAAAAAATATATGATAAAGTAATTATCATAGACTTAAATTTCAAAAATCTAAATAGTTATCAACCGATGCTTCCGAGCTAGGAGTTAAGCTGTAAATTCAACAAACAAACACCCCTTAAATTCTTGTGCTGAAGCTCCTACTTGTCTTCTCTCCAGACATTGCCAATTGCAGAGTCTTCCTGTTTTTCAATTTATTCTTTATGTTTTGCACTTATTTCCCAAAAATGATTCAAGATTAGATTCGAGCTGAGTGGAGGCTGTAATGTATAGAGAATTTTGAATATGCAAATTCTTGTGCGCGCAAAGTCTTTTAGTTTTAAACAAAACAAAACAAATAATTATTAATATATACAGAATTTGATCTAAATCACAACGTTTTGATAGTCTATTTTAACTACAATACTTTTTTAGAAATGTTAGATCAATAGTAGAATTTTAGACTTTATTTCATTTATTTCATATCTTTCACTCTGCCTCTTGATTGAAAACTATTTATTACACCAATTGAAAACTATTTATTACATCGATTGAAAGTTATTTGTGACACTTATTGAAATTTTTTTACAGCATTAATTGAGGGCTACATGTATACTAATTGAAAACTTTGTTGCATTGACTTGGAGCCATCAAATATATGGGATTTTTTGTCTTTTTATTGAGTTTATCATGAATTTCTTCTAAAAACTATGTGTGTAATATTTTGATCTAATTTAATAATAGAGATTGATAATCTAAATTATGGTGGAAAGAAAAAAAAAAACAAAAAACAGACTAAATTGGACCAAACCAAATTGATTAAATGGATTGATTTAGTTCGATTTTTAAAATAATATTGAACCAATCGGTTCGATATTTAAGAAAACTAAAATATATTGGTATAGGTCGCTTTTTAATGAAATAGTTAATACAAAATCGAACCGAATTAAGTGTATAAATACAAAAGAAAATAAAAATATATTAATATTAAAATTTGATGAAACAAACCATTAAAATGTGAAATATGAAACAAAAATATTATAAAAAGTTGTTTTTAGTTAGTAATAAAAATCTAAAGTTCAAATTAAAAATTAGGCAAATTTTTCAAAAAAATGAATTCAATTCTAATAAATAAAATAAAATGAACGGTATCAAATAAAAATTAAATAATTTTATCATTTATTAAATATCAAGATTATCAAAAAAATATCAATTCAAACTTAATTGTTTGAAAAATCAAAATATATGAATTTAACTGTGAATTTGACACAAAATAGAAACAAAATGTAAACTATTTCCAATAACTTGACAATGCTTCCAAAAAAAGAGAGAAAAAATTGACCACTTGTTTAGGGTCCTTTACCTTTCAGAATTGGACCCTCATTTTAGGGTCCAATAACTTGACAATGCTTCCAAAACAAAATGTAAGATTCATGCATAAAATTCCAATATCCCCAAAAAGTTAAAATGATTATATATTTTAAAATAAACCCTAAAATGAATGGTTTAGGGTCCTTTACCTTTCAGAATTGGACCCTCATCATCCTCCATGAAACAGTGGTGCTAAAAAAAAACCTTAAAATTTTTCCCAATAATAGAAATTTAAAAAGAAAAATGGCAGAGTTGAGTTGTTTGTACACCGTGTGCGTGACCGGCGGCTCCGGCTACGTGGCCTCTGCTCTCATCAAAAGGCTTCTTCTTAGCGGCCACACCGTCCACGCCACCGTCCGCAATCCCAGTAATTCAAAATACCATTTTTTTTTAAAATCAGTATGATAATCTAATATTTGGGGTTTTTTTTTTTAATTTTATTTTTTTATAATTTTGTAGATGATGAATCCAAGGTTGGGATTTTGAAGAGCCTCCCTAATGCATCCACTAATTTGATTCTGTTTAAAGCCGATATTTACGAGCCAGATGGGTTCGAATCCGCCATTCAAGGCTGCCACTTTGTTTACCATGTGGCTACTCCTTTAGTCCACACACATGGAACTCAGGTTTCAACTTTTTTTTTTTGAAGTACAAATTAGAGAAAGGGGATCGCAAGCCCTAGCTCATAAGTTAGGGTTGAACTGTATTATCACCAAATAATAAAATGATCGTGTCATAATTAATTTGTGGGTTGTTTTTTGTTTTGTAAAATTAGTACAAGAACAGTACGGAAGCATCGGTTGCAGCGGCGAAGAAGATTGGGAAATTTAGTGTGGAATCTGGGACGGTGAGGCGGTTGATTTACACGGGGTCGATTGTGTCCACGTCGCCGGTGAACCACCACGGCGGCGGTTTCAAGGACTTGCTCGATGAAACTTGCTGGACTCCTCTAAACATCTCTTATCCCTATTCAAACTCACATCTAGAGGTATTTCCAATTCCATCCTAATTATTAATAAATTATAAATATTCATTAATACTAATATTATATAAAAGAAAAGTAGGACCCGTGGTGCAGTTAGTTATTTTGTCCAATGTGAATCCATTTCAACTCGATGAGTGTTACTGAGATATTATTACCTCCAATTATTTTCGTAGATTTGATTAATATTTAAGTGATGCCTTCACATTAGGGATTTACAAAAAATCAACAATCCAAACCAAATAGTAAAGTTTACATAGTTTCATCAACCCAAGTGAGGCCATGCAAACTCCACCTTTTGTTTCCCAACTATTGCATACTCATAATGCTATTACTCTGTTTCAGGGATACAAAAATTCAAAGACGGTAACAGAGAAAGAGCTACTCGAGTTTGGAGAGAGTGACGAATCCGGCGAGTTGGAGGTTGTTTCATTGGCGTGTGGCCTCATCGTCGGGGATACACTTGATTCTTCTGTATGCATAAACACCATTATAACCTTCTCTCAATTTTTAGACCAAACTTCAGCCTTTGAATGTCTCAGATTTCTGGAAGAAGTGAGTGGTAAAATCCCACTGATTCACTTGGATGATGTTTGTGAAGCCCACATTTTCTGTATGGAACAATCTTCTATCCATGGAAGATTCTTGTGTGCAAGTTCTTTCTTGTCGACTCCAGAAATTGCCAATTACTATCATCTTCATCATCCTGAATTGCACCGAAAACTTGGGTTAGTCTCCTCCCCTTCCTTGCTTCTCGTTTCAATCTTATTTTGGTAATAAAGTCTAAACTTTTCTTTTTCTTTTATGTCTTCAATGGAATTATATTCTTTGATCAAATCCTTTGAATTGTGGGTTAAGAAATGACCTAGTCGATAAAGATGACCAATCGTACCAGAATTTTCACATAGGTATGATATTGCCCACTTTAGGCATAGACCAATGGAGATGATTGTCATCACTTGCATACTCATGATCTTTCCCTTATCTAACCAATGTGTGATAACTTTGTTTGCATCCCAATACTAATACGAAGCCTCATCAACTTTTCATATGAGCTTTTATGTTTGTTTTCGATGATGTGTTATGATTTTTTAATTGTGGTATATAAAAAAAATTGTTCGAATCCAACGATTGCCCCACATTGGTTAGATAAGAGAACAGTCATGAGTTTATAAGTGAGTGAGATAACTTCAATGAAATTGCCATAATTAGTTTTAAGTAAATTTTTTGGTTTCTAACTACAATGGGAGAAGGGTTAGTGTTACTTTGTTCTTGGGGAGAATGTTGGGAATTCGATCATTGTCCTTCATCGGTTAGATTAATAAAAATTTATGGGTTTATAAGTGAGAGACAACATCTTCATTGGTATGAGATTTTTTAGGTGACAACAAAAAACAAAGTAAAAAATACTTATGACTGCAATATCTTTTCTTTTTTTTTGGATATTCATGAGTGTTTAGGGTTAAATTGCGTTCACTTCGACTATTCTCATGAAACATAATGTTTGATCTACTTAGTTAGTTATGACGCTCTTAACCATTAGGTCAATCTGATACGACCCCAGCCATTAAGTATGTATATTCTAGGCGTAAGAAAGTGAGAGTGGGGGTGTGAGCACGTGCGTGTGGAGTTGTGAGCTCGTGCGTGTGGAGTGCGAGGGAACGTTGTTGAGTTGGTTAGTATAAATAGTCGGGTAGGAGTAGGGGAAAGGGATTCAAAAATTCATTTGTCTAGGTTATCTCTTTGAGATTGGAGAGTGAGGGGCTCTTGAATCCCCTGTTCTTGTTGTTTTGATAATAAAATTGGTAATTCCTACCAATTTTGGTATCAGAGCGCTTGTCGATCGGAAGATGACTGGGAAATTGGATCAACGTCTGAAATCCGTGGAAGATGTGGCCGAAACCGTGGCGTCGAAGCAGCAAGATCTGGAATCGCAGATCACGACGCAGTTCGCTGCATTGGAGGAGAAACAGAAGGCGTCTGAGGTACGTAGAGATCTTCAATTCGAATTGCTGAGGGAGGAAATGAGATCTCTGTTTTCGCGACGCGAAACAGAGGAGGCGATCGGCGAGATCTCGGCGACGGGGAAGGGAAAGAATGTCGCGCAGATGGAAGCGCCTCCATTGAAGCCGACGATTGAAGGTTTTCCGTGTGCAAGTGAGCAGAGTTTGAGAGTTCAGCGTGCGAATTGCAGAGAATTGGCGAGTCGTCGTCGATTGGTGGAAGTTGCGAAAGTCGGCATTCAAGCACCAACGAGCAAGGAAGTGCCATTGTTTGATATGCGCGTTTAAGGAAGTTGGAGGTTAGGTGTTTAAAGGAATAGAGGACGAAGATCCGATAGGGTGGTTGCATCGTGTTGAGAGGTATTTTCAGTTTGTCGGCTATCGGAGAGTGATAAATTGGATGCCGCAGTTGATGTGCTTAGAAGGAGAAGCATTAGATTGGCATCAATATGAGGAAGATCGCTCTTCTATTCGCTCGTGGAGTGATTTTCGAGTGTTGTTATTGGAGCGATTTGACCAACTTCACAAGTAAATAGATATGCTCGCTTGATGAGCCTTCAGCAAGATGGTACAGTCCGGGCCTACCGTCGATTGTTTGAGAAATATTCGATCGGGTTGAAGGATTTAAGTGAGAAGTTGTTGGAAGGAAAATTCGAAAGTGGACTTAAAGAAGAGGTCCAAAGCGAGATGAGGAAGCTCTGCCCAGTAGGTTTGAAAGCAAAAATGCTTATGGCGCAACTGATCGAAGACGATTTTGCAGTACAAGCGAAGAGGAGACTCGACTCTACTAGTGTGGGGTCAGGGAAGAGTAGTGTTTCTTCTGGTAGTTCGGGATCATCCAGCTCGGGTGGCTCGTCCACAATAGTGAGTGTTAATACATCGGGTTTGAAGGGTCCTTTTAAGCGATTGACGGATAGCGAAATCCGAGCCAAGAAAGATAAGGGCTTATGCTTTCGTTGTGATAATAAGTTCTTTCCTGGTCACAAGTGCAAGAAAACTGAATTGCAAGCATTACAAGTGTTGGTGGTTCGGGACGAAATTGAGGGTGGAGAAACTGAGGATAGTGATAGATCTCTGGAAGATGTTTCCGAAGGAGTGGATTTGGGTGAAGCTGAAATGGATCATGAGATGGCAACGTTATCATTGAATTCGTTAGCTGGCCTAAGCTCTCCGAAGACTTTGAAGGTGCGTGGAAATATTTTAGGGATGGATGTGGTAGTTCTTGTCGACACAGGGGCGACTCATAATTTCATTTCTGAGGAATTGGTGTCTAGATTGGGACTGTCGGTTGCAGCGTCAAATGATTATGGAATAGTTTTGGGGACTGGAGACTCGGTGAGAGCAGCAGGAGTATGCAAGGACGTGGCGCTACAGCTGGCAGAGCTAAGGGTGGTTCATGATTTTTTGCCCTTGCCCTTGGGCAGTTCGGACGTTATTCTCGGTGTTGCATGGTTGGAAACATTGAGGAAGGTAGAATTTGATTATCGTGTTCTGTAGATGCGTTTTGTGGTGGGTCCGTGGAGCGTACAGTTACAGAGAGATCCTAGTTTGGTGAAGGCTCAGGTTTCTCTGAAGTCTATGATGAAATCGTTACGTGTAAAGGATCACGGTCTTTTAATTGAGCTTAATTTGTTGGACATTGCATCCACACCTGAAAGTAAGCCAGAGTTGGTACATCGCCGACGAATCGCCAATGAATTACAACCGTTGTTGTCCCGAAGACGCAAAGATCTTTGAGTATTGCGGAAAGCCGCCGCCTCAAGTGAAGTTGCGACCATGCTATAGAGTTGTATGCGGGTAAGGAATCGATTAACGTCTTGGCCGTATAGATATCCCCGATTTCAAAAGAATGAGATAGAACGATCGTAAAGGATATGCTATTAGCGGTATTATACGCCCGAGTACTAGTTCTTTTCGAGCCGGTGTTGTTGGTAAAAAGAAAGATGGAAGTTGGCGGTTCTGTGTGGATTATAGGGCCTTGAATTTGGTTACTGTGCCAGATAAGTTTCCTATTCCTTTAGTTGACGAGTTATTAGATGAGCTGCATGGGGCAGTGGTTTTTTCCAAGATTGATCTTAAGGCGGGGTATCATCAGATTCGAGTTCGACCGGTGACATTCAAAAACAAACTTTTCGAACTCATGAGGGGCATTATGAGTTTTTATTAATGCCTTCGGGTTGCGAAATGCCCTGCCTACTACCTTCGATCGGTAATGAACGAGATTTTGCGCCCATACTTACGGAAGTTTGTTTTGGTTTTCTTTGATGATATATTGGTTTATAGCGTGTCCGTGGAGGAGCATCTGTCACATTTAACTCAGGTGTTCGAGGTGCTTAAGCATCATCAGTTTGTGGCCAATGCCAAGAAATGCCAGTTTGGGGTGGCGCGTATTGAATATCTGGGTCACTTTATTTCGTCGGAAGGGGTCTCAGCCGATCCTGCGAAGTTGGAGGCTATGGTGAATTGGCCGAGCCCTCTCTCCATCAAGGAGCTGCGGGGGTTTCTGGGATTGACGGGGTATTATAGGCATTTTGTGGCCAATTATGGTACTATGGCATTTCCGTTAATGCAATTATTGAAGAAAGGGAAATTTTTGTGGAGTGCAGATGCTGAGGATTCGTTTCAGCGACTGAAGCATGCTATGGTGAGTGTTCCAGTGCTAAGGTTACCCGATTTCTCCCAACCATTCGTGGTAGAGACGGATGCTTCAGGCATCGGACTTGGGGCCGTTTTGATGCAAGAGGGTCGACCTCTCGCTTATTTTAGTCGCGCTCTACCGATTACACATCGTAGTAAGCCGGTTTATGAACGCGAGTTGATGGCTATAGTGTTTGCGGTTCAACGATGGAGGGCATATTTGCTTGGTCAGCATTTTGTTGTGCGTACGGATCAGAAAAGCCTTAAATTCTTGCTGGAACAACGTGTGATTGATGGTGAGTATCAACGTTGGGTTACTAAATTGTTGGGTTATGATTTTCATATTGAATATAAGAAGGGCTTGGAGAATTCGGCTGCTGATGCCCTGTCGCGTCTTCCTTTGGCCTGTGAGTTAGGAATGCTGAGTTACGTATCGGGCGTTAACACAGATGTGTTTTTAGAGCAGGTAAAGTCGAATCCACACTTGATGACCATTTATACCGCATTGTTAAACGGCGAGGCAGCCCCAAAAGGTTTTTCTTTACTTCGGGGAATGTTGTGTTTTAACGATCGTTTGGTTCTGCCGCCGGATTCGCCCACTATTCCCTTACTCTTACAGGAATTTCACTCGGGGCCGATTGGGGGACATCACGGTGCCCTTAAGACGTATCAACGCTTGGCTAAGGAAGTTTATTGGGTGGGTATGAAAGCTCGTGTGCGGTCGTTTGTGGCGGAATGTGCTATTTGTGTTCAAGCTAAGTATTTGTCCCTGGCCCCAGCCGGGCTACTGCAACCATTATCGATTCCTGAGCGAATCTGGGAAGATGTGTCTATGGATTTTGTGGAAGGACTTCCTCGTTCTGAGGGGTTTGATACTATTTTGGTGGTGGTAGATCGGTTGTCCAAATATGCGCATTTCCTGTTAGTCAAGCACCCTTACACATCGTTGTCCATTGAGTCTCTTTTTATCAGGGAGGTCGTGCGGTTACATGGCATGCCGCGTAGTATTGTTTCAGATCGCGATATGGTCTTTACGAGTTCGTTTTGGGAAGAGTTGTTTCGTGCCACAGGCACAAAACTCCGTCGTAGTACGACATATCACCCGCAGTCGGATGGGCAAACAGAGGTTGTTAATCGTTGCTTGGAATCGTATCTTCGTTGTTTTGTCATGACTCAACCCAAGCAGTGGTCCAAGTGGATTCCGTGGGCCGAGTATAGTTATAACTCGTCTTATCATTCGTCTGCTCGATTAACTCCGTTTGAGACGGTTTATGGTCGTGCCCCACCGCCCATTTTGGGGTATGAGATGGGTCAGAGTGCTTTATCGGCGGTGGATTCCTTATTGGTCGATCGTGATAAGATGCTGCTTACACTCAAGGCTTCCCTTGGGCGTGCTCAACAACTTATGTCCAAACAGGCTAATGCTAAACGCCGGGATGTTCAGTTTGAGGTGGGTGATGGAGTGTACTTGAAGTTAAGGCCGTATCGGCAGCTTTCGCTGGCAAAGTTTAAACATCCGAAACTGGCGCCTCGTTTTATTGGTCTGTACCGAGTTATAGCTCGGGTTGGCAAGTTAGCATATCGATTGGACTTACGATTCTCATGCGCATTCATCCGGTGTTCCATGTTTCGGTGTTGCGTAAAGCGATTGGGACTTCGTTGCCCGTGTTTCCTGTTCCTTCGGGATTGCAGGACGATTTGGGGTTTGTGTTCCGGCCGATGGCAGTGTTGGGTATGCGAGAATCCACGTCTGTGGAAGGGGACCGGGAGGTCTTGATTCAGTGGGAAGGTGGCTTGCTTGAGGATGCGACTTGGGAGTGCGCTAGTTTCATTCATGCTCAATACCCTGACTTCCACCTTGAGGACAAGGTGGTTCTTTGGGGGGCGGGTATTGATACGACCCCAACCATTAAGTATGTATATTCTAGGCGTAAGAAAGTGAGAGTGGGGGTGTGAGCACGTGCGTGTGGAGTTGTGAGCTCGTGCGTGTGGAGTGCGAGGGAAGGTTGTTGAGTTGGTTAGTATAAATAGTCGGGTAGGAGTAGGGGAAAGGGATTCAAAAATTCATTTGTCTAGGTTATCTCTTTGAGATTGGAGAGTGAGGGGCTCTTGAATCCCCTGTTCTTGTTGTTTTGATAATAAAATTGGTAATTCCTACCACAATCCATGATGATTGTACATACAATATGATACGAATGTGAAGTTCTATAAACTTCATTGCCCTAACAAAAACTCTCTTTAAACTCTTATTCTCTTTACTCAAGTATTCGTAAAAAAGTAGAGTGGCTTACGAAAGTAACTAGTACATACCACGTAAATCTGTGTGAGCTTTGTCACTCGTTTTCTATTCTTTGATTCTATCACAAAACTGTTAGTTGAATGGATGTGTGTTTCAGATTTGATGATGTGCCGCCAACTAGGAGCATAAAAATGAATGGTAGCAAGCTAATTGAGAGAGGTTTCAAATACAAATATGATGGTGATATGATACTTGAAGATGCCTTCAAGTGTTGCAAGGAGATATTGGTTGACAAACTTCCCACAACTTCTGGTTAGCTTTCTCTTGGGGATATTATGAAGACAAAGAGATGATGTGTTCTATAATTAAAATATACACATATATATGGGAAGAATGTTGCCATTTTCTCCAACTCTTCTTTGTATAACTTTTTATTCAACTTGTTTCTTCCTGTTTTTCAACTTTTTCCTTTTGCACTTGTGTTCTTTGAAATGGTTGAAAAAAAAATATTAGATGCTGAGCTTAATGGAGTCCACTTCTCTGTTGATCAATTACATTGATTTTCACTCAAACCTATGCACAACACATAAATGGTGGTTTCTTAATAAAGTTCATGTATGATTCTGTCAAAATTTCTTAACCGGCAACTTTCTTTGGTTTCAAAAGGAAAAGGCTCCACTTAATTTATCACAATGTGTGGCTACGTTATAGTTAGATGTGACCAATCATAGATGGTTATGTTAGCATGATGACTTTATATCAATAATGTGATATGGACTTCATATTTGCTTCTCTTTGTTGAGGATTACAAGCTAGAAATTTAAAAATATCTTAAACATTTGGTTGTTCTTTTCCTAGTCAATTGATTTTGAGATAGATATTGTGCTATTTAATATGTTACCATAATCGATTAAAGGTGAACTCAAAAGAAACTTTTTTTTTTATTGGGACATCGCAGATTCTCTCTCTTACAACTGGAAATCACTAACTTAAAAGAAACATCTAGAAGTCTTTACTATCTAATACTCTTTTAATAGTTACTAAAGCCACTAAATACAGATTTGAAGTATTTTTAAAATCACAAGATTCTCATTTTCTCTGGAACAGAATTCTAACATCGTCAAATTTGAAATTGTCAATCTTTTTAATTGTGTAACATCAAGAGATAAATAATTCAGCCATACATATATCTCAACACCTGAAATTTTAGGGAATTTGCGCTGTATAGCAACTTTTTTACCACAGGTTACAATTATAGCACATTTTTAAAAATAATTCTTTTATAGCAAATTCTGCCATTTAAAAAAAAAAAATTATTTACCATTTTGATAGAAGACTTTGATAGAATTTATCATTCTCTAGTGATGGAAGTCTATCAATTTTATCAATGATTGATTCTATCGACTCTTATTGATAGACTCTTGATAGAATCTGATGAAAGTCTATCAATTTACTTTATTTATTAGTATTTGATTCTATCACCATTTATCGATAGAATCTATCAATATGAAGTCTATCAATTTACAATTTTTGCTACATGTGCAAATATTTTCATTATTGTGCTATTCATGTAATATTTTATCTATTTTGTAATATACATGCAAAAGCCCCAAAATTTTATTCATCAATTCAATCTTTACATGTCCAGAAATAAAAAACCATAACGAAATCAATACAAACAAACCAATTAAGATTAATGCTTACACTACCCAATGTTATTGTTACATGGTGAAAAAAAAGGAATTTACTTCCCTATAAAAAAACACACACATCATGAAATCCTACATGGGAAAGAATAATAGTAATAATAAATGAAGAAAAATTGATACAAAAATTCAAAAAGATGTGAAATCTAGACAGTCAAAGGGAAAATTCTGGTCAAAATCAAGCGAGAAATCCCAATCCCCATTACCAATCGGCGAATTCGTCGCCGAAGTTGTCGCCGAAATTATCTCCGTCATGTCCGACAGCTCCGACGACGGAATCCTCTGAATATCTCCGCCGCCGTAAATGCTCCAATCCCAAGCCGTCTCCGACGCGGCCGGCGACACAGCCACCGCGGACAGGGCGGCGCCGGCAACGAAAGCCGGCTCGTAGAAGACACTTTCGTCGCCGATTTCGGATCCGATCGACGGCGAGGGAAAAGAAAAAGGCTGAAAAACATCGTCAAAATCCTCTGTTTTGACATGTTCGAAATTGAACTTGATTTCAGGATTTGGGTTTTGTTGATTTTGATTGGTTTCTTGTGGGATTTCGTTCTGATTTGAATCTGAAATTAATCCCAGATTCGAGGATTGGTTACATGTGTGCCGTCCTCTGTATTTTACTTCGAAAATGTTTGGATCATTGTC
Organism: Sicyos edulis; assembly: GCA_036507275.1. Taxonomy (NCBI): domain Eukaryota; kingdom Viridiplantae; phylum Streptophyta; class Magnoliopsida; order Cucurbitales; family Cucurbitaceae; genus Sicyos; species Sicyos edulis. The sequence goes on along the minus strand of CM071857.1, from coordinate 609,331 downwards.
GGATCTTTGAACTTGTTTTGTCGCCAAACATCCTCGTACAGTTCTATGAGTGCATCTATAATAACATCTACAAATTATGAAAATACAATATTAGAGATGTTAATAATTCAAATATCACAAATTTATGTCCAAATTTCAAATTGACATTTCGTTTATATCCATTAGGCATATTTTGACTTGAATTTCAAAAAAAAAAAAAAAGTTGTCAAATTAATTGCTAAATAAGTGCTCAAAATTCCCTTCACCACTTGATTAAGTTTTATCACTTTATTGTTGATAAGGTTGAGGTTAATTTCCATATTTTATAGAAAAAAACATATGTGAAGAGAATATTTATAATGATGTCTTTTCTAAGCTATTTATATATGAATTAACATGTGCTCCACTTGCAAGTTGCAAGTTGCAAGTTGCAACCCAAGTTGTGTTGACTATTCTTCAAACATGTGGAAATAATGGTATTATGCAAACGAGTTTTGTAATTCAATCACAAGTTGTGATTAATTATATATTTTAAAACAAAACTATAGATGCCCATAAAGCAAAAATTAACTTTATTATATAAGTTTATTCATATCTATTCATTCATTTTGTTCATTCCCAAGAAATCGACTTTCTATTGATTTTTTAGATAGATTATGCTCAAAATTAACCATGAAAAATAAAATATATTCAAGTCCTCATTTTATTTATGATATTCACCTTGGAAAATTAGCACCATGGATATCTTTTTGGCCATATTTTCTCCAACTATGACCATCATTGAGAGGGCCTTCAGGAGCAGTGCCACTGCAAACCTTAATTTCCTCACTCCATTTAGGAAGCAACTTTCTGCAAATCCCACAAACAAATTAATTCAACAATCTTTAAAAAAAAGTTGAAATTTTTTACCAAAATGGGGGAAAAAAAAAACTCAAATTTTTATACCTCTTCTTGAACTCATCTTTGCTGGTGCTGCTCTTCCTCTTGTTCTTGGTGGATTGATGTTTGTGTTCCACCATTGAATTAGAAGGGTTCCAATTCAAAAGAAAAAGTGCCTTTTCAAAAGAAGTTTGAATCATTTCAGTCAAGAAAAAGCAAGCTTCTTGTGAGGAACAAGAAGGTTGAAGATGGGTTCTGAGTTGAACCGCCAATTCCTTTCCCTGAGTCAACTCGGTGATCAAATTCTTGTGTTCCATTTTCATCACAAAGTCTCAAGTTACTCAATCCCAAACAAGAAAGGGCGGCGGCCCAGTAGTTGAGATCAGCCAAAACCAGAAAGGTTTAATCTTGAGAGAAGAATCTATGAAAAATATGGTCATTCAATTCAAAGATTTAAAATTGGCTAAAACCCACAAAGAAAAAACCTGAATCACAAAATGGGTCAGTCCCAAATCCCAATTACTATGAGCCCTAAAGGGCAAAAGTGAGAAAATATCCAAACTTTGAGAGAATTGAAGAGATGTGGTGGTTGGATTGAAGGGGAAATGGGTTTATATAAAGATGCCATAAATTGAAGAGAGAGAAAAAACGACGTGTAAGATGGATTGTGAAAGAGAGAGGAAAAGAGATTAAAAAAAAAAGAACAAGAAAAGTACTAACCGGACCGTGAGAAACCGTGTAGGCTGTGATTTTAATAATAACTTGTGGTTAGTTAAAAATATAGTATTAAGTATAGAGTAAACCGTGTAGGCCATGATTAGTTTAATAACGAGTTGTGATTAGTTAACTAATCTCAACTTATTAGGACTAAAACTTCTTCCATATTGTATTATTGGGTATTACAAAAATTTATTTTATAAATAAAAATATTAAAAAGTGTGTAAATTTTTATGATATCTAATAGTACCCCATGAATAACATGTAGAATTTTTATGTACATGGATGAGAGATTTACTTATAATAAGTTGTGATTAGTTAAACTAAAGTATTAAAGATATGTTTGGATACAATATTTGGGAGATTTTATTGAGGATTTGTTCAACCCCACATTTAAATGGAGCACAGCTCCAAAATATCATTATAAGAACTTTCATAAAACATTCTTAAAATCTCTATAAAGTATATTGTTTCATGCACAATTTCACTTTTACTTCTACTATTTATAATCCATCCATCTAAATATAAGATTTTTGTATACAACCACTTCTATTCATTTTTATCCAAGTGAGTTTTTATACTTCAATTATTCATAACCTTAATTCAAACAAGGTTATATTAAAAAAAAATGGTAATGAGAGAAGTAGTCGTATTACTTTAGAGCTTTCCAATTTTGAATCAAAATTCAATTTTATTTTATTAAAGTATTGTAGACATTCATAACCAATGGATGTTAAGATGATTCATCTTATCAATATGAGATTCTCTACAAAAATACTATATTATAATGTTATATGTACACGTTTGGCGGACATATTCCAAAAGAGGAATACCTTTTTGAAGACCGAGGGTAACAAGAGGGTTTTGGTAAATTTTGCAGCGACAAAACTTGATTTTCTCGTCCCGCTCTATTCCATGGACATCTCTAAAGAAAAAATAGCATCTAAAACAAATTCTCAATAATTAAACCTAAAAGAATCATTGGTAGGGGGAACCCTTTATTTTAAAGGAAGATTGAAGTGAGAGAGAAATGGGATAAAAGGGCAATAGAATAGAGGGTGGGTGACCCATTCAAAGGCATCAAATTTATGTGTGATGTGGAACGACGCGGAAAGAGGCTTGAAAATTCCACCATCTTTCTTTCACTGACTTTGAATTTCGTTTTATATTTCATTTTCATTTTTAATAAAGAGCATGAATATTAGTATTATTTTATTGAAGTAGTATGTGACGTCATGATGATTACGTACATGCCTAACTCACGTGGGCCTTCACACTCTCTCATGTCTCCATCAACCTTATTCAATTCGAATCTGACTTCTTCAAAATCCAAATAAATTTTTTTTATTTTCCCCTTTTGAACGCGCTTCGGTCATGTTTCGCTGAAATGAGAATGGAAAGCAGAGATGTCCATTTTCTCCGCGGGGCTCGGATGTGGGAGAAAAAATCCCCGTTGGCTAAATGGTGCCGGGGACGGGGATTGTACTCTCCGTCCCCGATTCCCTGATCCCCGCCGCCGATTATTTTATTTATTTTATTTAATATATATTTTTTTAATTCTACTCTTTTAATTTTCAAATAAATATATCTTTGTTGATGATATTTTCTATATATATGAATATTTTCTTTGATAATTAACATTATAATTGAAACTTATAGATATATATATTTTTTTAAATCTAAGTTTTTGAATTTTTTATCCAAAAAATATTTTAAAAAATGTAAAAAATCCCCGCGGGGAACCCGATCCCCGCCGATGCCCCGCGGGGAATCCCCGCCCCGATCCCCGAAAAAAAAAACCGGGGATTTTTCAGGGGACGGGGATTGAATTTTATGGCGGGGGCGGGGACGGGGAAGCCATTCCCCGGCCCCGCCCCGCCCCGTGGACATCTCTCATGGAATGGATTAGAAAGATAAATCTGTTTTTTAAAATTATAAATTGAGAGGAAACTTTAAATTGTAGGGACGGTTTGTTTGACATATTTATGTAGTTTTTGAATTAATGAGTTATATTGAAAAGTTAAAAATTGATAATTGTGTGAAATACTTGTTTGAATGTAGTTTTTGTGTAGAGAAGTTAGAGTCAAAATTTTGTTTGGATGTAGAGTTAAAAATGAGTAGTTATTTTTAGTAGTTAAAAAAGAAATGATTAAAAATGAATGGTTAAAAATGAGTTATTTTGATTGATTTGAAATAAATTATTAAAAATAAGTGGTTAGAAATTATTGAGTAGTTATAAATGAATGATTAAAAATGAATGGTTAGAAATGAGAGTTATTTTTAAAAGTAAAAATGAGAAGCAGTTAATAAAAACTTGTTTGGATGTAGGTTTTCGAAGAGAAGTTGATAAATCCTAATGCTAATTCCTACTTAAATGTGTCAAACAAACAGCGCCGTAAGGATAAACCGAATAGATTCATGTTAGGATTTTGGCAAAATACTAGGAAGAAAATTTTCTATATTGGAAAGATTAATGCCCTGTTTGATAACCATTTTATTTTTCGTTTTTTGTTTATGAAATTTAAGCTTACAACAACTACCTTATTATACTGTTTTCCTTATTTTGATATCTTCATCTTACCTATATTTTAAGAAACAAAACCAAAATTTGGAAACAAAAAAAGTAGTTTCCAAAAGCTTATTTTTGTTTTTGAAATTTGGTTAGTATTTACTTACTTTCTTAAGAAAATATGGATACATGTAAGAAAGATGGAGCACATAGAAAATTTGATTAGAAATAAACTTAAATTTCATAAACAAAAGACAAAAACCAAATGGTTATCAAACGGGGCCTAAGGAATTTCAAAGAATCGAGGTTCAAGGAATCATAAAGGTTCGAGGAATCGGAAAGCTAAAAAGACGTGGTACATGTGCTCCAAGCACTATAAAAGGAGCATGATTCAAAGCATCCCTGTTGGAAGCACTTTAAGTTTTATGTATTGACTCTAGTTAAAATTCCTTTTGTATTCTCTTGTGGAGAGTAGAGCAAAGTGTGAGAGTAGTATAAATTTTGAAGCGAGTGTTTATGTGAGTAGGGTCGGGAGAGAGAATTCTATGTGATTGTAATAATTTGTCATATAGTGGAAGTCTCTTCTGTCCGTGATTTTTTTCTCCAATTTGGAGTTTTTCCACGTAAATTCTTAGTGTTCTCTATCTTATTGTTTCCTTTTAATTTTATTTTTCTGCTTATTCGTGCTGTTGTTGGGAAGGTTTTTCCCAACAATTCATGGTGTAATTGGTTATTAATTCATTTTCACGTAGTTCGATTCTTGAAATTGCTATTTGTGATCGTCTTCCTTTATTGTATTTATTCATTTGTTAAAAAATCAATCTAAAGTTTTACTTTTTCATATTTACAAAGTTCAAATTGAGTTGGAAATTGAAGGTTGTATGGGTGTGGTTGGAAAGCTGCAATAAAGTGAAATTGAACCTGGAATTCATTGCATTCCCATGATATCAATGAAATATTTTAGTTTGTCCAAATCTATGAACAAGATCCTCAGTTCAATTAGCTCGATTCACATAATTTGGAATAAAATTTGAAACCAACTTTGGAATAGAACCTAAGTTTATATATTAAAAAAAAAAACCCTCTAATTTAACTTAGGTCAGAAGAAATCTCAATGGCACCATGAAATCAACATGGATTCTAACCTGAAATCCCCAATTCTCACAAACCAAGTTTATCAAGTCAGACACTAACCTAACGCGTAAACAATTGATAGAGAAAATTTTACACACCTAAATATTGATGCTAGCCTAATTTAGGACACATTATTTTATGTCGAAATCATAATTTTAAAATCATTGAAACTATACTTAATAAAATATGTAATGATGTATATTTAATTTTTTAAAGAGTATCAACCAAAAAAAAAAAATTTAATAGCTCAACTTGTTATATAAAAAGTGAGAATTCATGATTTCAAGTCTAAAAATTGTAATTTTAAAATTTTTACCAAAAAATAAAATAAACTCTTAGATTTTATGTCTAGTTTTCAATTTCATTCATATATTTTAAAATTGAATAGTTTAGTTACACAATGTCATATTGACTAAAATTATGGTTTCAATTTGAAATATAGAGACCAAAAGTAAATTCCAAACGTAAGAGGAAAAAAAAAGGGTAAGGGAATAGAATTGTGATTTGTTTTTTTTATTATTATTTTATTTTATGAACAAAACGAGTCGCGGGTCGGATTTGTTCATATTATAGTGGGAGTACTAGTGAGCATTATTGTCAATATTTTGTTTTGCTTTGTTTTTTTTTTTTTAATTACAATACTTATAATTAAAGCACTATTCCAAATCGCCAAAAAAAAAAACACTCACTTTATGAAAAATTGTCATTGGTATTAAATGGGTAATTTAGGATAAAGGTAAGTTGATTTTTCTTGTTGGGTTAGAAATGGACAAAAACATAGACTTAATTATCCGATCGATGGTATTCACATATTTTAATTTGAAATTCCAAGTTCAATGCGTGGATTATTTGGTCAAGGATTTGAATTCCATCTTCAAATTAATTCATTGTATTTTTTTTCAATTTTTGAACCAATGAATTTTCAATGTACATTAAAAGTTTGACCAAATGATATCAAGGTTTTCTCCATTTAAGCTTTTTGTATAATCCTGTGCCTTTAATTGCAAGTTCAAGAAGATACTATTTTCAAATGAAAACATTATTCCCTATCTTTTCGTAATAAAAAAAAAAATCTTCTAGTTTGAAAATATCTCCCTGAATTAAAGACATTGTCAAAAAAATTTAAACCTAACACTTCGAACTTATCTAAATTAGTTGACACATTATTTTTGGGACATATTTACAATAACATAAAGCAACAAAATTTGAATCTACATCGAATAAGTTAGTTAATAAATTTTTTAGGAAAAATTATATATATTTAGTCTTTAGATTTTGAATCTAATTTCAATTTGATTTTTATATTTTAATATCAAACACCTTTAAACATTGACATTTTAATAATGTCTTTTAATCTTTGAGTGTTTTTTTTAATTAATTTATGTGAAAAACAAAATAACTATTTCATCAATATATTGAAATTTAAAATAAGTCAACTCATCATTTTAATCAATATGTTATCTCAAAAATGAAAAGTGAGTATTATTAAAATGTCAGAAATAAAAATATTTCATTTTGGAACTTAACAATCAAATTGAAATTAAACCCTAAATCTAAAGACTAAAAATGTATTTTAATCTTATTTTTCTTTTAATAATAAATGGGGTCTTTCTCTTAACCTCTAAGTTAATTTTTGTGTTTCATTGTTGGAAGTGGGTTAAAAAGTGAAACTTAATAGGCTAAGAAACCTAGAGAGAGAGTGATTGCATAGAGGATTTGATTTCAAATCCCACTCTTGATCTCCATCATTAATTTTCCCATTTCATCACTCTACTTTATGTTCTTGTGGTTAATTATCAATGTCCCATTTTATCAAAATGCAACAAAGTCAACAAGTGCAATGCTTGGAAATAACCATACACATCACAAAGTTGAAGCTCTACTTAATGTGATTTTGTAGTAATTTAAACTCAGAAACTGAGACTTCTCAGATTTCACTAATGGGGGTCTCTACATCATTGCCTTTCAAAGAGGAAAAAAAAGGGTTCCTTTTTCTTTTAAAAATATTATATGGGTATGGATTTGTTCCAACATTCAGCTCAAAGAAGAAAGCTTCAACTCAATCAAATATGCTCAACAACCAGACTCTCCAAGCAAAACATAATCATTTTACTTTATGAGTGGTTCCAAATGTTCTGAAAGATTCAACTTCTTTTAAAACCCCAAAAGAAAAAACATCCACCCCTCAAAGTTAGGCAGATTCCATATTTTATTTAGAAATGTGAACCATTATGGATAGGCCTAGTGGTTGAAGAGTCTTAAGAATTCAAAAGGTTAAGGGTTCAATCTTGACATCGAAATAATATAGGTTCAAACAATATATCTCATGAGAACAGTCCTCGAACGCATAAGCATTAGTCCAAGTGATGGAACATCAGTATCCAACCTTTTCCCCATTTTGTGTTCTTTAGTGAAGGTGAGAGAGTATGAGTATGAAATTGAAAATAATCCCCATTTTGTCTTCATAAGAAAAGTTTGAGGTCAAATTGAGAGAGACTCAGCATATAACGACAATTTCATTGACTTGCAATAAGAAAAGAAAAGCAGAGCAGCATTTTTTTTTTGTGAAGATTAAAGCACTGACCCAGTCTGTCATTCAAAACTCCTTTCAGCTCAAAACAAATATGGAGCTCTCACTCACCATAGCTCAATAATATACTCTGGGATTCCCAGCTAAATTACTCTGTATTACGGCTGTGACGGTGTAGGAGACGTCGGAGGCCTGAAATCTGGATACTGCAAACAGAGATAAACCATTGAGAATTAGAGGCAGATTGTATCATGAAAGTCGCTCACAGATAACCGATAACTTGATTAGAACTATAATATTTGGTGCCTCAAATGATCATGTTTTCGGGCTATGACTAGAACTACGATATTTGGTGGGAAAACATGATCAAATTTCGACTTTGAGTAATAGAAAAACATGGCTTGAGGTACTATTAAAATATAAGTGAACAATAAAAGATGTCTCTGTTAGAGGCCTTTGGAATGTTTGGGACAAGAAGAATGGGAATGAAAATACGAAGGAGAATGATTAATGGAAAGAATGACTATCTATTTAGAGTGAAGGGAATGATTATCGGGAAACCCTTAACTATGTTTGGGGTCCAAAGAATGATTATGGTGGAAACCGTTACCTATATTTCGAGTGCAAAGAATGATCGTGGGGAAGCAAAATAGTATGGAGAGAATGAGATTATGAATGAATGCACAGTGACAATAGAGAATCAATATTGATTATAGGGGAGTAATTGTTAGAGGCTCACAACGCAAGGAAATTATTCTCTCATAATCATTTTCATTCTCCTTGCTCCAAACACCCCATTTAAGTAGATGACCATATGATCCTAATAATTCTATGCAGTTGACTAATTCTCCAGTTTTCTGAGATGCAATCCACAACTAGAAGCTTAGGAAGAGAAAAGCAAAGAAAAGAAATACTCAAGGACTTGAGAATTACATAAGGATATGGAGAAAGCGGCCTCGAGATTGCGGGCGGTGATTCTTCCTTTACTTCTTGTTCTGCAACTGAATTTATCTCTGGAGTAGGCTCTGCAACGGCTTCTGCTTTCTGCACAGGGGGAGCTACTTCAGCTGCCTTTTCGGGTACAGGAAGTGCCTTGCTCGTAGCAGGTAATGGTAATAAAGCCTTTCCAATTTCCTGAAATTCATATATGGTTATGATTGATAAATGGATGAGATTATGAGATTGTAGCAGCAGCAAGATTTAGCAGTATGCAGATCTCAAGGAATGTAGTTCAAGAACTTAAGCTTGTGGTTATAAACTCAACAGAATGTATCGAGTACCTTAAAATCGTCGACGAGCCCTTGCGGGGCAACCTTGGTGTTTAAGAACTCATCAACTTCTTTCAAAATTTTCTTCCGTTCCTATTGCCAATGGATCGAGGCCCACAAGAGTAAAGTAATGAGTACATATATGATCACAGAAAATGAAGAAGCTACATAGCTATCACATCCTAACATTAACCACGTGATGATCTATCGCGAATTATGTGTTGGACAATATGAATGCAATTCTTTTTTCTGTTGAGATGCCTTGAACTATGTTGTCCTATAATTACATAATCAAGGGTATTGTGTCCGGTCAGCAAGGAGGGTCCAAGGGTGAAGTGCTAGGTGGGGGTTTGGGTGAAACACCCCCGAAACCTAGTCGAAATATGTAATTGAGTTTATACTTCTTGGGCCGTATGTTGCATTAGCATTTAATGAGACTACATTATAAACTCTCTTAAGACTCTAGGTCTATTTGACCATGTATTTGTATTCTTATCTCCTTAATAACATAGTTCAGTTTCTCTCCTCTAAATGTAGACGTAGCTAGCACAATATCAGTGAACCATTGAAATCAGTATGTTTTTTCTCACATTTAGCTTTATTTTCTTGATTGTTGTTCTGATTATTCATAACAATTTTAATGGTGGACAACACAAGGATGAAAACATCATGGAAAAGAAACAACAATCAGTTGGCCAGTTCTTGTTGTTTCTACTTTCTAGGCCATCTTAACGGGTGAACACAGCTTTAGGATTCATACATTCAACTCACCTCAGCATATATGAGTTTGGTGCTCACAAACTGAATAATTGCAGCTGAACCCAGAAATTCGAGAACCGTTTCCATCTGTTGAAAAAGGTGATACAAGACTTATTAGTATTAATTTTATTTTTACAGTTTCATAGGCAAAGGATATGGTCCAACCTCAGTAAAAGCCAATAAACCTAAGCCAGTTGCTAATGCAGCAACAACAGTAGCAACAGCAGGGAAACCTTCAGAATCCTCCTACACATAAATTTCAATCAAGAATCTTACAGACAACCCATAATTTTTAGCCAACACAAACCACCAGAAAGATAACACCAAATGGGAAAAATTGATGTTTTCTTATAAATTAAAGCATTGCTATTTAAAAAACAGAGAAAATAAATAAATTGAAATAGAGATGCATACTCCAAGCACACCAGCGATAGCATCTGTTAGACTGCTAAAACTCAAAGGTGACTTTGGTGTTAACCAAGGAAGACCACTATTCTGCACAAGACACAGATCAAAATGAAAATTTACATAAACACATTGAAAAAAAAAATCCTTGAATATAAATATGGAGAAAAAGAAGAATATGGTTGTAACCGTCCATCCACGAGGTCCTTCTGCACCATCTTTAATTGCAAAAGCAGCTTTGAATCCATTTACAGCGATCAACTCTGCGACGAGTTCGGAGTTCCCATCATATCTGTCTTCCAGCAAAACTTAAGCGGATCATTATCAAACATTAGCAGTCACAATAACCATGATTGTAGACTACCAGATGGTTTCAATTTCCATAGAAAACTTTAATATACATTCTTGCTTTCACTTTCCAAACTTATATATTTTGATATATGTTTGACTTCACAAACAAAATTGGAGGGTAAATGCATCTTAATTGATTTGTGAACAAAAAGAACAAAATTGAAATATCTTCAACTTAGTGATGTAGTATAGCTAGAGGGTACCTATTGGTCCTGTCATTGTTTTAACAATTAACACTGGTAGTTTATATAGTTAACTTTTACAAACCATGAAACTTGGTCATTTGCCAACTCTAAACTAAATTACAAAGATGAATGTTAATGTAAACAGTAGTTCAAAGTCTTACTTGTCCAAGATGAACAATGTGGTATTCTTTGGCTCCTTGAACTTCAAAGCAAGCTTCTTCAAGAAACCAGGCTTATCGTCACCTTTGTAAGTAATAACCACAGGCTTTTTGCCCAACTTTTTAATATCAGGGCTACCTACTTTCCTAAGTTCAACCAGCGCTCTAATGTCAAGTAGTTGAGCACTAGCATCCTCAGTCAATTTGGCATAAGCACTTTTGGCAGATTCAACACCCCATGGCTTAGGTTTCCCACCAACAAGAGAGAAAATCAAAGGGAGTGCCAAAATGGCAGCTCCACCAACAAGGATTCCAGGGTTTTCAGTCCCAAAACTTACAATCCCATCAAGAACCCCACTTAAATCCAAGTCCCCAGATGAAGAAGTGCTCACAGATTGTTGTAAAGCTTCCTCGTATGTAAGAGCTTTTGAAACCCCAGCATTAAACACTGAAGATAACAGCACTAGACTTCCTTGTAAGCTTTTTGATGAACAAAACCCTTGTGGGGTTTGTAAATTTGTGGCAAAACTGGTAGAATTTGATGATTTGGAGGAGGAATGAGATGGGAGAATGGAGATTTTTCTGGGTTCTCTTTTTCTATCAGAAAGAACAGCTAAAGGGCTCAAACTAGCTGCATTGAGGGCCTCCATGGCATAATTCTGAGCAGCAAAAACAGAATCTTTTGCTCAAAATCTTGATGGGAAGGCTTCAACAACCATAAGAAGTGAAGGGTTTATGCCAAATTGGTTTTTTTTGTTGGTGGGGATATAATTGAATGGAGGGCAAGGCTTAGCTGCTTGAGAAGTTGTCTTGTAATTGGGCTCTTCTTTTTGACAAGCAGAGTGCTGAGATGGAAATCTAGAACTAATGGGAAGATGACATGTGGCAAGATGAATGCTTTGGAGAGATTTGATTGTGTGGCTGAAAATTAGAGTAGAGAGATATGGGCTTTTGGTTTGATCTCCATTGAAAGTTGGAACTTCTCTCTCTGTAGCACTTACAGTACAGCAGTACTAAACAAGATGAAGTTATATGGTGGAAATGGGAAGAAGAATGAATGCACGTACAGATATTATTTTGTTTAGTACAATACTCCAATAGAATAGTTAGTTAGATGTAATCTTTAAGATAAAGTGGATTAATTCATTTAATCTTGTCCCCAAACGATAGCACACTGGTTGAAGACTTGAACTTTGAGGGTATGTTCTTCTCAAGGTCTCAGGTTCGAGACTCACCTGTGACATTACTCCTTCGATGTTTTCTGTGTCTGGCCTAGGGACGGGCATGATCACCTTGTTTCAAAAAAAAAAAAGAAATTAATTTAATCTTGTGTAGTTAAAGATTAAAGATACAATTATTTGATTGTGCTGATATTTTTCTTTAAAAAAAAAAAGAAATTAATTTAATCTTGTGTAGTTAAAGATTAAAGATACAATTATTTGATTGTGCTGATATTTTTCTTTAACTGCTTTTTAGAACAGTCAAATTTCAAGATGGATATTTATCATGTTTTGTTTTTATGAATTCTAGTTTTCTAAATTTATTTATAATCCCTTTTAACAAAAAGCAAAATCTAAGAACTTACTTTTTAAGCTTAATAAATGAAGAGTAAAACTCCCCTACACATGGATGTGCAGGGGAGCCCTACATTTTGAGTATGTGGCACCATTAGATGACACAAAAAATCATCTCATAAATAAAAAAAAAAATTAAAAAAAATATAAAGGAATTTTTGTGGCACCAATAGTGCCACATCATCAAATTGTAGGACTCTCTTATACATCTATGTGTAGGGAAGTTCTACTCATAAATGAAAGCTTGGGGCACAAATGACTGAATTTCCTAAATGTTTTTTTTTTCGTAATTTCCTTTTTCTTCTGAGAAAAGAATCTCATCGTCAAGGTTTATCTTAGTTTTAACTATCAAATATCTATTTTAGTTTTGAAATTTCTGAAAGGAAAAAAACTACTTCAATGTTTGCTATTATTCTACCGTTGTTGAACTTTTATTTACATCATGCACATGATTATATACATTACTAAAGCCGCATTATCTAGGAAATATTTAGCAAAATCGTGGCAATAATCAAATTTATTATTGTTATTATTTTAAGTTCAGAGACCTCCCTTACCAAAAAAATAAAAAAAGAGGAGAATTTAGGTACACCTCCGGTCGCACTTCCACCATGATATCATTCATTTGAAGCCACACATCTTCTTTTTTCTTTTAATTTTTTTTATAATCAATAAAGTAAAAAAAGTGAGATAAAATGTGTGACACTAAAGATGCCACATAAGTGATGTCATGGTGGAGGTGCTACCCGGGGTGCACCCAAATTCTTCTCATAAAAAAATACAGAGACTAAGCTAGACGTTTTAAATATACACGGACAAAAATTGAATAAACTTGAAAATTTTAAGAATTAAAATAGATGTTCAGAAAAGTCGGAAATTAAATAGAATAAAATGGTATTGAAAATTCAATGACGAAGAATAGAAGTAAAACTAATCCCATTAGGAAAATGTTAAATATAGTTCGTAATAGAATATAATTCTTACTCAAAGAAAAAGGGATCCAACAAAACATAATAATAATAAGTGTAAAAGCAAAAAAGAAGAGAACTACCTCAATTGTTCATTTCAAATTATTCCTAACAGTTTATCACAGAACATCCACAACCATTCCAACTTCTCAACAATACAATATGGGTCTCATTTATTACATCAAAACATATCAATGATTTTCTCTGTTTCTAGTGGAAAAGCAGGTAACACAAAAAACGCTGCACATTTGAGAGTTGTTACAGAAGATCAAAAAAGTAATCCAAACCTTGCCCGATTTCCCATATCGAGATGCCGGTGCCCATGGATCGAGCTGCTTCAAGACGTTTCGAGATTGATTTAAGAGTTGGATAAAAGACTGCATGCCTCTTCTGATTGCTATCAGCGTACAAAATGTAATGCTCGGCACTGATCTCCTCCCACTGCACCGCAGGCTTGTACTTTTCCAACAAAGATAGATAATCTCTTCCAGTGATAGCTCCACCTCCTGTTAATTACAGCAAAATAGAACTATTGTTAAAATACAGGTACTCTGGAGCTAATCGGAATTCCTTTACAAACAAGACAATCTCTAGATGTCAAATTATGGTTAGTTTATGCTCGTAGCAGATAAATGTTAGAAAATAAATATAGAAATGTTGGTTGATGTTACTAAATTTACCCCAACCTATCAAACTAAGCTTTTAGGTTGATTGATGAATTAATATGATTCAACGTGATATCAAAGTAAGAGGTCTAGTAAGAAGAGTATTAGTTGATATGCTTAAATTTACCCCAATCTATCAGGTGAAAGAATGATTTCTACCTCCTGAAAGGCTGTAATCATAGCCGTAGAAGTTGATTCCAAGAAAAATCTTGCTGGCCTTGAGTTGAGCAAGGCTGCTGTCCTCGGTACCAAGTACTAGCCGCAACACTGAACGAATCCAATTCAATGGAGCATTGGGGCCTGGACTATGAGGACTGGAGTAATCATAGGTCATAAGGGAGAAACCATCCACCGCACCATTCAAGCTCTGCATATCCTCTGGCCCGAAATCCTGATTTTCGAGGTTCTCTGAATGTGGTGGACCAATGACATACACCAGTTGCAACGGTTGCATAGAATTCCTGCTCTCAAGCTCTGAATGCAGGGCATTTCCAAGCTGCTTTATAAATTGAAGTGCCTGTAATATGGAATCAACCCACATACCTCAAGCCCATTGGATAACTATTTGAATCTTGGTTTTTTATTTTTGAAAATTAAGCCCAGGTGGTCATTATAACCACCTATGTAATTAGAAAGCTCCCATAATATAAAATAAGAAAGCCTAGGCAATCTGCTCATACTAACAAACCAGTTCTACTTTTCTTTTATCTCTCAACTCGACCAATATTGGCATGCAAAAAAATAAAGAAAAAACAAGACCGCCATACTCCTAGCTAGAAAAATCCAAACTAGCATTGAATAAGAATTGATTCTGAGCTTGGAAAACCTCAACAGCTTGATAACAAGAAGACCATAATATCAGGGGCATATAAAAAAACGATCAAGGACAAAATACGAACCCCGTGTCCGTAAAATAAATTAACTTCATGTTGAAAGAAAGGACAAATAATAAAACCAAAAGATAAAAAGAAACCGATAAGCCTAAAAGAAATAAGCATTTACTGGACCCAACAAAACCAAGAATAACATCTTGACAAATGTGAAAACAATATAGGTCACTTTTTAGTAAATACATGTTTCATTTCTTATACGGCAAGTAGTATCCAACATCTTCAAGAAAGAGACTGGTTACCAAATTCCTCAGGTTTCGGTCACGCAATATCCCATAAGCAGCCCACCTTGACCAGGATTCTAGCACAATACCATCATAACCCATTTCCCTGAGTAAAATAAAACAAAGATTGAGACAGTTATCTCATATCTGCAACTGCAACACGCAAGCTAAAAAAAATGAATCCATGATTACAAAAGATATATAATTTTAACCATCATGGATGGGTCCAGTGGTCGATAAGGCCTTAGGTAAATAAGAGGGAATAAGTTCAATTAAGGTTGTCACCTACCTAGATTTTTTTTTTTTTTTTGAAACAAACATACTTGGGATTTAATACTAGGTGATGCATAAATTGGCCCAGACACTAATTATGTATGTTCACACCAAAATGATCTAACACAAGAAATTTGGGTGTAATATAATATAAATTTGTGAAAACAACCTTGACTTTGAAATTTATAAGAACATCTAAGAGTTTGACTCGAAACATGGATCTGCCTCTTTAGTACATAAGCAATCCAAAATCATTATAGAAGTCACGCAGACCATCCTTACTTGCATTCTGTCACAATTAGATCGATAGCTTTGTTCTTCAGCTTCTTCTTTCTAAGCAGATCGGTAGGATTTGCTTCAACAACCACTCTAGGCAATACCTAATTCAGAATTACTAAATGAATTAAATGGAACGTCATCCGTCCAAGCTGAAATAAAATTATTTAAGATTACTAGTTATGCATAAGAGGTACATTCAAAGGTGAACTTCAGTCAATGGTCCCTGTACGACCTGTGGTTTGTCAAAAATTCACAATCTTCCAAAGACAATCTTCGATATGCTCTTTTATCCTAGAGAATCCCAGCAATTCTTCCCAAAATATATATATTTTTTAAATCCAGGACTCATTAAAGCTTCTTCTAATGAATCTTTTCTGTTATTTTTGAGAACTAATATGACCATCTGCTTGCATCTAGAGATACATAAACAATAATATATATATACACATCCTTTGTTGTACCAGTGCATCTCCAGCCAGTCTCAGCTCTGAGATCCATCCTTGATCAGCATTGTGTCTTCCCTCCAACACTAAGTGTGAACCATGACTGTGTCAGAACAAAAGTAAAAGTACAACACAGTTACTAGCAAAATGTAGAGGGAAGGCAAACATAAGTGAAAGAAAGTAGAAAGCCAACTACACGATTAAATTTAGCACAGAAAATCGATATCATGTGTTTTTGTGCCATAATTACACTCAGTAAAAATCCATAAGTAACTGTAGGTTGAAGTGTGTTGAATGTCGCTATCATGTGCTTCTGTGTCGTAATTACCCTCAACCCCAAAATCAGTAAGTGAAAACTGTAAGTAGAAGTGTGACAAACGTGCTCCATTATTGCTATTCTGTGGAGGCATGGTTTGGAAAGAATAAAAAGCTTTTCAAGTGTAAAAGAGACAAAAGAGTCTTGGAATCGTTCTTGATTTACGTTGGTGCCCATCCTCTAGTTAAGAAAATAACCTCTTGAGCTCACCAAATGTTAAATGTTCTACAACTTCCCTTTGTCTTCAGATTATTCCTTCTTTTATTCATGAAAGGCCAGTCTCACATCCAAAACCCCACAACAAAAAAGAGTAAAAAAATCAAGGGGATTTGTATAGTGTATACCTCTTCAAATCGTACCACACTGGTGATAAATGTGAAAATTTGGAGTTAAACTTTTTTGCTATATCATAGCCCTTGGAGTTCCTGCACAATTTGACATGTGAACTTCGTTAAAGTTCAAATCCGAGAGATTAAGAGACTCCTTAAAATCTGCAGGTATATAAGAACATGTGGAAATACGAATAACATAGGAATTAACAAAAGAATTTAAAGCCCACAAATAGTAAAACCATTCAATTCTTAGTATTATGCAGAGATCTTCAAACCCCATTTCCCCATACAAAGAGACTAAGAGTGGCACGAAAGAGTTTGATACCATGGAGTAATATACGCAAGAACAGGATAACCATATCGGCGAGAGGCATTTTCGGCGACATTCGAGTGCTCCTGCGTAACAAAGAAGACCATTGCCAACTGAATAACCTAATCCCAGAACCAAATTCAGTGAACAACGCTATCCTTTGTGAGACAGTGAGGAATGCGCCGATCTCGGGAAGTTAATAAACTTAGCAAAACCCTAATGGCCAAAGCATTTTACAATTTACAGTACTTTCAAAGTAGATGAAAATTCAAAGATATTATACATACAGCTAGAATTTCTTGATAGTGGATATCAGTCTTGGCGAGGACCCGTTCGAACCTAGAAGATGCGCCGGAAATTTCACCACTAGAAGTGTACCTGTAGTAGACGAGAGCGGAAATGGCGGGAGATATGACAAAGAAGACGACGAAAATGACGATGAGCCTCCGTTCAGAGGAGGAATTGTCGACGATTTCGGGCTCGTCGGAAGAGATCAATTGTCTTTTCCGGCGATTCGAAGCGGCTTGGCGATCCCGCTTCCTGGCCATGGCGGCGCGTCGGCGACGACGAGCTACGGTGGCAGTTTTGTTGACCGAGTGAACTGACAAAATGGTAAAAATAGCTTTATATTTTATTTTAGCTAAAATTACTTTCTAGTCCGAAGTTTTTAAGTACCAAGTACATCCTATCCATATATTTTAAAATCAAACCATCTTTAATATTGATATTTTAATAAGCAGATTTTGCAGGTATATAATAAAAAAAGATAAAACATTTTCTTCCGTAGCATAAAATCAAAACTAATTTATTTGTAGCAAAAAATTCAAATTGAATTCTATCGCTAGGAGAATTCTATTAGTGATAGAATTCAATCAATGAAAGACTATTTCTATCACTACTTTAATTTTCTACTAGCGATAGAATTTCAAATTGAGTTCTATGACTGGTTGAGTTTTCTCACTAATAGAAATTAATATGACATAGATAAAAATATTTTAGAAATTGTGCTGCAAATTTAATACAAAAGATAAAATGTGTTGTTGATGATAAATTCTCTTTTATTAATAATGATGATTTTATTATTAGTGTGTATTTTAGTTGACTTTTATATTTTTATTATTGGAGAAAGAATACATTTTTATTCTCAACCTTTTGATTAGAGTTTTATTTTTCGTCACTAACTTTTAAAATTGAACATGTTTATGTCTCTAGAGGGTGGCGTAGTGATTAAAGACTTGGCTTTGAGGATATACTGCCTTCAAGGTCCCAAGTTCGAGACTCATCACTTATGACATTACTCATTCGTTATATTATGATACACATATGGATTCTATTTCTAAAAAAAAAAAAATCGCAAGTGGATTATTGAAATGTGAGTGATAAAAGTGTTTAATTTTGAAATATAATAACCAAAATGAAACTTCAACCCAAAATGTGGGGACTAAAAAAAGGTTTTTTTTTCTTTCTTTTTTTTTACAAAATTATTTTAGGTCAATATCAAAATAATTATTTTATCAATATACTATAATTTTATATAACAATTAATATTACATAGTTTTAGAAATGGGAACCAAATACCAATTTTTATTATGGTGGCGATAGAGTTACATTAAATTACAATCAATCAACAAACTTCATTCAATTTCTAGATTTAGTTTGATGGTGAATGAACTTATGAATTTATGTTCTTTTTTCATAAAAATGGACCTTAATGAAAAGAACCTGAATTATTCAACTCGAGTCTACACATATCCCAACTCACCAAAATAGGAATTTCTTGCTTTGGCCATTGCCATTTTCCTTTCCAATAATCTTATGGAGATTCTAACTAATCTCTAGTTTGGGATAGATATCTTAGCCAACTGAATTATATTCTTGTCTTGTGTGAATACATTAAAACATATCCAATTATTGTACATGGTACATAAAGATATAAAATATGCTCATATTCCATCCCAAGCAAGATAAACATAACCCTGAGAATCATCATCATTCAAACACTTTTGACTTTATACTCTTTCAGCAGCTGATTCCAAATGATATAATTATCAAAATGGCGTCCTAAAGCACTATAGTTCAAGTCATCCATTCAAGGTCATAAAGCAGAAAGAAAAGAAAAGTTTGGCCAACATAACAAAAAATCTTAATCAAGAGTCAAGACTGGCATGAAATACCATCTAAATAAAGCAACAAACTAACTTATTTCAGGGCCAAGTATGTACAAAACATACATAGCAGTAATGCCTTGTGCTACAAATGATAAGCCCTAAATTTCTGCTACCATGCTGCACAGATTGAAGTTAATTGATACAAAGTAAGAATTTCCAAATTTCATCCTTGGATATGGATAGCTAGTGTAAAGGAGCGTAGGAGACTCGTCCTCGTTAACCATCGAAAAAGGAAAGAAATGAGAAACAAGAAAAGGCTAAGCATGTAAAAAAACCAACTAAATGCATCTCCATTGATGGGAAATTTAACCACCAGATTTTAACCCAAAACCTAAGAGAATGTGATATGATAGCTCTGAACAATCTTTACATGGCACAGCACAAGTGGGAGCTAAAATGGCCTCTGGATCTAACAGGAAACTATTCACATCAATGTTTAGTTGCTATTTCCATACCGACTATTTCTTAACTGGTCCAGTTGGCCCCTGCACTGACATCCTCTCCGATACGTCGGCCAGCGATTTAAGATTGCATCTGATTAACGCCTTGACAAAGTAACATGTCTCATCTATTGTGTTCCCATTAGGCACGTCGACCACAAAAGACTCGATCACAAGCGTCCCCGGTCGTCCATCAATAACCTTCGGATGGACAGTCATGATGGAAGAGTAGTTCTGCATAATTTAACAGAAATACTTACAATTCATAATGTTGAAATATCTTAAATTATGTTGTGCTATGAATACTCGGTACGGCTTGGAAGCCACACCCCAAAAACCTAGAAAATATGTTTATTTTATTTTTAGATTTTATAATTGGCTTTTATGTAATTGGGTCCAATCATGTGTTAGAATTTTATAAGAGGACTATATAAACTCTTGAATTTATCTAGCATTTTGTATTCCTATCTCCAAATAAAATGGTTTGTCTTCTCTATCTGATGACGTAGCTAATGCAACATTAGCGAATCACGTAAATCTATCTGTCTTTTGTCCCATGTTTCCTTCTTCTTGATAGTTGTTTATGATTCTTTAATAACACATAAAAGATCTTTTGAACAAAAGAATACTTCAAAGATCAAAATCGCATTAAACAATGGAGTTAGAACTTAGTCATACTTTGAGTCTGTGATCTCCACCAACAATTTTGACTCCAAGAATGTGTTCTTCATCATCAAGAAGCTCCAACCTCTCCGTACTGGTAGTTGCAGGAAGACCAGATTTTACATTCACTTCTCTGACACTTCCAATGCCCAGGTCTCCTTTCACCACACAACCACTAACAAAAGGCTTATACTTCTGGGGCTGATCAAATCTCCTCACCAGTGACCAAACCTAATATAATGCAACCCATTGAAAAACATAAGAAAATCAACCAAAAGGGTAAGAACAATACAACAAAACCCTCCATAATTCGACGATTACAACAAGGCAAGAAGGGTTAAACCCAAGAACTAAATGAGGCTATTCATCTAGATTGGAGCATTTCACTCAACTTATTCCTACACCTTGTCGACAAAATCTCACACTCAACTCAAATTAGGTCAGAAAATCACATACCAAAAATAAAGCACAAGAACAAAATTAGGCTTATTTGGCAGAACAAAACAACCGGAAAATGAAATCACAAAAAGAACAGGAAAATCGATACCACATTTAACCGTAATAAAGCCGATATCGATTCGGAAAAAAAGATCCACAAATCCGCACCAATTCAAGTCAGAAAAAGAGTACAAAAATCAAGAAGCTAATATCCGCACCGAGAAGAATTAAAATCAAAATCAAACAAAAATCCATCACAAACGAACCGAAAGAACCCTTCCCGATCCGCATAAAACATCCAGAACAATCCAGAGCACACGAGCGCGATCGTCAACATATCAAAAGCAGAAGAAGATCAAAAGAAAAAGAACAGTCGGAGAGTTTCGATCGGAACTCACGAGAGGAACCGGAGCTCTGATGTTCTTGAAAACGGCGGAGGTGCACTGATTGTTCTTGGGGACGTGACGGTGGTGCCTGAGTATGAGCTGAGCCTCCATAACTCCACATGCATCGTCGTCGTTCATGGTGGTGGATTGGATTGAATGAAACGCCATTTCTGAGATTACAGAGACACTGTGCTTCGTGAAGAAGCCGATAATGGAAGTTTTTGTGAGAGAGGAAGACGCTCCGTTGCTTTTTTCTTTTTTTAAATTACATTTTACTGTAAAAACGAAAGTGACTGTGGTTAATGGTTTAATCCCTAATATGGAATAAAATATCTAATCGAATGGTTAAAATATTAAAGAAAACAAAAATATGGTATTGAAATTCGATGAAATAACTCATCTATATGAAATATGAAGCAAAAATATTTTAAACATTATTATCTTTGAAAATTCTTGTTTTTAGCTATTAAAAAATAATAATTTCAAGAATCAGAATATATTTGGACATTGATCATTTCTAGCTCAATGTTTACTTTTAGTAACATTTATGAATTTAAATCTTTTACTCAATTAAAAAATAAAATAAAACACAAAGATAAATATCCCCATTGCATTTAAGCTGCCCCTACCCTAATTTTAAACAATGTAATCTATTTAACTCTATGTTTGTGCCTTCTATAAAATAATCACAACAAAAAAAAAATTTACTTACCGAGAGTCAGTGACACAGTTGGTTATCTTATCATATTATTTGAGAGCAGTTGTGCCATCTATGTAGGGTTTGTTGGTCCCTCTCCCCCCACTATGTACTAAAAAAACAATTTACTTTATTTTATAGTAAAAATAATTAATCAGCAATAACGACCCCAAAATATATATATAAAGGATCTTAACGACCACAATAATTAAAATAAGACATACACATCCACGTGAAATAAAAGGGATTGCATATAAATTATTTTTTGTTGATATTTTTTTCGGCATATTTCATTTCTATGATTAAATATGTCTGAAAACTTTGTTTTATATCAAAGTATTAATTAATAAAAATGGTTAAGCAGGAGATTTAAATTTCTATTCTATATGTCTTAAAAGTTGGGTAGCTGATTCGAACCAAAACTAAGCAAATTGTTACCGTTAATTGATATTTATAATTTAATTAAAATAAGTTTATCAATAATTTAATTAAACTAAATATATTTATTCATAAATTGTTATGGAATTGGTGTTGTCGCCACTAGAGATGTCCACGGAGCGGGGCGGGGTCGGAGAATGGCTTCCCCGTCCTCGTCCCCATCATAAAATTCAATCTCCGTCTCCAAAAAAATCTCCTTTTTTTTTTTCGGAGATCGGTTCCCCACGGAGATTTTTTACAATCTTCTTTCTTTTTTCTTTTTTTTTTTAATATTTTTTGGATAAAAAATTCAAAAAATTAGATTTAAAAAAAAATATATTTGTGAGTTTCAACTATAATGTTAATTATCAAAGAAAATATTCATATGCAAAGAAAATATCATCAACAAATATATATTTATTTAAAAATAAAAGAAGTAGAATTAAGAAAAAAAATATTAAATAATCGGGGAGGGGATCGGGGAATACAATCCCCATCCCAAGCCCCGTTTAGTTTTTTTCTCTCCCATCTCCGACCCCGTTCCTCGCCTCATTAGGGGCGAATCCCCGCGGGAAAAATGGACATCCCTAGTCGCCACAATCAATTTCTCTTTAGTGGACTCGCATGCATTTCGTCGTGCAATGTACAACTCATACTGAGACTCAATTTTTTAATAAAAATTAAAATGTCAAAACTGTCCTTACTAAGATTCTTCAATCATTTTTTAACAGGGAAGTCTTACGCTTTCTTTTAGCAATATTCTTTATATTTTATATTTTTATTTTTTGATGTTGCGTGCTTTTTTGATGATTATTGCCTACTTTAGAAGTACAATTTGGCCCCGTAAATTTTAAAATAAAAAGTCTTCTCTTTTTTTCACTTAAAAAAAAACGTTTTTCCCTCTCTTTTTTTTGTTTTTTTAACCTCGTCTTCTTTTATACAATATCTTAGAAAAAAATATTGATTTTTTTTTTTGAAAACTCCATGGGTATGTTTTTTTAGTTCAAATATTGGGAGGAGACAACCCATCTAATACATAAATGATACTATTTACTTTCAATTAAGATGAAAGTCAAATGCCTATTTTATATTTGAATTCATGATCGTGAAATTGATAAGTTAATACTTTATATTTTTAACCCTATTTTTTATATTCATTCAAATAAATAAATGATGGGAGAAAATTTTAAAATTGGATATCCTCATTTGATAAAGTAAGCTCTTTGTTTGGACAACAAACTACTACATATTTTATACAATAATTTCACCACATCAATGAAGGTGTGCTCCTCTCGTTTATATTTCAACCTTTTTCTTTTCTTTTTTTTTTTTTTTTTTACATGTTTCTTCCTGGTTTTAACTTTTTTTTTTTAGTACAAGTTGGGGAACTCCTCATTTTTAACTTATGATTATAATGTCTATTCAACAAGTATGTATCTCGATAATTGTGGTTAAGTTATATGTTTAGTTTCTCAACTTTTAATTCTATGCGTCTAATAAATTTTCTCCATTTTGTAAAAATGGTCTATTGCAGTCTTAAAACAAAAAGATCAAGAACAACGTCTAATGTGTCTCTAAGTTTTCAATTTTGTGAATGCTGCTTTGCTCACATTAGAAGAATAATTAAAATTTTAAGTCTCCTTTAGTAATTATTTTATTTAACAAAAAATGTGGACCCTCTATACTATGAAAATAGCCCGTCGAAGAGAATAGAGAGAGAGAGAGAGTGGGTACATTTTTGAAGTAAATAGGATCTATAGATACAGCCTAAGCTAACTAGCATAATCTCCAAAAAAAAAAGAAAAAAAAGAAAGAGCTTAATGGCTAATATAATTTTCGTGAAGGGAGATTACAAATATCAATATAATCCATTATCTTGAATTGAAAATAAATTAACATCAAACTAGATAATCAATCGCGTCATCCGCCCATTTAATGCAAATTCACTAATCAAGTATTAAGAGAATAACACACCCGTTATTCAAATAATATTTTATAAAAAATTATAAGTTCAAAACTTCAACCTATAAATATTATTGACGTCAATCAATGTTTAATAAGAGATGTGGTCAGAGCCAAAATTAGTGAATATCGTTTTGAATATACTATGCAAACTGTTTTATATATATATATATATATATTATACGACTGTATGGGTGAACTTGCGTGCACCTCGACTAATGTCATAGAATATAACGTATGACCTTACAACATTTAGATCTCAAGGTACAGCGTAAACTAAATTAATATAAATTATAAATTTAGTTCATAGAATGGATTTGAAATAAATAAATATAATAGTTTTCAAGTAGAGATTAGTTAACACAATTTTAAAAATTATAATTAGTTATCGTGATTTGATAAAATATACAAAAAAAAAAAAGTTCATCTATTTCATATTATTTTGACCATGAACTGTGTAAAGATAAAATATTCATGTGTAAATCAGGTAATGTTTTTTCGTTAAATCAGTGACTCAATTCATATCATCATTGATATGTAAAATAGTTAATTTTTTCATATTTAATTCGTAAGTAATTTTTTCTCAAAAAAAAAATCGTAAGTGATTATAATTAATAATACTATTATGTTATTTTTTTTAAAGCAATAATACTATTATGTTATGTTATATAAAAAATAATTATTTGGACTAAATTATCTAATTCTTGGAATCATATAGATTAAAGTATTAAATATTAATTTTCTAAAAAAATAATAAATATTAATTTCTTAGATTCATATGAAAATTTCAAAAGCAAGTAATTCAACATAATTTAACATGGTCAATAGAGTAGTAACTCAAACGATATTAATATATATTTAATGACTATGAAGTTCTAGATTCGGGTCTTTCCCACCTTCCAATTGTTATAATATAAAAAAAACATAATTGAATGTAATACAGTATTGAAGAAAAGTTGAAGAGTAGCTTTAAAATATATCGATCAATAAGTAAATTAAGAAAATAAAAACATTGCTAATTAATTTCGAGCCACGTCTTGATAGCGTCATGCAAAGACAGCGTGAATTTTGCAAGCAGTTCCTCCTTCAATTGACTCTGCACTTTCAACAGTCAATATGCTGCCACGATCCCTAGTTTTTATTCCGACACGTGTACGTCCCAAGTTGATCCCATCTGGCCCACATCTGACGGTCCGAATTTGTCAGCATCCTTCTTATTGATTGGGAGCGTACACAACGGTTGGGTGCCACGTTTCGAATTACTATTGGAATCTTTTCGATTATCTTAATTTCAATGTATTATCTTTGGATTAGCTTTTTTAATCCATAAATCAAACACAAACCTCAATGTTTATGGCTTAAATTCAATCACGTAACAGCTTGGCAGCCGCATGAGCCACAGCCGGCTAATAAATCAGCCGCCAACCTGCATTTATCAGAAGATCAGCACAGAACAAGCCTCACTGTTTTTTTCTTTCCTCTTTTAATTAAAAAAACCAATCCTCAATTTAAATTAAAAATGTTAAAATTGTACTTAGTTAACTATTTGAGGTTTTTGCATGTATATTACGAAATTGATAAAATATTACATGAATAGCACAATAAACAAAATATTTGCACATATAGCAAAAATTGTAAATCGATAGACTTCATATTGATAGATTCTATCGATAAAGGGTGATAGAATCAATTACTAATAAATAAAGTAAATTGATAGACTTCCATCAGATTCTATCAAGAGTCTATCAATAAGAGCCGATAGAATCAATCATTGATAAAATTGATAGACTTTCATCACTAGAGAATGATAGATTCTATCAAAGTCTTCTATAAAAAAGATAAATAATTTTTTTTTAAATGGCAGAATTTGCTATAAAAGAATTATTTTTAAAAATGTGCTATAATTGTAAACTGTCGTAAAAAAGTTGCAATACAACGCAAATTCCCTAACTATTTTCACAAAATCATTCTAAAAAAAAACTGTTCTCACAAAATAGTTATAGCTATAGATAAGTATTTGTAATCTAAATCATTTGTGTTATAAATATTAATGATTACCAACATTATAAAAAAAATGTGATGATACTAATTTATATTAAGGATTATGTTTACTATTCTTTTAAGTGTTCTTATTTTTTTTTATAAATTTGATAAGTTTTGTATGTTTTCTTTAAAAATAAAATAAAACAAAACATAATCGATAAATCAATTAATAAATATATATGTATATATTATTAAAGTAAGCGTAAGTTAATTGACATCTTTCGATATTAGCAACAACAAATTTTCAATCATTTAAGTTTCTCACTAATTTATGATATATGACCTATTATATAACATTAAAATAAAAGAATATAGCAAAATAATGAGAATACCAATATATTTTTGAAAGAAACAAAATAAAAGGAAAGGTAGCTATATTATTTTTGAAATTTCATAAAATTTATATAGCGCCATACAAGCATAGACATTGTCAACCTAATTAAATATTCGACCCTTTATGTAAAGAAAACAAAAAATCTAGTTTTGTATTAGACGTTTTAATGAATTGGGAGCACATTAAAATTACCATTTGTTTTGAAAAAAAAAACAATTGAGAGGGAAAAAATTGATTTTGATTGAAATGATGGTGTAGCGTGCTGGATTTTAATTATGAATGACTAATTGTGCATTGACAATGTTGAAATTGACAGATTTTGGCGAGGAAAAATTGCACAACCGTTTCTTTTAGAAGAAACATTGTTTTCTTTTCCTGCAAAAATAAATATACCTCAACTAATACAAATACTAACCATCGACAAGAGTGTTGTTTATAACAAAACATTAAAAAAATAATAAAAAAATTAAACTATTATTATTATTATTTTTAGTTTAATAATGGAATAAAAGATGTGAATCTATGGAGCTTCCCTTTTATGCCAGTAAAATTATATTTGTACCTATTTCCAACTTTCTAATTTGTCATTTCGTGCATCAAAATAAAAAGGGAAAACAATGCTAAAATGAACTCTGACACAAATGATTAAAGTCAACTATCATATATAAAAAAGGTCACTAGCCTTAGCAAAGCGATCGTGTGACACGAGCTTTGATTCGGCGAGCAAGTCAACCAAACGAAAATGTAAAGCGGGTGGCACAACTAGTGCAACCTCTATCTCATGACTTGAGAAAAAAGTTTTCAAAAAAGGAAGAAAAAAGGTTTGAGAAATGTTTTTATCTTCGAAAGGTTATATAATATCATAATAAGAACCACATCAACTATACTGCATGCTCATATAGCTTGTAAGAAGAAATCTTCAAGAAGTCATACCCCTATAATACATTATGGGTCATTTTTTATGTGACTGGCTTACATATCAAGATGGCGAGGAGACATACACTTCAAAAAGTACAAGAAAATAACAATAACATAAAAGGTAAAGAGTAAAACTCCCTTACACATGAATGTGTAGGAGATCTCTACATTTTGGAGATGTGTCACTCTTGAATGCCACAAAAAAATATTTTATAATAAAATTATTTTTTAAAGTGTACAATTTTTGTGACACCTAATGATGTCACATCCCAAAATGTAGGAGAGTTTTACTCAAAAGTAAATTCTAACCTACAAAATGCACAATAAAAGGGACATGCGGCAATGGGCAACAGGCCATGGACAAGCGTGACCGTGATATCTTCCTTGTTTGGTAGTAATTCAATTTAATGTCATGGTCACAAGTTTGATTTCAAAGATCGGTATTTAAATCCCGTTTATTCTAGAGTAATTGTAGACGTAGGTTTTGTAGTCTCCTCCTTCCAATTTTTTTTTAGTTGGAAATCTGATGACTTTATCCCTACATTTATAATAATCATATTCTAAAAATAAGGTTTTTAATGATTTTTTTTTTTTATATGTCGAGAAAGAAGTGGTCCATGGCAGAAAATGGAATAACATTTGTAAACTTCCAAGGCATAACCAATAGAGAATGTCCAGATTTCAGAATTTTGCATTTGAACCACATTCCCAACTGGACCCCACATCACATGATTAATAAAAAAAGTTTGTCACTCAAAACTATATAATAAAATAAAATTTATATGTACGCAATTGTTTTTGAAAGATCTGTCGGCCTAGTGGGTTTTGAAATAATAATTAAATCAACAACTTGTAAGTTGGAATCGTGTTGGGTCTGCATCTTGGAAAATCTCGTCTCATTTTACCTGAAATGTCCCCTGTCCTTTTCATTATTTTATGAAGGTTAACTATACGTAATTTCATTAACAAGATATGCATTACGACATGCCGTTCCACGATAATTTGTAACATGATAATATGTGAGAATAAGCCGAACTTTTTGTTTGATAAAAAAATATTGTTGTATAAAAAAAAAACAGAAACGGATGTCAAATTATCATTTAAAATTATGGGCATAATGGATAGTTTCAATAAATTAGTCTTTTTTTACGAGACAAGTTAAATTTTTTATATTTTACTATATAATTTAAATAGAGATGCTATAATTTGCTATCTATAATAAATTTCTATATTATAATACGAGTTATTATAATGGAGTTCAAGATTTATTATGGTTAAAATAATGAATTTTAACTCAATCTAACCTGTTTTTATATGTGAACTAAAATCTTCTTAGAAATTTGACAAATTAAAGTGTTCAACTAATATAAGAATATACAAATTTATTTTTTTGAGTTCAAATGACTTATATTCAAAACCTCCTAATTCAAAGACATACACTCATGCAATTGAACTATTATATTTGTTGCATAAAATATAATAATAATATATTTTTTATTCAACAACATTTGAAGAAAAAAATAGAAATATAGCTAAATATTAAGCTATACAAAATGTCATGGAACTTTGATATTGTCGACAATATAATATAACTCATAAAAAATTTAAATATTCCAAAAAGTTGGCAAAAATATTTTATTCATTTTTGACATTTTAACTGACAAATAGTTTTTTTTTTTTTTTGGTGAAATCATTAACTCACAAATAGTTAATTTTAATAAAGTGGTGTGAAATTGATTACTTCAATCAATTTAAAATAATTAAAACCAGTCAATTAAACTAATTAATAATAATAGAATAAAATTGATTTTGACTACCTCATAAATCATTTTAGAAAGTTTTCAAAATTAAATTAATGGTCATGACATGTGATTGGGCGTTCACCTACAAAACGTCACCGTCGATTCACCGGAATTGAGGCCCCGAGTGATTCTCTCTGAGCCGTCAAAACTAAAAGCCAAGCCGAGCCAAGCCGCCATCCCAAAATATCACCAAGCCGACTCCTACATATATTTATTTATTTATTCCATTTCCATTTCCATCTCCAAATCTCATTCATTACAAACTCCCTGAAAATATTATTTTTTCCTTAATTTTTTCCCCATCTCTGCTTTGTCTGAGCTTCCTTTGCTATGAATAATGTAGTAAACAAAAATTCCCATCCTCTAATTTCCTCATTTCTTCCATTTGATTCACTTTGATTATCGACGAAGAATTTCAGTTCGTTGTTGTCTTCTAGCTGCTAAGCTTTGAGCAAAGCTCAAATTTCAAGTGTCGCTTGTTGTGTTCTTCAATCGATACCGATACGGGTTTCTGAGCTTGAATCCGGCGCTTAGATTACTAAATTTGTCGATGTAAAGCATTTTCGCCGAGTTTTGAAATCTGGGTTGGAGGTAATATTGCCAGATTGTTAACTTTGGTTAGTTTGTATCTGTTTAATCTGAAAAGTTAAATTACAGAGCTCTAGTAGGATGTTTGTTTGTTAATTGTATTTTAATATCGCTGCTATTTCGAGTGTAATTCACAATGCCCACGAATTGAGTTGAGATCCAATTGAGTTTGCAGAAATTGTTTTCTCGTTTTCTGATGCTATGTACGAAGTTTTTTCAATACATTAATGCTTTACCCTTGTTTGGAATTGAGTTCATTCGTCCTTAGGGGTGGCGCTGTGGTTGAGCTATGTTCTACTTGAGGTTGCAGGTTCGAGGCTGGGGATTAATTTCCCAGGTGACTCCAAATTGGTTTGGCCTCTATTTCCTAGGTTGTCTCACCCGGTCAAGGGATGGACGTGGTTGCCCCTAGTTTTGAGGGCGAAGCTCGAAGTTCCCGGATCATCAAAAAAAGAAAAAGAAAAAAGAATTGAGTTCATTCTAAGAATTGGTTGTTTATTTTATTTGAATTTTAGGAGCATGGATGGTTAAACTAGGAGGGGGTTTGGATATTGTTTGTTGATGAACTTCACAAGCTGGGAATTATTAATCCCTCTCTTTCAATTCAAAAATCAGTTATAGGTTTATTTTCTAGCATAGAATATAGAGCATTATCATGAAAGACTGTTTTTTTCTTTACATGAATTAGAAAAGAAATTGGCAATGGGAGTTAGTACTGGTTTTAAATAGTCTAGAAAGAAAGACGTTGGGTGCAGATTTAATTCTCTCTGTTCTAATAAAGGAAATGCTTAAAGCGCATTTACTACTTTATTCCTTTTCCTATTTATTACCATTGATCATTTTGCTGAGAAAAAAAAGCCATGGCAACTGCTTTTCCTATTTATTACGTTTTTCCTTTTCCTGTTTTTTTCCCTTCTTCTGAGTTTAACAATAATTATGCACTTTATGTCAGTTGAGCTATGCCGACTTTAGCCGATGAATTAACAACATAGTGGTTGTGTTAACTCTTACTATATGTTGTATATATTTTACTCTTTGTTATATCTGTTCTAATTAGTATTCTGGTATCAGGTGAAACAATCAAGACGGCGAGAGCTATACCTATGCATATTATCACGTTTGTTCCTGCAGCTTACGCTGAACCTAAAGAATACCTGATTTGTATAGAGAGATGTGATCATACGGCTTTCAACTGACATGAAGACCTCACAGGTTTTCTTTTGCAGTTCTGTTGTTACTTTATATGAAAAGCTCCTTAAACTCCACCTTTTTCAATTGTTCTTTTGTTGCAGCCAAAACTTCTCCACTTATTCCTTCTCTTCAAGTTTTAATGAATTTTTAGCGTTGTGGTGCTAATCTTCTACTTCTAGTGTTGTCTATTCGAAAGAAAAAAGAATAAAAAATAACAAATGACTTCGGCTAAAAAAAAATAATAGAAATTGGAGACATCGTTTCTTGTAGTTATCTTACTTGGTCCTTATCTGAAAATTTTCTTCCCTGGCTATGTTGGACATCAATCCTTGTTTATATTCTGACTTGGTTATTATAAGTTGTATTTTCCACTACATCTTATTTATAGGATATAATTTCCTATTTGGTTACTAAAAATTGATTTTTTGGCACACCTATATATATGACTACCATGCTATGAAATACCCATCTTGGGATGCATAGGGAGCTCAAGATGCAAAAAAAGCTTTGGATGATGCTGAAAATGACCTACCAAACAACAACAAGACTGAGGCTCCTATAACATACTCAGGTTCAATATCTGTCTCAAACAATGATGGCAAAAAAGTTTCTCACCAAGATATTGAATTTGTAAGCACAGATTCTTTCTAGTTACAATGTTCATTCTTTTCTATATTTAACTTTTTCATCTTCCTGGTTCTGTTATGATTTTTTATCTCTTTACTGTTGAATGAATTGGAATTCTACAGGTCCAGAATTTAATAGAGCGGTGCCTACAGTTATATATGAACAAAGATGAGGTGGTTAAGACCCTATTGAATCGTGGAAAGATCGATCCTGGATTTACGTCATTAGGTAAGTATAGGAGCTCTGACTATTAAGTTATATGTTCTAATGTCTGTGTTCAATCCAATAACAATGCCAGTAAACACTTACTTTTTCTCCACATTCGCTTAGGTGTTGGGTTTATTACATTGTTTATTAATGTTTCGGACTATCATCATGCAGTTTGGCAGAAGCTGGAAGAAGAAAATGCTGATTTTTTCAGAGTCTACTACATAAGGTTAAAATTAAAAAAACAAATCCTTCTTTTCAACCATCTGCTTGAACATCAATACCGTCTCATGAATTATTCAATACCTCCCAAAGTTCCTTTAGCTCCTATGCAGAATGGAATTCATCCAATGCCTGGTAAGCTCTTACATTCTTAAACATATTATGTAAAAATCAAGCTCTTACATCCTATACCTCCCAAATATTTTTTTTGTAAACTATAGAAGGGGATCTGCTACAAAGAAAAATTGATAATGAAAAAAAATATTGTTTGAACTGATGAGAACAGAGGGCGAGGAGTTAATGATGTCAGTTGATGTGGTTCATCTTAACTCAATATTGTGATTATAGAACATCGAGAAAAATGTCAATCTAAATATTAATTGAGTTGTTTGAATGTGAACTTTTTTGCTCATGTACTTATTCCAGTTTGTGGATGGAGAAAAACCATTTTCTGCAGAGTGCCATCAACCATGTGGTAGGATTAAAAACCTTTTCTGAGTTAATAGACTAGATACAGTTCGAGTGCTTGGTTTTGCTAGGCTTAAAAATTAAAACTCCTCTTAAGATCAACTTAATATTCTTGTTCATGGGGGCCATGCAATAAAATTGATTAGGAAGCTGTAGAAATTAAGCTGGTGAATGCCTTTTTTTTAATCCTGCTTATTTGTTTGTGGCTCGTGGAAATGACAAAAATAAGCTCGAGCTCGTTTTTTGTGTGTGTTTTATAGCTCATTATTATTAATTGTGAATTTCTTTTGTGCTTTAATAGAAAAATCCCTCTGAAAATTTAAGCCTAGTTGTAAATCATTCATGGGCTATGTGGGATTCCAAGCCTAGTTGTAGCTCCTATTAGATATCATAAATTTATTTATTGAAGTAATAGAGTTACATGTTGCAAGATACTAGCATTTCGTTTTTATTCATCACTACTTGTTTTCAGTGCAGTTAATAACTTACCAATGGGATATCCAGTCCTTCAGCAACCTCCTATGTCAATGCCAGGTCAACCCCATCTGAATACCATGCCAAGCTGCCATGTTGTTAATGGAGTTCCTGCACCTAGTAACTTCCATCCTATTAGGATGAACTCTGGAAATGAGTAAGAAACTGGCCTAGTAAAGTCAATACCAACTTCCATCCTGAAACATTTAATACTGTATTCTTGATGAAACAAAACAATAGAAAATTATTAATGGTCAATAAAGTTGCATAAAAAGGAAATATGTTCAAACATACAAGAAAAATATGATACTGCCTTGAATTTGCGATGTTCATTGACAATATAGTAACTATTACCTCTAGGGGAGTCTGATAGTTATCAAGTACTAGCATGGATGTCATGGCACATGCTGCTAGTCTTGCCATGATAGCATCTTATCATTACTACTTAGCTAATTCCACATCAAGAAAAATCAGCCACGTTCATGTTCATGTTCATGTGTCTGTGTATTTGATTTTGCATGGGACAAAATTTTTCTGGAGTTTTGGGTACCTACAAAAGAAGTTAGAGGAACCGCATCCAGTGATACGAATACGAAACGGTACAAATATGCATGGGACTAATGATCACTGGTATATAGCCTCTAAGATTCATGTGCTGACTGTAAGAGCGGTTTAAAAAATATATATGGAGAGTAGTCATCCAGTATTAACATTCATTGGCTTCATAACTTTTTCCTGATTTCATTTTTCACTTGAACTGGTAATTATTTTATTTTATCTAATACCTGTCCTCATCGAAGTATGTTGATGAACAGCGAGGCTGATGTGGCTCATGTTATTCCACCAAACGGTACCATGCCCTCCATTTCAGAGATGTCTATGAGTCCTACATCGGTGGCATCCAGTGGTCATTTCTCATTCACTGCTCCGGAAATATCTGGAATTGGACTTGATACATCGGCACTTGATACTGCATTCACATCAGAAATGGGAAATTCAGTTGGCCTGCAACTTTCACAAGATGGTGTAGCTGGAAATTCTAGGGATTCTCTTAGATCACTGGATCAGATTCAATGGGATTTTAGCCTGTCAGATCTGACAACAGATTTATCAAATTTGGGAGGTAATCTCTAGGCATTTAGTGATTTGTCGATGTCTTTTATTTGACTCTTATATTGATTTCTATAGAACTTTGAGTAGCATCATATGGTTCAACAGTTTCTATCTTTGTTAATCTTCCTTAGGAATAATCTTGTGTTACTTTATAGAATCTGAAAGCTTTTAGGAAGAGTTTTGAATAAGAATGAAAAATCCTTTTTCGTTGGTAGATTTTACTCCTCTTGGAATAACTTAAAGCATATTGATGAATTTTTTTGAAATTGGTGCAGATTTAGGACCATTGGGGAACTTCCCTGGTTCTCCTTTTTTGCCCTCCGATTCAGAAATTTTGCTTGATTCACCAGAGCAAGGGGATATAGGTATGGGAATTGCACATATTCTTTTCAGGTCTAAATTGTTTGATGTAACCGAAACCACCCTTTTCCAATGCAAACATATGCTGTGCTGAGTGTATATATAATATAATTGTTCTGTAAGATGTCATCATGACAATCAATTTAGAGAATTTCAATTAGTTTATATATAAAGTGCATTTACATTTTGCTCGTTACTCTTTTGTTTCTCCAAGTATGATGACTTTTGCAACTCATAAGTACCTGGCATATCTAAGAAAGCCCAAGTCTAAACCTTTATGCATATAACTTGTCATTTGGCCACTCACTAACATCTCAATTTTGTCTCAGTGGAGGAGTTCTTTGTCGATTCTGTCCCTGGGCCGCCAGACGAAGAGAAATCCTAGACAAAGGTGACATGTTTTTTTTTGCCACTTGAATAAGAGGGTAGCATAATATTTGAACAGAAATTAAGAGGTCATTGTCTATTAATAAATAGGCATCAATTTTGTCATCGACAAATTTCAATAACTCAAATATTGTAGTCACGTTCCAGTGTGGGTTGAGCCCAGCGGTTCGAATCCCCCAACCTCAAGTGGTTGTCGATGTACTAAAAAGAATATTGTAGACGTAGCTTGCTTTATAGGAATGTAGATAGGGAAGTAGTTCCTTTCAAAGATCTCCAGTTGCTTGAAAGTTGAAGCTTCTGTTCAGATTTTAATGTCTGGTCTGGATCAAAGGACAATTACGACCATCCTATATTATTGTACTTTTTAGTTGTATAATTATGGAAATTACATTCTACCTCTTGTATTATATTTGCTACAGAATTTCTAAATTAATTCATCTATAACATATAATTTTTATCAGTGATAAAATTCAACTAGTGATAGAATGAGTTTACCAATTGAATTCTATCAATGATAGAACTCAATCAGTGATAGAACTGAATTTGGATTTTCTGCTACCCATAAACTGGTTTTGATTTTGTGCTGTAAATGAAAACATTTTCTCATTTTTTATTATACATGCAAAATCCCCGTTAATTATTTTTGCTTTTGTTTAATGGCATTGATTGACTGAAGCAGTCATCAAGTTATCTGCTGTCTTACTTTCTGATATGATATGTTATTAAGCTGAACGGTTACTTTAACTAAAAGATGAAGTTAAATCTAATGGTTCACAAAGATGAAAATACTACAAATAACAAAATGGTTTACAAAGATATAATACTACTGTCCCCGAAGGGTGGCGCAATTGGTCGAAGACTTGGACTTTAAAGGTATGTTTCTCTTAAATAACATCTCAACTTTAAGGGAAGCATGCCCTCAAAGTCCCAGATTTGAGACTCGCTTGTGACATTAAATTGTAAATATCCCTATTGTGTCTCCACTTCGATGCGATCCAAGATCTAGATTGATATCAAAAGGAATAGAACTACCAGATAAACCAAGTTTTAGTAGGACTTGGAACCTCCCATTCTCAAGAGAATACTCTCTTTGAGACCACAAGATTTCTCTCTATATTTTGGATGCCTTCCCCCCTCACAGGGCTCTCTATTCGTGATCATGTTCCTCTAACTAACTCTCTAACTAATTGTCTAAATATCCCTATATTATTCTTATTTCTACTAAGGCCCAAAATGTATCACACTCCTCCGATGTATTCGGTGTCACGTCTTAAGGACTGGCCAGTGGTGCCCCGAGTTATAAAAAGAATGATAATACTACAAATAACAAAATGTATCAACTTAACCAAATATGTACTTGGACTCAATAAATCATAATTAATAAATCCTATAATATTGTTTTAGATTCAACAGTTTGTTTTGGTGACAGATTTTTTGAAATTGTTTTATATATCTGCTAGTTGGGTTGCAAAGTTGAAGATTACCATTCACTTATGATCATAGTTAAGGACAAATTTCCATGAGCAATTGCAAAAGAGAATAAATGTTTTGGTTTCTGAATAAGGTAGGTCAGGACAGGAACCAATAATTGAGAAGAGTGGGCCATTTCCTTTTCTTGTGCACTTAAAATTGTTCTGTTGATGGAGTCTCTTTGAACTCTGCAAAAGCTTTCTTTGTCAAAAGGCTGCTCTAAGGACTTCTATTATTGTGTGCTGATGCTATTCAACTTTACAGGTTCCTGGAAACTATAACCTGTAATCTCATTCTGAAACTAATACATGCCTTTATTAGGATGTAAAATTAGATTATAGAAACTATACTATTCCTCATAGTCTCTTTTTTGGGGCAGGGTTTGGACCTGTAACCTTGATTTTCAGGTTGTATATCATGTCAGTTGAACTCAGCTCTTGTTGGTTAGTCGGAAATGCATACCAAAATTCTAAACATCAAAGCCTGTGATATATATATCTCTCTCTTCCAGATAGCTTCATTCACTTTCTAACTAGTTGAGATTGTGTGGATCTAGTTAGGCCTGATTCATTCAAATACCCATCAGATCATGAATATAAAATGCAAATGTAAATTCATGAGACATACGAAGGTATAAACTCATAATGCCACTGCGCACTAATATTTTGATTTCAGGAAAAAGTGAGTCAGGACAAGAACAAATAATTGAGAAGAGTGGGTCCTTTTTTTTTAAATAAATAAATTTATGCACTTAAATTACCCATTTTAAAAAGTACCCATCTTTTGATGTGGGTTTATCCAAGAACCAAAGTTGAAGTAGGGTGCTGAGATGCTAATTTTTTTTATGTTACATCACAAGTTTGGTCGCTTGAATTTTGTGTTTGATAGCCCTTTGAACTTTAATTTGGCTTCTAATAAACTGATTTTTAAAATTATCAAATAAACTATTGAACTTTTAATTTTAATTTAATCAAGTAGACGTAAAATTAAATTTTGTGTTCATAAAAAATTAAACTTTTATTTTTTGTTCAAAAGACGTGTGAAGTCTAAAAATACTTGCAATTAAATTTTTTTACTATCTTTTTAAGTTTAGAAACCTGCTTAATATAAACTACACTAAACTTGCAATTTAAATTTTTTTATTATTTTTGTCAATAAGAGGAGAATTATAGTGGCATCTTGCTCAACTCAATAACTAAGATGCTATACAAGTTCAGACCCTCTTATCTCAAATATTGTTGAATAAAAAAAAAAAACTTTATATTATTTTATTATTTTTAATTGAAGTCTCTGTTTATACTTTTCTGTCATTTTGAAGTAACACTCATGTTTTCAATTAAAGCATGTAACAACCCATTATCACAAACAAAGTTTCTTTATTATGGGGTGCCTGTAATAAAGAGAAAACATCTTTTTCTTTTTGGTGGGGTATAGTACATATGATATGATACCATCTTAATCTTTTTGACCTTCTCGGTTGTCAGGAAACTGTTCTAAGAATAGTTTTTCTATAAATTAATCTCTTGGCACATGAATTTTAGTTTATAACGAATAAGTTCTTATAGTTTCAATTTTATAACAATTTAAACTATGTAATTATTTAGTTTCACTATAAAAATTATTGTTACAAGTGCATGCATAAAGATTAAATTACTACACACTAAGTTTAGAGACATCCATAGCAAATTCAAGCCCCAATAAAGGCAAAATCATTTTTAGATTGTATAATGCCATTAGTCTTTGTCTTTCTTACAAAGGACTAATAAAACTTGGTTTAATGTGACAGTCTAGAAGCCTTCTCTTATGTCATTTTTTTTATTAAAAAAAGACTTGGGTCTTACAGAGGAGGAGACCTTGGTTGTCATCCAAAATCAAAAGAATTATAAAAACTTTAACAAATGATATTGGAATCTCTGCCCTCACTGTTTTGGCTTTATTAAGAAGGCCACTTGTTTAATAAAGTTGTGAGAAAAAAAACCATGGCAACTGCTTTAAAGTATGAACAATGGTAGGAGCAATGTCTACACCATGAAGCTAGACGTAACAGTATTTTATTATTTTATTTTATTTTTTTTATTTTCCACCATATAAGTTGATAATTTGAATCTAACTTTATGAGAGATGGTGTCGATAAAGACGACAAGTCTAGGCTGATCTTCACAGTAATATGATATTGTTTGAATTGTGAATAACTCTCATGACTTTGTTTTTTGGTTTCACTCAAGAAGCCTTGCATTGATAGAGATGAATTTTATCACTTATATACCGATGATTTTCCTCTTATCTAATTTATAGGGGACAATTTTATTTGTATCCCAACAATTCTTCCGTGAATAAAGTACCACAGATGTTTTCCTTGGGCTCGTATTCTGTATTCAGCACCAGAGGATTCAATCCTCTCCTTGAAAAAGATCGAGCCTCTTCTCAAATAATCAACCCGTCAAGGCAATTTTAGACCAACTTCTCTTTTTCCAAAAGTGCACTGCTAGTTCGATAGGATGGATTTCCACCATTACATTGAGAAATTCTACCAACAAGGCTAAGATAGGGGCATGACTCTGATATCAATTGATAAAGACAAAACTGTGAGCTGATTTTCACATTGCTATGATACACCCTCAATGCTTTGCTTTCAGTTTCATATCAACAGCGATGGTTGTAATCAATATGGGACAATTTGTTTGTATTGTAACAGGTACATGTCAATTATCAATTATGGACCTGCACCAGAAAAACAAAAGAAGGATTTCGACATAGTTACTAAGAAATTGACAGGCATGCAAAACATTTGTTGATAGGTCCACAAGGCCTGTAGCTAGGCCGCTGGGAAGTGGAATAGAAAAGCACTTTTTTTAAAGGCTCTCTAATAAAGACCAAACAGTTTTCTTGTAGCAAACATTGGCCTTTACTTGACCAGCTGACTTGAAGGAATTTGTGGTTTTTCTTCTCTCAGCCCTTCTGGTTTCCATTCAACAGCTTAAAGATAGTTTTTTTCTTTCTTTCTTTCTTCATAAGCTTAAGTGCCATTTCTTATCTTTCATGCAAGTGACCATATTTTGCATGAAAGGAAGGTCAAGTTTTTCATAGTAGCTTCGTGGAATTGTGGGTACAAACTTTTTGCTCCTCAAGCTAAGAAGAAGTACATAGAGTGCTATCAGAGCCACAGTTTAGCCTCACATTTTGGATACTGATATCCAAGTTTATGGGTTCTCAGATACCAAAAACTGTAAGGTTGGAACATTCTTAACTCTCTTTTTCTCTCAAGCTGTCAAATTTTTCTGATAACCAACTTATGCTGTGATCTCTGACTGAGCCATATGGCTTCAATTTTCACATAGGTTTTTTTTAAAGGAAATTTGGTTCTTGTTGCCCCCAACATGTTTTTTTAGTTCAACGACATTTTGATATGTAATTTTGAACCTCTAAAACCATGTCCAGGACACCGTTTTAGTTATTATAAACAATGAGTTATGACAAGTTGTATATTATTACAAACTGCTTTTTAGGTACAAGTTACTATAACTAGAGTTTAATAAATGATGTTTGAAGTTTAGATGATTATAATCTGGATTATGATAAACAAGGTTTTCGATGCAAATTATTATAACAAGAAAGAGGAAATGGCTAATCTCAAACGGAGGTAAGGGTTATGTGAAACGATGTTTTGGGTTTGTGCCAACCCACCGTTATTATAAACACTGGGCCAAACGTGGGTTGGTTTATAATATCTCAACCCAACTTAACCTTTCAAAGTTATATGCCTTAACCAGTTTTTTTTTTTTTTTTTTTTTTTTTTTGAGAAAATATGCCTTAGCGTTGAGTTTTGAATATTTCCATACATGACTTGCTTGAACTTGGCTCTATCAACACTGACATGTACTTCTACAATGTTAACATATAGCTTTGAACAACCAACTTATGATTTCCATGACAAATATGAATTCTACCAAAATAGAAGCAGGCTGTCTCCAAGGTCAATATTGGAATGCATACAGAGAGGATTTTCAAGTGCTTCTAAGATCTTCAGAAGGGTAAAGCATTCAGGTGATCGGCCAGTAAAGAAATCAGAATTTTGGAATAAAATTCTTGATCCACAAAAGCCTTTTCTTCGGCAATGGAACAAGATATTTGTGTTGTCCTCTGTCATAGCAGTAGCTGTGGACCCTCTCTTCTTTTACACCCCAGAGTTTAATGAAGGCAAACATTGCCTAACCGTGAACAAAAATCTTATGATCATTGCTTCTGTTCTTCGTTCATTCATCGACTTATTTTATCTACTTCACATGATCTTCGAGTTTCGAACTGGATATCTGCCCCCTTCTTTACCAGTATTTGGAAGTGGCGAATTAATCAAAGATCCAGCAGCTATAGCAAAGAGATACCTCTCTTCAAACTTCTTGATTGATATCTTATCCATTCTCCCAATGCCTCAGGTATAACTTTAATATAGTTTCTATTAAACTAGCACTTGATTCAAAAGTTAAGCTGACGAGTTACCATAAATTTAATCTTTTATCAACACTTTAACACTCTATCTTCACTTGTGAGCTTGAGAATTTGCAGTTGAGCAAGGTTCAACAAGTGGTTATCGATATTAAATAGGGAGGAAATGACATTTTAGGGTTTTGAGCTAAGAAGCACGGACACGAGATACAGACACAACACGATACGAACACATAGACCCGCCATTATTAAAAAATTCAGGACACGGATACGTTGAGAATACGTAATTTATTATTATTATTTATGATATACTATCAAAAAATCAAATCCAAAATATTTTAGTTTTTTTTTTACTAACTATAAAAAATAATTTAAACAAGGATGAACATGAAAATTGAATTAGCAATTGAATTTAACCTACGCACTTAGTTATATGAGTCCATTTAAATCCACTAAAAAATAAAATGTCACCATTCTTTCAATGCCTACCTTTAACAATCTCAAAATATTTTAGGTTTTACCTCTTTTTCTTTTCTTTTTTTCCATTCTATTTTCTCTTTTTCTTTCATTTTTTCATTTTAGTCCATCTATCTTCAATGGACGTCGTCGTCAATTGCCTCCACCAACACTACTCGTTGTCGTATCATCGACAATTTGAAACAAATAAATCTTAAATGAAGTGTCCATGAAGCATCTGTGGTGTGTCCGTGAAGTGTCCAAAATTTTAAAAAATAATAATAAAAGAGGATACAGAATTTTGAGTGTCTGACACGTGCCCGAAGATTGTCCGAAAATATCGGTGTCGGATACGAGTACATCATGGATACGTAGTCAAAGTAGAAGTGTCTGTGCTTCCTAGGTTTTGAGCACAGAAAGTTTCACTTTGATAGCTTGTTAAATCACTATACAACTCAAGAACTTAAGCTAATATGTTATAGTAAATGAATTTTTTCTTTAACCATTTACAAGTGTTGAAATGATTTGAACTATGTAGTGCTACGATTACTTAGTTGGAAATCTTGCTGGCCACTTTTGACCAAGTATTTATATTCTTATCTCATTAATAAAATGGTTTCTCTCCTCTACCCTTGGGCGAAACTAACACAACATTAGTGAACCACTGTGTTTTGTCTCACGTTTTTCTTTAATTCTTGATTATTGTTCTAATTATTCATAACATAAGATACTTGCATCATCTAGTCTTTGCATCAAGAGCATAACATTTGACTATTCTCCTTATTTGGGATTAACATATTGGTTGATGAGTTCTTTAAAGCTGAGTTTAAAATCTTCTTTCTCTTTCTTGACATTGTACTAGCACTTTTGTGCTTGTTTTGTGCTGTATGCCATTGAGAGTGTATTATTTTGAAGTCATTGAATAGATTCTTGTGAATCATAATGCCTTATTGAAGTGAACATACTATTGAAGATAACTTAGTCTTTTTATGTCATTCAGCTATTGGTATTTGTAATTGTACCTCTAGAGAAAGGCGTGGTTCAATGGAAGACGACAGACATCCTGAAGCTTGCGGTTCTTTTGCAATATATTCCAAGGCTTCTTCGAATTTATCCATTATACAGAGAAGTAACAAGAACTTCTGGCATACTGACAGAAACTGCTTGGAGTGGAGCTGCTTTCAATCTCCTTATTTATATGCAAGCTAGTCATGTATGTGTGCATTTGATTTTATAGCAATCCAAATCTTTATGTATATATACATTGATTTATAAGACTTTTATAAGCTGTGGATGTGATGAATTAGGTAGTTGGTGCCATTTGGTATTTGTTATCAATAGAACGACAAACAAAATGCTGGCTGGAAGGATGCAAAAACTGTTCAGACACAATTCTGTACTGTGGAGGTAAACATCTTAGTAAAGAAATGTACGCATCTATTAGTGAGTATTGCTCTCCTAAGGAGTCTAAAGATGACAATAAGACCTTCGAGCTCGGGATGTTCGCCGAAGCCCTTAAGTTTAATTTAACCGAGACGACAGGTTTTCACCGCAAATTCTTCTATTCCTTCTGGTGGGCTCTACGAAATGTCGGGTCGGTAAAAGTTCCCCGTGTTTTTTCTTTACTTTACTAAAGAATGTGAATCTATTGTTATAAGTTTTATTTTTGCCAAACAGTCTTTATATGTATCATCCATGAAACAGTGCATTACATGTTTTAAGTTAATGCTTTTGACAACATTAATGAACTTTCTTGTCTTTCTACAGCTCAAGTGGACAAAACCTTGAAGTAACCCACTATATAGGGGATGTTTTTTTTGCTGTCTTCATTGCCTTTCTTGGTTTAGTTTTGTTTGCCTTACTCATTAGCAATATTCAGGTAATATTACATGTTTCTGACATCATTGTTCTGCTATATTGTATAATTCTTTCCTTATTCAACTGCAAATTGTTCTCCTTGAGACAGAAATATTTGCAGTCAACAACTGTGAAACTAGAGCAGATGAGAATTAACCGAAGAGATGCCGAGCATTGGATGGCACATCGTATGCTCCCGGATAACTTAAGGCAGCGTATTAGGCGATACGATCAATACAAATGGCAGCTAAACAGGGGAGTTAAGGAAGAGGAACTCATCAGTAACCTTCCAAAAGACCTTAGGAAAGACATCAAACGCC
The DNA here is from genome assembly GCA_036507275.1 of Sicyos edulis. Classification (NCBI taxonomy): domain Eukaryota; kingdom Viridiplantae; phylum Streptophyta; class Magnoliopsida; order Cucurbitales; family Cucurbitaceae; genus Sicyos; species Sicyos edulis. The sequence goes on along the minus strand of CM071857.1, from coordinate 565,732 downwards.
ATCTTTGCTTGGCACTTCTCAAGAAAGTGAGTTCTTTTCCTTCTACCTTGGCACATTCCTCTGATGACATTTTTCGCTATTCGTTAACTTGGAAGTATTTAGGTGCCGCTTTTCAGCAGCATGGATAAGCAACTGTTGGACTCGATGTGCGAATATCTCAATCCTGTGTTGTTCACAGAAGAGAGCTTCATTTTGCAAGAGGGTGATCCAATTGATATGATGCTATTCATCATGAAAGGAAAGCTAGCTACCATTATTACTTACGGTAGGAAAAACGACTTGCACTCAGCCACTCTTAATGCTGGCGACTTTTGTGGCGAAGAGCTAGTTCAATGGGCTATGGATCCAATCTCCACTTCTATTCCCATTTCAACCAGGACAGTTAAAACTCAAACTGAGGTTGAAGCCTTTGCTCTAAAGGCTCCTGATCTGAAGTATGTTACTAGCCAGTTCCACACCCAGCGCCTCAATAGCAAGCAATTTCAATTCTCAGTGAAGTATGCGTTTATAAGTTGTTATACTATTACTTTCATTTAACTCATTGAGATATGCCTTGAATTGTTTTCTCGCTGCCCGGTCGGCGAGCAAGGGACATCTGATCGACATTTTGTATTCGTACTCTCCTCAATAAAAATGCTCTCTCCTCTGCCCGTGGATGTAGCTAACAAACTGTTAGTGAACCACATAAATTATATGTGTTTTCTCTCACGTTCTTTTACAATTTCTTCTTTCATTGTTGTTGCTGTTTTCATAACATGACTGTTTCTGAAGTGATTGATTTGTAATCCTTGTTCTGTAGATTCTACTCTCATCAATGGAAAGTTTGGGCAGCCTATACAATACAAGAAGCTTGGCATGATTACTGTGAAAGAAAGAAGAGAGGGGGCGGAGATAGCCGGTTTCAAGATGCATTGGCTAAAATAGTTGGCCCCTCGACGAGCTTCGGTGCCACTCTTTATGCATCTGTATTCATATCGCATTTGCTGCAAGCTGTGCGGGGAGATCAACACGAGCAAACTGCTCAACTCACACGAGTGATGACACTACCGCCGCCTCCGAAGCCAGACGACGAGCAAGGCAACCCAAGCTTCACCATCTTGAATCTTTAAAATGTGTCGTTTTCAAACTGTTTAGCCTTATCTATGTCCTGAGTTTTAAATGCTTGGTTTATGTGTGTGTGATATGTGAATAATGTATGATAATGAACACAAAACTCTTCCTCTTGCTTGGTTTGATTTGATCTTTCATTTTTCTTGGTTATTATTTTCTTGCTTTAATGTTGACATGCCACAAACTAGGAACTTAACGAAGCAAAGCACCATCATTAAACTCTGATTAGCTTTCTCAATGACAGTTTAAGGATATTATATACATTTTAAGGATGATTTTATTTAAACTTTTCGATATTCTTTCTCCTTGTCTCTAACTCCGTGAACAAAATAAAAAAAGAAAAAGAAAATGAGATTAAGAATTGAAACTATATATAATCAAAAGCTCATTCAAAATAAAAAATAAAGAGTGTGAATAGGTGAATGTAGAAGTAATATTAATAAATATAAGAGTGATATTATGTAAAGTTAAGACTATTGAGATTTGCTTAATTTATTAACTTTATTTGTTGATTAAGATTAATGATGATGGTGATTTCCAAGCTCATGTACACTTCCAAATTGAAAGCCCTTGACCCTGCCAACAGACACACAACAAACATATAGTGAAATTTCATTTATTATTATTATTTAAAAACATGATTGGTAAGGGATTTTTAATTTTTATTTTTAAGATTGCTAAGGAACTTTTTCTTAGAAAGTCACCGAGATGAAATACAATTAAAAAATTTAATCGATAAAAATAAAATATTTAAATGGTCAGAGAAAAAATGAAGTAAATAATAAATTTTAGTAACCATAATAGGTTTGATATTTTTAATATAAAAAAAAATCTCCTAAATTGGTATAATTTTGGTGCAAATTTGATTTTGGTCGATTAATTTTTGAATTTATTTCATGAGCTCATATAATAAACATTTTATTTTTAATTTTTAGTTTTTAAAAATTGGATTTATTTCAACAAAAGAAGTTTCATATTTCATAATAAAATTATTTAAAATTTAACTAAATTTCGAAGGGTAGTTAACAATTTAAAAGAATATATAAACTAAATATGATAAACAAATTATGAATAAAAGTATATTCATATATTTAATTTTTTAAAATTAAAAATCAAATATGTTATTTTTAGTACATATTGAAGAAGAAAGGACAAATACCGATAATTTTCATTAAGTATACATCGATACCACTTGAATTACTGCTCTATTGACAAAGTCTTTTTTTTATAGTGACTTATTAATACGTTTTAATAATATTATAAGAAAATATATAAATGTACCATTAAAACCAGGTTTAATTGCACTGAACCCGCCTGTGGATTGTCTCCACCAAACCCGCCGTCGCTGCCGCCGATGGACCCCACACCCGGTGCTAGCTCATTCGCCACCTGTACGCAGGTTTCGCCGACGTCGTTCTGAGACAGCGGGACCACCATGGAGCTTGTAACCACGACGACGAAGGCTAGGGCAAGGACCATCGAGCGGAGATTCAAGTTTCCTGACATTTCTTCACTTGGGAATTTTCACAAACACTTGGTGGGCGTTTTTGTTTTGAGGTGGGGTTTACGATTTTTGTATCAGTTTGCTGTGTAATGGTTCCTGAAATTCTGCTGCCATGAAGTTTTTGTGAGTTTTGTTTTGGTTATTGACACACAACGGAATGGAGAGGAAAATATGAGTCTTCTCATTCTCATTCTCATTCTCATTCTCATTCATAATATGAAACCCTCTATAGTTATCTTTGTAATTGTTGTGTTATAACGCCTTGAACTAATTATGTTGCCGTACGAATACTCATTACAAGATCTCTCTTGGTGTATTACATATGTATTGAGATGTGCACTATTTATCCCTTTACATTATTGTATTCTCCACGATCTTCTAAACAAAACGGTTTCTCTCATCTGGCCATCAATGCAGTTGATACAATATTAGTGAATTACTTAAATCTGTTTTTTTTTTAAATCTTGCGTTCTTTAATTCTTGATTGTTGTTTTAGGATTCTTGCATAACTGGTTGAGTGAAGGAAGTGAAGTGATCTTTTTAGTTAGCAAATAACTTGAATCTCAATACACTGAATTTGCATTGTTGTGTTCTTTTTACGTATAGGATATGAATTGACGAGATCATGAGATTGAAGTTAAGTGAGAAGGGTGTAACGACCCGACCCGAAAGGGGTTCTAAAATAGGCCGTTACCTCAATGCATGCATACAAATCTACAGAAAATTTGCAAGATGGTGTTCGGATTCTAAGTAAAAACTAAAACATAAAACATCCATTTAAAAATCAACATCATTTCCTGAAACCTGTCCCTGTTTCCAAGCACTTGTTCCAAGACAAATACATTTACAAAACTTACTCTGATCAGAGGTTTATTTAAATCATACAAGCTTTACAATAGTGCTAGAATCCGGAAATACATTCAGAAAACACCTTAGGGCTCCGTGCCCAACTACATGCATTCAGAGGACATTTAAATCATAAACATAAACATAAGACTCAGAGTTGAACAACGGGTTTTCCATGATCACAGCTCCTCCTCTAGCCATCCTGTCTCGCACCATGGTTACCTGTGGAAAAACCACAAAAATAAGGGTGAGTAGCGAATTACTCAGTAAGAATCCCCAACAAGGGTACAATACGATATAATCAGTCATCTAGTACCAAAGCATGCAAGCAAACAGCTACCAACACAGATCATAGCTCAACGAGCATACAAGGAAAGATCTGGAATCATCGGAAGTCTCCTACTTCCGGCCTAATGATTGGATACACTGACCAATCCTGGGACATCACCGAGGTATCTTTCACTCGGGGGATTGCTCAGCTCAAGAACTGATCCCAAAGATGTTCTCAAGGGCCTCCTTGCCCTTGCTACTAATTTGGACTTACGGGAGAGTACCCGAAGTCTGGCTCTAACGGAAGGAATGGTGTACTCACGACATTAGCCCGGGGGAGCTCTCCGAACCGGCAACTAACGCATGTGCGCACACACCACATGCTGCTGCAACCGGCGTAAATGTGGGGGCCTAAGGGCAAACTACGCGGGCCAGGTACGCATGCCTAAGACTCGGAAGCGGTGTCACTGATCACAGTAGCGCGAGGCCCTCGGCGCTCATCTGTGTTGCATGATCCACCGACCTGAAGCTAAGAACCGGCCAGGGCAGGCTTACACCGATGGCAGGGTTCCGCTATAGCAGGCTACAAACTAGGCTTATGCCGAAGTGGGTAGCTAAATCCACAACCGGCGGGTCGGGGAAGCAAGATACGTTATGCTGCGCACACTTTACTCCCGATCAGTGGGGACAAAGTACGTTATGTCCGCTCAGCCTCTGGATGATGACAAACCCTACAACTCTATCTAAGAGTACAGAGCAAAATCAATGATTCTTGGCTAGAAAACAATGACCGACATCAATCACATTTACCTAGCATGATACTACGAGCTTAAGCAGGAATCATTAGCATGCTGGCAGAACAAACCTAGCATGACACTAACATGTAAAATCAGGCAAACATGCTAGCAAGAAATCAATCAAACTGCTCTATCTCTAACATGCTCATAGCAGTCAGCAAACATACAAGGCATATCATGAAAATATCGCAGGGCCCACACAACTTCGGTAAGAAATCCTTACCTGGTCGGAAGGCAACAACACACAATAAAATTAACTGCGATCGAACCCGAGCAACCTATAGCGAGCCAAACAAACACATCAATAATCATAAAATAGGCCTAAATAAAATAAAATAAACAAGGCTCGGCTCGGGAGCAACTCACGAGGCGCGCGGTGACACGCTGAAACAGCCTTTGAAGCAGGCGAGGCTAAACTAGGTTGGCTGGCTGGCGCCGGCGTGCAGCGTGGCTCAAGATGGTGGAGGGCGGCTTGGCGCGGCGACACGACCTGTCGGCTCTGAGAATCGCGCGCGACTGCACGGCGAGCTATAGGGACGAGAGCGCGACACCACATGTGCTGATCTGTGGCGCTCGGACGACGCTTAGTGGGAGGCTCGGGCTGCCGATGGTGCGCGACTGGCACAGGCAGGCGAGGCTCGGTGGGTGAGGCTCGGGCGAGCATGGGCTGGGGCTTGGGCGAGTAGGGGGGCTGGCTCGGGCTAGGTGGGGGGCTTGGGGGGAGAGAGAGAGAGAGAGAGAGAGAGAGAGAGAGAGAGAGAGAGAGAGAGAGAGAGAGAGAGAGAGAGAGAGAGAGAGAGAGAGAGAGAAATGGGAATTTTGAAAAGAAAAGGAAAAATAAAAGAAAAATGGGAAAAAGGGAATAAATGGGATTTTTATCCATTTTCCATCCTTTTCCATTTTTTTTAAAACCTCAAAATCCCATTTCCCGGCTTCCTCCTTCGAGACCCGACTGAAGCGACCTTTTCCAATAAATAAAACTCACTTAAATCCAACTCCCAAATCAACACTAAGGGCTTGGGCTCGAATCCCAAAGGAAGCACACAACCAACCATCACTTTGCCAAAGCCCAAACCACAACCGAGCATCCAACCGACTAGCCCAAACACCTCGGGACTCGCAGCCAACAACAAACAAGCCTCGACAAAGGCAGGAGCGACCTCGAAGCCCTAAAAACCACAAATCATGCCCGGGGAGCCAAAAGACCAAAATACCCCCAAGGGTCAAAACCGCTCTAATGACCCAACAAACAACCAAATCTTGACCCGAAGGCACCTCGAAAACTAGAATAGAAAACTGGGCTGTTACAAAGGGGAAGGAGAAGGAGCGTTTCGACAAAGAGGGTAGCTGCTGTTGACTCGAAGCCATTGATCAATGCACTCGACATGGAAGCAATGCTTGCACTCGGGAATGCATCTGACTGTGTCTTTGGTTAAGTAATCTCCGAGGCATATGGGGCAGGTGGTGCCATTGTGGCTAGACAGCCGCCGACTTTCTCCAATGATTACCTTTTGATATGATTCAATGGTGGATTCGTCCAAACCATTCAAACGGGTTGGTGGCTCGGCCTCTAAAGCTGGATGGACCTGCTGCTGATGCTGAACTTGGTTTCCTCTGCCGTCTATAAGGCCATAGTCGAATCTTGCCAAGCAGATAAAACAGCCAAATCCAAAGACACACGTTAGAGTCGGTAGAACAATCACCACACAGATAATCCGTAATACTCTCAGACCATCACTTTCCCCTGAAATTTAAGGTGATTAGCATTTATCATTTAATTGCACAATTTAAAGTGTGATTATGAGTTGATTGAGAATTATAAAGTTTTATATTTTTGCAAACTAGGTGAAATTATAAAACATACCTATAAACTTTGGTGTAGAGAGGCGATATTGTAGCAAAAAAATCTTAAAAATTGCCAATGTTCTTAAAATATTCATATTCTTTCAAATGTTATAATGTTAACGTACGCATTTCATACGTTTCAAAACTACCTTTGGTGTAGAAATATGTTAGAATGTTGGGTAGAAAATGGACAAAAAAGTGGTAACTAATAACTAGGATGCTTGTTTGGATTTTTTTTTTGATGTCCGCGATTGTCTGGTTTAGCTAGCGTACATTTCAACTATTTTCATTATCACATACATATTGCCTGACCCTACAATATCTAAATGTCAAATAAATTCGTAAGAAATTAATTTCTAGGTAAGTGGTCACCATAGATTGAACTTTCATCACCTCTTAGCAGTGTTTTCAAGGCCATTGCCTTTCCTCTCCTATGGCCATCGCCTTGCACATAGGCAGGTATTGCGCCTCTAACGTAGCTAAGGTGAGCTCCTTGACCCTCGCCTTTCCTCGCCATTTTGCGCCCTGCATCGCCTTCGCCTTAGGCCAAGGCGTGCGCCTTGTTAAAGTTTTATTCATTTATTAATATCCAAACTTAATATCCACAAAAAGAACCTAGAATTCGTTTATGAAGAAGTCCAACAACTATGTAAACTATTTATTAAGGATACTTAATTTTTTTAATTGCTATTTCAAATATATGTATGTTAGTTCATTCAAATTATTTGATGTAAAATCTTTGTTTTTTTATACATTCAGTTAACTTCAATTTTTTTATACAAATAATAATTTAATATTATGGTATATCTTATAATAACATAATTTTTGTAATTTATTATTCTTTTATTTTTTACTTTTTAGTATTTTTCCATATGAATTTGAAATTTTTTATGGGAATACACATGTTTTATTATCAATTTATAAATGCGCTTCTCTGCACTCGGGCCTCGCCTTTTTATCGCCTCTCGCTTTGAGGCTATCAAGGAGAGTATCGCCTTGCGTTGCGCCTTGCGCTTTGAAAACACTACCTCTTAGTTTTCTAAGCCTCTCTTGACCACTAGGCCACTATGGGGTAGTTAGAATGCTTGTTTAGATTAAGTATGAAAGAATGGTATTTAGTGTTGGGATTTTGGAAAAATATTAGAAGTGAATTTGTCCCACATCGGAAAGATGCAAGGTAGTGGTATGCTCCAAACACTATAAAAGGAGCATAAGGCTTTGGTTTCAAAGCATCCCAGTCAGAAGCATTTTAAGCTTGGTGTACTGATTCTAGTTAAATTGCTTTTGTATTCTCTTGTGGAGAATGAGGCAAAATGTGTGAGTAGTATAAGTTTGTAAAGAGTGTTTATGTAATTGGGGTCGAGAGAGAGAATTTTGTGTGATTGTAGCAATTTTTCACATAATAGAAATTTTTTTCGTCCGTGGTTTTTTCTCCAGTTTGGAGTTTTTCCACGTAAATTCTTGTGTCCTCTACTTTGTTATTTCCTTTTAATTTTTCAATTATTTTCTGCTTATTCGTGCTATTATTAGGGAAGGTTTTTTCCCAACACATAATTTTTTCATTCGAACATTTATCAGGTTTTTCTATTTCAAGTTTCTATTCCAAGCTAGTTTTGAAACATTTGTGAAAGGTCGAGAGACGTGCAGTAGTAAACAAATGTCTTTGTCATTCCTTCATTTCCATAAAGTCAACTTTCCATTTCCGAGTAATGTAAACATTATCTATCTCTCGGTCAACCAAGAGACACTCTAAGATTTATATAGCAGGCTGTTGTAATTTGTAGGGAATTACCGCTAGTATTATTTGGAGATGGGCTGAAGTTGAAAAAAAAGCATGCTAGTTTTAGGAAGGTGAAATTCTTACTAAAAGGAGCCAAAAATGGAGAATTTGAGAGATTGAGTTTGAAGCCTTCAAGAATCCTTCTAGGAAGGCAACCTTTTGGATCATAGAGCTGTGTCTGTTGAGCAACATAATCGATTTGTCTTACGAAAAATTGTTCTGAAAAGGAGAGATTTAGAGTTGCCACGCCTGCTTTGTTGCAGGCTAAGTTGAAACCAGGATAGCCACATCCTGCAGGTTGCAGGTTCGGAATTCTGAAGGGTAATCGAATGGCGAGGCCGTCGTTGATGCACTTGGAAATAGAGCAACTTTGAGCTGTGGATAAAGTGGGGAGGATGAAGAAGAAATAGAGGAGAAAGATATGTGAGAAATCCGTTAGCTTTGCTAAAATAAACATAGTCAGGTTTTATACTTAACATTCTTAATCATTGGGTGTGAATAAAGTTTAAATAATTCATATGTATGTTGTTGACTTGATCAAATTATTCTGAAGTCAGAAGTTTTGGTGGTTATATACTTCATCGCTTGTAGAATAAATTCTTTATTAGTGGATGTCACAATTAAGAGGAGCTAATGATTTTAATACTAATGAGGGAAAGCTACAGAATTGAAGAAGATCATACATTTTGAGTTTTAGTTATTAAAATATGCTAATTAATCAAGAATTTCAATTTGATATAACTTTTAAAATTTCTCTATGTATTTCGTGATTATTTTTTTCATAGTAAAACTATATTGGACTTGAGATATTAGTTAAAATATTGGGGACATTTCAACTTTTTTTTTTTTTTTGGTCAAAGTTGCAAGTAATTTGAACTGTAAACCCGAAAGGAATCTTAAAGAAACTTCATTAAAAATATGAACAATGATGCGAGTAATTTGTTTGCCAAGACCATGAATTTTTCTCCCTTGATCTAATCTAAATAAAATAAGCTTGTTTTTCCATTCTTCTGATCATGTTTTTTATTCAATGTGAAAATAAGGTAGGAAATACAAAGGTATTTGAGCATTTGGAGTTAGGAAGGTGTAGCCATACATAATGCGTATATACATATTTGAAAATTGAGAAATCGGGATTTCACTCCACTATAATTAGGGTAACTATGCATGTCCTTAGGCCAAGCTCTTGAAGGCATCAAAAGAATGGAGACATGAGAGTGTCTACAAATTAATGTTACAGGTGAATCTCGAAAGTAAGACCTTGAGAAGAGTACACTTTTAAAACTCAAGCCTTCGACCAGTCACCCATATTGAAACCGTCCTTTCAAGCAGTACCCCAATGTCTCTTTTGGAGTTATTGTTGTTTGATGGAACTATTTGGTATGGTTCAACAACTACTCAATTGAGTTATTTGAGCCAACTCATTATCATTGATTACTTCAAGAGCGGTATTAGCCAAAAATCAAAGTTATCATAAGTACGGTGGATATAAAATAAATTCCAGGTCTTAGTACAAATCATAAGTACAGTGAAGATCTGAACCTCCAATTTTAAAGATGAATAGAAACTCGTTGACAGTTATAACTTACAAATATGGTAGAGATATCTAGTAAATTTCAAGCTCTTTTTAAGTAAATGCAAGCCACTGCCCTTCAAACCAAATGAATCAATGGCATGTATTTAAAACTAGATTCAATGTCATTAGTTTCAAATTACAAATATCAAAGCCAGAACAAGAAAAGAGAAAAAGGCAGCAAAATCTTTTATGATTGGGATTCTCAGCTTTTGAATTCTTAAACAAAACAAGAATGCAAATTTACAGATAATTTATAGATGGGATAGTTGACTGCATAATCTTTTTGAAACGAGAAGGTTATCATTATAATAAGGGGGATGCGCAATGATACCGATGGAGATGGCAGGTTTCAAGATGCATCGGCTAGAATAGTTGGCCCCTCGGCGAGCTTCGGTGCCACTCTTTATGCATCCGTATTCATATCGCAGCTACTGCAAGCCATGCAGCGAGATGAACACCAGAAAACAGCTCAACTCACACGAGTGATGACGCTACCGTCGCCTATGAAGCCAGACGACGAGCGAGCAAGGCAACCCAAACTTCACCATCTTGGATCTTTAAAATGTGATGTTTCAATTTCAAGCTGTTTAGCCTTATCTATGTCTTGAGTTCTAAATGCTTGGTTTTTGTGTGTGATATGTGAATAATGTATGATAATGAACACAAAACTCTTCCTCTTGCTTGGTTTGATTTGATCTTTCATTTTTCTTGGTTATTATTTTCTTGCTTTAATGTTGACATGCCACAAACTCGGAGCATCATGAAGCAAAGCACCATCATTAAGCTCTGATTAGCTTTCTCAGGGACAGTTTAAGGATACTATATACATTTTAAGGATGACTTTGTTTGAACTTTTCGATATTCTTTCTTCTTGTCTCCAACTCCGTGAACAAAAAAACAAAAAAAAGGGATCAAGAATTGAAATTATATATGACCAAAAGCACATTCAAAATAAAAATAAAGAGTGTGAATAGGTGAATGTAGAAGTAATATTAATAGATAAAAGAGTGTATTATGTAAAATTAAGATTATTGAGACTGATACATGACACAGTCCATCTTATTTTGAAACATCATATGGGATTTGCTTAATTTATTAACTTTATTTGTTGATTAAGCTGATGATGATGGTGATTTCCAAGCTCATGTACACTTAAAAACTGTCAGCCCACAACCCTGCCAACAGACACAACAAACATATTAGCGAAGATTTCATTTATTATTATTATTTTTAAAAAACATGATTGGTAAGGGACTGTTTTTTAGAAAGTTCTTAAAAAAATATATCCTCTAAGTTGTGAATGAACGGAATCTTAAAAATAAAAAAGGTCAATTATGTATATGGTTAGGGACAAAATGAAGTAAATAAGAAATTTTGGTAACCACAATAAGTTTGATATTTTTAATATATAAAAAAAATAATCTCTTAAAATAGTATAGTTTTGGTGCAAATTTTATTTTCGTCGATTAACTTTTTAATTTATTTCCTGAACTCATTTAATAAATATTTGATATATTTGTTTTGTTTAGTACAAGTTCGGAAAAAGGGATTACAAATATAAATTTCAAAGATTGAACCCGTGGGCGTGAGATGAAAATGGATTAACACTAAACAAAATAACCAATCGCGTTACCGACCCATTTGGTTGAAAATTGTATTTGTTGTATTTATATATTTAATATAGTATATGAATATTATTTAAAATTTAATTATTGAAAACTGAAAATCAAATATGTTTAAATGAAACAATAATACAACAATGATTAAAATAATTATTTTTAAAAATTGACATTATGAAAGTTAGATATTAAACCCAAGTGAAAGATAATAAATAAACTCTTTTCATAAAATAATTATAAATATATATATATATATATATATATAAATTTTTAAGTATTTATATTTATAGACAATAATACATTTTAATAAGGTATTATAAGAAAATATGTATAAATTTGTTAATTTTTTTAAAATGATGATATTTGTAATTATTTTTTAGGGTGTGTTTGAGCCCGTTTATGTAAACGGCTAATTTGGTTATAATAACCTACTATTTATTATAAAGGATAGTTACGTAAACGTACGTGGTCGTTTATCTAAGCTTACATACCTATTTATCAAAATCTTACCTATATTACTTTTTGATATATAATCAGCCTCTCAAACACAGTTCATCATAATCTATGTTATAATAACGTGCCCCTTCAAACACCAGTTATAATAACTCATTATTTATCATAATCTTTCGTTAATGATAACTAAATCGGTGCTCCAAACAACTCGTGAGTTACTTAAATATACCTGTAAAACTAGGTTTAATTTCGCTAAACCCGCCTGTGGATTCTCTCCACCAATGGCGCCGTCGCTGCCACCCATGGACCCCTCACATGGCAGTAGATCATTCGCCAACGGTACGCAGCTTTCACCGACGTCGAGCGAGACCACTGTGGAGCTTGTAACCACGGCGGCGAAGGCTAGGGCAAGGACCATCGAGCGGAGATTGAAGCTTCCTGACATTTTTTCACCTGGGAATTTCCTTAAACACTTGGTGGGTGTTTCTGTTTCGAGGTGGGGTTTACGGTTTTTGTATCAGTTTGTTGTGTAATGGTTCCTGAAATTCTGCTGCCATGAAGTTTTTGTGAGTTTTGTTTTGGTTATTGACACGCAACGGAATGGAGAGGAAAGTATGAGTCTGCTCATTCTCATTCATAATATGAAATCCGCTGTAGTTATCTTTGTAATTGTTGTGTTATAACGCCTTGAACTAATTATGTTGCCGTACGAATACTCATTACAAGATCTCTCTTGGTGTATTACATATGTATTGAGATTTGCATTATTTATCCCTTTACCTAATCGTATTCTCCACGATCTTCTAAACAAAACGGTTTCTCTCATCTGCCCATCAATGCAGTTGATACAATATTAGTGAATTACTTAAATCTGTTTTTTTTTTTTAATCTTGCGTTCTTTAATTCTTGATTGTTGTTTTAGGATTCTTGCATAACTGGTTGAGTGAAGGAAGTGAAGTGATCTTTTTAGTTAGCAAATTACTTGAATCTCTGTGCACTGAATTTGCATTGTTGTGTTCTTTTTACGTATAGGATATGAATTGATGAGATCATGAGATTGAAGTTAAGTGAGAAGGGGAAGGAGAGGGAGCGTTTCGACAAAGAGGGCAGCTGCTGTTGACTCGAAGCCATTGATCAATGCACTCGACATGGAAGCAATGCTTGCACTCGGGAATGCATCTGACTGTGTCTTTGGTTAAGTAATCTCCGAGGCATATGGGTCAGGTGGTGCCATTGGGGCCAGGCAGCCGCCGGCTTTCTCCAAGGATTACCTTTTGATATGATTCAATGGTGGATTCGTCCAGACCACTCAAACGGGTTGGTGGCTCGGCCTCTAAAGCTGGATTGACCTGCTGCTGACGTTGAACTTGATTTCCTCTGCCGTCTATAAGGCCATAGCCGCGTCTTGCAAAGCAGATAAAGCAGCCAAATCCAAAGACACACGTCAGAGTCGGTAGAACAATCACCACACAGATAATCCGCAATACTCTCAGACCATCACTCTCCCCTGAAATTTAAGGTGATTATCATTTTTCATTTAATTGTGCAATTTAAAGTGTGATTATCAGTTAATCGGGCATTATAAAGTTTGATATTTTTGCTAACTAGGCGAAATCATTAAATGTACCTATAAACTTTGGTGTAGAGAGGCTATATTTCTGCCAAAAAAATTGCCAATTGTTTAAAAAATATTCTTATTCTTTCGAAAGTTATAATGGTTAGCCTACGCATTTCATACGTTTCAAAACTACCTTTGGTGTAGAAATGTGTTAGAATTTTGGGTAGAAAATGGGCAAAACAATGGTAACTAATAAAAGAATGATTGTTTTTTTTAATTAATTTAATCCCAACTTCCCATTTCCCAGTAATGTAAACATAATCTATGTCTCGATCAACCAAGAGACACTCTAAAATTTATATAGCAGCCTGTAGTAATTTGTAGGGAAATACAGCTAGTATTATTTGTTTGGAGATGGGTTAAAGTTGAAAGAAAAGAATGATTGTTTTTTTTATTTGTTTTGATATTTCATCACGTATTTACTATCTGCTTAGAGCTTTTCCTCAACCAACAATGATTTGTACAAGAGATGTCAATGAAATGCGTTTTCATCAATTCCAAAAGATGAAGTTTTGCACTTAATGTAAGATATAGTTGAAAGCCAAACATGAACTTAGCAAATATTTTCTCTGATTGGAGAACATGTAATATCTTTAGGTGCTTAGAGTTCAACTCCTCATTTTTAATTTATAAATGAAATTATTTCTTATTCCGAAAAAAAGTTAACTAATAGTAACAAGGGCCGAATTTGAACCTGTTGTAAATTTGTTGAAACAGGCAATCCCCTGGCCAGAATTGCTATTGAACCCACAAAGTTTTCCTTCTGTCTCACAGATACTACAAGCAGGGCTATACCAAGTTAGCACAAGATCGCTATCGAGGTCTGTTAAAAATTGATTTTCCTTGTTCAGGTACAAAACCGGGACAGGTAAAGTAGCAATGATCTTGCAAGAGGTTGACGTTGACTTGACATAGCTCATGGAAGTAGCCACAACTGAGTTGGTGGAATTGCTTAGGCAACTAAGGACAGGAAATCGCGACAATGCAAACTGAGATGAGCAGCTTAGGAAGGTGAAATTCTTACTAAAAGGGGTCAGAAATGGAGAATTTGAGAGATTGAGTTTGAAACCTTGAAGAATCCTTCTGGGAAGGCAACCATCTGGATCATAGAGTTGTATCTGTTGAGCGACATAATCAATTTGTCCTACCAAAAATTGTTCTGAAGAAGAAAGATTTAGTGTCGCCACACCTTCTTTGTTGCAAGCTAAGTTGAAACCCGGATAGCCACATGTTGCAGGTTGCAGCATCGGAATTCGGAAGGGGAATCGAATAGCAAAGTCGTCGTTGATGCACTTGGAAATAGAGCAACTTTGAGCTGTGGATAAAGTGGGGAGGATGAAGAAGAAATAGAGGAGAAAGATATGTGAGAAATCCATTAGCTTTGCTGCAATAAACATTTTGTAAGGTTTTCTACTTAACATTCTTAATCATTGGATGTGAATAAAGTTTAAATAGTTCATGTGTATGTTGTTGACTTAATCAAATTATTCTGAAGTCAGAAGTTTTGGTGGTATATACGTGATCGCTTGTAGAATGAATTCTTTATTAGTGGATGTCACAATTATTAGGACCTAATGATTTTAATACTAATGAGGGAAGCTACAGAACTGAAGGTGATCATACCATTTTGAATTTTACTTATTAAAATATGCTAATTAATTAAGAATTTCAATTTGATATAACTTCTGAAATTTCTCTATGTATTTCGTGCTTATTTTTTTCATGGTAAGACTATATTATATACCCATGGACTTTAGATATTGGTTAAAATATTGGGGACATTTCAACTTGTTGGTCACTTTTTTTTTGTCAAAGTTGTAAGTAATTTGAACTGTAAACCTGGAAGGAATCTTAAAGAAACTTCATTAAAAATATGAACAATGATGCGAGTAATTTGTTTGCCAAGACCATGAATTTTTCTCCCTTGATCTAATCTAAATAAAATAAGCTTGTTTTTCCATTCTGAAAATAACATATTGTGTTTCCTGAATTGTGCTCGTCAACTATCTAGCATTGGATATATATTATAATCTAAGTAACAAGAGTTTGGAAAGTCTCAAGTAACAAGAGTTTAGGTCCGAGAACAAGAGTGTTCAATCCTTCTGGATTAACGAAAATGGTACAGCGGCCTATTCCATCTTAGTGTTTATCTTCACCACCGTCTATACAAAGGATTATGTACGGTTTTTTTTTTGTAAACTGAAAAATCAGAGCTTTGCTCCAGTGTATCCAAGTTAACCATATCCATCTTGAAGCTAGGCACTGGAAAACATCGAAAGAATGAAGATATGTATTTACAAATCAATATCACAAATGAGTCCCGAATTTAGGATCTTGAAGGGAGCTGGGAGCATAATAGCTTCAAAGCCCAAACATTCAACCACCAACTCGAGATATTTAGGTACGGACCATATTGAAACCATAGTTTCTAGCAGTATCACGACGGTCTCTTTTGGAGTTATTGTTGTTTGATGGCACTATTTGGTATGGTTCAACAACCATCTATTTGAGTTATTCGAGCCAACTCGTTATCAATAATGATTACTTCCAGCAATGCAAGAGCGGGACTAGACAAAATCAAAGTTTATGATAAGTACGGTAGATATCAGTTAAAAAATTTCAGGCTCAATGCAAGCCACTGCCATTCAAACCAAATGAATCAATGGCATGTATTTAAAACTAGATCCAATGTCATCAGTTTCAAATTACAAATATCAAAGCCAGAACAAGAAGAGAGAAAAGGGCAACAAAATATTTTATGATTGGTATTCTCAACTTTTGAATTCTTAAACAAAACAACAACGCAAATTTACAGATGGGATAGCTGTTTTGAAACGAGAAGGTTATAATATTATAAGGGGAATGCACAATGATACCGATGTGGATTTGGCAGCAATTCTATGATGAAGAAGCTTCAGCTTATTGTTTGTCTTTGGGAGCCAAGGAGGGCTCCAGTATAAGATCTCCTACTCCCCTTGGTGGCCCAATGCTGCAACGAGCTGTGTTGTGCATTTCAATTGCATCTTTAATTTTCTGAAACTGCAGGAAGGAAAAGGGTTTGATAAGAGTCAAATTTGGGAAATATACCTTCCAAGTTCCAATAATGATTCATCATTTGATGAAAACCCTAAGAATACTATGGTTGACTGTGTGTTAGGAAAACGGCAACAACAATCAAAGAGAAAACGATGAAAGAACGTGAGAGAAAACACATAGAATTTACGTAATTTACTAACGGTGTGTTTGGTACATCCACGAGCAAAAGAGAGAACGATTTTATTAAGGAGCTAACGAATACAGAATGTCGATCAATGACTGGGTAGTGAGACCTCGTGGAGCATAAAATAGTTCAAGGCATACCTCAACCATTTGCCATGAGATCAACAACTTAATAGAGATCTACATCAATCCTTCTAGTTCTAGCACATTCACATCCACGGCCCGAAAAATTATTTGTATTTTAACATATAATCATCTCGTTATAAGCTAAGCCAATCAAACATGATGATTATTGTTTAAAATTGGAGGTGGAGGAAGGGGAAGAGGATGCTAACCTTAGCGAGTGAGCATGAGAAGGACTCCAACTGTCCATCAGCTCCACGATAAAAGTGAAAATAAGGAAGGACCTTGACATTTAAACTTTTGCACATTTGCTTGTTTTCATCAAAGTTGACTTTTAGGAATAAAATCTCAGGGTGTTCATCTGCTGTCCTGCAGAGCTGATTGTCCATTACAAATTACATACAAACGTCAAAACATGAAACAGGCAACTAAAAATTCTGATAAGTTGCAAAAGGTAAGATTGTGCTTTAAGAAACAACAACAAATATCAAATCCAATGAATATTAATCATTTGATGTCAAGGAACCTACTTTCTTTTATCTTATCTAAAATCAAGCTTCTTTTTATTATATCTAAATAGCATGCTTCCTTGACATCAGCTACTTGGAATATCAAATATTTTTTAAATAAAAGAACTTGGCGGTAGTGGTCTTCCCTTAAGGTTCAAACAAGTGGATTGCAGGATCATACAGCCATCATTGTCACCGATGATAGAAATTCATTTAATGCCTACTTGTTCATAAGCTGGTCATATATCAAGTTTCAGAAAATGCTCCGTTGATGGGATCTAGTTTATTGTTACCCTCTCTTTTGCAATATGCCATACATCAATAAAATATTATATTGTTTCTTCTTAAAAAATAAAGCCAAAACATGTCTTAATTATCTAACGACAAATATAAATAAGGTGAAACTAAGTTTTATATGAGAGAGAACGCAAACAGGCTAACATCACAATCTGAAAAAAAATATTAAACATCGACGAAGTACGTTACCCGAGGAAATAATGCCCTGCAAGAAGCACACCAGGTTCCATAAAAATCTACAATAACTAATCTATCACCGGCTTCACTTAATGCAGTCAAAAACTCCTGTGTCGAATGAATATCAATCATGTTTGGTGCATTCTTTTCCCACCATTTTGGTTGGTCTTTTTCAGTCACAGCAGCCTGTACCTGTGGCACCATAGAGCAATTAACAGGAGCCACTGAGAAAATGATTGGCATTTATTTTGACTAAGAAACATATAATTTAGAAAATTAATCCTGCATAATGAGGAAAAGATGAAAAAATAGTGCAGCTTCCTGCCCTCAAAAGGCCAATGTGAAATTACAAGTTGTCCAGTTGACATTACCCCCCAAAATATAATAATAAATACATATATAGTTTTTCTAAGAAAGTGAAAGGAAAAGGAAAAAAGAAAAAGAGAAAACAAAGGAATCATCACGAAACAAGGCCAAAAGCAATTTACATATTTGTCGGTGTACATGCGTCATGCTACAAATGAAATGATAATTTTACAAGCTGCTCGTTGTCTAAAAGAGAATTGCATGTAAAGATGCTAGAACTCCCCAGCTTCCAGTATTTTGAATCAAAAGACCATGAGATATATGAAAACCTTCCATGGTGTCAAGATGTAAGGCCTACTAGCAGTCTCTTTCGTTAAATGTAAGGTCTTCCACAGGTAGTTACCTCTGTTCAGACGTTCTATTAACATCTGAAACAAGAGTCAGCTGGGCATAAAGTTCAGTAAAAGCATTATGAAGATTGAATCTATCCTATCCAATCAAGCATCATTTCAAAATACTTCGGTTCCCAACCATAAAGTAAACTTCCAATCTCAGTAAATTTCATAGTGAGCAGTGAAAATCAAAGAGAAACATCTGCTGTTTGGAATATGTTGCCTATGGACCATTCCAAAGGGCTTACACCATATTTCCTAGTAATCAATTTGTGCCTAAGGGTGCTGGATTTCAACTACTCCCCTCCCCTTACCCACTAGTAAACGCGGTCATGATTCTCCTCATCCTCCTAACAAAATAGAAAATTAAAAAATTTCCAAATAACAAGGTATGCTCTCCACTTGTTCATGGCCACAAATCTTCCCAAAAGCCATAGTCAGTTGTGAAGGAACTAAAAGGAAAGATGAAGAGAAAACATACATAGCTCCTTATGGTTTAATTCACCATACAATAAAACGCCTCTTTAGATTTAGACAGCGGCTCAGCATCGTCCTAGACTGAAACATAAACAACTTGGTAGAACCGAACCGACTACAACTGTTAACTGAGAATCAAATGCAAAGGGGAAAATTTTGTAGGTAAAACAATGTAGCCAGTTGTTTTAACTGATGAAAGTACAATCAACAACTACCCAGATAAGCTATCGGCCCATAAAAACTACCTTTGGAAAGTAAATTCATAAAAAGTATCCACACTTGTCAATGGGTCTCACAATTAGGGTTTAACAGAACCAGCTCAAACTCCAATTCGGCATATGGAACTTGTATTCAAAAATATAATTCAAACAAACCCAACAAACATGTCATTCCTGGCATCATCGAGTTAGGGTAGGAATCATAGCATAACAATTTCTAAAAAAGAACATTGATAATTGACATGGGAACACATTGTTAAGAAATAATCATCACTAATTTCACTTGATACACAAGTTGTATACCTTGAAAGACACCAACCTCTTTCTGGGTTTGAAAGAAAGAGGCCTTAAAAAGCTGGTAGAATGACACGACGCCAGAGAAGTCGACCGCTTTTGGGAGCTTTGAAAGGGAGGAAAACAAGGCTGAACAGAATCGCACGATACAGGCAAAGAACTGGGTGAGAAATAGAAAGAATGCGACGAAAATCGAAAAACGTCGGCCATTTAGAGACGCCCAAAGCAAAATCTCTGGTTCGAAAATCAATAGCTCTTTCCCCAATAGGAATCGGAGCTGAACAGCATGGGGGAAAGGGGTGTTTGTGATTGTGGCTAAGGTTTTTTGTGCAACTTGGAGGAGTGAAAATCGGTATCTTCCGAGTGTGCGGGTGAAGCAGAGTTGTAATGGTGACTGCAACTCTATGAATTGGAAATCAATTCGCCATTTTTACCCAATTACGGTGCTTTATGATGTTGCGGTTCGTCCTCAATTTTGGTCTGTCTGATTAGTGATGGATTTGGATTGGGATTTTTCTGGTTTTGACCTAACCAATGTACGGTGGAGAGAGTGGATTTGATTCACACAGATTACTTTCATTCTGTAATAAATATATGTATATAGGGAAATTGTATAGGCTGCATAATATTTTTTGTATATACATTTGCTAAATTTTTAAAAAGTAATTAGATTTATGATTATTTTATACATTTGACCAAGTTTCCCAAATTTTCCTTTAACTTAGAGGGTATATTTTTTTTTAACCAAAAGGGTTAGTGACGTAATTATTTTATTGTTTAGTTGTAAATCAATTTAACACCAGCGTAATAAATTTAATCCCGATAATCGGTATTAGTACTTAACTTTTATTTTATAACTCGATTTACAACTTATTAAGTATACATTAATGTTGTTTTCTATGGGTCACACAAAAAAAAGTTGCACACTACAATTTTTATTGGCTTACACTAACTATCACTCTTGATCTATTTATGGCAAAAAAATAAAGAAAGATGGTGTAAATTTTAGACCAAATTCTTCAATGAATTCGAGCGTGGAGCTTTCAAGGAAAAATTTAATTGATATTTTACACGTGCATGAGGAATTTTTGTTATACGAAAATTTTATAAAAATGGTGTCAAGCAATATGTTCGAGTACGTGAAACTTTCGTTGGATTGAAAGGTGATACCAATTTTGATGGATAACTTTTTGAATGATATAGAGTGATGTTCTTATTATTTATTGGCGTACCCTGAAACTCATGGACACCAATCATCATAATTATTTTATGGTGGGATGTTTGAGAGATGAGCAACTCTTGGATATTCTTTTTTTTCAAGAAAGTAGTTACACTTTCTAGGCCTCTATGAAAATTTTCTATTTTCATCTTGTTAATTTTAAAGTTAGTTATGTTTTTGTTTGTTTTCTTGAATAAGTTGACGTCGGTTTGGAAGCTGTCTGTGCGTTCAGAGGGGGAGCCAGTGGATAAAGGATATTTTTACAAAGGTCTTTACACGTTGCTCTTGTGGAAGGTCTAGTATCTCTATGAGATTGATCTTTTTACCAGCTATCTTGGTAGAGTTATGAACTTCAGTGAAACTTATGATGAACGGATTACTCCACAAGTCTTTTCAAAATTCAACCTTGTAATGGTTGAAAATAGCATTTAAATATCTTTCTTGAAGTTTTGTTACTTCTTATTTGTTGAGATTGTTGTGCGAGGAACTTTTCTCTTTGTTAGAATTTCTATTATCCCGAGAGAGCGGAGAGGAATATGTACAAGGCTAGGGCTAGGGTGATGGATGTTGAGGCATGAGTCGTGCTTGATCTCGCTTGCGGTCGAGGGGTTTTAATATCGCGACATTGATACTATGAAGTTTGGTGGGAAAATGGAGAAGTTCTTGGGTGGAGGAAGAGAGGAAGAGTTTGTGTGCGCGTCGGAAGCGATGTTTGCACAGTTGATGCAGCAGAATTTTCAGGCGCCAAAATGCTATCCAATGCCGAATAAGATCAATGCTTGGCTATGCATGGAAGCTGAATTGGGAATGAACATAGCTTGTGGGTTTGAGATGATATATCAACTGAGAAGTAAAGAGGGATTTAAAGGGAAATGCAGGACATGGGAGGCCTTTTAAGATTTGCTTCCGGGTTCGAAACAGTATGCGAGATTGATGCAGAATGCAGAGGAATATTGCAAGAGTAGTGAACTCTTTTCAAAAGCCAGTGGTTAGATGAGTGCTCCAGTTAGATGTATAGATGAGATTCTTGCTTCGCCCTATTCGGTGGAAGATTTCACGGGTTCGGATGTTCCTCGTTCTGATGATGATTCTTGGCTGCATAATGAGGATTCTGAATTGAATGCAGCCCTCTTAGAGAGACAAGGAAATGGAAATGGAAATGGGTAGTTCTAAATTGAACAAGAAGCAAAAGTGTAAGGAGGAACAAGTTGATCCATCATCCAGCTATGATATGGATGAGTCTGATCTAGGTGATACATCAAAATCCATGCACAAGTTTGTCAAGAATTTATCAAGCTATCAGGGAGTAGAGGTGTCCAATATCAATGAGGCAGAAAAATCGACGTAGACCGCTTCGGTAAAGAGATGGAATCAGTAATGAACCACCATTCATCCATGGAGGCTACAAATGATCCTGACAATGAAGATGAATCCCCTTCTGATTTGGATTTTGATGAATTTGAAGATGATGAGAGTGATCGTGCCACCGACGAGAATACGTTCATGGATTCGTATTCTGTTGCTTTGAATGAAGAATTGAAGGGTAGCACCCTCAAGAAAAGTTTTTATCGAGCTCGTGGAGAAACTTCCCAAAAAGATGAGGGAACGTCAAATGCAACTGACCATATGGAGGAGGATTTCTCTCCTGACAAATACAAAGCCTTCTTCATTGTGGAAAGTTGGGAAAACAAAACCATCAATTTCTTATTTGCACCACTGACCCATTCGGTAATGTGACATGGGTCTAAGAAACCACCATGTCGACTTTCTATCTGAAATTCTAGTGCAAGAGAGTTTAAAACGTTTATAAAAAGTCAAAGCTAAAATTAAAATTTTGAAAAGAATAAAGTTATTTATGAAACAAAAAGTGAAGTTCAAGAATAATTCTCAAGGATAAATTGAATATAAAATTTAAAGCTCATTAAATGTCTTTTAAAGTTCATAAATGTTGTTAACAGACAAAGTTGATGTAGGCAGAAAAGGGGAAGAACAGAAACCTGCAGAGAAGTCAAACACCACAGAAATTTTATCACTATGAGCAGACAAGTGATTATGTCTAGGATAAGCATTCCCAAGAGCCAAGAGAATTGGTTGGTGAGAAACCATGGCACTGAACTTGAGCTTAAATGCTATGTAAATAGTGGCACCTTGAAACACAACTGAAGAAGGAACATTAGTGAGTGGCAATTCTCCTTTGTTTTGGATCACTTCAGATTGATTTGTTCCTTGCAAATAGTATTGATGGATTCTAGCATGGCCTTTCTTGTTTATCCATCCCACTTTCCCACCATTGCAATAGATCCAACCATCCAGTAGTGTACATTGCTGAAACCATGATGTTCATAACATGTTCTTCATTTTGTGTATGCTGCAGATTTCAACACACATAAACAAATCCCTCTAAGCTCCCTAATCTTATTCATAACAACATTTCAATTGGGATATACATAGTCCATGTGAGGTTAGATTAGGGGAATCTTTTGGAGGAAGACAAACTTTTGGATTGATCAACCCGTCAGTCCATCCAACTTTATGTATTAGATAAACCCAACTCAACTCAACTCACATTTTCCGGGTTGAGTATTTATCTCACTTTTCTCTTCAAAATTCTGTCCATAATTCATAATAGGTAAAAAATAAAAAATAAAATCTATAATATTAAACCTAATATACTAAGAACTCATGTTGCTAGTTAATTTTAGGTATGTGTCTGTATATATAAAATAGACCAACTTAACGACAAAAATAATAAAATTATAACTCAACCCAACTTCAATAATCAGTTCTTTAGTACACCCCAGATCATAATCGAACTTAATCGTCGTCACATTGCTCCGATACACCGCCGCTGTAACCGCCACAGCCAGAACTGCTGCTATCTGTTTCGACATAATCGCCATCGTCATCGGCCATGGTGGACGGCGTCTGGAGGTGCAAAACAGAGAGTAAGAAACAGAGGCCAATGAGGAATTTGGGTAGGGATAATGGAAACCCCCAATCTGCCATTGGGAGTTTAGGGTAATTGATGATGAACAAATGAACAGCTAGGTGGTTGATGGATTGCAGTAGCTTGGGCTCTAAGGATGAATTGATTGAAAAAATGTTGGTTGGTTCGTTGTGGTGATAGCGACATTTGGTTCAAGAAACAAACTAACAAGATCCAAGACTAAACTTGTAACTTGGCCTCATTAATTTATGAGATAATTGATGTTACAACATTTGGTTCAAAAGAGAATTTGTGATTTTAATACCAAAACAATTTAAAGTTGATTCTTCATGATTATATTCCAAAAATAAATAATGGATGAAGAAGGTAATGACTATGAGTTGGGTTTTAGGACTTAAAACTTGGTAATGAAGTGCTACTACTTTAAAGTCCATACCATAATTACTTTGAACAACTCAACAATCTTGAAACCTTCCAATAATGTGGCTAATTATCCATAAAGGTTGCAGCTTTGGTTGTGAGACATAGATGGTGGTGTAAAGTTTAAGGATTTTGAAATTCAATAATGTGGCTAATAAGTGACTTTACTCTTGCATCATTTTGGGGGACTTTTCAACTTGTCATTTTAAAGTTTGGGCCACTTGGGTTTGGGTTAAAGTTTGGTAAGTTCTTAAACTCCTATGGACCATGGCTCCATTTTTCTCAATCATGGGTTTGATATCACTCAAGTTGTCAATTTCCTAGAGTTTGTGTCATACTTGGAAGCTGATTTTACTTGGGTACTTTCATGAATTCTTTTTTTAACCAAGCTTTCCGTAGCTAATGAGAGCTTCATTTATTTTGTTTCAACAATGTGGGAAGTCATTGAGCTCTAACCTTGTGGTTTAAGATAGATAATTTAGCTAATTGAGTTATGTTATTGGCACCAACAAGAACATTTCTACCCAAAATTCATTGATTATAGAGAAGAGTAGACTTTTCATTAAGATATAAACAAAATTGGCATGTTGATTAGATAAGGAGAAGTTTATAAATAAGTGCAATTATGTTTATGGGCATAAGATTTTTTTGGTGAAATAAAAACAAGCCACTTTAATGTGGAGATCTAGTGGAGGCTCATCTTTGAAAATGTTCGATAATAATTAGTCTCAAGAACAAAGTTGTGAGCATATTGGTTAAACGAGGTGAACATTGTAGACTTTATTGTGTATTGATAAAAAAAAAAAAAATCAAAGAAAAAAAGTAGTGTATGGATGTAGTGATAGATAAAAGTTTTATAAATGGCATATGCTTTAGAACCGTATTCTAAAATGTAAATTCAACAACGATACCGCCGCATATTCCTTAGTCTTGCCTCTCACCGGTCCCAATGTTCCTATTAGAGAATATGAGGTTCCACCTCAAAATTAATTGACAATGAGGGGAATAACCCACGTCACTTATAAATGTGTTGAAGACTCCTCACCTTTCCAATGTGGGACAATTACTACATGGTGAGTATAGCGAGTATCTCCAATAGTTTATTTCTACGCCTCTAGATTTTAGGGTTTTTCCCCTAAAAACAATTTGAAATTTGCTTTGTGATTCTGAAACTGTCAAATCGAAATTTTCGCTCGAATCTCTTCTGGGTTTTACAGAGAATCCAAGGGGTTGTGTTGTCCAAAACCCACAAAGCTGATACAGCGAAATTTGAAGAGGGTGGATGGAATGGGAATTACTTACAAAGTGGGAGTTTAGGGATTGCTTTGTTAAGCATAACCGCAACCGCAAAGCATCGGATTAGTCCGTTCGTGGCTGCATTGTTGACGAATCCGACGTTTGTTTCGGGGTTGTTTGCGTGGTTTATGGCACAATCGACGAAGGTTTTGTTGAACTTTTTTGTGGAAAGGAAATGGGATTTGAGATTAATGTTTGGTTGTGGGGGAATGCCTTTTCGTCTCACTCTGCATTGTGCACTGCTTTGACCACTGCTGTGGCTCTTTGTCATGGTGTAGCGGATTCTCTTTTTCCTGTCTGTTTGGGGTTTACTCTTATTGTTATGTATGATGCTATTGGTGTTCGTCGACATGCCGGCATGCAAGCTCAGGTACAACCTCCTTGTTTCGTGTAGGGTTAATTATAAGTTTGGTTCGAAGAAAGTAATAGTTTACATCACGTTCAATAACTATTTGGTTTTTTATTTTTTGTTTATAAAATTTAAACCTATTTTTATTAAAATTTCCTACCTCCATCTTTTTTATAATATATCTATATTTCTTAAGAAAGTAGGTGAATTCTAACTAAATTTCAAAAACAAAAACAAGCTTTTAGAAGCTACTTTTTTTTTATTTCTAATTTTGATTTTGTTTATTAAAATATAAGTAAGATTTAGATATTCAAATAACAAAAAAACTATGATAAGGAAGTTATTGTAGATTTAAATTTAAAAAATAAAAAACAAAAAATAAAATGGTTATCAAACGGGATCTAGTCCTTACATTTTGAAAAATTGAAAGAAAAAGAAAGTACTTTTAAAAACTAAAATTTGGTTATTTGTATGATGAAAGTGTGAATTAAGCGAGTGATTTGACAAAAGATAACACATCAGCCTGAATTGCTGATTTCTAAACCAACGAAAATGACTGTTTTTTAAATTTTTATCAAACCCTGAGAACTAAATTCCAAATTTTATAAAACTATAGGGTTGTGATTCTAATTTTCTTCCATCATTGAGACAAAATTTTAATTTTTAAAATTATAGTGACTAAATTCTAACTTTCTTTCGATCATGAGATCAAATTTAAATTTACCCTTTCTTTTATATACTCTGCAAGTTTCCATGGAATCTGTTAGTATTAAGTTTCCTTTCGTGATTGCTAAGTTTATTGAGGGGTTTTCATCATAGTTGCATCATTCGGATTGAGTTGTTGAGCATGTAGGTAGTTTTGTCTGTGTTGGGTTTGAGTAATTGTGCTTTTGATAGGTTAGGGATGAACTCTTCATCTGTTTGTGAAAAATATTGCACTTGCTGCCAATTCATGTTGATGATTTTTGGAATATCAATTGGGATCTTTTGTAAGTTTATTCTCTGTCTTTTTCTGTGTGTTGAGGAGGAAAGACTGAGTTGCCCTGGCTTTATCTGGCTTATAGTTTATTCCTGTTTGGAGTTGTGTTGCCTGTTATGCTTGGTAATCTGGTATACTTTTAGTCCTTAATGGCTTTCTTTTCTATGGCTATGGCAATATGAATGGTTGTGTTTGATTTGGATTACTGAGGAACCGAGGTGTTAAACCAGCATAGATGGACCTAGTGTCAAGATAATTGGGATAATTTAAAGATTATGAGTTCAATCTATAGAGAATATTAATTTCTTACGAGTTTATTTGACATCCAAACATAGGAGATTCAAACAATTGTCTTATGAGAATGGTCGAAATACATGTAAGTTGGTCATGACAATCATCAATTCATTAAAAAAGAAAAAGAAAAGAAGTTTTAGACTTTTAGTTCAACAGTCAAACAGGAAAATATAGATTTAAATGTCTTAAGCCTTTGTAAGGATAGACGGTTCACCAAGCTGATGAAAAGAAAAGAACTTGATTTACAATGATTGTGACTGTTGGCTTATCATTTGACATTTATGTTGCCTGCATTTTCTTGAGGCTATAATTTGTGCGGTTTTTACCAAGAAAGCAGTGTATTTAACTGGTTCTAATGAATATTTGGGAAATGGATGAATGCAGGTTCTTAACCTTATCGTTGAAGACTTGTTTGAAGGACATCCCTCCATTAGCAAAAGAAAGCTGAAAGAGCTGCTTGGGCACACGCCATCGCAGGTCCTTGCTGGTGCTGTGCTAGGCATTGCTGTTGCTTGGTTCTTTTGTCAGGGCTCCATCATCATCCCGTGTTGAGAACTGCACAAACCTCTGGTTGGAAATGCCCCATTTGTTTTCACTTGTAATGCAACAAATGCCATCACCAACCAAATTAATCTAGGGGATTTCTAGTAGCTTCACACCTTTCTTTTTGTTCATACCAGCTTAGCAACAAGTGTCAAGTCATTCATCTCAGCCAAAGGAAAATAGAGCTTTTTCTTTTTAAAATTTGTGAGTGTCATGCATACCGATTATTTTCATTGAATCTATCGTCTGATACTACAACAACATTTGGATGTCAACATAAAACTTGTAAAAAATTATCTACTCTAGGTAAGTAGTCATCATGTGTTAAACCTACAATCTCTTGGTTAACGTTTTATGTTTATACTATTAGAGTTTACAATTTGAATTTAATCGATAAAGAAGGTTGAAATAATAAATTCATTGTAGATATAGATTTAATTCTATCATAGAATCTCATATTAATTATCTTTAGATAGAGAATCAAAAGTTTTAACCTCTAGAAGTAAAGGTAAGGTTTTTTTAGTAGTACTATAACGATTAAAAATCTCATTTGAATTCATAATTTTGAAATTATTATATGTTGAGTTAGTGTCATTGTAGCAAAATTTTCTTTCCAATTGATTCTCAACTATAAAACCCCTTTCCCATTGCAAGTGTCCATCCCCATGACACCGCTAAATTGATATGTACTTTTTGAATGCCTCCTTTCACATTACTTGCAAATTATGACCTTAGAAAAGAATGTTGGTTTTCTTTATTGATTTCACACTTTCACCAGTCATTACTTCCAACCAAATCCTTTTATTTTTCTTTTTGAAATAAGGGAATCATTATTTTATTTTATTTTATTTTTTTTGAAATTACAACAATTGAGAGTGAAGAACTCCAACCCAAGATCTTTGATCGATGGGCATACACTAGTGTCGATGAGCAACGGCTCATGTCAGCAGGCAATTATAATATAGAAATTACATGTACGTTGACATTAAAATAAAAATTAACATCATTTAGTTCCCAATTCAACTTTATTTTGACATCAATTACTATTTTATAAAATTTGTTCGGTTAGATAACCGTTTTTTTAATGGAAAAATTAACATATAAAATTACCGATCTTCCCCTAAATATAATTAAATACGGAAAAAAGATACTTTTGGTATAAACATAAATAGTAAGCCTCCAAACGACATCGTTCGAGTCTTTCCCCTCCTTTTCTCCTTTCACATTTTTTGTTACATCTAATCAAATTTAAACATTTTTTCTTTTCTTTTTTATTATTACGTCTGAAAAGAAAAGGAATTTGAACAAACGACGGCGGAAGAATTTCCCCCACCACCGTACGACGGGGCCGTCCGTTGAACTCAGGCGCAGCCACGGGGAGAGAATCCGACCCGAGAACCCGCCAAATCGTACACCACCCGGAATCCTTGCTGCTGAATATTGCCGATGATGGACAGCCCACTCGTCGTTCCGGCGAAGGCGAAGCAGAATCGGCCGCTGCCGTCCACCGGAATCAGGTAATTTGACGCCGGTAACGACACGTCGGCGCCTCTGAAATGCAGCACCACCGTAGGAACCTTCACCGTCGTCTTCCCGGACAAATCGTAGCAGGTATCGAAGAGAGAAAACTCCGACGCGACTTTCAAACTCGAAGCACCGGCACGGAACGCATCACGAAGGGCAATGTACGCCGGTCGGTTCAATCGAGTAACAGAAGTACCACAATCGATAATGACTCCGCCATTGCCGGTCGGATCGAGCTTGAAATGTGAAGCGGAGATGCCGGGAACCGCCGTGCCGCCAACGCTAATCCCTAATAATTCGACGTAGTAAAACGTATCCAGTTTGGGGTTTGAGAGGAGAGGAGTGAACCGGGCGGTTCGCGACACGGCGGAGTCGCCGAAGACGACGGAGGAGGGTTTAGAAGAGGCGGATCTGTCCACCAAGCAATAGGAGAATTTCTGATTGAAAATCTTACCGGTTTGCAACGGAAACGACAACCCTCCACGGCCGAGACCTAACAGCCCCGCCGCACCGACGAACAAGCCTTCATTATCGTGGCCGCAACCAAGGGCAACGCGCTCCACTTTGGTCCGCCGGAACGTTAGGGTTTCGGTGACGAATTCGCCCGTCGTGAAAGACCCATCGCCGTACGAAACTTGGTAGAGACACGTCTGCCGCTGGTTGCACCCCGGAGATTCGAGCCGACGGCAAAGCGGCGACCGGCAGAGGACCTTGGCGAAGGAACCGGACTTAACCGGGTTAAAAACCGGGTCGGTCTGAGAGTAGCAATTCTTACAGGGAGCGCATTGGAGCCATACGATGTCGCTGCCGGTGTCGAGCACCATGTAGACATATTTCGGCGGCGAGCCAACGCCGATGCGCGTGAAATACTCGCCGCTGCCCTGAGCGAGTCCGGATATCACGGAGCTGCTGAACCCGGTCCGATTGAGAGAACCAGCACCGAGTGAACTCAGCTTCTTGACTCGGATGGCGTCTCTGTGAAGGCGGAGGTGGAAAAGCTCCTCCGGGGTTCGGTTCAAAGACAGAGCGTCCAAATGGTGAAGTTGCAACTCTAAGCCGGATTCCGACGAGGAGAAGTCGGAATCGGTGGCGGATTCCGGCGATAGGAGGGAGGGTGAAGCTGGAAGAGGTTTGGGAATTAGGGTTTGGAAGTCGGAGAAGGCGGTGGAGAGAGAGAGAAGAGAGAGAAGGAAGACGACGAAGGGGAATGAAGTGATTTTCGCCATTATCGAGAGGAAGTGATAACTGCAAGTTTTGCAGAGGAGAGACAGTATAAATAAATAGAGGAGAAGCACACGGTATTAAATTGGACGACTTTGGAAGTGGATTTTTTTTTGGGACTGAATTTATCATTTTTTTTCCTTTTCAATAAAATTATATTTGAAAATTGAGAATTTTGTAAAAAATAAAATATTTTATTAAATTTTATAAGTGATAAAATTCAATCAATGATAGATTATTCTATTAATGTATATGTTTTTTATCGGTGATAGAATTCAAATTGAGTGATAAAAAATAATGTGGTATATATAAATTATTTTAAAAATTTTGTTACAAATATAATATAGAATATGTTGATGGTAAATTCTCTTAAATGTTTTGTTTTTAAGAAACTCCTGTTCTAATTTCTATTTTTTTTTTCGTTCTTTCTTAATTTGTTTGACGATTCAACAATGTAAAATGTTTCATATACATTTTTAGTTGATTTTAGTAATAGAGATTGAAGGGCAATGTAGATTTGTTCTGTTTTTACAAATTAGGCTAGTGTTATTTATATTTCATTTGCTTCATTATGAAGAAAAAAATGGTTTTTTCTTTGTTCTCACAATAGTTTTTATTAGTTGAGACCCATTGTTTGTTTTTTTTTTAGTTTTATTGAAATCTTGATAGTGGTAATTAATAAGTTGGAATCTTCATTATTTTTTGCAGTACTCTAAAATAATCAAAATTTTAATAAATGTTCACAAGAAAAAAGAAAGTAAAAAAAAGTAGGAGAATTCAGTAGGGTGGTGCCAAAAGCAAAAATGGAAAAAGATATCTATTATTGGGGGAAGTGCAGTTGTGCACAAAATGGCGAAAATGTCCTTGGATGGTTATTTAAATTTGCAATATAGTCCTTCCCTTTCATCCTAATGTTGTTTTTAAAAATTTAATAATAATTGTATTGAATTTTTTGAATTTTTTTTTTTTTGAAACAAAATTATTTGAATTTATAACTTTTGATTTGTATAATACATTTATGGGGTAGTCATTATTTTTCTTTTCTCTTTCTTTGTTCGGTTTTTTTTTTTTTTTTAAATCTCTTTCTTTGTTCGGTTGATAGTTAGTATTCTATTTATTGTTATAATTTTTAGTTTTTGAAACTGCATTTCTTTTTTTATTATTATTTTTTAAATAAATTGTTTTATTAAATTTTTATTTTTAAAATCTAATAATATTTTGGACGGTTTATTTATATATAGATTCAAAATAATGGGTTTGAATGTGTAATTTTTTATTACTGTATCATATATTACATTTTTTTTAAGTTCAATAATATAGGAGGTTTTGTCGAATGGATTGGTGGTAATTATCTGATTTGGTATTAATTCATTTCTACTCCACGGTCATAATATTTTTGGAATCGGTATATATAATCTTCTTCCCCTATATGTACTCAAAAAATAAATAAATAAAATAATATGGAAGGTTTTGTACATATAAATTCATAGTTAATATATTGTACAAATTATCAGTGAATTGGCAATATTTACTCATCAACAACTCACTTCCCGTTACCTTTTTACCTTTCATTTTCTAATTTTAAATAAAAAATGTACAAGAGAGAAAAG
The DNA here is from genome assembly GCA_036507275.1 of Sicyos edulis. Classification (NCBI taxonomy): domain Eukaryota; kingdom Viridiplantae; phylum Streptophyta; class Magnoliopsida; order Cucurbitales; family Cucurbitaceae; genus Sicyos; species Sicyos edulis. Next base: position 533,900 of record CM071857.1, on the reverse strand, counting down.
ATGCCCTAAAAAGGTATCTTTGTGTTAGGTGATGTTGATGTAGGTGAAAAATCATTTGTGTAATTTGCTTTACTATAAAATGTCTCTTTTTGGTTTAAAAAATAATAAATAAATAGCTCTTCACTTTAAAAAAAATGTTTCTTTCAAAAAGATATTTTATTTTATTTCATAAGAGCTTTTATTCTAAAACTAGAGAGACTAATCAACCTTGCCTATAACTTAAAAAAAAAACCATTACTTACAACAAAATAGCTATTATTATGTTCAAAATTTTCATTACAATTGCTATAACCATGATTTATATTATCTCACTCTCATTTGAAAGTTATAAATTGGTCCATATTTTATCTACCATTTTAAATAATATTTGTCAAAAAAAAAAATTCAAATGAAGAAAATTATAAATAGGACATTAAGAGAGTATTATAATTCTCGTTTTTCTTTTGCAATCCATTCTTCTATTGCATATAAGCCTTTCATTGCAAGAAAACAACATAGACAACTAAATCCACCAAAATTTAAGAGCATGTGATCCACAATAGTAAAGTTGGTGAATGTTGCTCACCAATATCCCAACAAGGAGTCTAATTAATGAATTTGAGTAACATTAAATATATATACTCAAAGAATTGAAAGCCTAGGCTTGTGTAACACAAATGTCGACTCTACAAATTTCATATTAATAAGTTCACGCACTAAACATAAGAGAATCGAGCTAAAATCTTGACCCAAGTTCCATGGTATTATACAAGAATTGTAAATATTAATATATGTCATGAATTCATAATATATCATTTGACTCAAATTAAGTCAAATAAAAAAAAAATATAATATGATTAACATATTTTCTATATTTAATAGAATTTTATGAGGGATTTCAATCAAAGAAACAGTAACTCAGACATAATTCAAGACATTACAATAAATGGACTTAAAAACTTATTCGAAAGGTCCTCGTAAAACGATGAGATGTCCATGACTTCATTGATGCAAAGTTGTCCTAACAAACATGGTAAAGAAAGAGAATCAAAAGATTTGGGAAAGTTCCAAATTGCATAAGAGGAAGTCATGTCATTCTTGCTCCTTGCCTTCTATGCATTAAAATGTTTATCTATGATCCCCTTTCTCATAAATACATCCACACAGCTTGCACTGTAAATTTCTACAAAAATTCAATAAATTTTCCGATCTATAAAACTACCGCAAAACTTTCATCCAAGTTGAGTTATTTGTATACTTAAACAAAGATAACACAAAGGATCAATTGAAATTTGAGTAATCTTTTGCTTTTTAAAATTAAAATTTATTTTTACTAAATTTTGTACATCTTTCTTTCAATATAACCATCTTTTCTTAAGAAAGTGGTGAATGCTAACTAAATTTCAAAAATAAAAAACAAACTTTTGAATTTTTTTTTAAATTTTTGTTTGGTTTCTACAAATACAGGTAAGGTATAGATATCAAAGTAAGAAAAATATATGATAAAATAGTTGAGATAGACTTAAATTTCAAAAATAAAAAACTAAAAACAAAATGACTATCAAACATGATTATTAAATCTTTTATGTTATAATTTAAATTATATTAACAAATAAAAAAAAGAGAGACTTAAAGAAAGACTGAGCAGCTAAGCTAATTGTATGCCATATTCATGAAATATACCATTTAGCTCAATAATATTTGAATGTCAAAGATTTATAATAAATTATTCTCATAGATAGATAGGTAACCATTGTGGATTAAACGCACAACATATTAAATCTCTACAATTCTCTTTGACCTTCGGATAATCATGATCTTATCTAATATGATATCAGACTTCCTTAAGTTCAAATAAATATTTGGTCCAATAGAAAAAATGGAATTTCATCCAAAAAAGACATCATAACCTCCTAATATTTATAAAATAGATTGATGAGCTACTCCGTCAATAAACTCATCAACTTTCAAATTGCTTTTGTGTTGTCTTGCTATTTTTATTTTCATGAGCATTTGTTATTAGAGTTGCTCTTTCTTTTCAATCTCGACAATTCGAGCATGTTTGGAGTCTCCATATTAAATAGTATGCTGATGATCCTATATCGAAAAGATGAAAAAAAAAATCCATAATCAATTGACATGGTTATCCCACAAGGGCAACATCCTAGATTTCTAAGGTTTATTGTACCTCTTCACATCTATTTATGTACAAACACAAACACTAGCATTTCATCAAACCAATTGCCAAATGATTCTCCATACTTTACCAAAATTAACCATAAAACCCAACCCAATCAAATATTTTGAAAAATAAACATGCAAATCAACATAAAAAGATGTGCATTTCATTTGGATTGGTACAAACAATGAGACAAACGAGGCCTAGCAACAGCCATTAAGGGAATGGCCTTAGGCATAGTCATCCCATAAACCTCATTCGTATCAATATCATGTGGCTCCATCCCTTGAGGTGGTGCCCAATCGAAACAATGAAACAACTGAGCCAAGCCCATCAACACTAAAGTCACCCCGAGCGGCGCACCGGGACACTTGCGCTTCCCCGCACTAAATGGCAGTATCTTAAAATCAGCACCATGGCTTATCTCCACCCTGCTCACCATCACCCCATGATCACCTCCCCAGTGCCTCTCTGGCTTAAACTCCTCCACATTGTCCCAAATCTTAGTGTTTCGACCCAACCCATGTGTGTTTATGAAGATTCGAGTCTTTGCTGGGATATGGTAGCCGTGAATCTTCGTGTCGCGCAATGATTCATGTGGGATTAGAAACGGACCGGCCGGATGCATGCGGAATGTCTCTCGCACCACGCACCGCAAGTAATTGAGATGAACCAAATCCGACTCTTCCACTAATCGGTCTCGACCTACGACGGTGTCGAGCTCTTCTTGAACCTTTGCGAGAACATGTGGGTGTTTGATCACTTCTGCCATTGCCCATTCGTTGGTCACAGCGGATGTATCTGTTGCTGCTGCAATCATGTCCTAGTCAATGATTAAAGATTGGTTGAGAATTTTTCATTGAAAAGATGACTTGCAATGTATTTCTAAACAAAACCAAGCAAAATAAAAACATGGGTTAAATTTACTTGAATTAGAGCTTTGATGTCAGCATCCTCCATATGTTCCTTCCCATCTTCACCAGGCAATGACAACAAAACATCAACAAAATCCCTTTCTTCATGATCTTCACCACTCACTTTCTTCCTCTCCCTCTCCACTCTATGTTCTTCAATGATCTTAGCATGAAAACCATCCACTTGCTTCTCCACTTGTCTCATCTTCCTCTCACACCCATGGGGATCCACCCATCTCCAAAATGGCAAATAATCCCCCAAATAAATCACACCCAAAAGCCTAAACAGCTCATGGGTTATGTGCATAAACTCCATAGCTTCACTTGGCCCAGCAGACCCACCTCCAAAGTACTGCTTCCCAAGCAGCATCCTTGTCACATTGTTCATCGAAAACCCACCCAAAACCTCCCTCAAGTTCAAAGCCTCCCCATTTTGGGCCTGGGCCCAAACACCTCTCACCAAGTGTTGGGCCTCTTGGGCCCGGTGGGCCGCGAACGAGTCCAGGCGCTTGGAGGTTAAAAGATGCTCCATGCAGATTCTCCGCATTCGCTTCCAGTGAGGGCCGAGCGGGGCCAGGGCCACGTCGGAGCAGCCGTAGGCCAAGTGCACGGCGGCGAGGGTTCTCGGGCGGGAGGCGAAGACGTCGTCCTGGAAGAGGAGGATCTCGCGGATGGTGTTGGGGTCGTCGGTGGTCACGGCGTCGACGTTGCCGAGCTTCAGGTACACGAGGGGGCCGTGTTGGTGGCAGAGCGCCGCCATGTCGCGGTGGGGGAGGTGGCTGAGCTGGAGGAGGTTGCCGACGACGGGCCACCGGCGGGGCCCCGGCGGGAGGTTTTTGGGGGTCGTGAAGAGTTTGAGGCATAGGGATCGGAGGAGGAATGTGAAGAGAATGGCGAGGGCGAATGCGATGAAATCCATGAGAGTTTGTGAGTTTTGTGTGGGGGATTTAAATCAATTGGAAATTGTGTATGTACTTGTAATGTTCTTTGGATGAGTTGGGATTTTTTGTTGGGTGGTTTTTAGTAGCAACAAGTAAAGATTGTGTTTGTGGGGCTGGTTGATTTGATTGGTGAGACATTCATTTTTTTTTTATGGGTTTCTGAAAAGAAAGGAATGGGTGGGTGTATTTATGTCGATGTCATTTTTTGCTACATCTATTGGATGATTAGGTGTCAATTTTCGGATGAATACACCTAATTTGTACCTTAAAACTACCATCTAAATTTCCTTCTTCAATTTTTAAAGAATAAGAATTATAACTTATAAGTTTCATGGAAAAATATTTGTATTTTTTTTGGTTAAATTATACAAAATAAATGTATATGAACTTTTTTTTTTAGGAAACGTGTATATGAACTTTGCCTCTTACTTCATAAAAAAAATATTTGTATTTTTTTTTGGAGTTACAATATTATCGAGTCTTTCATAATATTTCAAAATTCAACACGACAAGAATTAAGATTTTTTTTTTTTAATAATAAGTTTTGATTTGATAGCTATTTTGTTTTTCTTTTTTTGTTTATAAAATTTAAATCTACAACAATTATCTTATAATACATTTTTTTTATTTGAATATCCACATCTTATCTATATTTTAATAAACGAAACAAAAATTTAAAAACAAAAAAAGTAGCTTCAAAAAACTTGTTTTTATTTTTGAAATTTGGTTAATATTCACCTCATTTCTTAAGAAAATATGAATAAAAGTTGAAGCACATAGTAAGAAATTTTAGTAGAAATAAGCTTAATTTCATAAACCAAAACGAAAAAGTCAAATGATTATCAAACCGGATAAGATACTTATTTAAATTATATAGATTTGAAACTTCCATAAACGTCACATATATATTTTTGAAAAGATATAATATCTTTTAAAAAACGGAAGAGAGTTTTAAGAGTCATTTTCGATCATTTAGCAAAATTGATACATAATAGTTAAAAGAATATATTTTACGTGGAGAATTGAACAACAAATGGTTCTATGGTCTAGTGGTTAGGACATTGGACTCTGAATCCAGTAACCCGAGTTCAAATCTCGGTAGAACCTTCTTTTTTTATTTGGTATTATTTGGCAAAGACTAATCCAATGCTAATGTTTGTTTTTCATCTTCTACAAATCACAGCAATCGGAATCGGCTGCAACAGTTTTCATTCTTCTTCTTCCAACGCTTCTCCTCTATGTTCTAGATTCATTCTGCCCCATTATCCATTCTTGTTCTTCGTATTCCAGAGGCATGGACAGCGAAACGCGGTGGAGAATCGAGGAAACGGTGATGGACATATTGAAGAAATCGAACTTGGAAGACATGACGGAGTACAAAGTCCGATTCGAGGCCGAGAACCGCCTCGGATTTGATCTCTCCGACAAGCAATGCAAGTGCCTGGTCAGGAACGTGGTCGAGGGTTTTCTAGTTTCAATCAGGGAGGGTGACGGACAGCTGCCGGAGCCGGAGATTTCCCCCAAGAAGGAGCTTAACGATGATGGCTACACTGTGATTTGCCAGGTAAACTCTTACGCCTTCTCGATTATTCGCTGAATCTGTTGTGAATTTGAAAGGCGAATCATTAGGGTTTTTGAGTGTATCTTGTGATTTGTATATGTTTTCTAGGGCTAGATTGTTATATAGTAGTTGTTCGTGATTATTGCACTTTGTCTTTTGTTACTGAACTGTACCAAAAGGTTAGATCATGGATGAAATTCAGGTGTGAATTCTCTGGCATTCTATAATTATATGTATTTATGGCTGCAATATTTTAAGAAATTATCAGTTAGACAAGAGTTTTACAGCGCTGCATCATCTCTCTCACGGACATTCAACATTTTGGACGTAACCATTTGAGTTTTGATTTTTGGTTTTTGAGAATTAAGCTTATAAGCATTACTTCCACCCCATAAAGTTTCTTTGTTTTATAATTTATTCTCTAGAAATATTTTCAAAAGATAGTTTTATATGATTTTTTGTTTTTGGTTTTTGAAATTTAAGCCTACAACAACTATCTTACCATAGGTTTTTTCTTACTTGGATATCTACCTCTCACCTATATTTGTAGAATCCAAACCAAAATTTAAAAGTTTGTTAGTATTCACCTACTTTCTTAAGAAAATATGGATATATTTGTATGAAGGGTGGAACACATTGTAGGAAATTTGAGGGAGAATAAGCTTAAATTTCAAAAAACCAAATGATTATCAAATGGGGCCTTAAAAACTTGTTTTTGTTTTTTGAATTTGATTAATAACTCAAATGTTTCTTTGACAAATATGAAAATTATAGTAAAGAAATTGTGTATAAATTTCAAACAGCAGAAAACCAGATGCATAATCGTTATCAAGTAGAGCCTAATTGTTAAAATTGTCGTTTTCAAACTTTACTCAGTTTAATTAATGATCCCCTTATAACCTGTCTGCAATTTATTATTTATCAGCTAAAGATTTTCGGTTCTATTTCAGCTATCTAATAACAGGAATGTGACAGTTCATGATTTTAAAGGGAGCGCTCTGGTATCTATTAGGCAGTTTTATGAAAAAGATGGAAAACAGCTTCCTGGGTTTAAAGGTGGGCATTATGCATTGGTCTCTTCCTTTCCACTTATGGTGAATCTTCTATTTTATCATGTAAAGCAAGATAAATAACCACTATTTAGCATGATTCCAGATGCTTTCAATTTTGATTTAGACCTGTTGGGTTGGAAGTTTCTTTCAATTGGGTCTGAAAACTCTGAACTACCACCCCATCTCCCTGTTTTTATTTTAGTTATGAGAATTCATGTTACGGACCCTTAAGTGATGGATATATAAAAAATTCATGTTAGTTTTTTTCTTGCTGAAAATTTTTATTGGTAGGAATCAGCTTGACAACTGATCAATGGTCTGCATTTAGGAGTAGTGTTCCTGCTATAGAGGAAGCTATTATGCAGATGAAAAGAAAAATGAAAAGGTAAGGGACCATGTTGATATTCTTTGAGACTACTGTTATTGAACCTTCTAGTTCAAATTCATCAAATTTATTTCATTGATAAGAAAACTCAACAGTTTTATGCTAGATTTTTATTCGTTAAGGGTTTTTTGTTGGAGGATCGAAATACTTAGGTATATAGTTGAAATATCTTACTATTTTATCAAAAACACAATCTAACTATTCCATAACATGTAGATCTGAACATGATGCTGATAAAATTGGTGCTGTCGTCGATCCCAATATTGGTATTCCTCCAGGATTTCCCATTGAAACTATACGATTTGATGGAAAAAATTACCGTGTGTGGGCATGTCAGATGGAGTTTTTTCTGCGGTACTTGAAGATTGCTTATGTACTTTTTGATCGTTGTCCTATTGCCGTGCCTGAACTAGAATCAAGCTCTAGAAATGTTGTTGAATCGAAGGTAGCTGAACAAGAGTGGAGGAGCGATGACCACACATGTCACCACATCATTTTGAACTCCCTCTGTGATAGTCTGTTTCATCAGTTTACAGAGAAAACAATGACTGCTAGAGAACTCTGGAAGGAACTAAAATTGCTTTATAATTTTGACGAAAGCACCAAGAGATCTCAAGTTAAAAAATATATTGAATTCAGGATGGTTGAGGAGAAGTCAATCTTAGAACAAGTTGAAGAACTTAATAGCATTGCTGATTCCATTGTTTCTGCTGGAATGCATATTGATAGGGATTTTCATGTTAGTGTCATTATTTCAAAACTTCCACCCTCTTGGAGGAATATCTCTGTGAAGTTGATGCATGAGGAGCGTCTTTCCTGTGTGGCATTGTTAGATCGATTGAGGTTTGAAGAACAATTACGTACACAACAAAACTCGCATCTCTCGAGAGCGTCTTTCAATCCAGGAGGCCAACATCCTACCTCACATCATATGCCAAAGATGGGAGACTTGAAGCCCCAAAGCCTACCGTTGAGGAACAATGTATGGAAAAGGGATGTGAAGACTGTACTCTGTTTGAATTGTGGCAAGGAAGGGCACGTATGTCGAGATTGTCCAAGTGGTAAGTAGGAATGTCGATGTCGGTATCTCAGAAAGAACATAGCAGAATCTTACTGAGGTAAACATGACACCCCTCTTGGTTTCTATGTTCTTTTAAAGCATGGAATATATTACTTCATTTGAAATTTTTCTTACAATTTTCAATGTCTCAGAATCTGTCATGCGCTCTGGGGCTTTGAAAGTGCAAAGTCAAGGTTCTAAGCGATGTAAGTGCTTAACTAACTTATAGTCTTGTTGATTTGAACTTCGTTCCTTAAGATAGTTATTTAGTCTCATCCTCTTTTATGAAGCATAGTGAATTATAGCTTGTTTAGAACTTTTCTGCAGGTTTTGTTTTTCACAGGAGCCACTTTAGTGAAGATCATTGGAGGTCTAATTATAATTGGCTCTAAGTTGATAGCTTCCTGCTTGATTGTATTATGAGCAGATGATGAATTCATAAGCTCCTTGTCGATTTTCACCACACTGATGTGTATATAAATGTTGCTATGGTTAGTATCAGGATAGATGTTAGAAACATTACCAGAAGTTTCTTTTTTTTCCTTCTAATTAGGAGCTAGTTATAACTTAGAAATAGAGGTGGTGGAAGAGATGTAGAAGGTAGTTGTTTTGTTTATATGTTTCGACTTTGAGTTTCCTTTTGCTCAAGAGTAGGAAGTGTCCAAGTACCTTGAATCACTTACCGCCAGAAAAGTACTGGCTACTAATTTATTTATTTTTCTCTGCCTTCTCGGGAGAATTTATTTCTTAAAGGCCGATAAATTCCTGGTATTTTGATCCTAAATTTACTTTTCCTTCTTATCGAAAGTTCAGATTCAAAATCAGTGTCATTACATAAGCACACATTAGAAAAATCTATATTCATTCTTCAATTCTATCCTTTTCTTCTCTTTAGTCTTCTCAGCAGTAGGGAAACCTTTTTGTTAAAGAATCCCCTTCTTACCAAAAGGAAAGTGCCTCTCTTTTTTACTAAAAAGAGAAATCCTTTAACTAAAAGGAAAAGAAAGAATAAAATTGACAAGAAAAGATGAAATGGAAGAAAAAGTAATAAAAGATAGTAACAAAAGAAGCCATTCAAAATGGGTATGTGAGAACCATTTGTAATTTACTTCACCTAGTGATTTTTCTAATGGAGACTCATAGTTTTGAACTTTTGGTGGATGATGCTATGTTCAAGTTAGACAATAAAAGTTAGTGAGTTGGGATCATAATCTGTCATTAGAGTAATATTGGGAACTTTTATTTTGGACTTATAATTTGGGCGATCTTGTCATTTAATTATATATTCATGATTTTTGTTGTCATTTACTTCTATATTGCTGATTTTTTTTTTTTCCTTCTCGAACCAATGTGGGACTGTTTTGTTTGTATTCCCAAAATATTAAAAACATTTGGACAATAACATTTAAATTTCTACTTTCATTCTATACTTTGTTCATGTAATTCTCACTTTCTTGGGAAAAAGTGGTTTAAATATCTCTTATTATTATTATTATTATTATTATTATTGAAGAATTTAATATCTCTTATTAATGAATGGCTCGAAAATATTGTTTTTGTTACATATTATATTCAGGTTAATATAGTTTTGCTTCCTTGAGTTCTTAAATTTTGACTATAGCCCTTCAAGTTTGAGAAAGATTGATATTTTATCCTTCCCATTAAAATCATTAATACAGAAGTGAATGAATAGTTTTGTTGTTAATCTAATAGCAAACTTATTAATGTGACTGTTTTGTTTTTTTTTTGGGTAGAAGAAACAGATTTTGCAGGATTGTAGATAATCATAAAGTATATTTCAAAACTTTCATAACGTTAAGTTCCATAATCAATGGCGAGTTTAAAAATTTGAAGGGAGCACTTTATTTATTGTCTTATAAAAAAAAAAACTTATGCAACTTTAAAATCTTTACCTCCTAAAACTATTGCAACTCAAGCCCACTTTAAAATTGGGAAAACAAATATGATTTTTTTTTATATTTGAGAGACCAAAAATAAATTATCCTAAAATGCATAAACAAAAATTCTCTTTCCTCAAAGTCATAACGGTCACTGCATTTAATCTGATAATCAAAAGTTATGAATTTGATTTTATTTTGAAAAATGGTTGATTCTTTTTTTCTTTTTTTTTTAATTGTCCAATAGATTTTGAATTTTAAAAGTCATTAATTTTTTTAATTTCATGTTCAATAAGTTTCTTACTTTTAAAATTTCTATCTAAACCATCTACTATAATAATCGTTAGATTAATCTATAAGTGTCATCAAAACTATAGTAATCTTCAAGCTCTATTATAATGAGCTCGTTACGATAAAACTCATGTTATAATAATTTTATATCATAATAACTTGCACCTCAAATACATTTTATTATAACTTCTCTTGTTATAATAACTTCATATCTTAATCATTCATTGTCAATAATAATTTACCTTTACTCTAAAAGCACGCATTGAAATTTAATTACCTAAATAAAATTTTGGAATCTCATCAAAAGTAAAAAAAATTGGAATCTCATCAAAAGTAAAATTTCATTTTAATTCTAACAGATTGTTCAATTTTTAATCATTTTTTTACTTTTGAATAATTTAGGGACCTATTAAATATTTTAATAATCAGAAACTAAATAAATACAATTTTTTTTAAGGACGTATTGATCCTTTGGATGTTAGAAGAGTCAGAATCAAAGGTGGGTTTATGTCATTTTTCCAACAAGCATTTGTCCCCTAAAATTTGTCATATTTTTCAGGTTCAGTCCGCACGCAATGTACTTATGAGATTTAAATATCTGCAATGAAAATGTCTTTTAAAAAAAAAAAAAAAAAAAAAAGAAGGTCCCCATCCTCTATTATTCAAACTTACATTGTTTTTTTTCGTTTTTTTAGGCTTTTTCAATTTTGTTGCATCTATATATATCAAATCACATTTCAATTGCTCCCCTTTATATCTAAGCCCACATTTATTTATTTATTTATTTATTTGAGTTTAGCTCACATTTATTTAATGTGAATATAAAAGTGGAAACTTTGAGATTCTTTGAAACAATTAGGTGGTGGGTGATTGTCAATTTAAAGTTAAAACATGGATAAGTATCAACTATCAGTGCCTTCCAAATTATGAAGGATTTGAAACTATGAGATTCTCTTTCTTAAAACAAATTACATAAAGATTCATTTCAATCATTCTCAAAAAAAAAAAAAAAAGGATTGATTTCAATCAAGGTGAAATTGTGAGATAATTTTAACCGTCACTGTCAATTAATCTGTTTTTTCTTAAATTCTATAAGGTTGGAGGTGGAGGATTCAAACCCCATATTCTCACAAACATATGTTGAATAAGTGTAAGCTTGTTGGCATTTAATATCTTCAAACATGTGCAAATAGATTTTTAAAAATTAGGCTCGGTTTAAAACTTAATGATAATCATTGAGTTTATTTTTTTAATGGTGTTTTCTCTATTAAAACTTTCATTTTAAAAAATAAAATACAATAAACCATTAGCTGATATTTTCATTATAAAAAAAAAAATAATAAAATTAAACCTTTAGCTGATAAGTACCTAAAAATAGTTTTGAAAATATGCGTGGAAAAATTAGATAATAAAAACAAAGAAATTACAGATAAATGAAGTATTTATAAATTTAATTTTTAAAAATTAAATGTCAAAAAGAAACTTCTTTTTTTTTTTCTTAAATTTAACTTGTTTATTCTCAATTTCGATTTCGAATTCTCAGTTGAATCCTAAAAACAAAAGCTATTTTGATAACTTTTTGAAAAAAAGAAAATCGGATTATTTATATCCTATCTCCTAATTGTTTTCTTATGATCCCTCCTTTTAAAAAATCAAGTTGATTATTGTTCTCGACTATTAATCGAAGCATAACACTGGGATGCGGCTCAGTGATCGTGGGAACTAAGAGGGAAAAAATTCAATTTATGGTTCATTCATTTAAATATTATTTTTTACGATTTTTTTTATATCCAAATTTTATAAGATCAAATGGTATATCCGCGATAACAGTAACTTCCACAATTATACGTTTAGCCTAGCATTTTTAGGTTGGGCATATTTAAATTTTAAAGATTAAATGAAAAGTTTGGTGTATTTCAACAAAAAGAAATAGAGAGAAACAAAAATTAGTGGCGCCAATGAAAATAGAGGGATGAGAATTACATTCTAAGTCCTATCAATGAACTTATGCAAGCAAAATTGTTCTTAATTTGTTGATTTCTTTGAGTACATAGGCTATCTTTTAAATTTTGGAATGGTTGCTATTCCTTGATAGATTTTGAAGCATATCTTCTTTTTTCTCCTAAAGTTAAAGTTAATTTTGTGGAGAAGAAAATTTAGTGGTGATACAAAAGAATAACACTTTAATTACTTTTTTTAATTATAGAATACATTAATAGAGGAAAAAAGGATGAATAAGAATAGGTGTTTTTTTTTTTTTTTGAGTACATAGTGGAGGAAGGGGACCAACAAACCCTACATAGAGGACACAACTACTTTCTGGACTCGAACTCGTGACCGTGGAGTTGAAATGGATTAACACCAGACAAGATAACCAACTGCGTCACTGATCCTCGGTAATAAGAATAGGTGTTGGTAGGATTAGCAATGTATAAAAAGAAATATTTACCTTATAAACAATTTCTTCACTTATATACAGAAGTAAAATCTTAAGCCTAGTATGTATTAAGTTGATATTCAAATTGGTCCCATAGTCAATGGGACCATTATAAAGGCATGTGATTTATTACTATCTAAAGTAAAGTCTATTAGTTGCTAACTAAAGTCTAATAATTTAGTTATTTAAGAGGACGAAAGATTCTCTACTAAAACAAGCAATGATAATTAAAATAAATATTGATTATAAAAAAAATTAAAATAAATATCTTTAAAAAATAAAATAAAAAAGATTAATTGAAGAATTGAATTACTATTGTATGATGAATGGTCCACAAAAAAATACCATAAATATGGTAGATGATAGACCAACACCACTACTATACTAGTAGTGAAATCTCAATTTGTAAAAGTTTAGTTTTATTGATTAAAATATTATAAATTTATAAGTAATTGAACTATTCATACCACTTTAGATTAAAAAATAAATAAATAATTTGGGTATATTCGAAGTGAGAAAATAATTAATACGAGACAAAAAAATCGACATTATCAAATATATAAGAAAAAATCCATCACATTATTTTTTTGCTACACAAAAAAGAATGAGGGAAAAAATTCAACCAAAATCTCTATCAAAATTCTTTTTCCCATCTTAAATTGGCTGCATAAAGAAAAATAGACATTCAAAATCCACACATAATGTAATAATATTTGGTGAAAATAGTTTGAAACGTTTTAAATAATTGATGAAGGTTCAATTATTGATATTGTGAGAGTCAAAGTGTGTGTGCACAACATGTCACGCCAAATATTTGACTTCATCTGTGTTTTTTTTTTGTTTTTTTGTTTTTTAATTTATAAGAACACAAAACCCACCAAATAAAATAAGATAAAATGATGAGAAGTATTTCACATGCATCACATGGATTGTGTGATTATTATGCATCACATACACATACACTAAATCTGACCACTAACTTTCATATTCTGAGTGTCATTCATTTTCAAAATTATTATTCTCATTTTTCTTTCCACTTTTTCATCCTTATTCATCCCCTATTCTTTTCCTTATTTTTGCACTTCTTACTTTTTATGCTTTTCTATCAGCCCTTCCAAGTTCATCTGAGATGATATAAAATAATCAACAGATTAAGGGTTGAATCTGCTGAATTAAAAATAATTATAATAAAAAATAAAGCACTACTCAAATGGTTTAAAATATTTGTGGTTCGTACCCTTTTGTCCTTTTAATATTTTACTTACTGGGTTAATGGAATTTTCATTTCAGTCCTAAACTTTAATTTATTTTCAGAACTAAAAATTATGAAAATAATCAACATGAAAATTTGACTAAGCCAAATCTATATCCAAACCTGAATAAAACACATTTCTTTTATCTTTTCTTTTCAAAAGATTTTGAATTACAGTTTCTATCATGCAAAAAAGTCAGTAATACTCCCCCTTCTGATCCTTCAAAGCTATATATTTGCATACATTACAGACCTAACAGGAAGGAGTGGAATATCAAAAGGACCAAAACCAAAATATATCTAAGAAAACAAAATTACCAGCTCCAAAGAAATGAATCAAAGTAAGCCAAGGCACGGTTTCGAGCCTACGGTACAACTACAAGTACCATCTTGGGTTAAACGGTCGCAAAATCGTCCTTGCCGCTTCACGACTTCTGTCCACAACCAAAAATTACACAAGGTCTAGTTCGTAGTAGGATCTTCCTAAATAACATATTTTGTAGGCTATATATGCAGAAGAAAAGAAATCACTGCACCCCACTTCACTTCCTAATGTAGCATATTTGTGAGCAAAAACATCAAAACACAACATGGCACGACTCGTTAGCTCGATCACAGACGGTCAGAGCAAAAGCCCTCAAGATCAGACCGGCAAACAAAACATATATAATGAAGTATCCATTTTCATAACAGAAACTGATACAGACACTGTTGCTGGTGAACAAAGAGTAAAGAACAAAAGAATTGGAGGGTCTAACATTAAAAAGAACATGAACAATTGAGGAGATTCTTAATAACCAATAAGAACAGTTAACTAAACCCAAAAGAAGAAAAAAAAAATTTCTTAATTACAGATCAGATCATCTTGCAAGAATTCTTCTTCATTATGAAAAATAGTAGTAATATAACAACAATGTGTACTATAAACAACACAAATTCTGTTCTCCTACTTGTTAATAACAACGTTATTTGCCTACCTTCTCACAGGAAGTGTAATTCCTGTAAGAATATACCTGCTGTCTGTAAATCAAAACTTCTGAAGAAGTTTTCAGTTGGCCTCTTCTCTTCACTACATACTAACCAGCCTATGTATATGCACTATGTTACTGCAGTTCTTCTGCTACCCAATTGTTGATAGAGGATGCAACAGTGTAGAGTCCCGGGAAAATGCGGCTATCAATTGTTCCTTTGTCAACTGCTCGGATCCGGGAGACTTGATGATAAACGTGTGCACAACTGTATCATTTAGTTCAGAGAGTTTTGAATCAACAACATTGATCTGAGCATCTTCCATTGCCTTGATAACTCTTGATGCAGGGTGTGACTCTAATGGGCAGCTGACCTTCACAATGACTTCATCGTTGGCTGCTTCGACGTCAATGTCGACATCAAGGAATTGATCTTTGTTTTCAATTTCTGGGTTCACCTCTGAAGGGGTTGCTTCACTTGAGCTGGCACCGGATTTGTCTCGCTCGAATTCCATTGCCTTGACTTTTGCTTGAAGCTCATTAATGTAAGCAATGGCATCTCCCAACAGTGAAGCTTTGTCCATCTTGGAGATATTGGGCACGACAGCTCGTAGAGCATAGAATCGCTGGTTTAACTTTTCACGACGTTGCCTCTCTGCTTCCACATGATTTAGTGGTTCCTCCCTGCCATTAGCAGGCTTTCTGCCTCGTTTGCGTGGCCGTCTTTCGCTGGTGCTAGGCCCTTCATCTTTGAATTGAGGCTCTACATCTGAATGCTCTGAATCTGCACCTACACGGTTAGTCACAGAAGGCAGCTTTGATGTTGCTATGGAGAAATCGATTTGCGTTTGGACCAGCTTTTGAGATTGATAGGGATTGTGACGAAATTCATCTCCGACTCCATTGACAAGCTGCTCGTGATTATTATTTACCGGTGTAGTTGGAGAGCCAAAAAATTCCGTTGGATTCCCATGTTTGAGAGCTTGAACATGCGCCAAACTTGGACTGCAAATGCCATTTCGGGGGCTTTGAAACTGAATTCTACCTCCATTCGCACATGTCTCCCATGATCTCTCATCCATCTTTCTAATTGACAGTTTCTCTCTGAAATGAGATCGACCGATGTTCCCCAGGTTCAAAGTCTGCCCAAAAACCTTAGGAATCGCCTCTCCTTTTTCTGCAATCCCCAAACTTGGAAATGGGATGCTTTCATCCTTTCTTTCAGGCATCATCGGCATCGCAGCTGGCATCTTCACTCTCTCGAGTGATTGCTGAGACGAAAACAACGATCTAATAAACTGCACTAACTCTAAGCTCTCACTCACAGATCTAACAGAACCCAATTCAACTACTCCAACATCAGTCAGCACCAAAACGACAGTCCGAATTCCCGCAGACTTAGCGAGATAGGATCTCACACAATACTCATCAGGCGAATTGAGCAAATCCAAATGCCAGATATGTTTCCCAGAAGCCAGACACTTGCCAGGGCCACCCTCTCCACTAGGGAATGAGAAATACATGGAAGCAAGAAAAAACATTTCAGTATCAGTAACTCTATCCAATCCAAGAGCATAATTATCCTCATCAGAGCCACCAAAGAGATTATGAAGCTTCTGCAAAGCTCTTTTCTTCATACCCTGCTGGCCATCATCTTCAAGGCCAAGACTGAGAATCTGTGTAGCTTCTCTTCCCTCTCCATCCCTAGGATCTCTACAAGATCCATCTCCCCATCCCAAAACCCATTCACCAGATTTTGAATGGGAAAGTTGCCAGAAAATTGCATAGTTCCAACAAAAATTAGAAGCGTTTGGTCTCTCCACAAGATCCGAGAGCTTGTTCTGCAAATTCTCATCATTCCTCACAGCCATAAACAGATTCTCATTCGAAACAGAGCAAGACATCAAGTAATTAAAAGCCCTAGTCCCCAAAACAGCAGCAACCACAGCCTTATCCTCATCCTTCCCACCCATTCTCCTCAGCCTATCTTCAATCATCATCTCTAAAACCCCACCAAACCCAACAACACAACAATAATCACACACACGCTTTAAAATTAACAAAACCCCAGATCGAATCTCAGTCCAAAAACTCGAGAAATTCATCAAACTAACAACACCATCGCTAAAACATCCTCAAACTCGCAAATTAGCAGGAATTAACAAAACCCCAGATCAAATCTCAGTCTAAGAACTCAAGAAATTCATCAAACTAAACCCTCCATCGGCAAGACACTCCCAAACTCGCAAATTAGCAAAAAATAACAAAACCCCAGATGCGAAAACAATACAGACAAACCAAAATCAACACCCAAAAACGCAGGAATCAAAAGAGATAAGAAAGAGAGAAGAACAAACCAGTAGTGGGCATGTGAAATGTGCTGAAAAAGAAAAATGGTGGGATAAGCGTCGAGGGAAAGAAACATGGAAGGGCTATAAACATTCCCAGGAAAGCGACTACCTCTGAATCGAAGAGAAAAAATTTTACTTTCTTGGAAAACAAACAAGCAGTTATTTCACGCGACAAAATAAACGAAACAAAGAAAGCAAATACCCTCTTAAATCTTTTCTTTTCTTTTCTTTTTCTCTCTCTGTTTTCAAGAACGGTAGAACAGAGAAAATTGAAAACGAGAACCGCGAGCAAGGATTGGGGTTTTCGTTTTCTTCTACACGAGAGAGGAGAAATGGCCTTAACCAGGGTTAAAATTTAACCATGGTTAATGACGGATTGGATACATCTTGTTGGGAGTTTCAGAAGTAGTCGCCGATTATGCTGCGGTTTGTTTCCACAGCAGCACCTGAGAAAGAGATGAGATTTTCAATTCAAATAATCTCTCTTTTTAATTTTTTTTTATTCATTGTTTTTTTTCTATTAAAAAATTCTGGTTTTTTTTGGAGTTGTTGCATGTATATTACAAAATGGATAAAATATTACGTTAATAGCACAATAATAAAAATATTTGTAGATATAGCAAAAATTGTAAATTGATAGACTTCATATTGATAGATTCTATCAATAAAGGGTGATAAAATCAATTATTAATAAATAAAATAAATTGATAGACTTCCATCAGATTCTATCCAGAGTCTATCAATAAAAATTGATAAAGAATGATAGATTCTATCTAAATCTTTTATAAAAAAAAGTAAATAATTTTTTTTTAAATGAAATAATTTATTATAAAAAAATTATTTTTAAAAATGTACTATAATTATAAACCGGGTAAAATAGTTACTATATAGCCTAAATTCCCTTTTTTTTTCCTAAATAATAACGCTTTTTCCATTTGCATAATAAGATATTAAAAATGTTTGAAGATAAAATCGTCTCGTGAGCCTCATGCTTAATAGTCGCTCGCAATTACTCGCCACCATGCACAACATGTGACTTTATTATTATTATTATTATTATTATTTATTTTTTGCTATTTGTGCTTTTGCCCTTTTCTACCTGCAATATTGAAGATTATGAATTTTATAAGTTGTTATTTTTAACGTTATATTTTTTAGACTGAGTAGCTAAATATTTCAACTTCAATTAGGACTGAATTTTTTTATATATAAATACAACTTACTGGTGATAAAAGTTAAGTCATTATAAAGTAACTATTAATATCAATAAAAATACCCATCAATTTTTTTATATTTGACTTACTTTCACAGCTTTCATTATTTGTTAAAAAATACTTTAATAGAAATATAATATATCGTTATTTGTTTAGTTTAATTTTTAAAAGTGAGTTCTTGACATGAAAGGCATTATTTATTAAAAATTGTATATAGAATTATGTGTTTTGTGATAAATTATTCTGGAATGATCTAATGAAAATGTTAAGAATTAAGATATGACTAGTTTAATGTATGGTAATCACATATTCAGAAATTAATTTTCTATGTACACGCCAGATCTAAAGCTGATATTTAAAATCAAATATAATTGAATCCATTTGTTGAGTGAATTTAAAATGAAAATCAAAATTCAAATGATATACTATAATTACTAAATTTGTGCTTTGTAAATTATACTCTTCCGTTCAATTTTATTACAATTTTTTTAATATGCGGTACGCTTATGACTTTTCTACATGTGACATGTGTGCCTTAATTAATTAGAAGATAAAGTGGTAGATCCAATAAATTAACAAATGTGTTCAAAGTCCCTTTTTTTAAGACGTTAAAAAATATTATGAACTATAGCTCAGATTAATAGCTCAGATTAAGTAGTTTCAAAGAAATAATAATTAAAAAAAAAAAAGTAGTTTCAAAGAAAAGGGGGAAAATCATAGATTTCATATTTAAATAATATTAAATATTTTTATAAAATTTGTTTAAAAGATCGGCTGGAATTTTTTTTAAAATTTGATTAGAGATTTGAAATTTGGTCTAATATGTATATTTGTGTTAAATCAAAACATCAACACACTGTCTGAACATACACTATACAAAATGAGCAAGTCAAAATCACTTTGGTAAAAAGTCAAAATCTCTTCAAATGTTCCACGAGAGAAAACATATGGTTGGGGAAAATTCACTTTCAACTTCCTAAATTTTAAATGAAATTTCTATTTGGGATTTCTATTTCAAAATCAAATATTTTTATATTTTAATAATGTTCAATTTTATTTATTTTTTTCAATCTTGAGTGTTCATTTTTATTTATTTTCTTTTAAAAATATGCAATTGAACTATAGACTTTAGAATTGTAATAAGTGTCTAATCTAGTAAATTGTACTTTATTATTATTAAAACCCGAATCAAATTATTTCAAATGGCATAAATTATGACTAATTTGAATTAAGGTAGGAGGGAGAAAGAAGAAGACAATAAAGAAACAAAAAGATGATGAGTGAGATTGGGCTAAATCAAATGTAATTAATTTATCAGCAATACTTAGATAAAGATAAGTAAGCATTACTTTTAATGTACTATGAACTCGACATCGATTTAAACATAAAGTGGGAAAAAAAAAAGAAAAAAATATATAAATTTGTGGGTTTGAGGTTTGAATAAAAGTTTGAGGAAGATGGGTGTCTTAAAAAGCATGTGAAGAAGTGGGAAGGAAATTGTCAAAAATGTTTTAAATGACTCATCCAACTTGGCTGCCCCTTTTAATTGTGTACAATCTAAGCTAAACCCCATGAAAGTGATTCTTCAACAAACTTCTCTCTTTTTCTCTCTCTTCTATCTTTATATATTTAGTCTTTACATTTAAAAATATCTTTCATAAAGCCTTTTAATTTCTTACTTCAACTAGATGTGTAGTGAAGTTTTGAAACTTTAATATTTTAATTAATGTTATATCTGCTATGTAATTGTTGAACTCTCCAAAATTATATAATAGTTTATCATTTAATATTAACTAATGATGATTAAGTGAAAAGACGAATAATTTCAATGATATCTTGTATGATTTTTTTTTTTGTGAGTTATCTTGTATGACTTAGTAACACTATAATATGAAAAAATGTTTATTAAACTACCTGAATATAAGAACACATTTATTAATCTTAAGTATATATATTTTACTTTTTTTAGTATAAATGAGAAAAGAAGAACCACAAACCTACATAAAAAAAATATACTTCTCTCACATAAATGGTTAAAATTGGACAAATAGCAAAGTTGAAAGACAAAAATTGGACATTTAATACTTTATGGACCAAAATTGAACAAATATCAAAATCTTGACCAAAACTATATTTTAACCTATTTTTTATTTTTTTTAGATTAGTAAATATATGCGCACAATCAAATATATTTTTCATGTTTTCTCAAAATATATATATATTTCATGTTGTTCGATAATTTTCATGATATTTATTTTTTTATACCATATCCATGATAATTGAACAATGTTCATGTTTTCTATAAATAGCCTAATTGGTTATTATATAACAAAAATGTTAATGTGTTAAGAGTATCATACAAGTAGATCAAATGTTTGTTTTAAAAAATAACAATCAAACTTCTCAAAGGTTAAAAAAATCTATGTAGAAAGGATAATGGATAGTTAATAATTGGCTATGGATTCCAATATATAATTGGAAGATAAAGTTTCCAAAAGTCAAATGGATTCAAACTTAAATGATTGACTCGGCAAATTTAAAATACGTCTATATTTTTAGAATTACTTAACAACAGCTAGAAGAGCTAGTTAAAGTTGAAAGGGTAAATAGTTTGATCGACACATTTTAATATAATATTAAACATGAAATTTGTAGTTATCTTTCAATTGTCTATTATTAAAAAAAAAAATCATAATTATCGAAATAAATAAGAGATTGTTTTAAATTTCAAAAGAACATATTGTTATGGAATAAAAAAATAAATTATAGTTTAAAAACAAGATGAAACCAATTTTATTCTCAACTTTAAAATTTTATTTCCAGTTAACGAATAAATTATGTTTAAAGTTATTGTCTCATTGGCCATTGCCTTTAATAAGCAATAACAATACGTAGAAGTTAGTTTACTGTCTTTTTGACAATTATTGCTTAGCCAAATTTAAATAATGCATCATATTTTAAAATCAATCACATCTATATAATGCAATAAATTAGTATAAGTTGCAAGTTAGAGGCTGACAACTCAATTGGTCAAATCTTCTGTTCAAGACAAATAATTTCAATAATGTAATCTGTGGGCAAGAAAAAGAAATATTTATCCTAATAAATCTAGTGTCCCGCACATGTCTTGTAATAAATTATCAAAATTCCCATGAAATTTAGCAGCTGTCGTTTTAAAAATAAAAGATCAAGAAGAAAAGCTAAAATACCAGTGGTATATACGTTAAATTAATGTTCAAAAATAAATTATTATTGACCATTGAAATTGCTACTGCTACAAAAGCTGGTTGATTCGATAAGATTTTGATCGGCACATATTTTTAAAATATTATTAAAATTGTAAATATATATATATAAATTTAAACATTTTTTTAGTATAAATTAAGGAAGAAGAACTACAAATCTTATATAAAAATGTGTTATTACTTTAAATTAAATTAGAAATAGATCAAATTTATAATTTTGATGTTGAACTGAAATATTCATAATTATTTCCATATAAATTTAAACTTTCCGTATGAGTTAATATTTAAACGGATAAATCCAACTAAGTGTATTAAAAAATAAATAAAAAGACTTCAAATCAATTTAATTAAATATTTAAAGTCTTGATGATATAAATTTATTTATGTAATGATTTCAGCAGTCACGGTGATCGCAATAATGGAACAAACGAGATAAGTTCACTCATGGGTTAAAGAATAATCTAAATATGGCAATGGATTGATTTCACTCATATATAAGGGGGTTTTAGGAATGTGTCAAAAGTATTTACAATATTCAAGTAAAAAAGAATAGCAATTATAGTATAGTCATTAATAATAATATTATATTAATAACATATAATATTGTATTAGCAATATATTAATAATATGAAATATTATATTAATAATAAAATAATATCGTATAATGAATATTAATAACATCGTATTTTTTTATTATGAAGTAAATATTTTCAAATTTAACTAAATTTGTAATTATTTTGTGGAATTGGATTATTCAACATAATTATTCTATATATAATAATGTTTTATTAATTTTATTTTTGAAGTTATAAAAATTAATTATCACCATGTAAAATACATATACTTAAAATAGTAGGTTAATAAACTAATTAAATGTGTACTTACAATAAATATGACACTTCATTAAAAAACAAAAATAAAAATATGACAGTTCATTAATATATATATATATATGACACTTCAATTAATGTAATTTTTTATGGTATAGCTTTTAAATTGTATAGACTAATTAAATTAATTGCTACATGTTAGATGATAAATTAAAGTACTCTTTCATACTCATTTTGCTTGTTTCTTTTTTTTTTTAAAAGATAGACCTAAAAATATACTTGTGTTATCTATTTTAACACCTAGTTTTTATTAAAAAAAAAATCAGACCATATTTGCGATTTTTTTTAGTAGTTAAAAACAAGTTTCTGTTTTTTAAACTAACAAGACCTAATTTATTACAATTTTGAAATTACAAAAGACTAAATTAATATGTAATAAAACCTTTTTGGTAGTTCAAATTAAGATGGAGGAAGCAAAATCTCATGTAGAAATATTATATATTCTCTAATAAAATAAAAGTCAAACATCGAATATATGATTAAGGAATAAAAAAATATATATCACATTTCAAACAAGTAGATCCAAATCTATAATAGTTGCAATATTTTCGTTTTAACGATTACTATTGATCGGTTTATGTTTACTATCAAAAAGTAACTATTATTAATGTGATTTTCATTATCTTATGCGATATCGCAAATTAAAGGTGATTTAATTGATTATTTATTTATTTTAAAGATTCTTCATTTGACTTAATGACCAATTTGAAATTACACGGGAAAAAATAGTTACTAAAATTGAAGGCAAAAACTAGATATAAATGCTTATGTTTATAGTCTTACTTTAAAATAAAGGAGGGGATCAAATCGATCTAATTTCCATAACCTTTGTAGTAATAACTTTTTAAAAGTGATTTGTTAGTGCTGAATTTTAAAATAATAATAAAACCAATAGATTCCTCCTATGACTTAACATACAAGTTCCAAATTCCAAAATGACTGAATTTGTTCTTATTGAGTGCGACTTTTTTTTTTCGTTTTTTTATTTTGAGTACGGCTTCTTAACATATTCTTGCTTTTTGTTCTAATTAAAAATAAAAATTGAAAGTAAATAAAATTTATCTCAATTTTATTTCCTCGTGTGTGGTTGTTTATGATAAAAAAATAATAAGAATAAGATTTCTCTT
Organism: Sicyos edulis; assembly: GCA_036507275.1. Taxonomy (NCBI): domain Eukaryota; kingdom Viridiplantae; phylum Streptophyta; class Magnoliopsida; order Cucurbitales; family Cucurbitaceae; genus Sicyos; species Sicyos edulis. The sequence continues at coordinate 510,156 of CM071857.1, read as the reverse complement.
GATAAAATTTTAATTTATTACTTTATATAGAATAAATGAAGTTATTTAGATAAAAAAAATATAAAAATCCGTACCCTAATTTGACTTAACATAAAACCAATAGATTCCTCCTCTGACTTAACATACAAGTTCCAAATTCCAAAATGACTAAATCTGTTCTTATTGAGTACGGACTTTTTTTTTTCGTTTTTTGATTTTGAGTACGCCTTCTTAACCTATTCTTGCTTTTTGTTCTAATTAAAAATAAAAATTGAAAGTAAATGAAATTTATCTCAATTTTATTTCCTCGTGTGTGGTTGTTTATGATAAAAAAACAATAAGAATAAGATTCCTCTTGATAAAATTTTAATTTATTACTTTATATAGAATAAATAAAGTTATTTAGATAAAAAAAGATATAAAAATCCGTACCCTAATTTGACTTGTGTAAAAATAAAGTAGAATTTGATATAGCTTCAATCAAGATCAAGAAGCCAACAAATAAGGTTGTGATACAAATAAAGTGGTTATATATAAGTTAGTTGAGAAAAAAATATGTATATAGTGAATTCATATAATCTTAGTATTGAACTGTGTAACCTCTAAACAATTAAACTATTAATTCACCAATCCTTCTGATATTTATTATTTCAATGTAAAAATTTACTCACTTGTTGACCCGATACCAATTTCAGGGTAACCAATCACACCACCGACATGTTTAATCGTGTATATAATTTTTAATTAGTAGATCGTGCATAATTTCATTTCAATCTCACTAATTTATACGGTAATTAAATATTATACCTTCAACCCTATTTCAATACAAGTATATCCATGTTAAATTTTTGACAGACCAAAATTATTTAAACAAATTGCTTAAATTTATAACCATTATTTTATGTGATGGTTTGGAGGTCAAATACTAAAGATGATAGAGTTTTTTTTTTTTTTTTTTGAGAAACTAAATATGATGAGTTTAATTTATGACAATTATTTATCTATAAATTAATTTTCAATAAATTTCTTTAAATTTTAAATATTATATAATTAAACGGTGACATTAGTTGACTGATGTAGAAACTAGCATAGATAGTGACAAATATTAAAAAAAAATATTATTATTATTATTATTTTGGATATGAATAAATATTAGCTATAATTATCATATGCATGTCTGTATTTTTTTTTAAGGAAATGATGAAAAATAGCACGTCGCGAGCCGTGAAGCACGCTACATTACAAAAGAAACGCGGGAAAGAAACGTGTACGTCACATCCCGGAGGGTAGAAAGCAATGCGCGTTAAGGTAGATGCACGCGCATCCATCGCGAGTGACTGAGGAGGAGAAAAAGAATGATGTGGACTTATCACGCCCGCCAGCTAAGCAAAGTCACGCGATGAAGGCGGCTTGGTGACGAACACGTTTTACACAGTGCATGCCGTCCACGTGTCCCGAGGAAAGAGGACCGCAGTGACGTGGCGACACTGGATGACCCGTCGTAGGCTTCATCGAAGAAAGGGCATTTGTTAGGAACCAAATAAATAATAAGAATAATTGAAAGGTAATTATGGTTCAGCTTTATGAAGCACGGTGACGCTCGTGAGTAACACGTGATAGGTAAACACGGTCCGAGGAGGTGCATGTGACTTGCATTAAATTTGTTCATTTCCTTTTTATAATGAATCCTCCATATTAAATAAGAAGTTTAAATACGACCATTTCCATCTCTATATTTTTAGATTAATCTTTCTAAAATTATGTGTGTATAATAAATATAGGCGCTTTTTTGTGAGAAGAAAAAAAATCACACGCGAATCACGTGGTAGTAAAAGTGGACGTGATTGGGCAGAGGGAACAAGCGTGGTCACTGGTTAAGATGCATGGTACCTAGTAACGGTGGATCCCACACAGTGTTTGATTACGTCAGATTTACGTCATAAAATTTTCTTCTTTATTCTTTATACGGTTTTTTTTAACCATCGGTATATTTTGATCCCATGGCTTAATATAAATTTTAGAGTAAAATACCATATTCATTTTTAAATTTTGGGATTTATTTTATTTTGCTTTAAATTTTAAAATTTTAATTTTAAACTATGGAATTTATTTATTTTAGTTTTTAAGATTCTATTCGATAATATTTTTTTTTTCTTATTGATTTTTAAAATTGAAATCTATTCTTATTCAAATTTCTTACTATATATTTTATATTAACCAAATTTCAAAAAGACTACAAACTAAAAGAAGTAATTTTCAAGAATTAAAGTAAGAAAAAAATATATAATAATATTGTTATTGTATACTTAAATTTCAAGAATTAAAAAACGAAAATAAAATAATTATAAAATGAAGCCTAAATTTTCAAAAGTTTAATTTAATTCATAAAATTTTAGATTTGTTCTATTTTTGTTTATAAAGTTTCAAGAAAAAAAATAATAAATTGAACTAAAATTTGTTCCTTTCAAAAATTAAAAGTTCAGTGAAGGACCGAAATTGGTAAAGCTTGAAGTTCAATGAAATAATATTTTACCTAAATTTTAATACAACCGAAGTAAAAAAATTCAAAATTCTATAAAAGTTTCATACATGAACCGCAAAATTTGACGTCGTTTTTGTAAATATACTTAACTTTTATAAAAATTTATAAATGAGCTCGAAGTTTGACAAGATTCTTTTGTAAACATGCTTTGCAAATTTAGTCTTGAATATTACCATAGCGTGACAAATAATTTTAGATGGAATTTGTTGGTTATTATTCTAAATTTTTGTTAAAAGGTCTATCAAAATTATTACTAATGAAAGATGCAAGACTCAAATTCGATGGATGCTAAAGGCATTCGAACCACCACGTCAATAGACTAGTTTTTCACTTGTTATCTTTATGTACATGATATAACTAAAAAATAATAAATCATATCACAATCTTTTTTTATTTTGAATTTTTTAATTGGCGTGAGAAATTAGAACTCATAATTTATTGGTCATTACATGTATGCCATTCAACTGCTATTCGACATATAAAAAATAAGTATAGTGTAATCCACCAGCCTAATTCGACATTTAAAAAATATATATGAACTATAAATGTTTTCTAAAATAGATTAATAAGTAAAGTCAGAAAAAGAAGTATGGTTTTTTTTTTAAAAAAAGCTCAACAGAAAATTGTCAGCAGGCTTATGGGCCCAATGTTTTTATTGGGTAAAAGCTAACGGTTTGGGCCTATGGGTTTTTGATAGCCCATTTACAGTACATATTTAAGCCGTCGTCGGGCCTGAAGGCTAGGCTCATTTGTTCAGCGGGTCTGCCCAATTTTGAATTGGGCCACATGAGGGGATATGAAAATCCTAACTTTTAAATTCATGGTTGCTTTTTAGGTTTTTTTCCCTTTTATTTTGATTAAAACAATTGGGAATCTAAGATTTGAACCCGTGATCTTTTTGTCATTAAATGTACACTAATATTATTGAATAACTGTTCTTATTAGCTTCCTTTTAATATTTTTGAAGTATAAGTATAGAGTTATGAAGACGTGAGCATCTAATTCATCAAATACAAAAGGCTAGGCTCATTAAATATTGTTAAGCATCTAAATTTGGGTTTTTATGTTAATTTAATTAAGGTCATAAATTACAATTAACAGGTGCCAACAAGAGGAATAGGAGGTCATGGATTTTTAACCATTCTAGTCCAACTTAGAAATCGTGATCACTTTTAACATTCATAAAATTATACTTTAGGGATGTTTGTTTTTAGTATTTCATAAACTATTATAAAATGAGTTTTTACAATTAATTTCTAAAAAAATATGTTCAAAAGAGTGATTATAATAACTCAAAATAACCCTCCATTTTCAACTACTAAAAATAATTTTTCATTTTAACCAAAATTTTTGTCAAAAAATGCTATTGGTTGCAAATCTATGTACAAAAAATCACATCTAAAACTCAGCTTACACACACTTGAAATTTCCCTCCACGGCCCCTTTCGTTTCTCTTCGCCCTCGCTTTCAAATTCGCCTCTTCTTCTTCTTCTTCTCAAGAACCGAATCATCATTTCCAATTCCAAATTCCCAGTAATCCCCCACTGAATCCGACCACCTTGATCGGAAACCAGTTTCCGATTAGGGTTCCGATTCCTTTCTACGCCCAATGGAGTGGAACCCAGAAACCCTACAGCTCCTTTCCCAGTGTTTTCTTCACACACTGTCCCCCACCCCCGAGCCCCGCCGCCGCGCCGAAGCCTCCCTTTCCGAAGCCGCCGACCGCCCCAACTACGGCCTTGCTGTTCTTCGCCTTGTCGCCGAACCATCCGTCGATGAACAGATCCGTCAAGCCGCCGTCGTCAACTTCAAGAACCATTTACGGGTCCGATGGGCGCCACCGGGTGCGCCGGACGAGTCCAATGCTTTGATTCCCGATTCCGAGAAGGACCAAATCAAAGCCCTAATTGTGCCCTTGATGCTCTCCTCTACTCAGCGAATCCAGAGTCAGCTAAGCGAGGCTTTGGCTTTGATCAGTAAACACGACTTCCCGAAATCGTGGTCTTCGTTGCTCCCCGAGCTCGTTGTGAGTCTGCAGAAGGCGTCCCAGGCTTCGGATTATGCGTCTGTTAACGGTATTCTTGGCACTGCTAATTCAATTTTTAAGAAATTTAGGTATCAATATAAAACCAATGATCTTTTGCTTGATTTGAAGTATTGTTTGGATAATTTTGCGGCACCTTTGTTAGAGATTTTTCTTAAAACGGCTGCTTTGATTGATTCTGCTGTGAGCTCGGGCGCTCAGGCGGCCACACTGCGGCCCCTGTTTGAGTCCCAGAGGCTATGTTGTAGAATATTTTATTCGTTGAATTTTCAAGAGCTTCCCGAGTTCTTTGAGGATCATATGAAAGAGTGGATGAGTGAATTTCGTAAATACCTTACTCTGAATTATCCTGCACTTGAAAGTAGTGGCAATGATGGGCTTGCTCTAGTTGATGAACTTCGTGCGGCAGTTTGCGAGAATATTAATCTTTATATGGAAAAGAATGAAGAGGAGTTTCAGGGGTTCTTGAATGATTTCGCTCTAGCCGTATGGGGATTGCTTGGGAATGTATCTCAGTCGTCGAGTCGAGACCAGCTGGCTGTTAAGGCCATGAAGTTTTTGACTACTGTTAGCACGAGTGTACACCACACCTTATTTGCAGGCAAGGGAGTGATACCTGAGATCTGTAAGAGTATAGTAATTCCCAATGTGAGGCTGAGGGATGACGATGAGGAACTATTTGATATGAATTATGTTGAATTCATTAGGCGGGACATGGAAGGTAGCGATCTAGATACTAGAAGAAGGATAGCTTGTGAACTTCTTAAAGGAATTGCAACCAATTATAAAAAGCAGGTGACAGACATGGTATCCTCTCAGATACAACAATTGCTAAGTTCATTTGGGCTAAATCCTGCTCAGAATTGGAAAGATAAAGATTGTGCAATATATTTGGTTGTCTCACTTGCCACTAAGAAAGCCGGAGGCTCTTCTGTTTCAACCGATCTTGTAGATGTTCAGAATTTCTTTGGATCAGTAATCATTCCAGAATTGCAAAATTTAGATGTTAATGGTCTACCCATGCTTAAGGCAGGTGCGCTCAAGTTTTTTGCTGTGTTCCGTAATCTGATATCAAAACCTATTGCATTACAAATGTTTCCTGATTTGGTTCGGTTCCTTGGCTCTGAGTCTAATGTGGTTCATTCCTATGCCGCAATTTGTATTGAGAAATTGTTGCTAGTCAAGGAAGATTCAGGTGTGGCCAGGTATAACTCTATAGATATTGCTCCAACTTTTCCTGAGATGATGACTAAGCTCTTTAATGCCTTTAAGTTTCCTGAATCTGAGGAGAACCAATACATTATGAAGTGTATAATGAGAGTTCTTGGAGTTGCTGACATACCTCGTGAGGTTGCAGGGCCTTGCATTTCTGGGTTGACATCTATTTTAAATGAAGTATGCAGAAACCCAAAAAATCCTGTTTTTAACCACTATATGTTTGAATCTGTGGCTCTTCTCATTAGAAGGGCTTGCGAAAGGGACCCTTCTTTAATATCTGCTTTTGAGGCAAGCCTATTTCCCAGCCTTCAAATGATACTGGCTAATGATGTAACGGAGTTCTTCCCTTATGCTTTTCAACTTTTAGCACAGCTTGTCGAGTTGAACAATCCTCCTATTCCACCAAGCTACATGCAGATTTTTGAGATTCTATTGTCACCTGAATCTTGGAAAAGAGTCTCTAATGTCCCAGCACTTGTACGGTTACTTCAAGCTTTCCTTCAGAAGGCACCTCATGAACTTAACCAAGGTGGGCGCCTGAGCCAGGTTCTGGGAATATTTAGTAATCTAGTCTCATCTCCAAGCACTGCAGAGCAAGGCTTTTACGTGCTCAACACTGTTATTGAATCTCTTGAATATAGTGTGGTCGAACAGTACATTGGCCACATCTGGGCTGTTCTTTTTGGACAACTTCAAAGTAGACGCACTGTAAAGTTCATCAAATCGCTCTTGATCTTTATGTCCCTTTTTCTTGTTAAAAATGGTCAAAAAAGTCTTTTGGATACCATCAACAGTGTTCAGAACGGCATATTTATCCAAATCTTAAAGCAGTTTTGGATTCCTAATCTTAAACTGATAACTGGGACCATTGAGCTTAAGTTAACTGCAGTTGCTTCCACCAGACTTATCTGTGAGTGTCCAGCACTTTTGGATGCTGCGTTTACGGAAGACTGGGGGAAAATGCTGGATAGCATTGTTACCCTTCTATCTCGACCTGAACAGGAAAGGGTTGATGAGGAGCCAGAAATGCCTGATATTGCTGAAAATGCTGGTTATAGTGCAAGCTTTGTTCGTCTCTACAATGCAGGAAAGAAGGAAGATGATCCTCTGAAAGATATAAAGGATCCAAAGCAATTTCTTGTAGCATCTTTGTCGAAGCTTTCTGCTCTTTCTCCTGGGAGGTATCCCCAAGTCATCAGTCAGTATCTTGACCCTACAAATCAATCTGCATTGCTTCAGTTTTGCAGATCTTATAATTGCCCAATAGCTTGAGTAAGTTACTATCCCATTTAAATATCATGCATGTGTTTTACACATTTGTGTTATAACCAAATGGATGTAAATTTTCTATGTTGAAGGTGAGCTTATATATATACTACATAATTCTGGTCGGTTGTTTGCACTCATGCTCGATAGCGTTAAGGTTTTTTTTATTGGTCGTATATGGTGGTTGTATTCTTTAGTATTGATTGATTTTTTTCTATTCTTTGAAGTTGGGAATACTTCATGAATGCATCATCTTGTTTTTTTTATGAGATTATTATACCCTTGGTTGATTTTTATATTTTTGCTTACCCTAGCAAGCTGTGCACTTGGCCGCTGGGTGGTAATTTGATCAGGTGCTGAATTGAAGCAATGTCAAGTTCTAAATGGAACAATGTACCATAAACTATTGATTGCTAATGCTCAAAGTTAAATGGATGCATAAGATTTTGGGGTTTTGAGTATGATACGGACACCTTTTTGCTAAGCTCCAAAATTTTCAACATGCTCAAATGGCTTACTTATGTATCTTTGTTCAATCGATTTTGTTTACTTTCATTTTGGTTATTAATCTTTAAGTGTTTACATCACCTTGTATCTAATCTTGTACTCCTGCGGGCTGAATTTATACAGGTTTTTGTGGACAAATCTTCAATTCCATTTGGTGGCTTATTCAAGTTTCATATCATCATAGTTTACATCTACAATTGTGGTGTAATGGTGTGGATGATTCTGCCAAGTCCAGTTGGTCCGGTCAGGCGAATCAAACATGGTTTACCAAGTTTTGGTACAAGACTTCCTTCCATCGGTTGATCCTCTTTGTATGTGGTCATGTTCACTTGTCTGTCATTTTGTGCATGCATTCATGAGCAAATCATAGATGTTCATTGCGGTCTAAGAGGTGTAGTTTTCCTTTTGTTTCTATTCCGAAGTTTCCTTTTGTCATTTTGATATCACATGTTAGCACTTGTATCTCATTGCTATGATATTCAACTGCAAGTTTATATATCAGTTGGTTATTGTGGCTGGTGTAGAAAGTTTACCTCTTACAACTTTTCTGTTTTTATCTGCATTTTCTTTAGAAGGTTTTATTAAATCTGTGAATGTTTTGCCTAATTTTATGCGTAGCAGACCAAATAGGATATACTAATGTGCTGCTTACAATATTTAGACGTCAAGGAAAGCCATAAGCCATAGAAAATTATTTAGAGTTTAGGTAGGTGGTCACTATTGATAGAACTTATAACTTTTTAAATTTGCAAGACCTTCTTTGATCTCTGGATGAATCCATGATGGTTTCATTTTGTTTGGATGGTTGGTTATTGATTGTTTGAAATTTATGAGATTAAAATATAAAACATACATGGTAAAATTACTAAAACCAGTCAAACATTATACCTGATATTAGGAAAAGTTATTGCTTCATCTGTGCTGAAGTATTTATTGTGTATTATAGGGATTTTGCATTTCAATAATTCAAAGGATGGTAACATCAATTATTCATTCATTTATTTGTATTCAGTTTTAGGTGAATTGAAATAGCTTACAAAGTCGTTTGTTTAATATAATGTATTTTACGAACTACCCAATTTCATAATGGGTGACAAACTTGATTTATGTTTCATGTAAGAAGGCTCACTAAGGTCATGATCTATCAGGATGAGCTATCTATATATACGTATAGGTTTTATTTAATTATTATTTGTTAAGATTTGGTTTTTATCCTTGTGAATTGATCTAGTAATGAAGTGTTTTATTGAATTGAAAAATGAGTTCAATCCTAGAAAACCATCTATTTATGAATTAATTTTGTCTGAGTGTCCCTCATAATTCAAACACACCAATACAACCAAAAAAAAAAAGAAGAAAGATTATTTTAATTCTAAGTTTTATATTCTGACTTTGAAAACTAAACTTAATTATGGACATTATTTCCATCACACATTTCTTGGTTTTATCATCAATTTTCTAAAATATCCTTTAAAAATCCATGGACATTTTGAGATAAAATCTGGTTCATTTTTTTATTTTGGAGATTTATTTATTGTAATTTGGTCAAAATTCTAGTGTGTAAAAAATGGTGAAAACCCAAAATTGTGAAGAGAGGAACATATCTATGTAAAAATGTTGTTAAAGGTAGGATTGGTATGCCCATGTGAACTCTCCCTAAGCCTACTACATTTAGTCCTCCCCGAGCAAAAGTGCTCGTAGCCATTAATGGAGTCTCGACTTTAAGAGACGACATGGATCTATAATCCTAGAACTCATACTAAGGATACTATGTTAACTAAATTCAACATCACTTCAATAATCCCACATTGAACTCACATGCAATGGCAAGGTGTGTTATGGAAAAGAGGAAGTACTTGTTTGGAACTACCTTCATAAAGAACTTTAAAATGGACATCCCACTGTCTTATGAGGGATTGGGCTATATATAGATTCTATGTCCAAACAGTCCCATCCTAGGAGCCTTTCTAGGGAGCAATGATTCCATTATATCATCTCATCGTAAGAATTCACAGATTATTATACATAAGGTTCCACCATTCATATATAAGGTTGGCAGCATGTTAGTTTCATTGTTTTGTAATAATTTAATACAACATATAGTTACGAATTTGATCATGAAAATTGATATTTGACTCTCATTTATTTTGAGAGCAGAGGGTTCGTGGTTCCCCTTCCTCCATTTGTACTAAAAAAAAGACTGATCTTGAGGAGCACTTTCTCCTTCAATATTCTTTTAACTCTTTTCAATTACAAATTTAATCTTTTTGAACTTTTTAAGTTTGTGTATAATAAATTTCTCAACTTTATAAAGTTTTTAATATGATTCTTTGAACTTTGATTTTGTGTCTAATAAATTGATTGTATATTTACATTTTATGTTTATACCACAAACGTTAGGTGTCAAACTTCTTACAGAGATCACACAATCTTCAAAATTTAATAAAAGGGCTCTCAAATTAGCTTTTAACGAATTATATTATTGACCTATTAACTGTAAGGAAAAATACAATGTCAAAATTAAGTCATCATTGTGTAATGAAAATTCTTCAACTAAACCTCAATAATGCAAAAATAATAGACCAAATTAGGTTTGATGTCCAACTAGAATTTCTCCTCTCTACTGTTTATTGCCTTTATTATGATGACCAAAGAGAGAGCAATTGAAGGAAAATAAAGGATAATTGCAATAATTTCAAATTTCTGCAATGCTACTACTATAATCTACAATATATTTTCCAAATTTTATTAATTGTTCTTAAAGAATAATTGGAGTGGCTTTAGACTATTCTTTCGTTTTGCAACTGCCCCCATAATTAAAATGATTTTTTAAAGGAGATTTAAAATAAAATAAAAACTTTGAACTATAATCTATTTCACATTAGTTTTTATTACCTAAATCATTACTCAATATTTAACAATTTCTAAAAATTCAAATATATATAAACACCAAATTTATAACCTATAGGTTATACAATTATTAGTTCTTGAACTGCTCAAGTTCTAGCTTAGGTGGCTAATCTAACAAGAATATGAAGGTAGAGATTTCAAACTTTAACGAACAAACCAATGAAATGTGTAAAAGTAATCTATCTTGCATTAGTTCTTAAAGATACAAGATAGGTGCATTTATAAACACCATATACATGCTAACTTTTTAATAACCGAACACTTCTCCAAGTGTATATAACTAACTCAACTGATATCTTGAATGAATTAGAAAGCACGAAATCCGTAGTTCATATCGTCCAACCTTCTATTGTACTAAAATAAAAAAAACAGAACACAACAAATAATAACCAGTAAATTAATTACAACATATAATTTCAATAATCATATGATAGAGTCCATGAAAATAACAAAAGAAGGAAAACCAAGAGTCAAAGTTAACAGAACCATAATTCTACTTCCACATCTGTTGAACTAAAAGACAAACCAAAAAAAGCCACCCAAAAAAAAGTCCCAACTTAAGATTTCTGCCTTATATTAATAGCCATCACAAATTGAAGTCAGTAATCTCATAGAGAAAAACAGAGGAAAAAAAAGGGAGAAATGGGAAATGAAGCAAAGCTATGGCAGAACTCAGAAGTACCAAAGCTTCCATTACTTGCAATTGCAGCAATGGAGTCACCAGACCACTCTGGAATGATAACCCCACCATTCCACACATCAGTTTCAGTCCCATTTCATTGGGAAGAAGAGCCTGGCAAGCCCAGGTTCTGTTTCAAAACCCCAAACAGTTCTTCAGATCCCAAGAACAAAACCACTCAAAGCAAGTGCCTTGAACTTCCACCAAGATTGCTTCTAATGGATCCCAAAACCCCAAAACTTCTTTCTCCTCCAATCTCTGCACAAAAGGGAATGTTTCAGCTTCCTAAGCAGTGTTGTGGGCCATTCAGATTTGACAGAAAGCAACTTGGAGCCATGGTGTTGAGAAAGAGAGAAGTTCTGATGGAGAAGGAGTGGTTTTGTTGGTTGGGAAAAAGATGTTTTGGGAGCAAAAGAGAAGTTGGGTCTGCTAGTGGAAGTGTTTTTCCTTCTTCTGAAGGTGAGAATTTTGCAGACTGTTGAAATGTCTTTGAATAGTATAACTAGCATTTGCATTCTTTTCTTTTAAACAAAACGGTTTCTTTCTTTAACGTGTAGACGCAACTATACATCGTTAGTGAATTACGTAAATTTGCGTGTTCTTTGTTTTACACTTGTTGTTTACAATTCTTGCATAACATAGAGAGAACCAGTTCAAAGCTGAAAGTTGCATGGACACAAAAAGAAGGGAGCTTTTCTACTTGTGAAGGTGAGATTGTTGCTATTAAAATGTTTTGAACGCTACGAATACTCAATACATGCCAAATGATGTATAAGGATTTTATGAGAGGTGCACTCTAAAAGCTCTCTTAAAATCCTTGTCATCTTTATCTTGATTTTGTATTGCTCATAATCTCTTAAACTAAATGGTTTTTCTTGACGTAGCTAACCCATCTTTAGTAAACGACTAGAATATGTGTTCTTTGTCTCACATTTTATTATTGATTGCATTACACAGAGAAAAACAGTTCAAGGATGAAAGTTGCAGAGACAGAGAACGAAGTGAGCTTTTCTACTTGTCTTGTTCAAGTCAAGAGTGAGTTTTAGGAAATTTTAGTACCACTCTTCTTCTGTCTTCTTATCTATGTTGGCAACATGTCATCTTAAAGTTAATACAGAAACAATTTCTAAGGAAAACAGGAAGAAAATAAAGGTTTACTTTTAACTTAGAAGATAACTTGTAATTGTTAGTGAAGCTAATACAGTTTGAGGAATTGCAGGGAAGCATAGGAAAAGGATTGAAACAGATTAACATTTCTTGGAAGAGCAGAAAAAGCATAAGAAAGAGTGCTGGTAATCATCAGAGTATTTATATATAAACTTAGATTATCATTTTTTAGCATAAGATTTGAATAAGTAACCTCTTGATTATCAGATCATACATCACACTTTTGAGTTTGGTCTAAATTGAGTTTAGTTTGGTGTAATGTAAATGTATCGAATAATGTTAATACTGGGGACAGATGCCCTAGCTAATGGATGAGATCATATCATCTTTGGAATTTTGTATAGAAACAATGTCTTGAGGTTATGAGTTTAATGATGATTTCGACAGTTCTCAAGTGAAAAACATGTTCTTAGTCCCCCACATGTTTATTCATTTTGGCTGTGAAGAACATGCAAAGCATGGTGGGTAACAGTGAACGTTACTGATTTGATAATGATTTTTTTAGTTCATCAACACGTCGAAGTGCAAATTTGTACTTTTGACCTCTTTCTCGAAGATATTCTGTCCAATTAGGCTATGTATGTGTGGGCTAAATTATAAATAATATCCTTGAATTTTGTTATTTGTTTTTTTATAAATACTCCTAGTTACAATATTTCCAAGCGATCAATTCATAAACATTTCAAAACTATCCTACAAAAGTTAACATGAAAGTCACCTAGAACAACACAGAGGTGGTTAGTGGGATACTTGGCCTCAATTTTCATCCAAAGTTCTAAAGAATTTCTACTTAAAGATTAGCTTTACAACTTCAGGAAAAAAAAAATACAAATACAAATCCACGAGTATTTTTATAGTGTAACCTTTAGAATATCTTCTTTGTCGAATAGGAAAAAGCAAAAAGAAAAGGACAAGAGAGAGAAAAAGCAAGGAGTCTGGAAACAAGATGACTAAATAGAATAGTTTAATGGACAATAGCCTTTTTCAAACAGTGCCCCCTTGCCAAAGTAAGCACCCATTTCTTGAATTAAAGGTCTCAAGTTCGAATCCCACGTTCTCTAGATTTAGTTATTATACTAAAAAATACCCACTTAAGCTACTATCATCAAAACATCAATTTTGTCAATGTACAGATCTCTTGCAGCTCTGTGCCGCAATTTGATTCCTTCCAAGGAATTCAAGTATCAAGTAAAAAATAAGAGAGCCAAAAATAAGCTAAAGAATCGAAAGAGAGAGATATTCTCTCTTTGTTGGAATGTGATCCTCATATATACAAACAACATTCCACATATTGGAAAGCTATGTTACACAGATACATACAGAGAGCTTATATTTGATCGAGCACGCACCTTTGTCAATTGAACTTTTCTTCGATCTTTCCTTCTAAAAGATGTTCATTCAAACTAGGCCTAGAAAGAAGGAAGCATCCACCCTACAGTCCACCCCAGGAGCAATCCTGCACTGACCAGGCTCAATCCTAGAGCAATGGCGATGGCCCAAGTAGAAATATCATTCCTATGCCGATCCCACTTGAATCGTTTCTTCTTTGTGAATCTCCGCCATCTCTTCTGGGATACCATATTCTTGTAGGACATCCATGGAAGAATCAGAGGAAAAAAAGTGGATATTGGCTGATCGTTGTTCTTTATCTGCAGGCTTTCCAGCTGCAACAGTTGAAACCATTGCTTATATGCAAAGAGTTGGGATGCTTGTTTGAAGAAAAGCTCAATTATATGCTCTTTCTCAGCATTTGCTCGCTTTGCTACAATCTCGGCTTCCCTTGCCCGGGTTTGAGAATGTAGCAATGCATCCATCAGCTCTGCTTTGCTAGTAATATCCTCAGAAGTTTGCACTGTCTTTGTCAAGCAGTTGAGATTTGTACAGCTGCAGTCAACATAGCAGTGCCAGTTATTTCTTAGCAAGGCCTTGCTTTTGAATGTGGAAACCAAAAAACTTTTTTTCCAAGAAACCAAAAAAAGGAAAAATAAAACTAAAAGATAATCAATCTAGGAATTCTACTAGACTAATTAAGCTAGAAAACTATTCTAAACGAATCACAACGCCCATTTATAAGAAAAACTAGCAGAAATTGTTCATGCAAGTGATACTGCTATATCACATCATTTTAACCAAAGATGGGAGAGTACTCAAGAATTTAATCTATCTCAAAATCTTTGTGTGAATCAACTAGAATATTTAACAAAACGAAGTTGCACACTAGATATTCATAGACATTCAGCAACTACGAATTGGCAAGTACCTCAAAGATTTTTGAGATCCTAGCAGCAAGTTCCCTTGTTCAATGGATTCACTTAGTTCTCTCCGTGTTTTGCCAAATCGACAAAAATCCGGTCCACAATTTTGGTGGTTTGATTCAAAGGTAGAAACCCAATTTGTATCATGTCCAAATGATTGCTTTTGAGCACAAGGGCGACTCTTTGAGTTCAAGCATGGTTTTTTAGGTGCTGGAAGATCACAATTTTCTATATGATCAAGAGATTTTAATGCAACCCAATAGGCCAATTCATCTTTATCTGTTATCCACCACCATGGCTCAGCCTTGTCCACTCGAATCCAAGGAGAATCTGAATTGTAGAAAAACTCATCTTGATTTTTGGAAACCGTTTTGCAGTTCAAAGAATCCTTATCTAAACACTCAAAGTTTGCCTTCATATCAACAATACCAAGACATTCTCCAGAGTCTGTGCCATCCACGGTCTTTATGTCATTCATAATGCTGTTCATTCTCTTTGTACAATTAGCAGACACCCCACGATCAGTACCGAGAGAAACCACGCTGTAATCATCAACTTCACAGGCAGTATTGCTACCTTCAGTTGGGTGAATATCACTTGAAGTACACAAATTTTCTGTACTAGATTTTGATGTTTCATTGCTAGTCTCTAAAGCATTAGTGTGTTCTGGGGTGAAAATCTTTTGGTATCCGTAGCTAGATTGCGTCTGAAGCCACCATTTCGACTCGGGAAATAAACTAGAATATGAAGAAGCTCTGCTGAAAGGCATAAAACCTATGGAAGGTTGATCTGGCCTATCTGCTGTTGCATTGGCAGGTCCAGAATCAACCTGTTTGGATGTTGAAGATGATGATTGGCAGCAAGCAAATCTGGGAGCTCTTTTGGCATCTTCTTGAACGAAGCAGCGATTAACGGTTCTCTGAAAAGCAGCCCTTACTTCTGCTGCCGCCATCAAAATTCTACCTATGACACATTCACAGCAAATCAGAACTTGTATTTATTTATTTAAAAGTCATAGTTTATGTTCACATGAAACAACCAAAAAAGTGGACACTGGGAGGCTTAAAAAAAGCACATGATACAGAAGAACAAGTAGAATATGGAGTTAAAAATTCACATGTAGCAAGCATTAGCATTTGAAGAGGAGAAGTGTTTTTATTTATTTTTCCTGATAACGAGGAATTGGAGCTTCGCTCCACTACATACCCAGGACATCTCTGCACATCCCGGGACTCCGAACCGTCAAATCTTACTAGTGAGTTTCGAACTTGGTACCTTCAAAGGAGCATACCTCGAAGATCCAAGCTTCTAACGACAAGGCTGCCCCTTGGTGACGAATAAGATAAGTTTCACAATCCCATCTTCTTAACTAGAACCAGATACTGAATATTCTACTATACAAATGATAACAACTACCGCTACATAACAACCAGATTTGCATAAGATTAAGACCACATCGAGGAATAAGCTAATAATATCAAATAATTGTATTCACCTTCAAAGGGCATGTGCAAAAAATACATAAAACAGAGTCAAAATAGACAACTTTTAAAGATATCAAGGAAATAAACAAACAAGTTAAGATTGCTTCTAAGTCACATGCCTTTTGCTCACAAGCATTCCCAGCTCCAAATCAGAAAGGATTACTGATCCACAAGAGAGAGCTTCTATCAACAATAGTTGCAACAGAAACGCTTTCTTAGTAACCATTATATACACATAATTTCAAAAAAACAGGGAAAAAGTAATTTAAACCTCAAGCCCATAAACCAGTTCAAAGCCCTTAATATTGGCTTTAAAACAAAACAAGCAAATTATTGTAATCAACATAAAAAAAAGGATCCAGTAATCAATCAACTCACCAACACAATCATTTTAACAAACAGGTAGAACCCAATAACAGAAAGAAGCTGAAAAGAAGAATGAAACCAACCCCATGATCCAAAACCACTGGGAATCAAAAGAGTTAAATAAGAAACATGTTTTAAACTAAAATCAAATAGAATCAATTACAGGATTTGGGTCAAAAGCAAAGGATTTATAAATGGAAATTCCAGGGAATAGAAATCTAGAACCAGAGGAAGAGGATGACGCATCTGGGAGAGGAAATTGGGAAATATGTGTCAATCTTCCAAACTTTGCCGATCTTTTTTTAATTCAATTTTTATCTTTTTTTTTCGTTGTCGGTTTCTGAAGGGAAGTTTTAGTAATCAAGCAAGAAGATTAAAACCGAAATATGGACCGAAACGATGTCGTTTCATTCAAAACTCTAAACATTTTTCGTGTCCCACTGTTTGTAAACAAACCATTTCTTGTTTTCCAAATAATTTAAAGTTTTTTTTTGAAGACTTGATTTGAATTCTGACCATAGTGCTTCCGTACAATGAAAATAAATTGTAGGAATAATAAATGAATTTTAGTTCGGAGACTTTCAATAAAATTTCCACATTTTTTTTAAACTTTAAAGAGTATTTTTCCTCGATAACAAAAAATACAAAAAACTAAAAGAAATAAAATGAATAATAGATTTTTGAAAAAAAAATCATTTATTGTAGAAAAAGAGGATGGATCCCTTTAGATTGACTAAAACGGTAACACTAAAAATAAAAAGTGAGTCGATTGTGTTTAATCAATTAATTTAAAGTAAGTTCAACAAATTGAAAGTAACTTCAGCTGATTGAAAGAAGGTAAGTTCAAGTAAGTAATTAAAATAAAGATCAGCGTCATCGAATGGGTCAGTGGCGCAATGGTTTTATTGTTTGTTTATAAACTAGTTCAACACCAGTGTCACAGGTTCGAACCCGAGAATCGGTACTTGTCCTCCCTCCCCCAATATGCTCAAATAAATAAATAAAGTTTCTAGAATATAAAAAATGCACAAAAATTTACTATGGATGATTTTTTTTAACAAAAAAGTGCTATAATTAGTACGGTTAAGATAAAAGATGTCTATGGAAAATAATTTCCCTACTTTAAAACCACACATATCTTTCTACTTCAAAGTTATTCAATTTGACAAAAGGAGTATAGCTTCTGTGGCATCATATATGGTATAATCTAATAATCAAAAGGTTATAGATTAGAATTTGACAAAACTAATTTTAATCATGAAATATATATAAGTTGATCCACACAGTCATAGATATATTATAAAAAAACCTATATATTTAATTAAAAGTAGAGATTCAAATTTCGTTCACCATAGTAAATTAAAAATAAAAGGAGAAAGGAGGAAATTTGAGGCTAAAAAATCCAAGGACATGAGAGTAAGCATGAAGTGCAAGACAAATGCAATCAAGGGGTTATGTGCCCATGGTTTTAGGGGACTTTTGCACCATTATCTTGGCTTGCAAGGAATCTTTAATTGTTGAAATGGGTTTAACCAATGATAGCGTTTTATAGGGGTTATTATTATTTTTTTTTTTTGTGGTTAATGAAAAGGAACATATATATATATATATATTTAGAGAAAAGAGCAAAAATGATTGGATGTGTCCCTTATTCCATGGAAGCTTTTTGCTAAGCCCACTGATTTTACCTACTAAACTAAATGCTTCATGTTAACTCCACAGAAGAAAAAGAGGAGTAAAATGAGTGCCAAACTGGTTAGTTTATGAATGTTTAGGGCATGAGAAATGAAACGATTACGAACATATGTAAACACCAAAAGAACAAGAGTATATTTAATATGGAATAATGATTATTTGTATTTGAGGTAAAAACTATTACCTATATTTAAGTTAAAAATTAGTTATGCAAGAATGAAAAATAGTTACGGAGATAGTAAAATTATTGAAAAAATGCACAATGCCATTATGAAAAAGATGAATAATAATTAGGAGGAAGAAGTTATTTCTCATCGTTCTGCTTGATCCCTTGCCTAAACACCCCAAAGTCAACTGTCAACTGTCACCTATTGTTTTATATGTATATATAAATGCTTTCAAAATATAAGTTAAGGTTTGAAATTTTATAAGAAATTAGTTTTTGAAATTAGTAAAATGCAGCAAAGAGCAGAAGCTTGGTCCTCTATTTGTCCAAAGTCAAGAATGAAGTATTTGGGGCCTAAACCAGGTCTTCCCTATTTTGCTGAACAGCCAGCCAAGGAGCCTCTTTTAGATTCTTATTCAGTCTCTGCTGATGCATTTTGTTTGCTGGACGTCGATCCGGATCAGGTTCCGAACGTTCCTTCTTCTTTTTTTTTAAGCAGAAACGAATTTCGGAATGCACGTTTATACGATAGTTTGGCAAGCATTTTTCAGCTCATCATCTACGCTTTCAGCAATTGTAATAGCAGTGTTGCTGCCAGTCACTGAAATTTTGAGGATAATATCCTCCCAAAGGTTGTATTTCCTTGAACGTTCTCGCATTGCTCTCGATGAGCCGGAGAGATATCATGAGGCAGAGAAGTCAAGCTGGTTCAATTGATTTGCACTTTAAACATCATTTTTTATCCATAGGTACAGTTATGATTCTGACTTATGAGGTTTGAACTACCCTCTAAATCAACTCGTTTAAACTATCAGTGAGTGTTTCAAAGTGCACAAAACATTAAAAAAGACAATAGTTAAAAAAGATAATGATAGAAATAACCTTATGTTATTTTAAGGAAGTATAATTCACTTCACCACCGTGGTCAAAAAGACATTAAGAAATCAAAAAGTTATGAGCTTAATTTATAATGGTCATCTACCAAAAAACTAATTTGTTACGATTTTTTTGAGAATAGTCGAGATGTGAGCAAGCTGATCCAAACACTTGCGAAATTTTTTTAAAAAAAACCCAACTAGTTAAGATTACACTTTCAAACACCACACCCCACCAACATAAGGTTGAACTGATATGTAGCTATGCAACAAAAAACATGGTGTCCAAAATGGATCCATTACTAGCACATGTTATCTCACTTAAACCCAGCTTTACCAGGCAAAGCAACAATCTGTATAAGGTTATACCAAAAATGATTGCATTCACAATGTTATTTCTACTTGATCTATAACTAGCGTAACAGCAATAGCTGAATTGAAAGTTCTAGCTTCATAAAAACTTGCAGTTATTGCTTCAAGTTCATAGAGGCATTAAAAGATGTTCTGTTATGTACGCCAAAACTAAGACTCGACAGTAAACGAAACCCAGAACTCGATGATCGTGTTGTGATTTAATGATACTACATACTTCTGTACTCTACTTGTCAAACTCCCAGATGACACCTCCATCCTCTGCAATTGCACATCAAAAGGAAAAATCAATACTCATTCACACTATCTACTCATACTTCCAAAATAAAAGGTTGACTAAGATCCTAAAATATAAAATGTGTCTACTAGGTTCTTAATGTCTCTTTAACTTTAAAAATGACTAATAAATAAAATAAAATTAAAAAAACACTTTGAGTTCAACCACATTTGAGGTTGAGGGTGGGGGATAGTAACCACTAATCTCTTTGGCAATCGATCCCTCAATTTTTTATTTTGCACCTAATAGGTTCTTAACATATTTAAAAAAATTATAAGTTAATACAATTGAATTTTATGTCCAATAAGACGACCTATAGATATAATTGAAAATTCAAGGATGTACCAAACATATTTTAAAGTTCAAGGACTAGTGAAATACTTTTAAATGTTTGTGGACTTAACATCTAATTCAACCGAAAGAAAAATAGAGAAGAATGAAGCAAGAGTCCAAAAAGCAAATTGAAAGCTTACTTTTAACTTTATCATTTATCCATATCTCCACCAGCATCCCAGCGCCAATTCCACCCGCAATACAGGCCCCATAGAATGCAATGGCAGAGGGAAGGGATCTTCTAGGAAGAAAATAATAATCTGGAATTTGCCTAATTTTTGTTGGACGCCTTTTCTTTATAATGTTTGTAGAGCTGGGATCTTTCTGCATATCGCCACCCACGGCTTTCCAATCAACTCCCTTGAAAGGGTCTTTGGGCTCTTCTCCCATAGCTGCCTAAAGGTTGACTCTACCTCAAATCTTAAGTCCTTCAATCTTTAACAAAAAGAAAAGAAGTTCTAATTACTTGTTTTTGCAGAAGAAAATGATTCATTGAAAGTATGAAATGTACAAAATTGAGGACAGGAAACCCTCAGGCCTTAGCCTGGCTAAAAGAATTGAATTCTAAGAGTACTTACAAACTACCTCAAAGAGAAGATAAACACAACCCAATAATACAGTCCATATGAATTGGGTTTCTCTAATACATGGAGTTAGATAGGTTGACCAACCCAAAAATTTGAATTGGTTCAAAGAAATCACATAATCCAACCTGGACTATGTACACCCGTAACTACAATAAGAAAAGGGTAGGATAGACTGCACCAAAATAGAGCCATAAAAAAGCAATATACTCCCTAAAAAATTCTATGGTTTCTTCTTAACTAAAAATTCCAAAGAAAACTCTTTTTTTTTTTTTTTTAAAAAAAGGGAAATCGAAGGTTCGTTCTCCTACATCCAAGGTACCACCGGCTCGTTCCTAGGCTGTGGCACCGAGATACATCTACTAATGGTATTCTAGTTTAAGATAGTGATAGTGTTAAGGAGGTTAATGAGTTATGAAGGTAATACCGGAAAGGCAGCCATAAGTTTTGATTAAAGATTTGTAGCATTTGACCCCAATTTCAAGAATTTTCTTTTCAATCCAATTCCAATTCTACGACCGAAAACAAAACAAAAAAGTAAACAGAACATAAATCGTCGCACAAACTCAACACATATCGGAACACCGCATCAATTTAAAAAATGTAAATAACATTAAATTGAAATGAAAGAAACCGAGAAAATGGAACGACACCAGAAATAAAAATGGAAATGAATATCCAGATAACACAAATCAGCGAAATGAATTACATTGAAAACTAAAAAAAGATGAAATTGATGGTACCAGGTCGGGCAGATTAGCGGAAGAATGGACGGGCGGCCGGAGCTGCCGTGATCACACGGCTGTTAGCGTGGTGATCCGGTGGATTGTATTGTGGATTTCATAGCTGAAGAAGCTTCATTTTGAAAAGATACAGCAAATTAGGGCAACTTATTATTACTTTCTTGGGTTTTTAGGGGGTTTTTTCATGTTTTTTTTTTTATTAATCTACGATATCAAAACTTTAGAAAAAAAATAAATTACATAGAGTAAAAACTGATTAACTAGTTAAATTGATGATGATTTTTTTAAAAAAACATAAACTGTGATGATTTTAATAAAGTAAAATTAATTGTTTTCAATCCAGTGTGATTGTTCTTTAATTATGTTAAATTCATCGAAAATAATTGATTGAAAACAATAAATTTTAATTGAATTGTTTGATGGTACAATTGATTATTTTATTTTGTGTTAATTTATTTCAACTTCATGATCAAAAGTTCAAGCTTGAATGTTGGTCTATTCAAACTTAAGACCTTGATGAGCCGTTTACTTTCTAGTAATCTGGATAAGCGGAATTCTTGGATATCCGAAATCATAGATACTCGGAATGATAGATGTTCAGCATTTTTAGATAACCGTGTTTGTTTTGTATGAATAATTTCATGGGTATCAGAGAAACCGTTATGAAAATATCTTAATTACCATCTTAACTTAATTTACACGTTAATTTATATAACATATATTTTTTTATTAATTTAAATATTATTTTATGAAATAAATTTATTTAATAAAAAAACTAAAATAAATTCATTAGTTGAATAAGCAATAAAATTCGCTAAATATAAAAAAGTAGACAATTATATTTGAAAAATATAAATAAAATTAATTATGTATGGTTAGTTGTTCATATATGCATAATAATCATATACTAAAAAAGAACATATTATTTTATTTTAAGCTACAAACTACTCATAAAATATGGGGAAAAAAGTTGATAGGAATTGATAAGATATAATTTTAATAAATAATAATGATAAAAATGTCATTCGGGATGCCCTATACATGTGAATCCTAAAAACCCATGTTGCAGAAGGACATCTAAATACCTCTCAAATGGGCATCTTAGGATGCCCGGAATATTTACGATTCCTATTAAATAAACGTGGTAATCCAGATTCTCATCTCATAAGAATCCTGGATTACCATAAAGTGAACTGTCCCTGAGTGTACACTAATGCTTGCTTTTGTGTTTGGCAATTGAGGACGAAAATTTTCCTCTAAAATTGAAATTTGATTTTTTTTTTTTTTTTTTTTTTGTTAATTTAACTTACTTTAATTAGATTCTAAAGAGGGAATAAGTACATTATATATGATTCACTAAATAAAGAGTTTATTTCATGAAAAAAAGTTATATATTCAAATATTCAACCACCAACTATTGATAAATTTAAAAAGAAATCCTACTTTAATTATATTTTACTTTTATCTATTTCCAAATTCATAAGCGCCATTTTTTGTTTCCTCTACTAACTTTAATCGATAATAATGTGAAAAGGTGTTATATACATACAAATTATTTATGAAAACAAATTATAAGGACAAAGGATGGATTTAGTTATGACTTAATATTGAAATGCGAAATGTTTGAAGCTTTAAGAATTTTTCAACTTATTCATTTCATACACCGTATAAAATCAAATTTTAAATTTTTGATGCAATATATAAAGCTTTATCTTAATTTTTTTCATTATCTCTTAGTGTTTTTTTTTCTCTTAGTTATTTCGTATAATTTGTAGATTTATAAATCTTCATTTGCATATTAATGTAGCAAGCCAAAAAAATAAATTATAAAGTAGTCTAATTTTTATAATTGATGTCCTCGCCTTAATTTTAATCTCAAATAATAAAATAAAATTTCTTCCTTCATCTTATACCCATAGTTTTTTTTTAAAACCATTTATTTATTTTGGCGTTGAAATGGATAACAAAATTTGAATTTATTAAAAAAAAAACGATAACAAATTAACAATAATGAGTTGCAATTGCAATCAATAGCATCCATTTTGTTTTGTATTTTTGTATTTTTGTATTTTCTAAATTATCCAAAAGGAGTCATTTTCATGGAAAAGATAACCAACAACACCCAACACACTGATGATCTTCAATCCCAACGCGCCATTTTCTGGGCCCACTAATTCCGTCTCCCTGTCGGCCGTCGGCTCCTCTCAAAGGGTTGTTTGAAAAAAAATGTTGATAACTGATTGTATTAATTGGTGTGAGATGATATAATAGTTTTATTGTTTTGTATTGTAAATCAATTCAACGCCAACGTTATATTTCAATTTCGATAATCAATATTTATCCTCCTCTTTAATATGTACTCGAAAAAGAAAAATATGAAATTTTATTGAAGAAGAGAGAACAAATACCAATTTAAAAGATCGAATCTGTGATGTTGGTATTGAATTGATCTATAACCAAACAACGAAATCATTGCCCACTAACTTATTTAGTATTTCAAGAGTAATTATTAATCACTTGTTTAAATTGTATTATTTTTTGATGAATTTGTTTTTTTTAAGAGCATAACTTCTCTACTAATTAAATATGTAGTGGAGTTTTTTTTTTAGTACGTATTGAGGGAGGGAGACAAATACCGATTATCGAGTTCAAACTTGTGATGCTGGTGTTGAACTGGTTTACAACAAACACTGAAACCATTGCGTCACTGATCCATTTAACAATATGTAGAGGAGTTCTAGAATTAATATATGTGGTACATTATGTGCTACATAAATTTATTCTACAAATAAAAATAATCTCAATTAATACAATAGATAGTCTTTAATCAATGTATATATAATCTCAATTAGTAAATAGATCATTTTTAATATAGTAAATGAAAAAATTGAAATATTGGAACATACAAAAAGTTTCCACCTTCATCAAATTTCCAACTTCAATTATATACGTTCCTCATTTGGTTTTTTGAAATGTAAGCCTATAGTTTATTATATGATTTTTCTTATTTGGATATCAATTTCTAACCTATATTTACAAAAATCAAATTAAAATTTAGAAACAAAAAAATAACTCCAAAATATTAATATATTATAAAAAATTTGAGTAAAATAAGTTTAAATTTCTAATTGGACCATAAAATTTTTGTCAAACAAGTGACATCCGTGTTTGGTTATGATTAAGGAGATAAAATTTTACAAAAATTACAAGTGATTCATTTACGCATTTACCCTTAACGTTGAAAATTCCAAGTTAATCGAAACGCATGCGGCAAGGTCTCGGGCGAAACTTTAATGCAAAGAAAAGACTAATTAATGTAAACAAAGTTGAAGATGGCAACTATGAATCACCAATAAGAATGAAGATTAATGGGGTTAGGTTGTAGATTAACCAGCAATCTCAGTTGCTTAAAAAATCAGTTAATTAACAAATTCCACATACACACACAATGTATATATATAAAAAGTAGACTAGAGAGGTTTTGCAATCAAAACTAGATGAATTATAAAAGCACCATGGTGGAGAAAAGCAAAACAATGAATCAAAGCCCACTTCCTTTTTATAATAGCAATTTTTGGGTCAAAAAGAAGAAACCCACCACATAGAATTCACACTATTCTTAATTTCCCACCAATAATTTCAAAAAATAAATTGAATAAGTTAAAAACTAAGAATAGACCATGTCACGACTAAAAAAAAAAAGAGAGGTTCCAACTCTAAATATATTTTAGTAATTTTTTAAAAAAGTATACTAGTAGGAGTATAAAATTTCAATTTTTGTCTAATACATTTCCACACTTTAAAAATTTATGAAAAAAGTCCCTAAAATTTTGAATATGATCCTAATATGCTTAAAAACTTTCAATTTTGTATTCTATGCAATTTTTTTTATAATTTTTTTTTAAAAAAAATTGAATATGCTAACTATTTATGAAATATGAAATTGAAAATTAAAAAACTTATTTGCATTTAAAAATGAAAATCATATTATTAATAAATTTATTTAATTCAACAACATTAAGGAGAGAAATTGAAATATGACTATATACTCAAGAGAGTATGGATTTAAGTTTTATACCCTCAAATATTAATGTTGAAAATTGAAAAAGAAACATGTCTTATCGATTTTAAGTTAAAGATATATTCTATTAACAAAAAGAGAAGTGATATTTCTTTTGTCATCGATTCAAAATATTTTAAAATTGAGATTTGAATGTGCAATTTTAATTTTTTACAAATTGGGGGAGGAGGACAAATACCGATTCTCGAGATCGAACTGTTTGGCTATTGACTCATTCGGTGCAATTTTAGTCATTAAATTGTATAAAATGTATGTTTTTTTTTTTTTTGCATTATAAGAACAAAGGCAGTTGTGTTGAATGATTAGATTTTAATAACTTAACCAAATACATAACAATCTTACACACGAATTTAAGTCAAAACAAAAATCCACAGAAGATTCATAGAGTAAGACCAAAACAACATTGATATGATTTAAAAAGAAATTGGAGGATCTTAGTGGGATGGTACAAATAAGTCAAAACAAACACACTTGTTCTCAAATATTTAAATCAAACAAACCGACACAAAACATTCTTTCTTCCTTAAAAGTCCTGCCCATTTCTCACAAAAGGTACTTCCTTTCTCTTTAGTCTTACAAATTAAAGCTCCAATTTTTCTTCCAAATTTCTCTTGTTTGTTTCTCAATAACTTCTGGGTTTTGTTCTGTTCGTCCAAAGATTTCCAAAAATGGAACAAATGATGGAGTCCGGCAGCGGCGGAGGGATCAGGCCGCCGGCAAAGGGGAAGCCTCAAGAACAATTGAACTGCCCAAGGTGCAAATCAAGCAACACCAAATTTTGTTATTACAATAATTATAGCCTTACTCAGCCGAGGTATTTTTGTAAATCTTGCCGCCGGTATTGGACCGAGGGCGGTTCTCTGAGAAACATCCCGGTCGGAGGAGGCTCCCGGAAGAATAGGAAATCGTCCGGTTCAGGAGT
Organism: Sicyos edulis; assembly: GCA_036507275.1. Classification (NCBI taxonomy): domain Eukaryota; kingdom Viridiplantae; phylum Streptophyta; class Magnoliopsida; order Cucurbitales; family Cucurbitaceae; genus Sicyos; species Sicyos edulis. Next base: position 483,691 of record CM071857.1, on the reverse strand, counting down.
TGGGTCCGGTTCAGGCCAGCCGGCTCCGGCGGCGGTGTATCAAGGGCATGATCTGAATTTGGGATTTGGGGCGGCGGCGACGGTGGCGGGGGTGGAAAATGGTGGGCATGGGGGATTTGGGTGTTATATACCGAATTTGATGCCGTACTCCGGTCGGGACGCGGCGGCGTCGGCGGCGCTGGAGGAGAATTCCGGTGGGGGTAATAATGGGTATTGGAATGGGATGTTTAATGGAGGGCCGTGGTAGAGATATTAGAGAGAGATTTATGAGAAGTAAGTTAATTACATGGGTCATATTAAATTTTATTATATGAATTTAATGTTTCCTTTCTGATTGTTATTTCTCTCTTTGGTTTTTTACTATGTAATTTTCATTTTTTTCTTTTTGGATTTAGACGTGTTTTGGTTTGCTTTTGTTTGATGCTTTGTACTTTAACAAAAAAAAAAAAAAAAACTTGGCTAACAAAATGCCTTATATGTGTGATTAATTTTCTCATTATTTCTCTGGATCTTTCGCGCAAACAATTTGAATATAATTTGACTAGTTACCATATTTTCAATTGTTAAATAGTCTTCTATATTTCTTTTTACTCCTCATATAATCTTGATTTTTTGCATTAATCTTTCTTCTTCTTTTGATTTTTCTCAAACAAATTTATATTTTGATATTTTTTTGATTGAGTTATATATATATATATATATATATATTAATTCAACAATAGTCTTGAGTATGAAATTTGAATGTATAATCTCTTAATTATTAGCCTATAAGATAAAATTAGATTTAAAAGGCTCGAAATTAGCAATTCCTATATGTACATAACAAATTTCATACGAGGGAAGAATAAAATTCTTGCAAGTCACCATAAACATATTAGATGCTATGTTTTTGTAAATTCCAACTCAGGGAATAACACTAGTTTCTCAAGTTCTTTGCTTTGATAACATTATAATATATGAATGTGGAAATATCTGGCTTCCATTTTTTTTTTAATGAAACAAAGTATACCATCTTGATAATTTTCTCTTATTGCTTCATCGAAATTTACCAAGATTTTCTTCGTTGTAAACTGATATAATCATAATGTATGTTCTACTTTTCTCATTCCATTCAATGTAACATTTATGTGTAAATGAAAATTATTTTGTTGCATTGACCTAGTTGCCATTAAGTCATTTGCTTTTACACCTTCGTAGTTAAAAATTCAAATATTTACTCTATGTTTAATTATTTATTAAAAATATATGCATAGCTTTGAACAAGAGGTGACTATATAGTGTACCTATAAATAGTATAAAAAAAGAGGTTAACTTAGATAATTTCTAAAAATCAGAACTTATTTACTAATCAATTTCATTATGCCATTAAAAAATAAATCAATGATCAAATGGAAAATTAAAGAAGCAAATAATTTTGATCGGTAAACCCTACTCGTGTTTCTTTTCATGTTATTTTATTATTTTAAAAAAAAAACTTATCTGTAAATATGGTGAACGTTTTATTTAAATAAACTACTTTATCCATGGTAAGCTAATAATATTTATAATTATGCATCTTCTATTTATTTCTGCTTTCCAGGTTTTTCTCCCATTGGTTCAAAGAAAGTTTTTTTTTTCTTTTTAATTCGTTGGGCCGTCTATCTTCATGATTTCATAATTAAAGAAATTAAAAAGGCAACGCCTTTGCTATTGATTTTTTTTATGGATGGGACCATAATTCCATTAATTGTACTACTGAGTTTTATTATTATTATTTATTTAAAAAAACGCTCTTTTTTTTAAAAAAAATAAACAATAAAATCATTGTGCAATTGACTTATTCAATAATTCAATAAAGTCTTTTTATTTATAGGTATGAATCAATAGTGTGACCTATGGTTCTTGTTGTCTATTTAAAAAATATATATTTTGTGACCTAAAGAGTTTTCTTTTTATTTGTAATCTAAAGAGTTGAGAAAATTTAAACCACAAACTTCATAATAATTATCACATTCAATATGTCAGATAAAAAAAATGTCACGTTTAACTCAATTACTATCAATTTCACGATAAAATTTTTTAGATGAAGGCAACACTCCAAAAATATTTTATTTAAAAAAGGTAGGTCATGAGCATATAGGTAGTAATAAAGACACTCATTATACAACAAAAATGCTTAAAAGTGGACTTTGGAAAATTTAAATTGTCATCATAATAATTAAGTTGACTTGAGACTGTAAAATTGTAAAAATGAACTTTTCACATTAAAGATTGGCTGATAATAAAAATAGAAAATGAAATAAGTCATCATGTATAAATAGTATAATAACAAAAGGGTGCAAAAGCTCTTTTTTGGTATGATTAAAAGTCCATTGAAATCATCAAGCTTGCCTCACTTATTTACGATATATTTTGATATTTGACTTTCAAAAATGTATCATCATATCTTAAGATTCAAGTACAAATGAAAAAAGGTAATGAATGGTTATGGTCGAATTATTTTGGTCCCGCTTTTAGTTTTTTATTTTTGAAATTTAAACCTACAACAATTATCTTATTATATACTTTTTCTTATTTTGATATCTATATTTTACCTACATTTTTTGAAACCAAACCAAAATTTGAAAATAAAAAAAACAAAGCTTTCAAAAACTTGTTTCCTTTTTAAAATTTGGTTAGTCATATTTTTTTTTTAAAATAGATACATTAAGGAAAAACTGAAAAATATTGTTAGAAATTTAAGTAAGAATAATTTGAAATTTCAAAAACTAAAGAAAAAAAATCAAATAATTATCAAACGGACCATTAGATTTTAGTTTTTTAAAATTTAGTTGAAATAAATTGATGTGGTTATTGTCTTTGATGGATCGAATGGTTATGTACAATCTTTGACTATGATTGTCAAGTTGTTTGAATAGTCGGGTTTGTTGGAGATACTCACTATGCTCACCATGTGGCAATTGTCCCACATTGAAAATATGAGGAGTCTTCAACACATTTATAAGTAATATGAGATCCACACCCGCCCCACCCAAGCGGGTATTTGATCCTAGAGTTTGGATCCAACCTATGAGAGTAAGCCAAAGCGGGTATTTCGGTCCACAAATTAGAATCCATTTCAAGATGACATTTTTTGATATGGTCCCCATCTTGAGGGGACATGTTGGAGATACTCACTATTTGAAAATGTGAGGAGTCTTCAACACATTTATACGGAATATGGGTTACTACCCTCATTGCCAATTGATTTTGAGGTGAAACCCCATATTCTCCAATAGGGTTGCTACAGTTATTATCGTGTGGTCATAATTGGTGGTTGTTTTCTAGCACAAAGATTTTGCTGCAAGGATGTTAGACCACTATACTAAGTGTTCGGTCAGTTGGCAACGGTAGGATAGTTGTGGAAGGTGATCGTAAGAAGTGTTCAAGTCATTAGGGTAGTTTTCGACCATTGTTGGCTAATAATGGTTGTTTTTTTTTAAAAAAAATTAAGAGTAACCACACCCTGTTTTTAAGTTAGACATCAGAGATATCGAAAGAGTTATGTCACAGATAAGTTTCGAACCTGAGACCTTGGAGACAATAATGGTTGTTGGAGTTATCATGTATTAATTTTACTGTCAAACTAGTCGTTGAAATGGTTGTGCGATAGAGATTGTTGTAAGGGTTGTTGGGATGGGCATCAAAGTTGCTATTCACGTGTTGATTATTCCACATTAAAAAGATATCTCTTAATCATAACAATTAATTTTGAGATAAAATCTTATAATATAAAAACGTTTTTTTTTTCTTTCTAAAATTTAGTCTCAAGCGTGTCTCAAATTAACTATTTTTCAAAAAGGAAATTTTAGAATGCTTGCCGACTATTAATTGTACAACAAATAATTTTTTAAATAAACCAAACATACTCGAAATAATTTTTACCATCGAGAAAGTAAAAATAATAGTCAACACTCGCACTATCAATTAACTTTCAAATAGCATATCACTAATTGAGATAAGCTATTTCTTTTTTTTTTTAAAGGTCAGTGTTGTATAAAAAATGAAATATTTCCCTTTAAAAAGATAAAGCAAAAAAAAAAAGAAAAAAAAGTAGACTCGTAAAGCCATCTTTATTTTCGTGTGTGTATTATAATTGTTATTGATGATGTCTAAAAGATGGTCAAGTTTAAACGAATTAAACATGAGTGCGACACAAGTAATTAAAGTAATAAATGCAAAAGATAATGAGTTTCATTCATGAACTCCACTTCCTAAAATCTCAATCATCAACCACCAAAAGTCGATTCTACTTAAATTTATATAAAACAAAAACTAACTAAGAAAGCTAAGGATTAATTAACTTTTTTACTCAAATATATCCCAAGTTTTACTCTTTACCCGTTTCCGTTAAAAAGATGAAATTTGTACCAACCCCCATTCCATTTTTCCTTCAAATCGTTTGTTTTAATTTAATTTCCACAACTCATTTTTCACCATGTTTTTTCCTGCATGAACCGATCAATGTACTCGGTGTATTTTTCTTACATTTATTTGTGATTCGATTAATTTACCCACATCTCGATTATTCAATATTTAGACTTAAATCTTAAGAGGATGGCCACTATGACTTTGAACATTTTCCCTCGATTATTTATGATCCAAATTGAATTAATATATTGCATTCCTATTCCTTATTTTGACTTCATTCTTGTTTTCTCAGCAAACCATGCCTAACATATGTCTAAGTCTTTGATTGAAATTTCAAAAAGTGACGTATTTTGATCCTTTGAGTTTGAATTTGATTGACAACAATTTCAACTTATTTTAATCGTCAAAGTCTAGTTAGCATATTAGGCAAATTTCAAACTTTAAAAACTAACTAGAAATCTAATTTAAACTTTGAGAATCCATGTCATTTTAAACTTCTACAACTAAATAGAAACAGAAAATTTAATCAACTAAGTAGAAGCTAAGCTCAAAACCTAGAAGACCAAAATGCATGTTAACTTTTTTTCCTCAAAGGTCAACGGTAGAAGAGCGAGAATTCAAACTTTTACAATGTAGTCGAGTACAATTGATTTCATTAGTTGAACTATGTTTATATTGATAACATGTCCATGATAATATTTGAGGTGCAAGTAAGTCAACCCAAACCCCTGCGAAATCAACTTAATACTTACACATGACATGAAAAAGAGAAATTTAATTATTTTATTTTTTATTTTATTTTATGAAACAAGGGTAACCACGCCAGTTCTTAGGCCAAGGTACCGGAGATATCGAAGGAATAATGCCACAGATGAATCTCAAACTTGAAACATAGAAAGATCCATATCTAATTTAATCTGGGTGTTTTTTTTTCTTTTCTTTCGACAACTTCTCCTTTGCTCCTTCGGGTCAGGTCGATCATTTGTTATAAACATAATGGGTTTCTGTACTTCAATGAATAAGAATGTGGCATAAATGAAGGCTCATATAATCAGATCTAAAAGAAAAGAGTAAGAACCTGACGAACCAAATCTATCAGCACAAGATGAAGAAATAACAAGAATATGAACCGTGTAGTCCCAAGAAAAATACTTTATAACAAGAACACTGAAATGATCTGTGATTACATGCCAAAAAAACACTGAAACTTAAATGCATCAACATTTTTCTACTGTATAAAAGATAATTGCATTTACTTATTCGTTAAGCAACAGGCAGAACAAGCAGTCGGTACAAAAAAACTACAAATTTTTCAGTATCCTTCCTGTCCCAACTACTATACAAAGAGACAACATTTTACCAGATTGAGAGAAGGACAAGAAGCTTTTTGGCAAATCGATCCGAAATCTCTTGATGTGAGCTTCACTTGTCGGCATTGATCCCGAAGATACGTACCTTGTGCATATGGGGAAACTTGGCAATAACTAGTACAATTACTGCAATTGTGTTGAGAAATAGCATTGGATGTTGATAGTCAGTTGTGTGTGAGGCTATCAAGTACCTGTAGAATAAGAAGAATGTTTTAATCAAGTTTCCTTGTTGACGATTTTTTTCCAGGTAGTTATGGTTTCTAAAGAATTCTTTATATGTGTAATAGCTTTGAATGCAGAAATTTTTTGAGTGTTTGAGGCAAGGACAATGAGAATGATTATGAAATCATTCTCTTACCCACGTTTGGGCTACCGACAACCGTTCCCCCATAGTATCACTATTCACTCTCCCATGACTACTTTTCATGCTTCCAATACTAACTTTTTTTGTTGTCATCATTCTCTGTACTCCAAACATAAGCAATGGGTAATGGTTCCCTCATAATCATTCCCTACACTACAAACGCAGGTCCCTTCACCCACAATATGGATAATCATTCTCTATGTATTCCCATTCCTCCATAATCATATCCTCATTTTCCTTGACCCAAACACTAAAAGTATCACTCATTCACCTGATAAGCATTCAAAGAAAAAAAAAACGTACTTGATAATCTATTAGAAGTTTTTTTTAAATGAAAACCCAAACTATGTTTTTAAAAAATGAAAGCATAAGGGCAAAAATACTGAGTCCAGAAAAAGAGAGCCAAACCAAGGAAAAAACTCTAGTCAAGTAAAAGGAGACCAAAAGAGTGTTACAAAGAGAACTTCATCATGAAGCCTACCAAAAAACATGGAACCTAACGAGACCATTACTCGAGTCTCTATCAACCTATAACGGTCTTACTATTTGTCATCTTCCACCAACCCCATAAAACTGCACAGATGCCTGCTTGCCACAAAAACCTCCACCAGACAACAGAGCAAAATTCTTTAGGCCAGTTATTCAGATTATAATCCTTCTATTTCTGACGTGAGTTATGCATCTGTATTCGACATATAGCAAGATCCCTTGGGAAAATTTCAATCTCTAACAAGTGCAAACTGCAAACCATTCCTAAACTTAGTCTTAGTCTAGTTAATATCGTCACTGAGTTTGGGTGGTATTAACACTCATGACCAAATTCGGAGGACCCTTATGCCTTAACTTAGTCTTAGTCTAGTTGATATGGTCTTTGTGAGAACGGCCTTGAAGACCCTAATGATCTCTTTCTCTTCCTCCTATGAGTTAATCAGTGGACATAACTTTTTTCTGCTCTACGTGATATTATTTTTGTTATAATGTTTCTATGACCACAATTCTAAAAACAGGGCTAAAGTATTGTCATTTAAACGTTTATGTATAGCTTCGCTTCGAGGGAGTCGTGGTTGGGGAGGAACAAAGAATTTAAAACCATTCCAAAAGAAGTCAGGAAGAGTTGTGAGAAGAAGTTGTTCTTCACTTCTTAAGAGTCTCAACTCCAAATCCTTTTGTAATCACAAATCAAATGTAAGCTAACTGGCGGCCATTTTTATATCTTACAGCTCTTCCAGGCCGGTAATTTTGTATATAGTAATGAAATTTGTATCCTATTCAAGAGAAATCCATATATATATATATATATATTGAGAGAGAGAGAGAGACGGGGCTTCAAGAACAAATAAAATATTTCATCAGCTCCATAATTACAGTATGCTTTCTTTCACATTTCTTTGACTGGTTGGAAGCAGAGTAGAACTATCCAACACACAGTTGAAGTCTAATAGTTAAAGAACAGGGATAACTTAAAGAAAAAAAAAACACAGGGATATTCTGAATATAACCTAAGCTGAAAAACCATGAACTAGACTTTCATCCAAAGGGACCAAGGGTTACAATGGAAAGGTAGTGGGATCTCAGCCCACCTGGAAGCTGGAACCAATTGGATCACAAGAAAAATCTTTCAATTCGTGTTGAAAGAAAAGAATCATTAACAAAATAAAATATAGAAAGAACGCCAAATGCAAGCCCTAAATTGAGTCACCTCCCACATCTCTAAGACCTCTCTACAACGGTTGAGAAAATTCTATAGTTTCTTTACATCCAAATGTCCCAAAGAAAACTGTCAATGGAAAGAGTCCATAGCATTTGCACCTTCCCTTTTTGTTTGAAATTGTGGCAAAAAAAACAATTGAGTAATAGAGCCTAAAAAAGTTGAAAGAGAGCACACCAATGAGCACTGGTTGTGTCCAAAAGGCGGCCACCATAAGGATTCAAGTTATGAAAAATGAAAGAAAAGGTGATCTTGATATTCCAAAAGTATGGTAGTGATATTTCCTTCTTTGGATAATGTCTGTAGTACCAATGCCCCCAAGAGCAAGAGTTCAGAGGAAGAATTTGATGTTCTTCGAAATGCCTTCTCCATGGTATCTCCCCAAGAAGAATTATTGTGAATGTTTCTAATTTCTATCAGGATATGTAGCATTAGAAGAGTCTAGATACCATACCAAATTATCCTCTTGTTGGTTATGAAGGAAACCTTGAATACTCTAGTGAGTCTAGTCATAGATCTCTCCATCCAATAGAGACCTATTAAATTTAAAAAATCAAACACATTTTTCCTAATTCTAACAATCCTCAATTGGTCTTTGGAGCTAGAGATCTAGAAAAGTCTCAAGAAGACCACTCGTAGCAGGTCTAGAGGCCACTAATTTGGTCTTTGAAGCTAATTCTTTATTTCATTTCTATTTTTTTTTTTTGGATAAGTAACAATTTTATTGATGCATGAAGATAGGGAATGAACCCAAGGAAAATTACAAAAGACCTATCCAATTAGTTAAGAGGGTGGTATAAGTATAACTATAGTGATGGCATATGAGGATTGTTTACACCAAGTAACAACCAAAATAACAATAGTATCATAAGAACTTGTAGAACAGTGTTTTCTTAAACGCCGCTACATAATTGCTGCAACCTTTTAGCAGTGAGAAAAGAAATCAAGAAAATACCAAACCAGTATGATTCTATTTTTTCTACATTTTGGCAATTTTCTAAAAAAATAGATTTTTTTTTAGTTTAGATTCAGTCCAGCTCAGTTTGGCGTGAGCCAAATTGTATCAAAACAACATCCTTAAGAAAAATACACTTTTCTCTTTAGATACGATACACCTCTCCCACAAGAATGTTCCATATCTAACTTTTGATACGATACACCTCTCCCACCCAATTGACTCTCGGGGTTTTCAGATAAGTATCATAGTTAATGATAAGAGCCGTTAAGATAAGTATCTACCTAAACCAGTAAGCCATAGCTCAAAAGTTTGCCAGCTTTAAAATTTGTAAGCTTATCTATTTATCCCTAAAATCACAAGCCTAAAGAGTAAAGTGATAAGATCCAACATCTGTATTGATATCAAATAACCAAAAAACTACGAAATAAACCAAATTTTGATAGGAACTTGGAACCTCTCATGCCCAAGAGAATAATCTCTAGTCTCTTTGAGCCCACAAGATTTCACTCAATATTTGGATCTTTTCCCCTTACCCAACCTCTCTATTTATAACTAAAATCTCTAACAAACTCCCTAAATAATTTGCTCATATACCCCTAGGATAATCCCATCTCCTCTAAGGTCCAATCCAAACATAAAGATTTTTTTTTTTGTCTGAGCCGTCTTAGAAAGCACCTCTCAACTATTCTCATGGGACAGTTGTTTGAACCTACAACATTATGTTCTCATGGAAACTTGTAGGAAATTAAGTCCCAGGTAGATAGCCACCATGGTTTGAACCTATTACCTATTAGTTTCCAATTCCCTTTTTAACTACCAAGTCAACCTATAATGGTAAAGATTTTGAGTTAGAACAAGAGGTCATGTAGTCAATAGAACTCTCCAATCAATCATCAGGAGAACTATGAAGATGACCTATTCATATCAGTTCAATCATAAAAATAAAGAATAGAACATAGAAAAGCATTGGCTGTAAAAAATATGTAGAGTATGAGCAAGACATCCTTAAAGACCACTCATAGTCAGGAGTTCAGTAAATCAAAACAACTCAAATAAAAGTAATTTTAAATTTGATTTCAGAGTTATGTACATAGGTTTACTCATATAATAGACACTTACAGCACCAGAGGAACAACAGTCAAGAATTTTCGGCTTCGGGTAAGCTGCTTTCCAGAATCAATCTGCTCCCACCAAGTCAACCTGTTGTAGATCCCCTGGTCTTCAGCAAATGGTGTCCCTTTCTTCCAATGGAAGAAGTGGTAAGTGACCTGAAGCAAGAGAAACACATTTCTATCATTTTATATAAAGACATAGAGCATGTAAACTTTAAAGAATGGAGCAAAATAACTGACTGATTCTCTCACAAGGAGAGGGAACCACGCTTTGGGTACGCCCAAGCGAATAGCAAAAACAGTTCACTAACACTTAAGCCAGAAGAAATCATATTTACACATGAAAACATGTGTGGCAATATGTCAAACATAAAGCCTAAAACTTTATGTTCCTTTCAAATACTTCTAATCGTATATCACCCACGCAAAGAATTTTAATGCCACTAATCCAAAAAACAGCGTAAGTGTATTAAAGGCTCCAGGCTCACAAAGCAGTCATGGAAAAAGTTTATGAAATCAAAGATAATAGTTAATGTTAATCTACCATACCCCTCTACACAAAAATCCAAAGATGAACATCTAAAACAATTAAAATCAAACAGATGAAGTGATCTAGTGGTCAAAGAGGGTCTTGGGGTGCTTAAGGTGATGAGTTCAATCCATGATGGTCACCTACCTAGAAATTAATTTCTTACGGTTTCCTTGACATCTAAATGTTGTATGGATAGGCACTATGTCCCATGACATTAGTCGAGGTGCCTACAAGCTAGCCCGAAGAGCCATAGATATCAAAAAAAAAAAATCCCTTCCGTATCCATTCAAAACGACTAACATACAAGTACAACAAGCATATAAATATCAAAACAAGCCTAAATCCGAAATCAAATACACAAAGCCACAACGGTTCGCTACCTTTCTTTCATTTCGAAAAAATCAGCCAAATGAAATCTCTCCCCAAGTATTAAATGGAAGGGGACTAAAGCAGCACAAAACAATCTCCAAACACTAAAACCAAGCCACAAAATGACCCCAATAAATGAATTCCAGAAGTTAACAGAAATTCAACATCCAATGATGATATCACAGGAAAGAAACAAAAACCCAGATTAAAAAAAACAACAAAAGATGAAAAATCGACAGACATACAGCAAAATGAGAAAGATTAACGACGGTCCAGCCCATTCCAGGAGAGCAGCCAAACAAAGATAGGACTAGAATCCAAGCGAAGAACAAAATAAGAATATAGGTCGTCCAAACACCAGGATACAGAAACCATTCTGTGTTCCTATTCAGATCCGCCGGAGGTATAGCCTTCACATACAGATTAGCCATCGACCCAGATTCCGATTTTGATCCGAAACACTGCAAATGGGAAAAACCCAACTGAGAGAAATGATCAAATTTACGAATCAAATCGCAGCGATTGATCGGATTTTGAGTAGTTCATATATTACAAACGAACCCCAGATTGGCTTTTTTCTATGTATGGTTTTTCTTTTGTTCGTGGGGTTGGGCCAATTATCGAAAAGCAGAGCTTAATTACTTAAAATTGGTAGCCAAGCTCTGATGATAATAATAAAAGCACTATAACGATACCTATCCACAGCCGCAATTCAAAGAAACAAACTTTAGGTCTCACTAATTATGAGAATTTATTCCTTGCAAAAAATAAAATATCCTTTTAATTTTTAAAATATATAGTTTTAAAATAATTATTATGAGAAAAAAAAAACCAACCTACCTTACAAGCCTTGATGTCATTTTTTTTTAATTTATTTATTTTTATAATAATTAGATGCCTTTTGAATATTAATTAAAGTTGAATAGTTTAATAAAAGTTTTGATGGTTCAAGTGGACCAATTAAGTTGTTGAACTAAAAATAAAGCAATTAAAATAAATTTAATGAAAGAATGATAACACAACCAAAATTGATTGAAAATATCTTCAAACTTTTCTATTTGGTTGTTAATTGCTATTGATGGAGAAAGTTACGTTCTTTGTGAAGAGTTTATGTCTGAAATTAAAAAATTTAGGTGTGGAATTGTTAGGGAGTTAGGAAACAAATTTTGAAAAAAAACTACATTTTTGTTGTCTTAAAGCTTATGTTGAGATTTCTTAACAAACTAATTATATGACATTTAGTATAACAATTATATATAAGGTAGCCAAATTATTATTAATGGTAAGTCTAACTCAATTGAAATATATCTTCAGCTAAAAAAACAATGTTTAAAAAAAAAAAAAAATTTAAACCCTAAAAAAAATCAAAACTTGCAACCGAATTTAGTTCCACAAAAATTTTAGAAGTAGAAATCTTCACGCTGTTCAACAACAAAACAAATCATGACATTTAATAAAAATGTTGGTTTAATTAAAAAAGGTTGTGAAGGTAGTTAGAATGGTCATAAAAAAGTGTATGATATGAAGAGAGATTGAGATGATAATGGATTACGAGTATGAAGCCTATCAAAGTTTTCACATAAACGGAAAACCTACCATCTATTTCAATAAGAGAAAAACTTGTCTCCATATGACTAATGAGGCAAACCCTCCTTAGTAGAGTATGTGGTATCATTTGGTGTCACAAATTTTTTCTTCAAACAATCCTAAAAATAAGGAGAAATTTGTGACTTTAAATGGTGCCACATACTTCACTAAGGAGGGTTTGCCTCCTTACCATATCCATCCTATTGATTCAGTATAAACCAAATCCGATCTACAATGCAAAACCGAACCAGGATGGTTTAGCATATTATAGTTCTCATGTCATTCAACTGAATTAACAGACGAAGTGTGAATGCTTATGAGGTAATCACAACAGTTGAAGAGTGGAAGTTACCAGCTCTGAAGTTTTTCAAAATCCTTGTACAGAGAGTTGCAGAGAATGCAACATATGAATTATGAAACAATACCAAATGTTAGTTTTCAATACATGAATCAGTTATGAACTCGACAGATGCGCACAACATCCCCATCCATACCAAATCTGGGAAACTCATTAGTCTACTCTTTATTTCTGATGATAAGACAGAATCAAGTGAATAAAACATTTTATCAAAATAACAAAAAAAAAAACATCCAAGTTTAAAGAAGACAGACATGTTGGTTGGTGAGTCTGTGACACCCATTTATGGACTTAGCAATGACATAGCTGAATAAATATTCATGATCAAGCTAGTTCATCCAGCAATTCCATTCAGGTTAACTTAACAGTGTGCAACCAAATGACATATACCTATAAGAAAAGATGACCGAGTGATTTGTTGTCGAGGATCAAATCTGGCACAAAATCAATTATTTATTTGAAGCAGCTCCATGTATCAGGAAATGGAGTTGAAATCACCTGGCCACAAGCATTTTGGAATCTTCATTTTTCTTGGTGGTGGTTTGTTCTTCTTCGTCGTCATCTTCATCTTCGTCGTCACTGCTCAACGACTCTAGATAAAGTGGCAAGTCCTCCACTGCCACCTTAATGACATCAGTTCGAACACCAATGTCAGTTGCATATCGGCTCATGCTGTACATTCCAGCAGTCATCACGGCCATGCCTACAGGACTTGGCATTAGCAACTTCAGAGGAGAAGAAAGAATGGCAGCCAAGGGAGCACCTATAACTGAAGAAGCTTGACCGCTTCTTCCAACCCCAAGCCTGTCTCCTATCAGAAGACCTGTTTTGCAGTATAAAGTAAAATCCTCACAGTTGTTTTGAAAAATGTTGTAGTTTCCAAATCCGTTTTGAAGAAGATACATCGCTCGGTGGATAACCATATCAAACGAGTCGGATGCTGCAGTTGTGCAAGTGCCACCCCTAACCCTGGAAAGGAAAACTGATGGAGGGACTCCATATTCAAAGCAGTAAAGGGATCCATTTCTTAGGAAGCAGTCCAGACAAGAAAGGACCACCCCGCTGTTCGGCTGTCTAAATCCACAGTCGGGGAAAATTGGACAGGATGATGGATTGCTTGAACTTGAATCATAGAAATCAGGAGGTGTGTCAGTGCTTGAATTCAAGTTTCTCTGAGGTCTAAAATGCACAACCTTGCTCCCCCCTACAAAGATCCCTACATGGACAAACCAGTAGAAGAAGATGGAGAATGAAAACCTTATGGTAGTGCTTAGTTTGGAATGTAGTGTCAGTTTGAGAAGTTCCTGGTCTAGTGATGTTTTAGTAAATAGAATTTGAAGTAAATAAAGATGGGGTGAAGCAAATAATTCAACTTTTCAAAACCATCATTTTGAAATGATCATTTTAAAAAACATTGCTATAATTCAATGAATTTAAGAATTAACTTCTGAAGAAGTATAATTTCACCAGACATATAACAATTTTGAAAATTTCATTCTAAAATGTCAATCTTATGATAAAGTTTCATAAGAAAAATCTATTCAAACAGACCTTAAAATTTAAATAACCCAGACCACATCTTTAAAGTGAACAAATACAGTAGAGTTCAACATCAATTTAGAGAAATAAAAAAAACTACAGCAGATATATTTTTATCAGATTCTGAAGACTCAACAACAGTTGAGAAGCTACCAGGCAACAACCATTGGCTAAGAATATTAAAAACTTAACCAACATGGGCCAAACAATGTATTTGGCATTTGGCAGATATGAAAAGAAAGGCTAACTAACGAATAATCAACCACCAAAAAAGGAGGCAAACCATGTAAAAAAGAAAAGACTAACAAAAGCATCCTCTCCAAAATTCTGGAAACATTTGATTAGAGGTGCTAAGATAATTCTAGGTTTCTAAAGAAAAATGAAAATCATTAAGCAAGGACTGCAAAATAAGCAAACGAAACTATTCAAATACAACATTGTACTTTTGGGATTCTATGGCACATTAGAATGTGGAATTCTATGGTCCCTATTCTAGTCCAATACATAAAAATTAAAATTAAAAAAAAAAAAAAAAAACTAGCTTCTGATTAAATGCTCCACAATGAAGAAGCTACTAAAAAGTTGAAAACTGCAAAGGCAATCCACATCCACACGAAGAAACCTTAATAAAACAAAATCTTGGAATGGGTTATCCATTTTCCTTTTTCAAGTTCACCAACATGTGGGTAGGAATTCAAACCTCCGACCTCTAGATCGAGACCAATGCTTCAACCCGTTGAACTATGCTCGAATTGGCCTTCGAATAGAATCCCCCTCATAAATTATGCTGAAACACACAACTTACAGAGGAATTCCAACAACAAACAGAAAAATGCACTTCAATTGAAACCAAACTCAGACAATATACATCAGCAAGCAACATAGTAGCCGAAACAAAACGATGAACTATGAACAACACCTAAATGTGATTCATTCCCAGAAATGCAATATCAAACGAGAATGAGAACGAAAATCCACGAGCAAAAAAGGGCAAAGATAAAAAAACCAGCATGAAAAAAGAAGCCCAGAAACAGAAATAAGCAGATAAGTGAAATTCAGATCGTTTCCATCGCATAAAATCTCAAAATTAAAAAAAGGGGTTAAAAAAAAAGAGTAATACCATGATGGGAATATGCAAAAACAGCTCTATAAGTGTAAATGTGATCGCCTGGTTTGATTTGGCTTCTCTCCACTCGATTACTGATCAAACCCATCTGTTAGTTTCGCCTGCTCTCTCAGATTTCTGGGTCTACTTCATTGAATGTCGTCAATTGAAGCAAATCGCAACAACCCCACCACAGTCACTGAGACGACGACCGACAGAAATTATGTCTTTCTTTTGGGAAAAAAAGAAAAAAGGGAGAAAAAGGAGAAGCCAAATGGGTGGGCTTTGTGGTGTGGCGATCAATGGTTGGATTTTGGGAGAGTCAGCTCAACAAATCCCATCCCAATCAAAATGAATACTTTTTCGCTTTTGGGTCTCTCAATTTCTTCCGGATTTGCTTTAAAAAGGCGTCATCATAATCAAAATAATACCTGCAATGTAATGTACCATATATATTTTTTTCTTAATTTGACCGACGCCCATTTCTCTCGATAATCAACATTTCCACTAATTAAGCCAACGAACAATAGAATAACAAAAGATTGAATGAAGAAAGGAAAAAAGTCACTTTTTTTTTTCTACCAAGAAAAGAAGCATTGAATTTAGATAGCTATAATAATTGTTGTTTGAATGTCGAAATTGGCTGTGAAAAAGGGTATCTAATGTGCTCTGGATTCGTTGCCATTGTTTCAAGTTATGCCTTGGCTTGGCTGCTTTGAGCATCTTGTTATTCTTTTCCAACTTTGCAAAATTGCGTTTGACCTATACTCTCTTCATCTTCATACTCTTCAAGGCTTTTATTACTTTTTTTTAATTAGTTAAAATATCATTTATGTACTTTTAAATGACTAATCCTAGTCATGTATTTCCAATGAAGCTTAAAATGTTTTTTAGGTATTAAAGAAAAAAGAAGTGCCAACGAAGAAGCACAAAAATTCCACCAAGAATTCTTTCTTATGGGGTTAGATACAATCACACATGATGAATTGAAGCATAAAATTTGTTATCTTTATTTAACAACCAGTTAAATACGAGATTTAAATATACAGCCAAAACTGACTTAGTCTAGCGATAACTAACAACCATGAGATCGTAGGTTTGAATCTCTAATCCTCTATTGTTCGTACTAAAAAATGTTGAATATGAATAAGAATAAATCAACAATAGTAGAATATAAAACCTTATGATGCCTCTGTATAATTAGCGCTATAAAGATATAGTCCAATTGTAGACTTTTACATCAAAGTTTTTATCATCTTCGAGCTTGTTTCTCAATTCCAGGGCTAATACTGAACTTTTAGCCAGAAGTAAAGCAAACCCCCCACCACCAGCACCCACTAGTTTGTAGCCACAACAATAGGGGTCTGCAAATGCAAAGAGCCTATCAACGAACTCATTGCTGCAGAATGGATCTAATTCTTGATGCAATTGCCAAGTCTCCATCATTATTTCCCCCAACTCATCGACATCACAGTTCATCAGTGCTTCTCGCCCGGTCTTTGCTAAGGTAGCTAAACGCTTAATGCTGGATATGAGAAGGTTATCGCGTCTAAGATATCGTGTCACCACCTTGTGAAGGACTTGATGTGCAAGTCGGACCTGCATATAAGCCCAGAAAAAAGAGTTACAAAATAAGATATTAGATTATATGATGGTTGAGGCATATGTCCGTAGACCAAAAGTTCGGACGTTCGAATTTCCACTTTCCATATTGTTGAACTAAAAAAACGGTATCAGCATATCACAGAGTTTTTCATAGATGCAGATTTTTCAAAGACTAAGACAATCAAGTTCTATGCTAGCAATGTTGCAAGGAATATGTTGCATAATATAAACGGGAGTGACCCAAAAGTGTAGACCATTAGCATCAGAATAATCTGAAAAGAGATGTTAATGAGAAACAAGAGAAGTAAAAATCACAAGAATGTAAAAACAACTAATATCCAAGAAGTAAGATTGATATCAATTTCAGAGGAATTCATGTATGTCTTGCAGACAAATTACAATTTCAAACATTCATTTTTACTAAAAGAGGATTTTAGTTCCCAAACACGACACCAAAGTTCAATTCAGGAGAAGTGAAGTGAGAAAGTTTAGGATGCTTACTTGACCAGTAAATACCACGAGCAATCTATTCTGCAACTCCGAGACCAATTGAGGTGTTGGTAACAAGGGGATAACTTGAAGTCGTAATGGGATTCCAGGAAAACTTGTGGTAAACTTGATGCCAGGGTACAAACCCCCAATTTGATCCTGCCAGCCACCTCCAGTCCCCATAAGCTGCTCTAGTACCAATACAAGCCTTGCAACATTTTCATTGCTCTCATCCCCCTCAGTTACCTGAAGAAGTCCTTTCACCACAGCAGCAGCTAAGATGCTGGACGTTCCCAGGCCACTACCACGAGGCACATTCGCCCAAGTCTTGATTTTCAAACCAAAAACGGTTAGAATATGATTGTGAATGATGCCAGTCACAAGCAATGCAGATTTAACGAGCCGAAATGGATCACCACTATCAAATGGAGTGGTAATCGAGTTAAGGTCTTCAACATGTAACTCATTTCCAGCATCATCGCTGAACAGAACTCCAGATGTTCTCATTGTTTCTATACACGTCCCAACAGGAAGAGAACTCTCCAAATTAATTGCCATGTTCAACACACAACCAGCTCGCTCTAAGCTCCATGGAGGAGTGTCACTCCAACCACCGACAAAATCCACACGTACAGGTAGGTTAACAGTGACCATTTTATGGTGGATTAATTGGTTTATGGTATTACCAGAGTGACTACTTCCATGTCCCAGTTTATCAGTCTCAAGCTTGTCCAAGAGATCTTCTACAGATTATAAGAAAGGAGGTTATACATTAGGGGAAAAAATGTTATGTCAGCTAAAATAGCACAAAAGTCAGGTCAGTAACTATTTTGACAAGATACATGATTGAGAAACGGAAACATATTTATGGCAGAGAAAAAAAGCAGGGAGAGAAAAGGGTAAAAATGATCATTGCATGTTAAGGCATCGTCATATGAATGCATGTTTCTTTCCATTATTTTCTATTAATGCTTCAGTTCTTTCAAATGGAAATGACACCAGGTTTTTACCTTTAAAGCCATATCTTACTGCTGAAGCAGTTTCATCCGCAACAGCAGCCCAAACTTCCTGTTCCAACTCACACGCTGCTGTCTCCTCGCTACATGCTCTTAGCAGATCAACTTGCACCTGGTACACACGGCTCTTTGGAACAACTTTAATGTTCTGGCTATGAAGTTCGGGGCACATATTTAGAAAATCCTTGCAAGTTTCTAATCCCGAAATTTTTTTCTGCTTTATTTCTTCACATAGTTTGGACAAATTACGTCCGAGCATGCCAAAGTTAATACAAGCTTTAGCAATTCCAGCAGCAAGTTCTGCTCGGTGATTACTTGATCCAGTACACATTTTAAGAAAATTGATTGACTTGTGCAATTCCTCCAAACTTACTCGATGAGAATGTTTCCATAATGGAAGCAAGTGCTCCGTTTTATTGTCGCTCAAACCCATCAGCCACATAGCCATAGTAAGCATCTCAAAATAGGAAAGAACTGCGAAGATTTTTGCATTCCATAAGCACTTCTCCTGATTTCCAGCTGTAGCCCACAAATCACTTTCCTCAATACCTAAATCTCGCAAAACCTTCTTCCATGGCTTCCCACAAAATGTCCCACCCTTAGAGACTGAAACTTTTGGGTTGTCGTGAAGTCCGCAATATACTATGACTCTTTCAGTATAACCTACTAATGGAACCTCCCAAAGACAATGGCGATCTGGAAGCAAAAACCTAAATGCATCTCCTTGTATCTGATTGTTAATTCCTGAGATGTTAACACTAACAACTATACATTGAGAACCAATCTGTACTCCAAGAGAAATGGAAGAATCATAAATGAGAGAGTCTTCTCCAACTGAGACTTCAGGTCCAATTTTACTGGAAAGGATAACAGCAGATGCTGCAATATCGGATGCAGTAGTAGCAGGGATAGAACACAAGTGTCTTCGTCCAATAAGTTCTGATTGTTCTCCACTTAAATGATCCAAGACTTCGCTTGAGGTGCCAAAATGTAAGAACAACAAGTCATCTGCAATTTAATAATCATATAAGAAATAAGAATAAATTTAACAACAAAAATTATAAA
Source organism: Sicyos edulis (assembly GCA_036507275.1). Taxonomy (NCBI): domain Eukaryota; kingdom Viridiplantae; phylum Streptophyta; class Magnoliopsida; order Cucurbitales; family Cucurbitaceae; genus Sicyos; species Sicyos edulis. Next base: position 464,125 of record CM071857.1, on the reverse strand, counting down.
GCAATAGGATATAATAAACTTCATTTGCAAAAATGTTTTGACAACATACAAGCACAATAGCTGAACATCTTCTGCCTTCCTAACCTACGAATTAATTCTTCACCCATAGGACGGGGCTGCAACCAATCATGTTTGGCAGGAACCCAAGCTGCTACCAGATCTTCATATAAACTAATCTACATAACCATACAAACATTTATTTAATACATAAAACATACCAATACCATTGCTTAAAGTACAAAGAAATGAAAAGAGACAAAACAAAAATGAAAAGAGACGAAGCTCAAAGATACAAATCCCAAGGAAGGAAGCAGAAATACAAATACAAAAATACAACTCAGAGAAGAAAATAAAATTAAAAAAACCGAGACAAAATTAACTAAGTTTCCCTAATTTTCACTACATCAACTCTATTCCTCCCAAAAGAAAAAGGTCATCTTCGAGTTTTAAAAAAGAAAATAAAAACAGGAGGAAATAAACAAAAGGAAACCAAGCATCAGTGTATGGTTGAAAAACACTCCAACTGAAATTTTTTTTCTAAATACATTACCATGCCAACAAAGAAAACCTAGCTGGTCATTGCTTATCATCATGAGAAAAATTCCTTGAAATGCAAGTTCTAGACTCAGTTGCTTGTGGTACTGCCAGAATTCCTCCTAACATTATATTGCAATAGAATTGGATCCATAAATGATCGGAAATAGAGATATGTGAACATATTCCTATTAGTTCTACTGTTTAGTTTCTTGCGCAAAGTTAAAATTTAAAAATTGAATATTAGTGGCTTGCCTCCTTCCCAGACTTCAGAAGCTCTGAAACCATAGGTTGGCTTGAACATGCAAGCAAAGCTAGCTCAACCCATCCTTTACCTCTAACTGCTATTATTCCAGTGTCAAGAAGTGTTCTACCATCAGTTAGAATTGCATTATTCTTGGTAAGTTCTTCAACACTAGGTTTCTGCAAGAGATTGTCAACTAAACTGAGAGTGTAGCCACTGCCAGGAGTCCCAAATTTAGATGCCACAATAACACCATGGTTGGAAGCAATATCAAGGGTGATAGGAACAGTGATTATGCAAGAGGCGTCCTCTGGAAGAACCAAAGTGGATGCATCAAAACAAGGTAGAACATCGCCAGTCATAGTGAGTATTCCGCCTGCAGTTAACACAACCAATCACCCCATCAAACAAGAGATGGAAGGAAGAAAATAAGCTATTGAGCATCATTATGTTCAAACATATAGTAATAAACTAATAATGGAACTCTCAATAACATGTCATGCATGTTATTAACGTTATTTTTAATACTATCAATCAGATTAATGCATGCAACTCATGCATGTTCATGGTATTTATCTTTTCTTTTTCTTTCTTTTTTTTTAATAGGAAACAAATTTCATTACAAGACGATAGTATACAAAAAATGGCTTGGAAAGAAAGAAAGGCAGATCCTCTTGAAATCCTAATAAAGGAAAATCTATATCCCTGCATGATACCCACAAAACCTTGTTTTTCTTTTTTCAAAACGATTGCCTTAAGTAGCAACTTGAACCATTTGTCTCCCTTCTCTATGAAAAATCAAATGCATATTGAAAATATTTAACAGACGTTTAAGATTGAAAGGTCAAAGAACAACAAAAAGAAAGGGCAGTCTTCCTCCTGGTACCTATGGCATTTACCAAATATTCTCATGGCAGAAGTAACAATAATGATATTAAAACGGGCAGGAAAAAGAAGAGAAGAAAACCTTCATTTTTTAAAGCCTGCCTTGCACATGAAGCAATGGCAAGAATGTGGTCAAAGAGCAAAGGAACTGGGCCATCAGGGTCATCTGCTGCTAAGTATGGCAGTGGCAAGAACACTTTCCCCATCGGATTTGCCCACGGTACTCTTTTCGAGTCGCCACCAGCATGAAGCAATAGTATATGTTTTTCGGATATGAAGCTAGCAAGTTGCGAGAGAGAAGCATCATTGTCATTATTTGGCGACTTACACCCATTGCTTATAGTCTCCACCTGTTACAGGATTGAGAAACCCAACAACAAAATGACATCAATCAATATATCTAGAGTAGCAGCATTCTTCAATCCATTGACCTTAAAATGAAACAAATAGCAAAACCTAATACAGTAAACAGCCAAATATCGCCCTCATCTGCATACTGATATCATGAATCCACCTAATATATCCTTCAATGCTGCTAAAACAGGATTGACAACCAAATTTGGGATACGATAACCAGATACGACATGTCCCCAATTCACTTCTCAAACATTTTTGTCCTTAGTAATTGGAATTGGAACTTCCATGAACTTTTATTCGTGAAATCCAATATTGTTAAAAGATGCCTTTGAACTTGTTTCCCTTTGATTTCTTAGTCTCAGGGGTCTCGTTGACAATGTTTCATGAGAGTACACTATATAGACTCTCTAAAAACCCTTGTCTCGTTTTGACTAAACATTTGTATTTTTATCTCTTAATAAAATAGTTATCTGCCTTGCCCGTAGTCGTATTTAACACAACACTGGTGATACACGTAAATGGCTGTCTTATTTATTTATTTTATTGATATTTGTGAGTGTATGAATCACGTTAGACACCGTCCAACTATTTTCATGGAAAATATCATTTTACCCTACAACATTTGAATGTCAAGTAAACCCATAGGAAAATAATTTGTAGGTAGATGGCACCAAGAAACTCATCACCTCTTAGTTAATTAACGCCCTTTGTTACCACTAGGTCACTACGCGATGGTTAAATCGTGGTTTTCTTTCATTCTTGATTGTTTTTTCAAGTTTATTCATAACACATATCGTGATGGAGGGGAGGTAAGAACTAGAGAAGAACAACCATCATAGCAAGTCCTAGGCCGCTCAAGCACGAGATTTGAAATGAACTGAAATGGAAAGTTACCTGAGGGCAGGGAACAAGGCCAAGGTTCTGATAATACTCAGCCAGGGCGTGAATAGCATTAAGCGTAGCAGCACCAGAGCCGATCCGGTGGCCGTCGGGGTCCGGAACGGCGAGGGTGATTGTAGATGGCGCAATCCGGCCAATACGCTTGGCCCGATTGAGTTGCCAATCGTAAAGGCGAGCCTGGTCGGGGCTAGCGGCGGTGAGAACAATGGCGTCCCAAGTGGGAACCCTCAAAGGGTGCCTAACGGAGAGGCGTAAATGGAACCATGATTTTCTGAGGATGGAGTGAAGATCGGCCTTCCTCTGTCTGGTTCTGGAGACTCTGGTGGTTTCTCTTCTGGGTGGTTCCATCGTCGTCTTCTTCGTCGGGATTTGGACGGTGGATTTGAATGGAGGGATTGGATCGGAGCTGGAAACCAGGTGGCCGGTAGACCATCAGGGCCCTTTTTCAATAAATGGCAAACGCAGCGGCAGATCTACCTCGGTCAACTTTCGGTCTCCTTTTTTTCTTTTTTCCATTTTTATTCAAACGAATTGTAGCGCTGTTCGGTCCGTCGGTGTCGATTTTCGATAATAATTTATGCCAAACCGACTCTGTGCCTGTGGTTTGCTTCAAAATGGCACCGAACCAACGGGTCGATTAAGTTCGAAGTTCGGTTAGGTAGTTAATTTTTTTTTTTAATTAGAAAAATATATTCATCATTGATTTTTTAATAAAATTTTAAGAATTAATTTTGAAATTTTTGAACCTCCTAAACAATTTTTAAAAATATATTTAAATTTAAGCTAGTTTTGTAATAATTTAACAATGAATTTGATTAAAAATTGTTAATATTTTATAAAGTCGATTGATCGAATCGATGACTTAACCGATAAATTTTTTATTAAATTTTTTTCTAATCGACATACACATACTTGAAAATCGACCAACTTCCTTCGAATCTATTGGTTGAATTGGATTTTGAGAAATGGATGCACACCCCTACAAATTATTATAATTTGAGCAGCAAGAAGACATGGAAGCCATGGATGAATTGAGAGAATTTGGAGAAATTGTTTATCGAAGAAGTAGTGGAGGTTATAAACCACACATAATACAAACCCTAACATATTCTATATATAGGCTACTAATACTAACCCTAACAATAAGGCCCAATGGGCTCTAATATCTAATACATTAATCTCCAAAACAGCCAGCAAACTAGACTAACTTATCATATACTAATCAAAATTAAAATAAAATAAACTATAAGCTAATATATTGTTTGTTTGCTTTTTTTTTTTTTGAAATAAATGAAAAGAATATTATAAGAAAAATAATAACAAATAAATAAAAAGAAAAAAGAAAAAGAATGATAAAAATGCTTTGTTGTGGCAGAGAAAATATCCGGTTGCTCAACGCCTCTTAAGCCCTTTCGGAATTGCAGCATTACGTCCTTTTGATATCTTAGATCATAATGGTGCGGCTCTGCTTAGGCTTGTGTCTCTTTCATTCCGGCGACTGTTGGTTTCGGATTTTGGAATTGCAGATGTGAACAGTTTTTTTATAGAGAAAATGAAAAACAGAGCAATATCATGGGGGGAGATTCTGTGATGAGAATATGGAGGAGAAGGATGTGGTAGAAAACATGAGGAGAAGAATTTTAAGAAGGGGGATAAGGTTGAAGAGTGGGAATGATGGTGAGATTTTCAAAGATTTTGGAGAAGAAGAGTAGAGGGATTTGCAGGAAGAAATCCTTAAAGGATTAGAAGGGAAAATAGGTTGAGAAGAAGATATGTTTGAGATGTTTTATTTTGGAGGATAGTTTACTCCTTAAAGAAGTTTGAGGAAGAAGAGAGCACTGGAAAGATTCTATTTTTTTTTTTTATGGGATGCAAATCTGTAAACACAAAACAGAGAAAGTATGGTAGAAGAATGTGAGTTTTGAAAAAGGATTGAGAGAGAAGAAGAGAAAAAGGAGGAGAAAGAAAGATGTTGAGGCATAGATCAAAGAAGAGAGAAGGGATATGAGAAGGAAGTTTTGTGAGCTAGAGAAAGATTTGGGGATTTAGGAGAAGAGAACATAGAGGTTTGAGAGGTAGATTATCTTTGGAGGGTTTTGATGGGAGAAAGAGGATAGGAACAAGATTTTTGGGAAGAAGAAGAGACAAGAAATCCTAAGGATTTGAGAGGAGATCAAGAACATTTGAAGGAGGAAGAAACCCATAAAGGATGAATGTAGATTATGGATTTTCGCTCCTTAAAGAAGCTTGGTTCGGATTTTTTTTTTTTTTTTTTTTTGAAAAACAGAGATGTTGCATATAGATGTGAAGAGGATGAGGTTGGAATTTTGAGAAGAAGATGAGATTTAAGAAACATGGAAGTTTGGATTTAGAGAAAAAGAAGATTATGAGATTTGGATAATAGACAACGAAGATCATGGTAGATTTTGGGCATTTTGGAGAAGAAGAAATCCTTGAAGGGACGAGAATGTAGAAGGTGGAATTGGCTCCTTAAAGAAGCTTGGTTTTGTTTTCTTTTTGTTTTTTTTGAAAAGAAAAAGAGGAATAAGGAAGGAAAAAAAAGGAAGGAGAGGAGAAAATCATATCAGGATTGTGAAGAAGAAGAGCGAGCCCTTCAATGGCTCTGATACCATATTATAATTTGAGCAGCAAGAAGATATGAAAGTCATGGATGAATTGAGAAAATTTAGAGAAATTGTTTATCGAAGAAGAAGTGGAGGCTATAAACCACACATAATATAAACTCTAACATATTCTATATATAGGTTACTAATACTAACTCTAACAATAAAGCCCAATAGACTCTAATATCTAACACAAATGAAGTTTTTATAAGCCTTATTTTTTATTTTTTTTATTCAACACCATCTCAAACTTATCCTTAAACCTAGTTGATAATAGGATTTTGAGAAATTTATATGTGAAATATTAAATATGAAAATAATGAAAAATAATTATATAAAAATAAAAAGTGATTATAGGGAATTATGATTATGGAGTGAATAATTTTTTGTGTCATGGAAAAGAAGGTGATTAATCATAATCATTTTCGTTTTATTTGCCTTAAATACACTCCATATGTATGTAGAGGGAAGAGACAACTTTGAGGAGATCCATCAATTATGTGTTAGGGAGAAGTGAATAATCACAAGAGAATGAAAATAGTGAGTCTATTTCCCAAATTCTTCAACCTTTGAGTCAATCAATGATGTCAAAATATGGCCTCTAGATCAACTAGTAAAATTTGATCAAGAACGAGTACCTATAAGATAGAAAGCGCTAGACATCATTGTGGTGTGAGCCACTTCACTTCACTTCTGATGACTGCCTAAGTCAGATGAAGATTCAAAATTTTAGTAGGGTATTTAGGAGTAAATCAGAACTTACTTTTTATGTTTTATCTGGCCTTATGTAGGCAGGGATCTGCGCCCTAAACCCCATTTCCCAAATTTCCTCCATCCTCCACGATTTCCCGCATCCATAGAGATTATGCCAATCTCGTCCCTCCACAATCATTGAGACCTGGTCATTTGACAGGGTGCACCATCTAGAGTAGACTTGGGTCTTCTCGACAAGTCCAAGTAAGAAACAGCTAGAAGTGGGCTTTGAGATCCATCAGTGGTCTGAAAGGGGCAAAATCGAGGGGTCGTGGCCCAATTAGGATTACCTTCCAATGGGCTCGAGTCGAGGGTGCCTGACCCCACTTGTGCGCTTTCGGCCTTCCTCTCTAGACCCTCGGGCTCACTTAAGCCCACTCCCGGTACTCTTGAATGCATTCAAGGTTGCCTTGTCACTATTTCGCTCATTTGATTTTGCCCTTATTTAAGCCATCAAGTTCGAGTGTCGTGCAAATCCCCCCACAACAAGGGCAATTGCATAACTTAGACCCCGTTTTATAATATATCCCTCTTTCTTTAAGAAAGTAGATGAATATTAACTAAATTTCAAAAACAAACTTTTAGAAGCTATTTTCTTCCAAGTTTTGGTTTTGTTTCTTAAAATATTTGTAAGATGTATATATCCAAATAAGAAAAAAGCTATGGTAAGTTAGTTGTTGTAGGCTTAAATTTCAAAAACAAAAAACAAAAAACAAAATGATTATCAAACGGGATCTTAGAATTGTAAATACCGATTTTGATTTGAGAATTACATATATACATACGAGCTGCTGAGCTTTGGCCAGAATAAACTCTGAAACTTAATGGATAGCAAAAATTAGTATATGTAATAGAGTCAAATTAAAATTGATAACAAGCTCACGAAAAAAATCCCATTTTCTCAACTGCCTGGACCCACAGCTTATACCATCAATGACGAAAAACTATATTTATTAAAGTTTATAGTTACACATTTTAAAATTTCAAATTGATACGAGAAAAACATAAAATTATTCAACAGTTATGATTATTTATTTTTATTTTTTTTTTAGTACATAGTGGGAGAAGAGGGACCAACAAATCCTACATAGAGTAGACAAGATAACCAACTGTGCCACTGACCGTCGTTATTTTTTTTTTCTTCTTTTTTTGAGAATCAACAGTTATGATTTAATTCATAGGGTCACTTATAAGTATGCAGAAATTAGCTCCGGCTGTTACGGATATCTTTTTTAAATTTTTTTTAAAACAAAACTCATAATTTAACCAATTTAATAAACAATAGGACCCATAGGCATTTATGCATCGGTGGGTACTAGTAGATGGCCAATTTAATCCCAACGAAGTCATTTTCTTCAATGTTCAAAACTACAAAAATATGTAGTAAGAGCAGAACTCAATGGTGCATAATTTAAAGCTTTATGAATTTGAATATGTTGTTGATTTTTTTAAAAAAAAAATTAAAAAAAAAAAGAAAAAAAGTTGTGAACCTCTTATTCCACTCATATCTTTGGACAGTTGAAATGTCCCTCTCAAAAAGTTTAGTTTGGAATTGGAAGTATGCAAATAAAACATTTAAAGCTCTTTGATTTTTTTTGATTTTTTTTTTAGTATATTGATTTGATTTGAACAATAATATAAAGCAACAAATTTTCATACGAACATTTTAAAATGAAGGAAAAGATAATCAATAATATGATAATTAAAAATGAAAAAAAAAAACTATTGTTTGAAAAAGTGACGTTCTTATAGTTAAGAAAATCCCTCAATTATCGCATCCATTTGGCAAATTCCATCCTTTAAAAGAAACAAACTTTACATACCTTTCTGCTGAGTTGGTTTCTTTTCTAATCAGTCTTTTTCTTTTAGTTAGCAGCAGAAAGATCTTGAAGGAGCATCCATGGCGGATTTGATCCGGGCACACCTTTACAGTTGCCAAAAGTGTAACAATCAAATATCAAGACATGAATACATTATTGATAAGAGATATCAGGTGACTGCCCCACTCAAAAAAATCCTTTGCTTTCCCTCTAAGCTTTTCATTTATATATAAGAGTTGGGTGGTTCGAACTTAGTCGAAAATAAATGTCAATTATTATTGACTTAAGTTTACGTTAACTTAACTTCTCACAATGTTTTAAAACTTTCGGTGCACCTAGGCTCAAAGTTGCCTTCGGCCTTAAGTTTCTTAAACCTTGATTAATGATAATTAAAAAAAAAAAAAATTAACCCTAAATATAAAATCTCGAGTTTTAGAGTTCTTTTTTTATAAAAAAAAAGTAGCAATAAAAAAAATTACCAACCTTTGGATTTTTTCTTTTATTTTTAATAGATATTCACCTATAATTATGTTAAATCTTCTTTATGAACAACTCTTACAAATAAAAAAGTAATTTTTTCACCTCATGCCTTTGTACCTAAGTCTCGATAGGCTATTGCATCTTAGTTAGCCTTAAAGCAGTGACCTCTACTCTTGACTAAGTTGTTCTTTTTTGAGTAAAAAATGGAAAATGATTTTTTTTTAATGTAGTTGTTGTTGAGTTTGTGAAGTGCAGAACAGGAAGAGCCTATTTGTTCTATGAAGCAAGGAATGTAACCTTGGAACCTGCACAAGATAAGATGTTAATAAGTGGAAAATACACAGTTTGTGATATATTTTGCAATGATTGTGGGGACTTGTTGGGATGGAGATACATAAAGGCTTATAATGATTTACTCAAGTTCAAAGAAGGGAAAGTGGTTTTGGAGAAGTTCAAGATCACCACTCAGACTTAGCTGACTGCTTTTTACCAATTTACTCCTCACTCAAATTTCCACTTTTCTTTAATATTAATAACACTTTTCTTCTTTTCTAGCTTTCTCATACCGAACTGCATAGATCAAGATTCCAATTACTTATAATTCGATGTGCTACTTTTGCAATGCTCTACTAAAATTAGTACTACCTCTAGATTTTGGATCAAACTAGTCATTTTGATCATAAATTTAATTTTTTTGAAAAAAATAAGTACAATATGGAACTCAAAAGTCACCGAGATTGAAATAGAAATTTCACCACAACCTTAGAGACTAAAATACTAATTTCCCAAAAAACAAAATCCAAGAATAATGCAAATTCCAATAATGGGTATCTTATGGGATGACACTAGAAAGTCAAATAAAAAAGAACAAAATGAAAAAAGATTCAAAAGATTGACCTAAACCAGAGAAATTATGAAAAAAAAAATACAGAACTTCAGAAGGTAATTTGCCCATGCAACAACAACAACCCCACAAACAATGAGTTTTTTTTTTTTTTTTTTTTTCATTTTGAAGATTGAAAACGATTTCTCACCATGAGTTCAAATCCTACGTGATCTATTTCAAATTAAAACAAACTACCTGTATGTTTAATAACACCTACATGTAAATTTTGATCCATAAATTTACGAGAAAAAAACATTATATGGGTAGAAAAAAAACTTTAGAAAAAAAACCAAAAGAAACTAAAGTTACTTTGCATGAAGATGAACCAAGCAGACATCAACCTAAAAGTTGAGGAAGCAATACAGATACTTTGAAACAAGTAGGCTACCAGCCAGAGTGAGGACGATGTATTAACAATTACGAGATTTATGGTGGAATACCTTGTATATAAGTGGACTACTGAGCTCATTTGAAGGGTCATAAAACTAGGGGCATCATCAGATGATCCTTAGAAGCTCTAGCGAAGAAATCAAGATACAAAAAGTACCAATCAAGATACAAAAAGTACCAAACAAGATGATAAAGAACACCAGTATATCTATCTAACTTCTCTCATCTAATATAACATAAAAACTGGAAACTTCAGCAATATCAATCTGTTTCACGTCATAATTGAACAGTAATTAACATTAACGGGGAGGAATGCTGACAAGCCAAACACAAGTGACAAATTGTAGCGACAAGACTTCTTGGAAAAACGATGTATCAAAACCAATAATTAAAAACAGAGAAACATGTCTCAGACTCTCATCATTGTCTCAAAACTATTAAAAACAATAGTTCAAATGGTCAAATACGAGGGTTGTACTTGTACAAGAACTTATCACTATCTCTAAACACTCCACATACCTATACCTAGGAATGCAAATGAAAATTCATAACTAGATTTCCTTCAGCTTCTAGACCTCCGAATGGGTGAACGACTGTCAATAAAAACACGAGAAAAAGGATTGTTAGCTTGGAGAATATATGGTAACTCAGATGGATGTTGTGTGTCAACTATCAAGGAACAAAACATACCTGCGAACTCTACCATATTCAGGGCTTCGATTCCTACCATAATCAGGACGCACTTCAGGGCTTCGATTCCTCCCATAATCAGGACTTCGGCGTCGTTCGTAAGGCGCAGTGTACCTATCATAAGCAGGACTGCGAGCTCGTCCATAGTCAGGACTTGGTCGACGTCGCAATGCAGGACTAGGTGACCTCCGGTGAGGACTATCCCCAGGCCGCCCATATGCTGTTCTTCGAGGGCTACCATCATAAGGGCCACCCCTCTCATCATCGTCCCTCAAAGCATATTCAACTGACACGACCCTGTCTAATATTTTGCTGCAAAATACCAAGTCAAAATAACATTTTCGAGTCAATAAGAGAGTAAAGAAAATGAATACACCATTTGAAAAGAACAAGCATGTGGGAGATTCAAAACACTGCTGCTTACCTCATGTGGGTACACTCAAGGGCTTTGGTTGCTTCCTCTTGTGTCTCAAATTGTACAAATGCAAAGTTCCTTCTTATGCGAACGTTGAGGACCTTTCCATAAGGTTCAAAGTGTCCTTCAATGTCACGATCTCTAGTACAATTAGGGTCAAAATTGATCACAAACAAGGTTTTGGTTGGCCTTCGATTCGCCATCGACTTGGATCCATCACGATGACGACCTCGCTCACCCTAATCCAACAAGTCCAAAAGCTAAAGTTAAAATCAACTATTGATCAGATATAGATAATGAAAAGAAAGAAACATTTTCAGAACATGAAATAAATCAACTTCTAAGAATAAGCTGCATAGACCCAAAAAAGGGGCAGGGAGGGAGAGAGTGGACTACCCTAGCCCATTCCACAGACAATCTGCGTCTATCATAACCAAACGGTGCGTTATCAAGGTTACGAATGGCATCTTCAGCATCTCTCTCATCTTCAAAGTAAACAAAAGCAAAACCTGCAAAATAGAACAATTAGATATATAAAACATGGCAAGATGTTGGAGCATTATCTATTTATTTAGCAGGTATCGTCACTCAGCCTCATGATTTCTTTCCCTAGGATAAACTATAAAAATACAACACCTGCAAATATGGAAGGACTGATGCACATATAGCAGTAGAGACGTTGCATGATGATCTAAGATGGTTGCATACTAAAGGTTTTAGACCAAAATTTCAACCATGCTTCGCCTTTCACACAGCACGAGTTCAGAAATAGAAGGCATGGCATGGCAGATTTCATTCAGTCACTATTATCACATATGAAAGGCAAGATCAGATTTCAGTGATGTCCTATGATCAGTGGTGAAAGGTAGGCAAGGCATGAAATATAGATCAATCCATTATGATGATTCTGGTGAATTGCAACTTAATTGATGGCATGAGATAGTGATCAATCCATTCTGGTGTATTGCAACTTAAGTGATGAGGTAGATGAATGACAGAATGATTGATTGAAGAAAAATCAGGATGATGATATCTGTAGATGAAGCTATGCAGGCAAGCAGGAAGTTTCGTTCCAAATTAAATTTTATGCACAGATGGTGGTGAGCTCAGATAGGAGCTCGGCTCATTTTCCTTAGTAGAAATTCCTGCGTCAAAATAAACATCTTATATGGAGGTTTTCCCCATAAAAATAGTAAATCAGTGCCTTCCATCAAGTTTTCATCAGAAAATGGACCACCGAATATTATCATAGCATAATAGCTATGCCATCCACGTCATTGAAATGGGTTTATAATTAAAAATAACCAATTTTTAGAATTATTGATAAAAACATGACACTTATTTTTACCTGATATTAGTATCAGTGGAGCATCCTCACAATAAAATACCATAATTCAATAAACCCAAAATGACTGAAATCATTAATTGAAATATAGCGTTTTTTATTACGGAATAAGGATGTCAGGAAAAGTGGGTGATGACCAAGAAAATTCCACAAGATAAACATCAAGTTACACACATAACCCGAGTAAACAATAGCAAGGAAAAGTTCAGATGATTCGAATGATGAAATTGAAGCATGAAAGTGCACAACACAACAACAAAAAAAGAACACAACCAGTTAGGAAACTTAAAATTCAAATTATATTAGACAATACTTGGAAGAAACCTGTAACCAAAAAGTCATCCATCAGTACATACATACAGACACGTGTGAGTTGTGAGTACAAAACAAGGATGGTACATTGGGAATTGACAGCATTTAACTTAACATATACCCACCACAATCTAAATGTAACATTTGTTGCCCTGTATTTAACCACGACGAACACAAACACAACAATACATCTAATATGTTGCATGTCAAAGTCAAAACTAGGTAACTTGAAGCTTCAGTGTATCCAAACACAATAAAACTTAAGCAAATACTAAGACCAACTCAATTCACCAATTAACCATCTTACTTTTTGTCCATATTCTGAATAGTAATATTCAACATAACCAGTTCGTTTAAAGTCAACAACAATCTGAATCCTTCTTCTACACGAATTATGTCCAGATTTATAACATCGTAACAAAAATAGCATTGTATGCTACTACAAGGAAATTGCAGTATACCAGATTTCATGTCGATTCTATCGACTCTCCCATATTTGGCGAACAACCGCTCCAACTCAGATTGCCGGGTGTCAAATCCAAAGTTCCCAACAAACATCGGCTTCATCGTTACTACCGTCGAACAAGCTGTCGAAAACATTCAACCCAAACAAAGCGAAGCCAGTGAGTTCTACGATTAAACAGATGACGAAACCCTAAAAAGAAATTAGTAAACAACTTCGCCAACATGATGCTATCGATTCCTTTTTCATTCAAACAAGAAGTTTTAGGGTTTCACCGAACACCAGAAATAAACGGACAACTAGCATATGAAAGATGCTTAGAAAATCATGGATCAAAGAGTTAAAGATAACAAACCTTGCAGACTCTTGGATTGGAACAGGAGAATTATCCCCCTTGAATTCGAACAGGAGAAAAAACCCTAGAGCAGAGAGAAAAAAGCCTTCGTTTTTTTATGGAGCCCTACGAGATACAATTTTGTTCATTTTAAATAGCAAAACAAAGCGAGAAGCCACGAGGGTGTTTTGGGAATTATCAGTTTTTAGGGTTAAGAGATGAAAATGGGCCTCGTCTGAAAGAAGGCACAACTATGAGCTCATTCATTGAAGCGTATGTGTAAGAGTACGATTTTAGCCTGGGTATTTTTTAGTCTAATAATATCATTAGGCTCGTGTATTTTTAAATGTCCAAAATTACTTTTTATATTCTCAATAACGGTTAAATTCTTTTCAAAAAACAAAAAAAAAAACGGTTAAATTAATTTTTGTTATCGGTGGGTGTGCACTTTTACATAATAATTGCAAGCAAATTAGCTTTTTGGTGGGTATTTATAATATATTAAATACTCAATATAATTCTCAAAAAAAAATACTCGTTAATATAATATTTTATATTGTTATATAGTATAATTGCTCAATGGGATGAGTTTAATCATGCCTAATCATATAACAAAAAAATATTTATTGTCAACAAAACAATTGCTCACTCACATTAATGTACATGCTTGTAAAAAATGTCCTTTCATGATTCAATTAAAATGCTTCAAAATTTCTTCTTCTTTTTTAAATACATCAACAAAATAATTTGATTGTTATGTTATTTAAAAAAAAATTCAATTTATTTGACTATTATCATGAATTAATTCATGATGAAAAATCTCCATAACCAAAAGATTAGACCTCGTTTGATAACCATTTTATTTTTTATTTGTTTGTTTATGAAATTTAAGCTTACAAGAACTATCTTACTATACATTTTTCTTTATTTGGATAACTACATCTTGCCTATATTTTAATAAACAAAACCAAAATTTGTAAAAAAAAAATAGTTTCAAAAAACTTGTTTATATTTTTGAAATTTGGTTTGTAAGAAAAATAGAGTAGATGGTAAGAAATTTGAATAGAAAAATAAACTTAAATTTTATAAATAAAAAACAAAATGGTTATAAAATGGGGATTAGGAATTCAATTAATAATAAACACCTTCCTATAAATTAACTCACAACTAAATATTGGTGAGACTGTATATACAATTTTCAAAATTTGTGTAAGATGATCCAGACGTATTGTATTGTATTTAACCAAAAGAATAAGAATAAATAAAAAACCATGAACTTACCACTAAAAAATCAAGCGCAGTATCTGTCTTCATCGAAACATGGAGTGTGTTTTGGAAATGTAATGAATGGCTCATAATCCTCTCCTGATCTCCTCCATGGCGATTGAGGTCTACATAAACCCTAGCCCTTACTCTTCCTCTTCCAGTTAACCCTATTTCTCTGCATCTCCGTTCCTCTTCTTCCATGGATACTTTAACAGCAACCTCCGTTTCAGGCTTCAGAGCTCCATCAACCCTTCCTTCCTCATCTCGCGAGCTTTTTCACTTCAAGAATCACTCTGCTCATCTTCCCCATCGCTCCCCTTCTCCCAGGCCCAACTCAATCTCAAAACCCCCAAATTTCCTCTCCGCCCCCAAAACCCTAAGTCCCCTCCCCGTCTCCCCTTCCCCGCGCCGCTCCTCCTCGCCGCCTCTCCACCGCCGCCCCGCCGCCGGATACGCCGCCGCGCTCCTCCACGCTTCGCAATCCACCGCCTCCATCCACGCCGTGGCCAGGGACGTCGGGCGGTTGTCCAACCGAATCGGAGCGGTTCTGGACGATCCGTTCGCTGGAGAGGAGGAGAAAGGGCGATGGGTGAGGGAGGTTTTGGGGGAGGGAGGGTTTGAGAAGCGGGTGGTGAAATTGACGAAGATGTTGATGGAGAAGAAGAGATTGGGGATTTTGAATGAGGTGTTGAGGGAATTCGAGAGGATTTATCATCAACTGTGTGGAACCGAAGTGGTGTTTGTTTGTTCGAGGAGGAAGATGGAGGAAGGGGAGTTGTTTGGGATTGCGAAGAATGTGCAGACCCTTACTGGGGCTCTCCATGTCAAGGTTAGAAGCTTCGTCAATGCCGGATCAATTGTGTAGATAAAGCTTTCTGAACGTTTGTTGTGCTCTTCAGATTTCCTAATACAGAGAAAAGCAATTTGGAAACAACAAAATACAGGTTGGATTGTGATTTTTTTTTTCCTGGTTTTGTGACAAAAGCTTTAAGTTTAAATCTAAAGGTATTTTTGTTTTTTATGGGATGAAATGGAAGATTTGAACGGCTATTAGTTTTTGTTGGTTATGCCAGTGGAGCTAGCTACTCACTTTAAATCAAACAAATTTCAATCTAAAAGAAGGTTGATTACAAAGCAAACTCATTTTATTCTTACAAGAAATTGGTATAAATTAGGAAACTATCATGGTTCAAAACTCATAAACTCTATTAAAAATGAATTTTGAACATTTTCTTTCATGGTTCTTGCCAATAAAATCTGTAACAAGATATGCCAGTGATTAAAAAAAATCGCTAGTTTTAATGCTCAACTCATGATAGTTAATTTATTATTAAAAAAGATTATTGTATAACATAGAGATTTAACTTTTAATGGACTATTTATTATTATTATTATTATTTTTTGATAGAGTAATGGACTATTTATTAAATATCCAGTAATTTGGGGTGTATACTTAAATAATTAGGAATTTCAATTTTTCCATAGGTCGGGAATGGAGTGAAGAAAAATAAAGAAAAAAATTCCACGGTCATAACGGGGTTAAGGACGAAGATGAAGACGATAAATTTAAAATTTGTTATTATTTAGCCTTGTTTTTAACCTCATTTATTTGTTCAATTCTTAAATTATATTTTTTTAATATATATAGATATAAAACTAGATCTCATAAAAGTTATTTTGTCACCATCCAAGCCTAGCTTAATTAACAACATTATTGATCTAGTGTTGATTTTGCATTTTCTTTCATGCTTTTAAGGATCCTTTAGATCATAATAGGTCAATTGTACAAGTTTCTTAACTGTGTTATTACAACAAAAATAAATAAGTTCTCTCATGTAACACTCTTAATTCTACGATGTTTCAAGTACTATGGTCTTATCCTAAAAAAGCCAAATAAAACCTTGTTATTAGTAGTTAGATATTTTTTTACTAATAAGAGCATACCACTAAGAATATAATAATCTTATGTATAAATTAGAAACTAAGAAAATTAATTTATTCTAAAAAAAATAAGAATAATTAATTAAAAAAGAAAGAAACAACGAAGAATATTCGGATTTTTACATAATAATTATTTAATATAACGTCATTACACAAATAATGTTCGGAATTTTTGGTTTTCCCTTATATACATTGTTTGCATTTTTATTTTAAATAAAATTGTGGAAGTAGCTTAAAATAAACTAAAAATAGTTATACATCTTATATTTGTAGTTTTATGATTCTTTTAATATTTAAACTAAAATTAGTTGTTTTAAAGTCTTCTTTGATTTAATTTAAATTATAAATGTAAACAAAAAGATGTTTATATATATATATATATATATATATATAAATAAAAAAGTTTAGACACATTTTTTTGAAAAAAAAGAAATGTGAAGATGTTTTTACGATCGTCAATATTTTAACCTTGACCTTGAGGCGACAAGTGTTTCAAATTTTTTTATTGGTCTTCTTTATTTTCTTTATCATTTTATTTACTTTCCCCTTCTTTTAAGCTTAATCCTCCGAATTGGCGTTTTGAAAAGAAAAAAAATAAAAAATTTTATATGCAACTTGAGGTTGATTCATGAATGTGGGACTTAAGTTTTTTTTTTTCGTAACTTCATTATTAATGACAATTTATTGATTTAATAAGTTCAGGGTTATTTTTGAGTTTTTGAAAAACATTTACCTTCTAGGAACTTGATTTTGATACATAAGTTTTTGGTGTCAAATTAGCACTCTGCTTTTTTATATCTGCTTTTATAGAAAAATAAGCAAACAAAGCAGACGACATTGAAAATTGAAGAAGACGAAGATGTTGAAAATAAAGAGAAGTTTGAAAGGTTTTTACAGGTAGGGAGTGAAAGAGCCGCATGCTACGAATATATTGTCTCAAAAATCAGGAAACTCAACCATTGTTTTTTTCTTTCCTAAAACAGGCACCTAAGAAAATTTTGAAAATTCAATGAAATTTATGGCATAGAAATTTAACAAATGAACACTCCAACTTTCAATTATTGACAAAGTTAAAAATATCTTCTAAAAAACAAAATATACTAATAAAAATAGGCAGGTTGCATAACATCACATTTTTGTTTTTTCTCATAGAACATTGTTTTATTCTTGTTTTATATTTTATAATTTGGTTAAAATTTGTTGAAACAAAAATGTATTTATATATTTGTAAGAAATATATTTTATAGGGAAATTCCGTCATAATAATAATAAAAAAACGTAAATTACATATCCATAAAATTTAGGGCTTGTTTGGCCCGCCCATATCAGCCCGGGAAGGGAAGGGGCGGGCCCTGCCCGGCATTTGGGCCGCCGGGTTTACCTGGCCGGGTTAACCCAGCGCGTAACCCGGTCCAACCCGGCGCGTGTTGTTCACCTTTTTTTTTTTTCGCTGGCTTGCTTGTTTTTTTTTTCTTTATTTGTTTTTGCTTTATTTCTTTTAACAAACTTTCCTTCTTTCTTAATTTTATTTTTCTTCTAAATACAAACTTTCCTTTATTTCTTTATTTATTTATTAGTATCAAGTTTTTTTCAAAATACAATATTTATCTATTTTTTTCTTCTAAATACATCCTATTTTTTAAAACATATTTGTAGTTTGATGTTTTTATAATTATAATTTGATGTATTTGATTTGATCATAAACTTTATTTTAAATAAAATAATAAGCTTGTTAACTTTTACTAATTCATTCATTTAAGTTAATGGATTTTTTTTAGAACCACTTAATTGATTAAATTTATACTATATGCTATTTATATATATTTTTATTTTAAAATGCAACAATTATTATTATTATTATTTTTTATAGATATATCAAGTTCTTTAAACAATATTTGTAATTGTTTATATATTTGACTTTTTATGGACAATGTATGCATTTAAAAATTTTTATATACAAATATATATTAATTTTATTATTTATCAAATTTTTTTAAATTTATACATTTTATAAAATAAATAGAAATATCTTAATATCTTAAAGTGTGGCTTAGAGGGAAAATCATTTTTGGACGATTTTACCCTTAAGCCAACTTATAAATTTACACATATACCATTAATAAATAATAAATATAGAAATTCAACAAATTTTCTAAAAATCGTAAACGAGTTTAGCATATATATATATATTTGAAAAGAAAGATTTTAGATAAGAAAAAACTGTACTAAAAAAAATATAAGGAAAACCTTAAACATATCCCCACGATTTTAGCATATATATTTTTTTTTTAAAAGAGCGATTTTAGCATAAGAAAAATCTTAATTTTTTTTTTAAAGAACGATTTTATCGATTTCTAATAAATTTGCGTTTTAAAAAAATAATAAAGCAAGAGCAAAACATTCCAAATATCTATTTCATAAATTTACATTTAAAAAAAAATCGAAAGCAAAACATTTCATCATCTACGTAGAAGATAATATATTTTTACCAAACGTTATAGATTAAGTTAGAAGATAAAAGATTTCACCTAATTATATTCAAATGAATATTATCTTCTTAAATTCCATAACTTTAAATTTCAATAATAAATTGGATTTTTCAATCCTATAAATAGTAACATGCATTCTTAATGTTTACCCTAAATAAGTGATATAGATCAAGGTTATTGAGTTATGCGGCAAACCACTATTGATATTGATATTCATATTCATTCATCTATTTGAAAGGTTATTGATTATTGATTATTGATTATTGATATTCATATTCATTCATCTATTTGAAAGGTTATTGTGTTCTTTTGGGCAAACCACATATTAATATTGATATTCATATTCATTCATCTATTTGAAAGGTTATTGTGTTCTTTTGGGCAAACCACATATTAATATTGATATTGATATTCATTCATCTATTTGAGGTATGTGTTCATCCTTATAGTGTTATTGATTATTGATATTCATATTCATTCATCTATTTGAAAGGTTATTGTGTTCTTTGGGGCAAACCACATATTAATATTGATATTGATATTCATTCATCTATTTGAGGTATGTGTTCATCCTTATAGTGTTAAGTAATAAAATTTCTACTATATTTTTTTTAATTCAATGCTTTTCATCCATTTGCTTATAATTATATTGTTTTCAAATTGTAGGTGCAATGGAAAGTATGATGATAAAAGATTTAGAACCTTTCAAAAATACGTGGACTTTGAAAATAACTGTAATACGAAAAGGTATTGTAGAAAAATATCAAACTAGAAAAGGAGAAGTTCTTGAAGTGTTAAAGGTTATTGTGATGGATGAAAAGGTACTACTAATTTTATATTTGCATATTTTATGTACATTTTATTAATATTATTATTATTATTTGTATATTAGATCCAAATAAAGAAAAATCTTCTTATTTCTCTCAAACCTATATAAAATCAAATTAGTTCCATGCTTCTCCCATCTCTACTCTCCATTGTTTTCCTTATGTCTCTGGCCTTTTTTTTGTTTTGTACAGAGAACATCTAATAAAGGTAAATATAAAGATGAAAATAGGAAAAAATATAATTAAAAAATTCATCATGAAAAGAATAAGAGAACCAACATTTATTATTTTCAAAAAGACTCAATAATCAATTAATATAATCCAAGCATAATTATGAACCAAATAACTTCAAAATGAGTTGATTGAAAAAGAAAAAGATCAGAGAAGGATGGAACAAATAAAAAAAAGGAAAAAACAATTTAATATTGTGAGTCGATTAAATTAATTTTAAAAAGATAAATAATAAAAAGTAAATGTGTGGTTATAATTCACCTAGATAGTCTGTAGATGTAAAAACATATTTTCCAGGTAAGTTTTGCCCAATACAAAATCTTTTTTTTTAGAATCAATACAAAATGTCTTTACCACCTTGAGAATTGTCTGATTGTTAGTGAACTGCTTTCATTTTCCTTACTGGATTTTCTTAATTATATGGAATTAATGAGTGATTAGTGATTCTATTATGATCCGATTTTTGTGGAGTATATATATATATATATATATATATATATATATATATATATATATATATTAGTGATTAGTGTTCCTTACATCTGAGAACAAATTGGGCAGAGGTGGATTCAGAAAAGAAAAGAAAAAAAAAGAAGAAGACCACACATAGAAAAGAGGTGGATTCAAAGGAAAGAAAACTGAAACAGAAAAGATGAGAGGAAAAAAAAATGTACAGAGGAGTGAGAAAGAGATAGATATAGAAGAGATATAAAACATTATTATTTTTTAACCTTGGGTTAACATTTAACTAAAGTAGGGACTATTTTTAAGTTTTATGAATAGTTGAAGGACTAAATCTGGATTTTTAAAAGTCTAGGGATTAAAGTGAGACAAAACTCAAAGTTGAGGGACTAAAATTGAACTTTTAAAAGTTGACATACCAAAATGGAACAAAGCTTAAAGTTCAGGGACCAAAATGATATTTTAACCTATCAAGAAATCATGATTTCACATTCTCAACTCTCTATTGTTAAAAAAAAAACAAAAAACCTTAACAGTCGAAGAAAAATACACATGTGCAACGCACGTTTATTTTATCTAGTATATTTAAATAATCCTAAAATAATTACTCAAAATAATTAAAATAGTTATCTTTTTATTACATCTATCTTGATTTAAATTTCTAAACTTAATTTCATTATAAAAAATTATATTTATCTATTTTTTTTAACAATTATGAAATTTATATATTTTGATAATGAAAGTTATTAAATTTTTAAATTTTATTTAAATAATAAATAAAATAAATAAAAAATGATATATTATAAACATTATATTAAAAATATTAAATATCTATTTTTTTAACAAAAAAACATCACTTCACCACTTTTCTCATCCCACCAAACACCAATTTACTATCACTTCTTTTATCTTCCCTTCCCACCAAACACCAATTTACACTCACTTCCCTTCCTTTCCCTTCCCTTCCCATCCTAGCCAAACAAGCCCTTAATGACATGACACTTATGTTTGTTTATAATATTATTTTGGCTAAAATGATACTTTTTATTTATTTTTTATTTTTTGAAAAAGATATGAAATCCATTTGTGTCTCATTATCCAAATCGATTTCTGGCCAATTATTCCAAATGTATTCTGCCAAATATAAATAAATAATTTAGACAATTTTTTTGTGAAAAGAAAGAAAAATGGGTTATAAATCTTTCCTAAATGACTTATGATTATTCTATTATACTAATAAATTCTTTCTGTTATTTCAAACATTTATATATTTCACACAAACTAAATTCCAACATCTCTTTCGTGGTCGTAAAAATGTCTCATATTTTCTTATTTTGCTCGATGACCTGCCTTTCAACCAATATATGATTCACATATGATCGTGGACGAGTCTAATCTCTATATTAAGCTCCATTAGCAAAGGATATTTAAGAATTACACCCTAAACCGTTCACAAAGAAACTTAAAACATCTTCTATTTCTTTGCTGACGATACCTAAATATGGGTCTCTTTCGTAAGCCTCTTCAACTTTTATTGGACTCAAATCCCATTTTTCATATACAAATCTTTTATTTCCATAATTTTTTGCTTACCATAATTAATAGTTGACATAATCCAAATTCTTCACTTTAAAAGTTTTTTCAAATCGACTTTAAAAAAGGTGCCACGTTTGGTTATGAGCAGAATCAACTTAACAAACTTAAATGTGGGAGAGAGCTTTTGTTAGGCTTCTAACAACCAAAAATGGAAAGGTCGAAACTAGATGAATAATTTGAGTTTTTGAAAAATGTTTACCTTCTAAAATTTGAGTTTTTGGTAGATAAGTTTTCGGGTGTCAAATTAGGCACCCATTTTTTTTTTTTAATATGGAATCGACTTCAAGAATAGAAAATTCATGGTTGGTGAAAAAATCTTTCAAAAACTGTTTCGATATCTCTTTATGAAAAAGGATCCCAAATTCATTTCTGCCCAATTATCCAAATCCATTTCTACCCAATTATCCCAAATCTATTCTGCCCAAATATAAATAAATAATTTTGACAGATTTTTTTGAAAAAGAAAAAAAGTTTTAAATGTTTCCTGATGGTTTATTATTATTCTGTTATAGTAATAAATTCTTTTGTTATTTCAAACATTTATGTATTTCACTTAAACTAACTTCCAACATCTCTTTCTTGAAATCTTCCTCATAAACAGGTGGTCACCAACTTCATCCCTCAAACGTTTGATTATACGTTCGTCAAAACCTTTCCTCCGTTTAAAAATGTCTCATATTTACTTATTTCGCTTGTTCACTTGTCTTTCAACCAATATCTGATACACATATGATTATGGGACGAGTCTGGTCTCTATATTACACTCCATTAATGGACATTTTTAAAACCTCAAAAGAACTACAACTGAAGTGTTCACAAAGAAGCTTAAAACATATTTTATTTTCTTTGCCGAGATACTCTAAATATGAGGTCTCTTTTGTAAGCGTCTTCAACTTCTGTTGGACTCAAATCCCATTTTTCATATACAAATATTTTATTTCCATAATTTTTTGCTCACCTTAATTAACAGTACGAAATCAACTTCTTCAAGCTTTTTGGGTTTCATTAAATACATTTCACGATAGATACTAAAATATATTCGAGTAATACTATTAGAAGTTTGTGAAACTAGATCGTCGAAATTTAGTTGAATTTTTTTTTTCAAATTGACTTTAAAAATGGTGCCAAGTTTGCTTATTAGCAGAATCAACTTAACAAACTTAAATGAGAGAGATAGCTTTTGGCAATTTTCTAATAAACAAAAATGGAAAGTTTGAAACTTGATGAATAATTTGATAGGTAGGAGTTGGTGAAAATATCTTTCCAAAATGGATTTGATGTCTAGATGGATTTTTAAAAAAAAAAAATAGAAAACATTTTGAAAGAAGATTTTGTATTTGAAAGGAGTTTTAGAGGGGTTTTTGTAGGCAGGGAGTGAAAGAATTGGTATGTTTGTTTTATTCTTGTTTTCTGCCAAATATCCAAATTCATTTCTGCCCAATTACCAAATCAAAACTCTTTCCATATTATTATATGCTTCTAGATTTTTTACCAAAGCTTTTACCCGACCTTAAAAAAGAATGGACATAGTTACAAATTATCCAACGTTTATAATGGCTCATTTTCTCAATTATTTTTTCAATTTTTAGATGGTGAAGAAAAATGTATCGTGAAGATTCTACCAAATGTTTAGATAGTGTTTTAGTGAAGATTCATGTTTGGGGAACTCATGTTTAGTGAAGATTCTACCAAATGTTTAGATGGTGTTTTAAAAAAAAACATTTGAATATTTAGTTGAAAATTAAGTAGACAGTCCATTTTTGAGAAAAAAAACAGAAACCTTCTGAAATAAGGTACGAAGAAATAACATAAATGATAGTGAGGAAAGAATGGTGCGAAAATATAGTAGATATGAAAGTGAGAAAACGAAAGATGTGAAGAAATGAAAGAGATGTTGGGGTTTATAGATGGGGAGTGAAATAGTTTTTTTCTTCTTTGACAAAAGATTGAAAGAAAAATGTTAATTAGACTGTTGGGAGGGCAATGTTAGGCCGGATGAATATTTGGCAAACATCTATTTGGATAATTGGGCAGAATTCAATTGAATAGTTAGGCTAAATTCGATTTGGGATAAGTTGGCACAAATTTATTTGGGATAATTGGTGGATAATTGGGCAGAAATGGGATAATTGGGCAGAAATCGATTTGAGATAAAGGGATAAAATACATTTTGGGGTTTATACGTGGGGAAGTGAAAGAGTTTTATTTCTAGAAGAGTGAAGAAAAATGGTATATAGGTTGCAGGGAGAGCGATGTCAGGCGAGATGAATATTTGCCACAAATCGATTTGGATAATTGGACAGAATTCAATTGGATAATTGTGCAAAAATTCGATTTGGGATAATTTGGAATAAATTGATATGGGATAATTGAGCAGAAATCATTTTAAGATAATTGGTAAGATATTTGGGTAGAATTGGGATAAAGAGAGAAGAAAGATGGAGAAGAAGATAAGGGCTATCGCCAACCCTGTCTGGTTTTAGGATTTAGAAGGGCGGGGAAATTTGATTAATGAATAAAAAAATACTATTTGTTTCTCTTATAATTAAATCTCTTTCTTTTCATTTAATTAGAAGCTTTTTCTCTAAAATTGCATAACTGAAGTTGCTTAGTTTGAAACCACAAAATAAAACCACAAAATAACCCTGATTTATTAAATCAATAAATTAGCCCTAAATGTGAAGTTACGAAATTACCTCTTCAAAGTTAAAACTGAAACAAACCTGCACTTTCACATACATATCAATAAACTAGTTCTCGCTAAATTAGAATAGTATGCATAAGTATTGAATGCATACTAACATAGTAGTTAATTGAAGTATCATAAACTAACCTACTTTTTGATGGGAGAGATTGTTGAATGGTTGCTTCTAAATGCAACAGGTGGAGATCGCACGAGAACAATAATTAATGACCAAACATGAATGCTTATGATTAAAAAAGTGTAGAAATGGATGGTCGAGCATTTGCAGTATCTCCCTTTTAATTTGTGCAAAGAGTATTTTTTTAGGATATGGAGAAAAAGTAGACCGAAGAAGAACACCTTAAAGTGTGAACAAAAAAATTTAAAATGTATTCTATTTTATTGATTGAGACTCACCTAAACATAAATATGGTCCTTTTTAATAACCTTTTCAACTTTTACTCAAATCCTACTTATTATACACTTAATTTTTTTTTCCTAGTTTTTAGGTACTATGAAACAACAATTTACATAATCCAAAAATTGTTATTTCTCATCTCATTAATTTTTACAACAATTTTTAAAAGCTTTTTGGATACCATTAAAAATATTAAGATTAAAATAATATTGACAAACAAGAATAATTTCGTTTGTCACATTTTTTTTCCATAAATAGAACATTGCTTTGGAAGCTTTTTTTAATTTCTGCTTTACTCAAACTTCACTTTCCATAACATGGCAATTGAAATAGGATGTGCATTGCTTTGTCAACAATTTCTAAAAACAATTTGGGCTCCATCAAAAACATTTATAGATGGGTAGAAAAAAATAGTTAAAATTGAACGACTAAACAACACTTAAATATTGACAAAAAAAATCTAAAACATATTTTATTTTTTGATTGAGGCTGACCTAAATATAATATCTTTTTTAATAGCTTCTTCAACTTGGTCTCTAATAAAATCTTTATACACTTAATTTTTTATTTACTTAATTTTTTTCTTTTGTAGTTCAATTTAAGAGAATACTCTATATTTAAGAATATCATTTTAGATTTCTTCAAATAATATTGATTGAAGAAAAATGAAAGAAGTTTATTTTATGTTTCTGTTAATTTGCATTTTAGGATAAGAAAAAGATAATAGAAATTGAAGAATTAGTAGAATAGTTTTTAGATACGACAATTATAATTTTTATTATAATATTTAAATTAAGTTTAGAATAGATTGCAACATTTCAAAAGATGTAATTGATTAAATCAATAATTTAAGAGTGCTACAAATCTACAACTTTCCCAAAATAAAAAAGAAACTACTTCTTATTTATTTTTTTATTAAAAAAAAATTATAATTGATATTTGTAAACTAACGTTCTATTTGATATACTGTTTCTAGTTTTTCAAGAGGTTCTTTTGTTTTTTTGTTTTTAAGATTAACAATGATTGGGGTCAAATTCGATCTTATCCACTCCTAATCACGATACACCTAAGAAAATTAAGATAAATTATAATTATAAATATTATATACTATATTAAAAAAAAAGAAAAAAAAGAACAGAAGATTTCTAACTCAACTTTCACTTATCCTAAAAAAATCGAGAAACTTGAAGAAACTTCGCATAAATTTTGGGTATTGTTTGTTATAATGACAACTAAAAATTTCAATTTGATCCATCAATCATTTTTCTCATTTATAAAATTATTGAATTAAATATTTAAATATTGTAGATGGTAATCCACCCCCCAAAGATCTATAATTAAATGCTTAAGTATTGAAAAATACAACTCACCCCTAAATAAATGAGATGGTAATGATCAAACTCAAACTCAATTTCTTACCCTTTTTTTTAATCTAGATGATAATTAAATTATTTTAATGTTCTTTTAGTATAAGTTGGGAATGTGATTACAAATACTGATTCTAGAGATTGTAGAAATAGATTAACACCAAACCAGATAGTCAATCACGCCACCAACTCATTCGATAAATTATTTTAATGTCAAAATGAACTAAACTTAATAATTGGCTTGATACTAATCTCAAATCCCATAATATTATTGTTCGGATAAAAATAATAATTTTTTAATTCTCAATAAAAGTTTTAATGATCAATATATAAAATCCCAAAATATTAGTCATTAAGAGTTCGATAATTAATGAATTTCTCATTAGACAACCCTTCAGAAAGAAAAGGAGGAAGATAAAGAAAATTTAATAAGAGAAAATGTGCATTAAACCAAAAAAAGAAACAAATTGAAAAAATTTCCTATTGTTGTTTGTATTAATGAGGAAAATAGTAGAGCCATTTACAATTCCCACAAGAACGATGACCAAATTAAATCAATTTTTTCCAATACAATTTCTTTTTACCCAAAAAAATGAGTAAAAAGGAACCAAAATAATTCTGGTAAAAAAAAAATATATATATTCCTATCTACGGACCTAACAATGAAAGCCCTCCAGATTCAGTCTTCGGTGCCTGCGACCCCATGGCAAAAAGATGACCTCCTTTATTAGGATTCCGCCACGTATCAAAAATCAACTTTCTTTGTGCAATGGAGATGAATCGAACGACTGAGATATTTTGTTGCTTTTCATCCTGAAAAGGCCGTACAATTTTTTGAACTCTTTACCGGTCTGAGTGTTTTCGGTGCCGCTCGATTCGACCGATTCCGCGACGGACCTCCTCGACCCGCAGTCGCTCAGCCGCCGCCCCATGTTGCCGACTCGCCGCCGCTCGCCGTCGGTCTGCAACGCCGATATCACCGATTTTATCGCCCGGCTCGGCGAGCTCCGGTTCGTTATCATCAGTTCGCCGATCTCGGCCGGGCTCAAACTGGCGCCGTTTTGGAAGATTTCTTCAACCTGAGGGAACAATTTGTGATCCTTAACGCCGAGATAGTTGATTGCGAGATTCTTAAAAGCGGAGAAGTCGCAGAGTGGAAAATGGATGTGAACGTCGATCCGGCCCGGTCGGAGAATCGCCGGTTCGACCTGGTCCTTGCAATTGACGGTGAAAACCATCACTCTCTCTTCCGCACAGCACGATGTCAATATTCCGTCCATGAAGTTCAGCAACGCCGATAAGCTCAATGTAGACGATTTCTCAACCAGAAACCGATCGAAATCCTCGACGAGGATAACCGACTTGATTGTGGTCTGTAGCAGAAGAAATTTGAGATCGGAATCGTCGGAGACTTTGGAGAGATCGAAATCGTAAACATCGTAGGAGAGGAAATTCGCCAAGGCGGCGACGAAGCTCGATTTTCCAGTGCCGGAAGGGCCGTATAACAGGTAACTCCGTTTCCAAACTCTGCCTAATCTGTGGTAATATTGTTTTGCTTTGAGAAACGATTCTAGATCTGATTTGATTTTGTCTTTGAGATCTGTTTCCATGGAAATCGAATCGAAATTGGAGGGATGTTTGAATCGAATTGATTTCCATCTTGTATCTGACTGATGATGATTAGGTTTGGAATTCATAAACAGCTTCAAATCCCCTTTCTTCTGCTCAATTTCATCGATAGTTAGGGTTTGAATGTGTTGAAGATAAGGGCGGAGGATTCGACGCTTATCCGCTTTTCTAATCTTGAACACAAAATTTCTGGTGCCGATTTCTTCATTGGTCCACAAAACTCTGGCCCCTAGAAAATTGTCCTCCACCGTCTGATTGGGATCCAGCCGGAGAATTATGTCATTAGGCTTCTTTCCGGTGATGAGATTGGTGTAATCGGAATCCTCTAAACAAGATAAGGAACTAAGATAGGCAGAGATTTTCCGGTATAGATGATTCTGTTGAGAACTTTCGTTGAACTCAGGGATTCTGAAAGATTGGTAAACATGGAAACAATCTTCAAGATTTCTCCACCGTTTTTGAACGACGAAAATCAATCCTGTCCTGAATAACATAATCCTCAACAACCAACAGAAACAAATCCCGATGAAGATCACAAAACAAAACCTGAAAAACGAACCCATAGCTCAACACAACAATCCCCAAAGAAGATTAGAGACAGAGGAAAAACTTAAAATAAACAACATATTCAGAAGAAGAATCCATAGGAAAAACCCAACAAAAATTGAAGAGCCAGGTTTAATAATGGAGGCCAAAACCAAAACCCAAGTCTTAGAGAAAGGGATTGATAGAGATTAAGGGGCAAGTAGGAGAATAGATAGAGATATGTGTATATATATATATATATAGTTTATTTAGAAGATGAATTGAAATGGAGAGCAGGCATGAAAGTGTGTGGAATTTAAAAGTGTGTTGTTTTGTTCTACTTGTTGTGTATATGTGTTTGTGTTTGTGTTTGTGTTTGTGTATGTGGTTGGCTTGGCAGCTACTTTCCAGCCAAATTTCATTCACCAAAACTCCCTTATTTGCTGCTTTGGGTAATTGGCCAAATCAAATTCTTCATTTTTCAAATCCCTAATTCCTTTCAGCCACACAAGAAATTGATCTTATGACTGAATCTTCCATTCCCCTATTTATTGCTTCCAATATCCCCTTTTTCCCCCTAAATCAATTCCTATTTATTGCTTCCAATATGGATTCTATTGAGCCCAATTAATCCAAATCTTTTTTTTTACAACTATGAATGTTTATAAAAAAAATTTAAGTCTGCGAGGATCATTTATCCTGAAATTTAAAATTTTTAAAGTTTTTTAAAATTAAATATTGTGAGGCTATATTATTTTATCTCGTGAGAATAGTTGAATTTTAAAAATATTCAATATATCCTTGAATTTTATGAAGAAAAAGTAATAAAGGTTGGAATGAATTTTATGAAGAAAGAGTAATAGAGGTTAGAATGAAAGAGTCATAAACGTTGGAATGAATATTTTTATGCAAGAATTAGTAGCTTAAACATCTTCTAGAAAATGTAGATCTAAAACAAAACAAGTAACAAAAAATAGCATGCTAAAATAAGATTTGAATTTTAAAGCCAAACTTGATTATTTCTCGTTCCTCAAAAAAAAAAAACTTGATTATTTCTCAAGTTGGTGGAGGAGATACAACTCTCAAATTGATATTTGTATGGATTTTCTTTCATATAAACAAGATTTCTTTAGGGGTATTTTCAACTTTTCTTTTTGTTATATGTCAATTATATGAGTTGAAGTTGAAATGGGTAGGTTCACTTGATATTGATGTTTCCATTTAAATTTCAATATCTTTTAAAAAATTTATATTAGTTTCAATTTCAATAAATTCCTCTTGTATTACAAATCTTTATTTCTAAGTTCAAAATTAAAGGTGGTGTGCAATTCAACCAGGTCCATAAAGAAATAAAAAGTAGGTGTTAAAAGTAACACTTAAAATTATTTAGTAACAAATAATTTGATGACATAATAAATCCTTTGAATATAGGCCAAAGGAGTAGTGCTCCATTGATATTAAGTATTAAGCATGATAGTCAGGTTAAAAGTTTCACAAAAAAAATTTATCTAAAAAAATCCTTAAAATGTAGGAAACCCTCCCTCCATAATCTTAAATCAGAAAAAAAAACATGTTAAATTTCCAATTTGTCCCCTAATTGAAAAGTTTTTAACATGCTCTGCATGATTTAGACTTCAACTCCAATTTAATTGAAAATATTTTGCTTTATATGGTTTGATTACATCATAAATCTCCTAAAACACCAACCAGAACAATATTTCAATGATATAAGTATATATCTATTATTAGGAGATCACGCATTCATATTTATATTTATTTTAATTGTTGAACTAAAAAAATTGTATTCATCTTTTTTTTTTTTTTACTTGAAAATCATCTCTATCCTAACTGGCCTTAACGATAAACATCAATTGAAAACTTTTAGAAGTTATAAATGCTAAATAGGAATTAAGTCTACCTGAAAAATCAAATTGGTAAAACAAAAGATACCAAAAACAAAAAAGAAATAGAAATGATAACCGTACAACTTCTTGAAATTTTTTAAATGGTGGTTGTTTGGGAGCATGGCTTAATGATGAGTCTTTTTATTTGGTACAAGCAATTTTTGGTTGTGACATTATATGATTACTTGGGACCATAACTAAAACACTATAAATAATTGAATTGAAAACCCAACATTTTATTAATACTCAATTATGGTGGGTACCAATCACTCATACCAACACAAGAATCAAATTTATTTTTAAATCTTTGGAACCAATTATTTTCACTATTATAAGGTCTTCTATTTAAGTAATAATCTTTTTTTTGGAACAATACAGATGGTTGATAAATTTGACTTTATGGGATCTATTTAAGAGTAAATAGTTTTTTTTAGTATAAGAGTAAATAGTTTTGGATATACACAAATTAAGTTCACCATAAGACTTGCATAAATGTGCAAAAAATTGTAATATTTAGGTAACAAGAGTATAACTCAACTAATATGAAGTAGTTCTTGATTCGACATGTTATAAATAATCATGTTATAAATAGTCAAGTAATATTTATGAATGAGTTTAATGATTTGTTTTCCTTTTTATATGATTGTTTGAATCACCTTTCCTACATCAAGACTATTCAAACGAAACAATCGCCAAGGTTTGATGCTATTACATTTAATTACAAATAATAATATTATTTATTTATTTTTTAGGTATGTATCAACTCTGAATTTAACTCTTAACATCTTAATTTCTATGGCTTTTAATTGACGCTAGGCCTATCTATAAAGGCTAGTTTTTTTTTAATGGATATAAAGGCTGAATAAAAATAGTAACTTCGCCAAGTAATAATTTCTTGAGTTGTGGTACAAGAATGATTTTAGAATAATATTCACGGATGATTATGATGAGTACAGTACTTTAATTTTGATTATTTTTTAGTTCAACACAATAACTAGAGATAGAAAATTTGAAATCATAATAAAATTTTAATTATGAACACAGTTATATTATTGCGATAAGATTTCAGGGATCAAACTCGTGACCGTGAAGTGAAAATGGATTAACATCAAACCACATAATCAATCGCCCACCGATTCATTCAGTTATGGGCAGACTCTTATATCTTAAGGAAATCTCCATTTAAAAGCAAAAATTTGTCACAAATGGTCCGTTACTTATGTCCACATATAATTGACGTGAATATCTACTTTTTTTCTTTTTAAATCACTCTCAAATCTACCAAATATTCCTTTGTTACTCTCAAATTAAGCAAGGAAAATACGGACAAATATCTTCAAAATTGTATTTATTTATTTATCATTTATAATTTCAATATCGATAAATATCAACAACGAAAACGATTTGTTTCAAAAAAAAAAAACAACGAAAATGATTTATTTGTAATTAACTAATTTTAAATAATTGTTCAACAACGTTGAATTGATGACTATCCATATCCACCGACGATATCAATCGAACGGTTAAAAGAAAAGCCGACCTTGCATTAAAATCCAGACTTAATAAAAATTGCTCTAAAATTACATGAAAATTACGTAACATTTTTTTTAGAATAAATTAATGTAACATTTTACTTTGCAATAAAAGTGACAGTTGAATAAATATTTTTAATAAAAATAAGGTTAAAATACCATTTTTGGTCCTTTAACTATCACATTTATTTTATTTTAGTCATAAACTTTCAAAATCTTAATTTTGGTTTCTCAACTTTGTATTAAGCTTAAAAATGAATTTTGAATTAAAAAAAAATAAATCATAATTAAAATTTTGATGAATTGGTATATATATATATATATATATTATCATCTTCTTCTTCTCTCATTTTCCACTCATCTTTCCCTTTCATTTTCTACCGATTGATTTTTCACTCCTATTATTAAAACCATTATCATTTCTTCAAAATTACAAAACATAAACTTTAAAATAAGAACACTTATAAGTTATAATTTCAACAATAATTCAAATCAACTGCCTGTTTTCAAACCTCAATATCCAATAATGAAGATGGATGGAAGTGAATAAAGCACACATGTATTTTAACCTAAAAATAAACTTAAACAACCTTACCGTTGAGTCGTTTCTAACTTTTTTCTATATGAATATTTAAATCTGTGTCTGCTTATATGATTTAGTAATTAAAATATTATGAATTTAAATTTATTATTTTAAATATTGTTAAATAAATATAAAAAACAATGATTAAAATCTTGCCCCCGTTTATATTGCTAAGATTAAGCAAAAATATATTAGAAATGTTGGTAAAACCATTAGAAAATTGAGAGGACAAATATGCAAGATCCGAATATCCAAAGTTTATTGCCTTCTTGTTTTAATGACCAACTCTTCTGAATCTAAAAGGTTAAATGACTTTTGTTACTTGTTCATTTTGAACTCTAAAAAGTCCCAAATTTTTATAGCATTTAATAGTTTCTTATTTGAAATAATAAATTGGTGATGACATATTCTTGTCCTTGGCTTAGCTAATGTAGTGTAGTGCTATGTCTAATAAACTCTAATACTTAAATCAATGCTTAAACCAAAAAGAAACGATTAATGTCAATAAGAGTATTAGTTCAACGATATCAATGTATACTCGATGACTAAGAAGTTACGAGTTTGAATCCTCCACTCTCAATAGTTGTAACTAAAAAAAAAGTGACATGTACTATAGTTTAGTAATTCATATCGATTATCTATGTTTGATTGCTCCTCTTTAACTCAATCAACAGAGACATTACTATAATTTGAGCATTCACTTGACTTACATCGGCTCTTAGGAGATTGCATCAAATTTTGAATTGTTTTATTTTTAAAATATTTACTTTAGCCTATAACTTAAACTAAACAAAAAAGTTCGTGGCTCGAAACGTATGATCATACACACACATGAATGATTAACAAATAAATTTAAAATATTAAATACTATATTTTAAAATCCTCGCCATGTGATTAAACAAACCTATTTGGAAATTAATCCTCCATGTTCGCTCATCCTTACCTCACAAGTATAGATGAAACTACGATTTAATCTTTAAATACTTATTATATTTTAACATTTTCACTTTTAACATGCATTTAATTAAATAAATATTTAACATAGGTTTTTATGTGACGTATTTTTTGTTTACCTGAAAGTGTTTCAAGGACATGTTATCAACTCCCCAATATTTTATGCTAGCTTTAAATTATAAATAAAATAAATAATTAGTGTACTAGGCCGAAAGTAATTAAGATGCAACGGATAGAGTTTTTTTTTTTTTTGAAAAGATGCAAATGATATAGTTACGCTTTAAACTAACCTATAATTATTTAAAAATTCAAAAGTTGGAAGTATATAATATAAAAAATAGTGAAACTTAAATTGAGTAATTAGGACGAAATTAATTACTGAATTAAAATAGTCAAATTTTAAAATCAAAACGTGTCGTCCCCGCGTAAGCTTCTTAGAAAGGGTTAGAAAACTGGGCCCACGTGCTGCAAGTGGGACCAATTGCCGAAAGATACCTGACTGCTGAGAGGGAATCTAAGCCGTTGCTTTCGTTTGCGTCAGTAGCCGAATCAACGTGCAAGAAAATTATGTGAATTTCCTAATTTTAAATGTAATGTCTTATTCAATGTCAAAAAGAAAGAAAGAAAGAAAAAAGTAATGTCTTATTTAATGTGTACGGCTATAGCAATTAAAAATATTTTTTACAATATTGTGGAGTAACCACAAGGTTCAAATTTGAAATGAAAAATACTGAGTATAAATAGGAGATTTAATTACCGATTTTAAGTAGATGAAATTTGGTTCCTTGGTTTTTTAAAATCAACTTTAAAAATTGATCTACCACTTACGAGAGGGATTACTTTCTTTTCATCTTTCACTAATTTTGTTTAACAAAAAACATAAATCGATAATGTTAGAAATGAGATTGAGATCGATAATGTGATTCTTAGAAAACTTTTGCTTTTATAGAAATTAATTTTAGGAGATAAGTTCTTCGCTTTTAAAAGAGAGATCGGAGACACTTTTTGACCTAGTTTGGTGAACAAATTTTCAAAACTTTTGTTGGATTGTTTTGTTTTTTTTGGGTGAAGAATTCTTTGTTTTTGAAAATGCTTTTGTGGAACAGATTTGTTGGGAAGAAAAATAAAAGGTTAAAATATCATTTTGGTCCCTCAACTTTGGGGTTTGTTCCATTTTGGTCCCTCGACTTTCAAATGTCCAATTTTGGTCCCTCAACTTTGTTGTTTGTCCAATTTTGGTCCCTCAACTTTCAAATGTTCAATTTTGGCCCCTCAACTTTGCTATTTGTCCAATTTTGGTCCCTCAACTTTCAAATGTTTTCAAATTTGGTCGTTAGACTATAAAAAAAGTTCAAAATTTGTCTTTTGGTCAAATGAATTTTTTATCACTCCTAAATTATTTTCTCCCTTTTTCATCTTTCATAATTTCTCTCTCTATAAATTTTACCTCTCTTCAATCCACCTCTCTCCCCTCTTTTCTTTTCTTTTTTTCTTCTTTATTTTCTTTTTTTTTCTTTTTTGTTCCATGGTAGACTATGAATTTTAGAAAACAAAAAGTGATAAATTAAAGTAGTAAAATTATTATTTAAAAAAATTATCTCATGTTAAATAATTTGATGAGATGGATTGAGGAGAGAATAAGAGAAAAAAAAAGAAGAGAAGAGAATTAGAGAGGTGGATTAAAGAGAGATAAAATTTTTAGAAGAAGAAATGATGAAAGATGGAAGAGAGAGAAAATAATTTAGGAGTGAGAAAAAAATTTATTTGACGAAAGGACCATTTTTGAACTTTTTTTATAGTCTAGGGACTAAATTTGGACATTTGAAAGTTGAGGGACCAAAATTGGACAAATAGCAAAGTCAATGGACCAAAATTGAACAAACTACAAAGTCAAGAGACTAAAAATAAACATTTGAAAGTCTAGGGAACAAAATGGAACAAACCCCAAAGTTGAGGGACCAAAATGATATTTTAACCAAAATAAAAATAAGAGAATTTTTTTTAAAGAATGAAATTGTTTTGTTAGCAGAAAAATCAACTTCCTCATTCCATTTACTTTGTCGTCTAAGAGTTTTTTGTGCTCCATCAAAAACATTTTAGGACGATCACAAAAATAATTTGGAGGCACAAATAGGAAAATGCTGCCCATTAAATTTGCTTCTTACATCTATATGAGATCAACTTTAAAAATTGTACCACATTTGATAACTACATGAACTTTTTCTTCATTTTCACCAAATCTTGAAAAAAGAAAATGTGCGAATGACAAAATCGGGTATACATAGAAAATTTGATATGAAAGGGATGAATTGAGTTGAAGAAAACTTTTGATTGTCTAAGAAATTAATTTTGGGAGATAAGTTTGTTTTCAACAATCAACACACATGAACAACATTTTTTATTATGAAATGGATGAAAACCCATATTTGGTGAAGAAAATTTCAAAATGTTTGAATCTACGTTCTTATTATGAACAATAAGATTTCTAAAATGTCATATTTCTCACAACACAAAGTTTTGTGCTTATTTGAGATTGGAATCTTATAAAAAAATCTCCAACTAAATATCCTCTCAAGAGATGATGGTTTTGAATATTTCACGAAATCCTTTAGAGTGTGTTTGGGCTCCGTTTATATAAATGACCAAGTTAGTTATAATAATTCAACCATTGTTTACCCCACCGTTTATTATAATTGGTGGTTACCTAAATCTGTCTGCGTCCCCGTTCATCTAAATCTTACATATATTACTTTTTGTTACATAATTAGCTTCTCAAACACCGTTTATCATAATCCCTATTATAATAACTTGTCCCTCAAACACCGTTTATAATGACCCGTGCTCCAAACTTACCCTTAGGGTTCAGAAAAAAGAATTCTATTTGGGAGGGATCACACTTTTTTAACAAATTTCAAGCTCTCATCTTAATCTTTGGGGAACTAAAAATTTTTCCACACATTCACCACAAAGGTAACATTAGACACACATAGGGCTTGTTTGGCCCGCCCATATCAGCCCGGGAAGGGAAGGGGCGGGCCCTGCCCAGCATTTGGGCCGCTGGGTTTACCCGGCCGGGTTAAACCAATACAGAACCGCCCAAACCTTGCAAGCGTCTTTATTTTTTTTTTTTTTTTTTTTTTTTTTTTTTATTTTGCTTTATTTCTTTTAAATTCACTTTCCTTCTTTCTTAATTTTTTTTTTCTTCTAAATACAAACTTTCCTTTATTTCTTTATTTATTTATTAGTATCAATTTTTTTCAAAATACAATATTTATCTATTTTTTTTCTTCTAAATACATCCTATTTTTTAAAACATATTTGTAGTTTGATGTTTTTATAATTATAATTTGATGCATTTGATTTGATCATAAACTTTATTTTAAATAAAATAATAAGCTTGTTAACTTTTACTAATTCATTCATTTAAGTTAATGGATTTTTTTTTAGAACCACTTAATTGATTAAATTTATACTATATGCTATTTATATATATTTTTTATTTTAAAATGCAACAATTATTATTATTATTATTTTTATAGATATATCAAGTTCTTTAAACAATATTTGTAATTGTTTATATATTTGACTTTTTATGGACAATGTATGCATTTAAAAAATTTTTATACAAATATATATTAATTTTATTATTTATCAATTTTTTTTAAATTTATACATTTTATAAAATAAATAGAAATATATATTTAAATAATCCTAAAATAATTACTCAAAATAATTAAAATAGTTATCTTTTTATTACATCTATCTTGATTTGAATTTCTAAACTTAATTTCATTATAAAAAATTATATTTATCTATTTTTTTTTTAACAATTATGAAATTTATATATTTTGATAATGAAAGTTATTAAATTTTTAAATTTTATTTAAATAATAAATAAAATAAATATAAAATGATATATTATAAACATTATATTAAAAATATTAAATATCTATTTTTTTAACAAAAAAACATCACTTCACTACTTTTCTCATCCCACCAAACACCAATTTACTATCACTTCTTTTATCTTCCCTTCCCACCAAACACCAATTTACTCTCACTTCCCTTCCCTTCCCTTCCCTTCCCGTCCTAGCCAAACAAGCCCATAGACTTTATTATTCTCCTCTCCAATTAAATATCAGGTACTATAATCACTATATTATATACTCATAACTTTTAATTTCTTGATATATATTATATAGCAAATCCCATAAAACGAATCAGAAATAGACAATATAATATATTTGATCTGAATTTTATCCAATTAACTAATTAATTCACACCATAAACAAGTCGTTTAAGATTTAAATCCATAACCTCTAGGGGGTGTTTGTTTGACATATTTCGGTAGGAATTAGCATTAGGAGTTATCAACTCTTCTTCGAAAACCTACATCCAAACGAGTTTTTATTAATTCCTCTTCATTTTTACTTTTAAAAATAACTCTCATTTCTAACCATTTATTTTTAATCATTCATTTATAACTACTCAATCATTTCTAACAACTTATTTTTAATCATTCATTTCAAATCAATCAAAATAACTCAGTTTTAATAATTTCTTTTTTAACTACTAAAAATAACTACTCATTTTTAACTCTACATCCAAACAAGGTTTTGACTCTAACTTCTCTACACAAAAACTACATCCAAACGAGTTTTTGACACAATTCTCAATTTTTAACTACTCAATATAACTCCTCAATTTAACTCCTTAACCCAAAAATTACCTAACTATGTCAAACAAACGGCCCCTAAGGGTGTTTGTTTGACATATTTAGGTAGTATTAAAATTGAAAGTTGTATAAAAAAACTCGTTTGAATGTAGTTTTTGTGTAGATGAGTTAAAGTTAAAACCTTGTTTGAATGTAAATTTAAAAATGAGTAGTTAAAAAATTGATTTGAAAGTAATAATTAAAAATGAGTGATTAGAAATGTTTGAGTAGTTATAAATAAATGATTAGTGGCGCTGTTGGTTATCAGATAATCTGGTGTTAATCCATTTTAACTCCACGATCACGAGTTCGACCTCGAAAATCTATATTTGACTCTCATATGGTTTGAGTTAATAAAAACTCGTTTGGAAATAGATTTTCGAAGAAAAGTTAATAAATCCTAAAATTAACTCCTACCTAAATATGCCAAACAAACACCCCTTTGTGTTCCAAAGCCACAGCCACATTAACAGCCAACCAATCTTTTTCCTCTTTATCCTTTTTCCCTTCTCTGTTTCCATTTCCAACCCCAAGAAATTGGAGAAGAAGAATCAGAGAGAGCATGGCCGCCATTACTCTGAGCCTTCCAAACCTCCCACACGTTTCTCCCAATTCCATTTCAAAGCTTCCAATTCCTTCCATTCCAACCCATAAATCCCATTTCTCCAAAAACCCCAATTCCCCACTCACAGTTGGTAACCTAAAACCCTACACTCTTCCTCTCACTGCCCTCACATTGCCCTTGTTCCTCCACCCACAGGATGCACTCGCTGTCGGCGGGGACTTTGGGATTTTGGAGGGCAGATCCTTCGCCCTAATCCACCCCATTGTCATGGGCGGCCTTTTCGTCTACACGCTCTGGGCTGGCTACTTGGGCTGGCAATGGCGCCGAGTCAGGACGGTTCAGAATGAAATTAATGACCTCAAGAAGCAGGTGGTTCCGGCCGCGGTGACCCCCGATGGGAACCCTGTTCAAGCGCCTCCATCTCCTGCTGAGTTGAAGATTCAGCAGCTCACAGAGGTATATGAATCTCTTCATTTAACTACAACTTCAATTCTGGATTGTGTTTGTGATAAATGTGGATTCTCTTTACTCCCGAAGGGTTGGCACGACGGTCGTGTGCTCCCCTCAAGGTCACAGAATCGATTCACTTCCGTGTCTCCATTGTTTTGATGTCTTATGGAGTCGTCTAGTCTAAGGACGAGCATGATTACTCCTACCAGATTGGAGCGAAGCTCTAATTCCCCTATTTCCAAAAGAAAATTGTGGCTTCTCTTAAGAGATGTCACAATCGTTTTGGCCTAGATTTGAGAGTTTTAGTTTGAATTTTGCATGGTGAAGCTTTGGAGGGTGGATGGATATATGATTGATTATTGAAGTCTTGATGGGAGAATTTTGAGGGTGTCATAAGTTCCATAATGATTAAAAGTGATGAAGATTATTGGTTTAAATAGTCAGAACATTGGCATATCTCAAGAAATGAAGCCAAGTACATGACTAAAATGATATTATTTACATTATATTTAGTGGATTCATGACATGTAGCAGTCAAATATAGGCTTTGAGAACTTCAAGATAACTCGTTAGTATTTATATATATAAAACATGTTCGTGAAGTTTTTGTACTGTATTTAAATTGTTTAAAAATAACTTATTATTTTTGTTAAAAAAATGTTTCCATAGTTATAACAAAAGAAGTTTAAACAAACAATTCTACAAGATAATCGAGAACTTTTTATGCTCATGCACTTCAAATTTTGTTTTTAAAAAATATGTTTTTCCTTAAAATGAAGGATGAGAACTATAGTCAATTTATGTATACTCTTATAAATGATGTCTTGCCTTCCCTCCAATTTTTTATACATCATCCATCATGTTAATTTCTGATGAAAAACTCTCCAAAGGTGTATTTGGAATAAATTTTAAAGTTCAAAAAGAAATTGTAACTTTTCAAAGTCTTAGGGGGCATAATTGAGGTTCACTCAAAAGTTGAGTATTTTGATATTTTTAACCTATATATTAACGACAACTTAGAGAAAAGGTGTCGACGAGGGCTAGGCTACAGGAATGTGGCTGTGGCTCTCTATAGCTCCGCCATGGATAGCCGGGTTGGGACTATTTGACAATGTCATCTTTATATTTCTTTTAAAACTGGAAAATCAGAAGTTTGCTCTACTATATTCGGAGTAGCCATGCCCTTCTCTAGGCCATGTATCAGAAGACATTGAAGGAATGGGGACATAGAAGTCTTCAACCACTGTGCCACCCCCGGAGACAATGTCACCTTTATTTGAGTCAAATATACATTCATTCTACATAAATAAATGAGTCGGCTCAAATAAAAGTAAAATCTTGAAGTGGTAGAGATTAGATATAAGAGTGACTGTTTTGTCTTGTAGAAAGACTTCGTGATCTGTTTTCTTGTGGAATAGACTGTTGGAAATGCCATAAACTGAATTAATTAAGCCGTAAACTGAATGCTTACCGAACAGAGTATCTGACGCCATTGGTTTTTGAAGTTCAGGAGAGGAAAGAGTTGATCAAAGGGTCCTTCAGAGACAGGCACTTCAATGCTGGCTCCATCCTATTAGGATTTGGAGTTTTGGAAGCGATTGGTGGCGGTGTAAATACATGGTTTAGAACAGGAAAGCTTTTTCCTGGCCCTCATTTGTTTGCAGGAGCAGGTAAAGCAAAAACATTTTACATCTGAAGGCCTTCTTTTAGAAATATAATGTCATTGCATTGCATTCAGATTTCAGATCCCTCTACATTCGTACTTTGGTTTGATTCGACTGTCGATAACATTGCCACCCGAAATGAGTTTTGGTCAAACTATGAGGTGCATTTGGGCTAACGGTTGAATTATTATAAAAGTTTCAGGTGCAAGTTATTATGATAAACGGTTTTATTATAAAAGGGCTTTATTAACGTCTCCTTGTTATTATAACGGGTGGTCCAAACATGAGAAGGATTATTATAACTCAACTTAATTCACCTATAAACGGAGGTCCAAACTTCCTCAGAGAATGAAGAGTATATTTCTATGTAGATGTAGTTGTTGTGACCTGATATGCATTTGGTTTCTTTTGTTGCTAATGAACAGGGATTACTGTGCTGTGGGCACTGGCAGCTGCTCTTGTACCTGCAATGCAGAAGGGCAATGAGACAGCCAGAAATCTTCACATTGCACTGAATGCATTGAATGTTTTACTCTTTGTATGGCAGATTCCCACTGGAATTGACATTGTCTACAAAGTCTTTGAATTCACTACTTGGCCTTAGTTGAACTGATATTTCAAATGTAATCTTCCTTTTCTTTTCCTTATGGTCTTTCTCTCTCAAGTCTCATGTACATGTCTGGACATCCTTTTCTTTACACGTTCCCATTTCTCAGTTCATGCCTCCTGCAAATCTTCTCCTCTTCAGGTACGACTTACTACTCAAGAACTCAAAGTCGATAAACACCTTCATTTCAATATATATCATAAACAGATCAGTATGATTCTGTGTGTAGCTCTACGTTTCAACTTGTTCATTTTTAGTGTCTGCAGTCTCAGTGGTATAGAGAAACACTGCAGATTCCAGTACCTAGCGAAGAATCAAGAAATAATGTACTTTAAACCGACACGAGCATATGTTTGCATTCTCAACACGGCTCGAATTCCCTGCCCCTCTGGACCGCTCGAACTAACGGTGGATCGAGATGCGAACCAGCCCCGATCCTGCAGTCAGAAGCATCTCCTTCTTCCCTCTCACTTTTATTACTTTTATTCAGATTCAGAAAGAAGTCTGTCCAGTACAGTCTGTTATTTCTTTCATGTCTACACATTCCAAAAGGTTATAATATAAGCAATAGTTGAAAAAATAAATTGGTGATGCTTTCCTTTCTCTTGTTTTTCACATTTTTCTTCTTTTAATGTTTGTGTTTATGTTCTTTTACCATGATTGGTTTCTTGTTTCCATTCATTTAGAATCTCTTCACCTTCTCTTTGAATTCTTCATCATATTCAACCTTACGCTTTCTCTTTCAAATCCCCATTGGTTTAAAGTTCCAATTATAAATAATTGCTTCCATTATCACTGTCATCTCATTCTCTGTGTTTTCAAATTTCTGTTATTCATAATGGCTAATCTTCCTCGCTTTGGTCGGGCATGGCAGCGTACTACAGCAGGCGCCCGCCCTGTTCCGGCCACCGCACAGGCCGCCTCAGAACCAGAGCCTGAGATTCTGCCATTAGCTCCGACCACCCAATCTCTACAACTCGAGCCCAACCCGCCACCGGTGGCTACCATCATACGTCTGACTAGCTCGCCGGTCTCCCCTTCACGCAAATCTTTCAACCGGAAACATTCAATTAGCCCTAATTCATATCAGAAATCCGTTAAACCAACTACTCCCCCACTTTCCCCTCTGGCATTGCCCAAATCTGCAAATGTGAACACGATCAAATCCATAATCCAGCCGGAGGTGGAGCGGATAGCCGATCTGTACAAGAAGCCGGCGAAGCCTGAACGGCGGACGGCGGAGGCTATAAACCTCAGCGGACATAACGTAGGTGTGATCATGGAAGTAAAGCAATCATCCGATCAAATTTCAGGCGGAGAGGTGATTAAGAAGATCGAATCAGAAACCGGCAGCCGCCATGGAAACGACGACGCGAAAACCGGATTTCCGATGACGCAATTCATGAACAACAATTTTCAAGAAGTGAACAATTCCATTGTGTTTAATTCGTCGTGCAGTGGCCGTGATCCGGGCCTGCATCTCGATTTCTCCGGCAAGACGAAGGATGATGGAGCCATTGTCGACGGCGGCGAGAAATCTAAGTATTGAGGAATAAGAGAAGTAAACTATGATTATTAAATAAAAAAAATGAAATTTGGAATATTTATATGAAATATGCTCAAACTCTATTTCACACCGGAGCTTAAATTTTGAGTACTCCTGTTTTTTGGGTATATAATTTCAAATATTTCAATCTAATTCAACTATATTTATTATATAATTAAAAAAAAAAAAAAAAACTACCTGCATGTAGAAGCACCAATAGAGATTGGAATTTTGAACTCTAAAGGATGTGTTCGGGCCCTCGTTTATGTAAACGGCCGAGTTGGTTATAATAACCAAACCAATGTTCGCTAATAAACGGTGGTTACCTAAATTTGCGTGCCCGTTTATCTAAATCTATGTGTCCGTTTATCTACACCTTACATATATTACTTTTTTTTTACATAACCAACCCAAGTTTATCGTAATTCATGTTATAATAACTTGCTCCTCAAACACCATTTATAATAACCCGCCGTTTATCATAACCCACCGTTTATCATAATCTTTCGTCTATAATAACCAAACTGGTGCTCCAAACACGCCCTAAGAGTGTGTTTGGGCCCCGTTTATGTAAACGGTCGGGTAAATCGACCAATGTTTGTTGCGTCGTTTATTATAAACGTTGGTCACTTAAACCTGCGTGTCAATTTATCTAAACATACATGCTCATTTATCTAAACCTTGCCTATATTACTTTTGTTGCGTAACTGGTCTCTCAAACACCGTTTATCACAATCTGTTATAATAACTTGCACTTCAAACACCATTTATAATAATCCACCGCTTATCATAACCTTTCATCTATCCTAACTAAACCGGTGCACCAAACACA
The DNA here is from genome assembly GCA_036507275.1 of Sicyos edulis. Classification (NCBI taxonomy): domain Eukaryota; kingdom Viridiplantae; phylum Streptophyta; class Magnoliopsida; order Cucurbitales; family Cucurbitaceae; genus Sicyos; species Sicyos edulis. The sequence goes on along the minus strand of CM071857.1, from coordinate 419,908 downwards.
TCTTAAATGTTGTTTAATTTTAGAAAAAATCCTCATTTTGTCAAAGAAATAGAGCTTTATTGATATTATTTATGGCTTAGTAACTAAAATGTTATTGATTCGATACTCTATTCTACACTATTGAACTAAAATAAAATGATTTTTTTTTATAAATTAACTTAAATAAAAATGATAATTTCAAATAGATGTGTGAATTCTTAAAGAGTAAATAATATGTGAGCTCCAAGAAATTCTCACTATCATTATAAAAAGAAAGTATTACATATTTTTTTGTCCTTACCATTTTTTTTTTACCTGATTACCAATGTTTCTTCTACTATAACAAATGAAAAGTAAAAAGAATTGAACTTTCAATGACAAGAGAAGTACATTTCTATTATAAATGTATTTGTTTAAATTTATTGGTTTTGTTTGGTGAACCTTCCTAGTTACTTCTTTTTATGACAAATTGCATATTCATAACGAAGTTTGTTCCATGAATTGAAAAGGAACAAAAACAAGTTTATCCACCCACATAAAATCTTTCTATGGGTATATGTGAGGTAGCTAAATGACTATATGTCGAATGATATCATGTACGACTTAATAATTAAGAATTTATATGTTCAAGATTCCTACCTCTAAAGATTGTTCAATATTAGAAATTGGTATGATATTGTGTCCACATTCACCATAATTTTCATGACTTTATTTTTAGATATCTCCAAAAAATAACTCATACCAATGGAAATTGTGGGCATCCCATTTATACTTATGATTTTTCACCTCTCTTTTTCGTGTGGGACAATGGGTTGCAATACCAACATTAAAATTTAAAAAAGAATCTAGGTAGATAGAGTTCTTTATATCCATTTTCTTTCAAGTTTCATTTCAACGAGGAATGTGATTAAATGACCGCAAGTCATTTGCAGCTGGTATGAATAACATAATAACGAATCTAATTGTTTTTTTTTTTCTTTCATGAGAATAAGATTCCTTATGAAATTGTTGAAATCCATTGCTAAAAGTATTTATTTGCATATATATTATTCCTCTCTATTTTATGATGAATTTAAATTAATTTCTAAAGTGTTATTTTTTTTTAAATTTTTAATTGCAATAATTAAGGTGGAGAATCGTACGCATGACCTTTTGTTTTGTCAACGACTGTTATGATTGTTTGCATCGAATAGAGCAGGGTCGCAGCTACAATAGATTGAGAATAACAATAATAACGAAGAGGAAGAAGAGAAAGAACGACACGGTGATTTTACGTGGAAAACCCTAAACAAATTAGAGGTAAAACCACGGGCAAGGATAGAAGAACTTCATTATAAAAATAGGAGTTACAAACTTTCTCTCTTACAAAGTAGCAACAAACTCTCTTATAAGGAGAAACTATCTCTATTTTTATCTCACACCTCACTCACTTAGATATGGGATGTCATGGGAGATTTTGGGATGGTTTGCCAACTAATGGCATCACCTATTTATACTACTCATAAACTTGGCCTCCAAGTATGATCCAATGGTCCTCATTTTTCCTTGGTGGTCAAGTAAATCATGTGGCCATGATTTTGCCACAACTTCACTTTGGATAAGTATGAGTAGATATTTCTTGAAAACATATCTAGATCTTTCTTCAACAATCTTAGACAAAGTGTGTTCTAGATTTCTCTTCATCATTCTTAGACCAATGATGTTCTAGAATTCTCTTCACCAATCTTAGTCAAATAGTATTCTAGAATTTTCTCCACAATTCTTAGACAAATGGTGTTCTCAAATTCTCTCCACCAATCTAGAATATATGTGAATTATCTAGAACCTTCCTTAGCCATCTAAGATAAAGTTGAATGGTCTAGCATATTCCAATATTATTCAACATTCTCCCACTTGGAGATTTGATTGAAGATCAATCAATCTCCACACCATTATTTCTTCCTTGCCATTTCCATGTTGCTTATGTTCTTGCTAGGCCGTTCGAGGATCGACACCAATTGGGCTTGTCCTCGACAATAAGTCCGATCCTCCACAACACAATGCAACATATATCGATCCTTTAATGTATCTAAGGATCCTTGCAACAACATTTCAATGCTCTCCACCAAAGATTCGCCATATACCGACTAACTACTCCCCTTTCGCATGTGCAATGTCTTGTCTGGTACAACTTATGGCGAACATTAAACGTCCCACTACTGATGCATACGGTACTCGAGACATCTCCATCCTCCACTTCACTGCTAGGGCATATCTTAGAGGATAATTGAAATTAATAGAAAGTGGGGTAGAAATTGGCTTACAGTCTTCCATGTTGAAGCGTCGCAATACCTTCTTCAAATGAGACAGCCAAGTCTTTCTATTATTTCTGTCTCGGTGAATTTGCATCCCCGGAATCTTGTTTGCTGGCCCCAAGTCCTTCATTTCAAACTCCCTAGCCAACTGAGCCTTCAATTCTTTAATACGATCTTTGTTGGGGCCTGCTACCAACATGTCGTCAACATACAACAGCAAGATAACTAAATCTTTCCACCAAACCTCTTGAAATATGCACAAGGGTTTGCACCAAGTCTGTTGTATACAAGGCTCACGATGAAGGAAAATCTCTTGTAACATCTCGGCGCCTATATGAGACCGTACATAGATTCGTTCAACCTGCAAACCAAGTTCCTTTTCTTTTATCCTTCGGTTGGAGCATACACGCTTCTTCTCAAACCCTGCGATGATAACCTTGTGGGTAGTGGGATCCCACAGTGTACCCCTTCACACCATCAAGATACCCTAAGAACACACATCTTCCGGATTTTGTATCCAGCTTTGTAGCTTCTTGGGTATTGTACATCGCGTATAATCGAACGTCCGAATATATGGAGGTTTGAATAATCAATGAGCTTTCTAGTCCACACGTGACCGATTTCTTCAACCTAATTGCGGTTGATAGAGCACGATTCACTACACTACAAAGTGTATTTTGCCGCTCTCGCCTAGAATGATTTTTCTAAGCTTGCAACTTTCAACATTACTCTTGTTCTCTAACAAGGTTATGTACATCCGCTCTGAAATTCCATTTTGCTAAGGAGTGTAGACAGTAGTTTAATGCCATTTACACCTTGTTGATTCCAAAATTCAGCAAACTCATTGCTTGAATATTCTCCTCCATTATCCATCCGCAAACACTTGACCTTCTTTCCTGGTTGAGGTTCAACTAGCGCTTTGATTACTTTGAAGACCGAACACACATCTACCTTCTTCTTGATGGGATACACCCAACACTCTCTGGAGTCATCGCCTATAAATGACACAAAGTGCCCAGCTTCTCCTAAGGATGTAACCGATGCTTTCCGTCCATCAGAATAAACCAATTCTAGAATAACTTCATTTCTAGAATTTGATGTGTTGAACAATAATCTGTGTTGCCCACTTGCCACGCGATGCCCACACAAAGGTAACCATACCTTAATGAGCCCTGAGAGTAGATTTTGCTCAACAAGAACTTCAACTTCTTACTCCAACATGTGCCCAAGTTTCTGATGCCACATCTTTTGAAACCTTTCACTTGGACTATTTGAGACAACAAATGCCTCTTCTTTTTGCAAAGTCTCTCCCACCAGCATGTACAAGTTTGTGTCAACTTTTTCTCCCTTCATAAGTATCAGCGCTCCTCTCAACCACAACGTTGCAATCAAGGTCTGCAAGTTGACCTAATGAGAGCAAGTTCTTTATGAGTCTTCTATGTGTTTCAGTTGTTGAATTGTACGAGCAGCACTATCATGGAATTTCAACTTGATAGTTCCAATACCGACAATCTTCAAGGCATGATCATAACCGTCTTCTTAGTCGATGAACCATTCATCAGCCAAACTTTTTCTGCCTTTGATAGTTGTCTTTGCTTCACAACATAAAATACCACCTATGTTAGAGGTGTTTGCTACATTTCCTTGAGGATTGAAATCTATCTTGTTTAGATTTCAAAAATCTTTCTTTAGATGTCCTTTCTTACCACAATGGTGGCACTTACATCCTTCTTACTTCTTGATTTTTCCCTTCCTTGATTTTGGCTCCCACTGAAGCCACGTTCCGTTGAACTGCCTCTTGTCACCACCAAAACCTTATTTGTCAAGTTGATGACAAGTTGATCATACGAATCAGGAAGACTTTGAAGTAGAATTTCAGACATCTGGAGAGAATACAATTTCCTCTTAAGGAAAAAAAACCTGTTGTGAAGTGACTTGCCTCGCACAATTTTGTGAGATGATCCCAAATCTCCTCGCAAGTTTCTTCTCCTCCATGCTTCACAACACTCTATCTGCTAGTGCTAGATGAGATTTGCAATAGCATTCCCGTCTATCGCTTTCCACTTATCATCTGTGATGACCACCATCTTCGAGTGATGATTGCATGACAATAATCTTTTCTCAAGATAGCCTCCATCTTCATCTTCCACAACGAGAAAGTTGTCCCGTTGAACTTCTCAATCTCGAACCTTGCCGCCATTGCTTCTACCACGAACCGTAAACAATCCACGTGCCTTTCAATAACGGTGAAAATATCTAACTTATTTTCTGATGTGGAGGATCCACTTCTAGTGGCAACCACAGAGCATACGATAAGTAGATATTTACACCAAGAACCTGGCTCTGATACCACTTGTTATGATTGTTTGCATCGAATAGAGCAGGGTCGCAGCTACAATAGATTGAGAATAACAATAATAACGAAGAGGAAGAAGAGAAAGAACGACACACGGTGATTTTACGTGGAAACCCCTAAACAAATTAGGGTAAAAACCACGGGCAAGGATAGAAGAACTTCATTATAAAAATAGGAGTTACAAACTTTCTCTCTTACAAAGTAGCAACAAACTCTCTTATAAGGAGAAACTATCTCTATTTTTATCTCACACCTCACTCACTTAGATATGGGATGTCATGGGAGATTTTGGGATGGTTTGCCAACTAATGGCATCACCTATTTATACTACTCATAAACTTGGCCTCCAAGTATGATCCAATGGTCCTCATTTTTCCTTGGTGGTCAAGTAAATCATGTGGCCATGATTTTGCCACAACTTCACTTTGGATAAGTATGAGTAGATATTTCTTGAAAACATATCTAGATCTTTCTTCAACAATCTTAGACAAAGTGTGTTCTAGATTTCTCTTCATCATTCTTAGACCAATGATGTTCTAGAATTCTCTTCACCAATCTTAGTCAAATAGTATTCTAGAATTTTCTCCACAATTCTTAGACAAATGGTGTTCTCAAATTCTCTCCACCAATCTAGAATATATGTGAATTATCTAGAACCTTCCTTAGCCATCTAAGATAAAGTTGAATGGTCTAGCATATTCCAATATTATTCAACATTGGTCTAGCATATTCCAATATTATTCAACAACGACAAACACTTATTGTTGACAAAATTAATTGCTTCATATTAGGATGGATACTTGTTTTTTGTCGAATAATTCTTATTAAGTTAAATTTATAGGTTTATTTTTAAAAATTTTAAAATTTTAATAGACATTCAAAAAAAAAAAAAAAATCAACTTGAACTTTAAAAATAACTTTTGATTTTTGTATTTTATGATTTAGATTTTAAAAAAGAATTTATTAGTCACGAGTTATAGTTTTTTTTTTTTTTTTTTTTTTTTTGTGAACACGAGTTATATTATTAACTTCATGTATAATGAGATTTTTTTTTAGTACATGCACAATGAGATTTTGAACTTTCAAATTTTTTGTTTTAGTAAGTTTTTAACTATCACTAGTTAGATTTAAAGTCTAAAGTTTAAGAATTTATTAAATAGTAAGCTCTCTTACACATACATGTTTAAGTACACATGCATGTTTAAGGGAGCCCTAAAATTTGCTTACGTGTCATTATTTGGTGCCACAAAAATTCAACTCCTTTTCAAAATTTTCATTTATAAAAGAAATTTTTGTGGCACCATTTTGGTGCCACATAATCAAAAGGCCGGGCTCCCCAACTCATATACATGTATAGGTGCGAGTTTTACTCTTTATTAAAAGCCTCTCGAAGTTTAGTGACTTTTCTAGACACAATTTAAAGTAAAAAAATTAGACTTTATTTAATATTCATTTTGTTTTTTATTTTTAGTTTTTGAAATTTAAATCTACAACAACTATCTTACCATATGTCTTTTCTTATTTGGATATCTCCCTCTCTCATCTTTATTGGTAGAAATCAAACAAAAATTTAGAGAAAAAAAACCAAAAATTTATTTTTGTTTTTAAAAGTTGGATGGTTAGTATTCATCCACTTTCTTAAGGAAAAATAGATACCTTGTCGGAAGAGTGGAAGTACCCATGGTAAAAAATTTGAGTGAGATAATAGATTTGAAATTTAAAAACCAAAAACCAAAAACTAAGATTTCATTTGATAACCATTTGATTTTTTTGTTTTTGAAATTTAAGCCTACTTTTAGTACTCAAATTTCCTAGAATGTGTTTTAACTTTTCTACAATGTATTCAATTTTCTTTAAAGAAAATATGTGAATGATAATCAACTTTTAAAAACAAAAACAAACTTTTGAAAAGTGTTTTATTATTATTATTTTTTCTAAATTTTGGTTATAAATATAAGTGAGATGTAGATATCAAAGTAAAAAAGGCATATGGTAAAGTACTTGTTGTAGACTTAAATTTCAAAAACAAAAAATGAAAAATAAAATGATTATCACTCAGTTTAAAGGTTATCAAATTTCAAAATGGGTCTTAATAATTTTTGTTTTTTTTTTTTTTTTTTTTTTTTTGAGAAAAATAATTTTTGTTTTTCAAGAAGTTCGCAGGTAACTAACACACAAATGAAAAGTTGAGGGGAACTATTTTTATTTATTTATTAATATTAGTGTTATTGTCATTTTTTTGTAAATCAATGGTTTTATATCTCTTATATGTCCTTGATTACCATTCAATATAAAGTTGAAAATAAAAAAAAAAAGTTATTTTCATTCTTTTAACCTCCATTCATAACTTGCATTATGCTTAAAGAATAGAGATTATTCTTTTGTTCTAATAAATGGACGACAAACTTCAACTAATTAATAAACTTTAAGAACATATTTTGATTCTTGTTTCGGATCCTTCTTCTTTTTCATAATTCATGTTCTCTTATATTTTTTTTAGGGAAAAAGATGTCATATATTTTTTTTTTTTTTGAGAAAGGAAAAGATTTCATATACTTCCTTCACAATTATTTATAAGTATTTCTAAAATTAATCAAAAGAAGTACAATGTTCACAATGGAGATTTTAGAAAAAAAAATACAAAATATCAATATATACCAAAGTAATTTTCAAAAAAATTGTAAAGAAAAAAAGGATTATTGTTTGAGATTCTTTTCTTCATATTTTTTCCCAAGTCCATGTTATGATTAAAGAAATTTTCCTGAGAATTTAATTTCTTTCTTTTGGAATAATTTAATCTTCTATCATAATTTTCAAACTTTCCCACAATATAAATAAATTACGAAGAAGGCATTTCAATATATCTCTGCCTCTATTTTTTATATAATTCTATTTTAATTTCATTTTATTTCCCTACAAAACATTATGTCAAATTTCCCTCGCTTTGGACGTGCACGGAACCGCCCTTCGGTGGTGGCGCGGCCAACTTCCGCCGCCGGACGGCTGCCTGCTGCAGAACTTAAGCCTGAAATTCTGCCGTTGGTGCCGGTGCCGGCCACCACCCAAATTCTTGAACCTTATTTAGAACCCAACACGGCGGTGCCGGTGCCGGCGGCCGCTTCGCCTCTGATAGATTCAACCCGCCGGCTTCCATCTCCGGTGAAGAAAGTGCCGTCACGATCAGCTTCGCCGATATTTGAAGCTTTGCGGGGTCCACCGCCAGTGAAGAAAACCACGTCACCGTCAGCTTCGCCGAAATTGGTAGTTTTGCCGAGTCCGCCGCCGGTGAAGGTCGCCCGATCGCCTACGGATTCGCCTGAGAACATATATTCCCGGCGAATGTCGCCGCCACGGCCGCTTTCTCCTCTGGCTCTGCCTCGTACTCAGGTCACCGCCGTAAGTGGGACCACAACACACCCCAGGTATTAAATTTGACCATTCATGCAATTAAATTCAAATAATAATATTAATTATTTTAATTCAACAATAATTGTGACCGAATTCTGATTACTAACTCTCTAAGTTGTGGAGGTAATTTTATATCAATTGAATTGTTTTCTTGACTTTTTATATCAATGAGGTAGGTTGAACTTCGTAATAAAAAAAAAATCAATTATGAGTCGACGACTAATTGGTCAAACTCAAATCGGGTTGGATTGTTTTTATCGATAATGATTTTCCGAACTTGTTTCTCTTTTAGAAATTGTAATGTGCTATTTTTTAAATTATAGAGATATATTTAAGAGGAGAATTTGAGTGCATACTATTATAATGTCATTTATGTGGAGCCTACACATTTTATTTTTTCTTTTAATTTTTTATAATAAATATAAAGTAAAAAAAGAGACATCAAAGTACAATCTCGTTTGCTCTTAACCCCTCTATTTTTGTTGGTAAACTTGTGAGCTTAAAATTTAATACAAGTATAACAATAACAAAATTAAAATTGCTCTAAGGATATTAATTTAAATTCAGATATTCCTTTATTCCTTCTTTGGAACGTTGTGAAATAACTATATTAAAATAAAAAAAGTACTATTAAATCTTTACAAAACCAGTTAATTTTTCAACTGATATAATTAGAAATTAGAAATTAAAAAAAGTAGAACTTAATTTACATACTTATAACTAAAATGTGAAAGTTCGCAATCCCCTAAAAAAAAAAAAAAAACTAAATTTTAGATGTTGTTGAATTTCCTACTTAAAAGAAGATAAGTTAATTGGGAATAATGTATAGCAGGATTGAGGCGGAGGTGGAGCAGAAAAAAGTAGTGTACAACAAGACCGTGGAGAAGCCGGCGAAGTCTGATCGGACGTCGGAGTACGGCTCCGGCAAGCCACCGCAGCAGCCGGAGGCTATAAACCTGACCGGCCATAACGTCGGCGCCGTCATGGAAGTTAATCATTCCTCCGCCGCCGGCCAGGGCTTGGGCGGAGAAACCACCAAAAGCAACCAAACAGAAGGCGGGAAAGACGACAAAAAAGCAAAGGGAAAAAAGAAGAAATCGCCGATGACCACATTTATGAACACCAACTTTCAGAGTGTAAACAATTCGGTTCTTTACGACTCGTCGTGCAACCACCGTGATCCCGGCCTGCATCTCGCATTTTCCGACAAGGAGGACGGCGACGGAGCCGCCGTTGACGGCCGTAAGAATTACAAGCCATAGAGCTTATAATGGCCCCAGAAAACTATTTAATTATATACGAAATAAGCCATTTTACTTGCTTCCTCATTAAAAAAAGGCATTTATCTGAAACTTGTTTAAGCGTTTTAAATCGATATGTAAGCATCAATAAAATATATAATTACGATTAATTCCTTATTTATTCTGTCACGAAAATAATCCGAGCACAACTTCTACTTCTTATTAATACATAATAAATCAACAGAAAATTGTCTCCGGTTCCATTATTTGACCTTAATTTTGATTTTGAAAATTATTACTTGGCTCTCATTTATTAAAAAGGAATAATTGATTTTTTTCACATTAAATTTGTTAATAATTACAAAGGATAATAATCATCTTTAAGGTCTCATTGAAACTAAATTTTAACATTTTGTTTCAAATAAAATATAATTTATCTAAAAATAAATAAGCTAGCATCTTTGTGTCAATGAAGACTCCTTATATTCTCTATGCCTTCCACCTCTCATAATTTTATTCTCTATTAACAACCCTTTATATTGTTTCTCAGTCTATTTAAATTTAAAGAAATTAAAGATCTAGTCTAAAAAAATATATGTTTTTAGATTACAGCTATTGGAGTAGGGGAATTCGAAATTTTTAATTTTTTTTTGTTATTATTTATAATTGATAAATCAAAGTTGATATCAATAATCATTTTACTTGATAATTTTTTAATAAAAAAAATATTTAGGGTATGCTAAGAGATGACCTATGATAGGTCCTTATGTGGTTTATTTTTAACCACATTTTATTTTATTTTAATTCTATCCAAATAAAAAAAAAAGAATTTAGCTATATTGAACCACATAATCAATTTAAAACATATCCTAACATGACCTAAATATTTTTTTCATGGTCATTCTAAAAGTCTATCCATGAAAAATAAATAAGTTTGCGGATTTATCATTACACATCATCCAAAATGGCACGTCTTACTAACAAGCACTTATAGCCATCCATTTATTACATGGATTGGGTGGTGCTCGATGTAAAAATTTCAACTCGTTGATAGTAATTTATCAAGCACAACATTGATTTACAAACATTTGATTCTTTAGTTTAAATATTCTCTATAAGTCTAATTATCATAAATATAACTAATCAACAATTCATAATAATCAACCTAAGATTTACTTTATCATAAAAAGAAACAAAGAATCTCTACCCAAAACTTACACTCGTTGATACCCAACAAAACCGTTTATGTAAACGGCTGGGTTGGTTGTAATAACCTAACCTATGTTTGTTCCACTGTTTATTATAAACGATGGTTACCTAAATCTGCATACCCATTTTTTTTTTGGTACATGACAAACCCCTCAAACATCGTTTATAAAAACTACAGTTATAATAACTTGCTCTTCAAACACAATTTATAATAACTCATCCTTTATCAAACCTTCCATTTATCGTAACCAAACCGGTGCTCCAGACACACCCATATAATCCGAAATAGATTATATATTAATCAAATTGGTTTAATGAGTGTCAACCAGAAGCCCCTAAAAGGGACAAGCTAAATAATTATTCCTTGCGTTCGCAGTGATTTTTATCATCCCTTGATTGTGCTTATTGAATCAGATACTCCTCTAATTTTTCCAATCATTTTCACAATAAATACCCATAAATTTTAAATCTATGTTATCACTTTCTAAATTTAAATCTTTATTTTAAACGCACTCTCTTTTATTTTCTTTTTTTCTTTATTATTATTATTATTATTATTATTATTATTATTATTATTATTATCATGGCAAATCTTCCTCGTTTTGGTTATACACGGCAACGTTTCTCTTCTGAGCCCCGGCCGGGATTTGCGTCAAGACTAGACGTTCAGGCGACGGCGGAGCCGGAATATTTCTCCTCCGCTCCGACGGCCGCCACCAATATTCTTCAAACATCACCTTTAAAAGAAAGATGGAGAGTGAGTGCTCCGTCGTCTCCCAAAACATTCAAGCCAACCTACACCTCTCCGCCGCGATCACCGGCGAAGCCGAAATATTCCGCCGCAGATGCACCACTCCTTTCTGCGGATTTGCCAAGTTTGGTGATGAGACATGAACCTGAGCACACGGCTCGATCCACGAGCCCACCAGAGGTTAGTTCAAATCACTGCTATTCTTTTTTTTAAAAAAATTAGAATATAATTGTGTTTTTTGTGTCATGTTGATTCAATTCTTTAACTTACAAATTTATTCATGGGTTTTAATACCATCTTGGTGTTGCATTTAAAATTTGTAATGCTTGTAAAAAAGATAATACTTTCTCTTCCTAATTGTTGAATTTTTCTCTCTCCTAATTGTTAAAAAAACACACAACATTTTCACCCGACAATAGATAACAACGGATTTTCATTTTAAAATGAATTGGATATCAGAAAAAGGTTGTTTATTTATCTTATAAAAGATTTGAAGCATTTTTTACCTTTCCTATATAGAATTTCAACAGTCAATCTTCACCCAGGTCCACCAGAAAACCATCCTTTACGAGCCAGCAACGGTCAATAAGGCTGCGAAAACCGAGCACCGAGCATCGGAGTACAGGTCGGGCAAACCCCACCGGAAGCAGCAGCAGCAGGAAAGTGATGTTATAAACCTGAAAGGCGAGAATGTAGGAGCCGTGATGCACATCACCCAATCCTCCTCTGATGCCACAGAAATCCATAAGATCAAAAAGCCAAGCAATGAAGAACAAAATGAAAAAACAAACAAATCAAGCTCTAATATTCCAGAAAATTCGTTCATCAACAGCAATTTTCAAGGCGTCAACAATTCGATTATGTGCAATTCGTCTTTGAGCCACCGTAATCCCGGCCTGCACCTTGCTTTCTCCAAGAACCCCACCCATGGCGCTTCTCTTCATGATCCAACCCACTAAATAAATAATATCTGTCATATGCTTAAATAATTATCATAATAATTGAACCATTTTATATTGACATCAAATGCGCATTTTCATGTTGTATTACTATTTGGAATTTGAGTGATTAATAATAAAAGCTATGGTGTAGAGTTCTACTCCAAAATCAATTGTTAACTAGGAGAAGTTAAATCAATTATTTTATAAAGGTATTGAGTCAGATCCAAGTTTTTGAATCAAATATCCACTTAAGAATCGATATTGTTATGAAAACGGCAATCAACAATCGATAAACGAAGATGTGAAAACACATAACGATAAATGTGAAAGACGAAGAAGAAACAACACACATAAATTTATGTGGTTCACTAACGTTATGTTGGCTCTTCCACGGACAGAGACGAGGCGGAGTTTTATTAAGGAGAACGAAATTACAGAGTTTACAGAATGAAGAATGTCATTATATGGCTAGGGTTTAATTCGAGTTTTTATAGGCACTAACAAAAAATGAATGTAAACGCGCGTTGCCGAAACAAAATGTTGATTCGCAAACACATGTAGAACGCATTGCAGTAATGCACTGCAATGCGAGATGCGCTTACACGCGAGATGTGCAAAGCGAATGCAAATGCATTCACACAAGCAAATGCGGAATGCGTTTTCTCACGAGACCCTGATTACTAATCGCAGGGCATCAATGCATTCAAAACATAATAAAATAGATATAAATTTAGATTAAATACTCACTTCAAACTCGATACTATATTAAATAAGACGAGGTTTATTTAATTTAAGATCTAATTGATGACGAAGAAAGTAAGTCACATGTCTTATAAATATATTAGATTTTTTCATCTTTTTAATGTAAGACAATATGAGGATCCGCAATAAATACATTAAAGTTGAAATAAGTTTAGTTTGTTAAGGTTAACAAGAATAATAGTTTAATCAATATATTTAAGACTTAATTAGAAGTCATAATTTAAAAAATTTCCATTGAGTGTTGGGTTTAAAAAATTGGAAGAGTTCAAACACAAAAAACAAGAATTGAGTTCTTTTAAATTCAAACAGAAGAAATTATTGTTCATGAATGTCTCCGAAAGCAACGGCGCCGTTTTGTTCCCTTTATGTTTATGACTCACTTTTAATCCTTCAAAGCTTATTTTCAAAAAAAAAAAAAAAGAAATCCTTTAAAGCGTCGTCGTTTTGACGGCTATTGATTCGCTTTTTCTCCGGCATTTTTTTTAGCCTGGGCCGGGTTGACTAGTCCGAGCCAGGGGTCGACTTTTTCCTGGCTTAAAGGGTTCAGGGGTCGACCAGCGGCCGGTTCGTTGAAGGCCAATCAATTTTCTATTTGAAAATAGCAAAGGCTAAATGGCTAATGTTTGACTGTTTGAGAGATTTTAGGAACTGTTTGTTCATGATAAGTTTTTATAATGCTGTAAAACAGTTCTTCTTTTCTTTTTCTTTCTTTTTTTGGTTTAAGATGGTATTTGAATGAAAAGTTAGTTTGAAATGTTATTTTAAAGAGATATTTTTAATAATTAGAAATTGAAAGTTGTAATCCAAGTTCATTTGGATAAAGATTTTATGTAGATGAGTTAAAGATAATAATTTATTTAGAAGTAGATTTAAAATGAGTAGTTATTTTGAGTAGATAAAAAATTAAAAATTAAAAATTAATTATTTTAAAAAGTAAGAAATGAATTATTAGAAATGAGGAATGAAACATGAAAAATTATTTTGAATAATTATAAAGATGAATAATTAAAAATGAAGAGTTATTTTGAATAGTAAAAATGAAAAGTTATTTTGAATAGTTACAAAAAAATTTGTTTAAGTATAATTTTTTAAGAAAGAATTAGTAAATCAACCATCTAAATCTTCTTTAAATATGGCTAACTAACACTCCTCAAGGATGTTTACTTTTTAAAACTTTTTTTTAACAATACTTTTTAAATAAATATGACTAACTAGCCCTCCCAACGGAGGTTTACATAAATGGCTACATTTATGTAAATGACTGTGTTAGTTATAATGACCCAACTAATGTTGTCTCATCGTTTATTATAATCGATGGTTACTTAAACTTACTTGTCCGTTTATTTAAACGTTGCATATACTATTTTTGTTACATAACTCGCCCCTCAAATATTATTTATCATAATCCATGTTATAATAATTTGCTGCTCAAACACCATTTATAATAACTCACCGTTTATTATAATCCACCGATTATCATAACCTTCCGTCTATCATAGTTAAACCGGTGCTCTAAACATATCCTAAGTGATTATATGGTTTACCGATAAAAATATTATTTTGAACCATAAAGTATTATATCTCGAAGAACGGAGTTATGTGTAAATCAATTTTAATTATTAACTATTTAAATAATTTTTAATTAAATCCAACAACTTTTTTCCTCACAAAACCTATAAAACAAACATAAATATTTAACTACACAAAAAGAAACATAAATATTTAAAGGAAATTTTTTACGTGTAGCAAACAAATAAAAATAAATTAACAGATGTCAATTTTTTTTTAAATTAAGTATAGTAAAAATTGATTCAATACTTTTAAATTAACTAGAATTTTAGCACGGCGTTGCACGTGATAATTTTTTAAATAATAAATTATATATATATAAATATAATTATAAATTGTTTCTTACATTTTTAGGCTGAATTTAAATAGTCAAATAATAATTTTAATATAATATTGAATTTTATAACCATTTTTTCACGTTAGTTGAATTTATTAAAATTCACATTCATGTTAAAAAACAGTCAATTATTTATTTTGAGCTTATAGGTGTTATTATTTTTTTTAAAAAACTTAATAAAATGTATTGAATTATAAAATTTATAAGAGTTATATCATTATTATAATTATAAATATAAATAAGCTAAATATATTTATTAGTATACATCTATGAACTTACCTTTAACCTCAAATGATAATTTTATCGTTCTTCAAAAAAAAAAATCTCACATCTACAAGTCAACAATTAAGCAACAAATCCCTACAAAAATTATTGCAACAAAAAGAAAAGTTAGATGAAAGTAAAGGTAAATAATCCAACAAAAATAAGATAAATAAATTTTTTATTATAAAAAAAATCAAGAAAGTAACCCCAAGCAAAAAGAAAGTTTCAAATGTGTTTTGTAAAAAAAATATAGAGAACTATATATATATATATGGTGGGAAATCATTGTTACCAAACTTTTAAAATTGAAGAATTCATGCACTAACCTCATATGATAATTCTTATAATTCTTCAAACTTTTTTTTCCAGATCTTCAAATATTTTTTTGAAAGGCAACAATCATGCAAAAAAAAATCCCTACAAAAATTATTGCACAAAAGAAAAATTAGATGAAAGTTAAGGTAAATAATCTAACATAACTTATTATAAAACAAAAAACAAAACAAAACAAAAAATACAGAAAAATAAATCCAAGCAAACAGAAAGGGTTTTTTGTAAACAAAATGTACACAACTATTTATAGGATTGCAAAATTCAATTTATTATTTTAATCAGAATATAAATTGTCCAATAAAATCTATGAGATTTGGTAAAAATATCTTATCTTCTACAGATGAAAATCTAAATGATATTGTAAATATCTTCTACGCTATTTGATTTTTTTTTATATTCTAATAAATGACATTTTTGTAATTTAGTGTATGACTTAAGGAGTGGTAAAATCGTCTAAAAATGATTTTTCCCTTAAACCACACTTTAAGTATGATAACCACAAAATAAAATAAGTAAAGTTGATAGATTTCAATTAAGTAAAAGAAGTGAAATTGATCTGACTTTTAAATATTCTAAATTTTAATATATGGAAAATATTTTTTAAAAAAAAGTTGTTATAATTAAAATATGGATACTATAATTAACTATCTATGACGAATTTTTAATATTTAACTCATATTAGTTCTATTATATATTAAAAAATTAGATATTTATCGTCTAGACTTTTAAATCCTAAATTTTCAACTTCTAGATCTAGATAATTAGTTGAAATTTTGGGTAGTAAAATACATGAGACCAAAACATTGTATACAATACAACAATAAGAATAAAGGAAAAACATTGAATACAACAAATCACACTTTTAGTTTTTTTCAATAAAGTTAGACGCTTTATTGTAGAGTTGTGTAATGGTTACATTACTCTCAAATCTGTTTCTTCTTTTTTTGAAATCACTGTCAAATCTGTTCAAGAGAGTATAACTCAATTAATTTAAGTATATATGTCAATAAATCAATAAATCAAAACAAAAATGTGTGATTAATTAATATTAAAAAATTACGAATTGGATTCTATTCATCCAATCATTGTTGAACTAAAAACAATTAATAAATAGATAAGCATAAATATATTTTTCCATATTTTAAACTTATTTAAATAATCTAAATTGTATATTTCTTTTTTAGATTACTAAATGGTATATTTCTTCTGTCAAAGTATATAACCTTTAGCTGACAAGTGCATGAATCAAGTATAAGCGTGTTCAAAATATAATTCTCTATCCCTAATTATGATTAATTTTTTTAAAAATAAAATCTTTACGTACGTTTTATAATTATTTAATTTTTTTATTTATGATTTTATGAAATAAAATTTTATTTTTATTCAAACTCTCCATCAAAGTTTTCTTTTTCTCTTAAAAGAAACATTTGAATCATTACACAACATTAAAAATCAAAACAAATTTTGGTAGTTTTATTTTATTATTTTTTTTAAAAAAAATGTTTAATATTATATAGATAAAATGTAAAGAGGAATACTTACCTTTGGCATATTTGGTGCCACAATATTTTTAGAAAGAAAAGAAAAAAAATTGTGACACCAAATGTGCCACATACCTTACTAAGGAGGACTTCCCTCCTTAATTATAGGGAGACAAGTATTTGTCAAATGTAAATGTCAAAATGAAGAAAATTATAAGTTTATTTGTTTTTTTTTAACAATAGATTTATTATTGAAGATTAAAAAAGTGAGGAACATTCAACACTTCTATAATATGTATGGTTACTCTTTCATTATCAATTAATTTTGTGAAATAATCTTATATTATCTAAAATTAATTATAAAAAAAAAAAAAGTTATCAAACTTCACTCTCTTAACTTCACTCACAAAACACTTCTTCTAGAAGGGTACAAAAAACACTTAAACGTAGTATAAATAAAGTAGAAAATAGTTATCCCCACATTTTAATCCTTGAAACTGTATACCAAAAATAAAATATACACATTGTTTTTCTAGAATAAAAAAGATTATACATATGTTCCTTCCATGTTTCCACTTCTATTTCAATAATCTAAACGGTCTATAAATACCCACAAAAATGCATCTCTTATATATCATTTTCCACAATCAAAATCTTAAAACTTTTAATTTCCTCCTCACCAAACACTTATTTTATCATGGCAATTGTTCCTCCCTTTTGTCGTGCGTGGCCTTTACGACCTACTCCGGTCGTTGCTTCTCCTGAAATTTCACGACCCGCTGTCGTCATCCCCGTCGCTGCACCACCATCTCGGCCTCCATTGAAGGCGGCAAACTCTAAGGATGAGCTTCAGCCAAGTGGGGGTTTAAACCTTAATGGTGAAAATAAGGGTGCTATTATGCATATCAATGTATCATCTGAAGGGGTAGAAATTGCGAAGAAGAATGGAGCTGAAGAAAAGAAGAAAACTAGAGGAAACGAAGAATTAAAAAAATTAAATTTGTTGGTGATTAATGCAAATTTTCAAGGGGTCAATAATTCAATTTTGTACAACACTTCTTTCCACTGATGCTGGCCTGCATTTTTATGATGTATGATGGTAAAATAATATATGTAATAGGAAATAAATATTGATGAATTATTTAATATAATTCTAATTTTCATTTTCAATATATAAGGTTATTTGAATAAATAATTTGTATCCTCTTTAAATTTGACAAACAACACCCCTTAAGTAATTATGGCTTACAGATAAAAATATTTTTTGAACTATAAGCCTTCATTAGATTTTTTTTTTTTTTGGAATGATTTTTCTTTTTGAAATGGAGAGAAGAAGGAAGACACATATTAATTAATTGATGTGTAAATTGTTTTAATTATTATTAATTAAATAAGTAAATCTAACAACTTTTTTCCTCACAAAACCAATAAACAAACATAAATGTTTTTTTTTTTGAGAAAACATAAATGTTTAATATACATATATACACACACATATATATATAATGGAAACCTGACCATAAATATTTAACTCTGGAATATTAATTATATTATAAATTCAAACATAGATATAGATATTTATTAGGGATATTTTTAAGAGTAGGTCAAATTGGAAAAAATATTCACAATACTTTTTGAAAAAAGAACTAATATATTAAGAGAGAAACTTGCAAGAAGTAAGAAAAAGTTACAAGAAGGTCTTCCAATTTAAAGCAATAGAGCCAATATCATATGAATTAAAAGTTTAGATTTGCTACACCATGATGCTGCCATGACAAGAATATCTTATCACAGTAAGTTAGCTTCTTTGGGCTTGTGACCATCTTCAAAGGTTTTATAATTCCTTTTACGCCATACGCACCATAAGAGGGCACCGACGAAGTTAGAATAAATAATAGACTGTCTTGTTTTAAGCGGAGAATTGAAATAGCATGTTAAAATGGTATCCATAGAGGCAGTAGATTGGTTGTTCAAGGGGGATTGCAACTTATTCCAAAGAAAAGAGACATAATCACACTGTTTAAATAAATGAAGAGATGTCTTAGAGGCATTTCTGCACATAACGTACCAAGTAGGACGACAACAAGAATTTTTCCATCTTCTTTGAATGATGTCCATAGTGTTAATGCCATTATTGTGAAGACACCAAAGAAAGACTTTAAGATTTTTTTGGGATATAAGAGCTCCATACATTTGCCCACCTATTGAAGAGTCTTTTGGTTGAGAGGTTACCATATCCCATCGAACAAGGATCGAACCACCTTGACCATTGATACCTTTCCAGAAAAAATTGCGGATGATCCACTCAATCTTGTTATAATACTAGACAAAAAAAAAATATTTAGCAATCATAGTGATACCGTACACATATTATATGGTATAATTAATATATAATATTGTATTAATATACAATACTGTACAAATAACATATAATATTGTATTAATAATACAAAATACTGTATTATTACCCTAAATTATACCGTATAGTGAATATTTATTATACCATATATTTGAATATAGATGGAAAAGAATTCAAATTTGCTTAGATTTGCAATTATTTTGTGAAATTGGACTATCCAAAACAATTTCCCTATTTATTATCGAGACCCTTAAATCCTAAAATTTTCAACTTCTTAGATCTAGATAATTAATTGAAATCTTGATAGTAAAATACATGTGACCAAAATATTGAATAGAACAATAAGAATAGAGGAAAAACATTGGATACCACCAATCACACTTTTAGTTTTTCAATTTTATCGTTTCTTACCTTTAGATAAAAAGTGGAGATCAAATCTATTTTAATCCCATAAAGTTAGACTCTTTTATTGCATGGTTACATTACTCTCAAATCTGACGTTTCACGAGAGATATGTCAATAAAAATAATAAATAAACATGTAGCTAATTAATTTTAATCTCTCCATTAAACTTAAAAAAAAAAAAAAAAAAAAAAAGTTAAGCATAAATATTTTCTTCCCCTATTTTAAACCTTTTTTAGATGTATTTTAAACCTATTTAAGTTATTTTCTTCTTTCAAAGTATTTAACTTTTAGCTAACAAGTGCATGACTCAAGTATATGTGTGTTCATAATATAATTCTCTATCCTTTATTATGATAAAACTGAAAAAAAAAAAACAAAATTACGGTCTATAATAATTATTTGATTTTAAAAAAAAAATTTGTGATTTGTGATTTTTTAAAATTTTAAATTATTTTTCTCTAAAATTTTCTATCGAGAATTTCATCTTTTCTTAAAAGTATTTGAATTAGAACAAAACTTGTAAAGATTTTTTTAGGTTTAGTTTTTAGAAAAATAGATAAATGATGAATATCAAAAATGAGGAAAATTATATGTTTGAATCATCAACCTAAGTAATTTGAGATGTACAAAAAAAAGTGGGATATTTTTTAAACTAGTTATCGAGAAAGCTTTTGATAAGCTTAACTGGAAATTTCTACTACCAGTATTACGTCTTAAAGGTTTTAATGACAAATGGATCTGATGGATTCATGCTTGTATCTCTACCGTAAGTTATTCAATTTTATTGAATGAGAGACCACGAGGAAAATTGACTACTTCTCGCGGTATTCGACAAGGTGATCCCCTCTCCCCTTTCCTCTTTGTATTAGCTATGGATTATCTATCTCGATTACTTCTGGATGCGCAACAAAAAGGGATCATCGAAGGATGCATTATTAATGATGTTCATATCACGCATATATTGTTTGCTGATGATATCATCCTATTTTCTGTGATTAATGATATTAAGCTTCACAATTTATTTGATCTAATCAAGGTGTTCGAAGCTTCATCTAGTTTGAAAATTAACTTGCATAAATCCTCTTTTTCGGGGATCAACGCTCAGGATTCTCAGATCTCATGTATCGCCTCAATGTGGAATTATCTTTATAAACCTCTACCTACTTCTTATCTCGGTATGCCTTTAGGAGGTAGTCCAAGAAATGCCAGTTTTTGGAATGGCACAATTGAAAAGATCGTCCACAAGCGTATGGAGAATTGGCAATATTCATATTTATCTAAGGGTGGCCGTCTCACTCTCATACAATCAGTTCTCAACAACCTCCCTACATATATGTTGTCGGCTTTTCGATCCCCTGGTTCTGATTGCAAAGGTATTGAAAAGGTGCTTCGTAAATTCCTTTGGAAAGGTGTGGACAACAAAGGCGGCAGTTACTTAGTTAGATGGGATATTGTGACCAAACCGAAAGAAGTTGGAGGTCTTGGTATTTCAAAGATTAATATTATGAATCAAGCTCTTTTAAGTAAATGGATATGGCAGTATTTTAATGAAACTTCTGCTTTATGGAGGCGGCTCATTGATAAAAAATACTCACCTTCATACATGGGTGATCTCCCGATGACTCATAGTAGGGTGAGTAGTTCTAGGTCTCCGTGGAAAGCGATTTTTTAAAATTTTAAATTATGTTTCACTAAAATTTTCTATCAACAATTTCATCTTTTTTAAAAGTATTTGAATTATAACAAAACTTCAAAAATTAAAACAAGTTGTAAAGATTTTTTTTAGGTTTAGTTTTTAGAAACATAGATAAATGATGAATATAAAAAATGAGGAAAATTATATGTTTGAATCATCGACCTAAGTAATTTTATATTATCTAAAATTAATTAATAAAAATGAAAAATAAAATGATTATCAAATCATACCAACTTTTATTTACTCACAAAAATAAGCTTCTTCCGGAAGGTATCAAAGAACATTTAACGTAGTATAAGTAATTAAAGTACAAATACTTATCCCACATTTTTTTTCCATTTCTTTTTTTAATACAAATTGGGGGAGGGCTTATCTCCACATTTTAATTATGGAAAACTGTATACCAAAAAAGATTATACATATAATCCTTCCATATTTCCATTTCTATTTCATTAATCTATCGGTCTATAAATACCCACAAAAATACAACTCTTACATATAATTTTCCAGTTTCAAAATCTTTAAGCTTTTAATTTCCTCCTTACCAAACATGACAAATTTTCCTCGCTTCTATCGTCCATGGCCTTTACGACCTACTCCAGTCGTTGTCTCTCCTGTGGCTTCACCCCCCACTGTCGCCATCACGGCGGTCGCACCGCCATCTCGGCCTCCGGCGAAGGCGACAAAATCTAAGCATGAGCATCAGCCGAGTCGGGGTTTGAACCTTGATGGTGAAAATAAGGGCGCTGTTATGCATATTAATGTATCATCTGAAGGGATAGAAATTGTGAAGAAGAAAGGAGCTGAAGAAAAGAAGAAAACTAGAGGAAATGAAGAATTAAAGAAATCAAATTTGTTAGTGATGAATGCAAATTTTCAAGGGGTCAATCATTCAATTTTGTACAACACTTCTTCTTCCCACTCTCATGCTGGCCTGCTTTTTTATGATGTATGATGATAAAATAATATATGTAATAGGAAATAAATATTGATTAATTATTTAATATACTACTAATATGCATTTTTAATTTATAAGATATTTGAATTCATAATTTTTTTAATTTTTTAGTTCAGCCGATACTTATGTTTTCTAATAAGATAAGAGATAAATATTAATTTTTAGAATTAAACTCATGAGTATGGAATTGAATTATATTATAAGTAATCAACTAAGTCAACATGTCATTAACTCTTTTGATGAAACTTTGCCTTCTTCTTAATTTTTTTTATTTAACTAAAAAGTCCCTTATTTTAATCTTTGAACAATTTTTTCAATTAACTTATTAATATTATACTAATAAAGAGTTAAAGTGATGATATCTTTCTAAGGGAATAATATCAATTACTTTTACTTTATTATTATCTTTTAATTATTCTTTTTAATGACAAATTGAATATGTGGCAACCCCTTAAAGGAAAAAAATAAATCCATATCTTTCAAACAACACATCAAGCAAAAAGCAAGAATTCACTTAAAATTGATTTTGGCCACAAAATGCATGAGAAAACAGAAACCAATAGAAACCGGCTCAAACTTATGTTATTCAAACAGAAATAAATTAATGGCCAATGAAACCACTAAAACTCAAACCATAAACCGTCTCATTTTATTCTCATAATAATAATAATAATAATAATATATTTTCTGGTATTATATATTAATTATCCAGCATTAATTTCTCTTTCTTCCTTGTCTAGTATTTCTCGTGTTGTTTCTTCTTGTCATCCTTAGTGAACCGGTCACTGGTCGGGTTCCGGGAGAAAGCAAGGTGCAAACCGGGGTCACGGTGACCCAAAGAAGCCTCGAAAATAAGGGAATTGTTTACGGTCTGAAAATTGGTGTTCAAAAAAGTGGTTGCTGGCACTGAATTAAGTGCTTTTTGGCCCTTTGAATTTTCTTCAGTTTTTTTATCCTTCTTTATGATATGTCCACCTTGTTGTTTTGACTCAACGATTTCCATTACTGCCCCAACATTTTCCCCTGCAATGTTTATGGCATTCGGCGGTTGCTTGTGGGAAGACGCCGTCGTTTTTCCCGACTCGACATGTCGGTCCGACTTCGTCAACTTCTCCATGGCTTTGTAGACCATCGACTTAGGCTCGGCTATGGGTGATCTGTGTTAAGAGCGTGAATTAAAAACAAACATACCATAATCTGTCAGCCAACTTAAATTAATTCATAGTTAAATAGTGAGTAAACAAGTTTCCCAAAAAAAAAAAAAAAGTGAGTAAACAATATAACTAGCCTGATTGTCAATTGGTTTTGAAGTAGAACTTTATATTCTCTCTAATGGGTATCGGTCTAAATAAGAATAAAATTGAGATATGATTCAAGATTGGTGAGCCCAAAAGAGACATTATCTTGAAAGGGTATGTTGAGATCTCAATTGTCCCACATTGAAAAAGTTGGGAGTCCAACATCAATATAAAAGAGATATGAGTTACTCCACTTATTGGTAATTGATTTTGAGGTGGAACCTCATATTCTCTCTAATTCCTACCATATAAATGCATAACCTATCTAATTTAAAGTCATTATTTAAACGTAACATTTGGAGATAGAAGATTCCAACCTTCACCCTGTCAAGAATTAAATCTTTTATACGTTACTTACGTACGTTCATGTTTCCTTTAATTTTGCTATCTAAGTATGCACCTTTCTAAACACAAAATTTAAGCCAATGTTTTTAAAAATTTAACTAAGAATTTGAATCTGTTATGGGGAAAGATAAAAAAAAAAGAATATAATATATCAAAGAAAATAAGCAAGACTATTTAAGAAAGTTATACCTTTAAATAATTTTTTGAAGACAATAGAACAAATGTTTTAAGAATCCGATGGCGGTTGGAAGATGCTATTTTTATTGTTGCTGTAGAAAGTTAGGCTTAATGGAAAATTACACGTTTCTTGCTCAATCTATGATGATCACGTATTTAAGAATTAATCTTTTACGAATTTTTTTTACAGTCAAATACTATAATCTTTTGTTCCATAACTTTAAATGGGAGATCATTTATAAGCTCCCTAAATTCAAATTTATAATTATGTTACCTACGTTTCTTTTCTTTTTTTTGAAAAGTATGCTACCTATGTTTCTTTAATGAAGTATCCTTTACAAGAAAAATTGAACAAACATTTTAAGCTTTGTAGTGTTAATTTGACCAACCTGGGTTGAATGGTAGGATTTTTCTTAGGGTATTCATCTACCGACTTCAATGGCGGCGAGTTAACAACCCGTGCAGTTGAAGCTCTATACGACGGAGATGAAGGCGGTGAAGCAATCTTCTTGACAGAATATGTTGGAGACACAGGTAACGATCCTCTCTTCGGTGAAAGTGGTGGCGAGCGAGGTTCGAACGAGGCCTCTTTATTGGCAGAAGGATATCGCCGACGATCATATTGAGCCGAATCTTGGCTTGAAGTATTGCCGCCAGGGGCAACGGGTCGGTTAACGGAAGAAAAACGGTACATCGAACGACCAAAACGACCAGCCATTACGAAAGTAAGAAAATAATAAGTGTTTGTTTTTTTTGTAGGAAAGAAATAGACAAAGTCAAATGCGATAACTAAAACTCGGATGATGAACGATATGTGAGTGTTTAGGGTTATTTTTATAGGAAAGCACAGAAGAGGGCTTATGCTATGAGGCAAAAAATAGAGTTTTTTTTTTTTTTTTGAAAGTAAAAATAGAGATATTAAAAGAAGAAAAGTATCAGATTCAAAACTCACGTAAGCTGAACAAAAGCGAACCCTTATAATTGTAACTTTTCTTACTCTTCAACAATCGAATCAGAAATTGGATTATTTATGCTCATTTTTTTTAACTTTATATATATATATATTCATTTATTTATGTATCATCTTTCAATTACGAAAATGTGAGGATGGGTAAATTTCATTGGAAAATATAAATCTGAGAACTCGTGTGATAATAACATTTTTATCATCATTTCTCTCACTAAATGTTGGAAATTATTTTTGTGATTTTAAAAAATTTGCTTGAATTTTGAAAACCTAAGTAAGAAGTCGATAATAAATATTAAACAAGAACAGTAATTCAACTGTATTAGTCCTTATACTTCTTAAACATGAGTGAAATTTAAAAAAAAAAAAACTAAACATTAGGCATCAAAATATAATTCATTTATTCTTTTCCAGAAAATTTACGGTAGACAATGGTTGCTTAATTTGTTTTTGTTCTGTCGGTAAAAATGTAGGAGATTCTTTTTTTTTATTTCTTTTCACGATTTGTTTTTTAATTTAATTTTGATGGGTAAAGAATTTTATTACTGAGAACTTGTTGTTGACTGTGCTTGATGAGAGAGTGAGGTATGAAATATTTGTGTGTACCACTTTCTATCTTTTTCTCGTACTTAATATTCTCATTTAATTCCATTTGTCTAATAATGGGAAATAGAATCGTTCTTTTGGTAGAAGTCATTTAATTTCATAGTTTGCTCTCATTCTAAGGTAACTCTTTTTTTTTTGTTACAAACAACCTATCTTTTTTGTGATATAACAATTAAAAAAAATTCTAGTGAATCCACCATTCTCACAAATTAATTATAAATATAGATAAATTTTAAATTATTTTTATATAATAATTATTATTATTTAAAAGTAACCATATTTATAATTATTTTTTTAATTTAATTAAACTTCTTACTTTGTCGAGAAATTAACATCCTATTCAATCACACTGTGTTTGATTAGTTTCCATAATCTGAATTGTTGTTGAACCTTAAATGCTAAAAATAAAAACTAAGATTATAGTGACTAAAAATATAATTTAATCTCAAAATTAGACCTTTACTAGTTATATAATATAAAACGAGGAATATTTTAGTTCACTTAGGTTGATTAAATTATTTATTTTGTTTTTTTTAATATTCTTTTGTTAGCAAAAAGAATATTTTGATTCACATACTTTTAGACATGTTTTATATTTATCCTAGTATTTTACTTCCATTCCAAAATGATATATAAGTTTTTTTTTTAAACCATCGTAAAGTAGTCTAAGGGTTAAAAGAGAGTCTTGTGGTGCTCAGTTCAGTTTAAGATGACCACCTACATATATTTATATTTTCTTAGATAAAAATTATTATTACTATTATAATTTAATAAGTTAGATCATAAAAATTAATTTCTAAACTATTTTTGGGGATTTTTCATTTATAACAAAAAAAATTAGTAATAATAAAAATGACCAAATTGAGGATGGTCCCCATAAAAAAAATTTAAGAAAAATTTGTCATAAAAAAAGAAGTGGATCCCCATAAAACGATCAAAATATCTATATTAAGGACAAATTTAATTGATTCCTTTAAATTTACTTTAAATTAGTTCAGTTAATTGAAAATAAGTAAGCTAATCAATTGATCATTGAAAATAAGTAAGTTTAGATTGAAAACAATCAGTTCAACTGATTGAAAGTAATTAAAAACATATAAGTTCAACCGATAAAAATACATATAAGTTCAGCATGTTAAAGAAAATATGAAAAATGTCACAAAAATTTACTATGAAATATTTTAGGAAAAAAAATGTTATATAGTTAAAATTATTGAGATAAGAGTGGTTGGGACAATTTCGCATAAAAAAAATTAATATGATATAAATGGAAACAATCCAAAATACTTGTCATAATTTTTTTTAATACATATTGACGGAGATGAAACAAATATCGTACCTAAACCAGTAGGTCCTTGAGCGGATCCAACGTTCTCGGGATCGAATATGTGACGCTAATGTTAAACAAGTTTATAACCAAACAATAAAACCAGTGTAACACTGACCCATTCGACGCTCATAACTTCTTTTTGTTATAGATTTGAATCTTTTTTTCTTAATTATTAAACTAAACTATATATATAAATAATGGTGTCCCAAATTTAAAGAGCTTAGAGCTTTCTCATGTCATAAAAAAATATAAATAAAATAAAATAACTCAATATAAATTATATTAATGAATTTTTTTTAATTATTTTGAGATTTTTTTTAATGAATCAATTTAGACCCTTAACAATTTATAACTATATTTTTCTTTCATAGGTAATGAAATGCATATATCTTTCTTTTCTTTTCTTTTTTTGAAAACAGTGAAATGCATATATCTTATGATATAAGTTTCCAAATATGCTATCAAACTTTTCAATGTAAATATTAATCAGATATAAATATACCAAAACTCGTTTTTAGTGAAATTTGAAAGGGTCGCACAATTTATTGAAAAAATAGATTTTGAAGATATGCTTCCTCAAATTCAAGATTCACTTATGACATTAATTTTTTAGACACCTACGCGTAATTTTTTTTTTTGAAATCAACCTACGCGTAGTTACTCTTGTTTCAAAATAATAATAATAATAATAAATATAATTAAATATTAGAATTGAAAATGTGAGTGTGAAAGTTAGCCCTTGCATGTGCCTTGGAAAGATATGACAAATCAACATTTTGGTGGGGAGGGCCTCATCCCAACTTATGGCTCTAAATAGATTTTCAAAGAATCATAAAGCAACCCATTTTCGAATTCAAATTATATATATTCATTATCTCTCACAATCAATCAAATTAAAGAAAACAATTAAAAGAGAAAAGGGTCGGTAACACGTTAACTTATTAAAGTCGTTGTATTTTGATTCAATTCTACGGTTACAAGTTTGATCCTTAATTTTCAAGGGCGATATTTTGGATTTTTATCAACAAATTTCATGGTCGGGCTATAATATTTTTCTTATAGTGCTCTCATCTTATTTGAGAACAGTATCTTTATGTAAGATTTCTAGTTCCCTCTCTCAATTAAAATAGTAATAATAATAATTCAAGATAACCGTTCACACAATATAAAGTGGTGTAAATCCTAGAAATATATAATTTGCATGCTCTTTAGCTAATGAAGCTTGAATCAAATTGAAAAATGTGTAATATATGTATTTTGGCTACATGGAGAATAATGGAAGTTACCACAGCACTGACCAAAAAAATGATAGAAGAGAGTCGAAAAGAAGAGAATCACACCAGCGAGTAAAATAGTTGAAGCCTACATCCATTATTAGAAACCAATAAAATAACAATATTAGCTAAAACAGAATGGTTAGTCTAACAATAAAATAACAATATTTGGTTGTCAATAATAGTATTTGGTTTAATGAATAATCACAAGATAAATGTCATAATATTTACATTATAATGTACAACAATATTCATGATAAAAGAATTGAAGTTTCACTTATTTATTGAAGAAGAACCAAAAGTACATGCAAGTTATATTAGCCAAATGTCTATAAGAAATTGGGATCTGTGGACAGAAAAACAAAAGCTTTAATCATGTGCTCTATCATTCATTTTAGCCTCTGCCAACCTCTTTTATTTTATTTTTTTGTCCAAAAACTTTTTTTCAGGTCCTTTATATCGTTCAAAAGCTCTTTAATCATGTGCTCTATCATTCATAAAGTTATGTATGTATATATCAAAATACTTATTCCCCTATTATTTCCTTTTCTGTACCAAAATTATAGTCAAATTCATGATTAATTAAAGTTATCTTACATATCAATTTTTTTTTTTTTTTTTAAGTATGAGATCTCAATTGAAGTGAGACTTCAGAAGATTAACATATACATGAATTATGTCTAAGTGAATATGATCATACCAATCATTTTTTTTTCATACCAATCATTTACAATATTTCAAGAGGGACAACTCGTTCTCCTTAAAACTCGGTGCCACTCTGTCATAGTAGATGACAGAGAAGATACAAGCTTTTTTTTTTGGATTTTTCATAAATTGGAAAAATAATATTTATAATAGTCAAAATTTTAGAAAAAATAAAATATAATAATAAATGATTCAATCAAGTTAAATTGATAAGTTCAATTAGTTGGCTTTGATCAACTGAAATTTATGGCTTCATCAAGTTAAACTAATTGAAAACAAACAAGTGAAATTGATTGATAATAATGAAAGTTGAAATTTTTTGTTGTGTATGAAATATTTTTTAAAAATTGTCTAATTAAAATGAAATGTTAGAATTTGTTATCTTCGATACATTTTTTTTTCTTTTCAAAATTGAAACTTCGCCCCTATCTACTTAAAATAAATAAATAAATGTTAAAATATCATTTTGGTCCTTCGACTTTGGGGTTTGTTCCATTTTGGTCCCTCGACTTTCAAATGTCCAATTTTAGTCCCTCAACTTTGTTGTTTGTCCAATTTTGGTCCCTCAACTTTCAAATGTCCAATTTTGATCCCTCAACTTTCAAATGTTTTTAAATTTGGTCCTTAGACTATAAAAAAAGTTAAAAAATTGTCCTTTGGTCAAATGAATTTTTTATCACTCCTAAATTATTTTCTCTCTCTTTCATCTTTCATAATTTCTCTCTCTAGAAATTTTACCTCCCTTCCCCTCTTTTCTTTTATTTTTTTCTTCTTTATTTTCTTTCTTTTTTTTTTTTGTTCCATGGTAGACTGTGAATTTTAGAAAATAAAAAGTGACAAATCAAAGTAGGAAAATTATTATTTAGAAAAATTATCTCATGTTAAATAATTTAATGAGATGGATTGAGGAGAGATTATGAGAAAAAAAGAAGAGAAGAGGATTAGAGAGGTTGATTTAAGAGAGATGAAACTTTTAGAAGGAGAAATGATGAAAGATGGAAGAGAGAGAAAAAAATTTATGAGTGAGAAAAAAATTTATTTGACCAAAGGACCATTTTTGAAATTTTTTGATAGTCTAGGGACTAAATTTGGACATTTGAAAGTCGATGGACCAAAATTGGACAAACAGCAAAGTCAATGGACCAAAATTGAACAAACTACAAAGTCAAGAGACTAAAAATGAACATTTGAAAGTCTAGGGACCAAAATGAAACAAACCCCAAAGTTGAGGGACCAAAATGGTATTTTAACCATAAATAAAACTTGTTAGTTGGGTGCCTAAGTTCGTCCCAAAGCGTTGAGTGAGGAAACAACCAAGATTTTTTACAATAATGCTCATCCATAAATGATGCTTAAGAATATTAAGGTATTATATACCTTGGAGATCCGATAACACGCAACTTCTATTATAAAATTAATTGATGATAAAAAGAGTAATTTATTTATTTTATAAAATTTAAAAAGTTTTCTTATAGACCGTATGAAATCGTCAACACGAGACTTTTTGGGGCGAAAGAAACGTATCCTTTTGTTTTTTGAGAGAAGGATCAAACCCCTTTTTTCCTAGCTTTCTTGCATGAAAGAAAGGGCTAGAAAGCTAAGAGGGTTTGAAGAAAAGCAAAACAAAAGTTTGGTTGTTAGGGATAGAATTAGCTTTTTGTGTACAATAATAGAAAATGCAATGAAAAGTTGGGGAGTCAACAAAAATGATGCTTCATTTTCAATGCAAAATGGTGGGGTTTTGGGGCTTTGCAAAGCAAACTGGGTAAACCACTGTTTTCCATTTCATTTCCTTTGTTGTTGCTCTATTTTTTTTTACTTATGGGGCCTTTTCTTCTTCCATTTTCATTTCTTCATGTGGTTTGTCTCTCCACTTTTTTTCTCCATTGCTTATGTTAAAGTTGTACCTGAAATAACATAAGAGAAATTAATACCATTAAAAATAATACTCTAGAAGAAAAATAAAGAAGATTGGGACCGCCAATATGTGGACTCAAAATTTTAACTTTCAATCATATACAAGGACTTTGATATTCATTTTGACTAAATTTGCGTGGTTAAAATTGACGTATAAAATATTCGAATCGAATATGATTAACACTCACATTTTAATTTGAATGAAATTAATACTTATAAAAGAACATTATTCTCATCTTTAGCAAGACTATAACATTATTTCTATGACTCTAAATTAGAAAACATTTTTGTAATCTCTCTCTCTCTCTCGTTTGCATGTTCTTTACATATTTTTTAAATGAAAATGTATCGTTTTAAAAAATAATAATAATAAATAAAAGAATCATTAGAAAAAAATGGAGAGAACTATGAACACAATGATTTAAATTCAATCGTCGAAGAACGATTTTGAGTCTCAAGCCTCAATTAAAGTTAGTATTGTTGTAAAATTTGTATTGTCAAAATGTCCAAAAGTAAAATTAAGATAGTTAAAGCAATATTATTCACAAATAATCCCTAGCTATACATATATGATTTTGCTAGGGCCCCATTGCCTTTCTAGAGGAAGTTTTCTTCACCGCTTGAATCACACACTTCTTTTTAATTCCATCCCTATATATACATTGCTCATTGACACAACTTTTCCTACCCATTACAAAATTATAAGGTTTTGAACAAATTAAATTTCTCAAAGGATTCCACTTTCAATTTCCTTTTGGAATATAATCTTTTTCCATCACCATGTTCAACTGGGTT
Organism: Sicyos edulis; assembly: GCA_036507275.1. Lineage (NCBI taxonomy): Eukaryota > Viridiplantae > Streptophyta > Magnoliopsida > Cucurbitales > Cucurbitaceae > Sicyos > Sicyos edulis. Next base: position 388,151 of record CM071857.1, on the reverse strand, counting down.
CACTCCAAGTTCCACTACAACCCTCTCAAAGGTTTGATTTGACCTACTTTTTTTTTTTATTTGGTCAAAGTAGTACTCTTAACTTGACCCAATATTCAACCTACATTGCTTATTTATTTGACAATTCAACTTACATTACTTAATTATTTGACATTTTTTAAAAAATTTAAAATCTTAGATTTTTTTTAATAACCATTTAATTTGTTGTTTTTTATTTTTAAAAATTAAGCCTATAAATCATACTTGTACGATTTACTGTTTATTGTTGTATTATCTATATTTGGAAATTAATAAATCAACCTTTTTAATGGAATTTAGTTAGGAAACTCAAATGCTTTCTTAGAAAATATGAAAATCTCTGTGGGGAAATTTTATGATTTGTATAAACCACAGTGCATAGCTGCTATTGTTTTTTTTTTTTTAGATTACAATAATTGGAATTGAGGAGCTGAAAGCTGTTATTGTTAACAGCTGTGTTTTTTGGTGCAAAAAATTCAAGGTTTATGCATAATGTTATTGCTCCCCATTACATATCATTCATGTAATATTTAATATATGCCTCTTATAAACGAACTTTATAAATGTTACGTATTTTTCTTAAAAAAAGTAATGATGTTGATAATAATATGATATAAAAATGGAGAGAAAATTATAAGTTGAACTTTCAAAAATCAAGTAACAATTGCAAACAAGACTAAGAGCCATTTAACAATATTATTTTAATTTTTTGAAATTTAAGCCTCGAATAGTACATATTTGAATAAAAATAAATTTAAATTTCAAAAATAAAAATAAAAAACAAAAACTGGAATGGTTAGGAAAGATGACAACATTTTGTGTAGAAGATTGCTTACAGTTTTATAATCCCACAGATGGAAATGTGTCGAGAAAAAACAGCAAGTGTATGAAGAAAGAGGCAAAAACAGAAGGATTAGCAAAGCAAGGCGATGAAAATATGGTTGATATTTGTGATGATTTGGGGCGTCCTCTTACAATTTTGTTAATGGGGTTTGAGAGATCGTCAAAACCCACAAATCATAAATCCCAATATCTCAATTTGAAGAAGAAATTAGATAACAAGGATGAAATAGTGGATTATGATGACGACGACGACATGTGGCCGTTAATGGCGACCACATTTCTGAACAACTTTGACGACGATGGTGAGTTTTCTACTCAATTCGAGAAATCCCAAGTTGTCGTTGCTATCCAACGACATGTCGCTCAAAGATTCCGCCGGAGAGTGACGTTGGCGGACCTGCTCATGGCTGATTCCGATGGGTCCGACCTAAATCCGGCCCTGGAGAAATTGCCGGAAGGTAAGACGGCCGGTGGAAGCTGCTTTGCAAAGAAGGTGAAGGTGGCGGCGGAGCCACCTGCCACAAATCTCCGGCGAGTAAGCACCGCCCATTTTTTTGTCGTTTACAAATCCCCTGTTATTGAACGCTAATAATTATTGATTAAATTACAAGCTGATAAAAAAGAATTAATTTAACGTTATTATCTAATATATAAACATAAATTATTTCGAATTTATATCACTCATACATTAAAATTTTAGAAAATAACGTAATTTTCCCCATTTTATACTTAAAAAAATTAATAATGATTAAACTCACAACCTCATAAACAAAAATGATTTAATCTAATAAAAAGTCAACAAAAATCAATTTTATTTATCCAAAGTGAATATTTAAATATACTAAATATAACAATCATAATTATCATATTTTTCTTTTTAACTTAACAATAATTTAGAATGAGAATTCAAATTTATGACATTCTGAGTCACAGTTATTTATTTTTGTTAAAAGTAAAAATTTTAATATAATTATCATGTCATGTAGGTATTCTTTTCCATTATTATTAATGACGAAATTAAAACTTATGATCCTTGGATAAAATTAAAAAAAAAAAAAAAAAAAAAAAATCGTACATAAGGCCAATTGAACTACATTTTTTTTTCTTTATCATAGGTAAAGTAGGGATAATTTATCATCAGTAGTACATTTTACCTTTTGTATTACATTTGCAGCACAATTTCTAAAATAATTTCATCTATAGCATATTAATTTCTATCCATGATAAAACTCAACTAGTGATAGAACTCAATTTGAAATTTCATCACTAATAGAAAATTCAAACGGTGATAGAAGAAGTCTTTCATTGATTGAATTCTATCACTAATAAAACTCAACTAGTAATAGAATTCAATTTGATTTTTTTGCTACAAATGAATTAATTTTGATCTTATACTATAGATGAAAATATTTTATCTTTTTTTTGTTATACATGCAAAACCCCGTAAAGTAGTTGTAAAAGTAATCAAATAAATGGTATGAATTATTATTATTATTTTCCAAAAAGTAAGATGAATTATTTAGCACTAAATTAAAAGTTTAAACTTGTAATCGAACTAATTAAGCCTCCACTGATTTGGATGAAATTAGCTAATGAGAAAGATGACGAAGAGAAAGATTCATGCTGAGGTGACCACCAGCAGTTGCTTGGTCAAAATCCATTAATCAACCATCACAATTTATATGCAGTTTAGCTTCCTCCCCATTCAAGGTATAATTAATTTTGTTCCTAAATTCGGATTGTTAATATTTTGAAGAACATTTCATTCAATTAATATATAATATTTTGGCTTTCTTTCTTTGGTTGCAGCTGCTTTGATCCCACCTTTTACCATCAATGGAGCTCCTAGAAATTGTGGCGTTGAATATTATAATGAATTTACTTTTTTCTTATTTTATTTTCTCATTTTAAAGTTGTAAATGAGCCATATGTGTTCTTTCTTAAGTTTGATGTATCTTATTTTATTTTATTTTATTTCAACAACGAGTGGAGTGAATAGATTTAAACCTCTCAAATCTATCTTATAGAGGTTACATATATGAGTTATACTCAATTAAATGTTTTTACTTGGTATGATGAAAATTTGATGACTTTCTAATTTAGTGAATTACTTATTCAATCATTTTGTAAAAGAAGGAGCTAATCTTTTAATGGCTATACAATTGGTTTTTTTTATTATTATTATAAGTTAGTTTATTTCTTTAAATACCAAAAATATCTATTGTATAAACTACCTATTAGTCAATTGGAAATTTATATATTTAGTTTAAGAATGAAAGTGATTTATTTCTATAATTCTTTTGTTATTAGAGTTAATTCAAAAGATATTTTTAATACAGTTGAAAGTAATTGGGAGATGGATTAAGTTCTGACCAAGGAAATTTCAATAATAAACAATTCTAAAATTTATACATAATCTTTTATAATGAAAATGATGATGTATCAAAGGAAAGATATTCTCAACAAACGTTTTAAATAAATATAAATTTAGTTCCTTAAACCGTTATCGATTAAACATTTCCAATTGGATTATTTTAACCTTCACCAAACAAATGATATGGTTAAAAAAAAGGAAATGTAGCCAATAGAGCACTAGCTAAGCGGCATCAATGTACACATAATGACCTAAAAATCTTAAGTTTAAGTCTCTCCCACCCCTAATTGTTGTAATCAAAAAAAAAAAAAAAAAAAAAAGGAAATGTAAGAGATTTAATTGAATTTTTCTAGGAATCAAATGGAAAAGACTAAAACAAAACTTTCCTACCTATAAATATGTAGGAAAATGGGAATTTGCGTTGTATAGTAACTTTTTTACCACAGTTTACAATTATAGCACATTTTTAAAAATAATTCTTTTATAGTAAATTATGCCATTTAAAAAAAATTATTTACCTTTTTTATAGAAGACTTTGATAGAATCTATCGCTCTCTAGTGATGGAAATCTATCAATTTTATGAGTGATTGATTCTATCAGTTCTTATTGATAGACTCTCGATAGACTCTTTATAGAATCTGATGGAAGTCTATCAATTTACTTTATTTATTAGTAATGATTCTATCACCCTTTATTGATATAATCTATCAATATAAAGTCTATCAATTTACAATTTTTGCTATATGTGCAAATATTTTCAATATTGTGCTATTCATGTAATATTTTATCCATTTTGTAATATACATGCAAAAGCCCATAGGAAAATTCTATATATTATATACGTAACATGATTTAGTGTCATAAAAATAATTTGATTTATTTTAATTTTTAAATAAGTTTATATGTTATTTAATTGGTTCACATATACAATACCTAAGTGTATAAATATAGGTAAATAAGTTTTACTAAAAATCTTATCTAAAAAACAAAGGTAATACTTTCTAATAAAAAAAAAGAAGAAGTAATACTAAAAGTAAAAATGAAAATAGAAGTATCTCTTTCTTTTGAATCTGAAAACAGAAGTATCTAATTAGGACATTAATACACAAACTTCTGGTGCTTATCATATATATATATATATATATATATTTATTTATTATTATTATTTTTTTGAAATCTGTGCTTATCATATATATAATTTCTTACCATTATAATATATATATTTTATTAAAAACTTTAAGAACAAAATGTTCATTAAAATAATAGGCTGTGTTTAAAATAGCCACCCGGCCTTTTTAGAATAGAAATAAAATATGTTTTTTAAAAAAGAATAAAAATAAAATATTTCTTTAAAAAAAATAACAACTATTTTGTGAATCGTGAAACTCGGATCCAAACTGACACCACGTGTGCTAAGAGACAAAAAACTATTTTTCTTAAATGCCCCTTTTGTAGTTTATGCTATCGTTTTTTCAAAGCTACCCACAGTGTATATAGTAATTTATTTGTCACAATGCATATAGTAATTCTTTTAGTAATTTAGTAACGAAAGTGTGAGTGATTTAGTAATTTTATTGAAGAGTAGTATTCCAGTTCAATATTATGATCATGAATTTAATTTTAAAAATCGATTTGTCCAGATTATTATTATTTTATTTTATATATTTTTAAGTTTATAATACATTAGTGTAAAAGTTTAATAAATTTAAAAAAGATGGTTAACCAGAGTATTGATTTAGTGATATTATTATACACTAAATGATAAAAAAGTTATGGATCCAAAATGTTTGTTAAACCCTTGATAAATGTATTTTTGACAACAACATTTGGAGGTAAGAATTCAAATTTATAATTTCATAGTTATCGATATATTATTGAAGTCCGGTTCTTTTTTGTAACTATTAAAAATTGTTGATATACTACCCAAAAAAAAATCATAAATTATTAATTTTATATATCTTTTCAATGTTAAATTTATGTTTCAATATAACGTGTTGGGGTGTTTTTTTATATTTAGTGTCTTACTTTTCAATAATTTTCAATTATATTGCTGGCAAGTGATACGTTTATATGTGAGTTGGCAAAAATAAATAATGTGGAAGTTTTTATTTAAGGTAAAATTTTAAAAGAATTGCCTGACTCTGAAAATGAAAAAAGAAAATCAACCTGTCAAAAGAAAAAAATCAAAAGATTTCCCTAATGTGTTTTTCCTCTAAATTTATGTCTAATCAATAATGATATTGCTTAAACTTCTATTATTCACCAAATATATTTACAAAAAAAAATTGAACTCAACCGCAGTTTGACAGAGAATTGGAAGAAATAATCCGTTTTAGTATATCAGTTGAACTATTACTTAGCCGATTAAAATTGTGTTTAAACTATGTGAAAAACAAAAATTTAGTCCTTAAATATATATTTGATCTAAAATAAATAAATATTCAGTCAATTGGTAGGCAGAAGTGGGAGGACATAAATCGTAAACCACGTTATAATCAGATAACACGTGGGCTTGAAAATAAAGGTAAGTTTTGGACTACACCCGGTAAAAAGCGACAAAATGAGGGACTGAAATGAAATTCATGCAACCGATACCAATTCATGCGAAACCAGCCAAATAAAAACCGCATAAAATTGCTGGTAGTCAAACGAGAGAAGAAATCGGGCTGATTTTTGTAAATCGTTTCTCCGATTTTCTTCAACGTTTCTGTCTGTAAGAAACCCAGCTTCTTCTCAATGTTTGAATCGTCTAATTTTCTATTTTAATCGATTTCTTCAGTGTTGGATTACTTGAGTTTGGTTTTTGTTTGCATTGCAGTCGATTGTGGGAGAAATGGGCTCCGAATCTAAGGTTTTCGCATTCGATGAAGTTTCTAAGCACAATCATAAGCGGGATTGTTGGCTCATAATCTCTGGAAAGGTTTGATTTATCACAATCTAAACTCAATTCAATCTCTCTTTGTTTGCGGTGGTTTCTAATCTCCGTTTCCAGAATTTGTTTGTTCGGATCTCAATCATGTTTTGCTAGTGGAACTGTGGATTTATATAAGAGCAGATAGAAGGATGAGTGATTAAGAAATTGACGATGGCCTATTCTGTTTTTATTATTGTTCTTTGATATCGAAGCCTTTATAGACTGACCTAGTGATCAAAAAAGTTTTAAATAACTTAGAGGTGATGAATTCAATCTATATGACCTCTGCCTATAATTTAATTTATGTACAGGGAGATGATATGTCTCCTGAGAATAGCCGAGATGTACATAAGTTGATCCGAACATTCACTCATATAAAAGAAATTGTTCTTTGATCCTATTGCATTTGATTTTCAAGAAACTCGTTGAATTTTAATATCATTATTAAATGACTAGTACGAGCTTTGTAGAATGCTTGAACAGTGGGCAAGTTGTTTATGGTAAATAGGAAACTGAATGCACACAAAAGTTTCTTGCAACGCTAGATTGTTATTTATCATTATTTTTTTTAGTAAGATTGCTATTAAATAAAACTGTAGAGACTGATACCCTTTACTTGAGGAGCAACTCATATAAATATTGTTCTCAAAAAGACAAGGAACTTATTCCTCATCTTTTCTTCTACTGTGGAAACAATATTTGAAGATTGAAACATAAATTCCATGTAGATGTGAATGCATTTTCTGAAGGGAAAACTCTGGTATTGTAAGCTTGTAACTACTTCATATAAGCAGAATTAAATTGCAACGTTGATTAACTGATTCTATGCAGAATTTCCGATACCCTGTTATATGTTAAAAAATCTTCGGGCTCACATTTGTACTTCTAAGTTTTGACTTTCGGGCATGAAACTTGAGGATGTCATCTGAGATACATTGTAAGCTATGGTAGCATATGGATAAAGCCGAATGAAGTGGCAAGTCTAAGTTTTATTAGCAGGCTCTTTTGGTGTTCTTGTATCAGTACTCGTCACCACATATACCTATAATCAAACCCTTATATGGGTGACAAAATTTGTAGTTTTTCTGATCTATTCCTTAATATTGTCATTGTATTTCACTGCTTTGCTCCAAAGTAATTTTTGTTCATTACCCATGTTAGGTATATGATGTCACCCCTTTTCTGGAAGACCATCCTGGAGGTGATGAAGTCTTAGTATTAGCTGCTGGTATGTTTCAGCTCATCATTTTTCTTACCAACTTGCTAGCTTGTTAAAGATGATTGCACCAAGTTATGAATCATTGGGAAAACAATCTTGAATCTATGCAGAAAAAGATGCAACTGATGAATTTGAAACTGTGGGTCACAGTCTATCTGCACTAGAGGAAATGGAGAAGTATTATATTGGCAATATCGACATGTCTACCGTTCCAAAGCCGATCATTTATCGACCACCTGCATCCCAATCCACAGAAGAAACGTCATCAGTTGAATCTTCAGGATCCTTGCTCAAATTAGTGCAAATTCTGGTTCCCCTGCTGATTTTGAGTGTTGCATTTTATCTGCAATTCTATGGCAAAAAACAGTAATAGTAATTTATAAAACAAAGATGCCTTTCAGCTTTGCAATAAGCCAGAGCCTTGTAGACAATCTCTCACTTCATGATGAAGACAATTTCTGTTATTAGGTTTCTCAGCCATTGCCCTCACAGTTCATTTCTCTCTTTTTTTTATTTTTTTAAAGAGCAGTTCATTTATCTCATGTTCATTCATAATGCTGGTTGTCTGTCTTTTGTCATAACTTAACACCATTGACTCACCAGATATATCATGCTGAATGAAGATGAAATTATGGGTTGCGTCAAAAATGGGTTCTTTCTCGCTTGCCAACACCCATGTTGAGGTAATTACAGTATAGTTTTAGTTATTAGGTTTTCAAGATAAGAAATGACTGGGTCATAACAATCGTTAGATGAAAATTAATTTCTTTTGGCATATGCTCTAATAACTATAGAACTTATTATCATGGGTTGGCTTAGTGTTCAAATAGAACTTATTATCATGGGTTGGCTTAGTGTTCAAATAGGGGATCAGGGGACTTGAGATTTAAGAACTTGTGAGTTTAATCCGTAATGGCTAGACCTAAAAAATAATTTTTTATAGAGTTTCTTTGACATCAAAATGTTATAGTATTAAATAGCATGTCCTGTGTGAAAATATGGAAGTATCCTTAACAGTCCTATTATTACAACTTTCACAATTTTTTGTCACAGGTAGTTTGTTCTAATCTATGAAGACATTAAAGTAGTTTTACTAGTGTTAAAGAAAACTAGGTCATACATCTTTTTGGTCATATAATATCATTACAAATTAATTTATTTGAGATATAGGAGAATCATCACTTTTATTGGACATCAATTGACAAGTATAAACAAAGACAACTCTTTCTATTATGATATTGTTCATTTTAAACTAGGGTTGATGGCATCCCTAATAGGATCAGGGTTGACTAATTAGTCAGACTGTTGTAAGTCGAAGTACTTGTTGTATGGGAGAACCAATGAACCTTTTCAACTTGCTCTCGTGACGATGTCTTATGGTTAGCAACGACAAAAGTTTGGCTGATTTCCATAAAATTAATCAATGTACATATTCAAGTAAAATTTGAAGTCAGAAACCTATGGACACGCACAAATATGATAACTCTGAAAACTGAAGGGGGAGAAGATTACAACTACAAATGATAAGCAAAAAGTTGAGAATTCTAATGAACTTAGCTTCTCATCCAAAATTTCCATCTACATCTACATCATGCTTTTCAAGTTTCATATGTCAGTCAACTGTTCTTGGTTACCTAATGATCCATGACCGAGCGAAGGGCCAGTCGTTTGCGAGACTCCAAGAACTAGTCCATCAATGTCAATGGGAAGAAGAAGTTTTCGCCATATACACCCGGTAGAGATTACGTCAGGAGGTTGAACTATTGTTAGATGACCGTTATTCTTATGCAACATTCCCATTACAGAGATAAAGCTGCCTTCCTGAACATATCTGCTAAAACTACGTGGAATTAGCTACTAAACTTATGGCCAAGCATAGTCGAAACAAATAGGTTTATCATGATAAGCAGTTACCCTTCTTTGAGTCGAAGCTTTCGGGCTTCAGTAGAAAGGTTTCTATCTCTTAGCCATTTTCTCAAGGAAGGAGATAGAATCTTGCGGTGTTTAGTAGTACTAACAAGCTTGCTCTCAGTAATAAGAGGAACCATTTTGCTACCAGGGCCAGCCCTTACCATAGCTCTAATTCCTGTTTTTCTATCGGTTATGTAGAAGTCAGTGGAGAACCTCTGCCATATACAAATAAGAGCACCACAATGTTAGAAATCGAGAATATGTACTCATTTACAGAACTGACAGGTGAAATCAATCTAGATCTCCAGAGAGTAAATTTGTAATAGACAATCATTCCTAAATCATGCCACATTTTTTTATATGTTTTTGTTATATCCGGTCATCCGTGAGGGACCCGGTTATCTTACACGTACTTCGAGTAATCTCACATTTCTTGCAGCCTCACAAACAGTCCTTCGATAGAAATGACCTAGTGGTCAAGAGGGCCTTGAAGAACTAAGAGGTGAAATGTTCAATCTATGGTGGCTACAAACCTAGGAATTAATTTCCAATGGATTTCTTGGATATCCAAATGTTGTAGAGTCAAAGTGTATGACTTGTGACAATAGTCGAGGTGTGTGCAAGCAAACCCAAACATTCACGGATATAAGAAAAAAAAAAACCCCACCTGACCCTATCTACTATATTTGATTGTCCAGAAAACTTGTAAGAAGTTAATTCTTAAGTAAGTCACCATGGATTGAACCCCCGTTTCCTCTTGATTTTCCCAGACCCTTTTGACCATTAGGTCAATTAACAATGATTCGACAAAAATGATATAAAGGTATATCATTGATGCATAAAGTCAGCAATACAAATTATCTTTAATGATGATTTAGAATAATAAAAATTGAAATGATGGCATAAAAAAGTTCCATTAAAAAAATATACTTCTTCAACTTCATACATGTTTTAGAGCAGTACGAAACCAAGGGCTTTTGGAAAAAGAACAGTAACAAGCAATCGTGGAAATCTTCACCTAATCCTCCCAAATTAGTTTAATCAGATTGGAGCTCTAAATCATAAATGGTGAAGGATGGAAAAATGAAACTCATAAATTCATAATTACATTTCGGGTTTGAAATAGAATCTAATCCCAACCATGCTTCAGGCTTCAGCTTCATTGAATAGTCCAAATAAAAATCCCAAAATGAGCAGATAAGGATGGGATGATAATGAATACAACTGTCATTTGTCCAAAATGGAGCTAAGTGTCATTTTCTTCACGTCAATTAAAACTGACTTAGACTACTGAGCTAGGGAAAGAATAAGTATGCAGAAATTCAAAAGGTAACAAAAAAAAAAACAAAACCACCACTATTTTTGTAGTTGCAAAAGAACAATAAAAACAAAGAAATGAAAGAGTAGAATTTGCATACCTCACTATAGACTAACCTCCAACCACAGTAAAGTTCAGTGATCTTTTGAGAAATCAGAGATACTCCTTTACATTCATACAAAGAAGTAGATGCATAAATGCACCCAGTAGCCTTTTCATAGGATGATTCCAAGGAGACAGTTCCACATGAAGCAGACTGAATATAAAACAGCAGCAAGCATTAGTCCTCCAAAAACTCAAAACATATTTGAAAACAAAAACAAATCAAATCCCAAATAGGAAACATTGAGCCTAAGGAAATTACTCTCAGCACCGTTCTAATCATATATACGGTGGAATAAGTTCAATTATACAGTCAACTCCTTTGATAATATAATGTCAATCAATCTATTCTCACAAGAAACTACTGCTGGAAACTCTTCTCTTCTTTTTTCACAAAGAAGCAAGTGAAGAACTAACAGTGCGTTTGAGACGACTTCTCATGAAAACGCCTACATACTTTTTCGAAAAACACTCTCGTGGAAGAAGCACCCTCAGAGTGTTCTTTAAGTATTTTTATGATTATTCCTAAATTTTGTAATTATCTAACGAAACTATCTCTGAAAAGAGCTCAAAATGAACTAAATACACGTTTTACTTTCCAAAAAGTCACAGCCAACTCTAAAAACTAATGTCACGAGCAAGTATTTTGCAAGTGGGATAACATTAAACACACGCCTTTCTTCAAGAATTAAAGCTTCGCCCCACGAGAAATTTTACAATTAAGCTCGCTCGAGGAGAGTATATGTGGACGATCTCAAGCATATTCTAAATTCTAACCAGACTTCTCAACACAATCCCTAAGCTACTCAAACTACACATAAAAAAAGGACACTAAACATTAAGTTCAAAGCACAATTTAAAGAAGAGAAACATTCCCAAAGCCTCAAATACCAAATCCTAAAAAGGGAAACAAAGAAATGCAAAAACAAAGCAGACCCACAAGTCGAAACAATTCAAAAGAGAAAGAAAAGATGGTACCCCTGTAATCTTGACGAGTTGACCATGGGCGGCAAGGGCGAGGTCGGAGTCAGGAAAGGATTGAAGAAAGGAGACAATGGCGGCGTTGGAAGAGAAGTTGAGGTTATTCCAAAGGGCAAAAGCGGAGAGAAAAAGGGAAAGAAGGAGAAGAGAGAGGAAGAAGAAGGCGTTGTGAACCACAATGAGGACGAAAATGGAAACGGAAAAGCCCAAAATGAAAAGGGGGATGAGAATGTAAAGAGCTGTGCAAGGAATGCTGTAATGGAGGCGGTGGTGCTTTAGAGTTGGAGCGGCTACGATGGGGAGGTCGCTCATTTGAGTCGCTCGTCTCTCTGTGAAACCACCGCTTTCAGTTTCTGCGAGAGAGAGAGAAGAATCACCCGAGATGGTGCTGTTCATTCATTGGTTTTCCATACTTGCATACTCAACCGCTTACTCCTTCTTTCTCTATTTTTTAGATTTTCAAAAAAAAAATTCTTTTTTTTAAAGAAAATTTTGTTTTCTTTTAACCGGGTAAATTAAATATCAAAATTTTCTAGTTTCCATGAACAAAATGTGGATGAAATTAACTAAATAGCTTTAAATCTACTCTAATTCTTAGAAGAAGTATCACAAAATTTTATAGTTTCAATGACGAGGAAGCTAACATAGATAACAGTATTTGTGATTTGAATTTTATTTTAAAACTTTGGCATGCCTATTATTATTTTTTATGTGGTTTTTATATTCATGTCTACTTGTATCGGTTTATTTTAAGTTGATTATGGTCTAATTTTGACTACACTTTATTTATCTATTTTGTTGAGTTTAAAATAAAATAAAATGTACTCTAGATTGAGTTAAAAGTGAGTAAGAAATGACATGACCTAAATCTTTATTATTATTGAAAATCGAGCAAGGATTATACAATGAAGAATCTCCTTCGAACAATAACTTAAAATTTCTCTTCAACCGGTCAACATTTGATTAGATGGATTAAAAGAGAAGAAATGGAAGGAATCAAGTTCATAACTAAAATTATTCGATGATACAAGACGTCACTAGATTTCTATCATTTTTTGAGCAATTATAATTTATATGTATGAAGCAATTTTATCAATATTTGAAATATGACTGTGATACAATTCATTACACACGAATCTATGAAAAATATTTGCCTTCTCATGCCATTCTCGAGTGTCACAAAATTTATTTTCCTCTTCCTTTTAATATTATTGAAACAATTTTTTTGTGGCATCAGAAGTATCTTGAAAATAGTCTACCTTCTTATTTATAAGAAATCCTCTAACTTTTCTATATATATATAACGAAATTATTCAAATAAATATCCCTATTTTATATCCTAAAACGTAAAAAAATAAGTACGGCCAAGTGATTGTGTATTTGTGGAGGAAAAAAAAAAAGAATGTGGCAACGTTGGTCTTTACAAGGTATAAGAGCGCGGGGTTGCATTTGTAGAGCTTCAGCGCCTCCTGTTCCTGAGATCGAAAGAAAAGAAGTTCCCAATGCCAAAGGTTTGATCCCTTTCCTCCACCATTTTCAACTTCACTTCACTTCAGTTCAAGCTTTATAGTTTATATCATGAAGTTTCTTTAACGATGCCTAATTGTTGCTATTGCTTCGATGTTGATCTGCGTTTTTGCTTTCGATTTTGTAAGAATCTGAACCATATAGGATGATCGATCAAAGTAAGCGAATAACAATTTAGGTTAGCATTCTTGACATAGTTTAGGAGGCTGGAATCTTGGCCTTCAATGTGGCATTTAATTCATCATACAATTGAGTTTCTCCGTGATCCCTAGAAAATGTGGTGAGCGCCGAGCGATTCTTAGAAATTAGGCAGTGTTGCCAGAGCACTTAATGTGGCTCTACCACTTGACATTGTCTGACTTTTCGCATTGATTCCTCATTCAAAGCATTCTATCCATTATTCTTTCAATCTCTCTTTTTCCCCTTTCTGAAAACTACAAAAGAAGAAAAAGAAAAAGATAAGGGAACTTCTGCTTCAAGGAACGGGTTTTTTTTCCCTTTTTAAAATGAAATGTTCTAGGAACGGATGAAATTATGAGAACCCATGATTTCTTGTGAATTGTAGCGGGGCATTATATTATATATTGACCGTTGAAAACGAGTAATCAAGTCCACACATAAGCTCTCGGAAGTTGGAAATAGTTTAACTTAAATTGGACCAATAATGGAGTTGGGAAGTAGTAAACTAATCCGTGGAAACAATTTTTTTAAAACAAGAGTAAGCACGCCCGTTCCTAGGCCAGGCATCGGAGGCATCGAATGAGTAATGTCACAAGTGAGCTCAAACTCGAAACCTTGAAGGGAGCATATCCTCAAAGCCCAAGTCTTTAATTACTGCGCCATCCCTTGGGAACAATCCGTGGAAACAATTTGCAGATAGAATTTTATTTAAGGCTCTAAAGTCCTAGTCATGTTTTTTTTTTAATTACCGAAAATCAGAGTTTCACCTCTATATATATGGGGTACCCATGCCCGCCCCAAATCCCGTCTCGTGTAACTTTGGGATTTCCATTAGAGCACATCGTGAGACTTCAAAGTCCAAATCTCTACCAACCACAACCAGGCGCCATCCATCTATTGAGAACAAGTCCTAGCTAGTCATAGTTTATTACTATCCTATAAAAATTTTCCTATTATCAAGTAGATATGACTGTGTTTGCATTAAATCCCGGAGTCTGTATGGAAGCAGTACTCATGAGTCTGCATTAAATCCCGGAGTTCGAAAATGATGTAAGTTTGGCCATCACATGGTGTAAACAATCTCCTCAATTTCATCACTTAATTTTGTCACCCTCCTTTCAAATGGTAGAGGCCTTACGGTAACTTCATTTAATAAGGTCTCTTCTTTTGTAATTTACTGGTTTTTGTCCCAAAAAAAAAAAGACAGCTCATCACTTCATAAAATATCACTCTTCCATTACTAAACCTTGTCCTATGCTGATATCCGCATAACCAACTTCTAGATGACTTGACTCTGTTTCTTGTTAGGTTAGTATTTAGCTTCTAGCAGCAACTAGGAAGCCTGACTGCTGCTTTCTCGAACTGAAATAATTATAATTGTTTCTGTGCCCTTTGTCCCTTCAAAATTTCTGTTGTGCTGCACTGTTTTTGGTTACATAGTACGTCTTTTTTTAACTTATCAGTGGACGCGACTAGCTTGATATGGATCGAAGTATAGTGGTGCAGGAAAAAGAGGGAAGGAAATTGAGAGATATCAGATAGTATAAACATTCATCTCAAAATCAATTAGTGATGAGAGGAGTTGTCTACCTACAGGGGTGGATCCAGGCTCGAGAGTTTGGGGGGGCCGGTTTTTATTTATTATTCTTATATATATATTTATATATTTAAAAAGCTATGTTCCAATAAGAAATTTGATTTCACAATTTTAAATTCGTGTATTACCAAACTTTGAACCTAGTAACTAAAAAGTATCTAAACTTTCACTTTGAAAAATCGAATAATACACAAAATAATATTATAAAAATTTTATTAGAATTAAGTATAAAAATATATTCAACAAAATATTAAATAATATTTTTTTTATAAGAAATAATTTAATTGATGATTGAAATCACATAATATTTCAAATTGAGATAAAATTACGAAAAAATCACTTTAGTTAAAGATAAGAGAAACATAAGTTATAGACAAAAAAAAAAAATTTATCCAATGTACAAGCATACTTGTATATTGTTAATTATTTCATAAACATAGTTGCAGTGGAAAATGTTATCTTGAAAAGTTCTTTTATTCTAATTTTGCAAGATTTTTCAAACCAAAACTCGAGCATAAATAGGTTAGGAGAGTTTTGTTTTAGGTTCAACTACAAACTAAAAAATCATGACCCTATATTTATAAATTATAAATATTCTGTAAATATAATTTTATAAATAAAAAAATGTATATTTCATATATAAGTCCAAAATATTTGTAAGAATAATTTTCAATGTATCTTAAAGGAATAAAATAATAAATTTTTATAAATACACAGAAAAAATTGAAAGAAAGCCACGAAAAAACACAAAAAGAAACGATATACAAAGAAAATGAAAATAAGAATGGGTAAAAAAGTATTCAAAGAAAAACTGAAAGTAAATAAAAAGTAAAAAAATAATATCAGAGTGAATTAAGGAAGAAAGAGAAAATTTGAGCATAAAAGTGAAAACATTAATAAAATTAGAAGTGAAAATTAAACAAAAAAAACAGTGGAAATAAAAAAATTAATGAGTGAGGCTTGAACCTTGCCCAGTTTAGAAATTGGAGGGGCCAACTTCCACATTGGCACCATATCTACTTTAAGCTTCAAGCAATATTTAATATACTTTCAAAATTTAGGGGGGCCATGGCCCCCCTTAGTGTCTACTTAGGTCCACCCATGTTTACCTATTTTATAAATGTTTGTTGGACTCTCTACTTTTCGAATGTGAGACAATAATGGTATCCTAACCGGCGATAGATATAAGGGAGGGGGGAGGATTGGTGAGAATGGGGAGGGGAAAACAAAGAATAGAGGGAAGGAAAAAAAAAAAGCGACAGCTTTCCGCCACTGATTTTCAGCGAGTTCTTTTCCATACGGTTAATGTTTTTTTTTTTAAAAATTATTAAGCGTTCAAGATCTACATTCTTATCTATTAGTTAAAATGAACTTAGCTAGTTGAAATTGAAGGGGACAGATATGCTTAGATTGAAGAAAAAAATTACCAGTGAACAAATCATGTGTCCTCATGCATAAGAGTTAATGTGGATGGAGGGATAAAGCTGGAAAGTTCATGATTTGAGGGCTAGAAATTCCAGAAAAGTGTGTACTAGAAAAACGATCAAGTACCAGGGTAATCTTTGCTTTCCATTGATAGAAAATAAGACTTCAAATTCTCGATTTAAAAATTGGAGTTTCACATCCCATATTCCTTATATGAAAAACAATAATTCATTGTGGAAGTTTGCATTCACGAGTTTTGCTGACTTGGATTTTTTAACGGTTGGTTTACTGTCCAAAGTGGAATCCCAGTATGTTGGGCTGCTTGAAAGTGGTTTGTTTGTTCTCGTACTTGCTTTGTGCGGTAGAATGTTTTTGTTTTTAAACACGGGAAGAGTATTTAAGATGATAATTTGATATAATTTGGAAATATCGAGAGTGATGGAGAGGGGACAAGAAAAAAAAAAACTGTTTGGTTATTTTTTTTCAGCTATCTAGCCTTTTAGTTCTCAGTGTCCGAATGTGAAGTTACATTGACTTGCTGTACTAGTTTTGTTTTATTGATGTCATTAGATGATCTTTAGATTATATTACATGGTTAAAAGATATCTGGAAGAATCTTCAATAAAAAAGATGGACGTCTTCTTTAGATAATATGAGTAAAATCGCTTTTACCGATATTATTCCTCTACTTTTTTTATGTGATGAATTATATACTTCGTTAGACGACTAATACAAAAGGAGCACGAAAACCCTAAGACTCTTTCAATATAAAATGAGCACTAGTTCTAGTTCATTGCAGAGCATATGAATACAGAGTTGCACGGTCATCCCCACCTCAACCAACCAACAGAAAAAGGGCAAAAAAAAAAACTCAAACACACTTGAAACGCTCCAGACTACACCCGTCCGCATATGGGCATTTGTGTTTCCCACGGCAACACTCTTTGCCAAAGTGAGCATAGCTCAATTTGCAGGTTCTGTATTTCCTAGAGTTACTCACCGAATATTTTGGTTTTACCGGTACAACATTTTCTGACTTCCATCTGAATTTATGGTGAATTCGGGCATTGGTGATTGAAACATCCACATTAGACTCATGGCCGTCCTTTTTTTGTTCAACTAGATAGAAGTCGTTATGCCCTGAAATGTTCCTCGTGTGAGCAGAAATCATTCCTAATTAAGATGATCAATTAAAAAGCTGGAATTTTACTTGTATACATTTCCTCTATACTTTCTTTGGGAGCTTTACTTAATAAGACCAGATGTCCCACCATTGGCCACCGGTATTGGACTGGCTGAAAAGACCTTCAGAGTCGAAATTGCTCCAATTTGGTGTTGATGTCAAGGAGCTTTGAGCAAGTTCCTTGAGCTGGGGCTCTTCTAACCCAAGATAGGCTTCCTTTACTGACAGACAAGGTTTTACTTCAGATTTTTTACCATTTTTAGACTCTCCATCAATGGTTTCTACGGAGAGACCTCCCCTGCAGCTCTCAGTTTCCTCCTTGGACCTCTGCAAGAGATCATTTAGCTTCTGCAACTGACCAAATGAAGAAAAACAATGACAATTAGCATAAAGGAACGGCCAGTCTTGTTTCTTGAGAAATAGAGAAAACATAGAACAAATACCTGTACAGTCAAAGCTTGTTTTTCCTTCCTGAGAGCTTCAAACCGGGAAGCAAGAGTGTTGTAGCTAGCTTGTAAAACGCTGTAGTCTCGTTCGAGCTGCTTTGACTTCCATCTTGCTCTCTTGTTCTGAAACCATATTGCAATCTGGCGTGGATGCAACCCCAGCTCCCTGGCTAGCTGCACCTTCTTTCTGGGCTCAAGCCTTGACTCAGACTCGAAAATTGATTCCAGTGACTTGATCTGTTCTTCGCTGAACCTGCTTCTGTTCATGTTCTTCTTTCTTGTAACAAAATCATCTGCCATAGATTCTGGATGCGAATATTTGGCATCATCATTTAGCATGCTGCTTAAAATTCAATTGGGAAGGCTTTAATCCTAAAACCAGGTGTGTTTAGAGAGGGAATGATTTGCAATATCATTAATATATTTGCTTATTTATTTATGCATCATATATATCCAATACTTGTGGGGTCCTTGAGAGAAAGCGAGAATTTCTTTCCTGGCTGGGGATGGTTATTATTTTCTTTTTTGTTTTCAATTAATCTATTGGCATAGGATTTTTGTCAAAATGAGTAGTATCTCGGTCACGCTTTAAGTATAACTTGGGTATGTTTGGCCGCCTTACTTATCAATGGGAAGGAACGAGAAATTTTATGTCAGTATTTAAAAAAATATCTATTACATTAAAAACAATAAATATCTATTATTTAAAAAAAAATTACATCACTTCCTTTCTCTTCCCACCAAACATATATTTATTATTACATCACTTTTTTCCCTTTCCACCAAACACTAATTTACTCCAATTTCCCTTCCTTTTCCTTCCCTTCCTTTCCCTTCCCGCCCTAGCCAAACATGCCACCAAATGTTGTTGATATCAAAAAAAAAAAAAAAAAACTTCTTGGGATTTTTTGTGTATTTATATGAAAAACAAAAGTACATACTTTTGTTCATACTTTTAGAATTATTTTATTTTTTCATTAACTTTAAAGGTACGTATACAGTAAAAGTAAATCAGGCTTTCTTCTCATCTCATATGAAATTTTTATGCATGCATCTGATATTTTCAAATTCCATTGTTCATGTACTAAAAATTTCTCAGGTACGTTTCATAGAAGCCTTGCCTTTGCAGATAAGAATACGGAGACTAAACGCGGAATTTGGGTTAGTGAGGGAATTTGTACTTGATGGTTTGTGTGCTTCTTTTTGGAAACAAAATTTGATTACGTTTTTGTTTTTTCTAATTCAATGTAAGATAGGGAGATTTGAATCTTTGCCTAACAAATTAAGCTTTGCTTAGGCCAAAAAGATATGAATAGTTTCTAATACCAACATACTATTTGAGGAATAAAGATTTAAACCGATATTTTGATCAAGATACATGTAATTAACATTTAACTAATCCCACTTTGACACATATAAAATAGTTTTATTAGTGGAATCAAGTCTATATATTTTTTAAGTCTTTATCAAAGGGCATCTTTTCTAAGTTCTATAGTACATTTTGCATAGCTTTTAATTTAAAATTGTGGAATTGTAACGTGTAGCAAAATTCAATGGGGTCTTTGTAAATGTAGCAATGGCATTTTAGATTTCCGAATTTCAAAAAAAAAAGAACCATCACTGATATTTAATATTATAATACTTTTTCATAGGAATATTTGATACACTAATTATGGAATATTGATATATTGTCGATGTACTTAATGTATTAATAGTATATTAGTGATGTACTTTTTAAGTATATCTAACATTTTTTTCAAGAAAAAAAAAGTATATCTAACATTGATATTTTTATTTAAAAAAAAAATAATAATCTAACATTGATATACGTCATATTAAAAATATTATTTTAATGATATAGCATATAAAGTATATCACCGTTCCCTAAAAGACCGTAGATTACGGTATTTGAATGATATCCTAACATCATATATTATATACTTTTGTAGTTTTGTGAAACACGTGAACTCTTTCAGATTTTGCTTTTGGGTTTGGCCGAACTCTCTGTTTTACCTCTTAGGGTCATATTTGCAAACTGAAAATAAGCGTACAATAAGTTCATTAATTTTGCATCTAACTTTAAAAAATATTTACCGATCTTCTTACCATATTTGATTATGTAGTTGAGTTGAGGCCAAGCTGCAGACTGGACCATGAGACAACTTGAGGCCGACGGGAAAATAGGAGGTACTTTATTGCTTGATTAATCTGATTATCCTAATATTAAATTTGTTT
Organism: Sicyos edulis; assembly: GCA_036507275.1. NCBI lineage: Eukaryota > Viridiplantae > Streptophyta > Magnoliopsida > Cucurbitales > Cucurbitaceae > Sicyos > Sicyos edulis. The sequence continues at coordinate 367,877 of CM071857.1, read as the reverse complement.
ACTAGTTTATGGACTTGCTGCAATGTCAACATTTTTATTTGTGAATTTTTTGTAATTCTTAAAATGTACTTTGATTTTATTATTTTTTTAAAGACGTAAAAGTAAGAGAAATACTTCTCTACACATGAACAAGTCAGAGTGACTCTACTTGTTCCTTATCTGGCATCACTTAGACCCACAAATTTTTTTTAACTTTTCTTGTTTGTTGATTTTTTCTTTGAAATGAATTTTTTTTTGTAGATCTAAGTGATGACACATAAGCAACAAGTAGAGTCAATATACTTGTTCTTGTGTAGAGAAGTATTTCTCTAAAAGTAATTAAAAAAATAAATTTTCACTTCAAAAAAAACAATTTAATAAAAAAATCATAAAAATAGTTTAGCATCAAAATAAAGTCCTTAAATCAAAATTAGCCTTAATTATAAGTGGATTGGTTTAGTGGTCAAACACTTTAAAACATTAAAAAGATAGAATCATTACATATTTAAGAATTATATATATATTTTACTGATTTTCTAGACATCTAGATATTGTAGGGTTATATTATATATTCTATTTGAATACTGAATGAATAAAAAACACTTGTTAACCGAGGGTCAGTGACACATGTACTTATCTTGTCTGATGTTAATCAATTTCAACTTCACGGTCACAGAGTTATATTATTTGAGAGTAGTTGTACCATATATGTAGAGTTTGTTGATCCCCTTCTCTTACTATGTACTAAAAAAAACACGTGTTAAAAAAAAAGACTCTTATGTTAGTCCTAATTATTCAATGATATTTGAGAAAGAATAACAAGAACTGTGAAACTTAATCTACCATGACAAAGTCATAATAAAATATAGTTGTAGTTTATTTTAGTCCAAACAATATATTTACATCAAATATATAATTTAATAATTAAAAAGTTATATGATTGAATTTTACTGTTAATTTATAAATAAAAACCATATTTTCATATTGGAAGTATTGAAAACTAAAATTTCCTAATATTACATTATGTTGGCTGACTCAAATTGATTTTCATCTCAATATTATTAGTTTTATAACTGAAAAATGGTTGTAGAGTGTAGAGTGTAGAGTGTTTTAATTTATTGAAAAATAAAGCAAGAATTTTGCGACGATTAGATTGAGTCGCCGTCGCATCAAACATGGTACCTCACTTTTCTTTAATTTCTTTTAAATCGAATTTTTTTGGGAATAAAAAAATAAGAAAGCAACCAATAAGATGAGTTGCGGAAGGACAAGTACCCCTTACCTGTCACCCTGCCGTAATGACATGTCGCCACATGGCCCCAGAGTCAAACTTAGTGGCTCGACACGTCGTTTATCATTTTGTTGTACAGTGACGTGGTAGACTGTGAGTGGCTATACAGTGAGACTTTGTCTTAGAACCTGGACACGTTTCGAAGCTTTATCTGCTTCCGAGTCGTGTAAGGTAACTAATTTGCTCGAGTGCTGGTTTTTTCTTTGTTTTTTCCTTCTCTTAAACAACCTCTTGGTGTCGCCACGTGGAGCCATTTTCCACTACTTTTTAAAAGAAAATTGCATATTTTTCTTTTATCGGTTTTCTTATTCCTATTTCGGGTAAACAACGTTTTGAAATTTGTTTTTCCTTTTAACTTTACTACGAGGATTTGATGTTGTATGTATCTTCTTCTTTTTTTAATTCAAAGAGATTGGATGGTCTGGCTATTGGATCCTAACAATATTTAAATACTTTAAATTACTTAAAAGGTCAAAATTATATTCATATAATGTATTTGAATATCGTTCTCAAATCATATAGGGTGTGTTTGGATAGAAAGTTTGTTTCGGGTCCTATTGAGATGAAACAGTTCCAAAAAATAGCTATAAAAACCTCCACATGTAAACCATTTGAGTAGGATATAAATTCTGCTTCAACCACTTGTACTAGAAATGATGAATGTACAATTAATCTATTATTTTAGTGTGGTTTCTTTTCTTCCCTCATTTTTCATAAAAAGAAAACTTTTCAACTTTCAAGATTTAGGAACCCTCTAAATTCTCAACACAATCACTTTTTAGTCCTCCATTTCACACACAGTAGATTGGAATAAGGAAAACGAGAAAGAAAAAAAGAAAACGTTGTGTTCGTTAGTCTACGGGCAGAGAGGAGGCACAATTTTATTAAGGAGAGGCGAAATACATAATAAACTTTATAGGGTGGCTAGGATATAATTCGAATTTATATAAATATTCTCATTAAACTATATTACAAATAACATACCCAAAATACATAAAAGTTCATAGGGCATTCTCTTGTTCAAGGCATATTTCCACATAATATTATAACCATTTTGTGGAAAGTAAAATAATAAATTAGTTTTCTAATAAAACTAAGTTGATAGAGAAAATCTCTCAAACTTGCACTTCACTTGGAAGCCAAAGAATTACCAAATACTTTTCCTAGCAAGTTCTATGATTTTCTACCCACTCAGTCCTATGCCCAACGAATTCCTTACTAAACCAATGAAGCCACTGGAGGTCTCTATTTATTAGTTGAGCTTCGAGGTTGCATCATGGCTTTTGGTTTCATTACAAGAATTCTTTGCTTAGATTTTTGTCCGAACTAAACGGATTATAATTTGTGTAGGTGAATCTCCATTTTAAACTTTTTTGTCAAAATGGGTCACTTTTCAAACTAATCGTAGAAAAGGGTTGTGTCGTCTTTACAAGAGACGACGCCACTCCCGAGGGAGAGTGAGAATGACGCTTGTTTTATCTGTATCAAGCGGCTTTTCCCTTTTCTCTTGGTTGTTATCCTGATTTGCTTAGGGGTAAAATTTTCAGAAACACACCCAATTTGAATCCTTTAAGAGTGGCGTTTAGAAGGAAGATATGCAATTAAAAACTCACTTCATCTACACGACCTGGAAGGATATTGGATTAGGTTTCATGGCGTAAGGGGAGAGTCTTTGCCTTTTTTGTGCTCACATATCTTGGTTTGCTCTATCTATCTGTCAAGGATTAATCGGTTGGAAAATCGTAATGTGTTACCGTTCAGTTTATGTAAATTAAATGTGTCATTTTCGTGTTTATATGAGTAGAATTTAAGAGTATTTGGAAATTTTGGGATTGGAAGGGCTTGTCACAAAAACTTGTTTAGGGAGGAAAAGGAAAGTCGTCATTGAGAGCATAATGGTGCAATAAATAGCAAATTGTTGTGACGACGGACTCTTATTGATCTAAAGAGGAAAACCAAGTATACAACATGCTTTATAAACCCCAGTAAAAAGTCTTGTAGGGCTCGTTTGATAACGTTCATGTTTCCTATTTCTTGTTTCTCAGTTCTTGTTTCTTATTTTTTGAGAATAAAAAACGAAAATGTGTTTGATAACTGTTTCTATTTATTGTTTCTTAAAAAAAAAAAACAGAAACGTTTATGTTTGATAATCATTTCTTGTCTCTTGTTTTTTTTTATTTTTTAAATATTTTCAAGGGGTGTTTTTTTTGTCAAATTTAAGGACGGCTTAGATTGAGTATTTACTAACTACTCTTAAAAAAACACATTCAAACGAGCTATTATAACTATTTAAAATAATTCCTCATTTCTAACTATTAAAAATAACTCATCATTTCTAACTATTCAAAATAATTCTTCAATTTATAACAACTAATTTCTAATCATTCATTTCTAACAATTCGAAATAACTCATTTTTAACCACTCATAAACTAATAATTCATATTTAACTACTCAAAATAACTTTTCATTTCAAATGTACATTCAAACAATTTATAGTCTCATACTCTACAAAAAAAAATACATTTAAACGAGTTTTGGTTGCAGCTCCTCTAAAACTAAATCGAAACGAGTTATTACAAAATAAAAAAAATTTACTACTCAAAATAACTCAACGAGGTGTTTGGATGAAGAGTTAGATTGAGGAGTTAAAAATTGAGAGTTCTAGCAAAAAAACTCGTTTGAATGTAGTCTTTTTATAGAGAAGTTAGAGACAATTGCTTATTTGGATGTGGATTTAAAATAAATAGTTATTATGAGTAGTTAAAAAAATAAAATTTGAAATGAGTAGTTAAAAATAAGTTATTTAAAAAAAAATGATTAGAAATGAGTTGTTAGTATTCGTAAGTTATTTTGAGTAGTTATAAATGAATTATTAGAAACGAGTGGTTAGAAATAAGGAGTTATTTTGAGTAGTAAAAATATAAGAAGAGTGAAATGTATATTTTAATGATTTTTTTTCTTCATACTACTAAAAAAAATTTCACGTTCCAAATATATTAAAAACCAAATTAATAAATAAATAGACATATTACAAAAATTTTAAATCAAATCACAAATCATAAATAAAAAAAATACAAAATTAAAAGAATTAAAAAAAATGCAAACATAGGATTTGAAACGTTCCCCATGGACCAAAATTGAAAAAAAGGTTTAATATAAAACCATCACACCACAATCACTTACATTTAAAATTTATAAACGATGTAATATAATATCAATAATAGCCAGGCTTTTAGAAGGCAAAAAAAAAAAACGGAACACCAGAAACTGTTTTTAACAATTTCTCATTTTTTTCAGCTAATTTGAGAAACGTTTCTACTATTTTTTGAAACAAGAAACGGAAACGATTATCAAACAAGTCTGTTTTTCAAAAAATAGGAAACAGAAACAAGAAACGGAAACGTTATCAAACGAGTCCTTATTTTCCCTATCCAATTTAGACTTGAGACTTCACAGATGGACATATACTCCTCTTAAAGTAAGTAGTTTATGTTCTATAATTGTGGAGCTATAAAAGAAAAAATTTGAAATCGAGGGTTGACCTATCATTGTTCTTCCTCTTGTGATATTTTTCAACTTTCTATTTTTAATATATATTTGAAGTGTTATAGAGAGTATAACTCAACTGTGTTAATGAACAAAAGGTTTGTGGTCACTAGGATGGTTATATACATCATGTAGTTGGGCTATGTTTTTGTTGGTAATTATTATTTTAATTCAACACTATGGGATAAGATTTGAACTTTTGGTCCAACATATATACTTAAAGTTATGGTTGATGAAGGTTATTAAAATGCTTAGTTGAAATGAATACTCACCCTAAAACCCTCATCCAATTTTCGGGAATCAATAGAAAAGGGCCAAGACCCAAAAGAAGCCCAAATTCAACTATCTTTCAGTTTTTCTAAACCCTCTCTTTTCAGTTATGATTGCAATTAATAGTTTAAAGTACACAACATATTCCAATGTATGCCACTCCACACATTAGAATAGAGTTTAAATTATTTCTTTAAAACTTGTAATCAAAGGCATATTTGTTTAAATTTTGTTTTAGAAAAATGATTTTTTTTTCCACCGAAATTGTAGGGAGTTAAAATTAAAGTACAATATTGAATTCTTGATAAAATAAGGGAAAGAAAGGTTATGCACTTAAAACTTCAAACAATGTTGAAAAAAAAATTATACTAATGTAATGAATATATAATAATTATATTTTTGTTACAACTGAAAATTTAATTAGGGTATAAAATGAAGGCAAACTTCAATCGAACATGAAGAATGATGATTGTAACAATACCCTGTTAAATTGATATCTAACTTTGCCTTTAATTATGTCAAAACATATAATTGCCTCAAAAATCTAAAATTCTATTCATTTCAAGTGGTTGTGGTTTAGTTAAGCAATCATAAACAAAGACCAACCTATTCCATCATATATTTGATCTAACCATTCCACCATCTATCTTTATAAGATGTATTCAATATTGTACTTGGAGTAGCTTGAAAGGAACTGAAAAGGAAAAACCCAAAAAGAAAAGCTGATAATTAAAAGGAATTTGAAAATGATTCAACAGCCCCCACTTTTCAAAAGAATCTCTTGTTTCTTGTGCATGGAATGACATGTATGTATTCAAAATTACCTGTCAACTGCATGCTTGGAAACCAAGCATTTGACTATTTTATTATGTTTGCAAAAAGCTAATCAATTCCCTACCAACTTTACATTTTTTTTTCAAGTAGAAATAGGATGGATAGGAATTGAACCACAAATCTTACACTAGATAATACATTTAAAAGGGAGATTTTAGGTGTTAGTATCAATTGAAATATGTTTACTTTAATCAAATTAACTATATATATAAATAAGCAAGTTGGTGGATATATAAAAGGGAGATTTTAAGTGAAGATCATTTAACCTCTAGCATTTTAATAATACTTAATTTTAATTTTTAAAATAACGAAATATAAAGATTAACGAAATATGATGAATATATTGATTTTAAATTCTAATGAATGAATGATGTGATTATTTAGGTGGCATTATTGAAATTTTATAGGTAAAATGGTTCAATTTTAAATTACAGAGACCTTATAATAGAAACTATATCTAAAATAAGGTGGTATTATGGTCAAAAGGATCATAAGTTCGAATCTCTAATCTCAATTATTTTAAATATATAAGAAAAAATCAATAATCCAAATCAAAGTTGTTTTTATCTAGCTATTATTCACCAATTCGGTCGACAAAGGCTGAATTCTTTCGATTTATTCTCGAGCACAAGTAATTAAATCAGAGTTCTATCGATTCTTTTATCTCAATATAATATCACATTTTATTTCATTTTTTAAGGGTATATAAAAGAATTTGTGTTAGAGGAAACTTTCCTATATACATAAATGTATAGAAGAGCCTTACAATTTGATTATGTAGCATTATTAAAATCATACAAATATATATATATATATATATATTTATAATTTAATTTGTAAAATAATAAAATAATTTTGATTTTAATGATACCACCTAGTCAGATTGTAGGACTTCCTACATGTGCGGGGAAGTTTTCCACTTTGTGTTATTAAAGAATAGTAAACTTTGTTCTAGCATGTGTTTTGAGCTCAAATTTTTGTGATACTTTTTTTTTTCTTTGAGCAAGATTGAGTAGGCACTACGTAGTCAAAGTTAGACACATGCATTAACTACATTTTGTAGGTTAAACTATCACATTAGATTATTTGTTTTTGTTGCACCTAATTAGGAAGTAAATTACTTTCAAAAAAAAAAAATTAGGAAGTAAATCATTCTTCATGACCAAACTTAGTAGGTGGTTGGGTTCTAATTAACATTTTAACAAATTTGATTAGGAAAATTGTGGGTGTGTCAACTTATATATTTGCTGAAAGGAATCAAATAAAGAACAAAAATCATTTCTCCATTGAAATTTACAATCTTATATATATATATATATATATATTTGTGATTGTCCTAATCAACTTGTGTGCATCTCCACTAATGTCGCGAGACATTACTCTATAATATTTGTATATTAAAAAAACTTGTATGAAATTAATTACTAGTTAGATTACCGTCATCTATAAATTTATGAAATTAAATCTCTTTTTATCACTAGCTCACTCTTTGATAATCACACCTTCATAACTCATTTTCAAATGATTTCAAGATTTTATCATTTTATTTTATTTTTTCTATATTAAAGTATAACACATTAATTTAACAGAAACGGAACAAAATAATTTATTTCAAAATATTTTGTGTATAGCTCCAGTTATCGGATATACTTAAATATCACTATAAAACAAGACTACCAAATGATTAAGCTTGACTATCTATCTATATATATAATATATACCTAGGACAATAACATTGAAAGTTTGTCACACACCACTAGTCTACGGAATTTAAAATATAATTTAAGAACGATCAAATGGATCTTAGCTTAAGACTTTGAAGTAATCAATTATTATTTAAATTATCATTAGGTTTGAGAGTATCAATTGAAGAAGACATGCATGAAAGAAGCAAAATTTGGCTGGATGCTGCAAAGGAAAAGCCTCACAAGTGTAACATATTTTTTAGTGCAATGTCATTATCATAACTATGATGTGTATTGTTTTTTTATATTTAAAAAAAATGGTTTAAGTGGCAATTTTTCAGTTGTATATTTTAATTAACGCATATTTTTAGAAATATTTTGTGTAACACAATTTTGAGTTTGTTTTCCTTTTTAAGACTCTAAGTTGTATTAATTAAGGACCAGCATTGATTTAAAAATCGAATGAAGATTTATTGCACTTATTAAAGTTATCACTCGCAAGAATTTTTTAATAAAAATTGTTATTTATAATTTATTATTATTATTATTATACATTAAAAATCCGTATAAAAACTGTCCTCAAATAAACAAATTTCCTAAATATAATACAATAACGTGCCTGCTAAAGTACAATTGTAATTTGTATGCATTTCGATTTCAAGATAGCAAATTTAAATATATTGTAAGTTTCATGTTATTGGTGGTTTTCATCTATATATATATATCTTTTTCATATCCAATTTTTCTAACAAGTTTAGTATGTATAATAAAAGGTAAAACTTACCTAAAGGTAGAAAAAGATGCTGTCCATACCAGCATATGATTAATAATATTACATTTTACTTACTAGCTAATTATATCTATGGGGTATAGACAATATCCTTACTTACTATATTTGTAAGTTTTTTTCATATAATAAATGGGAGATCTCACAAAGATTGAAATGGTCCCGTTCATATTTGGAGCATTTTTTTTTTAATTCTCCTTAACAAACATTCTTTTTGGAATTAAATTTCATTTGTGTCTAAAAAAAATCATTATCCTTATTTTTCTCATCATAAAATGTAAAAGGACTTTCACTAGTTATTGAAACTTCTCATCCTTACATTAAATAGATTTGTGCAGTCTCACCAGTCCAAACATAAATAATATAATAAAATAAATAAACCTATGCTCTTCTTCTTCTTCTTTTTTTTTTTTTTTAATTAATAAGCCTATGTTCTTCAAATCTGTTGATTCACTCTGTTTTTTTATATTCAAATTAAGATCAATCTTCGGTTTATATACTATTACATTTAATGATTGAAATACTTAAAAATAATAAATAGAGCATGGTCTATGTCTTTTTTTTTTTTATCTTTCAGAATAATTTACCTCACGTGTGGAGTAGATTTTTTTTTTTTTTTAAATAATAATAGATATTTGAACAAAGTAGCTTTTCAGAAAAAAAAAAAGAATTAATTGAAATAAGGCTTATATCACCCATTGCCATAAATCAAACGAGAATAACTGTGAGTTTAAAAAATAAAAACTACTATCAAATATTCTAATTTGATTGACATAATTGGAATAAATTTATAACTTAATCAAAGTTAAAAATACTATTTTAGTTTAATATAAATATTTTCAATATATTTTAAAAGTAATCTTCATTCTAATCTTTATACTTAAATTTCTAAATTAAAAAAAACAACAAATTTAGTCTCTTTTAATATTTTCATAAAAACTTTGAAAACACATTCAATATTGTTTTTTCTAATGAAATTTATTATAATATGTGTGAGTGTATTTAGATGCACATCAATTATTCTAATTCTTTTATAAGTAGGCACTATAGATTAAATCTACATAATCTTTGGTTCTTCAAGATTATTAAAATTAAAGGTAGATAAATAATGAAAATCAATTTAAAATATATATAGAAAATACATCAACTGTTATTATTTTCAGGAGTTTAAAATGTGGAACAACGGACTAGTGTCTCATCTCATTCACCGAATTATAGTGGACTATACTAATAAAATTAAAGAGGTTGGATTAAAAGAAAAATGTAATGTATGTTTGATTTTATATGTATTGAATTGGGGAAAAAAATAGAGTGGGGGACCACATGAGGGGGCACCGTGTGATCAACATCGTGCGGTGGAGGAGGACTGACAGGCAGCTGTATTTCATGACATTTCCGCCCAACTTCACGTGACTTTATCATTTTGTATTCAATGAAATGAAATGTGTCTACTAATTCCAACTTTGCCCTACCCTCTCCTTCATTAATTTCAAGTACCAATTCCCATTATGCTATCTAAAATTGACATTTTATTTTTAAAGTTCATATCTGGCCCAAATGTCTCCCTCAATCTCCATTGGGTAAATAGAATTCCATGAAAAAAATAAAAGTGATCAACTTTTTCTTTTGTCATACTTAGATGTTTGAACTATATATTAAAAAAAACTTAAGTGTGTGTGAGAAACAACATGCATGAAATAAAGTTTAAATAGGTAACAATTTTACCGAATGAGTCAGTGACGCAATAGTTTTATTATTTAGCTGTAAACCAGTTCAAGGCTGGTAACAATTTTAATTAAAATTTTAAAAATAAAAAAATTATTCTAATTAAATTATGATTTTCTTTTATTAAGAGAGAGATTTGAATGTGTAACATTTTAATTACCGTAATAAACTTACGATTGATTTTAATGAAGTCAACTATTTTTGTATTCTTTCAAAAGTCAACTGTTCTTTACTTATTAAACGTTGTAAATTCATTGCTTCTCTTGTATGGGTTCTCTCTAGTCTAGATATTATAGAGATAGAGAAAGAACAAATTCAATAGCTTTGAATTTGGTAGTTCTAATTATTATTTTTTCATCTTTTGATATATTTTTAATTGAGCCTATCTTCAAGATAAGGAGGGACCAACCTCCACTTATTTATGCTATATTTATTAGTTTAGCTTGTTACTGATATAGCTAAACTTATTATTTCTTTGATTTTACAACTTAATAAGGTTATTACTATAACTAAAATGGGAAAGATAAATATAATGATTACAAGGGTGAGCCATTCTTCTTCTTTATTTTTTTCTCTTTTTTTTTCTTTTATAAGGAAAGAAAATGCATAATTTTGACTTTTTTATATACATAATTGTACCAAATATTTTTTTTAAGTATATTATTAAGTGTCAATTTTTTTGCTCTAAGCTAAAAAAAAAAAAAATCTTTTAGCATTTTATTAACTAGCTCTTTATTTTCGTATTAGTATGTTCCTGTTATAAAATAGAAGAAATAAAGAGAGTAATTGAGGGAGAAAGTGAATAAACTCTAATGAGTTTGGTGCAATTAACAAAGGAGGAAACAACACTTATTTATAGTGTTGTGAAGTACAAAAATAGCCTATATACAAAAATAGCTAAAGCATAAAAATAGCTAAGTGGACCATTTATGAGGGAGTGATGGGAGTGAATTAGTTTGTGATGTAAAATGAATATCTAAATATTCATAATACTCCCCCTTAGATATTCATTGTACAAAAAAAAAAATGTCTCATTAAAAACCTTGCTAGGAAAAACCCAATGGGAAAAAAAAACTTAGTCAAGGGAAAAGAGTACATTGTTTCACTCCCCCTTATGGAAACATCACTTGAGATCTTTGAGTCGTCGCATTCCTATGTTGAGCACTAACTTCTCAAAAGTGGTAGTAGGTAATGCTTTTGTAAATAAATCTGCCAAATTATCCTTTGAGGAGATTTGTTGAACACTGATGTCGCCATTTTCTTCAAGGTCATGGGTGTAGAAAAGCTTTGGTGAAATATGTTTTGTTCTATCTCCTTTTATATACCCTCCTTTGATTTGTGCTATGCAAGCTGTATTATCCTCGTATATAGTTGTTGGACGTTCTTTAGTGCAGATCAATCCACATGTTTCACGAATGTGTTTACTCATTGATCTCAACCACACACACTCTCGACTAGCCTCATGTATAGCAAGGACTTGACATGATTTGAAGATGTTGCCGTAATGAGTACATTTCTGATTTCCATGATATAGCAGTTCCTCCACATGTAAATAAATAACCGAGTTTGAGACTTAGCTTTGTGAGGATCAGAGACAAATATCTGCATCTGCATAACCAACTAGATCAAAATTCGATTGGTTAGAATAAAATAAACCCATATCCGTCGTTCCTCGAAGATAACGAAGTACATGCTTAACTCCATTCCAATGTCTTTTTGTAGGAGAAGAACTATATCTAGCTAATAAATTTACTGAAAAAGTTATATCAGGTCGTGTATTGTTAGCAAGATACATAAGTGCACCTATCGCACTAAGGTATGGTACTTGAGGCCAATTAGTTCTTCATTTTCTTCTCGAGGTCGAAATATGTCCTTATTCACATCTAGTGATCGAACTACCATTGGAATGTTCAATGGGTGTGCTTTGTCCATGTAAAACCTTTTTAAAATCTTTTCTATATAAGTTGATTGATGAATAAATATTCCATCCGCTAAATGCTCAATTTGCAAGCCAAGATGAGAATTTTGTTTTTCCAAGATCTTTCATCTCAAATTCTTTCTTAAGGTACTCTATTGCCTTTGAAAGCTCTTCAGAGTTCCAATTATATTTAAGTCATCAACATATACAAACAATAATGACAAATCCGATTTGTGATTTCTTTATAAAAACACATGGACAAATGGGGTTATTTTATACCCTTCTTTCAATAAATATTCACTTAGAGCGGTTATACCACATTCGTCCGGATTGTTTTAATCCATATAAAGATCTTTGTAATTTAATCGAATATAATTCCTTTAAATTTAAATTATGTGATTACAGTATCTTTAATCCTTCAGGAATTTTCATATAAATATCATTATCCAAAGATCCATATAAATATGCAGTGACGACATCCATTAGATGCATGTCAAGTTTTTCATATATAGACATGCTAATTAGATATCTCAATGTAATTACATCTACCACAGGAGAATATGTCTCGTCATAGTCAATACCAGGTCTCTGTGAGAATCCTTGTGCAACAAGTCTTGCTTTGTACCTTGTGACTTCATTTTTTTCATTTCTTTTGCGTACAAATACCCATTTGTATCCAACGAGTTTTACACTTTCGTGTGTACGGACTACGAGTCCAAAACTTCACGTTTTGAAAGTGATTGTAATTCTGCTTGAATTGCTTCTTTCCACTTAAGCCAATCTTTTCTATGTCGACATTCTTCAACAGATCTAGGTTCAAAATCTTCATTCTCATAAATAATATCATGAGCAAGGTTGTAAGAAAAAATTTCATTAACAACTACATCCTTTCTATTCCATCTTTTTCCCGTCATGACATAATTTATTGAAATCTCATTATTATCCTCATTTATTTTAGTATCTTCGATACTCTCATTATGAGTCATGTCAAGAGATTCTTTAAAAATATCTACAGTGTCAATTGTGTTATCTTGACTATTAACTTCTTTTCTTTTCCGAGGATTTTTATCTTTAGAACCTACGGGTCTACCACACACGCTCGCGCGTGCGTGACTCTTTAGCTGAAAAAACTTGTTGTGTTGGAATTTCAATTTTAGATGGAGCATTTGTAGCTGGTATATATGACTTGGTTACTTTCTTCGAATCTGCAAATGCATCTGGCATTTGATTTGCTATATTTTGTAAATGAATTATCTTTTGAACTTCTAGTTCACATTGCTTTGTTCGGGGATCAAAATGAGATAATGAAGATGCATTCCATGCAATTTCCTTTTCCAACTTCTTGAATTCTCCCCCTAATGTTGGAAAATTTGTCTCATTAAAGTGATGATCAACAAATCTTGCGATAAATACATCACTGTTAGGGGTTCAAGATATCTAATAATTGACGGGGAATCAAAACCAACATATATTCCTAGCCTTCTTTGAGGACCCATCTTAGTACGTTGTGGTGGAGCAATTGGAACATACACATGCTTGACCAAATATGCGCAAATGAGAAATACTAGGCTCTCGACCATACGCTAATTGTATTGGTGAATACTTATGATATCTTTCTTTGGCCTAATGCGTATAAGTGATCTTTGCATGCAAAATAGCATGTCCCCATATAGATATTGGAAGTTTTGCTCTCATAAGTAATGGTCTTGCAATTAATTGCAAACGTTTTATGAATGATTACGCTAAACCATTTTGTGTATGGACATGAGCTACAGGATGTTCAATAGTTATTCCAATGGATGTACAATAATTATTGAATGCTTGAGATGTAAACTCTCGGCATTATCAAGACGAATGCCTTTAATTGCATAATCGGAAATTGTGCTCTTAATTTTATTATTTGAGCAGTAATCTTGAAAATGCAAGATTTCTACTTGATAATAAACTTACATGTGACCATCTACTAGATCGTCAATCAAAACCATAAAATATTTAAATGGTCCACTTGGAGGATTTATAGGTCCACATATATCACCTTGAATTCGTTCTAAAAATGTAGGTGATTCAATTCCTACTTTAGACGGTGATGGCCTAATAATTAATTTTCCTTGAGCAAGCAAAGAGAACATAACAATTCATTAGATTGAAAAATCTTTTGATCTTTTAATGAATGTCCACTTGAATTCTCAATAATTCTTCTCATCATTATTGACCTGGATGACCCAATCGATCATGCCAAAGCGAGAATATATCGGATTCATGAACTTGAGTTCATTGTAGCATATGTTTCAATAACATCAATATGTGTGTAATATAATCCGGAAGAAAAAAGCGGTGATTTTTCTAATATACGTTTTTCATTTGCAATAATAGATATAATATAAAGATATTCTATATTATTCTCATTATTAAATCTCTATGTGGTAATCATTATAACGTATATCTTTAAAACTTAGTAAATTTCTCTTTGATTTACTTGAGAACAAAGCATTAACAATTGTAAATTTTGTTCCTCTAGGCAAAATAAGGTTTGCTTCTCCAAAACCTTCTATCAAGTTTTGAGAACTCGATATTGTATTAACACTTGCTTCAAGCATTGTTAGTTTAGAAAAATATTTTCTACTTTTAAGTATTGTATGCGTAGTTGCGCTATCTGCCAAACATAAGTCTTCATGATCCAAAATGTGAGAAATTTCCATGATTCTTCATTAAAAGAAATACATAAATATTAAAACAAAATAAAGAAAAGAAATTAAATAATTGAAAATAACTTGAAATAAAATTGTGAAGGAAGAAAGAAAAACAAACAATCCTAACAAATGTAAATAATGCTAGAAGAAATATTAATTGACGACATTATCATTTGAACTATTTCCTTTTTCATTAGCCTCCTCTTCATGAGACTCGAAAAATCAAGCAATGTCGAAGTTCGTCATGCTCGAAGGATCAAATGTATCATCCTTTTGATATGCAAAGTTGGCTTCCACATTTTTGTCTTTCTTTAATGATGCTTGGTAGAGATCAACCAAATGTTTTGGCGTCACGACAAATCTGAGACCAATGACCTTTCATACCACATCGGAAGCATTCATTCTCAAAACTCTTGGTACTCGACTATTTATGGGGCTTTTCCTTTATGATCATTATTATTCATGGTTCGCTTGAAAGAATAATTTTGGCGACCACCACGAAAAGAATAATTATTTCTTCCTCTACCACGACCTCGACCACGACCACGACCATAATTATTTAAGGTTACAACATTTGCTTGAGGGGAGTGGGGTTGCTCCAGGTTAGTCGAGATTCATGATTTCTCATCGGGAGTTCGTTATTTTGTTCACCACAAGAAGACATGATATTAGTTCGAATACTTTTTAAATCCTCTTTCTCGATATTGCTGCGAGGAGCATATTCGAGGCATGAAAAGTAGAGAATGTTTTCTCTAACATGTCTTCATTAGTAACCTTTTCTCCACATAATGTTAATTTCGAACTTATTTTAAATAATGCGGAATTATAGTCACTTCATCGATTTAAAATCCCGCAACCTCGGTGCATCCAATCATAACGAGCTCTTGGCAAAATGATGATTTTTGGTGATCATATCTTTCTTTTAAATTTTGCCATAAAATATAGGGATCTTTTACAGTAAGATATTCGAATTTTAATCCTTCATGCAAATGATGGCGAAGAAATATCATGGCTTTTGCCTTTTCTTGATTTGTTGCTTTATTTCCTTCCTTTATCGTTTCACCAAGATTCATGGCATCCAAATGGATCTCGGCATCAAGTACCCATGACAAGTAATTAGTTCCACTAATATCAAGGGCCGTGAAGTCTAGTTTTGTAAGGTTTGCCATTGTAAGACTATTATGAAGAAATTCACTTATATTAGAGACTTAATAGATAAATCTAATGTGTGCATAACACAAAAATAAATAGTTTAATTAACATGATATATGACTTAATTAGCAAGAATTTTCAAATAACCAAATATAATGATTCTAATAGTTCACTTCTAAAATTACTAATCTTTAACTTTTATAATTGATGATTTTCCCCTTTTTATTTTTGAAAAATACTTATTGAAATATTTTAATATTCATGTAATTATGAAAACAATAATTATATTCAAAATGATTCATATGTATCTAACATATCTCAACTATACGATGAAATATTAATGAATAGAGTGAAACATACTTTATGCAATAATTTAAAGCATATGATAGAGAATTAGAATTATAACTAAAAGTGTAAAAAAAAAAATATAAAAGTAATAATGATTGAATATGTGCAAATTACACTACACTTTCATTTTTCTTAGAAATCAAGCAAGATTTAAGCATATTAAATGGTAATAATAATTCACATGGAAGACTACAAGTAACAAATTATATATATTTTTTAAAAACAAGCTAACATTTATTAACAACAAAAACACTAAAATGAAACCCTTATTTAGAATAACAAATCTAACTAGATATGATCTTATCTAACATTTTAGAGCAAAACTACGTAAGAAATAAATATAAAAGATTCGATGTGTATAGTCTCACTAGCTTCTACATGCATTTAGAGTCAAATTAACTTAAAAATTTCTAAGCGTGATCTATTTTCAAAGAACACATCGATAAAATAAACAAATGAGCCACTTGGTAAATCTTAAAACTAAGCAACTATTAAAACTATCAAATCGAGTCATCGTGGAAAAAACAAATATATTAATAATTATGAGAAAAAAAATTCTTTGTTTAAAACTTCACATGTATACATTGTTCATAAATACATCACGAAAGAATAAAAAAATGAAGCCTACCTTTAGCTTAAAAAGTTGAAGTCATGCGATAACGTGTTATAAAATAGAAGAAATAAAGAGAGTAATTGAGGGAGAAAGTGAATAAACTCTAATGAGTTTGGTGCAATTAACAAAGGAGGAAACAACACTTATTTATAGTGTTGTGAAGTACAAAAATAGCCTATATACAAAAATAGCTAAAGCATAAAAATAGCTAAGTGGACCATTTATGAGGGAGTGATGGGAGTGAATTAGTTTGTGATGTAAAATGAATATCTAAATATTCATAATAGTTCCTACTTTTTTTATTTTATTATTATAGTATGAAACTGAAAACTTTTCTGCAAATGAAAATTTAATATATTTTTCACTTGTAATTAAATTTAGGGAAAACTTCCGCAGAAAATTTTGGAGGGATAAACCATGCTTCACATCCTTTTTAATTTTAAATTTTTTTTTGTCTCTTTCTTTAAAACGGAGGACCTCCGTTTATTTTATTATTATTATTTTTTTTTCCTTTTTTACATTTATTTCTCTTCTTCCTCCCTTTCTTTTCCCTCTTCTTCTATTTTCTTAATTCTTCATCTTTTCTGTTATGACTCATATTCATAACACAAACATTCCTATTTTCTTCATATCCTCGTAATTAAAATTCTTTCTCTTTGTTTTGCACCTATGTGTAAGAAATATTTTTGTTTTCAAATTTTTAAAATATTTTTTTGGCAATAGAGTGATTGGAAGATTCGATGTTTTATTTATTTATTTTTTTAATTTTTAAGGAAAAGAACAAAAGTCATTTTCTTAAGAGGGTTTTATTATTATTTTTTTATAGTTTTTAAAAATATAAGAGATCAAGCTATTACTATTTTTATTTATTTATGATTGGCCATCAAGACTTTCCTCTTATTTATTATTATTATTTTTTTGAGTACATATTGGAGGAGGAGACAAATATCGATTGTCGGAATCAAACTTATGATGATGGTGTTTAACTGGTTTACAACCAAACAATAAAATCATTACACCAATTCATTGGTAGAGCTTTCCTCTTATTAGTGATGTTAAGATATATCTTTTAGAAAAAAAAATCTTTAAAGAGCAATTGTCAAAACTATATATTTTATATACTTTTATAAAAGCATAATATTTTTTCATGCTTGTTATTACTAACAAAATCGTAATGTTCAATTATTAGAATAATTTTAAATTTGAATGAAATGATTATTTTAGTTTTCATATGATTTTTTTTTTTTTTTAACAAGGTAACCACGCCCGTCCCTAAACCATGCACCGAAGACATCGAATGAATGGTTTCACAAGTACGTCTACTGCGCCACCCTTGGGGACACATATGAATTTAATTTTTAATATAAAAAAAATTACATATAGATGATCATTATTAAAAGTAAATGGAAAAGGTGGATGGAGAATTAAGAAAGGAAATAAGAAGGGAAAGAGAGGGAGGAAGAAGAGAGAGAAAAAAAAAAGCAAATGGACGATATCCATCACTAGGAGAGAGAGAGAGAAAAAAAAAAAAAAGAATTTCTGTGTTTATCCCTCCAAAATTACTGCAAGGAAGTTTTTCCCTTAAATTTCTGGCATTCTCTATCTCTAACTAATATAAGAATCAGATTCCTCATTTGTTAAAAGAGAAAGGTTGATTAAGATATTTCAATTACTTCAAATGTTTAAGCAGCCAAATTTAAACCATATATTTAAGTAATCAAATTTAAATAATAGAAAGAAAAGGGTAAGCAATATACATGCAAAAAGAAGTTGACAAGCAACAATCAATCAAAGAGTTCTATTCTAACTAAAGAAATTAAGTTGACATACAACATGAAAGTAAGTAAATTAATCAAATAATTGTAGGTGGGGTCACATTTTTTATACAAGACATTAAATAGAAATGGGTATTTGAAGGTGACTTTGATTTTGATTTTGTTTGTTTTTTAAGGGCAATGGGATTTAGGGTTTTTTTTTTGTGTGGGGTTAGCAACAATGGAAGGGTCTTAAAGGACCACACAACCCATGTACCCATGTGCCCATGTGACTATCTCTAAGCATATAATTACAAAACAATGAAACCTTCTATCAAATTCACTTGATGCCATAATTAACCCCAACCCCTCTTTTACAAACATTGCTTTGCTGTCCTCATCATCCCTAAAAGAAAAATGGGAAAATCCCCTTCCATATCTTATACTTTTAAGGGGATGGCCCTCTTTTTCCCTATTTTTCTCTCTTCAAAAGTAATTTGATGGGATTTATTATTATTATTATTATTATTGTAGATTTAGATGTTGATTTTAAGTTTTTATTAAAAAAAAGTCATTTTTTAGTTTTAGAAAACTTAACTTCACTTATAACACCGTTTGTAATAGATAGATTTTTTAAAAAAATTGTGAGCAGAAGTTGAGTTAAAAAAGACTAATACTTTTCTTAAAATTAAAAAATCAATAATAAAAATTCAAATGACTTTTGAAGTGACAAATTGAGATATGTTGGTCTAATCACAATTATATGGGTATTTATAGATTTATGATAATCACAATTATTAATTTCTTACATTTTTTCTTAACAATTAAAGTAAAATTAAGTGGTTATCAGGCAAGAATAGTTAAAAATGATCTTAAACTAATTTGAATATTTATTGATATTAAAAAAAATTGTAATTTAATTAAGTAAAAAGATTTAGACAAATCATTTTCTTCAACTTTTAATTACAACTATATACTAAAACTTGTTGAGGTCTATCTTGATTAATGTGATTATTTGGGTGAGGTTGTAAAGGTACCTTTTATGATTTCATTTTTTATTAATAGACTATCATAACTTTCAACTCATTCTTTTAAGAATTGTTTAGATTCTATAGTACTAATCATAGTAGATTTGGGGTAATTTATGATTTACATCACTATATACAAATATTTATTGAAGTCATCTCTAAGTTCATCTACATGATTTGGCAATGCTCCCATCCACTATGAATTACAAAAAGTAAGCCTCAAAAAAATATATATATATATATCAAAACCAAAAATAAGTAGGGTGAGCATTTGAAGTGTTTGCACAATTGTAGTAATACTTTTTGGATATCATGGAAAGTCAATAATGAGACACCCAACATCTTTGTACTTGTACTTGGAATTCCATGGCACCAAAAAAATCCAAAGAAAGAACAAAATGTATAGGTTCTTATGCATTTTATTAATTGATATCATGCAGATTTTCTTATAAACAAAATAATATTAAAAAAAAAATTGTGTTTACGATAAGTTTTTTTTTTTCCTGATATTTGCTCGAATGAGCTACAACCTTAAAAATAAGTCGTCTTTACGATAAATATCCAAGCTTTCCTTACCTATATTTATGATCACAATTTAAATATCCATATTTATCTAAAAAATAGTTAAATGGTTAAATAGATGTCCATTAATTGAACCAAATATGATTACATCTCAAAGGCTGATGGTTATAAAAATGACATGAAATGCAGTATTGATGAAAGTAGAGGGTCCCAATTGCAAATACTGATAAATTCACCAGTGCCCTCTCTTCCCTTCCACCATTTCCACTCTGTAATGTACAAAAAAACAGAGTCCTAAAGCTTCCAAAAACATAATCACAGTGTATGAATCACAACCAAACTGCACCAACAACAAAGAATTTCATACACATTTGCAAACCATCTGTCTTTATCCCTTCTTTTCTCCTCTTTTCTCTTCCCCCCATTAAATCTTTTCTTCCTCCATCCATCATCTCTTCCTCTCATTCTGTTAACCCAACAAACAAACAAAGAAAAAACCCCACAAATTTGTTTCCCATTTCTTCAGTCTCTACCCTTTTGCAAGAATCATCCATGACTCGCTTGTTTGGATCCAAATCGTGTGGACACGTCAGAGTGGCGGAGTTCAAGCCGCCGCCGCCGCCGCCGAGCTCGTATTACGACAGCGACGACGAGGAAGAAGAAGAGGGTGAGGAAGAGGAGGAAGAAGACGATTATTATGGAGATGGGGTTGGGGTAACTGAAAATGGGTACGGCTTGGTTTTGAGAAATCCGGTCTCTGATAGCGACGAGGCCACGCCGGAGGAAGCTGCGAGGCAGAGTAACAATGGAAATCAGTTTCAAATTCTTGATGTTTTGGTCGCTGCATTGAGGAAATCGTTAGTTACTTGCAGTGTTGAAACGGATGATGTTTCGTCCATGGATATTAGCTTGCCTGTGAATGTGAGGCATGTTTCTCATGTTACGTTTGATAGGTTTAATGGGTTTCTGGGTTTGCCTACTGAATTTGAGCCTGAGGTTCCAACCAGAGTCCCTAGCGCCAGGTGAGTTCTTTTGATTTCTGAG
The DNA here is from genome assembly GCA_036507275.1 of Sicyos edulis. Lineage (NCBI taxonomy): Eukaryota > Viridiplantae > Streptophyta > Magnoliopsida > Cucurbitales > Cucurbitaceae > Sicyos > Sicyos edulis. The sequence goes on along the minus strand of CM071857.1, from coordinate 346,690 downwards.
AATATCAGTGAATTTTGTGTTTGTTACTGTTTCTGTGAGATGGGATTGTTGTTGAATTGAAAATAGGCGATTCTTTTATCTGCTTGAGTTGATAGAATTCATCATTGTAACTTTTTTTAGTTTTGAAAAAGTTGGTCAAATTGAAGGCAAAAACGAACCAATTTGCAGTTTGGGCAAGTCCAAGAGGGGAGAACTCATAGGTCCCTCACTTTCATCGAGTTTGGTGCCTTGTTGATTCTTATTCTTTCTGATGAATTAGTTGGGAGCTTTGAGTTCTATTTTTATTATTCGTTTCGTGTGAAGCTTTTCACTTTTACTTTGTTATCTCGTTCTCTATTGAGTCTTATGGAATACCTTGGATCTCAAAGCTGGATGTGAAGTTGCAGCTTTTGAGGGACCATGACAGGAGATGTTTGGAAGGCATTGCAAAGAGGGTCGGTTGCTTTAGAATGCCTTTTGCCCAATATAGAATCTGCTTTGCAGAACCTTTTAGTAGAATAAGTTTTCACACCATTACGAGGACAAGGAATTCCCGTGTTGTGTCTATTTTCTTGCATAACATCCAAAGAATCCATGGCATGCTGAGCCTTTTCTTTTTTTGTCCGTGAGAAAAACCGTTCACCCTACAACATTTGGTTGTTAAAGAAATTCGTTAGAAATTATTTTCCAAGTAGATGGCTACCATAGATTGAATTCATAATCTTTTGGTTCTCTAAGATTTTCTTTACCATAGGCTAACCCATTATGGTTATGCTTGCTGAGCTTGGTTTTACAGAGGGGAGAAATATTGAACTTCTTTGGATTATGAGACATTAAACGGAAATTTTTTCAATAGGACTGCAAATAAAACACTGTTAGTGAGATATGGAAAGGAGATTGGCTATTAATAAGTCTCCTCCTACCTCAATGTTAAGGAGTTTTGAGTGAAAGTGAGGGCATTTCAGGAAAGATGATGGATGCTTATAAACATGCTGATTATGGTCAGTCAGTGTCAATCCTCTTGCCTTGGACTGCGTCAAACTTAGTAAGTTGCATGTTGATTGGCGAGTGTATACCATTAGAACAACGGTCTTACTTAAACAGGTTCTTTTTCTATAGGTTGTTCAATTGTGTCCTTGAGTTAGGTGAAGAATAAAACTTATTGAGTTGGTTGGCATTCTTGGTTGTTTTTTTCTAACTGCATTTAGGACATGTCCTTGTGCAGGCAAATCTATTTGAACTTTACACGTTTGTAATGTAATTTGACATTATTTATGTTTCCCCTATATGTCATCTGACTAATATTCCTCAATCACAATCTTGCTGTCCAGTGCTAGCGTTTTTGGAGTTTCTGCCAAGTCAATGCAGTGTTCTTTTGATGATAGAGGAAATAGTGTGCCAACAATCCTTCTTATGATGCAGAAGCGGTTGTATACCGAGGGAGGTCTAATGGTATGTATTGAATACCTTACAGCACCTGTACTATAATCTAGCTTGCTGAGACATTGCTGACTCAACTATTCAAAAAATTTCTCATAATTATTTCTTTTCACCATTGAAGGCAGAAGGAATATTTCGAATAAATGCTGAGAATAGTCAGGAAGAGTTTGTCCGAAACCAACTAAACAGAGGTGTGGTGCCACGAGGCATCGATGTTCACTGTTTAGCAGGTTTGATCAAGGTATTATGATAGAGGATTCTATCTTAAACTATAAATGATAGCATCAACTTTCCTGTGTTCCGATTATGAAATGTACAAGTTTTCATGCGTTGGAATTTCATGTTCCATTTTTATAAGTCTAGCTTTTAGAAATTGTTACGGCTAAAGTTGTATCTGCAAATAATATTGATATTCTTGGCTTCTTGTTTTTATCATTCTTGTATGATCTTCTGATTACAGCTAGTTTTTGTTTCGTCTACAGGCATGGCTTAGAGAACTTCCTACAGGAGTGCTTGATACGCTAACCCCAGAACAGGTGATGCATTGCAACACAGAAGAAGACTGCACTCAACTTGTTAAACTACTCCCTCCCATGGAAGCTGCTATCCTTGATTGGGCTATCCATTTGATGGCAGATGTCGTGCAACACGAAACGTATAACAAGATGAATGCACGCAACATTGCAATGGTTTTTGCGCCAAACATGACTCAGGTGAGCATGGGAAACTCATAAACCGCATCCTATTTATTTGGCAAATCATCATTGTGGGTTGATATGGTAGCAAGTAATCTACCCTTCAAGTAGATGATCATCTCTTTCTATTAGGCTTGTTATGAACTAAAAAATCAGTTCTCTTAATTTCGTGTAGATGGCTGATCCTTTGACAGCACTAATCCATGCTGTACAAGTAATGAACTTGTTAAAGACCCTTATTCTTAAGATACTCCAAGAAAGGGAAGAATCAGAGGCTAAGAAGCAGTTTCCTCGCTTGGATCCTACAAACCACGACACCAATACAAAACCTTGCAACTCAACGAGTGACAAATTCGCCATGAAGCCACCAAATGCTATTGCTAGTACTGCAAGCGATGACACGAGATGTAACAGTTTAGATAGAGTTGACTACACTTCTGGAGGGAAATTCGAAAGCTTTGAAGAGAAAGACGAAGAAGAAGAACAATACCATTCAGCTTCTGAAAGAAGTACTCCAACCAGATATGGAGTAGGGGCATTACAAAGTGGAAATGAAACAAGTGATTGGCTAAGTTTGAGAAAAGGGGTGAGGAAGCTATGCAGGCACCCTGTATTTCAGCTGAGTAAGTCAACTAAGAAGAGTAGAAGTTTTGGAGTTGTAACTTGTAAGTATTAGGTAACTTCGTATAGAACATGTGCTGACTGCTGAGGAACTGTCCTCATATGGCTTAGGCTCTTGCTGGGTTTGTGTAAACAGTTGTAATAAAACTGATGCTGAGTGTTCGATTCTAACTGGTTAGGGTTAGATAATTTTCAAATGTTCCTGTAACAAGCGAGTGCTTTAGAGCTCTAGAGGAAGATTGGAAACTACATCTATAGTCTCTCTTCTCTTGTGATTGTAAGATTGTTGTGATTGATTGTCAAGGTAATGGATAATGGATACGTATTCCTTTCTTTTAGTACAGGTACTTTTCCTCGAATGTGTACTGGAGTAAAGTTGTGATTGTAGTTAAGAGGATCAGAATTTTGCTAATAATTTCATTGTTGACACTTTCTAGATAAAAATCCGAAAAAATCATTCTATACAAATGACAAACATCATTCTCATACAGCAACCAAGATTATTTTCACACCAACACCTGTGAATTTCATTTCGCCTCATCATTTTTCAATGGTTGAAAGCATTTTTGTCCACTGTTTGTATAAGCAACTGTAGAAAAAAAAAGAAGAAATAACCAATATCTTTAGGCTTGAGCAAGAGCAAACATTGTTGGACAACTTTCCTTTGCATTCAAAAGTTTTGAGGTCAGTAAAGAACTGACTGCTAGAAAACCCTCAGTAGAATTATATTCTAACAAATCCTACTGACCCTTCGCAGGCTGATTACAATATGAGATAAAAGTGAAACTATTGGTCTTGACCAATCCATTATCTCTTCAAACTACGTCAGCCTACTATTGCCAAATAGGGAATTTAGAGCATGCCAAGACTCTAACAACACATCTTACCTAGACATTCTGCTTAAACTAAAACAATTGAGTTTAACAATTGAGAACTTTGGGTTCTTTGCTCAATCTACTACTAATATCACCAGAGCATGGAAGTTCTACCATACAAAGCACCTAGTATTAACAGCCACACGTGGATGTGGAAACAGCCATCAGGCTACTTTACTTAGCTTCCTCACCATCACCACCGCCACCCCGACCAGCAGCTGAGCTCCCTTGACCATTAGCACCTCCAACATCCGTAGAGTCCTGCTTGCCACCTCCACGAGCGTCGGTTTGCCCTGAACTTCGAGCAGGCCCTCCAGCACCCGCACCCTCAGTATGATGTGGGTGATGCATGCCATTGTTGGCCCCTCCCATAGGTCTTAGTCCCATTTGTCCTTGCATTGCTTGCTGGTGTAGCTGCTGCTGCTGCTGTGGATCCTGTAATTGATGAGGGTTTCCAAACTGCATTGGAACTTTCTGAGGGAAAAGTCCCGATTGCTGCGCCATTATAGCTGCTTGAGGGTGCTGCATATAATAACCCCCTTGCTGCATAGCAGGATGGGGTGCCATCTGACCATTCTAACACTGGTAAGACAGACAGATAATAATAATACATCATCAAAGTAGGGGAAGCAGAGGCCTAATTAATTTCAAACCTGAGGAGGCATAGCTGGAGCCTGTGGCTGGGCATCAGCAATTGCAGCTAAATACATTAAATTCTTCTGAAGTTGGGCTTGGTACCTAGTCACAAGTATTGTATTAACTCAACTACAAGCTTATGCACACTACGCGTACATGGAAATGAAATTAAACATCACACACGACTAGACAACAAACTGTAATGTAATGTAAAAAAAATGGAAAAGAACTGTAATGTAATGTATTTGACTCCAAATAAGCACAATTTGAAGTTCCTATTTGATCTTATTTTATGCATACTTGGTCTAGATCCTTAACTAAAAATGCAGCATTCGAAGCAAGATTTGATAAGTCTGCACATAGACACGTCTCCGGCTCATGAACTCCATGAGACACAATCCTTACTTTAAAATAACATGCATGTCAATTGGTAATATACATAACATGAGCCTCTTTTACATTTATAGGACAACAGGTAATTTAGATAAAATCTATGCAACTTTATGGACTCTATAAAATAAGGTAGAAGCCCACCCAAAAAAGGATAAATTCCCCAGGGGACTTCGGGACACAACATTTAGAGAACCAACACCATACACAACAATGTCCAGAGAGAAGGGTAACTTACTGAGCACATTCAGCAAGTTTCCCAAGATTTTGGTTGTCCAGTATAGCCATTATCAACTTTTTGTTCTCATCCAGATACTGCATGCCGTAGAAAGTATTCATTGTTGATAACTTTAACTCAAACATCAGACATCAAAAGTGCTCAATATCATAACAAGGTTTTCACATGGAGCACTTATCCATAAAGATATTCGTTAATTTTGATGAACACTTGAACATTAAATAATCAAAGTTCAAACTTCAAACCTTATACAAGAAAGGAAGCAGCTATGAAAAAGAGCTCTCCAATCCACAATCAAAAGAAAAAGAAAGATCTCTAAAATTATAATCTACCACAGTCAAATATGCAACCAGCAGTTCAGCATTCACATTAACCCCCATACCATGTTTCCAACAAAAATATTTTCAATTCTTAATTAAATAAATATATAATTTTTAGTTCTACTTAAGATTCGAACTCATGACTCATAAAAACACAATAGCCTCTTGCCCTAACTAGCCAGAGATGAACAATAATAAAAACTGGTAGAACTAACTATTGCAGGGTCAAACCCATTGATTTGGGTAGTCTGTGATAAGGGTACAAAAAAATTACATAATGGTCTCCAACAACTACAACATCCCTAAAATAATACACACATCAAAGGGGCCTACTTTACCAGCTTCTTTCCATCTACAAACATCCAGTCATGTAAAAGCTATTAACTAATGAAGAACAAAACCACTTTTCTTTCAAAACTACAAACAGGGGTCTCATAAAAAGAGCTCCACCAAATCAAAGACACCATAAATAAGCGTTAGAGTAAGAAATAAAGAAGAAAGAGAAGAATCATGCCTTTTGAATCTGCTCAGTGGTGATATTGGTGGCGGGAAATGAAGGCATCATGGGCATCATTTGTGGTGGTTGCTGCATCTTTAACCTTCCTGAGTATAAACCCTAGCCCTAACTCTGCAGAAACAAAAAGTTCACAGGTTAACACAGATTGAGAAGATGAAGGGGAAAAAAAGAGGAAGACCCAGAAGAGATATTAGAGAAAGAACCTGTTAATGGTGAAAAAGATAAGTTTTTGGAGAGGGGATTTGAGGGAAATTCTCTGGTATGGGGCTCTGAGGTTTAAAGAAAGAGGAAAGAAGGAAGAAGAAAAATAGCATTACAAATGGAAAAAGGTTAGGATAGGACAAGAAGAGTAATAAAATAATAAATTAAACAGAAAAATAATAATAAATGAAAGGGTTTTGTGTTTTACCAAACTCGACGACGACGACGACTAGATTTGATTTGCTCGCACTGTTTCAACCCATCATTTGGGCCTGCCCAATTCCCTTCCCACTTCGTTTTCTTTTCTTTTTTTATAAGGGTGTGTTTGAGCCCTCATTTATGTAAACGACCGAGTTGGTTATAGTGACACAATCGATGTTTTCCTCATCGTTTATTATAAATGGTGGTTACCTAAACCTGCGTGTCTGTTTATCTAAACCTACGTGCCTTTAAATCTGCATCTTACATATATTACTTTTTGTTATATAACTCGTTTATCATAATCTATGTTATAATAACTTGCCCCTCAAACACCATTTATCATAACCTACCATTTATCATAACTCACCGTTTATCATAACTTTCCGTCTATTTTAATCAAACCGGTGCCCCAAACGCACCCTAAATGTTTTTCGTGTTTTTTAATATTATTTTTATGAATTTTTTTATGAGTAGGCAAAAAAGAAAAAATAAAATAAAATAACGTATATATATATAAGAAAAAGTAAAAATTTTAGAAAAAATCAAATATCAATTTTAATAAGTTGACTGTCAATAATTGATACACTTCTTCATTCGATTAGGTTTTTATGAAATTTAAGAATCAAGTGAAAATGTAATTTTTTATGAAGCGGTAAAAGTCATGAACTTTCAATTACTCAATTTTGAAATTAATAGTTTTAAGTAAAATATTTCATATTTTATTGAAAGAAATGATGGCTAAATGGTTTAATTATTTGACGGTAATCAAATTCAACACCACCACTTTTTTTTTTTATATAGTTTACAATACCTTCCCCTAATTTGGACTAAAAATAATGAAATACTAGGCTTATTAAATATGTAATTAAACATGAATTCAAAATTTAATATACATGTTATTGAAGTCATAGAAGGGTATGGAAATTTTAAAGATAGTACAATTGTGAAAAAATTTGAAAATTTTAGCTTGAAAAAAAGAAGAAAATTGAAGTAAAACAAAGTGGTATGCATTTTGTTAATTCCCTCAATTTCAACTTCTTCATCATCATCATCAGCTGCTTCAGCTCAAAGTTAAACTTGCTTCGATCTCTGCAAATCTCGTTGGAACTTCATTTCCAAAAAGCCTTCAATTCGTCCTGTTCTTCAAGTTGTTAAATCTGGCGTCCGATTTCTGGAAGCGAATTTTCGCCCCAAGAAGCAGAAGATCTGCCCCAATCGTTCCGATTCTTCGCGTTGGTCGCCAACTCAATCAAAGAATGGAAGTTTTCAATCCATTCAAGCTCTGTTCGGGCCTCAAGTTCCTCGGCTACTTCATGATTCTCTTGGTTTTCGCCATTGTTGCAGTCTCCTACTATGCGGTTGTAGTGCTCACCTGGGGCCCCAAATTACTCATCGGCGGCATCAACTCCTTCTACGCGTTCTCCATCATTATTGTATTTCATATCCTGGTACTGATTCTGTAGATTTTGAATTTGAATGTCGGGTTTCATTTTTTAGATATTGACTTTAAACGACTCCGATTACCTAAGATTTGACCTATATACATTTGTTGAACTTAGTCGTGAATCAATTAAATATGCGGTTCTAGAGTTCTGAGTAAGTTCGTTGCATTTTTGTAGTGTTCTTTCTGCTGAAATGTTGGGTCGTTTTCCTTATGGTGGAATTTGTTTTCATTGTTAGGGTTTACAAATGGGATTAATTTGTTTTTCAGTAAGGTGTTTTTTTCTTTTATGACCTAGGAACTTGAAGTTTTGCTCCTCTAAATTTCGGACTATGGCACGGTTACACATAGTAACATGCAATAATGATGCTTATTTTTATGGGGGAAAGTAAGGAGTTATGAAACTGTGGAATTTTGATATCTATTATATGAGAAGACTGCATCTTGGATTTGCAGCTTCTACTCTTGTCATGGAGCTACTCTATGGTACTCCTTGAAGATCCTGGCTCTGTACCGGAAAATTGGACACTACAAAGTGAAGCAGAGAATATGGAGGCTGGTAGTTCGTCATTGCCGGAACATGCACCAACGGACGCTGCCACTTATTCCTCTCTTGATGGTGAGGCGAGAAGATCTGTAGCCTATTGTCGTCATTGCCAAAATGGAAAACCCCCACGTTGTCATCATTGCTCTGTTTGTAAGCTACTTTGCTTCTTCACTATTCATGCATCCCTTTATTTTTTCACACCACCTCATGGATTCTAAGGTTATGCAGTAAGGTTGAATTATGTTCACCTAATGAGTGATTAGTCTTCTGATTCGCATTACTCTTTTGCTTTCCTATTTGTTAATCTCGATTGTTACTTTTCTTTTATATTTGTGATTGTCCGGACCAGCTTGTGTACATCTCGACTATTGTCTTGGGACATACCGCCTAATTCTACAATATTTGGATGTCAAGGAAACTCGATTTATATTGAATGTCACTTTTCCATATTTGCATTTACAGTTATTATAACTTGTTTGAAATTATTAAAGGTTATTTAAGTGTTTCAATAATGATCTGTAGGTCAAAGATGTGTTCTTAAGATGGATCATCATTGTATTTGGGTGGTGAATTGTGTTGGAGCACGCAACTACAAGTTTTTTCTTCTTTTTTTGGTAAAATCTCAACCCACCTCCTGGCTGCTAGTAAGAGTGTTTTCTATTTTATTACGTGAGAAAAATTGTCGGTTTGTTTCTTCCACTCTTCTGTAGCATTGAAAATCTAAGGAAATATAGAAGTAGAGCTATTGGTCTTCATTACATTCTACTAAACTTTGCATGATAAGGGCATGGTGTTGTTGGAACATGCACAGAATATGGAGTAGTTGCATTGGCCAAGATGATTGATTGTCTATTGATGTCACATTTAACATTGCAATAATCTTTAAAGGATGCAAGTTGGTGAAATAATGTCGTCTTCTATTCTGTGATTTTTTCAAGAAGCTTACAATAACTAAAGTTCAAAATCGCTTCATCCTATGTCCCTAAGGGGGAGTCTTGTTGGTAGAGGCTTGAGATTTACAAGTTATGCTTCCTTTAGAGATCAGAGGTTAACAACTCACGAGTGAGTTTAATTGTAAAATTTTTTGTTGTCTTCCGGGTGTCGGTGCCCCCAAGTATGCAGTAGGGCGAAGGTTTGATTCCCAGTTATCCTAAAACAACAATTGCTTCATCATATCGTGTCCGGTAAATATACATTTTTCATATTTATAATACAAATATAAGACTTTGTTAACCTACTTGCTCTTGCCCCTTGCTTCTCCCAAGCTTTACACATTCTTGGAGACAACAATGGATACGCTTGTTTTGCTGCCCAGTTTTATCAAATTTTTTAATGAAGCTAAGAGTCGTTCCGGTTCTCCTGCCCATCTTGTGATCATTTTTTTAGCTTTTGGTAAGAATCTCAGATGGTTATAATTTAAGTTTCTCTAAAATTGAACTTACCCTTTGATTTTTCCAATATTTTTGTCTGTTTCTTGATGCAGTTCTTAATTTAGCCTTTGCACTCAGTCTTCTTTGTTTCGTAGCTATGCATGCATCTCTCCTGATGAGCAACACAACATCAATTGAGGTAATGAACTTGAAATCTTCACTGGTTTTTTTTTTTTTTTTTTTAAATTTCTCTTGAATTGTTTTGCTTTTGATTGGATTATCATTGTCCTTTCCTCCAGTCTCCAGCTGGTGATTGTTGCCTCAACCTCACTTATTCCTCTATCATTCTCTGTTTTGTTAGTCTTTTCTCACAAGTGCAAGATGTCTGCTACTTGATGGAATTAGAATAGCAGGATTATTGGTCGCAAATACGATTAAAAAAACATTCTTATAATACATTCTTTCAAACGCATAATTTGACCTTTGTAGCCACGAACTTAAGCAAACCATTATACTAATTTGGTAATTAATTATTGAGACCTTCATGCCTTATTTAGCTCTGCAGATGCCAGTCTTTTCTTTTTACTAGCAAAGCTGCTCATTCACTATTACGATATCACATATCAGGTTCACGAGAAGAGAAGATCAGTTCAATGGAAGTATGACCTAGGCAAGAAGAGAAATTTTGAGCAGGTAATAACCTTTGTATATGCTGTCTTGAATTGTTGCCTCATTAATATACGATAATTCTCATATTAAGGATCGTCTTATATGTTCGTAGTGAAAATATTGCTATTTGTATTTGTTTGCTACAGTTTTATATTATTTGGGGAAAACATAGTTTTGCACTCTTAGTTGAATCAGGATGATAACTCTGAATGTCTTTGCTGCATTCTCTCTTGGAAATTTATCTCCCAATTTGTAAATGACAGAATCTAGTTTCATGTTTAGATCTTACAATCATTTCGTGTCTCTTGTTCTTTCCTTCAATTAGGTATTCGGGACGAAGGCATCACTTTGGCTTTTCCCATTGTTTTCAAAGGAGGATTTGGAGAAAATTCCTGCACTTCGAGGCTTGGAATTCCCAACACGTTCAGATATGGAGGCTTGATACTTTTTTTCCCGGTACCCCAGACAGTGTAGTATATTGTCCTAATTTCTTAAATTCTTTTGTGTAAACAATCACGCATGAATTTAAACCCTTGTTCAATGGTCATTTGGGTGTTTCTATTTGTAAATTTAACGTGTTTTAGAGAAGGATGTAAACAGCTAAAAGTTGCCATAAGTTATGCTATACTCTTGTTTTTAGTCGTTCTGCACTGAGCTGAATAGTCATCTCCAAACATGCACTAGTATTTTCGCATATAGGAGCTTCTAATTATCTCGTGAAATCTTTTTTTTTTCTCTCTCGTAATTCTGCTTAAACATGAAAGCCATTGCATGTGCTGATATTCATGTTTTGGGGGAATTTAGTTATTTTATGAACCAATTACAATTGCATACTGATGCTTTTCTTTTTTATGGGTGATAAATAATTTGTCAGCCAAAATTAAAAAAAATTCAATAAAAAGCTAGTAAGCAACTGAATTAAAAAGTTGTATACTAGTGATGACAGATTCTTCTTGATTTAAAATAACTATTCAGAGTTCCAAGACGGCAAAACGTTACTTGCACACACCAAAAAGAAAGAAAAAACTTCTCATTATCTAGTAGTAACATGTAAATCTTGGTCAAATGATGACAACTAGGGCAGGCGGGTCCCCTTGAAACCTACTAGAATTTGCCTTAGAGCAGACAAGCTTCCTTAGAAATTGGTGGAGGTGGAGCCCCTATATCCCCCATTTGCCTAACAAAACAGAAAAAGAAAATCAAATAAAATTCTTGTTTTTCATCTGATTTCAGGTTGTCGATCATGATCCAAGGATGAAACCAAGGAAGTTCTGTCCATGGGAGTGCAGAAACTGGAGACGAAAACCGAGATCAAAATGAAGATGGGAGCAATCATTAACACAAGGCTGAAAGGTACCATCCACTGTTGCCTCTGTGATCTATGAAACCGTACTGTCCACCAACCCATCACAAAACCCCCTGACACACTCACCAAAATTAAAACCAGACATGTGCACACAGCCTTAAGCTCTCTGTTCTTCTCCCTCTTCTGCTTTCTCTCCTCCTTCATTCCAGCTTCAGTTCCTGTTCCCACCTCCATTTCTCTCGTGTGGAACATAGAACAGTAAGAAGGAAAACTCACAAACTACCCCTTAGAAGAAGAAGATATCCAGGTTTGAGACCCACGTATGACATTAATTTGTAGACACCTCCAGTGTCTCCATTCCTTCGATGTCTCTCAGTTCCTGACCTAAGGACAGCGTGGTTACCCTGCGTATAGTGGAGCTTCCGCTCCGATTGCCCAATTTTTAGAAGAAGAAGATAGGTTCCAGAGAGAAAACCCAATTAGCTTAGCTAGGTTTAATGGAAAAGAGCTGTGCTGTTTTTGAAGATATTAGAGAGGGGGGGATTTAGTAAAATAAGAAAGTCGCATTGAGTATAACGTCACGCGTGGCTTATCAAAGTTAGTTTCAATTAAAGGAATATATATATAGCTTGTATCTGGGGTAGAGCTTGATTGATTTATTGCCTTTCATGACATTAAGTGCCACCACACCCATCTGGCCACAACCCCTTCGTTTCTTCATTCTCATTTACTCCTTCATTATTGTTTCTTTTTCGTTGGTGTATGACCCTTCATTCATATTTATTTATGTAATTAAGGTTACATTAATTCTTAAAGTCTACTTATAAATGACAGCTTCGAAAAAGAAGTCTACTCATAAATGAATATAGTTTTTATTTTATTCTTGAGATTTTATATCAAAATTGTATCTAAATAGTTCATGGTAAAAGTTAACATTAGTTGGCATAAGAGAATGATACTTGATAGCCAACATGTGTCCACTAGATTTCGAGGACGAGTTGATTTTCTTATGTATCATTTGTTTTTATACTAAGGGACATATTATAAACTAATTCAAACTTTGGAGTCAATTAGAAATCAAGTTTAACCTTGCAGAACTAAGCTTGTCACTTATGAAAGATCGAAACTAAATTCAATTCTCATATAGACAAAAAATGTACAGTTTATTTATTTTTATTTAAAAATATTTAGACCCATAACCTCTTAATTACTACACCATATAATCATGCCACTAGACCTATGTTCAAGAGCGAAGTTTTGAAAATTCACGACCAAATGGAAACTATGTTCACATCCAGGAATTAAAGTCTATTTAACCATCATTGTATGATTAACCATGGTTATAATCTAACTTTCTAGTTACTTTTTTTTTTCTAATCTATTTAGTTGACATGTTCTTTTGAAAATTTTGTATTAAATTGGGGGTAATAGGGGAATTTACTGATGGAAAGTATGACATTTTTTTTACAAGTTCTTAAAGAAAATAGTAATAACATGCAGTTTTAACTTATTTATGATACTAGGGTAGTTTGTTGCATCTGCATCACAAAACGCATTCATTCCAACTCAGTCATCCCTGGACTCTTAAAACCCACTTAGTTTTTACTAATGTTTAGAAAGATTCTTTAATAAGTTAAAAACCATTTTGGTTTTTACTAATGTTGGGAAAAGGGGACAGCCATAATTTCCCAAAAAGCCCTTCTTTGAGAGCCTGAGACACCCAATTAAAACTTGAGCAAGCAAGCCTATAAAAACACATCCAGACAAGGCTCTCTTTATGCAGGCATGGATAATAAATCATGACATCTCCATTATTTTACTAATAAAATTACAATCAATGGTAGTACATTAATATTGTGAATGGCACAACTGGGTTAGGTTGGTACTTTTATAATATTAGGAAGCTTATTCTGTAGTTAAGTATGATTACAATTAATCATATTTTACTACTTGAATAGAATTTGAGGAAACAATTTGACCTGTTTCTTAAGATTCTATTCCACACGCAAACATTACTGTCTAGCCAGCCAACAATTTTGTTTTTCTTATTTCACTTTCGTCTTTCGGAAGAGACTGTAAATATAGTACTCAGGCCATACCTAAATGAATAACAATAAAAAAAGAACATTTTGGTGGATTCAAGATTACAACCTTTTTATAATATCCACACTTACCAAGATTACAATCAACTACATGAATCCTGCCCAATAAAACATAACCACATGAGTGAAAATTTGACCCAAAATTTAGGGCTTCTTTTAACCTTCAATCCCATAGCTACATGTGAGTATTGATTCATTAGTTCGTAACCAATTCTTTTTAGTTGAACAACAGGTGAAGGTGATGAATTCAAATTTCTAACTTTTTGGTCTAGAGTAAATATTTTAACCGGTTGAACTTTGCTTAGATTGGCAGCTCTGAGGGACAGCTTAGTGGTTGAGGTTACGGACTTCAAGGCATGCTTCTTTGAGGGATCTCGAATTCAAGGGTGCTGGGGAGCGCTTAAATTAGGATATCCTCCGAAGTAACCCGGATTTCTCAATTTCAAAAAAACAAACAAACAAACAAAAAACTATGCTTAGATTGGCTCTACAACAAAATTTTTATTGGGAAAACGTATACAATCTTATAACTAAAAATCTTGAAAAAGAAGCAAAAGGAATAATTGCTCCCATGGCACAGTAAGAACATTGTATCTAGATCATCATCTAGTTTCAATAGATTGTTGGATCACATGGTCTGATGATGGAAGTGTCCAAGTAGAATTGTGATCCATGGAAGAACAGAAGAAACTAGTGATAAGAACAGACATCATAACAAAAATGGGTGCAATCATCAAAATAAGACTAAATGGTACCATCCACAGTTGTCTATTTGTTGAATGAAACTGAAACTCCCACCAACCAAACACCAGCCCTCCCATCATGCTTGCCACTGCCATTGAAACCCAAGCTCCCATCATAGAACTCTTTAGGTTCTCATGCCTCTTCTCTTTTCTTTCTTCCTTCACTGCTGATCCAGCTTCTTCTCCACCACTTCCAAATCTCCATGTTTGATCCATTACAAAGCTACTCCAACAGAGAGCCTCACTGATAGAGACTTGGAGTTTCTAAAGTATGTTTTTTCAAAGGTTTTAGGTTCGGAATTCACGAGTGAGCTTAATTGTAAAATCTTTTATTGTCTCCTGACTCAAATATGTAGTGTTGCGAAGCTTTCGTTCCTGGTTATCAAAAAAAAAAGTTACCCAGTAAAATCTTCAGAAGATATAAAAAAACTGAGAGAATGAAAGAAAAAGATAACTCTAGATGAGGGTTAATGGATTTGGGAAGTAATTGTAGAGAGGATAGAAAGCGTAGGATTTTATCAAGGTTTGAAATTAGCATAAGCAATTGACGTTCGTATCTGGGGTTAGATTTGTATTTCCATTTATGATATAATATGATGCGTCTCCACCACCAATAGGCTAAGCCCTTCGATTTGTTTCATACACTCATCTCTCTCCTTCAATTTGAGATCATCTTGGACTCAAATTATAGAATATTAATATCTATATTATAACGTTATACATTTGATGGTTATCCATAGACTATCGAACAATTTTCATTATGAGGTGTTTTATTATTGTGGTTTTTTTTTTCTTTCAAATTTTATCTTTATCTAATATAATTTACAAATTCATTAAGGATGTGTTTGGAGCACTGGTTTGATTATGATTGATAGAAGGTTATGATAAACGGTGGGTCATCATAAATGTTGTTTGAGGGGCAGATTATTATAACAAGGATTATAATAAACGGTATTTGAGAGACTTGTTATATAACAAAAAGTAATATATGTAAGGTTTAGATAAACATACGCGGTTTAGATAACCATGATTATAATAAACGGTTGGACTATTATAACCAACTCGGCCGTTTACATAAACGGGGTCCAAACACATCCTAAATATTAAACTATAAATTTTTATATATTATAAAAAGAAATTTTAAAATTTAAATCTATTTGGTTCTTGAACATTAACAAATGTCTAACACGTCGAACTCAGGTTTGTGTTTGAGAAGTATTCAAATTTAATTTTGTCTTAGTTTGTTTTTACATTTTTTTTTCCTTTTCAAAATTGGGGAGGAGACTACAAATCTTATACAGAGAATATTGTTGTTCTCAAATAAGATGAGAGCGAAATATGGATTTTTAAGATTAAAAATCTATGACCATAAAATTGAATTGGATTATAATAAATCAACTTAGCCAACACACTATCAACCCTTTTCATAAAATTAGAGTATTCTTAGACATATAATTCTTTTTTTTTTTTGAGTACATATGAGGGAGGGAGAACAAATATAGATTTTTAGGATCGAGCATGTGACGCTGGTGTTGAATTGGTTAATAACCAAATAATGAAACTATTGTACCACTAACTCATTCGATATAATTCAATTTTTGTTATTGGTTAATAACCAAATAATGAAACTATTGTACCACTAACTCATTCGATATAATTCAATTTTTGTTAAGGAACGTATAATTCAATTTTTATGTACGATAAATTAGTTACTTTTAAAATTTTGGAATTGTTAAAGAATTATTTAACACAAATGGAAGCCTCGGGAGCCCATTATATTTTCAAAGTTAGAGACCTGTTGGACCTTTTTAAAATTTAGTGAATTTTGGGATATTCAAACAGAAAATTAATGGATTAAATGTAATAAACATCCACAAAATAGGTGATTGTTTTTTTAAAACACATACTTTCATTCAAAAGGTCAAGGAGATAAGAAACACTACAAAGGTTATCGAAGAAAGCTTTTTAATTGAAAGCCATGAACCATAATCAGAGATAAAAAATAATGATGATTTCCCATTAAATATAGGTTAAATGTGACCAATTCTATTTTTTACTGAGTTCAACAATGGTAAGTGATTCAGAAAAATGTAGAGTGCAATTTGGGTGCAGTCATGGCTGTATCCTCGAGGTGATGTTATCTATGTCTAAGCCACACATTTTTGTTTTTTATTAAAAAAAAAGAAAGTAAAAGTGAAATAAGATGTGTGGCATCAGAAGTGCTACGTAGGTGACATCACCTCAAGGGTACATCACCTCAAGGGTGCAGCCATGGCTACACCCAAATTGCATTAAAAAATATATGTATCTTGATTAGGTGGGATTCCACTTTTGTGTTTCACACACCTTTTAGATATTTTTATAATTATAATTACTTCTTCCATTTTGAAGCATTGTAGGGCTCGTTTGATAACGTTTCCGTTTCTCGTTTCTTGTTTCTTAGTTCTTGTTTCTTGTTTCTAATTTTTTTAGAATAAAAAACAAGAATGTGTTTGATAACCGTTTTTGTTTCTTGTTTCTTATAAAAAATAAGAAACGGAACAAAACTTGTTTGATAACAATTTCTCGTTTCTCTATTTAAAAAAATAAATAAATTATATTCTAATTTTTTTTAAGTATAATTTTTTTAAAAAAATAAAGGTAAGATAATGTAGTATAAAAATATATAGTATGAATTAAAAATTCATTAAAATAGTTTTAAAAAATGTATATAGTTTAATATAAATAAACATTTTATTAAAAAAATTATGTGTTATGTTTACTTAATCATTTATATAGTTTGATGTTTACTCAAATATATAACGATTATATTACTCTGAAAACAATGTTATTAATTTAAAATATGAAAGTAATATTAAATGTATATAGATAGAGAAAAAAAAAGAGTAATGGTAAAAAAAGAAAAAGAGTAACATTTTAACTAATAATGTATCATATGCATTAAACATATAAAAATAATTATAAAAAATATACATTATCTAATATATATAAATTTTATTCAAAACTAACGGAATATATAATATGTAATTTTATCTTTTAAAGACATTTTTCTAAACACAATATATAATTGGGAAATTGAAAAGTAAGATTTGTATAAAAGAAATTTTATCAAAAAAAATAAAAATAAAAAGAGTCTCAAATAAGATTTGAACCATGGTCTTGAGTAAAAAGTAAAAAAACTTGTTACATCACCACTAAGCCAAACAAAATTTACATTACATTAGTGTGCTTGTGTTTATATATTCAAAGAAACTACTTTTGGTAGTTTCTCACTTTTTCTCCCTTTTTGAGAAACGTTTCTTTTTTATTTGAGAAACAAAAAACGAGAACAGTTATCAAACAAGGCTGTTTCTAAAAAATTAGAAACAAAAAACAGGAGTATTATCAAACGAGCCCGTAATGTCTTAAAACGTCTTAGCTTTGGGTCTAAAAACATAGAAATGACCCAACTGAACTGAATAGCCAATCCACTGAACATTTCTTCCTAAATATCATTAACAAACAAAAAAGGCAGCTTCCTTTTTTTTGTTTTTTTCAAACAACCAAAAAACTGATTTGGATTCTTAAATCATAATCTCCCTATGAGAGCAACCTATTTGTTTGAATCTTCAAGGTAATGTGTCATCCATTTCACTACCTGTTTCAACTTTATTTAATAAGATTGTGCATTCAACCCAAAATATATTAATTTTTATGAAAAAAATTATAACTTCTTTATTTAATTATATTAACTTTTTAGAAATATTTTACCCATAGTAAAATATTTTAACTTTCGTTGTAATCAATTTAATTTTACTTAATTGAAGTTGTTAGTTTCCCTTGATTTGATGCATCATTTTTGTGGGCTTGATTAAAATCATCAATATTCAATTTATCATTTTTTGCCATTTTTTTCTAGATTTTTTTAAATCTATAAAATTCTTTCTTCCTTTCTTTTATTATTGAGGAAAAATCCCTTTTTTACGTATTATTATATTTTTAAAAAAAGTCTTTCTCCTCCATCAATTGCTTGGTGGTTTAGATGACTATTCTTTCTCAAAGATTCGGTTGTTGACTGTCTTACAAAAAAAAAAAAGATTCGATTGTTGATTCTCGATCTCCATATCAAAGAATATTTCGATTAAAATACCATTTTGGTACTTCAACTATGAGACTTGTTTCATTTTGGTCATCTAACTTTCAAAAGTTCAAAATTAGTCCTTGAACTTTTATAAAAACTTAAATTTGGTTCTTGGAGTTAAGTGGCTGTTATGTTTCCGTTAAAAATAAAAAAGTAATGTTCTTTTTCTAAATTTTAATCCTTCTCTTTCTGGATATCTCATCACTTTCTCTCTCCTCGAAGTCTGTGATCTATTTTCTTCCCTCACAATTTCTTTCCTTCAAAATTTGATGTTTGAAATTGAACATTTATCTGAGAATTGAAATATCCATAAAAAAAATGGAGTTGATTTGGCTACATTTCCAAATTCAGTTTATGATGTAATATGAAACAACTTTTTTTTTTCTCAGTCATATTATTGAAATTGACTACCCGTTGAAAGGATGCATTTTTTCCTCAAAAAAGAAAAAGAAAAGAATGCATTTTTGGTCTATTCATAAATGATTAGAAAAAAACAAAAAAAGGAATGAAAAAGAAATGGTGTGGAAATTAAATATGAAAGAAGCAGAGCCACGGAACGGAACATTCAGAAATTGTGATGGCAACGCCTTGGCATTAGAACACCATCTTATCCAATTGGCCCTTTCCTTCATTCCTTCTCTTTCTTCCCATTTCCATAATTACTTTTTTTCTGAAATCTTTGGTGGAGAATGAACGTGAAAACTCCGGCGACGAGGACTCGTGTTGGGAACTACGAGCTCGGAAAGACCCTCGGGGAGGGCTCTTTCGCTAAGGTCAAGTTTGCCAAAAACATTCACAACGGTCATTATGTCGCCATCAAGATTCTTGATCGTGAACAAGTTCTTCGACACAAGATGGTCGAACAGGTAAATGGGTTTTCTTTTTTTTTTTGTTCTTTGCTGGTAAGCTAGATTTGTGAGATGCTGGTTTATTGATCATCATCATTTTCGCAGATCAAAAGAGAGATATCAACTCTTAAAGTTATAAAGCATCCGAATGTTGTTCAGATTTTTGAGGTACCATGTTCGATTTTCCCTTTACACATTTGTTTGTTTTCTTGTTAAAACAACAACCACCCTGGATAGCCTAATGGCCAAGGTGCTCGGTTCAATCTATGGTGGCTACCTACGATCTTTTTGACATCAGTTGTAAGATCGGTCTATACGATGGACTTTTGTTTGTGAAAAGGTTTAGCAGTGTTCTGAACAAGTGACATTAATTTGAGGCATCATGTGACATTAAGGAGGCAAGTATTGCTCCGTGGTCCTCTTTGTTATAGAAACAAACCACCATGGTTGGGTGGTCTCGTGGACAATGAAGGACAATGCAAATAATAAAGGACTCGGAGTAATGAGTTGAAGCTATGGTGACCACCTATTTGGGATTAAATCCTATGAGTTTCTTTAACGACCAACTGTAGTAACATCAGGTCGTTATCCCTTGAGTTAATACCTATGCGTGCAAGCTGGCTTGAAGACTCGTGGATATTTAAAAAATTAAATATATGAGATTGTAGTAGTTTAATCATGATGACGAATAATCCCCTATCTATCAATCTATAAAGACATTTCAGTAAGCTACTTTGAGCAGGTTCATGGAATTAGTGTTTATTCTAAGTAATGTTTGGTTGCATTGTGACGCAGTCTTTTTGTTTGCACGTCAATTAAATTCTCTGGTTTTAGCTTGGTTTGTTCCCATTAGACTAGTATTTTTTGTATACTTCTGTTTATAGCTGGATTTTCATTAAAAATATGATAGACTTAGTCTTGGATCTTTTAATATAATTTATCTTCTCTAATCATCATTCGTAGCTTTTTGGTTATGTGGCATTTACTGTTTTTTACCATTTGCATAGAGGTGCTCCTTGTAGTTGTTGATTTGTACATTTTCTTCACATAGTATTCATCTGAATTACTCCTAAAGTTATAATCTTTTCTTATTTATTACTCGTAAAGTTATAATATTGTATACATCTAGTATGTTGCAAGTGCTTTGCTTGATGATATAACGTTGTGCTTTTTTTACAGTGTTTACATTGTAAAATGCTGCTTCTGGAACAATATGCCATCAATGTTATATCTCGGGATAAATAGTAGTTTTATTTTACCCTTCTTTGTTCATACAAGAGGAAAAAAGGGGCATAGATTTTTTTGAAAAATTGACATGCTAATAATTTGTGATTGAAAGACATACGTTTCTTAATACATTGTTTTCAATATTATGGCCAAAAAAGTGAGAAGAAATAAGACACTTCTTGGATTCATGTCTTTAAATTCTTCTGTTCTTGTTGATAGGTTATGGGAAGCAAATCGAAAATCTACATTGTTCTTGAGTTTGTAGATGGAGGCGAGCTCTTCGACAAAATAGTAAGACTTTGTTGATGAAATTCATATTCACATTTGTATTTTACGTCTGTTCTTGGATGTTCTCTCTTGTTTCTTATCAAAATTTACTTGCATTACACTCTCCTAGTCCTAGCCAAAGAGATTGTGTCTTAGCAGCCATTTTTACATTGCATAGCTGATATTTCTATTTATAGGCTGCAAAGGGAAGGCTTAAAGAGGACGAGGCAAGGAAATATTTCCATCAACTTATTAATGCTGTTGATTACTGCCATAGTAGAGGCGTGTACCATCGAGATTTGAAGGTTTTAAATGAAATTCTGTTCTTTTTTAAAACATAACTTAGTGTTTGCATTTAGATCGGTGGTGTTTAGTTTAATACTCTGCCTGCTTTTGCAGCCTGAAAATCTTCTTCTGGACTCGCATGGTGTTCTTAAAGTATCAGATTTTGGATTGAGTGCATTTTCACAGCAAGTTCGAGTGAGTATTTACTCATATTTTTCCAGAGATTTTTTCGAGATTGTTTTTGTCCTGTGTTCTTCATTTTGTCTGTTCTGTTGCTTATAACTTTTCATATGAACTTTGGTTTCTTATGTTTTGGGTAACAAAATTTAAACAATGGAAACAATAGTTTAGTAGGGAGATGCTTGAAGCTTCTTCCCTTGAATCTTTCTTTGACATAAAATATAATGGTACACAAATTGAGGTTGCTACTTCCTTTTGGTAAAGGTTCCGTTTGATGATGATTTCGTGACTAGAAGTAGTATTTAAACAAAGAAACTCGTGACTAGAAGTAGTATTTATAAGCCAAAGTGAGCTTAGCTCAATGGTAATTGACATGTATTATCAACCAAGAGGTTGCAAGTTTAAATCACTCAACCCCAAATATGGTTCTTGAACTCAAAAAGTGATATTGGTAAGTTTATTTTTAATAAAACCAAATATGGTCTTAGATATCAGCATCTGTTTCATATAATGTCTAGGGATCACTTACATTACTATTGCAGGGGGATGGTCTTCTTCACACTGCTTGTGGGACTCCAAACTACGTGGCGCCCGAGGTGTACATATATAACCTTTCTCTCTTTCTTTCTTTTTTTTATTGGGAGGGTATTTGTATCCCTATATCTGAAGAAAGATTGTGAATTATACTTATTCCAAATGTGTGCTAAGTTCTTGCCATTGATTTTGATCTACTTTATCAGGTCCTCCTTGACAAAGGGTATGATGGTACATCGTCTGATATTTGGTCATGTGGGGTCATTCTCTTTGTTCTTATGGCTGGATTTTTGCCTTTCGACGAGGCAAATCTAATGTCTTTGTATAAAAAAGTTAGTTTTTATCTTATTTGGTTTTTTCTACTTAGTCAGACAGGGACTGTTCTCAAAGTTTATTTGATATGAGTTTCAGATTACCAAGGCTGATTTCTGCTTTCCACCATGGTTCTCAAATGGTGCCAGGAAACTAATTGGTCGAATTCTTGATCCAAATCCTCTTACTGTAAGTTTATAACTACTGTTTTAGTTAACTCTTTTTTTTTTGGGCCAAAGTGAGCTTAGCTCAGCGGCATCGAATCCCCCCAAAAGTCACTCTCTTTTTTGGTGTGATCTTTTGTGATGTCTATGTATGATTGTCATTAATTCATATAGTAACATTAATGGCGCCTCAAACATTTGTGTAAATCTGAAGTTGTGGTTTGAAGCCTGAAATGATTTAACTGTTCTTAAAATCTCTGCTTTCCTTTTCGTTATTCTGCAGCGAATAACTGTAGCTGAAATGCAAGAAAATGAATGGTTCAAGAAGGGCTACACTCCTGCTCATTTTGAAGTGGAAGAGGATATAACTCTCGATGATGTCGATGCCGCTTTTAGCAGCTCGAAGGTGAGAATTTTATCACAAAACAAAGGCTTTGAAGTAGAGATTAATGTGGAAATGAGAGTAAAGATGCCAACTTTACTGTCATTCATTACACTCACGATCATTGTGTTTGGAAGCATATGGTGTATTCTCTTGAAGAAATATCAGACAAGAAAAGTATTTAAGAAGAAACAGTCACTTGTATCAAAATCCATTTCAAGAAAATTTATTTCACATTTTTTCATAAATCACCTCTATTTTTATTTTCCACACACTTGATTTGATCATATTAAGCCTAAAGTTTCTTTCTAGGAGGTTATGAATTCAATTGATAAAAACTACCTACTTAGGAATTAATATTCTATAGGTTTCCTCGACAATCAAATGTGGTAGACTCAGATAGTTGCTCTGCGATAATAGTCGAGGTGTGCGTAAGCGAACTTGAACACTCACAAATATAAAAAAGAAGACTAAAGTTCCATGTGATGTTCTTTCTTTAATATATTTTTCTTTTTGTTCCAGGAACATCTTGTGACTGAAAAGAAAGAGAAGCCAGTGTCCATGAATGCTTTTGAGCTTATCTCAAGGTCACCAGGTTTCAGTCTTGAAAATCTATTTGAGAAGCAGAAGGTACTTATATATAGTTGAATTGTGATAATTCTGTGTAGTTTGTTAATTTATATCACATATATCAATGACAATTCACAACTGCAAGTTAAGTATTTTTTTCTTGGTTTGTTAAATCTGTACAAGTTTCATTTTCATTTTAAACTCTGATATTAAAACGAGGGGTAGATTTGACTCATCCTAGCATGGTTTGGTAATCACATGATTTCAAATTCCACCTTGTTCTACCTAGCTACAACTTGTAAGCCAAATTTTTCTGATGAAATGATAATATTGCAATTACTTAGCATATTCCATTCTTGAAGTATATGTGCACTTTAGATTGGTTAGATGACTAATTCTAATTCCTTGGAGGCCACAATTCTCCTGATTGATTTTTTTTTATATATTTATTATTTTTAGGCTGTTGTAAAGAGAGAAACCCGGTTTACTTCGCAAAGCTCTGCAAACGAGATCATTTTGAAGATTGAAGAAACTGCAAAACCTATGGGATTCAATGTACGCAAACGGGACTACAAGGTAACCATTTATATTTTATTGAAAACATGTGAAAGAGATCTATTTTCCTGAGATGAGTTTTGTTAGAACTCTTGTAATGAGGTATGGTATCATTGCAGATGAAGTTGCAAGGTGACAAGACTGGGAGGAAAGGACACCTCTCCATAGCTACTGAGGTATACTAAAATATTATTACTGGTGTAACATTAGTAACTAGTTTCATAAGCTCGTGCATCGAACTTAGTTTTAGTGCAACACGAAAATACAAGCGTTTAGGGAGTCTTACTTCTGAATAAGTGTATGCTGGCTTCATCATCATAGGCTCCATTTTGTGATTAGAATGAAAAATGAAAATGAATGGAACTGTTTACTTGGTTCACAAATTTCCCACAAATAGCTTCATTTGAAGATCTATGGCTTTATTTCAATATTTGATCCTTTGAACTCCAGGTGTTCGAGGTTGCTCCTTCCTTGCATATGGTGGAGCTTCGCAAAACGGGTGGTGATACGCTTGAGTTTCACAAGGCATGTCATCAGTATTTGGATTTGAAATTAGGAACTGAATACAATCTTGTATGCTAATGTGGTTTTGCATTTCCATTTGACAGTTCTACAAAAGCTTCACTTCAGGATTAAAAGACATAATGTGGAGAACTGATGAAAATACTGTAGAAGGGAGCTAATATATACCTCTTCAATGAAGTTGATTCCTGAAATGCTCTGCAGGTATCACATCACATCATATATTATCCTCGCTGGATCAAATTCCTGTCGTCCATCACAAACCTCAAAATATGAGGACTACACATAATAGAATCCTAAGAATACTTTTTTTCTTCTTGTTTCTCAGAACTCGTTATATACAGAGTGGTTGTACAAATATCATGTTATGTTCCTGAAGTAAGAGAGTGATTGGATTCAAGTGTATTTTTGCTCCTTTATATATATATATATATGAGTGCATTTGTAAGTATTAGTTGGATTCATAAAGACCAACACAAGTGGTTTTTTAACCAGAAATTTGCATTGGAGGGACTTGAAACCATCTTTTTGATACTCTTCAGCTATCCATAAAGACTTCGAAAATCTATGATATGGAAATTAGGGACTTCAACTTTATACATGCAGTTGTAATACTCCATGAATGTATGTATTTTAACTACATTACCCATTACCATTTGAAAAAGATTTCTCCATTGAGGCAAAGGAGGATGATTCTTTGTATTTGGACCACCAAGAATCTCTCTCCATAATATCATTTTTTCGTAACTATTTTTTATTTTTTCTATAACTATTTTTTTATTCTTCTCATAATTAATTTACACTCACGTCACATTCACTATTTTATTTTCTCCATAATTATTTACTTCATTCAAAATACTAGTAATGATAAACTTCACAATCATTTCCTTCATCCTCTTCATATTTTCTTCCTAATTCTCATCCTCTCCGTAATCTTCTCATTCCATTTGCTCTAAACATGCCTAATTGAGTTTCTTATTAAAAAGGATTTTTTGTTGTTTAGCTATCTTACCATTCTTGGAACTACATTACACCCTTTACTGTTCCTAGCGATCCATCCACACCGGTTTACCTCTCAAGTTTATGTCAAAATTAGCAAAGCGAGCCGGTCCTAGCAATGAAGCAAACCGGTTTACTTCTCAATAGCCAAATTTGTCTTCAAGAAGCTCGCTTCGAAGCAAAGACTGTCATGTTCGAGAAAACTGGCTTCCATCGAGTGCGAACAAGTTAACCAATGGATCCGGATCAACTCAATTCCAAATTTCCCAGTAAATGTTCCTCATGGCTTTCTTCTCGTATAAATGCATCAATAGATCCACGTTGGAAATTCTGAGTGGATGTTGGTCCTTTCTTATTAAGAAAAAAATGTTATTTAATACAAAAAGCAAAAAAACATGGAGAAAGCGACCTCTATATTTTATTTGTAAAGTTAAAAACATTTTTATTACGTTACGTTACCATTTTAGTTTTCGAGTTTGATACTTACAAAGTAAGCTACGTAATCCATATGTATATACATATTTTTTTCATTTTGAAAATAAATGGATACATATCTTCTAGAAAAAAAAAATATATATAAATCATTCATGTCAGTCGTCAATAAATTAAGTGCGTAGAAGTAATTATTTAAATACAAATAATGTGATTTTTTGTTCAACATTCAAAGTATATAAGAAAAAGAAGAGGCCCTCCCCCATACATTTGGGCTAAATGTCAGCATCTCATAAAAAACTTAGGAATAAATTCATCACAAACTTGGCACATGCAATAAATATAACCAAACCAATAAAGCCTAAGACACAGTAAATGAACAGAATGCATCAGCCATGCAAAAAAGAGAGAACAAAAATGAAGTTATCATTTCCCAGTAATTACCTCATAATTTCCACCTTGAAAGAACACCATGAACAAAAGATTTAAAAATTGGGCAGACCTTTTGACTGCATTGCTCTTGGGACAAAGATCTTCCTTTGTTTAACACTAAACTAATATAAAAATTGCCACAAAAGCAAATTTATCCTGAAAAGGGATCTCAATGCAATCTTTTCGACCATCAAAAACCTCTCAGCTCTCTCTGTTCGTTCAGTTTTTCTTACATTCATCTTCTGAGTGGGGATTTCTGTTATTTCCTGTGATTAGCCTAATGTCCAATGACCCAATCGTCTTCAGTTCTTTACCACTAATAGGGTCGATACCTTCTACTACGACTGACTTCATCACTACTGCTACTACCTCCCGAACGACCCGTTGGTCCACCTGAGCCATCGCTCCTCTCACTTCTACGAGATCGAGAAGGAGGCATTGATACTCCTGGTTGCTGGCTGCATTTGTAAGTGACAAAATAAAATTTACTATCTTGTATAGATATATAAAAATGGAGTTCACGTCAAGTAAGAGTGAAATCTTACAGGACATAACCAATTCGACCATCTGGTAAAACCATTGGTACCATCTGCATTCCTGATGGCATCGGCCCCCTACCATAAATCATCGGCTGTTCATGCAAGCAAAGCCACGAGATTAATATGGAGGATTAATAATAATACTGGATGTCAAAATATTTTCTTACATTTTCCATTTCATTTTGGGAGATAAACCTAACTGAGATGCTACACAGGAATCTTATCCTCTAAACATATATATTTTTTTTATTGAAGATAAGAAAAAAACAAAAAAAAACAATACCTGATGGAAACCTGCAGTGTACCCACCTAGAGAACCATATGGAAGTCCGCCATAACCACCATATCCAGCATGAAGAAGATGATTTGGATGACTTCCAGATATATGGGAATAGGCCCCATCTGATTTTTTATCACTCTGAGGTTTTGCTAGGACAACCTCCAACACTTGGCCTGCAAGATCAAAATCTCAAAAGATTATTTTTTATTACCTTTATTTAATGAAAAAAATCTTCGAAGATAATTATTTGGGTGAAAAGAAAAAAAAAATCAAATAAAGAATTTCTATCGCCCACTTTTTCCTTTATTTAGAACACGGTCAAATGCAGCAGATCTATGTAGACAACTTGATTACTGATTTATCCTACTTTCTTTGCAAATGTTGAACACAATGTCCATTTTCAGTAAATAGAGAGAAAACACAGCTAAAAGCTATCAGAATCAAATGGAACAATGGGCAAGTTCTGTCTGCAGCCTAAATTTGATTATCATCCACACATCTCAAGGAACACAAACAAAAGCCCAAAATATTTTTAACATTTTTATGTAGAGAAAAGTGGATAATGATTGTGCATTTGAGATTTCACATGTAAATCTCTGAGGATATAAAAAACAAAACCTTCAATTTTGTATTTCTCAGGTTCTTTTAAAGCCTTCAGTGCACTTGACCTCTCAGCATAATGAATGAATGCAAAATCTCGTTTATTACTCCCAGCTTTGCCAGGTGGCATATTTACTTTTGTCACTTCCCCGTGCTGCTGAAACAGTTCTTTCAATTGCTCAGTAGAAGTATTCTCAGGTATGTTTTTCACATAAAGAGCCTTCACCTGCGATCCATAATGCAGAAGAACTATAATAACTTAAAGGCAAAAACAGATAAGAAAGCAGGCAGTCAATGCTTCAAGACAAGTTTTAATAGCTTTTGTCATCCACGATGGAGTATTCAAACTACCATAGGCTTTTCAATATCTTCCTGTGAATTTGGAAAGTAAACTGCATTTCAAAGTACTATTCAATTCCTTCAAGTACATCTTAATACACGGCAATAAATTGATTTGTTTCAGGGATAGAAACAATTGGAAACATGAAGCTACATTAATGGTCAAGAATTGACCTGAATGCTCACATATTCACCAAGGAGATGCCGTACATATAAGTTCCAGAAGACAAATTTCCGGAAGATAGCTGATAGCCCACTATGTACTTTCCAAAAGAAAAAGGAAAACTTTGATGTCCTTTTAAGTTTTCCTATCTTCAATTCACTTAACTGTAGTGTTGTTTTTTTTCCAAAAAGGAAAAAAAGTTGGCGAGGATGGCACTTTCAATTAGGCAAGCTATCAAACCGCCTAAACACAGGCTTTCAAGACAATGCACAGAAACTCAAACGGAATCTGTTTTCATCAATTCATCTTGGTGTGCATTGGGTCAATTAGCATATGGGGTAGTATAAGGGTTTGTTAAAAATGAATCATCATGGAGTGGGCTAGTGGTTAAAGAGGGTCTTGGGGTGCTAAAGGTGAAGGGTTTAATCCATAGTGGCCACCTACCAAGGAATTAATTTCCTACTGATTTCTTTGATTTAAATGTTGTAGGGTCAGGTGGTATGTCCCGTGACATTAGTCGAGATGTGCACAAGCTAGCCCGGACAATCACGGATATCAAAAACAAAAAATTGGTTAAAAATGATAGTTAGCATTTGATGAAGTTTGTCAGTGGCCAGCCAGATCCAGTGGGGTGCGACAAACCACTCTGTCAGGGTTTTGTAATGAGTTGGCTCAAAGAGAAATCAGACAATTAGGTTCTTCAAAATTACCAAGATGACTATCTTCCTATTCGCATTTCCTTGCTCAATGGTTTTTTTATAGGATTCCATGCTCAATGTCTCAGTTGGTCAATCAATATAACTTTGTGGGTGGGTCAGATATATGGATGCTATCACTTATTTAGTTATGAAATTGAAGAAACAAAATAGCATGATACATGACTTTCATCTTTTAACCTTGGTACCACATTTGTTAACCAAATTCAATTTGATAAGAAATTTCAAAATGCTTGAAACATTCCACGGAAATCCCATATATTTTCTCCAATGATGATATCTCAATTACCTGAGCAGTAGCGGAGTTATCAGGCATACTTTTTGGATCAGCCCAACTGACAGTTGGGGAATTTCCATCCAACTTAAAATTCACACTCGACATTTTCTGCCTTGAATAATCAGCACATGCATTGTTATAATACAGAACAAATGCAAATCCACGATTTCGGCTTGGGTTCTGAGGATCCTGCAATTGATTATACAAAAGAAAAAACAGTAAGGCCCCCATAACAACTATCAATTTCTAGATAAGAAGTATAAATTTGCAACTCCACCTTAATAAGCTCAATGTTTTCAACTCCAGGGCCAACTCCTTCTATAAGTCTCTTAAACTCGTCCTCTGTCCAAATTTTTGGGACATTACCAATAAATAATCTGTGTTTAGAATCAGACAGAGAACATCTTATCGTTTTACCCTGTAGTGTGAAGAATAAACTAAAATCACATTTAAATTTTTTGGTGATGGATAACAGAAGAATTATAGCATTGATGATGCTGAAGCCTGAAACACGGCAAGTAAAACTTAAAAGGACATGGACATCAAAGTCTTAAGTGGGGCCCATTATTACCTTGACTTCGTTACCATGCAAATCTTCTATAGCCTTTTGTGCTGCCTCTTCGGTTTTGAATGATATAAACGCATAACCTTTGCTTTCACCAGAATCCCTGTCCTTTATTATCCTTATCTGCAAAACAATGGTATTACCAAACGTGCCTCTAAAATATAGGTCCAGAGAAAGAAATAACGAGCACGAATTCCAGACCTCAAATATTTCACCTAGTGATTCACACAAATCTCTCAAATCTTCTTCTGAAACATCACGAGAAAGTCCGCCAATAAATACTTCAGACCCATGAGGAGGAAGGGCAAGAAGTTGAGCGTGCTTCTCAAGATCATCTTCATCTAACAAAGAAACAGACTTATCTCCATTGTCTATAGACGGTATGGATATGTTATTTCTACCACCTTCAGAAAAATTATCTTCAGTGTTGGTTCCAACTTGAGGCTCTTCACTTACTTCTTCAACGTCCTCCTCCGGATGTTCACCATCTCTCCTATCTACAACTCCATCCTCGACAACATGTTCTTCCACTTCATCATCCATCTCTTCCATGTAATTGTCCTCTTCAAAATCCACCCGCTCCTCAACCTCCGAACTATCTGCCATGCTTTCAGCTGTATTTCACAGATAGTGTCATTCAACAAACAAACTTGATAAGCACCCAAATCACCTGTACTATAATAAACGTATAGAAGTTCTAAATATGGTTTCAAGTTTCAACAAGCAAAAGGGAAATGAAACAAGATTAACATGAGTAGAATAAAAAAAAATGTAACTTCAGTTTGTGTTGAAGATATCTAGAAGCAAAATTAGCAGTAGTCCAGATTTAGCTTTCACTTTCATAGATTAGATTTTTATTTATTTAGTTTTAATTTGAGGCAAAGGATCAGGAGTGAATGAATTCTAAAAGTAAATTTCGCAGTTCTTGTTCTAAGATGATGGATATGTAGAAACTAAAACAAACAGGCTGAGGAGAAGAAATATAATGTCTGCAGTCTGCGCGCAGAATTAAGAAATAAAACCCATCATCACATATGCCTAACTCTTGTTCCCTCAACCACTGTGCTTCATTTCCATGAAATCCCAATAATCCCAATAGGGTAAACAGAATAGAACGAAAAGGGAACACCTTTATTTCCAATAAACGAATCTCAGAATCAAATAGAAAAAGAGAAAACGAGAATAAAATTGGGGGTTGAAAAAACCCCAAACCCTATTACAGAAAAAACACACACACACACACACACCCAAAAGAATGTAAAATCAGACACGATGAACACAGAGAAGCAGAAAAATCTTGGCAACAGGTAAAATATTCGGAGACAGCAAAAGAATGTAAAAGAAAAAGAAGAAAAAAAGGCATGAGGATGAGCAATTGGAGGGGAAAAGAGAAAAGAAAAAACAAGATGAAAGGAATCATTATCCGGTGTTAAGACTTGATGGTAGTGAAAAGTGAAGAGCGAAGATTGAAGATAGTGAAAGGGGAAAGGAAGGGGAATAATTAGTGTTGTAAATCATACATACCAGAGTGAGCTTCAAGTGAAGAATTGGATTGCAGGTATGGTTATGAGCAACCTCTGTGTTGATTTTATTTTCCCTTTCGAAGCTCACACCAAAATGAGAATCAAAGCTGCGTTAAATCATATCTGATGAGTTTTTTTTTTTTTTCTTTTTTACTGATTCGGGCCTTTGTCTCCTCTGGGCTGAAATTACGAGGGCCTTTAAGCGGATGGGCTAAACATGGATCCCAAATCTTTCGCCTTGTTTAAACGTCGTCGTTCCTTTCTTCATGCCCGTTGCCAATTTGTGCTGCAAAATGTCCAAAAAGCCCTTTGATACCGAAGATGTCTCCAGGAAAACTTCCCTGTGTAGGTCAGCTCTACAATTTGTATAGATGTCATTATTAGAGTCACAAAAATTAATGTAGATTTTTAATATTTTTATTTGTAATGTAGATTTTTAATATTTTTATTTGTAATATATAAATTTGGGTGCCTCTAATGATGTCATCTATGCATATTGTAGAGCTCTCCTACACATCATCCATGTGTAGAGAAGTTTTTCTCTTCTTTACTTCTAAACTGATTTCCAAATGCGTGTCAAGTAGAAGGAATTTATCAAGAAATAATGGTGTCCATGTTTAGTTGTGTTTATGTTTTTGTTTGAGATAAATGGTTTGATTTTATTGAATTCGTAATCTCTTAATTTTTCAATATTTTGTATCAAAAACTCATAATGAAGGAAATAAAAATTGACCATGATTGGAAAGTTCACAATGCAGGCGTGCTTCTAAAAGAAGCTATGGAACTCATAGAAACAATGGGAGAGAAGAAAGCGAATTATTGCAAATTTTGTTACTCATAACTCAGCAAGCCTCTATGCTGATGAAGCAGGAACTTTGCCCAAAGATAGGAATTAGTTCAAGCTTGGAATACTTGCAAGCCAATGATTCAACATTAAATGAATGGTTTATCAGAGAACCCATCAAATTGCTCAGTCTGGGGAAAGAAACAACTCCAGATCACCACAAAATTGATCTGAAAATTGGTTTACACCAGTAACCTGAGATTGTAAAAGTTTCAAGAGATTGGTTTTTCATTTTGGAAGTAGTAGCATTATGTAGAAAAAGACTTATTCAGGACTAACTGACACCAAAAATACAAATACATTTCAGATTTCAGATTTCATATATGCAGCAGCAACAAGTGCATTCTTTTAAAAGCAAATCAAGATGGAAAATATGAAGATAACAGAACACTGACATAAATAAAGTGATCGAACTAAGCAGCAATAGACGACTTTGAAGTAGCGGAGAGCTGGACCTCTTCTTGGCCAAACACTCACTGCGGCCCTTTGCTCCTTCAACCTAGGGGCCAGGAGTTTCTAATGCTCAGCAGCCTCAGGCTTGGCCTTCATATTTCTCTTCTACTCAGCAATTCTACCTCACTTCCGCTGCAGGGTCAGTGGGGTAACCAACCTCTGAATCTTGGGAGCTTTGCTAACCTTTTTGCCTGGCAAATCAAATATATCATCAGAAACTTGATTCCACAATAAATGGAACTTAATTGCCCTAATGAGACTGAGAACTGACCCAGCTCTATTATTATTATTATTATGTTTGTGAGTGTCTAGTTCAACTTAAACGCAACTCAATTATTCTCATTAGAAAATTGATTCCAGCATGACAATTAACTCCCTAACTCTCTTGTTTATCAAGCACAATCCATCTAAATGTGTAAACGGGCTGATATTGACAACAATGTAGTCCAATGCCAGATGAAAGTTCGTCTAGAAGCGGGACTACAAAGGATAGGTTATCATAAGAATATATCCATCCAACTCTATGAAAAAAGTATTAAACCTCTACCCATACTTGCACGGTTGCACCATCTATCAAGCACAAGCACCATAGGAAAATCACAACCCCTCAAACCTCCCCACCTCCCTACCTCCCCCTATCACAACCACCAACTTAGTTAATTACGGTATGACTTCAAAATCCTAAGAAGCAATCATAAACCTTACCAGATTTTGTGATGAATGTTCTACGGTATGTGTTAACATACTTTCAAATATCATCCTCCTTTGAAAGATTGAAAAATTTTCGAATCTTGGATGCCCTCTGGGTCATTCTTGGCTTCTCAGTGCCAGTCAAGCCAGGAAGATCATTATCTCCCTTTCTCACAATAACCAGATCGAGAACAGAAAGGTCTTGGCTGACAATACATCCACGCACAGATTCCTCCTGCGTTCTCCATTATGCCTTCCAAAACCACGGAAACAAGGAGTACCTAGCCACAAAAGTCAAAATACATGGTTGTATTTGTATTGCTTGTGAAAGCGCTATAAACTACTGAAAACAAACAATAAAGGCCACAAATTTGATTAAATGGGTAAGCCATTCACTAGTATAAAGGGTTCCACAAACCTCTGTGTAGTAAGAGACAGACACGGCCAAGGGTCAAAACTCCCTGTTTCATTGGGAATCCCTGCTAGTCACAACCTCCCATGATTTTGAAAAGATAGCCCTTGAAATCCTGAGAAGAGGCAAATCCTTCATCAGTAAACTCAGAAACAGCAACTTGGAACTTAAGCTATCATTTATTGAATAATTTTAGTGTCACTTCTTTTATGTGGCCACCATTTTTAAAAAAATGTTGGCAATAGAAAAAGCTTTGTATTCAATGTTCATTCTACCGTTTAGAATTTTTTTTTTTGATATACTAAAAAGAAAATTGGACATTTGATCGGATCCAAAACCAAACCGAACCAATGGTTCTATACTTTATTGGACATTGGATCAGATCCATTTTTTGAAAACCAAAAATATAAATTCGATTGTCAGTTTGCTACAAAACCGACAAAAAAACGAACCAAAATCACCCGTGCCACAAGCTATAAGTAGTGAAATCGGTGGTTTTTGGTCTTTGTGAACTTAACAATCTCTCTCAGTCCCAACTTGTTTTTTTAGGAAGATGTCTACCTACTCTGAGAGGACCGTATTGTTGCATTCTTTGTTTGACGGCACAGGAAGAATTCATCAGATTCTTTAGAGTTGCGACTTTGCTCGGACAGTTTGAAATTCTTTTTTAAGCGTTTGGTTTGTAGTTTTCTAGGTATAGAAGTCAATCAAGAGGTCTTAGGGAGATGATCGAGTAGTTCCTTCCCATCTTCCCTTTCAAGAGAAGGGACAAACGGGGAATTGTGTTTTTTTTTATGAAGAGAGAAACAATAAGACCTTTAGGGGGTTCGAGAGAGGCTCTAGTGACGTGTGTTCACTAGCTAGATTCTATTTTTATCTTTGGGTGTCGTTGACATTGTTGTTTTATAATTAATCTTTAGGTCTTACTTTACTTGATTGGAGTTTTGCCCATGATTTTTTATGAGGAAAGGATGCAGAAAAAATAAATATCTGCCCTAAAGATGCAAGACTTTAGACCTTGTGACCATGTGACCATGTCAAAGACATTTAGATAAAAGGATAACAGCTTTGAATAGAAGTGAAATGAAAGGAATAATCGTTTGGAGTTTCAGAATTCTCCCGACAGAAATGTACCAAGTAGGGGAGACTAACTTCTGGGGATTCCTCCAAAGCAAGTCTGCCGTGTTAAAATACCACCCATCACCAAATTCCTGAAATCTAATTCTCAGAGAGCTGATTGTGAAAATTGGTAGTCCCAGAGGCCTCATCGAGATGATTTCTTATCACCCTTTGTACTTTTGGATCTAAAAATGAGAGATTTCTGTTCCCAATTATTAAAAGAGAGAGAGAGAAAGAGGGAGAGAGAGATGATCATATCATACTTAAGCAGAGAAAAAATTTCTATTCAACTGTTAAAGTTCAATCATGTCATGCTGATGATTTAACCAATAGCAGTGTCAAAAGTAACGACGGGAGAAAACTGAAGACGGTCAAGCTATACAGGGAAAAAAATAAATTAAATAACATGTACAGTAGAGTATCACCATTTTTCTCTTGACTTCTTAGAATTAGATTGCACTTCTGGATTGTAAGTTTTAAACTTTAGCTGTGGTTCTCTTCTATCCTTTTGGATACAAACTCAGCCTCTTCCGATTTCCCCCCAGCCTCAAGAGAAACTTTCAATTGGTTTTGACAGCTTAGCTGTTGATGGACCCCCATCTCCACCAGTTCATAGTACAGACCAAATGCTTCAGACAACTTATTAATTTCACAAAGGCAAACAATTACTGTATTGCAAACGTCCATGTCGACAGATTGATGACTCTCCAAACTAAACAGCAGCATTTTGGATGCCTCTATAATCTTTTTACAGCGGCAAAGAAAAAGAATTAGTTCTTCCATTTTAACTGAATATCCATTTCCATAAAGCAGGCGAACAATTTGGAAAGCTTTATCATTCATTCCAGCTCCAAAAAGTAATCTTATACAACCAGTTGAAAAACTAAGATTTTGTCTAATATTTTTGTCCAACATTAACTGTATAAGGCTAGCAGATTCGGCCGCACTTCCTTGTTCTAATAGCTTTTCAAGTATAGAATGAAAAGTAGATGATTTAGGAAGATGGAAGCTTCTCAGCATCTTTTCAAGTGTCTGAAAAGCAAGGAGTGGCTTATTCTTGAGCAAAAGCCCATTAATTAAGGATTCATATATCTCCAAATCTGGTAAAAAATCTTTTCTCAACATCAAGACTAGTAGCTCATACCCAGATTCAAATGTACCTTCGTTACAATGCCCCATGATCAATGTCTTGTAAGATGGAGGGTCTTGCGTACCCCTTTTCATTAGCTGTCTAAATACTTTTTCAGCTTTCTTAGTCTTTCCATTTTCACATAAATACTTAAAAATTGGGTTGTATGCTGCAACAAGAGGCTTACACCCATCACCACTTGACAAGATTTCTCTCTCTGATAGTTTATCAAGCAAGTCTTCCGCCTTCTCATACTGCCTTCCTTGACACAAACTCCTAACCAATACACTGTATGTAGCCGAATCTGGTCGAATCTTTAAGTCTGTCATCCTCTCGAACACCCTCAGGGCTTCGTCCAAGTTTCCAGCGTCACAATGGCAATGCATCAAAGTGTTGAATGTGCACGTGTCAGGAGAAAATGTTCCATCTCCTGATGTTCCCTCCAATATCTCTTTTATTTTTTCAAATTGTTGGGCTTCACAGAGCCCCTTAATAAGAGTATTGTAGGTTATGTTGTTTGCTTTCAAGCCTAGATTAACCATTTCTTCAAAAACAGACAAGGCTTTATCGATCTCTCGCTTTGCACAGTAACCTCGAATCAAAGTTGTGTATGTAACAACATTGGGATTCAGATCCACGCTTTTCTTTCCCATTCCCTTTACCACATTATATGCAATGGAAACCTTACCTGCCCTGCACAACCCATCAACAAGTGTGTTATATGTGATAACATCAGGTTCACAACCGAAGCGAGATAAGTCCTTGAAAATCCTAAAACCTTCACCAACCATGTCATTCATACAAAATCCTCTAATTAAAATGTTGAATGTAAATATATCTGGAGTTACTCCATATGTACCAAGCATTTCATCATACACGTTCTTGGCCATATTGGTCCTACCTCTTTTAAGCAAAATGGTCAAAAGACTATTGAATGTAACAACAGAAGGGGAAACCCCATAAGATTTCATGGTCGTGAAAAGCTTTATAGACTCTTGAAAGAGTCCAGCTCGACTAAAGTTCCTCATTAAGCTATTGAAGAAGCGGGCTTCGAGTTTGACTGTCCCACTAGACCGTTTTTCGATCGAAAACAAAAAATTCCTAGCCATATTAAGATGCCGATTGCAACCCAGAATTTCTAACATTGAGTAGTAGGATTGTTCAGTGTGAGCGTAACCCAGTTCCTGTGCCCAATTGAAGAATTGAAGGGCTTTGGATGGGTCCCTCAAGAAACCCAGAGTTTGAAGAACGGTGGTTTTAGAAAGAGAGGATGAGAGGGAAGCCAAAGATGATTCAAGGTCATTCGACCAAGGTTTAGAGTTGATGATCCGAGCCATGTCTCTAGCCTTTTTGGTTTTGTTCGTTGATTTGGTTTCGGGCTTGATTCGTCGAGGAGAATAGCACCTGAGATTTATGAATCAGTTGAAGCAAATAGAATAGGGTGCAAAATCAAAACTTGGATGCATAAAAGTAAAATGAGAGATTTCTGATAGATCACCTGAAAGATGGAAGAAACCAATGCAAATTTGTCGATTTCCTTTTGAAAACAACTGCCGGCCGGACCGCCATTGGAATGTAGGCGATTGTCAACAGAGAGCAGTCTCCAGTCTCCACTGGGGTTAAATTAAAAAAATTATGTTGAGAGTGGTTTTAAACCAACTCGGCCATCCCAACTTGCTTTGATAAAGAACTGAAGTTACAATATACAGCCTATGATCAACAAAATTTCACAGTGCTTGTTCTAAGATGATGGATATGTAGAAACTAAAACAAACAGGCTGAGGAGAAGAAATATAATGTCTGCAGTCTGCGCGCAGAATTAAGAAATAAAACCCATCATCACATATGCCTAACTCTTGTTCCCTCAACCACTGTGCTTCATTTCCATGAAATCCCAATAATCCCAATAGGGTAAACAGAATAGAACGAAAAGGGAACACCTTTATTTCCAATAAACGAATCTCAGAATCAAATAGAAAAAGAGAAAACGAGAATAAAATTGGGGGTTGAAAAAACCCCAAACCCTATTACAGAAAAAACACACACACACACACACACACCCAAAAGAATGTAAAATCAGACACGATGAACACAGAGAAGCAGAAAAATCTTGGCAACAGGTAAAATATTCGGAGACAGCAAAAGAATGTAAAAGAAAAAGAAGAAAAAAAGGCATGAGGATGAGCAATTGGAGGGGAAAAGAGAAAAGAAAAAACAAGATGAAAGGAATCATTATCCGGTGTTAAGACTTGATGGTAGTGAAAAGTGAAGAGCGAAGATTGAAGATAGTGAAAGGGGAAAGGAAGGGGAATAATTAGTGTTGTAAATCATACATACCAGAGTGAGCTTCAAGTGAAGAATTGGATTGCAGGTATGGTTATGAGCAACCTCTGTGTTGATGAAATCTGGGTTGATTTTCTTCGGATTCTTTGTTGTGTTGTGAGCAAAAAGACGAAGCTCCTCTGGGCTGAAACTACTAGGAAGTGGAAGGGCTTTAAAGCGGATGGCCTAAACCTTCCCTCTCTCTTGTTGACGGCCGTATTCAATCTTCTCTGTTCACCAAATTGTGCTGCCAAATGTCCAAAGAAAAATACTTCTCTACACATAGAATATTTCTCTACACATAAACAAGTAGAGTGACTCTACTTTGTTCCTTATGTGGCATCACTTAGAGCCACAAATTTTTTTTAACTTTTCTTGTTTGTTGATTTTTTCTTTGAAATGAAATTTTTTTTGTGGACCGAAGTGATGATACATAAGCAACAAGTAGAGTCACTCTATTTGTTCATGTATAGAGAAGTATTTCTCATGTCCAAATAACCATTTGATACCAAAAATATCTCTGAAACAGCCATGTTCATGTTTGGTGTTTTTTATTTTTTTTGAGATAGATGGTTTGACCCTCTAAAATATTTAAATATATAAATTATTTTTTAAAAATGGATCGAATGTAATGATGCTGTCTCATATACAACACTATCATTCATTCTGTTCTGGTTACTCAAAAGCCCACAATGAAGCAAATTGGAAAGTTGACAATGCAGTCATTCATGCTCTTCCCAACCCAAAGGTGTGCTTCTAAAAGAAGCTATGGATCTCATAGAAACAATGGGATAGAAGAAAACCAACTCTGCTAGACCGGGTTTGCAGCCATGAATTTGATATTACATGAAATTTATCATATCTTCTCAAAAGTAGACTTGGTCCATAAAAAGAAAATTACCATAACTCATCATCTTCCATGGATGAATTGTCAACTTAACGCATACCTTCCTCAGAACTTTGAAGAAATATTTGAAATGATATGCCACGTTTTAACTCTTATATTCATAATCCATGGTCTCTTCTTGAATGGAAAATTAAAAAGATGCATAAGAATACTACCAAGAAATCACGGAAAATAAATACTTCCTAGACCAAAAATAGATGAGAATTAATTCAAGCTTGGCTTACTGATAAGCCAATGATTCAAAACTAAACGAATGGTTTATCAAAGAACCCATCGAATTGACCTGGGGAAGGCAAGAAATTCAGTCCCCACAAAATTGATCTGAAAATTGATTTTCTTCAGTAACCTAAGATTAAAAAGTTTGAGAGAGATTGATTTTTCATTTTGGAAGAAAAAGTCTTGTTCGGGACTAACAGACCAAAATACCAAAACATCCAAGATCTCATATATGCAGCCGCAAAAAGTGCACTCTTTTAAAAGCAAAACAAGATGGCAAATATAAAGATAACAGAACTCTGACATAAATAAAGAACAAACTAAGCAGCAACAGACGGCTTTGAAGCGGCGGAGAGCCTGGACCTCTTCTTGGCCAAACTCTCGCTGCGACGTTCCCTTTGCTCCTTCAACCTAGAGGCCAGGAGCTTCTGATACTCAGCAGCCTCAGATTTGGCCTTCACAATTCTCTTCTTCTTCTCAGCAATTCTGCCTCGCTTCCTCTGCAGGGTCAGTGGGGTAACCAACCTCTGAATCTTGGGAGCTTTGCTAACCTTTTTGCCTGGCAAATCAAATATATCATCAGAAACTTGATTCCGCAATAAATGGAACTTAATTGCCCTAATGAGACTGCGAATTGATCCAGCTCTATTAATTATTTCTCAATTACTCTCATCAGAAACTTAAATCCACCATGTAAATCATAAAAAACATAACACCCCAACTCACTTGTTTATTGAGCACAATCCATCTACATGTGTGAACGGACCAATATTTAACAACAATGTAGCCCAATGTCAAATGAAGGTTCATCTACAAATGTTGGGACTACAAAGGATAGGTTATCATAACTCATAAGAATACATCCATCCAACTTTATGAAAAAAAGTATCAAACCTCGACCCATACTTGACCATCTATTAAGCACGAAGCACCATAGGAAAATCACAACCCCTCTAAACCTCCCCACCTACCCCTCTCACAAGTCACAACCACCAACTTAGTTAATTACAGTATGGCATGTTTAAAATAAAAAAGAAGCAATCATAAACCTTACCAGATTTTGTGGTGAATGTTCTACGGTATGTGTTCACATACTTTCGAACATCATCCTCCTTTGACAGATTGAAAAGTTTGCGAATCTTGGATGCCCTCTTGGGACCCCTCATTCTTGGCTTCTCAGTGTCTGTCAATCCAGGAAGATCATTATCTCCCTTCTTTACAATAACCAGATTGAGAACAGAAAGGTCTTGGCTGACAATACATCCCCGCACAGACTTCCTCCTGCGTTCTCCATTACGCCTTCCAAAACCACGGAAACAAGGGGTACCTGGCCACAAAAGTCAAAACACATGGTTGTATTGCTTGTGGAAGTGCTATAAACTATTGAAAAAAAATAAAGGCCACAAATTTGATTAGATTTGTAAGCCATCCACTAGTATAAACGGTTCCACAAACCTCTGTGTAGTAAGAGACGGACACGGCCAGGGGTCAAAACTCCCTGTTTCATTGGGAACCCCTGCTTGTCACAACCACCCATGATCTTGAAAACATAGCCCTTGAATTCCTGAGATGAAGCAAATCCTTCATCAGTAAACTCAAAGACAACAACTAGGAACTAAGCTTTCATTAATTGGATGACACAAGAGCACACATACCTCTCCGAGGGAATCTCCACTGACCTCCTGAGAGATCCTCTTGTCAAAAAATATGCGGCTAAACAACAACAAGAGATAATTTTAGTGACCAAGAAGAAATTTAAACTAGGGTAAAAATGATAGACCAACGTACAAACAATTCCTCGTTTAAAACTAATAGAACATTGTAGCTCAGAGAAACTACTACTTCACTAAAAAGAACATATATAATAAGGGAAAAAAATACAAACAAGCATTTCATTTACTGCATATAGATTTCTAGCGATGCCAATATATAAGGCCTCATTTAATAACCATTTTATTTGAACTTTTTGGTTTTTGAAATTTAAGCCCAAAACAACTACTTTACCGTGTGTTTTTTCTTACTTCGATATCTACATCTTACCTATATTTGTAGAAATCAAACAAGTATTGGGAAACAAAAAAAATGTAGCTTCCAAAAGCTTGTTTTTGTTTTTGAAATTTGGTTAGCATTCACATACTTTCTTAAGGAAAAATGGATACATTGTAGGAGAGATGGAACACATGTTAAGATTTGAGTAAAAATTAGCTTAAATTTCAAAAACTAAAAATAAAAAATCAAATGATTATCAAACGGGGCCTAAGCTATTTGAAATCCCACATTGTAAGGCTGATCGTCAACTAACAATATAAACTGCAAACGATTACAACACTACTTTACTCATCAAAAGGGAACCATTTTAGTGATTATACATCTCAAATCCCTAGCTCCAGAAAGTCCTACAATTGGAATCGAAGCTCTAAGCTTGACAACCTATGCTTAGGTTAAACTCCCGAAGAAACCCTAAGATGTAATTTTCAACTTTCCATTAGACTAGCTCCATGTAATTACGTAATGTTAGGATATGAACATTCGACTAAAGATGTTGACAGATCAATTCATTCGCACACAGATTGGACATTCACAATTAAGAAAAGAGATAGAAGAATAAGAGAATTTGAAAGCTAACAGTTTCTGATCATCGTCGATTTCGAGCTTCTTCTGGCATCCAGTCGTCGGATTCGCGATATTAAACTGTGAACAAGGAACGCAAAGTTAGTAAGCAGTAAAACTCGAGAACCGAAAGGAGGGGAAATCCAGTGGTCGAACCTTCATCTTTGGGAGCTCCGATTACGATAGCGGCGGCGCAGACAAAGAGACGAACACAAATGAAAAAAAGAAAAAAGGGCTAAGCTTTTCGAACAGGAGCCTATTGTAATTTATAGGGTATAATTACAATTTTCATTTTTTCTTTTACAATTTTCCAACTTTCAAATTTGTAGGTCTCTTAATTTTAATGTCGCTAGTAGGACTAACTCTAATTTTATTTTCTTTGTCAAAAAAAAAAACATAAAAAAATGATAGTATGATTTAACCTTTGCTCTAATCAAATTTACCATTCATACATTCATATTCTCTTATTAATGTAAAATAAAACTCTTTTTTTTTTTTTTTTTTAATTTTAAAAGCAATGAAAGACCAAAACCCTGGAAACAAAAGTCGCAGATAGAGCAAAAGAAAACAAGTAAAAAGCGATTTGTTTAAGATCCGGCTATACCCAATTCCATTCAACTCTTCTTGTTGTTTCATCATTTTCGGATTTCTACGGTATGTTCCTTTTCTCCGGCTTGCGATTGATTTTGTGATGATGTTGTTAAAGAATTTGTGTGTTCCCTCGCAATTCTTGGTTTGAAACGAGAGATTATTGGAATCTTTTGCCAAGTTTGTGATCCTGTGGAGTAGTGTAATTACTAATTACAGATAAAACCTCCGATTTAATTCAGGCGAGCGCTTGATGAGGATGGAGCGTTGGAGTGGAGTTTTGAAGGTTCCACTGCATCCCAATGGGCACAAGTTTTACCGAGTTGGAGCATCACTCTGCCTTTCCTCCACTTCTGAAACCTTCACTGTAAGCCGGAATTTCATGCCATTCATCCGCAAATCTTTGATTTCAATTATTCGAGGAGACCGTGACAATGTGACTATAACAGTTTTATACCTACAAGAAATTATATCCATTGGGGATCAGGAGGCATACCATTTACAAAATTTGATTATGTACCCAGATATTATTGAGGAACAAAGGCATTGTAGTCGGATTTTATATATATATATATATATATATATATATATATATATATATATATATACATTTGAGTGTTTATCAGTGGCTGCTTAACCTTACAACAATTGAATGTTAACATAAGGTATATAAAATTAATTCGTAAGTAGATGGATACCCTAAGGGATTTTTCTATAGGTAGCTCCTCTTACGAACTCTTTGTTTTAGTTGGTGGAAGTATTACATGCCATTTTCCTATAAAAACTCATCTCTCAACTTGTAATGAAGAGTTTCATGATAATAGGTCCCATCTGCAAACGTCATCTTTTTCAGTGGGGATCGGGTGGAAGGAACAGGCAATCCAGTGGTTGAGAGACTGTCTGATCTGCAGAACATAGCTGAAATTTTAGTTTCGAAATTTGGGAACTCCACGAATGCATGGGTTATTGCGGCTTCTGATTTCAATGGAGCTTTTGCTATCTATAGGGATTTTATACCATCTCTGAATCGGTGGGGAGAACCTAAATCATATACCCCAAATGGGTTTC
This sequence comes from Sicyos edulis, assembly GCA_036507275.1. NCBI lineage: Eukaryota > Viridiplantae > Streptophyta > Magnoliopsida > Cucurbitales > Cucurbitaceae > Sicyos > Sicyos edulis. The sequence goes on along the minus strand of CM071857.1, from coordinate 303,210 downwards.
CGGCTTCAGTGTCGACCGTTTCACTTTTGGGAAGTTGCTACAATGAGGTATGGATAGGATCAAACAGCAAATACAAACACTAGCCTTTCATATTCATATTCTCCAAGAGAAATGTTAGGAGTGATTTTGAATCACTTCTAATTCAACATTAATTGGAAAACGGAGAATTGAACTAATGACCTTTTAGGCTTGGATACACACTTGTGCCGGTTGAGCTATTGAAAGCATGTTTTGCAGTCATTTTGAATGCAATCAAAATCACTCAAAAGTATTTCCCAAATAGGTTTGCTGCTTCTGGTTTTTGATAAGAGCTAATGCACTCAATTGTTGATTGGCAGGTGAAGAAGATAATTTCTAGGGGAAAACAAGCATCACAACCAACCACCATATGCACACTACATTGCAGCCCACCCAAAACAATCATTCTCGGATTTAGCAAGGGAGGTACTGTAGTTAACCAGCTAGTTTCTGAACTTGGCTCCAAAGATTTCATAGCTATTGAGAATCTACCTCATTCTAAGCAAGCAACAGGTGCTGGACATTCTAACCTCGACGAGGTTCAGTTCATAACTACTACGGAGGGGAGGTTTTTGACAAGCATAGCAGAGATTCATTATGTGGATGTTGGATTGAACAGCCATGGTGCATATCTTACAGACCCCGAGGTGATTAAAAGAATCTCTAGTAGCCTTGTTGGGGAGTCGAGAGGTGTTCGTTTCGTTCTTCATGGTACTCCTAGACAATGGTGTGATAGCAGAAGAGTTTGGATACGAGATGAGAAGGAACAGATGTTGAGTATTCTTGAAGCTGAAGCAAGGAAAAGTGAAGGAAAGTTGCAGGTTTTTGAGAAATTGTATTTTGCTGATAGGCCTATAGACTTGCAGATGCATTTTGAAATAATTGAAAAGTTGGATATTTGTTGAGTTATATTGTAGTGTTCATGGGAAATAAAGCTAACGAGGAGACAACCATAAAAGATAGTTTGACAAAATTTGGCTGATGAGAGAAGTCTGCGAAGTGGAGAGATACAAATCTATAGCTTCAAATTTGATAGTATAGAAAACATATTTCACATTTAAGCTCAGAGCTCTTTGTACCATAGTTTTGTTGTAGGATATATACACGTTCAATGACAATAAAAACTTGGATAGTGTAAATTCTAAATAGAGAAAGTGATCTACTTACCGTTATTTGTTTTCGCTTCCAACCATTTGAATTTTGAAATCCGGTCAATATCATCATTATCGTTGAAATGGGTGTACTTTAAACCTTTTAACCATTATTTGTTAAGTAAATAACTTTTTTTTATTTTTTAATTATAATTCCAAGCGTTTACTTATTCATTTTAGTCACGTAATTTCAATATGGGTAAAACAATAATTTCATTGGAAAAAAAAGGTCAATAGAGTAAAGCTAATTTATACTTATTTTTATGAAAAATAAATAATAATACTATCAAGACTCTTAGAATTGTAAGAAATGAACTTTCAAGACTCTTGACTTCCTCTAGTTATGATTTAAAACTTAGTTGACTATGGAAACTGAAATTTGGAATGCGTAAACCTCCCCACTTCAACGACTGTAGACAACCACTGCAGTTTAATGCTATCTTTTCATATTAACATAATTAATGAATATTTGCAGCATATACAAATAATTGAGTTGATATGTGCAGATGAGCAAGAACATGGCATGAAAAATATACAGTAGAAGTAGAACCAATAACCATTAACAAAACTCTAACCTCCATCAACCGCATATAAAAAGCAAAATAACCCATCTTCTAGTCCCATTTATCCAGCTAACCTGTTGCTTTCCGTTTCTGTTTACTCCGACCGACTTTTCGCCTTCGCTTTTTAGTTCTCTTAGATGAACTAGGTTTGACAGCAGAAGGGGTTTTTCCTTTGTGTTGCATGTCAGGCTCCTTGTTTTCTGAGGCTAAATCAGCTTGAGAAGTTGCAGCTAGAGAAATGATTTCCTCTTCCAATTTCAGAGTCTGCTCAATAAACTCACCATTAACCTCTTTGGGAATTGGCACCTCTTCCTTAACAAGAGAATCTTGCATCACAACTTTCTGAGCCTGGAAACATACCAGTGAATTCCAATGTTTAGAACTACCATGTTTTTAATATAATCATATTGCAACACAGCAACAATGTAAGAAATCAGTTTAAGTATCAGTACCCCAGTCTGTATATATCAAAGACCACATATGTGTTACAGGTCTTTATATCTTCATCCTAGTTTTGTGCGTGTGTTTTATGGTTTTTATTCGTTTTCAGTTTTCACCCCCATTGAGACCTCTGTTTCTTTTCATCAATTAAATGAGAAGTTTCTGCTTCTTGTCCTTAAAAGGCATATAGAGGAAAGCATACAAACACTTTCACAAGTGAAAGTTTTTTTTGAAACAAGGGTAACCACGCCCGTCCCTAGGCCAGATTCGGGAGACATCGAAGGAGTAATGTCACAGGTGAGTCTCGAACCTGGAACCTTGAAGAGAGCATACCTTCAAAGCCCAAGTCTTCAACTACTGTGCCACCCCTCGGAGATTGCTTTAACTGAAAGTAAAAGAGATATAATGCATATAATAGTGGAGGAAACTTACACTTCCACGATCGGTGCTCTGAATCATCTGAGGAAGAAGCATGACGTCCACATGACTTCTAATCGCACTTTCGGGCATAAGTACATCTAATGGATGCACAGACATGTGTTGTGATGCTTCATGCAAAGACCTGACAAGCTCATCATTTCCATCTTCAGGTGAAGGACGATCATCACTTGCTGCAAGACGGGATAGTTGATTGATTGAAGAGAACTTCATGGGATTTTCATTCACGATCGTGTCAATTCTGTTCTTCAAGTTATGAACTTTTGACTGCGCAGCTTCAATTTTTAGAAAAATCTCTTCCAAACTATTATCATTATCTCCCAACATGGAAGATGGCCATCCATCAGTTGCCATTGTCCCGAAGTCATTGATGCCATCATGTCTCATATTCCTTGTCTTGTCTGTAGATCAGAGCAGAGAATCAATAGCCTATTGACTACTGTAGCCAAGAACTCTCTTAATACATAGATAGCCTTCAAACTTAAAATCCTTTAGACTGGGCTATTCTTTTAACTATAAGAAACATAATTATTTGTTTACTAATAACAGTTATAGGTTAAAAATACAAGACATGATCAGTGAATCATAAAAAATACAAAAATACTAATAATACTAACACTAGTATGCACCAAAACACACCGTGTCCTTTCTAACACCATAGAGCTCCAAAGAATTTCTATATTGAGAAAAAGAAAAGCTGAATTTATGGCTCAATATTGTAAAACTTATTCATCTAAAAGTCAAAGACTTAAAATAGCTTTCACTACTTCAGATATTATTAACCTGCAGCAAACTCCTATTCAGCCATACACAATTGAATGAAATCAACCACACATAATATTATAATGATACTATCAACTCCACTTACCAAATTTAAGAGAAGCAGCTTCCAAAGATATGTCATCAGAAATAGACCTCTTCCTCTCTGGAATAACAAAAGAAAACTAAAATATTAGAGAGAGACACAAGGGAAAAAAAAGTTAAACACAAATACTCGCGGACTTGATACCATAGTAGGAGAACAAATTATGATGTGCCATATATGATGCTACTTCAGTAGTTTCTTCAGTTTTCTTCCTTCTCTTTCTTTTCATAATCCTATGTATTTGATTGTCACTTGAGAATCCTGTTGACTTCACATCAAAATCTTCCGTTGAGAAGTGTTTGTACACAGATTGCTTTCTCTGGTCATATAATGCAAGTTCTCTATCATATTTTAACGATTGAGACTGAAGTTTCTTAATTTGCAGTTCTAACCATCTACACCGCCACATAACAGGACTTATAAACTTTCTCCAGTGATCTGTCAACTTCTTCTTCCTAGACAGTAAGATGCATATTAGAACATGCGAATATCATATAAAGTTGAGAGAAAAGACAACATATTTGAGGAAAACGTAAACTTGATTTTATGAGTCACAAAATTTTTTCCTTGTTCTTGCAATGTCGGCTATGCAAGGTTAAGAAAGATAAATTATTTTAACAATTTTAGGAATGGAATAGGCATGTACACCTAACCTATGGTTCAAAAATTTACCAAGTTAAATAAGCTTGTTGAGTTGTATTTATCCAAGTCTGACAATACATATTTCAAAAAGTAACAGAACTTAAGAAGACAAAATCATCAGTCTGGTTTGACTTGACTTGAAATGGCTTAATTTTTCTTTTCTCTCTTTTTATGTTGAAACTACACCTCTATTGAGAAAAATGAAAGAATACAAGAGAATACAAATAACAAACCCCTACACAAAAAAGGGAGTCTGATCCTACTTACACAAAAGAACAATACCAGAATTATAATTATAAAAAGACTAGAGATCAAAGTCCACAATGAGACAATAAACCATGCCACCTTCAAAACCTCCACGTCAGATCTCTCGATCCAAATACCCGACAACAAAGAAACTCGCTTGCCACAACAATCTGCTCTTCTCCCCCCTAACAGAAAGATTCTGAAGTACCTCTGCCATCATAAGGGGAAGGATGCAACTAAGTCATAGCAAGACCAATATAACATATACTCGTACACAATATTTCTTTTAGAGATTGGAAATTCAAATATGATATTTGCAATCTTCTTTGTGTTAACTATAGTTCCATTTTGATATAATTGACTTGTTCATTACATCTTATTTCGATTAAAAAAATCATTCAGAAAAAATGAAAGAATAGAAAAGGGTACCATAAAAAAAAAAAAAAACAGACCATGAACTACCCTGACAATCAATAAAATGGCTCAAAGCCAAGAGATTGAGGATAAGACTTGATGAATAATTGTTTTTTGAAAAGTGAAGAGAGCCCGAACCTTCTGCACAAGCACAGATGGTATAACGATATGAAAATCAGTGATCAAATTGTTCATCCACCAATAGTATACAATAACTATAGAGAAAAAGTGGGAAAAAAAAACAAACAAATGCAGCACAAGGGAAAAGAAAGGAAAAAGATGAATGTACTACCTTGAAAACACTTCTCTGTATCCATTAGACATAGGCTGCAAATTATTGTGGCCATATAATTGGGATTCAACTTCTTCATCATCCAATAACAAACCATAATCTGTCCCAGAAACAGTATCACCAAACGAGCTTGAATTTTCAGTTGAAATGTTGCATTCCCCACTAGTACTAGGACCTCCTTCACAATTATCTATACACCCAGTAATATCAAGCTCCATATCCTCACTTCTATCGAACATCATAGTTCGTTCAGGATATGGAGCTTCCATGTCATGAATTTTTTCCTGAGCACTAGTTTCACTCTGCTTATCCCGAGCAGCGTTGTTGTCTTCCACACACCTTGAAATCTCCGTTAAGGCTTCTTCCTTCACTTTTGATCCAATTTCAGGTACCATGCTAACAGAGGCCCAAATCAAGACCCTATTTTGTGCTATCAGGCAATAACATCTAAACAAATGAACAACATCAGAATACAATTCTTGTACACCACCAATGCTTATTCAGAGCTTATCACAGATTGACAAGTACCTAAATCACACAAGTTTTACAAATGTGAATAGCATAAAGGAAAATGTAAATTAGAGGTCCAAGAATGTATTACTTAGGCCCCGTTTGGTAACCATTTTGTTTTTCGTTTTTTGTTTATGAAATTTAAACCCACAACAACTACCTTACTATACCTTTTTCCTTACTTGGATATCTATATCTTACCTATATTTTAATAAACAAAACAAAAATTTGGAAACAAAAAAAGGTAGCTTCCAAAAGCTTGTTTTTGTTTTTTAAATTTGGTTAGTATTCACCTACTTTCTTAAAGAAATATGGATACATGGTAGAAAAGATGGAGCACATAGTAGAACATTTGAGTAGAAATAAGCTTAAATTTCATAAACCAAAAACAAAAAACCAAATGGTTATCAAGCGGGGCCTTAATAACTTGCATCTGTTTCCACATGAAGATGTTCATAAGTTGAAAAATAGGGGAAAATGAAATTCCCCTAAAATTCATTTGGCGGCCAAAATAGTAAAAATCCATAAGACTTGTTTGAAATCCATGACAGAAAGAAAAGAGTTACCTCACTATTTTCATTCAAAAAGAAGAAGATGATTAAGATAATAGACATGCCATCACTATCAATCTTTCTTCTAGAAAAGCAAATGGAATCAAACGAATAGATTGAAAGACCACATAGATCATAGAACACAAAATAAAAGGGCCAAATTGGTGAACGGTAGCACAAAACACAAAATCATCATCCGGGAAGAAAATTGCAAAAGAAAAAAGAAGCAGCCCAATGGTAAAGGGTATTTGGGATCTAAGAGGTTAGGAGTTCGTCTGTTCTGTGCCGAGGTGCATGTAATTTGGACTGGACACTTACTAATATGCAAAGAAAAGCAGTTCACCAACATGCGGACTAGGAAGTGAAAAATGAAAACTGCCATTACACTCCGATCAAAAAGAAATTTCAACAAACAAATTACGGTCCAGGTAAGGTCAAGGGGAAACCTTCAAAAAAAAAGAAAAAAGATTTGTGGCCACTGAATTCTTCAACAAATTACATATTCCGTTTCGGACAAGAAATCTTCAAAAAGAACTCGAAAATCAAACGTAGTCCTGATTGAATTTCTTGAGCATCAAAAGAGTGTCATAACTGTTACAATACTCGCAAGAAGAGCCAAAAAGAAAACCCTGTTCCCGATTCGCACTAGAAGGGAAAAAACCCATCTGGGTTTGAGAGATTTGAAAAGAACAAACCTGGGTTGAGGGGTCAACTGGTTTCGAACACCTCTTTTACCGTGGGCCGTCGATCGGCGAGCGACGGGATGGCTGGCGGTCGGCGGGCAAGTGGGGGAAATCGGTGGTTTGTTTAGGAAACGGAATCGAAAGTGAACGGAATTGAGGGAAAACTGTACAGTCAGAACGTAGGGGAAGAATTTGCGGAAGAAGAAAACAGAAACACCGCCAATTTTGGTTCCATTATATAGTTTTTATGATAATATATATATATATATATATATATATACATATATGGACCCCATCGTCATGAATAAATCATGGGTCCACCGCCCGGTATTTCTATTTTCACATGATTTTCCATTCCTAATTGATTTGTCCAAATTTAAACGAAATTCATTCCAATTCTGATGATATTTACCCTTATTTGTCGCCACGCCTAACCATGGATTTATACCTATGATCTGGTACTCAATATTTTCATTTAAATTATTTGAGCTATAACATATTTAATGTAGAAATCGTCAATAAAATTCTCTTTAAAAAAAAAACTCTTAATATGTGAAAATTATGGGTACAATTCTTTTGCTTTCCTTCTATGTATTAATGAGAAAGTATCCTATTATATTCATCTAAGAGGTAATTGACATGTATTGTCTTCGAGCATGAGAATGCACATTATTATACTCTTACATTCCAAAGAAGAAAAATCTCTACAATCAAGCATAAACATAAAAACTTAAAGTTTGCTTCTCTCAGAAAAAGGGAAGAGGAAAGGCTAAAAATATGATTTTTGAAAGTATTTTTAATTCAAATTCAAATTCAAATGAAAGAAAGGGTGGCTAAAATAAAATAAAGAAGGGGAACAAAGGGTGAAAAAGAAGATGAAAGGAAGGTTGTTGACTCTTTTTTAATAAAGACTATTTTTAAGCTTGATATTTAAAAGTATAGAGACCAATATAAAAAATACACAAACTAAAATAAGAAATCAAAATAAAACAAACATCAATATTTAAAGTAATGACAAGAATTATATTAATTACATTCATGTAATGAAAGATCATATCCGAAATCTTCAAAACGAATGCAACATGTATTCAAGTTAATACCACTAACAATGAGGAAGCATTTCCCAGAATTTCCACCTCAATTCTTTCAAATCACCACATTTATCAAACAACCTCCGGATGGATAAACATTAAATTAAATGTAGTTCAATAACTAAACATCCTTAATTTATCTTCAACGAGTCCAACGGCAAAAATGAGACCTAAACATTGTACAATCTTAAGCATATTCAGAACTTCTATCATTACAGGGAAAATATCATCAGGACCAACATTAACAATCAAAACAAAATGGCTAACCCAGAAGAAAAAAAATGACCTTCGACTAACAATGTGCTTCCTATCAACTCCCTGGATAAAGTACCATGTGTATATATGAATTCTGCTAGATGGGGACTGAAAATACAGAAAGAAAAACGCTTCGAAAAAAATGACCTTTTGACGTCTCGGATCAAAGTTATACACCGGGAAGTAACACTGAAGCCGAGAAGCCGAACCATATAGTCTGTGTACTACTCGGAAACAGCAACTCAGTATATGATTAATTGGGCATTTACAAGAGCGTACGGTTCGGGCATGCCATGCAGCTCATTTAAGCTCCATCTCCATGAATTGAGTTGAACAAGACCCCACCATTTGTTGCAGATTTATATTGAATTTGTCATTAAAGGGAAGATTCAATGTTGTGGTGCTCTAGATTTCTAAGAACAATTCTAGCGAAGATTTTGGCTTGTAATGGGGCAGTTGCTGCGGCAGCTGCAGTACGCAGGGCTCTTGATGCCCCTGCACTCTGCATAAGGCTAGCATGGTGCAAGGCGTGCCGACCCCCCGGGATTGTAAACTGCACATGGAAGAATACATGTATTAAAAAAACTTGTGCAAGAACTGAAGGGTGCTTGTGAAATCTAGAGAAATACTATGAACTCAAATCCGTGCCTTTACCTGTAGAAGAGCAAATGCTGCACATGCTTTTAGCGTAGGTGATGGATTTCGAAGCATTGTAACAAACCTTCCAATTTCAGCTCCACTAGCAATTATGAAAGATTAAGACATTAGAAAACAAAAGTAAGATTAATAAAACTTCAAGACAAAATTTCCCTGCCATGCAGCCAGCTTTCCTTCCTGACTCGATCATTCTTGCAGACAAAAGCAAACAGCCAAAGGGAAATAGCAGACGGCCCACTTCTTGAAAATGAGCTTGTCGAAGGTGCGAGTGTTTGTTCAAGAAATTCTAATCAATATGCTAAAGAGATATAAGCATAACTAGAACAGACATACATCATATGCTGAAGGGAAATAGCAGGCAATCAACAAGGTTCTGCTGAAGTTGATTGTCCAACATTCAAAAGCATAAAAACATGAGCATATTAAATTAAATGGGCATGAGAATACAAGCTCCCAACAGTCAAGTGAATTTTTTTTTTTCTGAAACAAGGGTAACAACAGTCAAGTAAATTTATCAAAGGGGTTTGAGTGAACCTGCATCGCAGGTGGCCCGCTTCTTGAATACGAGCTCGTTCTGTTACTTGCACCAATGCTGCAGGCGCCGAGGATGCAGCAGCAGAGGCAAATGCTTGTGGATCTGAAAACGTTTGGACAAATGCTTCAATATTCTTTAATGCCATCCTTCTAGCCCCATCTAAGCTTACACTCTTGGAAGTGCCTTCTGATGAGCTTCCTGGCAAGGCACATTCGTCCATTCTGCAAAAATTGAACACTAAAATGTTGAGGAGATTAATCAGGAAAGTAATTTTTATATTAAAAAAAATGAAGGCTGTCCATGGATTATTAACGCCAGCCCATGTACCTCCCATCAAACATGTACGCCAATGCCAAAGCAGCCATGAAGCGTGCCATTTTCGATACTGATGCATAACAAAGATGAACTAAGGCTGGAACGCCCCCTTCCTCCACAATACGAAGGGCATTACCAGGATTAAAGGCAAGATTCCAAAGAGCTCCAGCAGCAGTCTCATGAACATCCTGAAAATGAAAATAAATAATGTAAATATGCAGTTCATTGGAACATTCACACATTTCATATGAACATTTAAGTGTTCCTTCTCAAACCACTAAAGAATAATTTGAAATGCTTACTTCACCGTCTGAGCGTGCCAAAGCAATTAATGGTGCAACTCCCCCTTGCTGACCAATAGCAATGCTAAAAAACCCAAAAGGTAAAAGTTTAGAATTAAACTAGAAAATCGAAGAGTTAAACATGATCTTTATGTAGAAAAATAAAATACTACTCATCAGTGAAAGAAATGTCAAAGGAACAACTAAGTAACTGAATGGCAGGGATAGTATTACTTTAAACCAAACCATTGGGACTATGTGCATAATTTTTTCTCAGGGGAAAAGGCCTCATTTGTTAAGCGGATATGATCCCCATTAATTAGATAACTAACCAACTCCGCTCATTATTATTATTTTGATAAAGAATCAAACTTTCACTTTTTCTCAATGAAAGTTTGATTCTTTATCAAAATAATAATAATAAAAAAAAGATCCAAGTAAAGTGTTGAATTATGTTAAATCACCAATCAATCCAAAATCCTAAGCTGATGGATTAGGGTAAATTTAATTATATCAACCAACATAAAAAATTATTAAAAAAAAAAAAAAAAGACAATTTCACATCTCTAGTACCAAACTAGCTAGACAATTACAAGTATTCAATCAAATTTTTCATAAATTCTCTTTATCATGGGAATTCCTACTCAAACCTACTAAACATATTGGGCATGTCCATATAGAGATTCTCAACATCACCCACACTTTTCATAGAGAGTAGTTGATTAACATTTTTCGTCCCTACTGTTCTTTTTTTAAATATAAGAATCTTCCTTGCAGTAAGATTAACAACTACTGTTTGCCTGCAAAATATCACGTGATACCTTCTGACCTCAAATTCCGTACCTGTTGGCTTCAGAAACTGACAATCCCCAAAGAGCACCAGCAGCCCTTTCCTGAAGACCCGGGGATGCATTTGAACAAGATTGTGCAAGAGCAACCTAAAATAAAAGATTAAATAAATAAAAATGTGTAGGCAAACCATGGGCAAGCTTACATCATCATCATATAACTTATTTCAGACAAGTATGTTATTTTACCTTTGGTATTTTTTGTAAAAATCATATTCAATACAAAAAAACATTAGTCAAGCCACTTTTTCATAAGACATTTGGAAAAGGAATATATTCTAATCCACTTCAGTTTAGAAAACAGAGCACGACAATAGAGGCTTTCAGGTTTTACTCCATACCAAATATTCAATGAGAGATTCAAGAGAATGGTGAATGTTGTTGAAAATCCTATTATTTCTCTCAAGCCACCACTTCCAAATCAATACACAATCCGTATCAATATTGTTGATAAAAGGGTTTGGGCCCTTAACTTCGGACTATTTCATATATTTTCATCTTTAACATCTACTGAGCTGGTGTGTTCAAAGCTGCTGCTACTACAAGGTTTTTTTTGGATAAGATGAAATTGTATTGGAGTGCATGTGGCCAAATAACAAAAGAGATCTCCAACTATTAATCAAGATGTCATAATTATAGGTCATGGAATAGAGGAGATTGTTTGCACCAAGAAAATACAACAATGGCTAAGTTCTCAATGAAGCGGTTGAACGTTGAAGCTTTGTGTTGGAAGCAGTGTTTTAAAAAGCGCAAGGCGCACTAAGGCGCAATGGCCCTCTGGAGCCTGAGGCGCAAGGCGCACCAAAAGGCGAGGGCTTTTTTACTTAAGGCGCACTATATAAAAAAACACACAAAATTTATATATATGTGTGTATACACAATAAAAACACTTTGCATGGACATAAATGAAGTTTTAACCAAGAATAATATATAAAAACATACATAATATTCAACTATCAACCTTCACGCGCTTCGAATGACCTAGTACGGGGATCTGAAATACAAAAAGCGCAAAGGAAAATTAAAAAGCCCACGAGGCGCGCGCCTTTTGGCGCCTGGGGCTTCACGTAAGGCGCCATAAGGCGCGCGCCTTATTATACGCGCCTGGCCTGGGACAATTAAGGCGCAAAAGGTGGGACTTGAGCCTAGGCGCGCCTTTTAAAACACTGGTTGGAAGGTGCCCATTAACTCTGGCAAGCAGACCAGAGTTTGCAAAGTAAACAAAACTTCCCTGGAGAATAGTAAGGGTTCTATTTCGCTTGGTTGGAGACCGTTTTTTTTATAAGGTCTCAACCTTTTTTGTGGGCATCCTTTTTTTGTAGGCCTTCTTCTGCTCTTGTATTTTCTTTCATGTTTCTCTGAATGAAAGTTTGGGTTTACCATTAAAATAAATAAATAAAAGAGGTAAGCAACAAGCATAATGGAAGCCTTGATCCTTCAATATCCTGGTTTTCAATTACATATATATATATTTGAGGAGCATGTTTTCCGCCTCCAGCCAAAGTAAAAAATCCTCTACAAGCATAATTCAAAAGACCTCCACTTGCTTCAATTTCTATACCGCTGTATTCTTCACATAGCATCTATAATAATTTCTATTACTTCTCCTATATGAGCTCCAAGATGAACAGTAGGGTTGAGGAATTAGGAGCAAAACACAGATCTTTTTTCGATGGGAGGAAAGATTTTGTGGAAAAAAAGATTTTCCCCACTTCTGAGATCCTTTAGTTAGAGCGTACTAAGGATTTTACGCAAAAAAGTTGTGGCTAAAAGATTCTAATCTTGTACATTAAAGTGTTTTTCTTTGCACTTCCATTACTTTTTTTAACAGAAAGCACTTTCGTTACGAGTTTAAAATCCTTCCTGACTTGATCCCAAACACTTGACCATAATAACAACAGGTATACTTATTACTCACTCAGAAACCAAGTCTTTCTCGTTGCCACTTCTAACTAATTTTGTTTGTACTTCCATTCCTTTTAATGAAGGCAAAGAAATAGGGAAAGGAAAATATTCCATTTATATCAAATGCACATATATCAAATACAGGTATAATAAAAGAAGATACATACTCCAATGAAGAAGAAACATGTCTCCAATTCAAGTTCGAAAGAGTACCAATTGCAAACCCTTCGTGTGAAGTTTATTGAGAACTAAATGAGATCTTATTTAATCAATGCCTACTCCACATGAGGTGTAGGTTTTTAACGATCTCATGCATCCAAAATTAATGGTGTGAGATTTTCATCCAACCTCTGCAATAATGAGACTGACATGCGATTCAAAAGCATGTCCATAGAGTCATATTATTCTCTCTTTTTTTGGATAAAATACAAAAACTTTCATTGATATGATGAAAAGTTACAAAAAATATTTTAAATATTTTAAATTACAATAGTCCTTTCCAATGTGTTAAAAGTGTTGATAGACTATAATCTTTGAAAGGAGAAATTTTGTGTGCCCATGTCATTGCCAAGATAGTAATAGAATCCATGATGTTCTCTTTATGAGGTTTTTTTCCGAAAAGGTGAGTTCATTCCTCAAATTCCATAGCTTCCACTTCCCAAATTAATTCTTTTACACCTTTTTCCGAAAAGGTGAGTCATATTATTCTTTCACTTCCCAAATTAATTCCTTTACATCTTTATTGATTCAGACATTGTACGAGAGCCCAATCAGCTTTTACTGCAATAAACAATTTAAAGTAAGAGGTTAAGGATATTACCAGTGCCTCAACACCACCTGCAGCTGCAATTGCTTCTCTATTTCTGTCATCAAATGATAAATTCCATAGGGCTCCAGCAGCTTCTTGCCTGTTCCACAAGACAAAAGTAATATGAAAACTAAAACCAAATTATGTACATTGCCCAAGTTTCAGTAGTTTCTAGCAGAGAAAGTTTCCATACAATTGTAAGAATAAGATGCAGAAGCCATCCTTTGAACAATCTAATTCAGTAGTAATGGTAAAGGTCTTTGTCCTAATTTGTTAAAATTAATCTCTACCCTTTTGTTTTTTTTTTTGAAAAAAAAAACAATACAAGGAGTAATTACAAAAAAGAACACCTAAAGAGTAATTACAAAAAAGTTTGTTAACTGAGGTCCAAAAAGAAACATGGAATCTAATGAGAGTATATGATAAAGCCCATTTAGGAGTAGGATAAGGAATGGTCAATCCTATTAGCAGTAAGATAAACATATTAGACTATAAATAAGAGAGGATAGGAAAGTAAGGAGACATTGAGATATTGAGTATCTAGAGCTTGAGAGTGATCTCAAGATCGGGAGGGTCCAAGTACCTTTAACACTTGGGTTAATTAGTATCTTTATTATCCTCTTATTTAAATAAATACTTGGATCTTGGGCTTGAGAGTGATCTCAAGATTGGGAGGGTCCTTTATTTAAATAAAAGGATAATAAAGATACTAATTAACCCAAGTATTAAAGGTACTTGGACTCTCCCGATCTTGAGATTACTCTCAAGCCCTAGATACTCAATATCTCAATGCTTCTCAATATCTCCTTACTTTCCTATCCTCTCTTATTTATAGTCTAATATGTTTATCCTACTCCTAATAAGATTGGTCATTCCTTATCCTACTCCTAATAGGATTGACCATTCCTTATCCTATTTCTAAACGGGCTTTATCAGTGTAAACATCAATCAAAGATCGCTCCAACCCTCTAAAGATTCTATCATTTTTCTCGCTTCAGAAATCCCACAAACCAGCACACAGTCCCGCCTTTCACAAAAAATCCACCTTTTCACAAAAAGGTGGGATACAAAAAAAAAACTCCATCTTCCTACAGACCTTTGTCTTTTGCTAACTCTAGGCCAAATTCCTCAAAAAAGAAAACGGACTTCAAATCTCAAAGGCTAACTTGCAACCCCACATAAGGCGATTGAGATCATTGGCCGCCTTTCTACCAAAGATGCTACACGTCAAGCCCATAAAGGAGGTTACCTTGACCCTATCTAAGGTGTTAATCTTACCATAAATGACATGCCAGATAAAAAAACTTAACCTTTTTTTAAAATTTTCACCTTCTATAAATAGACAAAGACTAAATCCCCACAGAAGAACGAAGAGAAGAGTTGACTGAAATCTCTACAATTTGGGAGAAAATTTTCCCTCAAGATCAATACTTTTGAGTTTGACTTACCAGAAAACCTAGCTTTATGCCCTTCCTTATACATGTGTAACATTCATGGTGAAAACCAGTAGGACTTATTCTTTATCTGTCATTTCTTTCTCTTAGCAAGGTATCGTGTATTTTCAACACTTTTGGTTTCAGATGGTGAAGACTAAATGGAGAAAAAAATGAACAGGATTGGATGGCATTTTTCATTAAAATAGTAAAACCAACAATAAAAAATATCCAATCATACCTGACACCTTCATGAGGAGAATGTGTAAGTTGGACAAGTGCTTCAAGTGCACCTGCCTCCTGTCCAACAGCAGAGTTGTTTGTGTTGCTATCACCATGAGCAGCCAAGTTAGCCAATGCTCGAGCAGCCTGCAAATTTTCAAAATGTACAAATTTAGCCTTGAAAATTATGCAAATTTAAACTTGAAAACTGTACAGACAAAAGTATCAACAAATAAATGGGCAAAATGAAAACTATAATAATTTTTAAAATACTATAGTTAATATTTTGCGTTACATAGTGACAAATTGTGCTAATTATCAATATTTTGAAACAAAACATTTCATAATGAGAAACGTAAATATCAATATTTGAGCAAAGGGTTCCAGGTTATCTCAAGGGAAGGGGAATTCTTCTACCAGCATTTCATACCGAAGAAGTTAATTAATATGTTGGAACCTAACAAACTTAAGGATGAGGAGTTCCTAAACCAAAAAAGAGGAATCAAACAAAATGCCTTAAATCTAAGTTAATAAGCAAAAGATGTTTTATAATTGGGAATTAGAGCATCACCTTTTAGAATTAAATTGACTTGTGAATTTCAAACCAGGAGCATACCTTAGAGACCCTTGTGGACCAAAAAGAGAGGTCCATTACAACATGAATTGTGCAAATGAAAGTACACAAGAGCATACAAAAAACAAGGCCAAAACAAGCTAGAGGCTAAAACTAACTAAAAAAAGAAACTCCAATCCAAAAGAACTAGACGAAAGTCACAATTACAAAAGTTCTCGTGACCGGCACATAGAGGTGGTATTAAATCAAACACTATTGTATCCCAACTTTTTTCTCTAAAAATTCTATTGTTTTTCTCAAGTCAAATACCCCACCGGCCACAACATTACGAAAATGCTAGCCTACCATGACACTTTGCCTCTCTCCTGAAGGAAATGCAAAAACATCTTGTTCAACATAGATTGTCTCTCCTGCTAACCAATAAGCTCTTCCAATGATCCTAGAGGTTGCAAGCAAACTAGCACTCTCATAGCAGATGAATCAGGTCCTTACACCGTTACGAGCACAAAACTAAGAAAAAGTGTACTTTCACGAGATTCGAAGTGTTAACCTTCTCTTGTTATATTTATCACACATCTTAGAAATTTAATTTTAACCTTCCAGAGAAGGGCAAAAGGTCTCAAGGGCGTCTATCGAGGCATGGGAGACCAAAAAGACCTAAGGATGAAGGTCCTTAGGCCAAAAAGGAGGAATCAAATAAAAAGTCTCAAATCTTACTTGATCAATAAAAGAATTTTTTTTAAATTGGGAATTGGAGATTCGCCCCAATATATACCCAAAGACACTCGCGGCCGTCCCAAGACCTGGACTCGAGAGAAAACAAGGAATTTTACAATTAAATTTGTTCATGGGTTTCGAACCTAGAATCTCCAAGGGAGCATACCTTGGAGACCCCAAGTCATTACCTACAATGTCGCCCCTTGGGGACCAATAAAAAGAGATTCGTTACAAAAGGAATTGTGCAAGGAACTTTTTCTTTTTTTGTAAGAAACTAAACATTCATTGAACAAATTAAAGAATACATGACATACAAAAAACAAGTCGAAAGAAGCAAGAGTCCAAAACTAACTATAAAAGGTGACTCCAATCCAAAAGAACAAGACCAAAGTCACAATTACAAAACGATCTCATCCTGACGCTATAGAAGAGGTAGTAAATCAAACAGTAATCCAAAATTTTATCCCCAAAAGTTCTTTTTTTTTCTCAAGCCAAATACCCACAAGCCACAACATAAACTTCTAGCCTACTACAGCACTTTGCCTCTCTCCCAAAGAAAAATGCAAAATTACCTCGTTCAGCATAGATGAATTAGGTTTTTCTCATATCTCTAACAGGCTACAAAGCACGCACCATTATGGGTACAAAACTAAAAAAAGAGTGTCTTTGCATGAAATTCAACAAGCTTCTCCAATGATTCCGTAGGTTGTTAGCAAACTAGCCCTCTCATAGAAGATGAATCAGGTCTTTCTCATGTCTCCAACAGGCTACAAAGTGCACACCATTATGGGTACAAAACTAAGAAAGAGTGTCTTTGAATGAAACTTGAAGTGGTAACCTTCCTATATTATCCTTGTCACACAAAAAAGCTTCACCTTCATATGTTATCCTTGTCACACAAAAAAGCTTCACCTTCGGACCTTCCTAGAAATTTAATTTTAACCTTCCAGAGAAGGGCAAGAGGTTTCAAGGGCATCTATCGAGGCATGGGAGACTAGAAGATAAAGAGTGGAAGAAGGAATGGCAGGAGAAATCCCCAAAAGGATTGGAGGTCCAAACCTTATGATACTTCCTCATAAGTAAATTCATCTTGAAAGATAGAAGGGAAAGGAAACCCTAACACACCAAACACCTCCATATTAGTAAGAAAATGGTGAAAATCAAAGGAGAATGAAGCTGAGGCAGCAGGAGAGGCCAACACAAGGCCACTGAATGCAACAACTCCTCTTAAAGGAAGTAGAGACGAGGATATAAAATATAAAGGAGTTTATAGCTTATGATCCTCTGAAAATAGCACCCTGAAGACTGAGAAAAGGAAGGAAAGCATGAAGAGATAGTTTTCTGAAGGTTTTTACTTGGACCCCTCAGCTCTCCACTCGAAACCCACTCAATGAGGGTCATACCTACCCACAATCACTCAATACCATAGGAAGTTTTCTTCTGTGAAAAAAGAAATGCCACAACCATTTAGCCAATAGAGCCTCATTCCATAATCGTTGACTACCAATACCCAAACCACCCAGCTCGACAGGCTTCACTGTTAACTCCCACCTAATCAGGAAAAGAAAACACCAACCCCACCAAATGCAACCTCTTTTTCGAGATAAATAGAGACGAGGGAATAAAATGAGCAAGATTTATCCCCCATCCAAAGATCCTACAAAAATAAGTGATTGAGCCATTCCTAATAATACACCAAATAAACAAAGAAAAAGGAAAACGAGAAGAGATAGCTTTCCAAAGATTTTTAAGGCACATCGGCTCCCCATTCGGCATCAACTTTAAAGGGTGAAGGTCATACCTACTCACAATGATTCTGATACCATAGTGTCAAATTATGAAAAGAAATATCAAAACCACATAACCAAGAGAGCCTCTCAACCTTAGAAAGAGATGACATTGGAAAAAATACCTTAAAAGCAAATTAATAACGAGTTTGCAAAATGTATAATATAAAATACAATAAGATTTATCATCACTTTTTCTACGCATCCTTGCTTGTATTCCACACGGGAAAACAAAAGGAAAGAGCTAGATTTTGAAAATCATTTATAAAATCAAACATAAACACAATGGTAATTAATAGTTTGCAAAGCATTTTTCGTAGGGATATAATACCAAGTCGAAACCTCTTTTATTAATTTCAACAATAATAATTGGGGTGGCAAATTCAAACCCATGACCTCAGGTCATGGGCACACATTTATGTCGCACACTTGTTGGCATAATATCAAGTCAAAACCAACTCCGGAATGCAAATATCTAAGAAGGAAAAGAACCAAAATCAAAAGAGCAATACTTAGGTAAGGGTGGGTAAGTATTTTGGAAATCAAAAGAGCAATACTTACCCACCTTTAGAACCACATATTTTTACGTTTTTGCATTTCTCTCTCCAATTTAACAATTCTCACTCCATCAATCAAATCCAATTTTTTTAAGAAAATAAAAATATGTGGCTCTAAGGTGGGTAAGTATTTCCAAAATACTCACCCACCCTTACCTAAGTATTGCTCAAATCAAAATAAAAGAAAAATAAACCCTTGTTATTAAGCTGGAAGATCACCTGTTCTTGCACTCCCTCAAACTTGCAGTTGCGCGCCAGCATCACCAAAGCATGCACACCACCTGCTAAAGCAACTTCAGTACTACACCTATCATCAGCTGCCAAATTTGCTAGTGCACCAGCAGCACGTTCCTGAATATACATGTGAAACAAAATTATCCCTTGCAAAAATGTAATGCTCAAGGAGGATAGATAAGGGAAGAAATAGATTGGTCAGGCACTCACGGATATCAAAAACAAATAATAAAATGGAGAAACTTACAAGAACTCCATCACCACCAGAAGACCATTTAAATATCAAATCTACTAAAGCTCTTACTCCACCAGCCTCAGCAATCGCACCCTATATTTATTTAAAAATTGTTATCAGAACTAGAAGTTAAGACTATCCAATTATGCTGATACTGACAAAAATACAATATGAAAATATAAGACCTTGTGTTCCTCGCCAACAGAAAGATTCCACAATCCACCAGCAGCCTCTTCCGCAACTAGCCTGTTCATGGATCTTGCAAGACCAGCAAGAATATCAATTCCACCTTCTTCGGCAACAGCCTTTGCAACATTAGCATTCACAGACAAGTTCGCTATGGCCTATACAACCAAAAGAAAAGCATTTTAAAGTCGTTTTGGCTCAAACCAATCAACTACAATTAATAGCAGCACTAGCGCAGCTCTTGGGTGGGTTTTTTTGGGAATATATTCCCCTTGTTCTTAAGAAAAGACCTAATAACAGCACTATAATATTAATGAGCAACAGGTACAAATAGAATAGTCCATATCTACATTATCATCAAAATCAAATCAACCACAACAAAAATTCCACAGCATATTTATTTGCCAGTCAGTATATCCATATGAAATTTACCTTCGCCGCCTCAGATTGAAGCCCTTCCCTCCAAGACTTTGCCAAGTTTAGGAGGAGACGTATCCCACCACGCCGCATAACTTCTTCTGCCCTTCCGGAGTCGATACTAGCATTTTCATCATCTATGACAACAAAAGTTGCAAGACCTGTTGCTGCCCTTTCTTGAACATCTTCTTGTGAACTCTGCATCAAACTAAGTAACAATGCTGCTCCTTGATTAAGCCAAAAATTATCCAGCCCATGCTGATTGCTCTCAGCAATACGCAGGAGATTATGAGATAATATCCACTCGAGCCACATCATTATCTCATCCAAACTCTTGTTTTTACTCTTCAAATTCCTCCAATCTAACAACATATTTTCCCCTTTTTTCGTAGTATCGACAAATAAAGAAGCTATTTCTTTCACAACGTCGGTGAAAAGGGCAAGCAACAATTTTCCTTTATATTTGCTTAAGGTAGAGTCAGCATCTTCTTCTAAAACTGAACAATTGAAGGCACACAAGATTTTCAAGCTCTGAGATGAGGACATTAATCTTGATACAGCAACAAGACCAATGTCAGTTCGTGAGACATCTAAACATACCAAGTTAGGCAGCTTATGCCACTGATGTGAAACTGTGCCCCACTTCATATTTGTGGTCCCGGAAACTGAGAGAAAACGAACCGATGCTATGTTTGTGAGGGCCGTCTCATCTACATTGAGACAATCAATGAACCCAATATCCAGCAAATTTGGGCAATGCTTAGATAGAGCATTGAGAGCCTCTGCATTAACATCTCTAATTCCAGAAAGCCTAAGCTTTTTCAACTGATGACAACAAATAGCTATTGCTTTTATAGCATCGCTACTGATCCTTTCACAGAAATCTGGCCCAAGCTGGAGGCTTTCAAGTGCCTCGTGTCGAGCTGCAATGGCAGAAAGCGTAGCATCAGGAATTTTTCTACAGTAATCACCACTTATTTCACGCAAATTCTTTGCAAGAAGAAGAATTATTGCATCAGCAGACTCCGCCCCACGAAACCTGAGCTTCTGAAGATTCTTGCATCTTGAAGCAAGGGAAGCAGCCATTGCAGCATCAATTTTGTGGGCTCGAAGATCAAATGAAGTCCACAAGCATGGAGATAAACCGAGAAGTCTCCACGTTTTACAAGTCGATGATAAATTTGCCCGGTCGCGATAATTAAGACATGAGAAAAGCTGAATGACTGTATCATCAGGCAAACTAGTCCAATCCACAGTCTGTTTATAATCCAAATCAGCAATCTCAGTTTCAATTTCAGGGTAGCTTGGCAAAATCAGCTTATCCTTTCCTTTTCTTGCCACCTTCCTCCGCACCCTACGATTCATATTCCAGCCAATCCCAGAAACCGCAACCCGGAGCTCAAGGAAATTCCAAACAACAACAAAACAGAAACACAGGCAAACACAAAACCATACTCAATAAACCCAAATCCCCAATTCTCTAACACGATGAATGGAGACAGAAACCGAGGCGAACCCTGTGCTATTACTTCAAAACCCTAATCCTCCAAAGAAACGAGTTATGATTGCCCCACAATTGATTCAAAACTCTTAATGCGAACCAAGAAAACCCAAGTTGGTCGACAATGAAATGATGAAAAAACAACAAAGAACAAAATGAATCCGCCTTTGTGGATTGATCATAGGAAAGAAAATCGGCGTACCTTAAACCTGAGAGAGTTATTGCTATCTGGGTACGCCGGTACAGCCTGAAATCTTCAAGCTTTTAGAAGAAGAAATCACAAAAAACTCAAATATGAACGATTGAAAAAGGTCCCAATTGAGAAGAAAAGATTGGAAAACTGGCACGAGAAGAACAAGGGAGAGAGATAGAGGACAAAACTGAAAAGGGTTGGAGAGAATTCAGGTAATGTTTTGATAAAGAGAAAGCTCAAACCCTCAAAGCATTTGTCCACCTCTCTCCCCTAATTTACTCTGCACTGTTCTTGTGGCCAAATAACCAAAGGCATTTGCAATGTGGGTTGTGATGAAGAAGAAGAAGAAGATGATGAATTACAGCATTGAGATGAGAAGGAAGATCAGAGATGAACAATTGTGTGAAAGAATGAAAATCAACTTCATTTTTCTATGTATAAATATATATATATATATATATATATATATATATATATATTTATAATCATTGGTGTCGACGCTGTCCATTGTATTTGTGAATTTACCACATGGGTTTCCAGAATTTTGAGTTTCTCTCCGTGGGCAGGGGCTCAACCTGCCCTATCAATAAATCTTTTATCTCCTCCATATTTATCTTTGTGGTTTTCTAAATTCTCTAATCGTTTGATTTTACCAACCCTAACATTAATTATTAGGTTTATTTTCTTTAGATTTGAACACGACATTTTTTTTAGTACAAGTTAAGAGAGGAGATCACAAACCCTACAAAAAGGTACTACTATTTTCAAATAAACTAATTATTGATTCTCGAGATCGAACTCGTGAATATGACGTTGAATTAAATTACCACGACATTTAGAGCAATGTAGATTAATATGGTATTCTTAAAACCAACAAGTTTTTAATTCTATTAATATAATGATGTTTACCATTGATAAGTTTTTTTCTTTTATATTTGTGAGTGTGTTAGAAGCAATTCCATTATTTTCAAGATACAACTGCAAACGAAACCGATTGAAATTTTCATTACTAATAGATGATTATAATAGATTAGACTCATGTTATTTTATGTACCCAATACCCTATTGGCAAACGTATAATGATTGAAATAAATATCATGAATTATCTTAGTAATCAAGAAGATACCTTGGAAAATTAATAGGTGATGATATAATCCACGATACCTACCTATTTAGAAATTAATATCCTACTTGTTCAAAAAATAATAATAATAATAATGTCTTACTTTTTTTTTTTATCCCGACATTTTTTTTTTTTTGAAATAGAGTAACCAATGTCATTACCACATACAATCTTGAGGATACAATCCTCCAATACAAGGACAAACAATCTGAGGGAACAAACCCCTTGAAACAAAGTTAGGCCCAATCCACAAGTCGAAAAATGACCCGCCAATCAACAGAAAAATGTAGCCAAAGAAAATACAAGTCGAACGAGTCGTGGTCTTGACAACTGTGGATTTAGAAAAATCCAAATGAAAAAATCGAAGAACCAACATCAAACCTTGTAAGGTTGATGTTTGAAATGCTTTGGGAGATAATCCTTTAAAAATAGACACTACGAGGTGCGAGACCCCACCAAAGCAAAGAGGAGAAGAACCAATCTTGAAGGAGATCGCTCATTCCCTTAATCGCACACTCTTCACCCACCAAGTACATCCTTTGTCGACTAATTCCAAAACCAACTGCAGATATAACCAGACCGGTAGACAACCAACAAAATTCAACAACCATGAATTGATAAAACCAACAGACCGACAACAAAACATAAGAAATTGGAGAATTAAGGAAAGTAAAGCCCAAACAAACCTATCAAAATGGGCCAAATGCCAAGCCGAAACAAACGAACCTGAATGGACCGGAGTCAAGACCGGTTCAAAAGAACTAGCAGTTAGAGCCTCGGACCAATCCCTTCACATAAACCATCTGGTTGGACCGAGCACCAGTCTGATCCCCAAAAAATTAAAGACTGCCACGTTGCCTCGAGCTCCTCAAAAGTACAGACGTTGATATCGATAACAGCTTGCTGACACGATTGAACCGCTGTCACGCCTTTCTTCTCACTCAACCCCCAAATCGGAGAATAGAACCCCTCCTTGCCGTCGTCGGAATCCTCCAAAAAGAAAAAAGCCACACTAGCCCTGCAACAGTTGAGTTCATCCGCTTTCTTCTCGAATATCTGCAAGCAAAGAAACCCATTTTTCCCTCTGTCAAATGGGAATTTATCCCATCCCAACTCCATTCCTCTCCTTGAAGACGAGTCCCCCTCCCCTACCTTTGACCTCCAAGCAGAGTTAAGAATAACTGTTGCATCCTCAAAATGACGTCATCTTAAGAATCGTAGCCTTCGATCTCCTGGGAGGAGCCAACATGCACTCTGGTTGGACCCCTTCGATCTCACACGCCCTTTCGTTTGAGAAAACCTTGCTCGGTCTCGCCTACCACCTCTCAAGGGCCATACTACAAATGCATCTTGACAAATCCCATAGATAAGCAAGCTCTTTTCTTCACTAAGAGTGAGAGAAAGCCTCATTTTGCAGATAAGCCAAGAAAGAAAACCCAATCTAAAGAGGAAACCTCTTCCCACAACCTGAGGATTTAACCTCCATAAACTGGGGATGAAACCCCCTGAAAAATCTAGAGAGAAGGCAGACCTTCTCTCTCTAACCGCACCAACTTTTTGTGGTGAGTCCTTATATCCCGACATTTCTTGTAAGAATAATTGAGGTACACATAAATTTCCCATGACACCCATTAATTAGACATTGGTTCTATGGTGTAGTGGTTAGCACTTTGGACTTTGAATCCAGCGACTTGGGTTCGACTCTCAGTAGGACCTCATTCATATTTTATGAAATGCTTGTGACATTTTCACATGAAAAATACAAGTAGAAAAGTTTGATTTATTGAAATATTTCCTCTTCATTTACCAGCTTATAGTGTGATATAGAAGTCAAAAAGGAGAACTCTCTAATGTAATGAGAATAAATGTTCTTTGAACTTTTTTTAAAAAAATACACAATGTTTTTTACATGCTTTTCATGTAAATTATAGGTTTAAATATTGAATATTAAGTATTATTATATGGCAAACATGGATGAAACTTTAATTGGCAAGACCAAATACATTTTAGAGTTTTTGCACATATTTATTTGACCTTTTTTTTAAGTTCAACAAAATGTGTAGGGGTAAGAGTTTGAACCTCAAATATTTTGATCGAAAATATAATGTCTTGATGAGTTGAGCATCGTTCCAACTTCCAAGGAGGTACAAATTGAAATGATCTACGCAATGGTTAATGATAATCAAAGTTATGATTTGAATCATACTCCAAGTCCGGCCAAGGGTGGGGAAAAGTACATGCAACTCGGTAATCTGATCTTTAATCTAGTGATCAATCACTGTAAAAACAACTCACTTGGGAGATGATGATCATCTTCGCAAAGGTTTCTCAGTAGAAAAGCCAATAAATTCAGCATATACATAGCACTATAGACAACATAGGGCAATTCATCTCAAAGATCCATGTTCAACTTCTAGTTGCAGACAATATCTGAGTAAAAGCCTATTGTCCTTCTCTGACAATCCTGGACGCTTAACAGTTCCACATCAAAAACTTCAAATTGCTTTGAGCTGAAAAATGTGGAAGGCCCCACCTGTAGGTAATCAATATTGTAAAATCAATCGAGATGATGCATTGGTCACAGAAACATAAAAATGGTAACCAGACAAATGAACATTAATGCCTGCGAGTAAAGCCACTTCAACTTAAAGCAGCAAGACATTGGTATCCATAAGTTCTTCAAGATATTGGAACGATGAACACAATTGTACTCCAAGACAAAATGATGAAGTTTTATTGCATATCTGATTATTTGTCTTTCATGAAGGGAAGAAATGTACAAAACTACCAGAATTCAGTCTCAGAGGCTAGCACATAAGAAAGGACAAAAGGAGAGTTTGTGGCTCTGTGACACAAGGCAACATACTCTTGTTTCATGCCCATTCCGCAATATATATACATAAATATCAGAAGAAATCACTATCATTCCAAAAAAGAAGTTCATGGGAAAAGAGAATGACAAGTATAAATGACAATGCGAATGAGGAATACACAATATTAAAGGGAATTCAATAACTCTTCACCAGATAGCTCGAGGTTTAGGTTTTGTGAAAATTTTGTGCAGAAAAACGTGGCTATTAATGTATCCATTGTAAAATTGAGAATAAAAATCCAGAATGCCTGTTTTTCCAAGTCCCTACATGATGGCATCTTAAAGTAAACTCGAAAAGTAATTTGACCAAGTGTAGTGCTTTTCCAACAAGCCTTGAGATTTCGAACATCTACTTAGTGGTCGCTGGTTTAAATATTGAACGAAGGTATTCTAGATTAGTAAGGTCTATTTCCTGTCCTGGAAGATCACCTTGAAAGAAGAAAACATAGGACCTTATCTTGGAAAGAAGAATATGAGAGAACCTCGGGGAGCATCAGGTGTTGTGGTTTATTTTCTCAGAAGTCTTTTTGTAACTATATCTCTTTTCATTTTTTTTAATAAAGCTGGTTCGAGGAATTTTTTGTATTTGTCTTGGATTCTTGAGTTGATTTCTTGTCACCCATCATACGCTTGGTTTCATCCTCCAAACTTATTGTATTTTACTTTTATTAATGTCTATTGGAGTTCCTTATTGTATTACTCCTTCAACTTGAGTGAGTGACGGCCTAATTTGCCCCAATCTAGTATGTATTCTTCTCCAATAATTGTTAGAACCCTAATGGCCGGGATCGATGTTTATGTCATGCTAAACTAGTAACCTAGTTTAACTTTTTTTTAATGAACAAATCGAACTTTCCTTAACAAAAATGAAAGAAATATGGAGTTCTGGTTATAAATAATAGGGATAAGGGTTGTAAAAAATAGGCCATATTTTGGATAATTCAATCCTTGTGGATTGACAAAGAGAGTTCTAACTTTTTCTAATGGCTATTGCTGCTGTAATTTCTTGGTGAGATTGCAATATAGTTCACCTTTATTGTTTTTGTTTGAATTTTGATATTTGGATACCTTACTGGTAAGAACTTTGGAAGAGAGATAGCCCTCTCGAAAGGCTATTGACACTGTAACCTTGATTGTATGGTAATTTAGTTGTATTGTGTGTTTGATCACTAGTGTCTAAACAGAATTCTACTGTAGTAGTGGGAGAAGATGAACTTATGTCAAGTGGATAAATTTACTAAGTCTTACATTTCAAATTCCTACTATCGGTCTTCCCTTACATAACTAAGGCTCCGTTTGATAACCACTTGGTTTTTTGTTTTTGGATTTTGAAATTTAAGTCTACAACAACTATCTTACCATATATTTTTTCTTACTTGAATATCTACCTCTCACCTATATTCGTAGAAACCGAACCAAAATTTGGAAACAAAAAAAAATAGCTTCCAAAAGTTTGTTTTTGTTTTTAAAAGTTGGTTAGTATTCACCTACTTTCTTAAGAAAAGATGGATACATTGTAAGAAGGGTGGAACATATTGTAGGAAATTTGAGTGAGAATAGGCTTAAATTTCAAAAACTAAATAGTTATCAAACCGGGCCTAAGAGTCTAAGATTGCTGCATATGTAACTAATTACATATGTCCAAAAACAATAATCAATTACAAGAGATTTAGAATGTCTAAGCACAAGTGAAGCAAGAATCATATTGTTGAAGAACTCACAGGAGGTCCGAGTTCTGGTGGAATTATTATTCTCCTCTTTCCCCCAGGTCTCATGCCACGAATTCCTTCCTCAAATCCTACAATAATCATATTTGAGAGGCAATTCATTTCCATATTAAGGCAAGACGACAATGTCTTCTTCCTTTTGCAACAAAGGCTGGTACTTTATTTTCTCTCTCTTTTTTTTTCCATTTTGGGTATGTGAGTGTTTGGAGGGGGCGGGTGAATATTAACTCTAGAATTACCTGGGACCAACGCATTAGTACCCACACGTATTTTGGCAGGAGAGCCCTGCAAGTATGTGCTGTCAATACGACGACCAGACTCATTGTAGCCAACATAGTGAAAAATCACCTGAAAAGGACCTCCAGAGTCACAATGTACACCATGAAATTCCACTAATTTCAAAACCATGCAGCATAAAACAAAATACTAATCACAAAGTTTGTGTTTACATACAGGTCGGTGAATTATTTTAACTATCAACATTAGAATTATTTTGCAAAACAACTATGGAGGTAAGACAGGAAACATTCCTCATACCAAAGATATACTAATCATTCTGAATTCACGGCAAATTCCACCCCTTCAACTCACTAGTGTCTTTCAGAGGAAGCATGATGTCTTAAGCATTAAAATATGTATCATAACTAAAACCATCTGACGATAATCAATTCTAAGCCATTCAATTGCTGTAAAAGGTGCACATGTAAATCCTACATTTGTTAGGTCCATCGTCGACCATTCTGTATAAGGATGCGTGAAGTTCAATTAAGATGCCCGAATACAATCTCCCAAAATTGTAAATGAATGTTTACTACACATGTTAAATTATCAATCAATCCAAAAACTTAAGTTTATAGATTAGGATAAATTTCATTATATCAACCAACACTTCTCTCCTGTATAGGTGTGAAAGGGTATAAAAATTTGAAAAATGCCCGAAAAGTCCTAACAAGTGGAAATCAATATCAATTGGAGATATTACTCAAAAAAAAAATCAATTGGAGATAAAACGACTGTATAGGAATTTGAAAACATAACTTCTGGCTTTAATATCATGTTGAATTATGTTAAATTACCAATCAACCCGAAATCTTAAACTAATAGATTGGGATAAATTTAATTACATCATAAAATGGGACAGAAAAATGGGCAAGCCACATCATTAACGAACAATATTCATCTGAGCAGCTAAATTCTCTCCTAGCCCAGAATATCATCTAGATAGTAATCTGTGACAAACGCCAAAGTTAAGACTTAATAAGAGTAGAAATTAAAACTTTAATTCACAGTATAAAGGGCACTTTTAACGGCACCGTATTGGTTTGCTAGTCCTGAATATTCAACCACTGTGAGAAAATGCAAAGAAGAGATATAGTAGTTTTGATTCTTTTGAAGAGAAGAAAATAAACCTGCTGACCATCCATGGGGCAATCACCATTACCAACTTCGAAATCCCAATATAGGAGCCCTGAGTCACGTTTTACATAGTTCTCTGGTGCTACTACCTTAACCTCGAAACCTGAGCCACATTAGAAAACTTGTAATCAATTATAAGCATTGACTCTATTTTATTCTCTCTTTTCTTTTCAGGGAAGGCATAACATAACAGTTACATTTAGAAAGGCAATGCCTTGAAGATACCCTGATAGAGAGGAGGATACATACCTTCTCTGACAAAACTTGGAAAGTCATCAGGTGCGTTGTTTTCTCTCTGCCTCCGTTTGTTTTGCTCTAATAAGCGTCTCTCATCATACGGATTCTTACTCTTTGTCTTGGCACAACAATGCCGAGTTGGAACTAAAACTGTAGTTGATACGAAAAATAGGAGAAGCTTTCGCCTGGAATTCTCATCAGATAATGATATAAATGAATTCTCTCCCCTGAGCAAGCACGGAATAATTTCTGGTCAGCAGTTATTTAATCATCAGTTACCTTCACTAAGTGTGGAAACCTTACCTTGTCCCACATTAGAAACCTAAGAAGATCTCAACAACTTTATAAGATATATGGGCTACTCCCTTCATCACCTATTTGTTTTGAGCTTGAACCCATATTATCTAATATGGTATCACTAATCATAGCTCCAAATGAGTATTTGGTTTGGTTTTGGTTGGTTTGTCCCCAAAGGTGGGCAGTGGTTGAAGAGTTGGACTTTGAGGGTATGCTCCCCTCAAGATCCCGAGTTCGAAACTCAATTTTGACATTACTCCTTCGATGTGTCTCCAGTGCCTAGCCTAAGAACGGGTGTAAAAAAAAAAGGGTCTTTGGTTTAGGT
Organism: Sicyos edulis; assembly: GCA_036507275.1. Taxonomy (NCBI): domain Eukaryota; kingdom Viridiplantae; phylum Streptophyta; class Magnoliopsida; order Cucurbitales; family Cucurbitaceae; genus Sicyos; species Sicyos edulis. The sequence goes on along the minus strand of CM071857.1, from coordinate 273,648 downwards.
GTATAATTCGGATCCAACCCAAGCAGGGAGTTTGTAATCTAGGAATTCAGAGAGCCTAAGCAGATATTTCGGTGTCCACAAACTCAGGGGCGTGATGGAAAGCTCACCATGTCACACATTGGAAAGGTGAGGGCTTATATAAGAGATTGGGCTATGATGAACCAATAATTCTCAAAATCTAACCTGCTATGGTTGAAACAATGGCAGGAGCAGCAGCGTTTTACATGCTTATTTGGAGTACTGAAAGCTCTTGATGTCGAACATGCTGAAAACGGCGTGTCTGCCAGAGGCGTCAATAGATTGGAAAAAGAAATGGAGCAAGTAAAGATGAACAAATATTGAACCCAATTTTATAATGAAACAAGGACTCACGTTCAATGTGAGTATAGATAGAGGTAAGAAGGATTAAAGCCCAGAAAATGCGAGAAGAAACTTGTGAGGATTTCATCGGAAAATTGAAGAAATGCAAGAAGAAGAAAAGAAGAGGGTGGTCTTACAAGGAAGAGAATGGCCGGAGATGAAGGACGGCGTTGAGCAACTAATAATCATGTCTTCTTCTGCAAATGCAATGCCGGGAAACTCAATAACATATACCCGTTTCCCCCTTATTCTCCACACACATTATCTTCCATTTTCGGCTTACACACATCATCTCCTAGGCCGACCTTTTTTACCCTATTTCCCAAAATGCCCTTCCAACCTCCAACCTATTATGAAATGGTACGCACTTTTGTTTTAGGAAAAGGTTTGCAATAATTGGAAAAAAAAAAACCTACCTTCTTATATTATGGATGGGAGGTTTGAATTTCATAACATCTCCTACAGTCTCAATAAATGAAAATTTAATACGGTAAAGGAAGCTTGAATAAAAAAAATCAAATCAAAATTGCTCTGCTTCTTCTTTTATTGTCTTGTGATAGTACTATAGGAGAGAAAGAGTCCTCCAAATTATTTTCATCGTATTAAATCGAGTAATGCACTTAGTTATAATTGAGCATACTTCCTATAATTCTATAATGACAGCATTAATTTATAAGTGAAATTTCAGTTCGGAAAATATATAATTTAGAAGCGAAAACTTTCGAAGCACGTGAAGGCCCGGAAGAGCCCATGCTTGAGTTGGCTAGAAGGCCCACAATATACCTGGTTCTTGGGAGCCCATGCTTGTGTTCGCCCATGGAATATGTACTCTATTTTTTTAAAAAAAAATAAAACAATGGAATATGTACTTTTCATCTTAGTTATCTCTATTATATGCATATATGGCCTTTTCTCCCTTCCTTCGAAACCGTACAATAAATATTGTCATTAAAATATTAATAATAATATTATATATATATATATATATATATAACAATAATCCCTTTCCCATGTCCAAATAGCTCATATGTTACTACATTTGATTAGATTTTTTTGTATAACTTCATCCTACTATCCCTCATAAAAATTGGTAATTAAAACTATATTCAAATATCAATACCAATATCGTACTTGGCAGTATATCTCATCCAAACAAAACCCGTATCTGTGGTGTTCCCCTCAGAATGGTACTCAACAAGCTCTTAACACAGATTAGTTAACAAGAAAAAGGTTTTCATTGATCACCCATGACCATATCTCATTTCATTGTCCATTCCTCCCCCGCTCTGCAAAATCTAACTAGGTTTTGTTAGGGAGAGAACTTTGACATCAAACCAACCTAATTACCACATCTCCAAAGCAAAAAAATTCCATACACATGAAAACTAAGTCACCTAAATCTCCCACGAGGAAAACAATAAACGATCAGCGTTGAATGGGCAACATCGCCCACGGGTTGATGGCCATCGAGGAACGCTGCACGCCAGCTGCGGATGGATGGCGGGTCGGAGCAGCTGAGGTCGAAGAAGAGGAGGAAACGGCCACACGCTCACACTGAGGGCACATGGTGAGGGTTGTAGGAGGATTCATGTGCATGTAGAGCTGTGGAGAAAGCTTGAGTGCTCTCAACTCTTGCACCTCCTTCTGTAGCCTTCTGTTCTCTTCTGTTAGATTCTCACAGCACCTCTTCAAGTACTCACAATCCACTTCTGTCTGCTTCAGCTTGGTCCTGCATGCCCATCAAATTTTCACCCCCAATTAATCCCACCAACTCTTTTATTATTGTGCATTATTTCCCTTCAAATCAACAAAACTTTTACTTTTACTTTTTTGTATATCCATCAAGTTAGTCACTTCTACATTACGAGCAGCATATCGACTTTTTTTATAGTATCACATGACGGTAAAGAAAATTTATAAGAAATTAATGTCATAGAGGAGGGTAAGCAGATAGATTGAAGTCATTCCATAATCCTTTTTTGAGCATTAGGCCGCCAAAGGGAGGATATCTAAATTCTATTTTGAATCTTGATGGGTAAGAAACAGACAAAATGTTGAATAAAATAATTATGCACCTAGAATTCAAATTCTATTGCGATACTTTTTTAACTTTAAAATTTAAGATGGATCACGTGCAATTGGATAGATGGAAATTTGGGATATTTAGAAATCTGTAATGAAGATAAAGAATATCATGGATGGTGGATGCAACCAATCAACCTATGACAATTTTGACCTTACTATTTAAATGCAGTGACAGAGCATTTATTAATTACGAAAGCAACAACTCCTCCGCTTTTCGTGATATTACGATTCTACCCCTGGATACGGAATGATTTGACTTCGAGCAAAGTTGCCTGAAATGTCTATAATACCCCCGAGATTGCAGTGAAATTTACTCACCTTGCCCTTCTGTTTTGAAACCACACCTCCACTTGCCTGGGTCTCAGATTCAGCTGCTTTGCAAGTGCCAGCTTTTGCTTCTGCATTTAGAATAAATGAAAAAAAATTAACTTATTACGCCTAACAGTAAAACCGAATATTGACTAAAACGCCCTCGTCAAATCCAATAATTACCGAAATGGCACCAATCATTTAGGATGTGTTTTGGCCCCATTATATAAACAGTCCAAATCGATGTTTGCTCCATCGTTTATAACCACCATTATAAATCGTGATTACCTAAACTTGCATATCCGTCTATCTAAACCTAAGTGTATATTTATGTAAAACTTACTTATATTATTATTGGTACATAACCGACCCCTCAAACTCCATTTATCATAATAGCTGTTATCGTAACTTACCTCTCAAACACAATTTATCATAACTTTACATCTATCATAATCTCCAAACGAAACCGTACGAAATAACGAGATTGCCACTGCAACTTACTGGATTGAGCGTATTGTGCTCTTTGAACGTCTCCTCAAGCACTATGGACTGTTCCTTTGATAGCCTCAGCTTCTTTCTCGCGGCGTCGGCGGCGTCTTCGTCGTCGCTCCCTCTCGAGCAGGACGCTCCCTCCGCCTCCGCCTCTGCTTCTCTTTCGCTCCTCTTTCCACTGATGCTAGAAATCGTACTGTTCGGAGATGAAACGCCGTTCTCTTCGTCGCCATCCACACCTGTCGGAATCCGATTCACGTCGATTCCCCGAATGAACGACCTGGAATCGGCGTTTCGATCTGAACGCCGTAAGGTAACGGAATCTCAGTTCAGGCAAGAAAACGCAGATCTAACAGAAAGAAAGTGGAAACAAACAGAGTAGATGAAGGAATTACCAGAAAACTGAAGAGATTCATTCCAAGAGCTGTTGTGGATGTGAGTATGCAGGGAGTTGAAGGGCCTGTTGAAGTGAGTTGGCTGAAAAGAAGGAAACCCTAAACTCAAAGTGAGCCCTAACTCATCGGCCATTTCGGTCGTCAAAATCGAGGGAGGTGGTAATGAATGTTTGCTTTGCTGCAGGCAGAGTAAAAGCACGGATGGAGGACTATATATACAGCTAAATAAAAAAATATTGAAGAGTGAGAGACACGAGGGGTGTAGATTTAATCATCACTTATGTCAGAGAGAGGCTATTGGCTCAATCATCATCATAATAAAATTGCCTTTTCCCTTTTTCCATAACCCCCCTTCACAAACGAACCATGGTTGCGATGCACCATGGTTAACCAAAACCACAAAAAGCGGCTTTCCCGCTCGTTGACTCGGTACATCTCCACGCGCATTAAATTATCACTTCATCATTGTGCTACTCAAGATCACGTGCTCTCGGGCCCACCCCCCCCCCCCCCCCCATTTGGAAAAGCCTGGGCTCCACATCACGAGGCAAATTGGTTATATCCTCAGATTTTTCAGATGTCGGGGGCCCACGCGCGTTTGGACTTCATACTTGCTAATATTCCCTACCCATAACGCGATCACATGCAACCGCTAATTCCAATTCAAATCCCCTATATTAATAAATAAAAACACTATCATCAGGGGATTTGACTTCTGGACTCAAATTCTATTTATAATTAAATCGATTTTCGCTTTAAAAACCAAATTTTATTTTCAGTAAATTATCTATTTTAAAACACCTATTATGTGAATTTAATTGATATTATAAAAATGTTAATTTCATTTTGCAGACTGTGTGTCCAAATTCTTTAAAGCTGTCCTCATTTTGTTGATATGTGTTTTCGTGATCCACATTTTGAATATAAAGTTAATAAATATTTGTCCAAGAGTTAATTCGATCATTTTATAAAGATTATAAGGTCCTGAGATGTAATCGGGCATAACTGAAGTTATCTATGAAGCAGAGTAGAACTGAAGAAGAGCTTCTTCGTCATTGTCCCCGCCCTCAACAATCATTATTCTTACAAAATACACTATTCCTTTCATTAGATAGAAATAAATTTGTGGAAATGTTCATTCTTATTTTGTGATTTTTAATCTTAATTTTATAAATATTTACAAATGGTTAATTTTTCATGGAAAAATTATATTAATTTTTAATTATACTGTTATTTGGTGTAGACAAAATGCATAGTTGATTATTAAAGGAAACATTTATTTTAATGAAATACTTTTACACTAAAAAATTATCTAAGTATTAAATGGTTAAAAAGATAGAAAATTAAAAATAAAACAAAATGTAAATATAGTTGAAACTAGGGATGAATAACCATTTCCGTTTAGTTTGTAAGATTTTTTTTTTCTGTCTTACTCACTCTTTCCGCCTTCGTGTAAACAGAAAAATCTCGTTAGTTAGAGGCAGGTCCCTGAGGAAATAATGGGTATCTATATTCTAAGACCCCGATTGATAACCATTTGTTTTTCATTTTTTGTTTATGAAATTTAAGTCTATTTCTACTCAAATTTACTACCACGTACTCTATCTTTCCTACAATGTATCCATATTTCTTTAAGAAAGTAGGTAAAGACTAACCAAATTTCAAAACAAAAAACAAACTTTTGGAAGCTACTTTTTTTTTGTTTATAAATTTTGGTTTTGTTTATTAAAAGATATCAAAATAAAGGAAAATGTATAATGAAGTAGTCGTTATAGGCTTAAATTTCATAAACAAAAATACGAAAAACAAAATGATTATCAAACGGGGCCTAAAATATCAAATTATATTAATTTTTAATTTGAATATTTTATGGTTCATAACTCATCTATTTAAACGAAAGTTTTTGTCACAATATTTATAATTTTTTAATTCAAATAAGATTGTGTTTGCGCTGAACTTTTCATAATTATTCAAAACTTTTAAAAATACTCATGAATATTGATAAAACTTTGAATTAATTATATAAATATTAATAAAATTTCCTGTGTCTATGGATAGTGCGGTGTTTTTTATTTTTTATTTTTTATTCTCACCGACTGTCTATTTCTTAACAAAAAAAAAAATAAGTAATTAATATATTGTATATATAAAACAAAATTCTTGGCAACATTTGAGATTTGGCCTTGAAAATGTCTGAGGACTTGGTGTGACTTATCACTGCAAATTTGCGTATGGCCTATTTGTTTCCACTAAAAGTCATCGACTCATCATTTTCATATTCTTCATTGTTTTTTTCTCTACCATCAATGAGAGACGACTAATACCTATCACGGGCTCCATTACTTTTTCTTCACCAAATTTGATAATACCCCACGCATTTTTTTTAATATTTACGCCCCGTAATTGTTACGGTTTTTGACCCAATAAATTCTTTATTTATTAATATACTCATGAATGTTTATGAGACTGTACGTTTTACACGCCTTAATCGATTAAAGAGAGAATATCAAGAAAAATCAAAAGTGAAATGGAATAAATTGTTTTTTTTTTCTATTCTTTTTCTGTGCCTATATATGTCTACTTTCATTTCAAATTATAATGAAATAATTGCTATCGTTGTTTAGAATATGAAGCAAGGCCTCAACGGACCCACAAACACGTGATGTATAATTGACATCTTCTAAAGTATATATAAAAGAATTTACTATCATATTGTTGTCTTGTCTAGTGGTCAAAAGAATTTTAAGAAACTAACAGATAATGAGTCATATCTATAGTGATTTATTTCACATACTTTTTTAAAGAATGATGATACATTGTTGAAAAATAGAACATATAATAAAAAAAATTAAGTAAAAATAAGTTTAAATTTCAAAAATAAAATAAAAATAGTTATCTTAAAAATAAAAAAAAAACTAGTTATCAAACACGATCTTGAGAATTGATATCCTATGAATTATCTTGATATCCAAATATTGTAATGTCAAAAATTAAAAAATATATATAAAGAAATTAATCAATAAAAAAATATATAACTATTTTTAATTTAATAATTAAAATTATAAGTTCCAAATTTTATCTTAAATATAATTGAATTACTAAATGAATTTATATTAATTTTATCACCCGAATATATATATATATATATATATATATATATATATATATTATTCTTTAATAACAACATTTGAAGTGAAGAAACAGTGAAACATTGTTTGAGTGACATTATGTTCCAATGTTATTGAATTGAAAAAAAAAATATTTGAATTAATAATATGTTTTATTAATAAAAATATACATGATATCACTGAAACAATATTTTTGTTGATTTTATGAGAGAAGGTAGAGATGTAAGAACATAATACTTTTATCAGTGGCATAAATTTGCAATTCATAATTAAATGGAGCATGAAAATTTGAGACCCAATATTAATTAAACCCATATTCATGATTGAATCAAATACTTGCGAAGTAGAACAATGAAGTTGTCCGTCAAAACGAGTAATCATTAATGTGTGTAAATGACCACTATAGTCTGCAGGTGTTAATGGACCTGTCACACAGATAATTGATGTGTGTTTGGTTATGTTATATTATTTTTTAAATAGGTAACAGAAACAAAAATAAAAAGAAAGAGAAAATATTGAATGGGTTATTTCACAAGTCTATTTATCTACAATGTGTGGACCAATTTGAAGGAAAGCTTCTAGAATCTACATTATAATGGAAGGCTACTCTTTACCATCAATCCAATCGGAGGAAATCGATTCCTCTAGGCCCACGTTTATTTTCTTCTTTTTTCTTTCCATAATATCTCAAATACTCTTCTTTATATGCATACAAAATAAATAATATAAAGTGCTCAAGAAATAAAAAGTCGCCATCTACAATAATATATTTCTTTTTCTGACTCACATGTTTGCAAATAAAATGAACACATCGTTTCTTTGTTTGGTTGTAAACTAGTTCAACATCAACGTCATAAAATTTTATTTTTAAAAATGGCATTTGTCTCCCCTCCACTAAAAAATAATAATAATAAATAGCGAAATTCAAATTTTCTTCCCAATAAAAAGAGCTATTTTAATTTTCTATAAAATATAAGGACCAAAATTTTAAATTTTAGAAAAAATGGTTCTTTGATTTTTAGATCTCCCTGTAGCTTAATTTCTGTAACAATTTAACATTCTTAAATTTTCATCACCAATTGTCCTTTTCATGTAATTATAGCCCTATCCTATATGTCATTGTCGCCGGTCAGGAATTACAAAATTCAATTATAGCAAGTTGTATCTTAACTTACATAACACTGATGATATTTCCATATCACTTTCTTCATTTTTTTACCTTTTTATTTTGCAATGAAAAGTAAATACTTTAAAATCTGACCTAAGTTGATAGCTTCCAAGTTTATAAGGGATAATTTAGAATTTTAAAAATTCAAATTAAATAGGTAGAGTACTTTGTAATCAATAAGAATAATTATTGAACGATATTGGTGTATAATGAATTATCTTATATTTGAATCTCTGTTCGAATTACAGATGTGTTATATATATATATATATATTAATCATAAAGTAGTTGTAAACTCACATTAGCTCTTACTCACAGTTTGAGAACGCGCATATGAAATAAAGATCAATATTAATTAATTTATAATAACAATATATAAAGCGATTAAAAAGGTTGGACATAAAGTTGAGATGGATAAGGATATTTGAGTATATGAGTTGTAGGAAAGATTCTCTAAGTAAAGCATTTGTATTTGAATAAGAGTCGTTAGATGGGTAGGGGGAAAATGATGAGTAGGAATATTTAAAAAAAGAAAAAGGAAAAGGATGAAGGCGCGTGGGGGGAGTAGAAGTGGGGCAGGGGGTCACGTGGGAAGCATGCATGAGGGGGACAACACGTGGGTCCCATCATTGCACTCGTGTGTGTTGCTTTGTCCCTCCTTCCTCAGACAGCCCACTTGCCCACAATCATTGGATACTCTTTCTCCTTCACCCCCACGCTCCCATTCTCCACGCGCCTCCCCCTTCCCAATCATATTTCTCCATTTTTCTCCCATCACCTTTTAAATAAATAAAATAAAATAAAACAATAACCTCCTGTACTACAATCAATTCAATATTTTACAAAAAAATTCAATTCTATAGTATTTCATAAGTATCCATCAAAAGACGATAAATTGTATAATTATAATACAGGCAAATAATAAAAATTTAAAATTTAAATTAATGAATTCAATCAAATTAAATATTTTTTATTTTTTAATTATAATACAGGCTATGTATAACAAATTTACTTGATATTTATGTCATATGCTAATTTTGTACCCAATTATAATGTTTTTAATTATATAAATTTTATTTTAAGTTTTGTTAGCTCGACAACAAGATAATAATAACTCAACAATATTGATGTATACTTACGAACCACCACAAAGTTATGGTTAAATTAAAAAAAAAAAATTGCATAAAAGGTACTATTGTTCTTAAAGGAGAACTAAATACCAATTAACATCAAACAATAAAATCGACATGTCATCATCTCTTTTGGTAAAGACAATTTAAACCCTTCATCTATCAAACAACCAATAATTTGTCGATTTGTTACATTTGATAATTTAGCGCTTTTTCATTATTGGTATTCATGATTCTGTTAGTTTATGAATTTAAAGAACATAGTCAATTTGATTATTGTCACTATGCTATCACACATTATATTCATTTATCAACTATACACATGGAATTTTATGAACTTCGATATTTAAATTCATTGCATTTAACATAGATTACAAAAAGGGTTACTTTTAAGCATTTAGATTTAAATAATCAAACGTTTGAACTTCAATCATAATAGGTTTTTTTAAAAAAAAAAAATACAAAGAACATAGAATTCAAACTCTTCAATTTTTTGAAGGGAGAATTCAAATTGTTCAAATGCCAAAAATAATAGTGTTCAAGTCACAAATTATGTCATTTAAAAAAAAGTGACATCTTATACACTAACATAATAATAAAAAAGTTACACGATTGAAATCAATCTTTGTTGGACTATGAAAAATAAAATCAAACTATTTTTCAAAAAAACAAAACTAAATCAAATTGTTCAAATGCACGGTTTGTATAAATTAATGATTAATCGCGTAGAAAAGATGGAGCATTCATTTGTCAACATTTTAAGATTCGAAATATTGGACTTTGATTCTTAAAATTAAAAAAATGGGACTCTGAATTTTATACGTTACCGTGAAATATTATTCGCTAAATACGAAAGTTGAAAGTGCAAGTTTTAAACATTGAAGATTCCGTCTTCGACTTCTATTCTAATATCAACATCGAAAAAAAAAGAGAAAAACATGTAATCCTAAAGTATATATTACTTTTTTTTCCCCACTTTTGAAGAAAAAAGTAAATATAATATGTGTGTGTGAAGTCTTTTTTTTTTTTTGGCAGCTTGAGATTCTGAAGCATCGAATGCTTTGGCAATGTCACTTATTAAAAAAAGAAAGAAAAAGAGCCCAAAAAGGAAAATATACCAAAATCTTTAAACTCTTTTTCAAAATTGCCTATCTTCACAAGTTTCAAAAAAGTTGCACCTGAAAATATTTGTATGTATAGTATAGATTCTTGTTTCTATTTTACGAACGAAGACAAAACTAAAAAAATACAAATAAAATAAGAGTAGTTTTTTTTTTTGAAAAGAATAAAATAAGAGTAGTTTGGGAGCATCCTCAAAGCTAATTTATAAGTTATTTACAAAACAATAAAATATCACGAGATATATACCGTTTAAACCCTTGTATAATTAAATGAAAATCAATTTTTAACTAAAAAAAGGACTCCAACTGAATAGGTTGGTGACACATTTAATTATATTGTTTGATGTTAATTTATATTAATTCGACAGTCACAAATTTTTTGAAATTCGTATTTGGCTCTCATATTATTTTTCGTCTCTCGAACGTGTGACACTGGTATTGAACTGATTTACAATCAAACAATGAAACCATTACGCCACTGATCCATTAGATAAATATGAAAGCCTTTATTGAAAAACTGGAGTGCAAACTATCACATGTTGATAATTGATGCAAGGTCCTTAAGAATTTCAAGATAGAGTTGGGATAAAAATTAAATGAGGTGTGTGCAATAGAGGTGTACAATATCTGAATTGGATTCGAGGAATATTTTGGATCAATTCAAATTTTTGGGTTGATCAATCTACCAACCCATCCAATCTAATGCATTAAAGGAATCCAACTCAACTTTATATTTTTTAGTTAAGTTGGATTGAGTACCTAGATTATATTACTCTCATTTTTCATTTTTAAGATTCAACCTTAATTTACGTAAATATGTAAAAATGAATAGATGATACTATATATTTTAACCTAGATTATCTATCTTATTAGTGTATAATCCTTCTAACTATGCTTTCTTTTGGAAGCCTTACAAATATGCTAAAAACATATCTTATAAATTTATCTATATTTTATTAATTTATTTTACATATACATGCATAATATATATATAAATTTTAACCTATGGTTAGGGTTGGATAGGGGATTATTAGTTTTTTTTATACCCCATAATATGTAAGCAGATTTTTTTTAATTCCACCACAAAACAGAAATAAATAAACATGGACATAAAAGAAAATTATAATATAATGTTAAATTTTCAAATTAGTATGCAATGGTTCATTGACATATTTGATTTTAAATTCATGATTACGGCAGACACAAAATGAAGAGTTTCATTGAAGTAAAAACTTCAATTGTGTATCTAATAAGTTATTTGTTTTTATACATTTGAATATGGCAAGGATACATAATCGGAAATCTCGAAATCTAGCACACAAAATTGATTATTATTTTTTTTTGACATTTTTAATGTTTGATCTAATTTAGATAATTTTGAAAGGGATTAAACTCACGCTTTAACCTAAATAATATTGTATAGTTAAATTTTTTTTTTTTTTAAAAAACTCTAAATAATATTGTATAACAAAACCAGAAAACAATAGGGGAGAATTTGGGCCGCCCATGAAAGCCAGATTTTGTTTGTCATATGCTCTGTGAATTTAGTCATTTTGTAATCTTAGTTCGTTAAATTGGAATTGGAACCGAGTGGCAGAATCAGTAATGAAGAAAAATGTTTTTGTGGCCATTATATTCATCGTATAGAAAATTAGAAATAAGATTTTGATGTCTTTATATTCTGAACTTCAGCATTGAGAATTGTTTTCATCCAATGTATAATAGTTGCTGTTAGTGGCTAGTGGAAGAGACTATTTTGAGATCATTCTTACTATTAAGAATAAATATCATTAAGATATTTTATACGATTTGTTAGGAGATGTTTGATATTTGTAAAAAGTTAATGGAAAACCAGAAGATTTAAGTCTTTCTCACACTTTATCACTTTGTGCACTGAAAATTATGGGGACTTAGTTTGAAGGTATGTAACATTCAACGCAGTTCCTTTTTTGTTGCTGTTCTTATGGATGAACAAAATCTTAGGTTTGATATCGACTGATGAAAGAAAAAGGAGAAAAATATGTTTTGTCAAAGAAATGTAGCCTAGAAAGTATTGCTGAAGTCCAAGTGTTTGAATACTAACATATGGAATTGGGGTTGTAATTGTGCAGCATTGTTTGTTTTATACTATACTGCTTTCACTTTCAGGAATGACCCACACATGTTGAGTCGGTTCACGTCGACTCAACTCGACCCGACTCGACTCAACTCTCTCCATAAGGATTAAGGGTGTCAACACCTATCAGAATTGGTTACTCGTCTGTCTGTGGGACTCAAATGAGCTTTTTACAGAAAAAATCCATTCTGATTTATTTTTAGTGAAGAAAATATCAACTTTTCCTAGTTATGCAAACTAGATTTTTTGTAATTCACGTAAAATTTGAATGCATTACTTCATTATTTATACAGAGTTGCAATTTTATATTTTGTTGGCCATTAGTTATTAACAATACTACTTAATGTTATGGGTATTGATTTAAAAGAGAAATTAACGTATAATCAGAAAATTGATGTGATATGAAATGTTTGTTTTTATATTAACTATAACTCGTGTCTCAAAAAAAAAAAAAAAAAAACACTTGAACTAGAACAGCAAAAAGCAACTATATCATATCTATGTGATATGAAAATGTTAGTTACTATATTAACTGACTGGAAGTAGAACGGCCAATAATAACCATGAAGTAACAAAAAAGGAAAAAAAATACTTCTAATTAAAAAAGTTCCTCATTTGCATGCATTTTGAAGGAATGGAAGGAAATTTATATTGAGAAACCTAGACCACCTGCATATTTGTGAAAACAATAAATAAATAAAGGGGCACATATTTACATAATTGATAATTCCACTTGTTAGATTAGAAGTAAACAGAATTGTCTAATCCAAAAATACATTGAGATCAAAATATTCGAACATATAATACTCGTTGATAGACCTTGAAATTGTAGTGTAAAGACCGAAGGAGCTCAATAAATTAGTAAAATGAAGAAAAATACAAAAATGTAGGGAGGAATAGATGCGCTAAACGGCGGTGGTTGTAGCCGATTTGTGGAATTTCAAACCAAAAATGTTGTTGACTAGCTTGGGAGTAGCTTCGTGAGGATCCACAGGCATAGCAGCCATGAAGTTCACTATCTTTTCATGGATGTTGTATCTACAACCAATAATCCAATCCAATCAACATACCAAAACTCGAAAAACAACTAATTACATAATGATCTAAATCTCACCTTATCTTCCGACTCTTTGACGCTCGTCGATCGACTATCTTTCTCTTCTTTGTTTGCATTTTCTTCAATGCATAAAACGCCGTCTCTGTTCACACACACACAAACACCCAAAACTATCAACATCAACACCTCATATATAGTAGATATTTTTCTTAGTAATTCTCTACTTTGCTTTCTGAAAAATACGCCGAGTTACAATCAGATTTAAGACCAAAACTTATGACATGAAAGAAAATCTTTACCAGATGAATTTGGATCAATCGTCTCAAAGAATTCTTTCAATAAATGCTGATAGAATTCAGAGTCCTCCAGGAGTTCAGGATCACCTTTTTCAGCTTGTGCTTCCTAACCATAATAATAGTCGTTAAAAATAAAGATGACATTTAAATTTTGACGGCATATTGAAAGAAGGAAATATATACCTGGCCCCTGCTCTCGGCTTCGTCAAGAGCCTGTAATCACCATGCATAATAGCATTAACAATCATTAGGAGAAAGAAAATGAAATTACTGTAGGACAAGGAGATGGCACAGTTACCGTCCCAAATACATGTACGGTTGATCTCCTTAGTTGCATCTGATTAAGCATCCTACTTGGGTCTCTCATATATGCAGCTACTTGTTCACTAATATTCTGTTACAATCAATGTAATAAGTTGGTAAAGCCATTCATCATACATAGCAAGCATGATAGGATATTTATCGAGCAGGAGCGGACCTGATTGAATGCCTGTAATTTGCCTTTAATAGCTGCAGCACCTGTTGTAACTTGTGTTTTCCTATGCCATTTGTCAATTGATTTGTCTCTGAAAGCACCTAACCTGCAACATTGCAAAGTTACCAACACGTATGCCTTCCTCAACATCCATTCTTTAGAAGCTACATAAATTCTCAGACAGTATTCATTTATAAACATCATTTTAACATTTTGGGCTAGTTTACACACACCTCGACAATTCTCACGAGAGCCTGATCTTATAACATTTGACTGTCAAGGAAATTCATAGAAAATTAATTCTCAAGTAGGTGGCCACCACAAATTATAAGTCATAACTTATTAGATCTCTAAAACTCTCTTTGACCACTAAGCGAACCAATGTTGGTTCACACGTCATAAAGACAATTGAAGACAATCAGATTCGTAATTTCAGAGATAAAAACGATTGGAAATATGAAGCTACTTTAATGGGTAAACAAACACGAAAATAAAAGAAGAATAAGACAAATTACTCGTAATTATTTGATAGAAGTTTGTTTTCATTTAATTTTCTAATTTAAAGAATGAACTACAAAATCAAATAACATAAACACAATTAAATGTCATTCATCAATTAAACAAATCCATTTTTTATAGGAAACGAAAGAAATTCATTCATCATTGAAAGTGTTGAAATTCGCCTATCAAAACAAGAGATTGAAGAGGGAAGATAATCAGTAAATAGATCCCCATCTCCACTTTCCCCATCATTGGAAATAATAACTATTCATATTTGCATATTTAATTTAGTCTCATTTCTATGCTCCTTTACCGTTGTTGGGGAGAGGGAGGACATGCTCCAGTGAGACAGTTGAACAAAGGAGAACAAAAGCTTATCAACAATATGTGAATGGGACGTGGTGATTCACACCCCGAACCTTTTGGTTAAATTGAGTGCGTAATTGAAATATTAACTAATATTTAGATGGGCTAAAAAAAAAACTCGTTGTTTAAGACATCATTATATTAACATCAAGTTAGCAACAATAAAACAAAGACAGCAAATACAAAGGTTGCTTCTATGCCTCCCGATAAAGCATGTATCAGCATATTTTCTATTTGTGCACTCTTGTCTCAGACCACTGTTTTAACTTATCAAACGATGACTAATCATCGGTCCATCATGAGGTGGCCTAGTGGTCAAGAGGATCTTGGGGAATCAGTTAATCCATGGTGGACACCTACCTATAAATTAATTTCCTAAGAATTTTCTTGACATCCAAATGTTTTAGGGTCAAGTGGATATGTCCAATGACAATAGTTGAGCTGCGTGCAAACTAGCTCGGATAGTCATGGATATAAAAAAAACTTATCAAACTATGACTATCTACGTGTAGTAAACAAGGCCCTTGCACATCCTAACCCATTCTCTGCCATTTTTTTTTCTTTTAAACTGGGAAATCAAAGTTTCACTCCACGATATCCAAGGTAACCACGCCCATCCCTAGGCCAGGCACCGGGAAACATCGAAGAAATTGAGACATGGAAGGTGTCTACAAATTAATGTTACAGGTGAGTCTCGAACCTGGAACCTTGAGGGGGCACACCTTTAAAACCCAAATTTTCAACCACTATTGACACCCCTTCGGAGTACCCATCCTCTTCAAAATAAAGTTCGATTAATCTAAACTCGCTAACAAAGACTCAAAACTATTTCGGAAAAATGTGAATATGAGTCCAGTACAAATATTATGGTGCCTTGTTAATAGAAAGCGGAGCACCTCTGATGCATCTGCGCAACTTGGGACCAATCTTCATCATTATCATTTTGAGTATCTAAGGTTTTAGAAGACTCCAAATGCTTTGCAGGATGGCCTGTAGAAGAACAGAGTTTCAAGAAAAAAGAAAACGCACAGTTAACTTGTGCACCAATATATAAGTTATAACTATTGGTTCACACATGCAACAAACACGTTCAGTATCATTAATACGACAAGAAAAAACTATAGAGTAAGAATCATAAATTTATGGTGATCAAGCCCAACATAACTTCCAAGACAATATTTGCTGTATTTATTAAAAGAACAAGCCCACTGCTATACGAATGAACATAACTTCTATTTCTGAATAGAATGAACAAAAAGGAACCCATCCTGTCAAAGTTTGTGCCCATTTCACTCTCTCAACAGGATAATAACTATACTATGCATGATCAAATATAAATAATATGAAAAACAGGGACCAAAGTTCTCATACCATCGGCAGATAGGGCAATATGCTTATTATTTTCAAGTAAAGCCTGTCAGAGCAGAGTACAACACAGAATTAATAGAAGCCATACCAAAAATGTGAATCACTATAGAAGGTAGAATGTTTTATGAAAAAACATACCTCTTGTAGTTCCAATAAAGAATTTAAAGTATTCTTTGATGATGTAATCAAATCTGAATATGCCACATCAACACCCTTATCTAGTTTACAAAATGAAGACTTAATTGCCTCCTGCAGACAACCATAGACAAATTTGAATAAAGATTTCACTAGAAAATTAAAGGACACTTGACGTCAAGAACTGATCGTTTGCTACCAAGAGACCTTTGGCAATCTATTTGAGTTGGAGAACGCCTTTTGAAGCAAAAATCTAAGTTCCAGACTTTTGTCCCACAAAACCTAAAACCAGAAAGGAAATATTGTGAGAACGTTAGGAAGTCTAGAAAACTAGAAAAACACCATAGAAATTCACCAATTTTATTCTATTGCATGCACATAAAATGAAACTCAATCAGTAGAACATGAAATCAAAGCATATGAAAAAACTGACATACTCTTTGATTCTTCACTGCTTGACCTTTAAGAAGATCTTCATCCTTGTGCTGCTTCAAATTCTTCAAAATGTCTCTGGATCAAACAATAATTCAAGCGTGCACGATGTAAATGAAAATGATAATAAAACTCCATAGAAGCACACAACATCAAAAGTTGAAGAACATAACTTGAAGATTCCGAGAATAAAAGAGACTCGAACTATACAACAAACACAGACAATCTTTATCTAATTATTCTTGATATAATTGTTTACAGCGAAAAGGATGGTCCACACAAGAAAAGAAACTTAAATCACGGGCTTAAAAAGCCAATATCGAAGCAATTTTTTTTATTAAACATAAATGAGAAGAATTGAAGAATTTCTTACTGCTCCTGGTGACGAAGATGCATATACTCTTTCTCAAGTTCCTCCATCTCTGCATCTTTGTTGTCATCATTTTGCACATCTTCCTCGGCACTCCAATCTCCTTCCTCTTCTACATCTTCATCATCCTCATCCTCTGAATTGCCATCTTCGACGCTGAAGCATTCCTCTTCCCCGGACTAGTGATAAAGCTCAATTAAACAAGCTTATACAGCTAAATAAAATAAATGAGAATGTACCTAAAACAATACCAACTTACAGAAAGTTCCAAATCATCTAAATCTTCAGAGGCAGCCTCAGTTTGTTGTGATGTTTTCGACCTCTTTGGTGCAGACGCCATGTTGTGCGATCAAAGTGTAGATACTAGTAGATGGACCAATTGAGTAAATTGTTAAACCTAAACAAAAAATCGTAAGAGCCAATACAAAGGGGAAAGTAGGAAAAAGATGAATACCTGGCGAAGAAGCGCAGCAGAAGAGGGGGAAGTTGCAGTCGAAGAAGTAGATTACTGAGGAAAGCGGCGGCGGCGACGGAGTTCCGGCGAGCTGCTACGGCGGGAATACGCGAACCCTAAACCCTCGCGACTGTCGAGCTTCCACAAACCAACAACTCAGGCGAAATCAACCCTTTGTACCTTCAAAAGAGACCAAACCCTTTGTAAAATAAATTAGGGTTTTCAATCATAAATTAAATGGAAAAGTTGAACTTAATAAATAAATAATAATAATTAAACTCAACCAATGATTTTTTTTTTTTTTTTTTTTTTGAGAAACCTCAACCAATGAATTAATAGTTAAAGATTTATTTTCTGAAAATGGTTACAATATTCCCACGTTACAATTTCTCATCCTAAAACCTTTTTTTTAAAAAAAAAAAATCAACATCCAAAAAGTTTTTAGACTCAAAATACTAAATTCTTATATTTAACATTATAGGTTAAAATTAAATTTTCTTACAAATTATTGGAATCAAATTTAATATGACCAAAATGTATCTCAATTAAAATTTGGGTATAACTTTTACAAAGATAAATAAAATTAAATTGATTCTCAAAAAAAAAAAAAAAAAAAAAAAAAAATTATTTTCCATAATAATTATTGTAATGAGAATCTCACAAAACAAATCACAAAAGTTTGCTCTAAACTAATTCTAAATCCTTCATATATATATAATATTCTTCCTTAACAAATATTGTAATCAGTGAAGTTGGTTATTTTTAGTTTTTGGTTTTCTTGGTTGATGACCTTCCAAGATCTACTGGTTTTTTGGAGGTTATTTTCATTAGTGGTTTTTCCTCATTGGGAAGGATAGGCTGTATGGTTGCTGTTAGTGTATGAAGTTCTTATTGCATAAAGTTACACCAAAATTAGTATACAAGGGAGTGCTTGTAGCCTTGCCTAGTACTCATAACTCACTTTCAAACTTGGCCAGCGACACTTCTTTATTTCAAGACTGTTGATAGAGTTGTTTTTGTTAAAACACATCATACTATTTTTCAAGACCATTCTCCCCTGATGCGCATTATTCTTTATTGGCTCGAGTCGCTCGTGAACTTGCAGTAGAGGCCATTGGAAGAAGTTCATATGCCAGTGTGATGAAAATAACAACTTATTCCATATAAAAAAGCAGAGCTTTGCTATACTGTTCTAAAAAGGCGTTTGAGACAAATAAGATGGAGAGTTATGGAGGGGCCTGTTATTTGTGTTGGGTTACATGAAATGATTGGGGAAGAACCATTATTGTATTGGAAGGGTACAAAATGATTGTATGAAACAAAATAGTGAGTATGAAGAAAGAACAAAAATGATTACAATGCAAAGAATGAATAGTGATCAAGAGAGTAATGGATGAATGGTGACCTATGGGTAAGAGAATTATTCCCACAACCAATCAATCTCATTCTTCTTGTCCAAACATCCCCTATCACATCAATTATCAAATTTTGTTCCTCAAATATAGCTTTACAAGAGTCTGCTAAGCCTGCCAAAGTCAATTGACGACATTAAAATGAACTAAGAAGCATTCGGAAATCAAAGAGACTGCAAAATGGAAAGCAAAATCTGTGTATTATTTCTGAAAACCAACCTTGGTTGGTATCAACAGTCTGATACAAAACAAAACAAAACAACAAAATGGCAAAGGGGAGGGACACTATTGGAAATACACGTAATAGTATATGAAAACTTGACATTGGTTAGACTTCTTTTTTCCCTTATTCAATAATATCGTATTCATTACTTCCTAAAACAAAGATTCCTTAATTCAAAGAAACCAAAAAAGTGAGAGATCTTTATAATCCAATGCATCACAGAACCAAATCAGAAGCAAACAATAGAGTCTGCCTGTTTAAATCATTCCCAAAGAAAGATATGACCTCATTCTTTTTCTGGCTTTGGCATGTGTTTGATTCCATCTTGCCCATCATTTCTCAGCTTAACCTCAAATTTTCCAAACACAAACGAATCACCTTTCCGAAAAACTGGCCTTTGCAGTTGAACAAATGCACAATACTCAACACCGTACACAAGTACATCTTCCATAAACGTAGAAACCGCAACTCCAACCCCTTCGCCTGAAAACTCACCGACGAACAAACAACATCTTAAGGGCAAACAATAAGGACAAGATTGATAGAACCCAAACTATATTGTAATACAGAATCTACAAGATAATCAAAGTCTCTAGAAGAGCTTGACTCTCAATTTTGAGAGCCAAATATCATTCACTGAATACAAACGCACCTTCTCCCTTTCCCACTCTTTCTGTTTATAATCAAATGTCCCAACTAACTACTTAATTATTTATCAATATACCCCTAATAATATTCTGTCTGAGATATGTCAGCAACTGAAAATACAACTTACCGTGCGTAACAAGTAGCAAATTCTCCAACGGGTATTTATCGGCAAGTGTATGGAACAGTTGCACATACCGACGATGAGTAACAGCTGCTGACCCTTCCCATGGAACCATCTGAAGATTTCAAGAAACAGCTTTTACTTGAACAGAGCTAAAATCAGAGGCAGACAAACTGAAGCTTGATTTGATAATGATTTTGTTTACGTACCTCTTTATATACACGTTCTAGAGATTGGTCAACAGTGCCGATGGGCAAAATGGCTTCAAGCTGAGGAATATTGAAATCAAAGATCTTATTCTTTGGAGCAACATTAGGTCTGATTGCTTCATTGGTTAGCATCTCACATAGACCATACTCTATAGAAACCTACATTAATATCCCAAGTCAAAATTCAGCATTTGTATGAAAAACTGTACAAAAAGAGAATTGCGCCAAAGGAGTTATTGAGAAGGCTGAATCCAAAATCCTCTTTAAACTTCAAAATTTGCAACCATCTGGAATCAACTTCAAAGTAATACTTTTCAGCTGAGACTTGTCAAATGTGGTTAAGATCATTTGTAAGGAACTGAAGTCTTTTTATTCTCTAGTTTCCAATTATTTTTCAATTCAACACGCAATTTCGAGAGAAAAATGAAACTAATCTCGATGTTAAAAGTAGAGCATTAACAGTTTTAATTTCAAACCACTTGAACAGTGCACAAAAACAAAACAATTAGCACATCAACTGAGGTTAAAAGTAGTCTTCATGGCGTTGGGCCTCCATTCAAGGGTGGGTTAGATTGAGTTATGCTAGTCCAACTCCTGTTTGGGCCATCGGTTATAATGACTAGTGGGTTAGAGGATAGCCTCTCATCTTAACTATAATAACTCTCTCCAACCTTGTTATAGTAGGTCAAATGAGTATTAGTCTAGTGGTATCATGTATAACATGGTAACCAATTGATTATGCATTCGTGTCCTAAATCTGATTGAATTTGTTTTTTAAAAAAAGTTGTTATAATAGCATGCACCGTAAGAACAAGTTATCATAACTTACATTATGATAAGGTGCACCCAAAACGGACGTTACTGTAACCTTTCATATTAAAATAACCTTCCATGGATAATAATCTCATTTATAATAACTTAATCATTGCCCTAAACACACCTTAACAATCGAATTGGGCTTGGTTGGAAAATAATAAAGGCTCATACTCCTTTATTTTTGGCAGCCAACACCATTTTAATCCTAGAGTTGCTCAAAATATTTTCAGGGCCCCATCTGGGTGGTCCAAATTTAAGGTGGAAGCTGTTCCAAAAGGGATGAAGTTATAGATTGTGTTTTTCAAACTATGAAGATACTGCTAAAGCAAAAAAGACAAGGTCGAAGGAAGATATCATTTTGCTTTTGGTGGAGGCTGCTGAACAGCTTTGTCCTCCTCTATGATTATCTTAAATTTGAATAGGAATTCAGGTGCATAAGAGTTTTCAAGTGCATCTTTATGGTGCATTTTCCCCATGTTATCATTATCTTTGAGTTTGAGTTTAATTTGGGTGGTAGTCAAGTTCAAGTCATTATAGTTAGTTTAGTTTTTTATATGGTTTGTTTTTGTGGTTGAGCAGATTGATAAAGGAAACACTCACAAAGTGATGAAAATGTGTTACCCTCGACGGACATGACACAGACACGTAAACACACCACTATTTAAAAATACATGACACCGATACGTCGAGAACACGTGATTTATTATTACTTTTTATAATATACTATTAAAAGATGAAATCCAAAATATTTTAGTTGGTCTAAATATGTGAGTTTTTATCTCATTTTCCTTCCTTCCATTTTATTTTCTCTCTTTCTTTCCTTTTTTCATTTTAGTCTATCTATTTTTGATAGACATCGTCGTCGACGGCCTCCACCAACACTATCGATTGTCGTGACTTGTGTCATCCGCCATTGGAAAACAAATAAGTCTTAATTGAGGTGTCCATGGTGTGTCCATGAAGTATCCGAAATTGAAAAAAAAATAATAATAAAGGACACGGAATTTTGAGTGTAGGACACATGTCCGACGAGTGTCTAGAAGTATCAGTGTCGTACTACAGATACGTTGTCAAAATAGAAGTGTCCGTACTTCCTAAGCTACCGGTTGGTTTTATTGTGTATGTATCACTTTCTATTATCTTTAATCAATGGTTATGATTTCACCTTCACAAAATAAAATAAAAAAATCGAATTTGACTTTTACCATTCAAAAGCAAAACAATGAGCACATCATGTAAAGCGGCAATTATTGAAATGAAATTTTCTTTGGAATAATTGAGAAGAAGTTGTCAACACGTTTTTTCAAACAACAAAATGATATGTCACCTTCATCTGTCCATGTCAAAACACTATTTGCATTGTGGGCGATCACGGTTTTTGATCTAACCAAAAACTAAACCATGATTGTTCAACAAAAAATCTCTCTACAACAAACTATTTTCGAAACCCAATTTAACCCAAACTCGAAAATTTGAAAATTTGAAGCTTTTCAAGAACAATATAGCATTAAACAGATTTCAGAAACAGAATCTAGAACCCTAAATTTGGAATAGATGAGAATTGAAGGTGAAGGAGCGATGTTATTTGGCTGACCTTAAGATCGGCGGAGAGGGCCTGGACGACTTGGGCGGCGGTCTGGACGCAGCGGAGGAAAGGGGAAACGAAGACCCGGTGAAAGGGAAACCCGAGAAGGTTGGGGAAAGCCCGACCCGTATCGGAGGCCCGAACCATGCCGTCCTTGTGGAGAGGCGGGTCCCACGGGCGGGCGGCGGTGGCGGTCCATGAGCGGTCGAAGTTGTCGAACCGGTCGCCGTGACGCATCACGACGACGTTTTGGTAAAACTCGGGCACTATGTGGCCGTTGGATACGGATTCCATGTCGGAGATGCTCCTTTTTTTCGTCAATAATGAAAAAGACAGACACTGCGTGCCACGAAAGAAAAGGTTATAATGATGAATCTTTCGTACTTTTGTAAATGAGAGTTTTATAAATATAAGCCATGATTTTTTTGTTACACCTTTTTTTCTTTTTAATTTAATTAATATCTATGAGTTTTCAAATTAGCATTTCCACTTTAAATTAATTATTTTTTAATAATTTGTAGGGTTGATTTTTAAAACTGGGCCCGCAATTGGTTGTATTGTACTTGAAGGATTTGAATCGATCAAATCTCTCTCTCTCTCTTTTGTAAAAAGACAAAAAAGACATCTCTTTCTCGAACGAAATTTGGATAAATTAATTTTGAGGGCAATTTGGCGGCTGCACCCTACTCATGATATCATATACATGTTTTAATATTTTTTTATAAAAAAAAAATAAAAAAATTGAGATGTGTGTCACATATGTTGGCATTATGGATGGAGTGTAGCCATAGCTACACCCAAATTACCCTCATCAATTTTTATCCCTTTTTAACACCAAATTTCAATTAAACAATTTTTCTTTATCCATTTTATCAAAAAAAAATAAAAATAAAAATTCTTTGTCCATGTATATCTATAGAAAATTAATTTATAATAGATAATTCTTATAAATTGTATTTATTTATTTTTTAGTTATCGAAACCCCTTTTTTAAAAAAAAAGAAGTTTTAAAAAATATTCTTGACTATTAAACTACTTCATGATAATTGAATGAATTGTTACATATTCTTTTTCATATATGATTTATTTTGACTAAACATTTTCGTCATATTTAAAAATGAGAATTATATGTTAGTTTTTCAATTAGTTTTTATGTACCTTAAATATTTTTATACATAATAATTATTTGACTCTTAATATTAATTCTTAAATGTTTCGTAGTTGAGTTTATTATTTTTGTACTTTTTGAAGACCTACCTAATCACTATCTAAATGAATGTTCATGTATGAGAGAGTGTTGAATTTGAGGATATTATTGGCGTATATGATTTAAGAAATTCAGACTACGCAAACTTGTATTTACCAACAACAATATGAATATTATAGATATAACTCAACTTGGTTAATGCATTAACATATATATCATCGACTTTAATGTTGGTTGTTTAAAAAAAAAAAGACTTTAATATTGTCAAGAAATGTCAATTTAAAAACATTTTATATGATCTAGTAATTAATAAGTTTGATTTTTCATTCTCTTAATTGTCATTGATTTAAAGAAAAATAAATTTTTTTACAATTAAGACAAACAATGACCAATTAATTGTAAATATATTAATGGGACATTCTAGATTAGCAAACGACAAGACACAAATATCTCGAACATAATTTAAGGGGTGATTGGATTTAGAGGTTGAAAGAAGAGATGAGAGGAGAAATTTTTTAACTCCATATTTATTTTTAGTACATCATTAGATTTCTCAACTATTTCCAACTATTCCTCTACTCATTCTTAAACATCACATCAAATATCTTATCTAATTATATCTAACTTTAACTATTTTTATTTTTATTTTTCTAACTTTAACCTTTTTTCCCTCAAATTTAACTTTGATCCTTGCCATTAATTTAATTATTAATATAACTTACAAAATGATTTAAATTTAGCTATTAGAAAATTAATGTTTAAAATATAGAAATTTAATTATAAATATCGAAATTAAAAGAAATATAATAAAAGTATGTATATATATTTATTGGGTTGTTTTTATCCATTATCCACACAAAATTAATATAAAATTAAAAAAACTTTAATTCAATGCCATTTGTGTATGATTAATATCTCATGAATCTGAATACGATCCTCTAATAATTGTTGTATTTAAAAAAAAAGTATAAAATTTAAAAGTAAAAGATTTATAAAGATAAACCATTTATTTTTTTATTTAGATTAAGTTGACAATTAAAAAAAATTAGATTCTCTATTATAAGTTTAATTAAACATATGTAAATTAAAAGAAATGAGAAAAAAAAAATTCAAATTTTTGGTACTATATTAACTATAAATATATTTAAATGAAAACGTTTGATTTTGTAAATATATATAAGAGAATTTGTCATCTATAGCATATTTCTGGCTCTTCGTTACAATCCTAACACATTTTTAAAAATAATTTCATTCATAGCACATTTTGCCCAAAATTCATATTTTAACATTATTAGACTTTTATCCGTTAAACTTATAGATTTTAGACTTCTATTAGTTAACTATAGATTTTAAACTTCTATCAAGTTCAACTAATAGACTTTTTAATGGATAGACTTTAAACTTCTATCAGTTCAACCGATAGACTTTAATCGATTTTGAGTAATTGAACAATGCAGATGATAGACTTCAATTATTTTTGTGCCATAAATGAAAAAAGTTTGGAAATTGTACTATACATGAAATTATTTTACTTTTTTTTAATATACATGCAAAATCCCATATATACAATTTAAATTTATGTTTGTTTAATCTAAATTTAAATTTATGTTTAGTTCAATAATGATTAAATTTTAGAAATTAAATTGAAAATTAGACTTTTTTTATAAATTTTTTTTGGAAATTATACCTTTAATTATAAAGATCAACATTAAAAAAGTATTAATAAAAAAACTATTTTTTCAATTTTTTTATACAATCTTTATTATCATATTGATACAAATTTACTCCAATATAAAAAATTTGAATTCGTGAGTGTAAATGATTTCAATTGATTGTTTTCATGTAAATAATTATCAAAATTTAGAAATTAGATTATAAATTAAACATTAAGTTATAATTATCAAAATTAAAAGAAGTAGTTACCATTAAAATAAATATAAAAAAAATATACAATACCAACCATTTTATCTCACAGCTATTGAGAATTTTTAGTTAACATTAAAAAAGTAATAACTTATAGAATTTATATATATATACATTTTTCCTATATATATATATATGATCATTTTTAATTGCTAAACATTTTATCCATTAAATTATGTAATATAAAATAAAATAGATTGAAATTATAAATGTATACAAATATACTATTATTATTATTATTATTATATATATATATATATATATATATTAAACATCACATCCATTCAACATCTATCTCTCCTCACCCCTCATAACACCAATCCCCGAACAATTAACTTGATTGATAGCTATTAATTTCACTTAATTGAAATTTATGAGTTTAACTTCATTCAATTCATTAAAATCTATCAATTTTGTGACTTTCTTTCTTTTGCTACCACGACTATTTATGATCAAAGTCTCTATCTCTCACCCAACTTAAACTTAGATGATTGAATGAATGTAGATGGATTAAGATGACTTATTTTAGTGTTAATTATTGCAAGTGATTAGTATATTAATATTTAACTTCTATATCTCTTTTGTGAGTCATAGCTAATTTTTCTCAAACGTTTACAACTGAGTTTTTTGCCATATAATTTCTCTTTTATTAATTAGATAAGTTGCTTAGATTTAATTAAAGACATGCCATGATTCAAGATAATAATAATAATAATAATAATAATAATAATAATAATAATAATAATAATAATAATAATAAATTTAAGACATGCTAAATGAACTCATCGGAAAACATATATTTTATTTATGTGACACTTAAATTTTGCTTGAATTAAAAAATATTATAACATGCATTGTAACTTTTAACAAAGTTTCATCTATTTGGCCATTCTCTTATACATAAATTTATCTTATGTAATCAATCTGCTAAAATCAAAAATAAAGAAAAAACCAAAATAGTTAATTTTATAAGTTCAAATAATAAAATAAAATTTGCCAAGAATAGTTTAGTGTATCACTCATCCGTGTACACCCAATATAACCATGAAATCAAGGATTTAAATCTCCCAATTATTGTAATCTCGAAAAAAAAAGACTATATAAATTCAAAACTTCTTTTTTTGGGAAGAATATAAATTAAAAACTTAGAATCAATGGCGTGCAGTTGATGGCGTTTTATGAATATAAGTTAAAATGATGGAGGAGTTGCATACGTACTAGATTGGATGTCACTTGGGTTGGTTCAGTTGGAAGTTTATTTATTTATTTAGAAAAAGACAATTGGAAGTCTGCTATAACTTGTTCATATTTTTTTAAAATCTCGTCAACACCTCAACTATTCATATTGAACTATCTTGTTTAATCATATAACATTTGTATGTGAAGAAATTAATTTTAAAATAAATAACTATCATAAATCAAATTCATTTCATACTTTCTCTCAATATTATCCTACAGTATATTATTTCAATTTTAACATTCTTGTAGAACTTGGATTTTTTTAGCAGGTAGAACGTAGAGGGAGGCTTGCAATTTCAAATTTCATATATACAATATTGAAGATTTTATAGTATCAAATTGTTAATTTCAAGAAAACAAAGTAGGAAAATTGCTATTTTTTCCTTTTTTTTTCTTTCTTTCTTTGTTTTTTTTTTTACAAAAATATACAGCTCATGTGTTAGGTAAGTATGACCTAAACTTTGTTTATAGGGAAAATTGTTAGTCGTTGGCTGAAAATATTAAATTTAAATACTTTTTCTAAAAAAATTATATATATGTTGATTTACGTGTCAGTCATGGGTGGAAAAACTAAATAAATAGAAGACTTTTTTTTTTTAAACAAAATAAATAGAAGACTTGGTAAATTAATATAATTGATAATTTAGCCGATTGTTTTGGACCTTTTCCTGGTATACCTGCAAAAAATAGATTAATATAAAAGAGGAGAAAATTTAATTCATTTGTACTGCTTTTTTCAATTATATTTATCTCTCACGCATCACAAGTCTTTCTAGGAAACAAGCAAAGAAGAAAAATCAAGTCAATACGAAAAATAAAATCAATTTAAAGCTATGGCTTTCTTGATTATCTTTGCTCAATATTTATTTTAAAAAAAGAAGAAAAAAAAAATCTACCACGTGAACTCTTTAATTCATTTTAGAATGTGAAGAGGTGATCTATAATCAATAGCGGGAGCAGTTAGAGAAAACATGTTTAACTTTTGTAAGGAAAATTATAATTTTGAAGACGTTTTTTTCAATCACATTTATCATATAATTGGAAGATTTTTTTTTAGTCTTTATTATTTTAAAAATAAAAGTTTAGTTGATTTGATTCCAAAAGTTATAATTTAGTCACCGAAAAGATTGAAGACACGTTATTTTCATTGTTTGGAGTTTTTTTTTTTTTTTTTTTTGAAAAGTTCATTGTTTGGAGTTAACGAGCTTGAATGTTATGGTCACATGTTAATATATCTTAGCTAAGAAATTTACTCTTTATTTCTCCTCTAAAAGCTTCAACACTTTCCGTCCATTTTTGGTCATGGTGGAGGCCGATATTTGGACTCCCAAAAGTTTACAATCAATTAACTCCCTTTATCTTTCTGGTAATGAGCTGTGTAATTTTTGTTCCTTACTAATAATCAATTTTTTTTAAAAAACCTGGATCTTTCTTGTAATTAGCTGTAATTTTTGTTCCTTATTAAATTATTTTGAAATCAATTCTCTCAAGGCCCAAAAGTGATTTTGGAAATTTAATTAATAATAATAATTATTATTATTATGGTGTTAGAAATGAGGAGTTGTTTTGAGTAGTTACAATACTTCATTTGGATACAATATTTTAAAGAGTAATTAATAAATATTGAATGTAAATCCTCTTTATAATCTGACAAACACCCCTATATGATTATTATTGTAACCATACCTTTAATAATCAGGAGATACGTACTTATGTATCTAAAAAACAATTAATTTTTTAGTTCATCGAGTCTAAAATCTAGTCGAGTAATAATATATATAATTATCATGGAGTGACCTAATGATCAAAGAAGACTTTGGAGTGTCGGTGATGGGTTTAGTATTACTCACTTCCACTTTGAGATAAAAGTTTTTAAAAATGAACATAATTTAGAAATAATTGACATAATTGCTACTTTTATTAATAATTAAAACCAAAATATAGAGTAGATCAACTTAAACAGATCTCAACGAGTAAAAATAACAATACTCAAATTGAAGTTTGAATTTCTTAATCTGTATATTATAAAACTCTCAAAATAAAATAAATTACATTAAAATAGTAGAAATTATATTCAATATAATTCGAGTCTAGTTCAATATATAATATAAACCATTTATTATTATTTGAAAAGTTGATGTTTCAACTTTTCATCTCGCAATTTTGTACACATTAAAGGGTGGTAGGAGGCTTTTGAACCTCTAACTTCAAAAATAACAATTATGCATGTGATTATAATTAATGAAAAGACATATATTTCTTTAGGTCCAATATGTGGTATTGCATCGATTGTTTTTAGATGCAATCGATTTGATGGTATGACATAATAGAGAGTCCTCCTGCTCTAACAAAAATATTGGCCTAAAACATTTTATGGGAGCTAAATTATTAATCATATGAGAAGAAATATTTTATTTAAATGAAATAAAAAAATCTATTAGGTTAAGATTTGTGAATAGTGATCACATATTTTGTAGTTGGGATGTTTAATTTCACCTCGTCAGCTAAATGTTTCCTCTTTTTTTTTCATTATTATTTAACTTAATTAAAACTTCTAAATAATACAAAATGTCATAATGTTAAAGTTGTTTTTGTTAAGACAATGATACAGAGACAAAAGAGGGAGATTATGGGACTAGGGGTTTTAACATGTACACATCAAAATACATGTGTATAGTTTATTATATCTTTGTCATTATAGTTTATGGGATAAGACATCAATTATATCATCTTAGTTAAAGATGGATGGTTAGATTGTTATCAAATGGTCAGTGGTGCAATGATTTTTTTGTTTGGTTGTAAATTAATTGAATGTCAATATTACAGGTTCGATCCTGTCTCCCCTCCCCCATATATACTAAAAAAAGAAGACGGTTCGATTGTTTACTACACCTTCGTTAAAATTAACATGAATAGAAGAAGGAAAAAAAACCTTTCTTCTTTAATTAAAAAACCTGTCCAATTTCTTATACACATTTTATTCAACTCAAACTCTATACACATTACATGGTCAATAAATTTTAACGTTCATATACTCATTATTTAACTTTACTAAATGCCAACTACCACTCACTTCTTTTTACCTCTAATTTCCCCCTACTATATCTTGTATACATATTTTTTTGACGTTAGGGCTCAATATTTTGTTTTCAACGACTTTACATTTTTAAGGTTAGTTTCCACACCATTACGACTCCAAATGTTATAGTTGTTGTTTTTAATTTGTTATATTTTTTTTTTCTATAAACCAATCGATTATTGAGATTATCATACACAAAAGATTCTTAATTTCCTTTTCTCTTTTTAAGGAAAATGCCATTCATTTTTGGGTTGCATGTTTCTCTAAATGTCATGTTCATCAATTGAAAAACCTGATTCATCTCAAAGTCCCAGAAAAAAAACATATATAGCACATAATTTCACTGGCAAAAAACCCTCGTTAATGACTCTTTATTTCATTAAAAAACCGACATTTCTCACATATTCCCTTCATGAACTAATCTTCAACTTTGACATGAGTCTCATCCAAACACATTCAAGCCAAACTATTTCATAGTATTAAAAATCAGACCAGCCCTTGTCATTTAAATCTCAATTGGTTCATCGAGATCCCGAACCCAAAATCCTAAATCGAGCTTTTTGAGCTTCGTATCTCTTACACAACAACGTCCTGTTGTCAATAGAAAACTTTACTTCTTCTTTTCCTTCCATAATAATTGCTGGAATCGAAGATGTAGAAAACACAACCTTCCCGAACAATGGAGGTTGATTCCGTCCCTTCCGATGATGCACATACACCCTTTCGATACATGGTCCAAATTTTCTGTTCGAGTGCATCGATTAAAAGTGAAGAAGATTCAAACTCGAAGTTACGGTTGCCCTAATCTTATCAAGATTTATCCTTTTTGTATTTTTCTTTCATTTTAATGAAGTTATATATATTTTTTTAATGATAGAATGATGCACAAGCAAATGTGAGGAGGAAGTTGCCCTATTCCTTTTAGATCCGTTAAAAAGCTAAAATCTTTGATATTCTCTCTAATTTACCATTTTTTTTGGAATTGCTGAATCATTTAGCTATAGAAATAAATAGTACAAAATGTTGATTAGATCTAAATGTAAGATTAATTTTCCTAATTTATGACTTAAAATGTCTTTTTTCGAAAGTTAGAATGTAAAGTTTTGCAACAGTAATAAGAAAGAAGGCTATAAAAGTTCCTATTAAGGGGGTACCTGGTGAAGAAGTTGACGATTTGGTGCTCCGAGAGCGGATAGCCATTCGAGAAAGTGAGAAAAAGGCATCGATCTTCCTCGGAAGAGAAATCTTGAACCGGGTTCCACTCTCTTGCTTCAGGGTTCAAATCAGCACCATTAATGGCCTCAGCTGTGTCCATATAGGGCTCCTGTGTGATGTCTGTGGAGAGGAAAAGAAAAGGTGAAGAAAGAAAGACACTAGACTGTGTGTGAAACTTTGAATTTTGGAGAAAAATTGGTGTAATTTTTAAAAGAAAAAGAAAGGAATTTAATTAGAGAATATATAGAAAGGGAATTATGGAGAGTTAATTAAAGAAAAAGAAGAATATATTATGGTGTAATGAAATTGAGAATTGTGCCAATGCTGAAATGGAAAGAAGTAACAATGTGTAACAGCTGATTTCACAGACACATGAAGTTAGCAGTTTAAAGTTTGTTTGTAATAAAGTTAATTACATATTTGTCGTCTTTAGTCTAAGGTTTTTGTGTGTCACTGCATGCAAATGTCTTTGTACATATCACATTATCTTATTTATATTTTTATTCGTATTATTCTTTGTTGCAACCCTTCAATTAAATTAAATTATATAAACAATTTTACACATTTTCCAAAATTTTCTTTTATATGTATTTTTTCTAAAATAGAAGTCGTTCACCTCTATATAATTATTTAACTTCATAGTTGACCTCAACATATAATCGAGACATCTGCTTCCGCTCTAAGACCATAATCAAGAAAGAAAAAAAAAATCAATTAAATTTACTCATTAAATTCAAACGTGACATTCCTAGAAACATTTCCTATCTTTTTTTTAGGTTTCATTTTTCAATTTATTTTTTAATTTAATTTTTTGAATTTCAATAGCCCTAGTTGAATTATGCTCGTTTCCTTTCTTCAATTTTTTAATTTCCACATTTGTCTAGAAATTTAAATTATTTTATTAAAATATTATATATATATATATATATATATATATATATATATATATATATATATATATATATATATGTGTGTGTGTGTGTGTCGGGTAATGACATGGGTTGCCATATATAAATCGTGTGAATCTTTTTGCACGATCGATCAATAATGAATCTATTTTGATGTACGTGCGTAATTAATGATGATAACAATGTCTTAAATTATCGAAGTTGATTACAAATCATAACTCTTATATATAATTAATTTGTCTTTCCAATCATATCGAAAGCGTTTCAAATATGGCGGGGCAATAACACGTGAACCAATTTAGTTAAAGTTAACTAATAAAATGTATGATTAACAACATTCACAAACTATGACATTATTTGGAAAAATATTTAATTATAAAAAATAGGATTATAATTCGCTAAAGTATATGCAAGTCATAAATGAAATTATTGAAAAATATATAATTTTTTGTGGTATCCAATACGTCACGTCAAAATGTAAATCACTTCTATACGTATATAGGGAAATTTTACTTTTGAAGATTTTAATATATATCAATTACAGTCTTATTATAACTTCAAAGTTTTAATCAAACTTTAATTATCAATAAGTGTGCCAAAATAAAAATTAAACTCAGCTGATTCATTAATTATCAAACAAAAATAACAAATATTTTAGTTTATGATTGAAAATAGTTGAGATGCATCCAAGCTAACCCGAACAATTATGGATATCAAAAAAGTATTATAAAAAAAACTTATCTATTCAAATATATTATTTTAATTTCTTGAATGATCTACACAACATCCACATTTTTATGCTTTTCCAAAATAAACTTGTTTACGAATAATTTCTCTATTTATTTTAGATTTAATAATCTATCTACTTGCGAGCATGAACGCATTTTGACAATTAATATATTTCTCATTTTATTGAGATAAAAGGTTTTTATAAAAAAAATATTTTTTGAGTTTGAATGGGTAGGGTGAGATTTGAACTAATGATTGTTTTTTTTTTTTTTTTTTTTAATTCATGAGTATAAACCAATTGCGAGCTATTATGGCTATTGAGATCAAGGGTCAATCTCACATCTATATTTTGTATTAGGAAAACTATATTTAGTTAAAATATATATATATATATATATATATATATATATATATATATATTATTGGCAGTTTAGACTCTATCAAAAATAAAATTTTACTTACTTTTTTGTTTAATTTTATAATTTTTTATTGGAGCGGAGAAGTTAAACTCATAATCTCTTGGTCATTGATTGTATGTGCTCGTATATTGTTCTTGTTTTCATTGATGATTTTTTTTAATATATATACATATAAAGGTTAAAAAAAGGCAAAATCATTTTAAAAAATTTAAAAGCTTTTCAATAAAATTAGAAAAGTTAAAATAAAATGGTTATCAAATAATGATAGGATCAAATTTATTATTTTAATCAAAGTAAAGTTAAATTATCCACAAAAAAGGAAAAGAATCTGGGCAATAATAATTGAAATGAGAGAGACCATGTTGCATGCGTAAAGCAAAGGCCAACTAGGATTATTTAAAATCCACTTGGCAACAAAGTTGGCGGTTTTTGGATTATTTGGTTTATTAATTTAATATATGCAATGTTTTTCGTGGGTTTTTTTAGTATTAGGTTGAGGTTTTGGATTATTTGGTTAATTTTGATATATTTTTCATATTTTCATTGGACTATTTATATGCAAAGCCTTAGTTTTTTTTATAATATATAACTTCTTCTTTTTTAAGTTTTACAACAATCGAAGATGATGACTCGAATATGCATATTGGTTATTGAGTATATCTTCAAGTTACCATTTTCATTGGCAAGTTTAAAACTTTATTATAAGTGAATGTTCAAAATAGTCAATATGAAATTTATACTTAATTGACAGAAAAAAGGAGAGAATGTCATTAAACAATGTTATAAATTTCTTATAATTTTGAAAATGTGGAAACGTTTTTTTTTTTTTTTTTTTTTTTTTTTTTTTTTTGAGATAGTGGAAATAAGTTTTTAAAACTCAAATTTCAACATTTAAGAACTAATATGATTTCCCCCTTCCCCTACTATGTACTAAAAAAAAGAACTAATATGATTGATGATCCATATTCGAAAGCTAACCGAATCAAACATGAGACTATATTGAAAAAGAATATAGATTGCCCAAACAAATATGATGGAATAACCTTAAGGAGTGTTTGTTTAAAGTAATTAACGAATTATTACAAATGAGTTTTTACAACTCATTTTCAAACAATCATATTCAAACAAAAAATTCTCTATAACTTGTCTTAAAAAATTATCATTCAAACGAGCTATTAATACATTCTCACTACAAACAATTACATTCAAGAGTTATAACTAAAATTTAAAATTCTAATTGACTTAAAATAACTCTCCATTTATAATCACTCAAAATATATGTGACATTTCAGCTTTGAGTGCGCTTCAAATACTCCTATTAATTTGTTCGTGTTTCTTATTTTAACCTTTTGAGCATAGGATTTGAACAAATAATTCTCTTGAGTCTTTCATAATTATTTAGTTTTGTACTTCTATTTTTAAAAAATTAATCTTATTTTCTTTTCATTTCTTTATAATAGGCTTTTTAAATCATTAGAATGCTAAAAAAAGATTTTGTTTATATTTTAATATGTGCAAAAAGTATATAATAAAATAAGAAACCTTATAACTGAAATTTATATTTATACCATGATCCTGACTTTTTTTTTTTTTTTTTGACAAGTATACCATGGCTTGATTTTCACTTCATGCACAATATGTGAATCGACTTGAGCTCTTATTGACTGCTTAATATTAATAACAAAAATGCATTAGAGCAAACAAAAGTTTAATTTATCTAACAAAATCAATTCGAATCAACTTACTTCAAATGTTAAATTAAAGAAAAGGAAAATTGTTTTGGATGAACTAATTTCCTAAAGTAATTATAAATGTAGACAAATTTTAAGATATCTACTTTCATAATTATTAATACTTTTTAATATTTTATTATAAATACTTATTACCATCCGTATATTCAATTGTAAATACTCATTAATATAATTTGTAAAAAAATTATAAACTTATTGTACTTGTGCTTATATTCTAAATTTGACTAACTTTTGTGAATTTTCAAAAAGGGAAAAAAACATTGAGAAGTTTACATTTAAACCCGTTGAAGATGATTTGGTACATAAGGGCCATACCCCATGTGAATTGTACGGCCGTTAAATGTTTGACCTGAAAGCATCAATCTTTCACACCAAATTGAATGAAGGGAGACACATTAGTGTTCATACAAGTAATGAAAAGAAAAATAAAACATGAGATTTGAATTTATATATGTATGAAAAAGGGGGATCGGAATAATTGAATCGAGAGATTATAGATTTGAATTGCTACTGATGCATCGTCAATATATTATGTATGAACGAAAACATGCATTTCCCACACATTCGGACCACTGTTCTTTTGTACTAACCTTCACACAACTGAACAAAACCACCATCCCATTAAAACCTTCCCCAAAGAAAGAACATTCAAAAGAGGAAGAAAAAAAAAAGAATTAGGAATAAACAAACATGAAAATGCCTTAGATAAATAAAAAGGCCTTCCATTGGGTTTGGGTCACTTGTCACCATCAAATCAAATGGAACCATTTTCCAACTCAGCAACCACTTCCTCCATCACAAGGCCATGAAACTGGGGGAAATGGGTCTCAGAGATAGACGAGACTTACCCATCGCCGGAAGAGTTTCCCACTATTCGTCTTTCATCATCCAATCTCATAAATCCCTCAAAATTATTGTTTCCCACTATTGGATATTCAATTATAAAAAAGTTTTACTTCTAAACTTCGTGAAGTAGTATCAATTTTATTTTTTTATCATAAACATTAAATTTTACTCTAATCTCACTTCATAGTCTTAGTGTTACACTTTTAACCTTAAAGGTAGTGTTCCAATTTTCCTTATTTCATAAGTTTTCATTCTAAAGATGGTTCAAAATATTTTCAATTGCGTTTAATAAATTATAAAACATATATATGAAAATTGACAACATTTCATACAATAATCAAACTGAAAAAATGTGCTAACTTTGATATGGTTGAAATTGTGTTTTATTAACGGCTTGATTTGGTAGATGTAAAATAATATTAATAATGAAAAAAAAGAAGATCCAAAAGCACACTTTGAATAACTTGTGTTTGGTTTGGTAGAAGTAGATATATTCAAGTCTCTAAGGAGAACATATGTTATAATCAACTAAACTGATGTTATTTGCTAAATATTAGCTTTCTTATTTTTTTTATTTATTTTTTTAAATGGCGGATGAATTGATATCTAATTTAGCATGTTATGTTGGATAGATACATATAAATTGGATCACAGAAGTGTTGAAGATTTGAGATGGTTGAATGGGCGAGTTTTTGGTCAAAATATTTCCGTGTGAAGTTCGTGACATCGGCAGTTGGCGGCTATAAAAATCAGAGTGGTCGGATCACACCATTATTCAACATTTATGTTTTAAACAAAGATATCAACTTATCACCACAATTGTTTTAATTCACAAGGTTTACTCATAATTGATGTCATTCAACTTGTCTCATCATCCTTGCATCTTCTTTATAATATTCCCATTACCCATCATTTTCTTCAGTTATTAGCCAAATTTTAAAAGATGATTGAGATCCTCTGGCCACAAGTAGGCTTCGTTTTATAACTATTTAGTTTTTGAAATTTAAATTTATTTTTATTCAAATTTTCTACAATGTATTCCATGTTTCCTAGCATGTATCCCTCCTTTTTTTGGAAAAACGGTGAATGCTAACCAAAATACAAAAACAAAAACAAGTTTTTGGAATCTTTTTTTTTTCTTTCCAAATTTTAGTTTGGTTTCTAAGAATATAGGTAGGATGTAGATATCCAAATAATAAATAACATTTGATAAGAGAGCTGTTATATGCTTAAATTTCAAAACTAAGAATTAAAAACAAAATAGTTATCAAATGAGACCTTAATTATTGGATAGTTTTCAATTTAAAAAAAAAACTGATTTAATTAACGGCATTAAACCGATGAACTGCACCACCAATGTTTTCTGATTTTATAATAACTAGAATATGACAAAAAGCAACGACAAGAAGAAAAGAAGATTTGAATAATAAAATTATTCAAATACCTTACAAATGGAGTAAGTTCAAGAGCTAGTTGACATCAATGTTGTCTTTATTGAAATTTACTCCAGAACCAAAAACAATGATCACCATTCATCCCACTGCATCAGATCAACACAATTGCAATCTGAGGATCACTTTCAAAGATGGGAAATGAATAAAGGGAAGTAATAAATTAGAGAAAAAAAAAAGGAATAGAAGACAGTTCAATAACATGTTGATTTAGCCAAAACGAGTTATGGGCTCTGCCCCAACTGAAAAGGATATAAAAGAAATCATACCCTATGTGGCAAGTTTCCTCCAAATTTGTTGCTTTCAGAATCAAAAGGAAGTGCAAAAATGCTTTATGAGAAATCATGAGGCATTTGTATGTTTTTGGTGTGAGCTGTCTCCATTTTGTTTTCATCTTACATGGGTCTGTCCTTGAAGGGGCCAAGCCTTTCTGTAAGTTGAGTTACAGTAATGCTTATAAAGATTAGAATCTTTCAGTACTTGCTTATCACTATGGTGAGAGCCTTACACAAAATTCATAAAACCAAGAAAATCTCTCCACTAGGTTGAACCTTAGCCCCATAATCCACATCAGAAACAAGACAGCATATTCCTCCATGACTGACCAAATGTCAACACCCATACAATAGGAACCTTGCACTCAACAGATTTCACATGCTACGTTTAAGACACAACTGGATCACCAATCGGATTAAAATATCTTGTTCAGGGAGCATGTTACTGTGGGCGGTTCTCTTTAGGCTTAATTAACCTCAAACTAATGGCCGAACCAAAATTTTGAAAGAGCTTGATCCAAAGTGCACCAAAAACTTAGTACTAATAAATCTTATGATGAACAAGAAAAATGTAAATAATCTCACATCAGTTAATCACTAATATTCTGTACAACCGGAACTAGCAGATTGGTTGAATGCCATTGAAGAAAGCTCTATTTTTCATTGTTGAAAACTGCTTTGGTCAAAGAAGGCTCATCATTGGCATGTAAAGATGGGAAAACACCATGAAGCTCCATCTCCATTTCTCGCCAGCAAAGCAACCAACTGCTACAGGACCAAGGACAAACATAAAAGTAAAAATAAAAATTAACGTTCTGCACCTTATGTGAAAGCATGAACCCTCATATACAACAAAAGGGAGAAAAATGGGGATAAATGAATTGGATAAATCGAATGGAAATATCAGCTTCTAGGCATAAATCATGTACAAAAGTTTCACCGGCCTCCAGCTCTTTTGAGAGGGCAAACCAGACGCATTAAGAGGACCACACATCAACTCTAGCTTCAACTGTCGGACTGGGAGTGCAATTTATTGGTTGAGCAAGAAAACCTGTTCGTCTATGTCCATCCATGGCTGTATACAGTGAAATGAATCTTATTAATCTGCAAATAATGAATTGAAAACTTCCAGTTGCTCCAAGCACATCATAAGAGAAGTTAAAAGAAATACGCATCTTAATAAATATTGGATAAATTCACAAACTAGAACCAAGCCAACAATCTAAATGATTAGCTAAAATTGCTAAGCAGAGGATTTTACATTCCATGCTCTCATCTCACGCACTGTTTGCTCTACATTCTAACATAACCATCCACGTAAACCTGTTGTCCCCATGTCAACTCTTGCATCAACCAAATGACATACGCACCAACATGTCAAATCTTGCATCTACCAAATGCAATGTGCACCAACCAACATGTCAACTCTTGCATCTACCAAATGAAATGCGCACCAACATGTCAACTCTTGCATCAACCAAATGAAATGTGCACCAAAGGCAAGCTAATCAAGACGTACATCTGCCAGTTTCAAGTTAAAAGAAAACTTGCTCGACATCATTACCAACATGTCAACTCTTGCATCAACCAAATAAAATGCGCACCATAGGCAAGCTTGTCGAGAGGTACATCTGCTCAGTTTCAAGTTAAAAGAA
The DNA here is from genome assembly GCA_036507275.1 of Sicyos edulis. Taxonomy (NCBI): domain Eukaryota; kingdom Viridiplantae; phylum Streptophyta; class Magnoliopsida; order Cucurbitales; family Cucurbitaceae; genus Sicyos; species Sicyos edulis. Next base: position 234,181 of record CM071857.1, on the reverse strand, counting down.
AACTTGCTTGACATCATTGGGCCCAAAACTTGCACCACATCTTGGGCATTTGCGATGCTGACTCTTCAAGATATCTTGTACACAGGAATTACAGAACAAGTGGAAGCACTTTGTAATGACAACCTGAAGCGCCAAAAGAAAAGAAATTTTAACATGAAATAAACAAAGGAAAGTAAGATATAGAGAGATGTTTAACAAGTTTTCGTACTAAGAAAGAAAAGGATATATTGAAGAACATGAAAGTACAAGATTCAAAGTCGGAGGCATCAACACCTGATACAACATACTTTTTGAATCAAACACAAAAATTTTGGTTCCCATATTCTTAATTTTACCAAATAGCATACGATTAGTTTAGTTTTAACGCTCTTTAGATTTTTAAGTTGGATGTTCAACTTCCAAAGAGTTTTAGAAATTGTTGCGTTATCTTATCTTACGTAATAGTCTCTTAGTTGACCCTCTCCTATGTAACACACTCATTGTATCAATGAAGATGTTCTTGTTTCCTATAAAAAAATTATATATATATATATATATATATATATATATATATATTTTACAGGACTTTCATCTCCCAGCACTTGCCAACTAAGATTTCCCCGTTAATGTATTCTTGGAAGCCAACAAGAGCATAACTCTAGTGACATCTTGCATAACCTAGTAGCCAAAAGATTACAATTTAGAAGTTTGAATCCCTAACCCGTAAATGTTGTATCGACTAAAAAACACGTATCTTCTTGGAAGCAAGCGCACATAAATTATAAGGATGCTACCTAAATTTCTAACTTTCGTGCTATACAGTATACACAATAATCTACATATGCTATGGAAAAAAAAATTACCTGCTTTCTATTGTTGACACAAATTTTACAATTCACAATCTTTTCATATTCCCCAAGTTCCTCGTGAAGCTTTTCAACTACAGATGAGCTTTCCATCTGTGCTTCAAGCCGTGAAGCCTTTCTGCCAATAAGTTCTAGTTCCTCTTCAATTCTTTTCCTCTCAAACCTAAAAAAGAGGTAACAATCACATTCACGTTCTGCAACAATAAGAGAAAAGAAGAAAAACAGAAAATATACACACCTTTCTTTTTCTAGTTCTATCTGCAGCTTTGCTTGAGTTGTTCTACTTTTTTCAACTTTAGATTGAAATTGATCAAGTGAATCCCTAGTTGGCTGAGATGCTATTCTAATATCTAATAATCTTTTTCGAGTGTTTTCTAGAGTATCTGTGTCTTGCAACTTGTTTTCTTCAATTTTCTGAATATGATCTGAGCAACCTCTCAACTGTAATAATAATCATACTACAATAATAAATAAACAAAATATAACACAATTATTCAAAAAGAAAATTCCAATTCTACATCCACAGTTGATTTTTAGCATGATGATCGTATTACCTGGTCTGCAACTCTAGCAGCTTTCATCTCGTAAAGCACAAGAGATGTATTGGCTTGCTGAACCTCCTTCTCCAAGGTCTGTTTCTCTATAAGCTTAGTCTCCTGCAATTGCCTTGCCCTAACACCTTCTAAAACGAGCTGCAAAAACATATATAGCCAGCATATGGACGTAATGAATCTTAGTGGAAGACCGTAAAACAAAAAGAACTCTTTGGCTGCACATAAACAGGGTTTTTTTCTTTGGAAGTTATGCTTGAAAGAAAAAATTGCATCTCAATAGCTCCGAGACCCTTTCAAATTCAGTTCTAGTTATGGCTGCTTCACAATGGTGTAAATGCACGCATCTCTTTTCAAATTACAGTCTTGATACTCTTTTGGCAAAGTAGAAAAGCTTTTCACAGTAAGCTTACAGTGGCTGGGAGGCCTTTCCCTCCCACATCTTTTGTAACATTCGTTTATTCACAAAAAAATTGAGATTGATATTATTAGATAATATGGGGTTCCATCTCAAAACCAATTGGCAATGAGGGAGTAACTCATATCACGTATAAAAATGTTAGAATCCTCACATTTCCCATGTGGGACAATTTCCACAAGGTGAGTATCGCCAACATGCTCTCTCAAGATGGCGCCATATAGGAAAGACCATCTTGGAATGGATCCAAATTTGTGGACCAAAATACCTTTTTTAGCTTACTTAAGGATCAAATACCCGTTTAAGCTTATGCCCGCTTGGGTGGGATCCATACCCACTTTAGAATTTAAAGCATTTTGGTTGGATCAGAATTTGGGGGACCAATAACCCACATAGAACTCTAATACCATATTAGATGATATGGGGTTCTACCTCAAAACCAATTGGCAATGAGAGGAGTAATTCATATCCCTTATAAAAATGCTGAAGAATTCTCACCTTTCCAATGTGGGACAATTGCCACAAGGTGAGTATCTCCAACAGATAATTATTATAATCCAATTACAAGAAAATAAAAATATAATGATATTAAAATATCAAAGAGAAATTACAATATTATTATTAGTGTTTTGAGAAAGAACCCTCGCACTCATGCACAATCCATCAACTATTAACTATCACCCCAAAACTCCCACTTATTTATAACCGATCTTCCTTGGCAAACGACCAGGTAATTCTTATCCAAAAAAAGGAAAATCACCCGGTAATTACAATTATGTCACTATTAGCATTCTTTATACAACCCATTAATACTCTAACATCATCGTTGAAGTTGACGTACAGACTACAATAGTCCTAACAGTTTTTAACGCCCCAACTCATCGCTAGCCAAGATATTGTCCGCTTTCCCATGTGGGACAATTTCCACAAGGTGAGTATCGCCAACATGCTCTCTCAAGATGGCGCCATATAGGAAAGACCATCTTGGAATGGATCCAAATTTGTGGACCAAAATACCTTTTTTAGCTTACTTAAGGATCAAATACCCGTTTAAGCTTATGCCCGCTTGGGTGGGATCCATACCCACTTTAGAATTTAAAGCATTTTGGTTGGATCAGAATTTGGGGGACCAATAACCCACATAGAACTCTAATACCATATTAGATGATATGGGGTTCTACCTCAAAACCAATTGGCAATGAGAGGAGTAATTCATATCCCTTATAAAAATGCTGAAGAATTCTCACCTTTCCAATGTGGGACAATTGCCACAAGGTGAGTATCTCCAACAGATAATTATTATAATCCAATTACAAGAAAATAAAAATATAATGATATTAAAATATCAAAGAGAAATTACAATATTATTATTAGTGTTTTGAGAAAGAACCCTCGCACTCATGCACAATCCATCAACTATTAACTATCACCCCAAAACTCCCACTTATTTATAACCGATCTTCCTTGGCAAACGACCAGGTAATTCTTATCCAAAAAAAGGAAAATCACCCGGTAATTACAATTATGTCACTATTAGCATTCTTTATACAACCCATTAATACTCTAACATCATCGTTGAAGTTGACGTACAGACTACAATAGTCCTAACAGTTTTTAACGCCCCAACTCATCGCTAGCCAAGATATTGTCCGCTTTGGCACACTGGCCTCACGGATTTGTTTCTGCCATCGTGGGAAAATGCGTCTTGCTAGGGAAAGGGGTCCACACCCTTTAAAAGGAGTGCTTCGTTCCCCTTCCCAACCGATGTGGGATTCCCCTATGGGTTTGGAAGGGGAACAAAGCACTCCTTATAAAGGGTGTAGACACCTTTCCCTAGCAAGACGCGTTTTCCCACGATGAGAGAAACAAATCCGTGAGGCCAGTGGGCCAAAGCGGACAATATCTTGGCTAGCGATGGGTCGGGCTGTTACAGATGGTATCAGAGCCAGGTATCGTGCCGGGTCCATCGAGACGTTGGACCTCTAAGGGGAGGTGGAAACCCATAGGGGAATCCCACATCGGTTGGGAAGGGGAACGAAGCACTCCTTATAAAGGGTGTGGACACCTTCCCCTAGCAAAACGCGTTTTCCCCATGGGGGGAAAAACAAATCCGTGAGGCCAATGGGTCAAAGCGGACAATATCTTGGCTAGCGATGGGTTGGGCCGTTACAGATGGTATCAGAGCCAGGCATCGGGTCGGTGTGTCGGGTCCATGGAAACGATGGACCTCTAAGGGGAGGTGGAAACCCATAGGGGAATCCCACATCGGTTGGGAAGGGGAACGAAGCACTCCTTATAAAGGTGTGGACACCTTCTCCTAGCAAGACGCGTTTTCCTCATGGGGGGAGAAACAAATCCGTAAAGCCAATGGGTCAAAGCGGACAATATCTTGGCTAGCGATGGGTTGGGCTGTTACAGGTGGTATCAGGCCAGGCATCGGGCCGGTGTGCCGGGTCCATCGGGACACTGGACCTTTAAGGGGAGGTGGAAACCCATAGGGGAATCCCACATTGGTTGGGAAGGGGAACGAAGCACTCCTTATAAAGGGTGTAGACACCTTTCCCTAGCAAGAAGCGTTTTCCCCATAGGGGGAGAAACAAATCCGTGAGGCCAGTGGGCCAAAGCGGACAATATCTTGGCTAGCGATGGGTTGGGCCGTTACACAGTTAGAAAATCAGAGTTAGAAAATAAAGCACTTGGACGAAAATCCTCCAAAAACCTAACAAGCACGAATACTCTAACAACGTTGTTGTAGTTGACGCACGGACTATAGTAGTCGTAACAAAAAATAAAGCATTAAAGACAGACATCCTCCAAAAACCTAACATGAATACAGACACATACGCAATGAAAGCTCGGTTTCTCATTGGAAAAGGTGTAGCTCTTAGTTACTTTCTTTTTATCTATCTTTTTGGAATTGCTATTTTGCTCGCCCAATCGATGCTAGCTTTTCCAGTTATTTGATGGGAAAAGCAGTTATTTGATGGGAACAATGAGTATGAATCTATGATGGTGGAGGAGATCATTGTGCATCCACTGCTTTATGGTAAGGTATGGATCTATCTCGTGCCAGCTGGGCTTGATAGAAATCATCCAGCCCTTTGGATTCAGAAAAGTATTACTTGAGATCATGAGATGAGGTTTGATCCAATGCTGGATTTCATTTTGGATTGGGGCCATTTTTTTGGCTAGATAGGATTTTTTTGTAAGCCGTTCATTATAATTTTATTGAAAAATGAAAGCTTAGTTTGAATATTAACCAAAATGCAGGAAAAAAAAACCGCACTTAGCCTACACAATGAGGGTTAGGCTTTCCTTTCTGAATTCAGACTAACCAATTGAGTTCTGAAGGTTACGAGAGAGAGAAAAAAAAGACTGACAGGGCAGATTGCCCCTATTAACAACTTCATATGCAGAAATAATAGGGCAGTAAGTAAAATTTTATTCTCGTCAACTTAATATGAAATCACCTTAATGTTGTAGTCATCTCTCTCAGTTATTTGCTGCAACAGATGCTGGTTTTGAGTTTGCATATCGTCATATGCCTGCCCAATTGTCTGTTAAAGACAATATTCAGATGACCTCAAAATGTTCATAAGATCAACCAGTCAAAGTTCAGAAAACAAGAAAGTCACCTCAATTTCAGACACGTATGCCACATTTTCATCACCTTTAGATTTTACAACATCTGTTAATCGAGTTAAATCCCTGAAAAATAAAGATGATGAACAAATGGTTTGAATCCAATGTGGTTTTAATGTTTAAGGGAAAACAGCTTAAATACCCGGCAAAGTATCCCAGAAGAGTAATAACCGGATAGCAAGCAAACATTCACATAATGTAGCTGAAAACTACTCACAGAACCACTTTTAGAATAGGAACATGCACACAACTAAAAGAATCTGGTTTCAGAGGGCAGAGGTGGAAAAATAGGTTTCATGCATATTGCATATAAATTTGAAACTAGCATGTGCCTTTGAGGAATAAAGCAGTCAGATCAAAGCCCAACCTTCTAGACGCTTCTAACTTCTGCCTTAGGCATGCAATCTCCGCTTCTGCAGAAGCTAACCTTTGTTGAGATATAGCCTCAGCTTCATTTGCAGCCTTAACACGTGATTCCAGGTTGCATTCATCCAGAGAGCACTTTAAAGAATGCACACGAGCCCATGTCTTGTATTCCAAATCTCTAGCTTCCAAAATTTCCCTGCAGAATTAAATATCTTAGCGCATACCTAATGTTCGTACGCGTCAATGCACTTCTCTCATTAAGAAATAAATGAGCAAGTACAAGGAATCCACAAGGTTATGTCATCTAGACTCCTTTGCACACATAAAGGAGTACGGTGAAATAAAAAAGAGAAAGTTCAAACTCCAACCCCATGTAGAAGCATTATTATCCCACATCTTTCTTGCAATCGTTCCCCATAGACGCTGGATAATGCTAAGATCTTTTATCGACAATTATAAATTAATTATTTTATTTCTGTTCTTTGAAGCAAGTTGCTTATAATTTTTTTCAGAACTCAGTATGGGGGACAGGGGACCAACTCAAAGCAATGCACTCTCTGGTAATTGAAATAAAAAGGAATCAAAGTTAAAACTTAAAACTATTTTTCTAGTTTCTACATCATAAAAATAACTTTCATCAATGTCGCCATTGCCAAAACAACGACTAGTTTTAGTAGTAACTCTTCACTCTACACTAGAAAATACACTAGAAAATAGATGATTAATTGACAAGCCATTTAGCAACCAAAGAGTTGCTTCTTATAATGAAAATTCATTTTGATGACATTATTTTTTTTTTTTTGAAACAAGGGTAAGCACGCCCGTCCTTAAGCCAAGCACCGGAGACATTAAAGAAGTAATGTCACATGTGAGTCTTGAACCCAGATCTTAAGGGGAGCATACCCTCAAAGCCCAAGTCTTGAACCACTGCGCTACTCCTTGGGGAATTTTGATGACATTATTAAATATCTTAACTAAATAAAGTGAATTTAAACCACCTACCTTGAATCAGTTGATTCGCGTCTATGCATATCAATTATGAGTTTCAACTCCCGATTAACTTCGGTTAAATCTTGAACCTGCATCAACGTTTAGAAATAGATGTTAGAAATACCAATTCTTTTGTAAATTACAAGCAAAGTATGTGCCTGTTTTGGGCTGGGGGATCATTGAACAATCTTCTACAATCATTTTATTAAACGAGTTACAACACATGCCCTCTAGGAATTTCCAATTTAGGCGTACTTTTGGAATTTCCAAAGGTTCTAAGTTTTAGTTTGCGGGCAATAAGGAAGATGTTTTGGGACCTCCACACCAGTACAAGGCCATTTGCATTGGAAAATTGAATTTCTACAACTCTATGTAAATTTGGTCGGAAAGAGGGCAAAAAAAATCAGTTCAGGTGTTGATGTGCGTATATTTGTTCACTCAAGAACGTCCATGATTAGTTTACAGGCAACTTCCAATTTAGGCGTACTTTTGGAATTTCCAAAGGTTCTAAGTTTTAGTTTACATGCAATAAGGAACATGTTTTGGGACCTCCACACCAGTACTTTTGGAATTTCCACAAAATTGAATTTCTACTACTCCGTGAAAATTTGGTTGGAAAGAGGGCAAAATAAAAAATTAGTTCAGGTGTTGATATGCCTATATTTGTTCATTCAAGAACGTCCATGATTAGTTTACTGTCAATTTCCAATTTAGGCGTACTTGTGGAATTTCCAAAGGTTCTAAGTTTTAGTTTAGAGGCAATAAGGAAGATGTTTTGGGACCTCCACACCAGTACAAAGCCATTTGCATTGGAAAATTGAATTTCTACTACTCCGTGAAAATTTGGTCGGAAAGAGGGCAAAAAAAGATTTGTTCACGTGTTGATATGCCTATTTTTGTTCACTCAGAAACGTCCCTGATTCATGAATCTAAACATTACTCTTCGTGCTTTGTGAGGATACATATGCATAATCACATAATGACTTATGTGTGTGTATATATATATAAGAGAATATAATCAATCCACCAAAAAAGACCCATCTCATTGAAGAAAAAAAATTATAACACATACATATTCTCGATCTGAAAACAGATATTATTCGTAATTTTCCCATTACCAAGGAAGAGATAGTTGAAGGTTAACTTAAAATCTAAATGCTGACTACGTGATTTTCCTATTAATAAATAACCCAAATCATGTAACTAATGACTATTCGGCGTCACACATTTCGTAGAGAAAAATCAGTTTCAATGCTAGCAGTTGCACCTCATCGCAGAACTTCTTACAGAGTTACCAATTTCCATCAGTAACAAAAAGACTCATAGCTCAAATGGCACACAAGACACACTAACCACTGTATAAGTTCAAGTGGTACCATATAAATCCTCTCAACGCCACAACATAAAAAGCCTCCTTATCAATGCTTGCTATCAAGATGTCTATTTCTTAAGATCACAGAAGGAAAAGAAAAATCTCATAAGAAAGTTAATAATACCGTAGCAAGCAACTTCTGTATCTCTGCAATTTGATCCTTGGATTGAGATGACAACCTTCCACACTCTTTCTCCTGTATCATGCCAAAAGAAATTATGTCAAGCATTCAATTTTTTTTCAAGTATAGCATAATAAACTCTGCCTACCATTCTATCAATAATACTAGAAAGAAATTGCATATCAGCCCGCACAGAATGAACATCTGTAGCAGCTTCTTTGTATTTATGTAACTGACTTTGCATAGAGCCCATTGCTTCAGGAAACGAAGAAACCAAAGCTCTAAACTCTGAGACAATTTTTTTCCTTCCTGAAGAAAAAGTAATCCATCAGAATGCAAAAACCTCTAGATCAATGTGGGCGGGCAAAATACCCTATGGTCTGAGAAAAGCATTAAACACCATTCAACCTGGTTCTTTCAATACTTCAGCCAGCTTGCCCTCAATTGACTTTTTTTCATCCTTCTGTTTCTGAATCAGCATTTCAAGATCATTAATCCTGGTAGCAGAGACAGTAGATGATCTTCTCAAGATATCAAGTATGTTATTTTTAATATTCAATTCCTTCTCCCTCCATATAACATTATCCTTCTCAACCTGAAGTTGGCAAGAAAATGTGTGAGTGCCAAAAGGCAAAACCACATAATAAATGACAGATTCAGGCAATAATGCAACTACCGACCAGTTTACAACCTGTAGTTTCTCAAATAAAGCCAGCTGATTGTATACTTCTGATTTTAATTTTTCTATCCGGTCTCTCAATACAAGATATGGTTGTGAAGATGAAATAGACTTTACACTCTTCATAGTATTCTGTCAATAACATGAAGAAATTGTCAATCAGATCCAAAATGGCATACCGCATACATTTGTGTTAAGAGTTTCAGGGTATATCAATAAACATTATATAGCTACTATTAAGAAACAGGGGACTAAAAAAGGCCATGTTTAAATAAGTTCTAACCCGGATTTCAGATAACTGTTGCAGCATTTTTAGTCGTCCTTCATGTAGACTGTTTAATTCTTCCAATTGATCAACCACTTGGTCCTATAGAGCCGCATTAAATTGCATTAGTAACTAATTTCTCATTATTTCTAAAACGAAAAAATGAAGGGGGAAAACCTAAAGTCTTAACATGATTTTTTTTATAAAAGAAACAGATTTCATTGATAAATGAAATAGAGGAAGCTTAGAGAAAAATCCCAGTGCCAATAGGTGATTACAATAACGCTTTCCAATTGGAATCAAGGAAGAAAGACTATAGTCACTCGAGTCTCAAGATGAAATCAAAACATGAGGGGGAGGGGGAGAGACAATTACCTTCAACTCTTTAAGAGAGAACTCCATATCTCGCAGATCTTTTTGCTTATCTCTCACCTTACCACTGCCAGCATGTTTACCTACTAGATTCAAAACAGGAAATCCAGCCTTTTTTTCTGCATCGTGTTCAGCTCTAAGCTTCATTAGCTTGGAGTTGCTCTCTGCCAGTTCGGCCACTGCACTCTCCAATTCCACTTCATAACAACAAATAAAAATTAAAATTCACAGAATATCCAGCAGATAATAATTTAAAAATTAATGTATCCCGATCCCTGATATGAAACACTTCATCATTTATTCGGACCCCAAAGAAGCTCTTGCTCAAAAAGCTGGCATTCAAATTGGTCGAAAGTCGAAACAGGGGATTTATCAAGCAAAACATGTTTCACATCTCATTAAAATGATGCATAAGCACCAAAAGTCACCCAACCAAATGGCTTAAAATGCTAGGAACACCAAGGTACCCCAAAAAAAAAGTGTGATATCTTTTTTACATAAAAGGTAGATTCGATTACATGTATCTACCATGCGGCAAACATTTTCAACAGAAAATGATAAAACATATTAGATGCCCAGGAGTTACCTTTTAAAACTTTTAGCTCGGCTTTAGTTTTTGTATCCAAGTCCCAATGATTCTGCAATTCTTTAGCCAACGCCTTCAGCTTAAACAAAATATCCTTTACTCTCAACCTCATATTCCTTACTTCTTTAACCAAGTCATCAGATGCCCTGTTCCTGAATAAATCTATCAAAACAACCAATATTTAAAGAGAACTAGAAAGGAACTAAATTGGATAAAGAATGACAGCATCAGCACCCACGGTGTCTTTGAACTCATACCATCTTTTGGAAGCTCATTCAACAAAGTAGCATGTAAACCATCCTTCAGATACCAAAGATTATCAATTGCCAGTTCTATATTCTGCTTGATGGTTTTGGTCTTCTCACTTAGTGATTCTGTTTCTTCTTCCATGTGCTTAGAGATACTATATGTTGAGGAACTTTGAGTAGCACCTGTTTCTGCAAGCCGACTAAGAACAACATCTTCAAAGGTAGATGAAGATCCATCTACAAAGCAATTAAGAAACATTAAATGTCCATAACTAGAAAAACAATGGGACCATACTACGAAAATGAACAGAGATTCTTTAAGTTAAAAGAGACAAGAAACAAAGAACATCTTTGTAACTCATCATCTTAAAACAACTTTGACTAAATACAAGGGTTTTTATTTACGAGAGGAATTGAAAATAGAACACCAACGAGCATGAAACTAATATAAGTTTAGAACATCTCCCCAGCCTATGCTTTTCTCTTCAGAGAGCCTCTCGTGTTTTATATATTGAGAGAGTAGGGGTGCAGGCAAGACTTCAAAAAATCGACAAAACTGTTCAAACCGGCGAAAACCGAAGTTGGCACAGTTCCATTTCAGCTTGGCTAGATGGCTTCGGGTTGGAGGGTTTGGAAGCCAACCATATTCGGCCAGCTGCAGTTTTTCAAAAAATTGTGCCAAACCCCACCCAAGCCAACCAATTATAAAAGCTAAGCGAGAAACTCAATGATAAATGGAAGCATGTTATCAAATCAGAGACAGACAACTTATAATAAGTCAGTCTAATTAAAGAATGAAAATCTTCACCTGAAGCAGCCACTGTGTTTACGCCATCCTGCTTGCTCCTCAACCTTCTCACACGGACAGAAGATGTTTCCAATCCATTAACAAGCTGTTGCAAAATGGAAAAACTACAATTCAAGCAATGTGCGAAAGATCGTGTGGTATGTCCAAAAGATGACCCGTGAAAGATATATCACATACCCCTTCCCAACAGTTTTTAACCACAGCCACTTTCATATCATAAGGTTCTTGCTTTTCCTTCAACTGAGCATATTTATCCTGAAGAGATTTGTGCTCTACCTTCTGAACCTCTAACTTCTGTATGAGCTTTTGATTTTGGAATTGAAGAACAGAAACATCAAGCTGAAAGGGAAAAGAGAAATGTTCGGACCTGATTTTCACTTACTTAAATAGTAGTATGCACACAGATCATAAAAAGACACATAATAGCCTTTTGTGTTATCAGTTCACTCATTGCAGACATTATGTTGAAAGGGGTCATATCCTTGATTCATAAACCAAATGGATGAAGTCACAATGTTCTAAATCTCAAGCCATATCAGAGGGAAGGAATTCAACAGAAATCTGGATTTCCTTATTCTCGTACACCACAAGAGGTATATACAAATCATTAGTCGTGAATTCTAAATTCTCATACATAATTCCAACATAACCAACAGAAATTTACATTGATTTCCTTAAACTAGAAGATAGAAAGTCCTGACCCTGGGATTCTTAAAGTAATAAGATGGCAGCAAATAAGAAAATGTAAATTCAATATCTCTCATCAATGCGAGTGTAGTATGGGCAACAAGAGCTGAGTTCAACTAAATCGTGAATTCAAAAAAAAAAAAAAAAAGTAAGCATGCAGTTATTCAATTGCCGTAATATTGTAAACCGAAACCTAATATTGAAGCAGAATAAGTTGGAATCGTTTAGAAACTAATAACTGAAAAGGCCTTACCTTTTTGTCGTCAGAGATGGGCAAGAAAGGCGGCTTCTTGGCAGTGGCAGCCGTTGGGGATATGGTGCTAAAGTGACGCCGCTTTCTATCTGAATCGACGGTGCTCCCCATTCCCCAGCCGTCTCACATGACACCCCACTCCAGAAGATTGATTAAGCGCCTGAAAACCCTAACTCAGGGGACTGCGCTTCCATACCATCGTTAATTTAAATGTTCACTGCTCAAATCCAAAACCCTCGTCGTGATATGATATTCTTCCAGAAATTCCTAGAGCGGGACCTGGCAGCTTATACGGCGTCTTCAGGCAACAAAAACCAATAAAAAAACGACTGATTCAGCCGCTCAAAACCCTAATTGTGGCGAAAACCTCGAAAACGAATGAAACCCCGAAAATCTCAGGTCGATTGCCGCTGGATTTCTGGTCGCAGTTTGAGCAGTGTGTTCGTTCTGTGGAGGGGGGGAAATGGCGAGTCGTGTTTGTGTGGGTCTACTGCTCTCTAGCGCTGCCAACTATTCTGGTGGCGTTGAAATTCTTACGAAGATTGAGGGCACTTCTGGAAACTGAAAATTATATCTTCAAATCTCGAATCCGACTATGTAATCAGCATTATTTCCCTTTTTTCTTAAGCTTCTCAATATTTTATACAAATTTCTGTTTTCCATGACTGGTTTTTTTTTTTTTTTAATTTTGATAAAATATAATTGATTGTTCATTAAAATTTATTTGGCGATCGTACATGCAATTTTTTCCATAAACTGAAGTCGAAACTTTTTCAATTACTATTTCCTCTCATTACAATGTTTAATTAGAATAAAATTGTCATATCATTCTTTTTATAGTTTATAGATATATTATATAGTCAATTTATTCAAGAATATTTATAATTACTAGTAACTATATCAATAATATAACTTGTTTACATTACATCATTACATTAATCTAATCTCTTTTTTATTCTTTGAATGTTCAAATTGACTTGAACACATTTCAATTATTCTTATGAGACAAACTATTTATTAAATTGATTTTTAGGTATGTTTAATCATAGATTGAATACATAATTTTTTCATTCCTCAAGGGTTGTCGTCCCCTACATGGGAAGCACAGACTCTATTTAATTTACTGCTATATTTTATTTGTAAAAAATAAAAAACAACAACAACAACAACCATCCATTCAAGAGCCACAATTACAATGCACCTATCTTCATTCATGATCCAACATAGTTTTCAAATTTCCAAGCCATTATGAGAATACTATATTTGTATTGTTCACTGTCATAAATCTTTATTTTTAATAATAATAATAATAATAAAAGAGTGTGCCATCGTCGTCCACGTTTTTTATGAATAATTACTTTGTAGTATTATTATCATATTTATAATGTATTTGACAACATATTAATTTAATGTATATTTAGACGGTATTGGACATTTCAGTGTACTATGTTAAAAGTGTATTATAGAAGTTAGATTCATGTACTATTATTTAAAGTGTATTTGTAAATATTAATGCATTATCTAATATTTGATAATACTATGATAATACCAATTTTGTTTCTTGTTTTTGACTAAATGATAATACCGATTTAATATGTTGTCTTAAGTTGTATTTTGGATTGCTCCAATTGTATCTCACTGACATTTTTCAATACTGCTTTAAAAAACAATGTGATACAAAACTTTAACCATCAAATATTTACGTACCAATATTACTAACACATGGGATATATAATACATATTACATAAATATAGATTTCAAACAATAATCATGAAATTTAATTATAGTTGTTATCGATACTTTCAAATAAAATGTAATTTGCACATCTCATTTTTATTCTATTTGATGAAAGGTATTGAAGAATACAAGGTACATAAGTACAAAAATATCCAGAAACAACATTTCAAATACCAAAATACAAGACAAAACAATATACGCATGTGTATCAATGGTTCCCAAAAATAAATAATTATTTTAAATCGTTGTCTAGTGGTCTTCAATTTTAGTCCGACTCTTAGTATTGCTTTGTCATTCCCTTACGTTTGAAAGTTGGCCAACTATTCCGGTGGCGTCGAAATTCTTTCAAAGATTGAGGGCACTTTTGGAAATTGAAAATTTTATCGGCAAATCTCGAATCCAAATGTGTAATCAACATTAGTTCTTTGTTTTCTTTAACTTGTCAATATTTTTAAACAAATTTACTTTCTATAATTGATTTTTTTATAAATATCTAATTTAAAATGAACATGGTTCGTGTTGCGATTTGATTCGCTCAACCATACGTATACTTTTTTCCACAAGCTGAAAAATTTTCAATTACTATTTCGTGCCATTATAATTAAAATAAAATTGACTTTTCATAATAGATCATAAATCAATAATTTATTGAACCGAATGGATCCAATAAAAATTCCCAAGGAATTCCACTAATTCTTGTTATTCTGTTCTTTAAAAGAGCAGTGGATCAATGTAGAGATGTCCACGGGGCCGGGGAATAGCTTCCCCGGCCCCGTCCCCACCATAAAATTCAATCCCCGTCCCCAGAAAAATCCCCGGTTTTTTTTTTCGGGGATCGGGGCGGGGATTCCCCGTGGGGCACCGGCGGGGATCGGGTTCCCCGCGGGGATTTTTTACAATTATTATTTTTTTTTTCATTTTTTAAAATATTTTTTGGATAAAAAATTCAAAAAATTAGATTTAAAAAAATATATATCTATAAGTTTCAATTATAATGTTAATTATCAAAGAAAATATTCATATGTATAGAAAATATCATCAACAAAGATATATTTATTTGAAAATTAAAGGAGTAGAATTAAAAAATATATATTAAATAAAATAATCGGGGCGGGGATCGGACAATCGGGGACGGGAGTACAATCCCCGTCCCCGGCACCATTTAGCCAACGGGGATTTTTTCTCCCCCATCCCCGGGCCCGTTAGGGGCGGGTCCCCGCGGGGAAAATAGACATCTCTAGATCAATGGGTTTGAAAGGGCAGAATAGAAAACATTTCTGGTTCGGTTCGGTTCGGTTCGATTCATAATAGAAAACCGATAAAAAAACAACAGAAAACCTAACTGAGATTGTGTCCCTCTTTTTGATTGAGCCGTTCGATTTTGCTTCTTCAGTTCCTTCGCTATACGGCTTCTTCACTCTTTCCGTTCGATTCGCGTTTTCTTTGCCAAGGTTTCCTTTCCTCGTTGTTCGGAAGAGCTCGTTGGTTATTTCTCTGTGGGTGAAAATCCAGGTATTCTTTTATTAATCTTGAAATTAATATGTTAGTTTAGTTATTTTGAAGATTTGAATGGAAGTATAGAAAATAGGATTAGTGATGTAGATTCTGATTCAGATTTTGTTCTTATTATCTTCCTCGTCCCAAAAAACTGCACCCAAATTTCAAATGTGTTCGTTCTACCCAAATTCCAGCAAGCGAAGATTCTTCAAACTCTGTTGAAATTTCCCAAAGGACCCACTGGCAGAGGAGGATCGAGAGAGAGAATTTTGTTGAGCCCCTTCTATCATCTGGGTCTGATTTCTTTCCTTCATTTTATGATCATCAACACCTGATTTTCAAACAATGTCCAGCCTTTTCCTCTTTTGTTGTACCCCAGTTGAGTGGAATCGTAGTATCCTTTCCTTGCTTTCAATTCTCCTTCGTATTACCCTTTTTTAAGCTTCTTTGATTTTGCTTGTCCAGGAAACAAGTTTTAGGTAAATTGTATCTGTTTTCGTGACTAATCATTGGTGGGGTTCTGGAATTTTATTAAATCTATGATTTTTTCGGTCCAACAGTCTCTACAACTTCCTTTTTTCATTTTTTCAGGTGGGATGGAATGGAATTTATTTCTCTCTTACTAGGTAGATAGTATTGTTCTTTCATGTGAACACTGGAATTTAATTAATCTTGAAAATTCATTTGTGTTTAGTATGAACATTGTTTACGATTTCATCATTTTTTATTTTTTTGAAATTATCATTTATAATCTTTTTAAGTCGCCAAGAAACTGGAATCCCCTTAAAGAAATAAAATATTTCTCATGAAAATCTCAGTTTACAGTATTCTGGTCGAACCCTAACTATTTTCATGACTTTATACAATGATCTTTTTCCTTCTTTACTAATTTATAGCTAATGCTATTTATTTTTTACTTGAAGGAATTTGATTGATTATGGCCATTTGATAATAAATGGTCTAGTCTTGACTATTGTGTTCATTAAAAATTGGACATTGGATCGAGTCCAAAATCGAACCATTTTATACTTTATTGGACATTGGATCAGATCTATTTTTAAAATCAAAAGATATCGGTGGTTCGGTTGTCGATTTGGTACAAAACTGAACCGAAATTACTCCTAATCTGTGTAATCTATGCATAACTTTTTTAATTCCCCAAAATTGTAGATAAAAAATGATCTTATTATAATTCATTTAAGTTAAAAGATCAACGGACTAATGGTTTTAATAACCATCCATTCAAGGCACAATTACATTTCACCTATTTTCATCCATGATCCAACATAGTTTTCAAATTCAGGATGAGCATATTTTTAATCCAAAACTAAACAGTAAATAGTTAAGAAGCACGTTTTGCTTAAGTTTCTAGATCACAAACGATATTGGGGGATTAGAGGCTACGGATGAGAATGCCTTCAAAAGTAATGCCTGGTCCAAATGCCAAAGCCAATCCCCATTCTTCCCCATTCTCTTTCTTTAGATTCTCTCTCATGTTCTCAATGACATAGAAGATGGTGTTGCTGCTTACATTTCCATAGTCCATCAATGCATTTCTGCTGCATTCAAGCTTATCACTTTTCAACCTTAGAGTGCTCTCTAGTTTATTGAGAATTGCTGGGCCACCTGGATGGACAGCCCAAAACAAGTCATTGAAATCAACCAGCTTTCCTTTTTGCATCAGTTTTCTGCAGAATTCTTCTATGTTGTCATCTATTCTCTGTGGCAGATCTCTACCAAGTTTGAAATTTATACCCTCCTCAGAAAGTCTGCCATCTATCACATTGTGGGTGTTTGGTAAGAATTGTTGGACAGCATAGTTCAGCTCCATGAAAGGAGATTCTTGTTCAGGCACAGGGTCCGCTCCAATGATCACTGCTGCAGCTCCATCACCGAAAAGTGCAGCTCCAACTAGGTCGTAGGGGCGTGCATTGTTCGGGGGACGAAATCCAAGTATTGTAGTCTCAGAGGTTGTTAACAAAATGCGGCTTCCTGGATTGTTTTCTGCTATGTCTTTGGCAACCCTGAGCCCAGTGACACCACCATAACAGCCTAGAAAATATAGCATCACTCGACCAACATCGTTCTTCAAACCAAGGCGATTAGCAATGTAAAGATCCCCACCGGGTAAGCGAATTTCGCTAGAAGAAACATAGACAATGTGGGTGATATCTTCAACAGATCTCCCCCATTCTTGAATGCATGCTTTGCTAGCTTCAGTGGCCATCTCAACAACGGCAGGGTTAGCAATTTCCAACCTTTGCCGGATGGTGGGTGAGCCCTCAGTTACAAGCTCAGGATACTTATCCAAGATGTCTTTACACATGACAGTGTATCTAGTCTTCACAGTAGTTGTCTTACCTGAGATACAATTAAAAAGAGCTTAGCCTAGCTTCAATCTCATAATGTTTGAAGAGTAAGTAAATAAAAAGAAATTATCGACATATTCATTTTTTTAAAAAAACAAATATTTTGTTTACATAAGCGCTCCAATTTTTCCTTGATAGTTGCATCTTCGCATTTCGTGTCACGAATGTAGCCCTCGGCCAAACATTCTTGAGGAACGAGTTGGCTAGGAAATGCCTTGCCTATTGCAAGGATTGTTGCCTTCCCGGGTGTAGGAACACGCTTTGCTCGTGCATGGTTGAGCTTATCCGAGCCCTCACAAGTCATATTTGACATATTTGGGAGCTGAAATGAGAATGCCTGAATGGAACCTATGCAGAGTTTGGAGAATTTAAATGGGCCAGTAGCTACTTTTCTTGGAGAGAAGTTGGTGATGGCATGGAACACTTGTTTCCCCCATTTTCTATTAACCTTAAAACCAAATCTCAACTTACCATCCACACCCAATATGCATGACGCATAACCCCCGCTACACACACAAGAAATTCACTGTTTTTTCTCACCAACTTCTTTTGCGGCAAAAGAATGTTCTGTTTTTGTCTACAGACTTTCCATGTAGCAGTTCCATAACCACACTTTCATTCTTTCTTTTATTTTTCTTTTTTTGAAAAATTACTCAACTGACAGCAGGATATTTCATTGATTTTTTTCCCCCTCTCTCTTTGTTTATTTATTTCCTTCAATCCATTTTCTCCTCCAATTTTCTTTGTCTCCCTTCGGCTTCTTCCTTTTCATTCCCTTTTTTTTTAAACCTGTACAGAGGAGATCAATAAAAATGGAGATGCAAAATTTCAATAAGTAAAAGAAAAAGAAAAATGGAGATAAAACTTTGTATCTCAAATTACAAAGAGACCAAAAAAACAAAAGAAAAAAAAAAATCCAATTTCTGTGATTTAAGATTTAGTGAGAAACAAAAAAAGAACTCATCTTGTGCAATTGCAACCCCCCATTTCGTCTTTCTTCCGTCTGTTGCATTTCCCCATTTCTTGAGCCAAACCCTAACTCCATGCCTCGTGGAATCCCTACTCTCCCCACCTCACTCCGATGAAAGAATTGCACTATGAACACCACGATTCCTCCGATGATCCGAATGAATTGTAAGAGGAAATTTAGTTTTTTTTGGTAAAATTTAGATTCTCCTTTTCTATCCCAGTAATAAACGTATTGGAAGGTTGAAAAATTTAACAACACATAGTTTTGGCCCTAATTCCTTGTCATAAATTGGATTTTCTCCAGCCTTGCGTGGAAATGAGAATTTAAATTCATACATGTCGAGATTAGAAAGGCAATAGTAGTGTTGAGGGTTTAATTAAAGTTTCAACACATAATATCCTTGAGAAGCTTGTAGCGGCGGCGGCATGAACCAGGGTGGTCTTTCTTGCAGAGCCACGGCGGCCGGACATAGCGGTTTTAGATTAAGTTGATCTCACTCCTCTACCATCTTTGAATTTTATTCACTCTTTCCGGTGGATTTGTATATGTTAGTAATCATGACGCTATTAGGTTTAACTCTCAAACCCCCATCAAAATTAAACTAAATCTAGTGTTTGACAATTTTTAATTGGTCTTTTATGTTGGATTTTTTTAATCCCATAATATAAAAAGGTTAGCTTGTTAGGCGCCGATCATTTTGAAATTTGATTGGTTTATGGCTTTCCTGGTATTGGTCGGTTTTGATCCAAGTTGTGAAGATCAAAGTGGTTAACGCAGTTTTGCCATATTGTTTGGGGTGTATGTCGATATGATTTTTTTTCCCTTTCATTCATAAATGGTTATGATTAAGAAAAAAGTATCATAATTTCATTTTAACTCAACCAAAAAAAAAAAAAGAGTGGCGTCTTTTGGAGGTATGGGCCGGGCATTTGTGAAGAAGGGATTAGACTAGTTCAAGCACCAACACAAGGGTTATTGCAAATTGGGTTGGCTTGGGGTCCAAATGTTTGGTTCATTTGAATTGATTAGGTCCCGGTCCGATTCTTTAGTCCTCAAAACTTCCAATTCTTGTTACAAGTACAAGAGAATATAAATACATTTATACGACTCAAGGCTTGGGGTTTTTGTAGGAGAGTTAGAAGCACAAAAACGTCTTTGAAGGCTTGTATTTTTGTTCTCTGTTGTTTTTCGAGAAAACCTTAATTCTAATCTTTGTCCATAGTGTTACTGGGCTCGAACACTGTATTCCTAAACTTGGGTTGCGATTGAGAATTGCAAGAGAGTTATGAGCTTAGTAGAGAAGGTCGATTGTTAGGGGGTGTGTCTTGGATGGTTAATATTTGGGATTTTAGTGGATTCGAATGAGGGTGGGGGGTTGTTGGGGCCGATTTATCTATGCCGGCCAAATCTATCATTTTTTTTGCATCAGTTTGTGGTTTATGATAGGTGATTCTTTGTTAAGTGAACGTATGGTTTATTTGTATGTGCAGGAAGGGCAGAAACAACCGGATTTGGGCAGCATAACCGAGTGGTTTCACGACACCAACAGGTGAGGAAGTTCTTGTAATAAATGGAGGGATTTTCTTGTAGTTGTTGTGTAGCTAGTTGTTTTTAATGGGCTAGTAAATGACTTAATAGAGCACAGTAGGCTTTCTATAGAGGATGTGTAATTTGTGTGGAGATGAAGATTGAAGAATCCCAGGGAGTTGTGTAGTTGTATAACATGTAATGTGATATTGTGAATGGAAGTTAGTATAGTTGTCCTTAGACAGAGCAGGGTGTTGAAGGGTGGTTATGGAAAGGTGAGCAATGGTGGTTGTGTGGAGAAAGGTTTATACATTGGTCATGGCCGGAGAAACCCCATGGGGTGTGTGCCAAATTGATTTTTATTATATTTGTGTTATATTGCTGAGTTGTATGACTTTCAAGAACCACCTACCAAGCAACAACGAAGCAACGGTTCAGGCGGTAAAGGGTTTTATGTACTTTGATCGCGAATTAGATTGATAGTGCATGTGTGTATGCTTATTTGGAATTTCAGACATGATGACATGTGATTGTAAATTAGAGTTTGTTAGTAATGTAAATGAACCAGGTACTGAATTTGTTAAAGTGTGTTTGGGTAGCTAATCTTGAATGGTTTGTTCATGAAGCAGGTAAAATCTAGGATTGGGTTGTTACAGAAAGATGGTGAAGTCAGTGATTCTTGGTCTTTGTGAACTTCATAATCTCTCAGTCCCAACTCTTTTGAGGAATATGTCTACCTACTTTGATAGGACCGTTTTGTTGCACTATTTGTTTGATGGCGGAGGAACAATTCATCACATTCTTTAGAGTTGTGACTTTGGACAGTTTGAAATTATTTTTTTGAAGTTCTTGGGTTGTAGTTTGCTAGACATAGAAGTCGATCAAGAGGTCTTTGGGAGTTGATCGAGTAGTTCCTTCCCATCTACCCTTTCAGGAGAAGGCACATACGAGAAATTAGAATTGTGCCTTTTTTTATGGAGAGACAAACAATAAGACCTATAAGGGGTTTGAGAAGGGCTCTAGTGATGTGTGTTCCCTAGCTAGATTATATTTTTATCTTTGGTTGTTGTTGACATTGTTGTTTGAGAAAACTTCTTTACGCATCCGAGTGTAGAGAGATTTTCCTTTGCTGTTTTATAATTAATCTTTAGGACTTATTTTACTTGATTGGAGTTTCTTTCGTATTGGAGTTCACTTTTTGAGTGCCAGTGTATTCTTTCATTTTTCTTTTCAACTTTGCAGTTTTCATATTCGTTTTTGGAGTCTGAACATTCTCTTTGCATACCACTTGTTTATAGACGTTATTGACGAAGTCCCATTGTGAATTCCAGGTAGGAATAAAATGAACAAGACAATGATACAATTACAACAGAGCTTAGTTGAGCTAGAAGCTGAAGCAGAGCGTCTCCTTATAGCCCGCAGTGAGGTAAGCATTAAAAGATTTGAACATTGGCAACATCGCTTTTGAGAGTACTTGTATTTACTCTTCATGATATATATTCGCTTTTATTGAAATGAATTGTCGTAATTTTTCTATGATTGTAATGAAATGGTTCTGTAACTTTGGGAAGTGATAAGGTGAACTGACCGCTGTTGTTTGTATTAAATGCCAGTTGGTTGAAAATGATAGAGTGAGAAATGGGAATAGAGAAGCGTTGACTGCTTTGAGGAAGCGAGCACGGACAACAAAATCCAGTGTTCCGTCACCTTTTGAGTCAATTATGAAGGAGATGGCGGGTTCTGCATCAAGGCCATTGGTGAAGGAGATTTGCACTACCTGCGGGAACCATGACTCTAATGAGCGGACATGGATGATGTTCCCAGGAACTGATGTTTTCGCCAGGGTTCCATTTCATGCTGCTCATTCAATCTTGGAGACAGACCAGTCGAAACTTGATTTTGAGGCAAAGAAATTACAGAGTTTTGTCAAAGACCAATCCCTTGTGATTTCGGAAAAAGGAGCCCTCGCCGACAAGATCAGTCCAGGAGTGCTCAAGGCATTAGTGACATTGACAGATAAACCAAAATGATTTTGGCGTTCCTACTACAATGTGAAAGACATGGTGGAAATTTGTGTTCATCCAGGATCCTTGTTGAATGGAGGACTAATTATCTCATTGAAGCGTAGCATTAGGTCTATTTATGTGCTAGCTCTGCATGTAAAAATTAAATTTTAGGACTGAGAACTGATGGATTGTGTGTGGTTTGTGGTGTGGTGTGGTGTGGAGCCCAGCAGCTGCCTCTTGTGGAGTGTCCTTCACGTAGAGAGGTGACCCAGAAATAAAGAAGAACAAGAGGAAGCAAAGCAACCATCATAATCATCCTACCAACCCCCCACCACTTTGCTTCCGACACCTCAACTTAAACTAACATCTTTATCATTTTTTCAACATCATCCTTACATGTTCTATATCTCTCTACAAACATTTCATGCTACAAAGTTTTCTCAGTACAGCAAATGTAGAGCATAACAATTTCACTTAATTTTCATTGGATTTCACTTGTTTGACATACATGTTGAATCTCCAATTGGTTTGATTAAGTTTAAGTTTCTCTAACCCATTATTATATATTATACCACAGAGGGATTTTATTCATGTAAATAGTCTACTTTATGTTATAAAAGATTTTTAGGTTTCTTCGCATTTCGAACCACACATGTTTGTTTATATATCTGTGAGTTGTTACTAGATTATCTTAAATGTTATTTGAGCTGCCACTTTCACGTCTCTTACACTCAGGTTGTTCCACCAAACTATATCGATATATGTCCAATTTGAATCTGAACCTGCCAAGAATAAGATTTATGATGAATCCAAAAACTCAACCTCCATTTTTATTTTTTTACTTATAATTTTTCTTTTCTTTTTATATATTAAAAAACACGAAGCTTTGTTTGGTGAAGTCCCCAGCGTGATGATCATGATCATCATGTTTGTGCGTTGTCGATCCATTCTGTTGGCTATGGGTATGGGTATGTTCTTCCTCTGCTGCAGAACCGAGACAGGCGGCGTGAGGTTGGGGCCAAATTCGAGGTTGCATGGGCGCTACGTATATTTCCCGGGGAAGCCACGGTGGAGGCGGGCAATGCCGATGGTGCTGACGTACGCATTCTTGGAGGAGAAGTGGAGGAGCAACCTGAGTGTAAGAGACGTGAAAGTGGTATTTGGCAAGGCGTTTTCCAAATGGGCCCGCGTCATTCCGGTGAGCTTCCAGGAGACGGAGGACTACGGGTTTGCCGATATCAGGATCGGGTTCTACAGCGGCGACCATTGCGACGGGCAGGCGTTCGACGGCGTCCTGGGCGTGTTGGCGCATTCCTTCTCCCCGGAGATCGGGAGGCTCCACCTGGACGCGGCGGAGACGTGGGCGGTGGACTTCGAGGAGGAGAAGTCGGCGGTGGCCACGCACGAGATTGGTCATTTGCTGGGGCTGGGTCACAGCCGGGTCACCCAATCGGTGATGTATCCCAGCTTGAAGCCCAGGGAGAAGAAGCCCAATTTGGAGGCCGATGACGTGGCAGGCGTCCAAGCTCTGTACGGATCCAATCCCAATTTCAAGTTTGAGTCTTTGCAATTGGAGTCTGATACCTCTTCCACCTCTACAACCACCGCCTGGACTCTGGCCCTAATTTCCTCCTCCTTTTTTCTCATAGTTGAAATATATATGTAGTTGTTATAATGAGAAGAACAGTTTTACACAATCAAATGTAATAACTCCCACATTGAAAACTTGATGAAATTGTTTCCACGTTACGGAAGCCTTGTTGCAAAGTTGTTTTTAGTTATCATTGAATTGGAAGGTTGGAAAATGTAACACACCACATAGTTTTCCCTAATTCCTTGTCATAATAAAATTGGATTTTTGTCCAGCATGTCGATATTCGAAAGGCAATGGTAGCGTGGAGAGTATTTAAAGCAAAGTAATTAAGGCATTAAAAGCTGAAATAAATAAATAAAAACGCATTAAATAGTAAATTACCATGCACATCCATATGGAATAATCTTGTAGTTTTTATTCATTTAGAGAACAAGAACCAATGACTAGGCAACCCCGGCCGTGAGGGTTTAATTAAAGTTTCAACACATAACATCCTTCAGAAGCTTGTAGCGGCGTGGAGCAGGGCGAGGAGAAGGCACGGTGGCAGTGGCGGCGGAGTTTGTTTGTTGTTTGTCCTTGTGGGACGCGGCGGCATGAACTAAGGTGGTCTTTCTTACAGAGCCACGGCGGCCAGCAGTAGCGGTTTTGTGTTCAGTTGATCTGCACCAATCGCACATTTGAATCGCCTCCATGGTCGATTCCCTGTAGTAGTTACTGCAATAACTGAACAAATAAACAAAGTGGGAATGACATGAAATTTGTTTTTAAAAAACAAGAAACGAGAAACAAGAAACATGATAGAAAAGTTGTTACGAGTGTTGGAAACGATGGGTGCAGGTGGTGCAGCGGAAGAGGTTGGCCGGAAAACCAACGTCGCCGCAGAGGCAACAGACGGCGGGGGCGGGATGATGAACATCCATGGATGGGGGGAACGGCCGTGGAAGGGGATTAAAGAGAATAATGAGCGTGTGGACCTTGTATGCATATGTATGGGGATGGAGTTTTTGACAGCCTCAACTGCTTCACTTCTCACTTGTCTTCCTTTGCCGACTTCCTTTTCTCGATGTGTAACGTACACGCGGAATGCCTTATGTCTCTACTTTCCATTTCTCATTTATTTCTTTTTGGATTTTCCTTCTTTTTCTCTCCACACGTATGTACCACACAAACTCTCTCTATACCATTATTATATAATTTACACTCTTCCTTTCTTTACATAATAATCCACGCATTTACCACAACTGAGAGTATATTGTAATTATGTATCATCTTAATTTGGAATGTACAAGCGTTTGGTCGTAAACTAAAGAAATTTGTTACACTTTCTTGGCTTAATTTGATTTTTTAATTTTACTAGTTTAGGTATATGTGTGGTGGTCAAGTACAAAGTCAGTTAAAACTTGTCAACCTGTGAAAGGATTGCAGTTGGTCTCGCTCTTTCAGATTCTGAAAATTTTGATGCAAGAATGTGTGGTAAGTTATATTTTGTTGTTGCCATTTTCTTCTTGTCAATTTGCTACAACTATTTCTAATTTATACAAACACCAATTTTTACTATTACCTGTCCATGGAACTACAGTAATCTTTAAGCAAACTTATCATTGAAATGACTTCTTTTTTTTCTTTTTTTTTTTAATATCTGTGACTGCCTGGACCAACTTGCGTGCAACCTGACAATAAAACATAATGTCTGACCCTACAACATTTGAATGGAACCTCTTGACCACTAGGCCACTCTATGAACATTAATCAAATGGTTTGTTCTCTATAAAGAAAACTATAATCGTGGGTTGGTTCTTTAATCAACGTGGTTAAACCGTTACAGTAGTTGCGTTTTGACAAAAATAAGATGGGGCCCTGCTTGATTTTTCTTTTACAAGCAATCAATTGTAACTTACCTCATCAACGAAAACAGACTTATTGTAGGCACACTAAGGTCAAAGAGTCTCTCCTAGGGCTGGGCTTGCATCCAGCGTTTGCTGGTAGATATATTTCAATTCATGGAGCCATTTTTGCGAAATGCTGAACTTGGACCACCGGTTTGCTCTACTTATTTTCTGTGATGTGATTCCTCATAGCTGCATTCAGATGCGGAATATCATCCTTAGTGCGTTTGAGACTTCCAGATCTTTTAACGGGAATTTAAGGATGTGTTTGGGCCCCGTTTATGTAAACGGTCGAGTTGATTATAATAACCTAACCCATGTTTTGTCCCACTGTTTATAATAGTCAATGGTTACCTAAATCCGCGTGCCCCCTATTATAATAACATGTCCCTCAAATAATCCACCGTTTATCATAACTCTTCTCTATCATAATCAAATCGGTGCCCCAAACACACCCTAAAGGTTTTGCCTTCATATTTTTGTGAGCGCAGTTCACTAAAATTAAACCATGCGGTGTTGAAAAAGTACGTTTATGTAAATAATATCTTTTGCTCAAATGAAAGTTAAAAATCTCCATTTAGAAATTGTAAACTTTTAATTTGACTAGTCATCTTTTGTAATTGATCGATTAGTTCTTAAACTTAAACTTAGCAACCACAAACCTCAACAAGTTACACATGATTTGTTTTGTAGAATGAAATTGAAATCCATAGAAATAGACCCTTAAACCTTTTTCTCTTTTTCGAGACAGACCCTTTTAAACTTGAGAAATTAAATAAACAGTTGAAATATTAAGGATTTGTTGAACAAATTTTTAAGCTTAAAATCTAGTATCCACATATCTCCCCTTCCAAATGGCTAATCGAAACGGTTAAAAAAAAAAAAAAGATTACTGATCGAAACCAAAATTTTTAAGTATAACTTGATTGCAACTCTCAAGTTTATGACCAAAAATCAAAGTTGTAACAATAGTTGAGTAGTTGTCACGCGTGTTCAGAAACTTGGGCCGTGAGATAGGTTATCTATAAATATACCAAATTTCTCAAAAAAAATTCACTGTATCCATGATTTAAGAAATTCATTTACTTCAATTTTTTTATTTAAAAAAAAGAAAAAGAAAAAGAAAAAGAAAAGGAAATTCATTTACTTCCTAATCAAAAAAGATTTATGAAAAAAAATAATATACTCTATTAAGATTTAAAATAAAATTGAACCTTTTTTTGAGTGAAAATAAAGTTATGACACTTAATGAGTGTGAGGTTTGTTTGTTATAACCGAAGCTGAACATGGAAAAGAAATCACTGTAGCTTATTAGCAAAACGACTTTGTAGAGAAGAACAGAACAACTATTTCATTCCAAAAAGAAAAAAAGAATAATTCTCCTTTTTTTACTGTAACAAAAGACAGGAGAATTGAGATAAAAAAATAAAATTATTGATGAGAGTTTAGTTTAAGCCTGAGGGGAAAAGGGCACTATGCTGCTCCTGATCGCACAAAGTAGAGCTTACCCATGACATGGAGAAGGGCAACAAATGCAATGAAACCAATGCTCATCACCAGAACCACGTTGGGGGATATCTTTAGCCCAGGAGCATCATCTGTGTAAAATTGCAGCATTGTTCCTGCTGCCCCTCCCGATGAACCCGCCCCCGTCGTCGTCCTGCACCTCCTCTCTGGGGGCCTCCACCTACTGCCATTCTGTATTCACAACAACACACTAAGCAACCAAACTCCATCCTTAGTTCAACATTCCTCAATCATATATTCACATTGTGGGTAGGGTAGGATTGATGGATCAATTAACCTGAAAAATATCCCTTCCATTCTATCCTCAACTAAGCTAATATTGAATGTGGACAATAAAAGCAGGGGTCAAAGACATATACGAGATGAGATGCATAGTTCATAATTTAAGGGGGTCACAGTCCCACACTCCTAAAATCCGACATGTAACGTATATGCCAAACTAAATATTGACTGATCTCCAGACTCACAAATAATAATACCAAATTATGCATGAAATTAGAAGTTGATGCAAATCCAGGATCTGCAAAGCATAAAACCAGAAAGATGCAGAGTAGGAAAAAAGAGGGCAAGGATAAGTGTGTTTAATCAACAGGCAACGGAAATCTGAGAAGTAAAAGGGATTTTGCATGTATAACAAAAAATAAAAAAAGACAATATTTTTTATCTAGCAGTAGCAAATTCAAATTGAATTCTATCATTGGTTGAGTTTTATTAGTGATAGAATTTTAAATTTAGTTCTATCACCGTTAAATTCTATCACTGATAGAAATTAATGTGTTAACATAAAAGGGGAAATTGCAGTTGGTAGAGAAAAAGAATAAAACAGCATGAATCTACCCAAACCCTAATTCAGTTGAATCTATGAAAAAAAGAAACGGAAAACAAAATCGAGATGGAGATCGAATAAAAGGAGGACTTGCCTGGCTGACTCGAATTCGAGAGCTGGGATCGCAGCCGACACGAACGAACGAGATGCCCCATTTCGAATGAACTATGTTTATTTTATACACATTTTGGGGCGCACGCCATTGTTGACGTATGAACTCTACGCTTTTATTGGGCTTTCCTTTGGGCTCCAGCCTTATAAGGCCCAAAGTTTAAACCAGTCATGCCCCTTGTTACTTAAGTCTCCCTTTATTAATACGCCCAACTCTTGTTCTAATTAACATCCCTATATATTGAACGTAGTTTTGGCACAGTTAAAGAAATTATACATAATTTTGATCAATAATATTTAAGTGAATTATGTATGGCACAGTAAAAAAATTTATCCTACAAATTAAAAAGAAAAAAAAAATCTTGTCAATTAGCTGAAAAATTATCTCTATAATTACTGTATCAACGAAATTGATTATAAAATGATTATTTATAATTTAACCATATTTCTAATGGTGTATAATTTGATATTTTAAATTAAAATAAAATGTAATACATGTCAATTATTAATTATGGGTCAAACTTACTTTGACACCTTTTAACTATTCTTTATCTATAAATATTGGTAATATATATTGACAAGGTGTGGCAGGTAGGGATTGAACCTTTGGCCTCAAGTTCAACTATATTCTCATTTTGGATATATATATTTGATGCTCTTTTCATTCAATAATTATAGTACATGGAGAGAAATACATTTTTTAATCTTTAGATTGGGAATTAAATTTTAAAATTAAATTCTTTTACTCATGATATTTCAATCCATCTAAATTTTAATATGAGCTTTTTAAATTTATTTTATACTTATTATTTTTTTAAAAAAATTAAATTCACATTAAGATACAAATTTAATCAATATATTCAAATTTTAAATTAGTGGGACATAATTTTAATGGACATTCTGTTGTGCAGTTTGGTATCCAATTTTTAAAATTGTATTTGTTTTGTGAATTTGATCTTAATATTTATAGAATTTAGGAATTTATATTAAAAAGGAGAACTGAATCATGATTAGAAGTAGTGGAAAAAACAATTATTTAAAAGTTGAGGAGTAAAGATGGGGAAAAAGTGTGTTTTGGTTTTGGGTGGAAAAAAGGAAAGAAGACGGAGGGCAGAGGATTGGTTGGGGTTTGGATGGAGGGCGTAGGTGTGGCAGTTGGAACCACTGGTCTGGGCTGCTTTCACTCACTGCCTCACTCTCTCTCTCTCTCTGGAATTGAAATTAAAAATAGAATTAATGAATTAAAAATGTGAAAAATGGTGAGATTAAATATGAGTGGCGGCGGCGCCAGAGAGCAATGGTGTAGAAGAAAAAGTCCACTGTGTCTCCTCCACCTCCCACTTGGCTCCCTCTCTCTCTCCAATCCACAAATTATTTAAAAACGATTTTAATTAATTTTGGCTGTCCATCCAACTGAAAACTAGGATTACTAATTTACTCCCACCCTTCGTTTTCCTCTTCTCCCCTTTTTAGTTTTCCACTCCATAAAACACACAATAATATGTACGCACATCTCTCCTATCCTTCCCTTCATTCAAACAAACCCCCGTCCCACCCTATTGTTGTGTTGTATTGTATTATATTATATTACATGGCAGCTTTCATCAGAGAGCAGGAGCATGATCAGGATCAGGATCAGGATCAGGATCAGCTAGAGCTGGACAAGGCCGCATCCAACAAGCACTTCTGTAAAATCTGCAAAAAGGGATTTGGCTGTGGAAGAGCCTTGGGCGGCCACATGAGGGCTCACGGCATTGCTGCCGACGACGACGACGACGACGACGACGACGACCCTTCCACCAGCCTCGACTGGGACCACCTCGAACAGACGAATCATCAGGATCCTAATAATAAATCCAACATTGTGGACCCCAACCGCCGCATGTACGCCCTTCGAACCAACCCCAACCGCCTCAAGACTTGCCGCATCTGCCACAATTGCGGCAAGGAGTTCTTCTCTTGGAAATCCTTCCTCGAACACGGCAAATGCACTACCTCCGACGACTCCGAAGGCCTAGACTCCGATGACAACGATCACTTCTCTGCCACCGCCAACAACAACAACAACAATAATAATAATAATAATTGGTCGAAGCGGAAGAGATCGTTGAGGCTGAAGGTTGGATCCCCGGGTTATTCGAATGAAGACGAGGACCTGGCGAATTGCCTGATGATGCTGTCCAATGGGGTTGTGGAGCGCATGTTCCAGGCCCACGAGGAGGAATCCTCCAATTCTGCCACAAAGGACGATCATCTTACAAAACCCATCAACTTCATACCTCCACTCTCCTACAGGCTTCCCGATCATCATCAACACATGATGATCAAGCCCAAAGCCGCGCCCAAGGGAATGTTCGAATGCAAGGCCTGCAAAAAAGTTTTCAACTCCCACCAAGCCCTAGGGGGCCATCGCGCTAGCCACAAGAAGGTCAAGGGCTGCTTTGCCGCCCGCCTCGACAATCACATGGACCTCGACGTCTTTCATGATCAGGACTCCTTTTTCCCCACCAAACTAACAAACAACAACAATTCTAGCCCCGTTTTCCAGTACGAGAACGGATTGGGCGGGAGTTCGAACATGGGCGCGTCGGGCTCAAAGAGGAAGTCGAAAGTGCATGAATGCTCCATTTGTCACAGAATCTTCTCTTCGGGACAGGCATTGGGTGGTCACAAGCGCTGCCATTGGATCACCTCCAATAATAATAACAACAATGCCGTGGCTGTGGCACCACCCCCCAAGATGGTCCACCTCCCACTGGACCTCAAGCTTGATCTCAACCTACTGGCTCCAGGAGACGAGGTCGCCCGCGCCCCACCGCCATTCGAGGTCTCCACCGAGATTTACTTGCAGTCCTGGGTTTCTAAAAACGACAAAAATGGAAACAAGGTCACCATGATAAAAAATGAACAACAAGACCAAAACAGCTGCACCAAGAACAAGAGTATTAATACTAATAATAATGTTGTGGAACAGGAGAATGAGGGTGACAGTAAAGTGAAGTTAGCAAAATTTAGTGAGCTGAAGGATATGAACACGAGTGGAGGAAATTCTTCGCCATGGTTGCAGGTGGGAATTGGTTCAACAACTCACCCTACTTCATAATTTCTACATTTCATTTTCTCATGTAACCTCATCCCTCATCCCTTCCCCCCTTTCTCTCTTTCACATTCTTTCATAATTATGTGCATTTTTGTATAACAAAAGCATACGATAAATTAATTACAGACAAGAGGACATCATACAATTATTAATGAAATGATATTCACTATTCAACCGCCCTTTAATGTTAAGACTAATTAAGACTAGTATACTATTATTTTGTATATAATATCTAATTTTCGAATGAAAAGTATTTAATTCTTTTTATGGTTTGAATTGAAATATAAATAAAGGATATGAGATCTAGAGGTGGTTGTGGAGAATAAACAACCTCCATTATTTTTGTGATGCCTAAATTTAACCACCTTACAAACTTCAAAAAAAGAGGAACTCAACTTATAATGGGGAGGACAAAATCCTCCCACTATCTCCAGATAAAAAATAAAAAAACCTTCGAATTTAACATTTGATGTAGAGTAAACATTTCATATTTTATTTTTTCAAAACTAGACATTCTTTACTATTTCTCTTTAAATTTAAATCATGCCCATGTTCATTTTAGTAAGTCCAAACCAACAAATTAAATCTAAGCCTATCGGTTAGGTTTAAAGGCCCAAGTCCACATAGATAAGCTTAAGGAGCCATATCCAAAAGTTCGTTTGGTCTAATTCCATTGTTGATAAAAACTCTATAAATAGAATGGTTATTTAGGCCAGAAATTTAAAATTGTTGATAAAAACTCTATAAATAAAGTAGCTCATTCATAAATTTTAAAACTTGAATGTCAAACAAAATGCCCTCCAAATTTTAAAAGTCTAAACGTTAATTAGAAAGCAACCAATACTTAATCTTATAGTAGAAATTGAATTACTTTCTTACAAACAAAATCATTTAAAAAATTTGAAGTTCAAGCTTCTCCAAAAATCTCAAGTGAACCAGTACTATGAAAAATTAATGCATAAAAAAGTTATATGAGAACAGAAAGAACTAGCTTCTTCTATTTTCACAAAAAAAAAAAAACCCTCCAACTTTTATGGTCAAATCTAAAATTCAACCATTAAAAAAAACGATCAAAGCATTGTTACGATAATAAGTTATTTGAATTTCCTATGCTTATACTTTATTGTGTGATTTTAAGGAAGATTTAAATGAATGGACTAATGAAATGTGATTTTTCGTTTCCTTCAAAAAAGAAGAAGAAGTGATTTTTCCTTCCATACAAAAGCAAAAAAGAAGATATGGTGGCGTTATGGTTAATTAAATTCATTTATCAGCTCCATTATTTTTATTAACGACTTTAAATACATGTGTTCGTGCTCGATTTCATTGATATTGCATATTTAATTATAAGTTCATGCATTACACCAAATATACAAATGAGTTTTAAAATAAGCAATAAAATTTAATTAATTTTATTTTTTTCTTTTAATTGTCAAAAAGGTAATACGAGTAAAATCATATATCAAATAGTAATTGGTTAGTTCGATTTTCAAATGATTTTGAATTTAAAAAAATTAAAGATTTGAATACGTGTAAACATAAAGTCAAACCTAATTTTTTAACCATTTTACCTTCCATTTTTTGTTTAAATAAAACATTTATATGTTTGAATTTTATAGATAATGCCATTTCTTCCTTTCTTTTTCCCAAATTTAGAATATATATATATATATATAAGTCAAAGTATAATTAAAAGAAAAAAAAAGAAAGAAATGTGGGTGTAGAGAGAGACTAAACTCTGCTATGTACTTGGGTTGGCTTTTTACCCAACTGTCTATAAAAGCAGTTATTCAATAGTTGAAATGGTTCAGTTGACATCACACACTACTAGCTAGTGCTTGTAGCTCTAAGGTCGCCTTTTTCTTCCTTTCTTGAGTTTTGTTAGTAATCGTTATTAATGATAAGTTTGGGTCGCAGAACGAAGAAGCTAAAACTTGTTGAATTAGGAGCTGAAATTAGAAAGAAAGTTGGGGAAACCGCGTGATTGTGGATTGAATTTATAATAATTATATATATTTTAAAGAGAGAGAAAAAGAAAACCAATCAAGTGGGAGGGGTGTGCAAGTGTTGGAGAATTGGCTATTTGCTAGCAATGGGAGTGGACCCAATCCCCCTGTTTGGAAACACCTTTTATCTTACCCTCCCCCTAAACCCGGATACCACCCCCCCCTAACATTACGCACATTTTTACTCCCTTTTCTCAAGATCCATTTTTAAAGCCCTTTCTCTCTCCACCCTCTCACACGTGGACTCAGCATCTTCCTCCTGTTGTTCACTCACTGTCACCGCCATGTGACTCTATCAACAGAATAAAAGAAACACCTTTTTTTTTTTAATTTAATTTAATTTAATTTGAGATGAGGCGTACGGGGTGAGCCCTTCCCGATTCTACCTGTCGTTACAACAAACAGGCAGTTTCCTTGACCTGTACAACTATGGCATCGGTTTATTTTGGTAATGATTCGTTTCATTCCCAATGCGTGTCCTTAATTATTAATGACCGTTAATAGCATTCTTACATTTTTTTTTTTTTTTTGATTTGGGTTGAGCTCCTCCAGGACACAGATATATTTGTGCGAAAAGGGCAGTTTTGGTATCGTAGGGAATAAAACGCCTTGCGTAGTTGCGCCTACTTACTTGCTCTGCAGTTGCATGTTATGTAGCTGTTTTTAATTCACTATTTATTGCTCGGTTGCCGTTTTGGAAATGACTCATTTACCCTAAACACGAAAAAGAATATAGAATTGAATAAAGGCGTGCATATATGTGTTGTGTTGTGTTGTATGGGTGGAATGGGCTAGGGGAATATTAATGGAGGAGAGGAGGCACAATTGCAAAGTGTGCTTGAAAAGGTTTTGGAATGGGAGGGCTCTGGGAGGTCATATGAGATCCCACATGGTGAACGGGCAGGATGCGATGAGTGAAGGCGGCGACTCTGCTCCTTTGCTGTGGTCCCCGTCTTCTTCTTCTTCTTCCTCCTCCGAAGAAGACAAGGGGCTGAGAGAGAATCCAAAACGAAGCGTCCGGATGGTAGATCCGGAATTCTCATGGGCGGCGTCGGTGGTTGTGCAGGACAGGGAAAGCGAAACAGAGTCCTCCAAGAACCCAACTCGGAGGAGATCCAAAAGGAACATCATGAAAAAGGAACCCTGGGCGGAAGCGGAAGCGGACGCGGACGCGGAAGCGGTGAGTTCCATCTCCGCCACCACCACGGAGGAAGACGTTGCGTTTTGGCTCATGATGCTTTCAAGGGATAAATGGACCACCACCACCACCACATCAGATGATGCTGATGAATCGTCAGGGCTGAAATTGAGCAAAAAGCACAAGAGAGGGAATTACGAATGTGAAACATGCAACAAAGTGT
Source organism: Sicyos edulis (assembly GCA_036507275.1). Classification (NCBI taxonomy): domain Eukaryota; kingdom Viridiplantae; phylum Streptophyta; class Magnoliopsida; order Cucurbitales; family Cucurbitaceae; genus Sicyos; species Sicyos edulis. The sequence continues at coordinate 199,460 of CM071857.1, read as the reverse complement.
TTGGATCTTATCAAGCCCTGGGTGGGCATAGAGCGAGCCATAAGAAAATCAAAGTCCTGGACCACACAATGAAAGCTGCAACAAGTCGTCCCCAAATTAAGAAGAAAATCCACGAGTGTCCTGTTTGTTTCCGAGTGTTTGCTTCCGGGCAAGCCCTGGGCGGACACAAGAGATCTCACGTTGGGGGGTTTACGACGCCGCTCAAAATACCACCCACCAACTTCCGTCAGAGTTTCATAGATCTTAACCTCCCTCCTGCACCCCTCGACGAAGACGATCAATCCGCACTTTCTGATGCACATTTCGTCAACAACAACAACAACGCTACTACGCACTAAACCCCCCCCTGCCCTTCCTTCTTATTCATCATTCACACACCTACCACCCAAATATATACTTTTATACACAAAACCAAATTTTGACCTTCGGAATTCTCATCTAACACTTCTATGCTCTAAAACCCCTCTCTGGCCGCCTTCAACAACTGTGTACTCCCTTTGGTTCAACCTTGCCGAGTCCTATATGATAAACAAGTTGTTATTTTCAGAACAATTCAGCCGTTTGGGCTCTTTTCTTTTTTAATTCTGAATCATGGAACCTAAGCCTAAGGTAACTTCCATCTCTTTCTCTCTCCACTTGCACTTGCCAAACACACAAACTTCATCAAATGTCTCTTTTTTTTTATTACTACTTTTTTCTCTTCCTTTTTCATGTTTACTTTTTATAACTTCAAAACTTCACTCATCTCACCGCCTATAACATTTGATTATTAAGTAACCGGTAGGATATATCCATCCATACAATGTATTGTTGCTTTGCTCATGGTTTTTTAATTTTTGCTTATACATTTTCACTTGACTTCATTCGGCTATTCTTTTATCAACCTGCTTTAATATATTATATGCTAACTCTTTTTAAAATGTAACCATCATAGAGTTTCAGCACAACTGGGTAAAATTGAATGCTTTGAATTCCACTTTCGAATGTTCTTTGAATATATATAAAAATAAAAGCTTTTATAAAAGTAATAATAAGCAATATAAATGTGGAGCGTATTGAAAAGGTGATTCAATAGAAAATCAAAAATCCCTATTTTTACCGAGAGAATAAAAATTGTTTTGATTTTGGAATGAGTCAAAGGATCTGCATCAATGTGGCCTGTTAATATCATAAATGGAAAACAGCATTCAATATTCATATTTAATTAGTTTGCATGAGTGGCATGAATGACACCTTTAACGCCTACATCTATTGGAAATAAATCTTCAGTCATTTTTCAAGATTGCAATTTGCAAAATCAAATTAAAAAAAAAAAACTAAGCTTTAATCATTCTAACCGAGAGCTTATGGTGCAACATTTGAAATAGAAAAAATATAAGTTGTAAGGATCACGAAAAGAGATTTGGCTTGTAGAATTTATTCTTCTCTATCGATAGAGTTTAGATGTGTGTGTATATATATATATATATATATATATATTTTCCCTTGTTTTAAAGCAAGTTTTACCAATTCAAACTTTTCACATAAAGGCAAAATGGGACACTTTTGAAACATGGAAGTCGCTGAAGCGATATCCGATTAGAATATATAAGTTTAAGTAATTAATTAGAAACTGTTGTTGTGGGTTCTCTGTCATTGGCCAAATTTAGTCAAAATTAGCATTCTCCTGTAGTATTCTTTTGTTTTAAGCCAAACTGTATAATATTCCCTCGCATGATCTTAACCCTTTTTTCACGAACAAAGTATCCTACTCAACCGAAAAAGTAGAAGGGAATTATTTTATTAAAAGGAGAGGATGTTACCATAAAAGTGATCAACAACAAATTATAGGCCCCTCCCTCTCAATCTTACTTGTTTCACACCCAATTATTTGGATCAAATTAACAATAAACAGTAGAAAATATCCATTAAAAAAAATGACAGATACAAAATAAGACATTCAAATATTTAGGGACTAAAATACATTTTCCACCTTAAAAATCAACCCTACACATAAAATCTATGACTTTTAAATAAGATGGGAGTCAAATATCGATTTTCAAAATCAAACTCACGACTTTAAACTTGAAATGGATTATTATCGATCAAGATAATCAAAGTGTCACCGACTCATACACTCAAAATCAAAATTTATTAGTTTCAAGAAAAGTTAACTGCTAATCAATATAATTGAATGATGGAAAAAATATTGAACTTGAATATGTATTTTTTTAAATGTGAATTTGGTTAAAAAAAAACAAATGTGAATTTAGTTTTACATACATTGGGAAACCAATTAATAATAAATTTCAAAATTTAAAGATCAACTTAAATTTAAATCGATATATAGTTTTAGAAGAATTTTTTGTTTAAATGACAAAGTATTAAAAAGCAAGGAATATGTCAACAAGAGCAATACCTCAGGTATATTAATGTGCGTAATGACTAATGTGCGTAAAGAGCAATACCTTAGAAGAATTTTTAGAAGAGTTTTTCTAAAAGGAAAAAAGAAAGAAAGAAAGTGTGAAAATAATTGCTAATAAAAGTTGTCAAAGAGTCAGTTACATGTTGCAACTTTCTCCTCCCTATGGAAAAAGAGTCAACAAATGTGATCTCCTTCCATTTCTCTCTTGTGAATAGCAAGCATCATGATTATTGTCATTATTTGAAAAGAAGAAAGGCACTTCAAATTAAACCACGACACTATTAATTTCCTGCTTAAAGAAGAAAAACAAATTAATTAAGAACTCAACAAGGAAAAGAATATAACAATAGTTGGGAGAAGATTGAAGCAGTCATTTAGAGGCCAGGTGTATAATTTTAACTTAAACTCATACATCCGCTATAAAAAAAAGTATAATCTTAATGTGGTACAAAGAGAAAAAAAAAAGAAGGGAAATATGGTTAGAAAGTGAATAGTCAAGGTGAAAAAAATTATTGAGAATTTTCTATAGTAACATTTATAAGTGGACTACTCTAAAAAGATTAACTAGCTTTGAAATGAAATGCATGTCATTCCACGATAACAAAATGTAATCAGATTCTTAAGGTTATAACCATTTTGTTTTTCGTTTTTTGTTTATGAAATTTAAGACTACAACAATTTTCTTACTATATCTTTTTCCTTATTTTGATATCTACATCTTACCTATATTTTAACAAACAAAATCAAAATTTGGAAAAAAAAATAGCTTCCAAAAACCTTGTTTTTGTTTTTGAAATTTGGTTAGTATTCACCTAAAAATATAGATACATTATAGAAAAGATGAAACACTAAGAAATTTGAGTAGAGATGGTAGAGATAATTTAAATTTCATAAACAAAAAATAAAAAATAAAAAACAAATTGATTATCAAATGTAGCCTAGATTATTATTTTAAACTTTTTTGTGTTTTTCTTACTGAACTTTTTTTGTTATCCTTAGAATGCATGATAAATCTTCTCAAGTCTAATTCAATTATAATTTTAAGAAATATATTTTTATTTGACAATAGATTAAAAAAAATCTACACATGTAAAAAAGCAACTCATTGCTAACTTCCTCGAAGACAGAGAGAGAGAGAGAGAGAGAGAAAAAAAAAAAGCTATCCTACCACCACAAAATTTGTTTCGTTTTTTGTGAGAAACACAAATTTTGTTAATTTGAGTTTGAAAGTCCAATCCACATCCATGAATTTTGTTAATTTAAAGTTTATGTATTGGTTTGCAATTCAATGAGTGAGTATCATTGGTTCTAGAAATAAATTAAATGTGGAGAACTATCTACAAGTTAAATATATTTACTGTTTTTTTTAAAGAATGTATGCAATTACTTTTTTTTGACAAAATATAAAATTACTTTTAGTACCATATATATTGTTTTTTTAACAATATAATTTATATAGTAAACATTGTTTTATTTTATTGAGAAACATTTCGTAATAGTTTTTTTTTTTTGAGACAAACATTTCGTAATAGTTGACTTCAAATAAATTGTTTTAAAAAATGTATTAAGTATTAGTTGACTTTTTACTAAAATAAGAATCAATGGCGGCCTAGTTGACTTTTTATAACTAATAAATTAATATGATGGTTCTTTTTGGAGTTTTTACCCAATATTATTTTATTTATTTATTTTTATTACAATAATTATTATAATTATCATCTAGTTATCACTCTCAAGAATACTAAATTAAGTAAACACTTAAAAAATAGTTATTTAATTCTCCTCATACATTTTGTTTAAACATTTTAAAAACCAACCCAGATTTAAAAAACTAAAAAACAAATTATAAAGGCTCCATTTAAAATCAAAATAATAATTTAAAATATACACAAAAAAGTGATTGTAATTTATGGTTTTGAAAATTACTTAATTTTATTATTTATAAGGTGAATTGTTTTATTAGACCGAAATGGACCGAGGTTTGATGAGTTCATTATTTGGTGGTAATTCAGTTTAACACCATCATGAATTCGATTATGGGAATTGCAAATTTGACTATCATTTATTTGAGAATATTAATAGCTTTCTTTTGCAAGGTTTGTGGACCTCCTTCTCCAATAGATGAAGTACTTTTTAGGGTAAAATATAAATTTAAACCCTATAATTTGAATAAAGTTAGACTTTAGTTTTCATAATTTCAAAAACTAGCTAGAGTTTAGTCTATATGCGTAGTGCCACAAATTTTCTAACTTTATATTTAGGTGAGTCCATAATCATTCGATATTAATTCCCTTAATTTAAATTAATTGTTTTAGCCTTATAATAAATTTAACGATATTTTTATTCCATTTAATAGAGCTATCTTAATCAACATTTGAGAGTTACCTAATTAATTGAATAGTTAGAAGAAAATTTCATATTGGGGAAATATAAATTCTCCCTATTATATTTCTAAGGAAAATGGGCAATTAAATCTCTCCTCTAATTAAAAAAAGGGAAAGAAAAGGGAAATTAAAGGGTTTCTTTTTAGATTTTATTTAAATACTTTCCCACAAAAATCCTAAACCCCTTTATTATTTATTTATTTTTTCTTCTGTCTCTTCCTCTCTTCTTCACGCCCGCACAGACACAAAACCCAGCCTCTCCCTCTCTGCTTCGTCTGCCCACACCCACAGCCGCCGCCGGCCACCTGTGCACGCCGCCACCGCTGTCCGACGAGTCCGCTGCCGCTACCGTCTGCTGAGTCCGCTGCCGCCTCGTCGGATTCCGACCAGATTTGGGGTATGGTGGTTGGACCTTTGAGCCTTGCATTTTTATTTTCAATTGATTCTTGAAACCAGTGCTAAATGCTTGTATTTTTATTTTTAATTGATTCTAATTTTAAAATCATAAGCATTAAATTCTATATTTTTTCAAAATACAAAAGAAAAAGGGTGAATCCTTATATGCGTTGATAAAACTTAAAAATTAATCTTTATTCAAAACATAGAGACTAAATATATGATTTACCCTACTTTTTACCAATGTTTCAAAAATCAATATAAATTTTAATAAGTATTTATATAAAGATGACTTTCATTTATTTAGAGAAATAATAACTTCGGTGAAGGATGGTGTTTTCCTCACTCAAAAGGGCAATAAAAAAGAAAATAAAAGTTTGATGAATGCAGTGGGGGAGCTTTCACATCAGCAGGACACGCGGTTGTAATATTCTATTTTCATTAATTTCATATATGTGACTTTTCATTCATTATTTTATTTTTTTTGGAAAAACTTTTCATGTTATTACTTCATCATTGCAATTCCATATATTGCATGCTTGCGACTTGGCTCCTATTGCACGTTTGGTTCCAAACTTAGCTACCCAAACCTAGCTATATATCTCGAGATTCATGGGCATAAAGATATGCCTAATCTCATTAAATGTCTGCCCTTTTGAATTCATCTTAATTTGTCACTATTTCATTCATGGGCTGTTTCATAAACTTCAAATACATATGAATAAATTAATTACTCTTAAGAGAACAAAAATGAAATCTGTTAGATTTCTCTCTATACATATATTTGGGATTCTTGGATTGGCACTAACAAGCGATGAAAAGAGAGTATTCTGAACTTTTTGTTGGATGGATAGTTGTTTAGTTAATAGGCATCAAATTCTTAGCCCAATAAAGTATAAGCCACTGGTTTCAAACACACCAAAATCCAATAGGACCACAAAACCAAACACTTTAATTTCTACAAGAATATTAATAATTATTACGAACTAATTAACTTGAATTACAATGGGAGAAAGATTCGGTGAACAATTCAACAAATGAGTCCGATCTTAATGGCCACTAACTATGTATATGTTCATTGAGTGAAAAATGGAAATTGTTTGATATGGTCAAACAGATGATGCAACCTCCAATTTGGCGGAGTGTTGCAAATTATAGTAATCCCTTTTAGAAGTTTTAGTCAAAGTTAATATTCAATGCGAAAGTACACAAGACTCAAAATAACATTCCTTGTTTAAATTTTGAAATCAGGAGGGGATACTACAAATTTGACATAAAAGATAAAATGAACCGGGCATTCTAGATAGATTTGTTTGGAGGGGAATCTTGGAGGATGCTATTTTTTTTGTACTTGATGCTCCTTGAATAGTTTCTCTTACAAAAAATCTAATCTTTTTGTTTTGTTTTGATTTGATTGGGGAAATAAGTTATCGCATGAATGGCAATGGCAATGGCAGTGAGGGCGTGTGCGCAACCTTTGGAAGGCTTTCCGTTTGTGGTGCAAAGCCACAGAGTTGCTCCCAATGCCGCCCGCCGGAAGCTGGAGCCTGAGTGGAGAGGAGGTTTCAGTGTAGGGGTGGACCTGGGAGGCTGTCGCACTGGACTTGCTCTCAGCAAAGGCTTTTCCATTCGCCCCCTCACCGTAATTTCCTCCCCTATCTTCTAAAACCATTTTCCAAATGGTTTCTCTTTCTTACCTTTCTCTCCTTTCCTTTTCAGGTCTTGGAGCTGCGAGGGCAGAAGCTGGAACTGAGGCTTATTCAGATTGCGGAACAGCAGGAAGCTGATGAGTTTATTATTGGACTTCCCAAATCATGCGATGGACAAGAGACGCCTCAGTCGAACATCATTCGCAGTATTGCCGGCAGGCTGGCCGTCCGGGCGGCCGAAAGGGGTTGGAGAGTTTACTTGCACGATGAACACGGCACCACAGCACAAGCGCAAACCCATATGATTTCCAAGTATTCTTCTACTCACTACTTAATTATGCTATTGCTATGCTACATTCCCATTCTTGGATTCAGCTTCTTTGGTGTTGTGGATCTTTGCTATTTTTGGGAAAGAGTGATTCAAATAAGAGTTTTTTCAAGATGTTAGAATGCTTTTGGACTAGTGCCTCGGATCTTTTCTTTTCATTTCTTCCTTCCATTTTTGTAGTCTCATCTTATTCTTTCTTTTTCATCTTCGGTAACTATATTTCTAGGATTTCAGCTTTGGCTGCATGATTCTTACCACTTTGCTTTGTTGAGGTTGAGGCATGGCTTTCTCTATACTTCAAATCAATGAAATTTGTTTGTTAATTGTATATTTTTTGAAACCTCACCTCCAGAAGTGATTAGAAACCTAGGCCTCTATGGAAGAGTGGCCTATATTACTACCACGACAAGTGTCCCCCAGAGGCAGGTTTGGTAGTAGATGCATGTGGTCTCCAAGATAGGATCCTTTGTAGGTCTTATGTTCATAATTCACGAGTGAACTTAATTAATTGCAAGACAATAAGGATCTGTGTACAAAGTTGTACCGCCATCTCTTGAAGCTAGATTTAACGAACTTCGAAAGAAAGGATAAGCTAGTAGGCAGTTGTTTTACTCTACTATTTTCACCGAACGATTTTCTTCACTGAATGATTTGTTTTATATTTAAAATGGGCTGCAATAATTGCAGTTGTTTTAGATTTTTCATTATGCAAATTAGATGCTTTATTCCCATAAAAAAGTATCATTCTGCTAGTTTGAAAATAAGTTGATTTTTTTCTGTGAAAAATGTATTGCTCTCCGTCCCCGTCACTTCAACTTCTATTGTTAAAATGTTTATTGCAGTGACGGGAAAATCTCTATGTAGTCTTTTTTGTGTCGTGGTTGGCCTTTTTGTTTCTTCCCTCTCTTTTCCTCCACTCCCTTTGTAATTTCATGTTATCGATGAAATTGGTTGGTTTCTTGTTAAAAAGTAAATAATTATTACCCCTTTGTATCAGTATAGATCTATACTTCTCTATTTAGGTTGGTATGTATGTTGTATAACGATGGGCAGTTGAGTATTCCATATTTTCACCAGGGGACTCAATAAATCTACTCGGCAGAAAAAAATTGATGCATATGCTGCCATGGTAAGTACAAGTGGCGAAAGCTCTCATATTTATGAGCATTGGATGATAAATGCGGCAATGCTCTAATTTTACTCTTTGTTGGATGCAGATGGTATTGGAGAGATATTTTTCCATGTCAGGCCAGGGAGCCGAACTTGTAGTGCCGAAGAATCTAGCCTTACAAGAAAAACTAATCAACGGACCACCCGCAGACCCGGACTTTAAGGACTGAGAACGTGCTTAGAAAAATCAATCTAAAGTCGGGGAATTCTGTATGATTTTTTGTCAAGAAAACAAGATTTGTATTGAACAAACGAAGGGGGTATAGAAAGGGGAAGAGAGAAGGGTACTTTGAGGGAATTGAAGGTAGTGGTGCTCGCGAGATAACACATTGTGACATATATTGAGTTCACCTAGACTTGGGGGTTAGACCTATTTGTACTATAGACATCTTTGCCGTGATTGCCCTTGAATAGAAAAGAAGTTGATCTCTCAATAGCAGAAAAAATGTATGTGTAGAATCTCATGTGGTCTTAACAAAGAATTTGGTCTTTACTTCCCTGAGAGTTTTAAATATAATGATGTTGTCCATACCAGTGAAACAATATTGTTGGCGGTTTTCTAATTCTTCACTTTAAATTTAAAGATGACTCTACTATCCTTTTTGAGTTGACAATGATGGGCATCTCTCGGTAATGACCGGCAACCATTAATCACCATTGCAGATTCATTCACACACAACTCCCAATTGGGGACCAAATCATCACTACAGAAACCTAACATTGTTTGGGATCAGGAAGTTACCATGAATTGTAAAAGTATAAAACAATGGATTTTATTTTTTAAAATAATTATTTAAATGAAGATTTCCAATATGAAAGATAAAATTGATAGAAAAAACACCGTACTAAAAAAAAAAAGAATTTATAAATTCAGAAATAAATATTAATTCTATCAAATATTAATTCCAAGCGTCACAACTTCGAGTATGAGCACGAGTATTCTTCTCTCCTCTCACAATAGGTAAAAAAAAAGAAATTTGAGTTGGAGGAAACATACATCTTAAGCAGTGGTTAGTGTTTGTTAATTGTTGTGTTGTTTGAGAGAAGGCGCAAAATTTGGTACAAAAGAAATAAAGAACGAAAGAAAGAAAGAAAGAAGAAGAGTATTTGGTAGGTGGTGGAGTGTGGAGTCCCCTCCAGATCGAGAATGAGCAACACCGAAACAACAGTGTCTCCAATGGAACTGGACTTGAGTGCCTTCATTGACGAGTTTAGCAGCGGCGATGACGATGACGATGACGATGAAGACGAAGATGAAAACGGCGACCTTTCATTCCCCCACCGTAGCATCGATGAGATTCTAAACGAATCCTCCACTTGTTCTTCCTCGCCGCCGCCCGCAAGCAGCAACGACTCTTTTCAACGGAAAGCAGGCGCGGACGATCCGTTTCGAACAAGGGGGGGATCTGGTCCTATCCCATCCTTGCTTGGGGTTCTATCCAATGCCAACGCCAACGCCAAGCCCGGGGCCGCCCTCGCCGCCGCCGCCGCCGCTTCTCGCCCCACCCCTGCCCCCCACGCTGCGGCCATCAAGTCCAGGAGGACCATGCTTCTCCTCCACCCTCCCCAACCCCCTTCCCAATTATTACCATCCCATGATCATGCTTTACCTTCCGACCCTTCTCCCCAAAACCCTATTTCAATGCTCCATACCAATCCCGACGAGCTTCCTACATTAACGAAATCTATGGATTGCCAAGCAGAACACACGTCTACTACTCTGCTGCCTGTGCAAGCTAACCATGGGAATTTTGCTGACCAGAATGTTGATGATTCCCCGGAAGCACATCCAAATGAATGGCCTATTCCCTGTTCTCCCAAACCTGATCATGAGGGCACTGATGTGGGCTATGGGACCCTGGAGTTGGAAACTCAACATCTCCACAACTCTCTTCCACCATCCGAACCTACGGAAGCCAATCATCATATTGTGGATCTCAATGGAGCCGACGATATCAGTGAATCCACGGAAACAAACCAGCAGCTGGGCAACTATGAAATTGCTGAACAACCTGAAATAATGCCCACTGCTAATCCACTCCAATCAGCTGAAGAATTTGAAAAGAAGCAGGCTTTCACTGCTCTGCATTGGGAAGAAGGCGTCGCTGCCCAACCAATGAGGCTTGAGGGTATTAAGGGAGGCACGACAACACTCGGATACTTCGACATTCAAGCTGACAATAGTATTTCAAGAACTATTTCATCCCATTCATTCAAGCGTGAACATGGTTTTCCCCAAGTATTGGCTGTTCATACTAATTACATTGCAGTGGGAATGTCAAAAGGAAATATTGTTGTGGTGGCTAGTAAATACTCCGATCAAAATGGCGACAACATGGATGCCAAGGTAAACAATATTCCTATTCAGCAATTTTCTGGGTGCATATGTTTTCGGGTGGTTTTTTATGTTTGCTTGGAACTCGGATGTTATGCATCATCTAATCAATTCAAATCATGTTACTGGTTGCATTTCTCTTTCTCCTTCCACCACTCGTACTTTATTGATCTCTTGCATGTTATATTTGCACCTAGAACTGTTTCAATGAAATGTGTGAGACGACTGAAATGTTGTGCTAGACTTGAAACTTTTGGTGTGTTGTACTGAAGATTTTTAAGTCTTAGTCAGATTTTTCCTTTCCAGCACTGCCTTAACGCTATACCTCTTTTTGTGCTCTCCTTGAAGCAATTAGGATGGCTTGTTATAACATATATGTGGCCTTCTTTTGAAAGGTGAACCCAAGATCTTGTTGAAAGTTTTTCTTCAGCTCTCTTGTGGGGAACTTGAGGTTTTTTTTTATGATAAGAAACAATACTTCATTGATGTCAGGAGAAGTTAGAAAAAGGAGAGGGGCATTAGAAAAAACAATGCCAATTTGCCATAAAAGTGCCAAGTCTATAATTACAAAAAGGTTGGGAACTTTTGCACCAAAATAAGGTAAGGTGAGTGATAGAGTTGCTACTCTTGATGAATTTTAGGACATAAATGAAGTTTTTCCTTCAGTTTTGTATATTTTGACAACTTCTATGTCTAATTATAATGTTTTAATCATTGCTAACGACAATTGGTATGCATTTTTCTGACTCTGTGTGGAGGGTGAATGCTTGATCCTCCTCTTTTTGCATCCTTCATTGTTTGACGAAGCACTCTTGTTTATTTTGGAAAAATGAGATTTGTTTTTTGTATATGCTTGACCAGATCCTGAATCCGATCTTCCTTGTTTGTGTCAGTCTATTCGTCATTTTTCCCCAGTTATTAAGCTACTTTAATATTTTGAACTACACCGTGTGCATATAGATGCTGCTGCTCGGATCACAAGGAGATAAATCAACTGCACCAGTAACATCTCTATGCTTTAATCAGCAAGGGGACCTGCTTCTAGCTGGCTACAATGATGGTCATATTACAGTTTGGGATGTATTGAGGGCATCAGCAGCCAAAGTTATTTCAGGAGAACACACATCACCAGTGGTTCATTCGTTATTCCTGGGGCAGGAGGCTCAGGTTACTCGACAGTTTAAAGCAATTACTGGTGACAGCAAGGGTCTGGTTTTATTGCATACGTCCTCAATGTTTCCTTTGCTAAATAGATTCTCCATTAAAACTCAGGTAGAAAATTAATCTACGCCATCAAGTTAATAATATACGGGTTCTGTTTGCATTAGAATGTTGTTAATTATATGGGTCTTGCAATTAAAATGCGTATTCCTGACTCTCAACAAATGAATTGTTCTGAATTATGATATGGTGTTAATTCACTGAATTAGTGTCTTCTTGATGGACAAAAAACGGGGACTGTTCTATCAGCTTCAGCACTTCTTTTGAATGAACCAAGCGGAAGTTCCTTGCCATCAACTCTTTCCAATGTAGCAGTTTCAACCAGCAGTATTGGGAGCATGATGGGAGGGGTTGTTGGAGGAGATTCAGGCTGGAAACTCTTCAACGAAGGATCGTCTTTGGCTGAAGGAGGTGTGGTCATATTGGCTACCCACCAAACTGCCCTGGTGGTATGGGACCCTTGATAATAGCGTGGTTCTGTTTTTATTTCATAACTGAACATTGATGATATTGAGATTTCTTGAATTCACTTGAGATTGTTTCAGGTAAGGCTGAGTTCCACTTTGGAAGTGTATGCTCAGCTCTCTAAGCCAGATGGAATTCGGGAAGGTTCTATGCCTTACACTGCTTGGAAATGCTCACAGTCTTCTGGTATGAACTCACTGCCCTTAAAACGTGCTCCAACATCAACGTAAAAAATCAAATTTATTGTGTGAAATAAAAATAAATCTTGCTAAATTAATTCTTTATTGTTTAAAAAAGAAAAACAAATTATTTTCCTTATTGGAGAAATGATTTTTGACATTTATGATCGATTTTAGTTGTAATTTATAAAACACAAGTACGGTTTGGTTAAATGTGACTACAATTCAGTAGTACCTTGTTGTCACTGCCACTGGGTGAAGTCATTTACTTCGCTATATATGCCAAATATAGTGAAGATTCTAGCTTGGAAAAGTGAGAAGATTGTCCCCAAGGGGTGGCACATAGGTTGAAGACTTGGGCTTTGAGAGTATGCTCCTCTCAAAGTCCCAGGTTCGCGACTCACCTGTGACACTACTCCTTTGATGTCTCCGGTGTCTGGCCTAGGGACGGGCGTGATCACCTTATTTCAAAAAAAAGTGAGAAGATTTCACAACATCTATAAGATACATGGATTAATTCCTCTCATTGTCAATTGGTTTTGATTTGGAACTCCATCATTAGCTAATATGGTATCAAAGCAGGAGGTTCTATGTTTATACTTCTGTAAAATCGTTTCTTCTCGAATTATAAATGTCATAATATCCAGAATCTAGATTATATCAAAGATAAAAGAACTACAAGATAACCCAAGTTTTGATAGGACTTGAAACCTCCCTTTCTCTAGAAAATACTCTCTAAGAGCCCACAAGATAATCACTCAATATTTGGATGCCTAAACCCTACCCTAATCCTCTCTATTTATAACAAAATACTCTAACTTACTCCCCATGTAATTGCTAACATATCCTTATATTATTCCTATTTCTACTAAGGCCCAAAACGAATCAATACCTGCCCCTTTAAAGCACCTTGTCCTCAAGGTGGGCACACACAAGAAAATAAAAAAAAAAGAAACATAAAAAAATGAAAATCTAGATTTTTTTTTTCCGTGGCCGGAGAAGGGCTGTCGCTGGCGGAGGTGGCCGGAGTGACGATGGCGGTGGTCGGAACTATGGTGGATGTTGGTGTTGATGGTGGCTCAATCTTCTCAAGTCAAATCCACAATTACAATCGCTTAAACCACATCATTCTACAAATGGGCCTAAAACAATTGAAATTGAGCCCATTAGTAACATAGCCCAAGGTAGCCTTCAGCAGCTCTATAACACCCTATTCAACATCAAAGAAACCCTAGCCGTCACATAAGATTCCTCCACTTTTTGAAATTCAAATTTTTTTCTTTTCTTTTTTCCTCCTCTACGATAGTCATTTTTTTAATTTTTTTTTCCAATCATACCTTACTTCACGCAAAACCCTAGTAGTCGTCTTCCCGTCTATACCTTTCCCCAACCACATCTTCATCTTCGTTGGAGTTTTTTGCGCTCATCTTTTCTTCTTCGTCGGCCGCCAGTGTGATCGTTGCTTGTTCTTCTTTAACCTCCGACGAACCCGGTGCATCTTCACATAATCTTCTTCACCCATTGTTTTCTTCTTTTTCATTTTTTCTTTCATCTGCATCAAATCTTTTTGAAGAACACCTTGCTCTGCTTTTATCTTTGCAACTTCAAGGACATTATCGTTACTAATTTTCTTTTCTATTTGCAGTTCTCTCTCAAAATTAGGAGGCTCATCTCTACTTTCTTCTTCTAAATCTTCAATTTCATTCACAACATCAACATCAACTTCATCTTCTTCACTTTTCTCTTTTATTTTCTTGCATCTCTCTAGAGCTTGATTGCAACCCTCTCTGAGATCTCTAAAACTTTCTCTGATGATTTCTTTCATATCTGCTTTAAAAGAATCCATCAATCTCATCAGCTATTCTCGCACATCTTCATAATCCATATCTTTGGCTAACGACGGATCGAACGACACTAATACCAATTGATAAGATCCATAATCTAGATTATATCAAAGATAAAAGAACTACAAGATAACCCAAGTTTTGATAGGACTTGGAACCTCCCTTGCTCTAGAGAATATTTTCTAAGAGCCCACAAGATAATCACTAAATATTTGGATGCCTAAACTCTACCCTAACCCTCTCTATATATAACAAAATACGCTAACTTACTCCCCAAGTAATTGCTAACATATCCTTATATTATTCCTATTTCTACTAAGGTCCAAAACGTATCAATAGTGTTAGGTTGAGCCTTAGAAGAATAGGGATTAATATAGGAGTATGTTAGCAATTACTTAAGGAGTAAGTTAGGGTATTTTGTTATAAATAGAGAGATTTGGGTAGTGTTTTAGGCATCCAAAATATTGAGTGATTGTCTTGTGGGCTCTTAAGGTGTGTTTGGAGCACATGTTTGGTTATGATAGGCAGAAGGTTATGATAAACGGTGGGTTAAATGGTGTTTGAGGGGCTGGTTATGTAATAAAAATTAATATATGTAAGGTTTAGATAAACGAGCACGTAGGTTTAGATAAACGGGCACGCATGTTTAGGTAACCACTGTTTATAATAAACGACGGGACAAACATCGGTTGGGTTATTATAACCAACCCGACCAAATGGGGGCCCAAACATACCCTTAGAGAGTATTCTCTAGAGAAAGGGAGGTTCCAAGTCCTATCAAAACTTGAGTTATCTTGTATTTTTTTTTTAATCTTTTGATATAATTTAGATCCTGGATCTTATCAATTGGTATCAGAGTCGTTTCGATTCCTGGTTGTAGAGATGGATCAAGAAGATGTTCGTTTAATTGAAGAAGGGTTGCAAAGTTTGATGGCCTTGGTTGGTTCTCTGAAAAAAGAAATCAGAGAAGAGGTAGCTTCAATAAAAGAAGATTGCACAAAATGGAATGAGAGTTTCAACGACCTATACAGATTTTTTAAAGAGTTGAAAGAGAAGATTCTATTGAAAGAAAAAGTGACGGCTAGGGTTTTGACATTGGTCGCTGCCCCTGCCTCTTCCGACAGCCGCCACTGCTGCGCCACTGTCGCCACTGCCACAAAAAAAAGAAAAAAACTCAGAAATTTTAACTTCGTTATTTGTTTACCCACACCTTGAGGACAAGGTGTGTTTTTAGGGGCCGGTAGTGTTAGGGTTGGGCCTTAGAGGAATAGAGATTAATATAGGGGTATGTTAGCAATTACTTAAGGAGTAAGTTAGGGTATTTTGTTATAAATAGAGAGGGTTGGGTAGTGTTTTAGGCATCCAAAATATTGAGTGATTATCTTGTGGGCTCTTAGAGAGTATTCTCTAGAGAAAAGGGAGGTTCCAGGTCTTATCAAAACTTGGGTTATCTTGTAATTCTTTTATCTTTTAATATAATCTAGATCTTGGATCTTATCAAAATGATCTAAAAAAATATTGATTTCCACTTATAGTCGACATTCTTTAGATTTCCAAGCTCACAAATGGTGGGTTGTTAAAGTGTTAATGTAATTAAATTTACTCCAACCTATCGTCTCAAGTTTTTAGGTTAATTAATGATTTGAAAGAGGTATCTTAATGGCCGTTCCTCGACCTTTAGGCAAATTTAAGCATATCAAGACAAGCTTGCATTTTATGGTTTGGAATCAAGCTCATTAATTAGAGTTTCCTATCAAAGTTCACTTTAAGTTATTTTTAATTTTAAATTTCGTTTGAATCTGAATAATTTTATTTACTTTTTGGAAAAAAGAAACAAACTTTTCATTGAAAGGATGTAAAGAGACTATTGTTGCTCAAAATGAATATATATTAGAAAATAAAGCAAATTCATTGATGGTTGAAAGTGTTACAAACAATTTGCCTATCGAAACAAGTGATTGGAGAGGAAGAAAACAATAAAGCAAAGGGTGATCTGTGTGCAATTAAAAAGAATAACCCATAAATACAAGCCTATGCTAATAACATCTAGAGAGCTCTCAATACAGAAAAAGAAACCACAAAGAGGGCGTTGGCGAAACTTGCATGCCGTAGGCTCGGTTAAATCCCTAAGATATTTTCCACAAATCTCAGAATATGGTTGGTAAAGAGTAGACAAAACACTAAATGCTGCTGTTGGGCAAAGGTCGGGCATGAGGAGAGAGCCCGATGTGATTCTTGTGAAGAAAAAAGCTCAATGGAGACTATGTTAGAGAGGAGGTAGCCAGTGCTCACATCACGATCGCATCGGGTTGCCAAGTCGCCCTGTGAGTGATGGAAAAGGAGATGGTGTTGAATGAAGTGGCCATCGAGGATAACGCCTCATGCTTATGTCATAATCGATAGTGAGATGCTAAGTCGTTGTTGTTGGAAGCACTAGAGAATAGAGATATACGTGTTAGAAAAGTCTCCTTGGAGGGAAACCTTGTCGAAGATGAGGAAGCAAGCTAGAAAGAATCATAGGGAGAAAAAAAAAGCCAATGGCCATGTGAGAAAGGACATCGTGTGTTCCTAACGAGACATTGACAGATGAAAAAACACAGAAAGAAAAATGCTCCATTTGCATGGAGGAAAATTGTGTGGTCATCGAAGAGGATAACAACTAGAGTTTGTCACAGAGAAGAGGACATTGGTATTGGAGGAGTCGCACCTCCGGGGAGATGAACGATCAGTGAGGAGAAAAAGAAAAGGCGTCAGTAAGGGTGAAGTGTTGGTGTTGGAGAGTTCTGCTCAGAAGAGGGGCACTTCGTTGGAGCAGGAAAGAAGACGAGACAAACGGTTAGGGTTTGCCCTTGGGAGCATTTAGATAGGGAGTGCATTTTGAGAGAGTGTGCTTAAAATGAATATTTTATCATAGTTTGTCAAAGACATGATTTGAGAGAACAGTGCCTAACATAAGGTCTTGGTAAGCATACTTTTTCCATGGTTTGTGGTAATGAAGAGTTCTTTTTCGTAATTCCTTCGATAATTTTTTATATAATAAACCAAAACTTTTATTGAGATAATAATGAAAGTATAGCCGGCAATGTTTCAAAAATCGTTTGAGGCGTACGCCTCGAGGCGAGGTGGAGAGAAAACGCCTCGAGGCTTAAGCCTCACAAGGGAAAACTGAGGCGGACGCCTCATACGAGAGAGGCGTACGCCTCTCCATCTATTGCCTTTTGTTTTCATATTAGGGCTGGAGGTTTAAATTAAATTTAAATTTTTTTTATCTAAATAGTGGGCCATTTAAAATAAGCCCAAATTACATTTTAAAAATTATTTAATGGTTGACCTAAAAGCAAAATGACCTATGGTTGAAGACAAAAGGTCAAAAAAAAAAATCTCAAACTTTCCTTCCCATTCCTTCGACAACCACATCTCAAAGAAGACAAAAAGTGTCTCTTTCTCTGCAACATCATCAACATCAACACAACTTCAAGGTAAACTTTTTTTTATTCCTTTCATTCTTCTTTTTATTTGTGGGTTTTTTTTCCAACGTGTGGGATTTTTTTTTTTTCTTTTTCACAATATTCCTTTCTTCTTCTTCTTCTTTTTTTTTTTTTTGAAATCATCTTCTCCACCATTCAACTTAAAAATGGGTTAAATTTTTTTTTAAAAAAAAACTGTCCATCTTTCTTTCTATTTTTGTCATTTTTTTTTTCTTTTTCACAATATTCCTTTCTTCTTCTTCTTTTTTTTTTTTTTTTGAAATCATCTTCTCCACCATTCAACTTAAAAATGGGTTAAATTTTTTTTTAAAAAAAACTGTCCATCTTTCTTTTTATTTTTGTCATTTTTTTTTTTTTTTTTTTTTGTTTGACTCTTTTCCACCGTTCAACTTAAGGTTGTTTATGTTTTTTTTTTCATTTTTCTTTTTCTTTTTAAGCGACATCTATATTAAGTTTTTTGTGTAGTTTTAAGAAGTATTACCCAGTTTAAATAAAAAAAAAAAATATCTTTTTTGATTAAAATATGTTTCTTTAAATTTTTAAATGAGGCTTACGCCTCATTACGCCTCGAGGCTTACGCCTCGCCTCTTCCAAAGAAAACGCCTCAAGGCCGCCTCACGCCTTTTAAAACATTGATAACCGGACATATAGGTGTACATGGTCCAGATTGGAGTGGGTTAGGATGATTTTTTGGACCAACTCAAAATTTTGGATTGTCGGTTGGTCAATTCGTCAACTCCATCCAATCCTATGTATTAGACCAATGTAACCTAACTCATATATTTTGGGTTGGGTTGTCCAGTGTTTTAAAAGGCGCGCCTGGGCTCAAGTCCCACCTTTTGTGCCTCGCTTGTCCCAGGCGAGGCGCGTGTAATAAGGCGCGTGCCTTATCGCGCCTTACGTGAAGGCTCGGGTGCCAAAAGGCGCGCGTCTCGTGGGCTTTTTAATTTTCCTTTGCGTTTTTTGTATTTTAGATCCCCGTACTAGGTCATTTGAAGCGTGTGAAGGTTGATAGTTGAATATTATGTATGTTTTATATATTATTCTTTGTTAAAACTTCATTTATATCCGTGTAAAGTGTTTTTATTGTGTATACATATATATGTAAATTTTTTGTGTTTTTTATATGGTGCGCCTTAAGTAAAAAAGTCCTCGCCTTTTGGTGTTCCTTGCGCCTCAGGCTTCAAAGGGGCCATTGCGCCTTAGTGCGCCTTGCGCTTTTTAAAACACTGGAGTTGTCGGGTTGTACTTATCTCCTATTTCCTCTCATATTCTCCTATCTCATAAAAAGATATTTAAGCAATTAGTTTTATTTCTGGCCCTAAGATTTTAATTTTTGCAGAAACTTTACCTTCTGGAGCAGTAGAAAGGGTTTCATTACTTGCAATTGCCTGGGATAAAACGGTTCAGGTAGCAAAGTTGGTGAGAACCGAGCTTAAAGTATGTGGCAAGTGGTCGCTTGAGAATGCAGCGATAGGTGTGGCATGGTTAGACGACCAGGTAATATTATTTTGAAGGTCGACTGAATGAATTATTTTAATTGTTTCTACATTTTTGTGACTTTAACATCCTAGTACCTAATAGTGAGTATAGCTGTAAAAGGTTATTTGTTTCAAGTCTTAACTAAGTGTTTATGGTACAAACTGCAAACCGTTTGGACCATGCTGACCACTGGTTTCCGGAAGAATCAATGCAGGTTTTGTGCATATCTTCAGTTTTAACCTAGTAGATAGCTAAAATGGTCAGGGATTTATATACGACAAAACATCATTAAATTATTTCGATCAGTGATAATTTTTTTTTATTGAAAGTGAAAAAATAAAATTCCTCTGATGCCATCCATATTTTCAGCATGTAGTTAGGATTTGCTTGTTTGCATTAAGATTTGATCAAAGGTTTTGTGTACCCTACAGGTTCTTGTCGTTCTCACTATTACAGGACAACTCTTTTTGTTTGAGAAGGATGGAACTAAGATTCACCAGACAAGTCTATTTGTAGATGAGTTTAATCAGGAAGATTTCATTGCATATCATACATACTTTGTTAATGTGCTGGGCAACCCTGAGAAGGCATATCACAATTGTGTAGCTATTAGAGGGGCTTCTATATATGTATTGGGACCTTTGCATCTTGTTATTTTTCGTCTCCTTCCATGGAAAGAGCGGGTTCAGGTTCTAAGGAAAGCAGGGGACTGGATGAGTGCCCTTAGCATGGCAATAACCATTTATGATGGCCAAGCTCATGGTGTTATTGATCTTCCTAGGTCGTTGGAGTCTTTGCAAGAGTTAGTGATGCCCTTTCTGATTGAATTATTGTTATCGTACGTTGAAGAGGTTTTTTCATATATATCAGTGGCATTTTGTAACCAAATAGAAAAGAATGAAAAATTGGATGATGAAACTAGTGGAAGCCATTCTGCACATTCTGAAATAAACGAGCAATATAATCGTGTTGGTGGAGTTGCAGTTGAGTTTTGTGTCCATATCAGTAGGACTGATTTTCTCTTTGATGAAATTTTCTCCAAATTTGTGGCTGTTGAACAGAGAGGTATTGAACACCATACCTTACCTTCACATTAGTTATTTTTTTTTTTGAAAACAACCTTTAGTTGTTTGATTGATTGTTTCCACAAGGTTATTGCCAGTTCAAATTAATAGGCATTCATTGTATTGATTGCTTCTTTATTTAAGTTGCTGGAGGTTCCAATTGAAGTTCTCCTTTCGAATAACTATGACTGACCCATTAGTAGGAGAAAAAAGAAATCAGTGAACTAGAATCAAAGATAGAGTGAACTAGAAACTGGATAGTAGAGAGTTAAGAAGAGAACAAAACAAGAAACTGGTTGATATGTTGATCTTCGTCTCCAAAACTTGAATTTCCTTTTGTTATCAGTTTGGTTTGGAAGGGTACCGGTCGAAGCATAGTTTTTTGGATTAGTGGTGCTAACTTCTTAGATAAAGCCAAAGGGTTAGGTGGAAGTTTACCTCCTTTATGGAACGGACTTGTTTCATCTTATGTAGAAGAGTGGCAGAGGATCTCAGTCTTCTTCTTTGGGGGCTGGGAGATGGCTTTTGAGGTGTGTAGCCAATTTTTTGAGTTGTTTGGCCTGAGACTGGCGAGATAGAGGAGATGCAGAGAGTTGATTAGAGATTTTTTTTGGGGGCTTTTGCATGTATAGCAAAAAATGACAAAATATTTTCATCTATAGCACAAAATAAAAAATAATTCATTTGTAGCAGAAAATTCAAATTGAATTTTATCACTTGTTGAGATCTATTAGTGATAGAATTCAATCAATGATAGACTCATTCTATCAATGCTCGAGTTTTCTATCAGTGATAGAAATCCAAATTGAGTTCTATCACTAGTTGAGTGATAGAAATAAATATGCTATAGATGAATTATTTTAAAAATTATGCTGCAAATATAATACAAGAAGTAGAATGTGCTGTTGGTAAATTCTCATTTTTTTTGTTTCTCCTCCCTTTCACGAGAAGGGGGAGTTTTTTTTGTTGGAAAGTGGGTTGTATGCTTATCTTGTTGTGTATCTGGGTGTGAAAAAAAAGAATCTTCAAAAGATGGTGGGAGTGATATTTGGACCCTCATTAGATTAGATTGAGTGCTTTTCTTTGGACTTCCATTACTTGGCCTTTTGTAATTACTCATTAGATTGTAGCCCCTTTCCGAAGGTGGTCTCAGTTGGTTTGAGCAGTTTTTTGTAAGTCCATTCGTAGTGTTTTTTCATTTTTTTCTCAATGAAAGTTTGTTCATTATAAAAAAATGATATGATCCAGGATCTAGATTATATAAAAAGGTAAAAGAATACAAGATAAACCTAGATTTGATAGGTCTTGGAACCTCCCCTCTCAAGAGAATTGAAGAAACTCTGATTTCTTGCTTTATTCCATAATCACGTACGTATAAATACACACCAAAAGGAAATCAAAACAAAAATAACAACTTTCCTATAGACCCTCACTTACCTAACAAACATAACAACTCTCCTATAGACTCTCACTTACCTAACAAACATAACAACTCTCCTATAGACTCTCACTTACCTAACAACCCACAAACCAGAATTAGATAAATATAATTTACAAGATTACAAATCTAACCCTAACTTTCAACACTCCCCCTCAAGCTGGATTTTATATATTATACAAACCTAGCTTGCTATTCAAGTCTTCGAAGTTGGGTCTTGGTAATGGTTTAGTGAGGATGTCTGCCACTTGTTGCTTGGTAGGAACGTAGGTAAGTTGCACCACTTGGCCGTTAACTTTCTCGAAAATGAAGTGTCGGTCAATCTCAACGTGCTTCGTCCTGTCATGATGAACATGATTTTTGGCAATACTTATGGCGGCCTGATTATCACACATAATTTGAATTGATGATGAGTACTCTTGACCTAACTCACTTAGAACCCTTCTTATCCAGATGCCTTCACAGATTCCTTGAGACAGGGCTCGATATTCTGCTTCTGCACTACTTCTAGCAACCACGGATTGCTTCTTACTTCTCCAGGTAACAAGATTGCCCCAAACAAACGAACAATATCCAGAGGTTGATCTTCGATCGGTAGTATCCCCTGCCCAATCTGCATCTGAGTATACCTCAATATTCTTCTTATCAGTCTTTTTGAATAGCAACCCCTTTCCAGGAGTCATCTTCAGGTATTTGAGAATTCGGTATACAACTTCCATATATTGGTCATTGGGACTATGCATAAACTGACTGACAACACTAACCGCAAATCCAATATCTGCTCGAGTATGGGAGAGATATATAAGACGTCCCACCAGCCTCTGGTATCTCCCCCTGTCTACGGGATTGCTTTCATGACTGTGTTTGAACTTTCCCTGAGGATCCATGGGAGATGCTGCCGGTTTACATCCCAGCATGCCAGTCTCTGTAAGAAGATCTAACACGTACTTTCTCTAGGACATAACTATGCATGCCTGGACCGTGCAACCTCCATACCTAGGAAATACCTGAGGTTCTCGAGATCTTTGACTTCAAATTCTTGAGCCAGAGCTTCCTTCAATTCATGTAGTTCTAGCTCATCATTTCCGGACAAAATAATATCATCCACATACACTATCAATAGTGCCAAAGACGTTTCAGACCTCCTCTTAACAAACAGTGTGTGATCTGCCTGACACTGTGAATATCCAAAGCTTAGAATGAAGCTAGAAAACCTCCCAAACCACGCACGGGGTGATTGTTTCAGTCCATTCAGAGATTTTTTGAGTCGACATACCTTTGTTGGACTAAGATCATATTCATACCTAGGAGAGACTTCCATATAAACTTATTCTTCCAGATCCCCATTCAAAAAAGCATTCTTTATATCCAGTTGTTGAAGTCCCCATCCGAGATTAGCGGCAAGAGACAAGATAATTCTTATTGTGTTGAGTTT
The DNA here is from genome assembly GCA_036507275.1 of Sicyos edulis. NCBI lineage: Eukaryota > Viridiplantae > Streptophyta > Magnoliopsida > Cucurbitales > Cucurbitaceae > Sicyos > Sicyos edulis. Next base: position 176,178 of record CM071857.1, on the reverse strand, counting down.
AGCAACTGGTGCAAAAGTCTCCTGGTAATCAATTCCATATGACTGGGTAAATCCTCTGGCAACTAGCGTAGCTTTCAACCTCTCAATACTTCCATCAACATTATGCTTAATTGTGAATATCCATTTGCAGCCCACAGTTCGTTTCCCACTGGACAATTCTGTCATTATCCATGTACCATTTTTCTCAAGCGCCTCAATTTCATCTTGTACCGCTTTCTTCCAGCCAGGATGCTAAATGCTTCCACAATATTGGTTGGCACTTGTGTGGCGTCGAGACTAGACACAAATGCACGATAAGAATCACTCAAGTTATCATATGATACATGATTCCCAAATAGGATGCATGGTACAACTCCTAACCCCTTTCCGTATTGTGATTGGTAGATCAAGATCATCAACCTCATCGTTTACCGCATTGCTAGGTTCAGTGATGGGTTGTTCAAAATTCGGAACCGGTTCAGGATCAGGCAAAGCTTGATCTGTTTGGGCATCTGCCTGCTCAACTCGTTGTTTGCTTCTCCTTGCATAGACACGGAGTTGGTTATTGACAATTGGAGACATTAAAGGTGAGGCCGGAGAAGACTCAGGTTCAAGAATGAGGGGACTAGGTACGATATTATCTGGATTCTGGAATAGTTTCAAGAACAGATGACCATGAGGACCATAACTGGCTGTCACTCACCATCTCCCCCTGACAGGCAGGCTTGGAGTAGTATGGAAGGTGTTCACATAAGGTAACATCCATGGTGACATATACTCTTTTTGTCTCAGGGGAGTAACACTTGTACCCCTTTTGAGTAGGTGAGTACCCCAAGAATATGCATTTATGAGCCCGAGGATCAAGCTTGCCACGCTTATGGGAATGTATATGGACGAAGGCACTACATCCAAATACTTTCGGAGCTAGGTCAAGAGACAGAGGACGAAGGTGAGGAAAAAACTTGAGAAATACTTGACGAGGACTGGAAAACTGAAGAACGCGGGAAGGCATACAATTGATAAGATACGAGCTGTGAGAAGTGCGTCGCCCCAATAGAATTTGGGAACATGGGCAGAGAACATGAGACAGCGAATGATGTCAAGAAGGTGGCGATTTTTCTGCTCAGCAACCCCATTTTGTTAGGGAGTGTCCACACAAGAGCTGATATGGAGGATGCCTTCGGTGGACAAGCGCCTCTCGGACTAGAACTAAAGAACTCCTTTGCGTTATCCGGTTTTAAGACACGAATGCAAGTTTGGTATTGCGTTTTAATCATGGTATGAAACTGCTTGAAGAGGGAACAAACTTCAGACTTTTCTCGCATAAGAAAGATCCACGTAGTTCGTGTGTGATCATTAATGAAGGACACGAACCATCGTGCTCCAGAGATATTTTTTGTTTTAGATGGGCCCCAAACATCACTGTGGATTAACAAAAATGGGCTGGAAGATTTATACCCTATACTTGGATAGGAGGTACGAGTATGTTTCGGAATTTGACAAATCTCACCTGAAAAAGAATGAGGATTTTTATTATAGAAAAGATTCGGGAACAATTTAGACAGATACGCAAAGTTGGGATGACCTAGACGATAATGTAACAATAGAATCTCATTATCGTTATTGAAGCTACTAGACATTTTATTGCTGGAATGGAAAGATAGAAAGGGTGACTTGTATCCATTTATCAATAAACCGTGATCATAGTTGAGGTGGTAGAGACCCGAACAGACTTCAGTACTGCCAATCATCTGCCCCGATTCCAAATCCTGAAAAACGCATGAATTGGAATAGAATTTAGCCACACAGTTTAAATCGTGAGTCAATTTGCTTATTGAAAGAAGATTACAATCTAAATCGGGCACATGAGGAACAGATGTAAGAGATAAGTTGGGATAGATACGGATAGAACCTGTTCCTGATATTTTCGAGTGTGACCCATCTACAATTTTGATGGATGCATTGGATGTATCGACCTGATATTGTTGAAACAATGACTTATCTCCTGTCATATGATCGGAGGCTCCGGTATCTATGATCCAGGGCTGAGTTCCTCCCTTATTCGCAGTTAGGGCGGTTGGTGCAACTTTCTGAGCAACTAGACCACTTCCCTGGATTGTGTCACCTATGAGTTTTTGGAGTGCATCCATCTGTTCCTTGCTAAAAGGAGAAGATTCTGTACTGGCATTCTTATCAGGTACGACATTGGCCACATATGCCCTACTGTCACGATCATTCCGGTTTCGAGGTTTCCAATCAGCTGGTTTCCCATGGATTTTCCAACAGGTCTCCTTCACATGGCCTGGTTTTTTGCAATGGTCACACCAAGGCCTCCCTTGTCGGGACCTACTGTCTCCAGGGTTTCCTCTCTTCGGATTTTCGAGAAAGCTTCACGAAGAGACACCAAGGGCTTGACTCCCAAGATTCGTCCCCGAACTTCATCTAGATTACTGTTCAGGCCAAAGAGAAACTTAAATGTTCTCTTCTGTTCTGTGATCTTGTTATATTGTGCCTTATCATCAGGACACTTCCAGATATGTAGTTCAAATAGATCTAATTGTTGCCAATGACGTGAGAGGTTGTTAAAATACTCGGTGACCGATTGGTCTCTTTGAGGGAGATCATGGAGAACAGACTCGATTCGAAACAACTCAGAGGTGTACTCCTTACTAGAGTAGGTTTCTTTGGCTGCTTCCCAAATACGATAGGCTGTGTCGTAGAGGAGGAAATTTTCCCCAATTTCAGTAGTCATGGAATTAATTAACCACGACATTACCAGGTTATTGTCTATTTTCCACTGTTTGTATTCAGGATCACCTTCTTTTGGTTGCTCCTTTTCCTTGGATAGATAATCATCCTTACCCTTACAAGAAAACGAACATGTGTACCACTTGTGACCATTGAACATAATTATGACCATTCAATTTATGACCAGTAATACACATTGGTGACGAATCAAAACTTCCTAGTGTATAATCCTCAGATGAAGCCATAATAGAAAACTATTTGAAATACGGCACAACACAACGAACGGAGCTAACCAACATAGCGAACAAAGCTAACCGTTAGGACAGATATGGGAAAAGGATTACCTCGCTGGAGCGAACGAAGATTGACGATCTTTAGAACAGATAGCGAACCTCGCTGAAGCGAACGCAGGGGAAGCGTGATGGATCTGATTCTGATGAGATTCGCAACGACGGTGATTTAATTTACAGCGGCGAATTGGCAGCAGCGAAGAGTCGGAGGTGGAGAGGCAGCGGAAATGATCTGAATTGCAGCGGCAATGATCTGATTGGGCCCTTGACCGAAGTAGAGGAGAACTCGATAGCGAACTAACGAGGTTTCGCGGAGCTGATTCGTAGCGGCGAAGAAGCTTCGCGGGTTTGACGCGTACCAACGATGCTCGGAGTTGACGATTGTGTTTGGAGATCGGAGGCTCGCCGAGAGTGTGTGTGCTCGGCGAGGAAATTCTGAAGGACGCCGGAGGCTCGCTGATTCGATATGCTTGGCGAGGAGATTCCGACGAATAGGAGAGAGAATTTAATTAGAGGAGAGAGTGAATCTTCTGCTCTGATACCATGAAGAAACTCTGATTTCTTGCTTTATTCCATAATCACGTATGTATAAATACACACCAAAAGGAAATCAAAACAAAAATAACAACTTTCCTATAGACCCTCACTTACCTAACAAACATAACAACTCTCCTATAGACTCTCACTTACCTAACAAACATAACAACTCTCCTATAGATTCTCACTTACCTAACAACCCACAAACCAGAATTAGATAAATATAATTTACAAGATTACAAATCTAACCCTAACTTTCAACAAGAATACTCTCTATGAGCCCTCAAAGATAATCACTTAATAATTTGATGCCTAAACTCTACCTTAACCCTCTCTATTTATAATAAAATACCCTAACTTACTCAAGTAATTGTTAACATACCCTTATATCAATCCTATTTCTACTAAGACCCAACCCTATCAAAAAATAACTATAATAAAGCCAAGTTGGCGTGGTCTAACACCATGAGAGCTCTTTTCTGGTAATGTACTCTACACATTCTAGTATCTTTGAACACTTTTTTGTCTTCCCAGCATTTTTGGGTTACTGTAATACTGCTTCTTGGAGTGCTTTTCCCCTAAAAGTTTCCTTAAGAAACCAAAAAGGCTGCGAGTTTAATGCTTGGTGGCCCTACCTACCTAGGAATTAATTTCCTACAAATTTCCTTGACATCCAAATGTTGAGGGTCAAGCGGTATGTTCCGTGAGAATAGTTAAGGTGGACACATCGCAGCACTGACGGGTATAAAAAAAGTGTACTTTGTTTTATTTCTTCTATGTTGTGGTTATTTATACTTAAAGCGTGATATGGTCTTAAAATAACTGAAATCACATCTTCTATTGTTATAGATACATTTTTGGAGCTTCTGGAACCATATATTTTAAAGGACATGCTTGGATCGCTTCCTCCGGAGGTGTAGATTAACCATTTATTGCTATTTTCTATTAAGAGAACAAATCTTACATAGTAGCATTTTGTTTTTGTTTCTTCCAGATTATGCAAGCTTTGGTAGAGCATTATAGCCACAAAGGATGGTTGCAGCGTGTAGAACAATGTGTTCTTCACATGGATATTTCTTCCTTAGATTTTAATCAGGTTCGTACCACCTTATTTGTTCAAATGTAATTTTGTATCAATCCATCCCATCCTTTTTTGGTGTGTGCATGTATATTTGATCTGATATTTTGGTACTCTTCTACGAAAATAAACTACAAAAGGGAAACAATGGATAATGAAATCATGCCATGCAATGCAAATGAATGATCCTACTCATGATCAGGTCATCAATCCAGAGTCCTTTTGTTAGCTTTAGTGACTTTTTTTTAGTTGGACTTGTTTTTTTGTATGTCCTTTCTTCATAGTTCTTAATGAAAGTTCGATTTCTTACCCAAAAGAAAAAGATTTTGAAATTAATGATGTTAGCCATACGCTTAAGACAACTTGTCAGCTTATTTTCATTTAATTAAGTGATGTCAACCGTTTTTTAGTCATCCAAGAGACTAAGAAACACAAAAACAAGCCTGTGGGCTGTGGCCGATGCCAACCTAAAAAAAAAAAAAAAAAAAAAATTAGAAATAAGAACTTTTCATTCATCAATGAATTTTTTTTAGTTCTTATTAAAAAAAACACCTCTTGGCCATCAATATTAGACTTCTCTTGTTGGACTGATGTTTTGTATGCACTTGTACATTCTTTCATGTTTCTCAAAGAAACTTCTCATTAAAAAAGTATTCAAAAGGTGGAAATGTCGAAGAGTTGGAAGAGGAGGGCTATTGAATCTTTTTCGTTCTTTTTTACTTTGTGAAATTGATTATTTATCTAAAAAAGAGCTATGAGATTTTCTTACTAAAATCTGTAGGTTATTTAAGGGCTGGTTTGATAACCATTTGGTTTTTGAAGTTTAAACTTATTTTTACTCAAATTTTCTACGATGTGTTCTATTTTTCTTAAGAAAGTGGGTGAATGTTGACCAAATTTCAAAAACCAAAGCAAACTTTTGGAAGCTACTTTTTTTTTTGTTTCTAAATTTTGGTTTGACTTTCAAAAACATAGGTAAGATGTAGATATCCTAGTAAAAAAAAGATATGGTGAAGTAGTTGTAGGCTTAAATTTCAAAAACCAAAAACTAAAAACAAAATAATTATCAAATGGGGTCTAAACTTAAAAAAAAAACTCTATTTATACTTTTTACCTCTTTTCTTCTACAGGTTGTTAGGTTATGCCGGGATCATGGATTGTATAGTGCATTGGTTTATCTTTTCAACAAAGGATTAGATGATTTCAGGTCACCTTTAGAGGAGCTGTTGGCAGTGCTACGAACCAGTAAAAGTGAACATGCTTCTGCTGTAGGGTATGATGTTCAGTTGAATCTTCTAATTTCCCATTCAAAGTATAATTACAATTACTTTAATCTTAGACTTAAATCGTAAATCTATTATCTCTCTAAAATTTCTTCTCTCTAAACTCCCCTAAAAACAAACCTAAGGTTTCTTTTTGCTCATTGATTGGCCCTTATCGATGTTTCCATCGTTCTCTTTGGTACTTTCACTTTATCAATGAAAATGTTTTCTTTTCCGATAAAAGTTTAATAAGAAAAAAACTTAGACCTATGTCGTAGAAGTCCTTTTGATAGAAAACGTGTTTTTACCAAATACCAACCCAATCAAATTACGATCATCTCCCTCCCTACATCGAAGGCCAAGGTATTTATAGCAATTCACTTCACTTGGAAATAATTTGATAAAAGGAATGATTTTTGTATTATTTCTATCGTCGTTAGGGATTGTTATCGCCTTAGTCGTCGGTGGTCTCTGGTTATTTTGTCATCGTCATCTCCATCTCTTTTCCTTTGCTTTAGATTATGTCATCTATGATATGTGGATTCGAAGTTGTTGTGTTAGCAACTCGTTTTTTAGGATTTGGTTTGAGGAAAAGCATTTTATCATTGAAGATACCCCAATAGGCTTGAAGATCCAAATTGTCACTAGTTCATCAAATATGGATTTCCTTAAGCTTATTTAGGTGGACAGATTTTTCACCTGTATGTAGTTCAAAGATGGCTTCGGTACACTTGGCGTATCCAAATACTGTGATGCCTCGAATTGGAAAGCCAAGTGTGTTATTTTGCCTCCCTCTTTTGTAGTAAAAAATCTATTTGACCTTCTTTGAGTTCCCAAAACAAAGGTTGGGCTATTTTTGGGAGATGGTTTCAAATTTTCTAAAAAATTGGCATGCAAAATCGGAGGTGAAGGTGCACTGCTTGTTTCATCCCTTCAGATCTTCTAATTATTTTTCCTTTTACAGAGAAGGAAAACTTAGTTGCTCTATCGCATACGACTTTTATTCTATTTTTTCTCTTTTGAGGTCCGAGCAAGATTTTGTTCAACACAATGATTGGATCAGAAAACTGGTTGAAGTGGTATCTGTGGACTTTGGAAAGTTTGTTATTTCTAGGCTTTTTGTGCACATCTCTTGAAAGTGGGACTATCTTGGATCAGAAAACTGGTTGAAGTGGTATCTCCCATTTTCTATGTTTCGATAGGCACATTAACCTTTCACCAATAAAATGATTTTGTTTTCTAAAAGAAAAGATCTTGGATTAATTGGGCTAGGTGATTCTGATTAGCAATGTTTCATTTGGTGTCCACAACGAAAGAGTTCTTTATTTACATATTTTATTTTTCCTGATTCGAAAGTTAATATATACATATATATATATATACACACACATATATATATATATATACATATATGTATATATTAGAATATAAATGTATATTTGTATAGTTTATTATACTATTAGTATGAAGCCTGTTAGGCCCGTTGTAATCCCTATATAAAGGCATTGACTATTGATGAATAAAATAGACTGTTTTTAGTCCAATTACTCTTGACTACATGGTATCAGAGCACAGTTAGGTTGAGATTTTTTTTTAGGTTTTTTTTTCTCGGGTTGACCGCCGCCGCCGCCGTTGACCGTCACCGCCACCAGGAAAGTGCAGCCCAGCCGCCGATCTACACAGTCGTGGAAGTCGCGACTTCGTTCGGTCCAAAACGAAGCCGCACGTGCTGCCGGAACCCTCCGCCAGCCGAAAATCGCCGCTGCCGTCGACGCTCCGATCGAGAATTTTTTCGGTGGGTTTTGCTCGCCCCGAGGAGTAGTTTAAGTCTGTCCAGGTTTCAACTCGATCCAACGGTGGGATTGCTCGGAAACCTCTCGGGTTTGTTTTGCTTTACTGTTTTAAGGAGCTGTTTTTTTTAAAATTTCACTGCTTGAAGGGCTGTTTTTGAGACTGTTTTGGGCTGTTTGTTCTATTTTTTTGTTGAGTATACATGGCTGATTTTAAGCAAACAAGTGTGATTTCGCATTCAATGGAAATCACGAAAAGGAGTTAAATGGCACTAATTATCTAGATTGGAATCGGACGATTCGCAATCACCTGTTGAGTAATGAATTAGAAGGACACATGGATGATGAACCGCCTAAGGAAGAAGTTGAGAAGAAAAAGTGGGATCGGGTTGATGCACGTCTGTATAATCAGATTACTAACTCGATGAATGACGAAATTGTGGATCTTGTTAGTCATTGCACTACAATAAAACAATTTATGACGTATGTGGAGTTTCTGTACTCCGGGAAGGAACAAGTAACGAGGACGTATGACGTTTGTTCGTCCTACTTTCATGCTGATCAGAATGGTGAGACATTGATGGCCTACTACACGAAGCATAAGCGGAATAGTGCTGAGTTAAATTCTCTTATGCCTTTCAGTGCCGATATTGCGGTTCAACAGACTCAGAGAGAAAAGATGGGAGTTATTAGCTTCCTACGTGGTCTGGGTCCGGAATATGAGAATGCCAAGTCTCAAATTTTGTCTGGAACTGAACTACCATCATTGGATGATGTGTTTTGTCGACTACAACGAACAGAGGTGAATTTGATTGAACAGTCCAATAGTGCTTTGCTTGGGAGAAGTGACCTCCGTGGTGGGAGAAATATGAGTACTCCTATATTGAAACCTGGTTCTGATCGACGCCAAGATTCTAATAGTGACAACAGGCGTCTGGATTCTCGAGTGGGAGTGACCTGTTATTACTGTCAGAAACCAGGTCGCTTAAAACGGGATTGCAGGAAACTGCAATATGATAATCAGAAGCATCAGAAAGCCAATGTTGTATCTAATGAGAAAGCCAATGTTGATGAGTTTGCTAAACTCCGGGTGTCTTCTACTTCATCACAACCATTGTCCTCCGAATTCCCGCCTACTGCGACCATCGCTGAAACAGGTAACAATCACTGTCTTCTTTCGTCGTCTACGAAGTGGGTCATTGACTCTGGGGCGACTGCTCATATGACAGGTAACAACAATTTGTTTTCTACTCCGTTGTCATCTGATTCGCAGGCCAGTAATGATCTAGACTTTCCCATTGCCCTTCGCAAAGTTAAACGTTCTTGTACATATCCTATCTCTTCATGTTTGTCATATCGTCAGCTATCTTCCTCTTCTTTTTCGTTTCTTACTTCACTTGATTCTATGAAAGTTCCTCAGAATACTCGTGAAGCCTTGTCACATCTAGGATGGCACCAGGCCATGGTGGAGGAGGTGGCTGCGTTGGATGCGAATGACACTTTGGAACTAGTAGCTCGTCCCGCGGGAAAACAAACCATAGGATGTAAGTGGGTATTTGCGGTCAAGATGAATGCTGACGGGTCGGTTGGTCGTCTCAAAGCCCGCTTGGTTGCGAAGGGGTATGCTCAGACTTATGGGGTTGATTATAGTGAGGCGTTCTCTCCATTCGCGAAGATGTCGTCGATTCGCTGTTTGTTTCTCTGGCAGCCATGAATGATTGGCCATTGTATCAGCTTGATGTTAAGAATGCGTTTCTGCACGGTGATCTTCTAGAAGAAGTTTATATGGAGCAACCACCTGGTTTTGTTACTCAGGGGGAGAATGCCAAGGTCTGTCGCCTCCGAAAATCGTTATATGGCTTAAAACAAAGCCCTCGTGCATGGTTTGGGAAGTTCAGTCAAGTTCTTGAGAAGTTTGGGATGAAAAAGTGCTCATCCGATCATTCTGTATTTTTCCGTCAGTCTGAACATGGGGTTGTGTTGCTGGTGGTATATGTTGACGACATCGTGATTACTGGAAGCGATGATCCAGGGATGTCCTCATTAAAGACATTCCTTCATAGTCAATTTAGTACTAAAGATCTCGGGACTCTAAAATATTTTCTGGGCATCGAAGTAATGAGAAGTAAGAAGGGAATTTTCCTGTCACAAAGGAAGTATGTTCTTGATTTGTTGACTGAAACTGGAAAGCTATGAATGAAACCATGTAGTACCCCAATGGTACCAAATCAACAACTTGTTAAGGAGGGTGCAGCGTTCCCTGATCCCGAGAGATACAGGAAGATGGTTGGAAAACTAAATTACTTGACTGTTACGAGACCGGATATTGCCTATTCTGTGAGTATCGTGAGTCAATTCATGTCATTTCCCACAGTCGAACATTGGACAGCTGTTGAACAAATTCTAGGCTACCTTAAATTTGCTCCTGGGAAGGGGGTTTTGTATGAGAACCATGGTCATTCAAATATTGAGTGTTTCTCAGATGCTGATTGGGCAGTGTCTAAAGAGGACAGACGGTCAACCTCGGGTTATTGTGTATTTATGGGGGGTAATCTGGTTTCTTGGAGAAGTAAGAAACAGAACGTGGTGTCTCGTTCGAGTGCCGAATCAGAATATAGAGCTATGTCACAGGTGACATGTGAGATAGTATGGCTGACCCAACTTCTTGACGAAATTGGAATGAAAGCCGCGACACCTGTTAAGCTATGGTGTGATAATCAAGCAGCAATCCATATCGCCTCTAACCCGGTGTTTCACGAGAGAACTAAGCATATTGAAGTGGATTGTCATTTTATTCGCGAAAAGATACAACAAGGATTGATTTCGACAGGTTATGTGAAGACAGGAGAACAGTTGGGTGACATCTTCACCAAAGCATTAAATGGCGCTCGGATAAGTTATCTCTGTAACAAGCTGGGCATGATAGATATATTCGCTCCAGCTTGAGGGGGAGTATTAGAATATAAATGTATATTTGTATAGTTTATTATACTATTAGTATGAAGCCTGTTAGGCCCGTTGTAATCCTTATATAAAGGCATTGACTATCGATGAATAAAATAGACTGTTTTTAGTCCAATTACTCTTGACTACAATATATACATATATGTCTTCTTAGCCACTTGAATTAGTGATGACCATTTTGTTCCATCTTCCTTTTTTGTGTTTTTTTCTCCTTTAATTTGCATGTTTCAAATGCCAGAACTCAGAAGGATGTTGTAAAAAAATTCTACATCCTACATCAGTTTTCTGTAGTACTATTTTGAGTTTGAGTAGAAAATTAGAACATGTTTGTATTCAATATTATTTGGGAAATATTTTATTGCCTAAGTTTTAGACAGCTTTCTGAGACCTGTTTAATGGTCACTGGGATTCCGGGCACTGCAGTTTTGTTCCCTTCTTTCAAGGAGAACATTATTTGTACATTTTAATTTCTCATTTATGGAGCTTTCGATTATACTTGGTGTTCCATTACTTGGTGGAGATTTTGTTCATTGTTCCTTTTCTTCAAAATCCTATTTATGCATATTGATTGGACTGCAATGTTTCTCCTTTACAGGTATAAGACACTAGTTTATCTTAAGTATTGCTTTTCAGGACTTGCTTTTCCACCAGGTATTACTCAAGTTGTAGGTTTAATATTTCTTTTATCTCAATTTAACCTGATTACCACTATTTTATGTAGTTTGTTTCCATATATTTAATTATTTGACCGTCTGTTTTTGCTACATCCTTAAACTGCTGAAATGTATTTTGTTTTCTTTGATTTCAGGCCATGGAACTCTTTCTCATTCACGCGTGCAATCTCTTAGAGATGAACTACTAGACTTTTTGTTGGAGAATTCTGATACAGTGAATACAAGATCAGTTTCAAATAAATCATCTGACATTGGATATTTAAATCTGTATCATCTCTTAGAGTTAGATACTGGAGCTACTTTAGATGTTCTAAGATGTGCGTTTGCTGAGAGTGAAACCCTCACAACCGAATCTTATTTAGATGGTTCAGTTGATGCAAATATGCAGGTGCAAGAAGGAAATAAAATGCAGGTGCAAGAAGAAAAAGAAAATTCCCAAAGAAAGAATTTTTTAATTCAAAAAGTAGTAGATGCTCTTGTTTGTGTTCTCAATAAGTCTATCTATCAAACAGATGGGTCCCGAGATGACCATAATATTACATTGGTTGAAAACTGGCCGTCGAAGGACTTGATTCATTTGTTTGATTTTATTGCCAATTATGTCGCATGTGGAAAGGCTACCGTGTCTAAAGATGTAGTTGGTCAAATTTTGGAACACATGATATCCAATAGTGATATTCTGGAAACGGAGCATGATTTTCTACCTAAAATTACTGCAATTAGTATGCATTCAAGAATAAGAGAAAAGCAAGTACTTTCCCTCTTGGAGGTGGTACCAGAGACCCATTGGAATCCATCTTCTCTGTTAAGAATGTGTGAGAAAGCACAATTTTTCCAGGTACTCTTGCTTTCTTTAATTTATAGTTTTTTATACGAGGAACTGAAAATTATATTCATAAGAATCCATCTTCGGTATAGGGGTTTTGGTGATTTATTTCTGTATCCTCTGGCTTGTTGTTTTCTTATTGGTCCGAGGGTCTTCTGATGGTCTCTTTGGGGTTCTTCTCTGTTTTTGTTCTTTTGTTGTTTGCCTTTTGGTCCTTTTTGTGTTCCGTTTGGTTTTTTTTTTCACTCTGTGTAGTTTGTTGTGCAGTTTGTATCCTTGAGTAAAAGTCTTTTCCTTACATTTATTCAATGAAATGTTTCCTTTCTTGTTTAAGAAAAAATGCATAAACTATCAAAAAGTAAAGTGATTACAAAAAGACTTTCCAGTCAGCCATAATTTTAACATTTTACTACTGAAAATTTTAGAAAGTAGACACCAACATCACTCGTTGGGTTCTGTGAGAAAATTTCTTTTAGGCCTACAAAGGGCATGCACCGTTTCTGGATTCCTTTACTTGTTGGAAATTCTTTTATGCAATGTTAAGTTTACTTGGTCCAAGCCTGGAGATGACTTACTCTATCTCTCATTTATAGATTCTTTGGTGTCGAGAGATTGAGAAGAGTTCTTTGAAAACTTGAGGTCTTCTAGATTAACCTTTGTATTCTCGTATCATTTTCAAAATTATCTCGTATCTGGTAGATTTTCTCAGGGGCCTTCACAATTTTGTTTCTTCAATTTTTGGCTGATCATTCTGACTTCTGTCAAGTGTATTAATCAGGAATTATTGAAAGACAACTCCTATGGTTAGGATGAGTTTGTTATTTCCTCAAAGTTACAGGACGTTAAATCAGTTCTCAGGATTTGACATTCTGACTTTGTTTCCAGCAGAAAAAAGAGAGAAACGCCACTTCTTTCTAACATCACTCAACTTCATGGATAGGCTGAAATTATTCCTCTTTCTTAGTAGAGGATGGGCTTTGTTCAAACCTTAAAGGAGGAGAGCTTCTTGAATTCTAAATTATGGTAGAAAGGAACTGAATTAAAAATGTAAACTTCAGTGATTCAGGGTTTGGGATGGAAATTTAAGTTTCCTTCGTTGATAATTGGCTGCAAAAAAAGAATAGGTCTCTGATTTTTTTAAGTACAAAAATCTCATGGTTCTTTGCTTCTCTTCTTGATTGACACTGAAGATGAAGTTGTGATTTACTCAAAGTCTCCAAGTCAGAGATTTATTCCCTCCAACTTGGTATGGTCTTCGGTTTCCATGGCACAAATTATTTTCTAGTTGCTCCTTTTATAATGGATGAAATTTGGAGGCCAGTTAATGGGTTAAGGAAAAATAAGTTCTTGGTCCCGATGGTTTTTCATCAGAGTTCATTAAAAAAAAAAAAAAAAATTTAAAATCCATCCTTCAGAACTCTGATGTCTTTCAGTTTTTTGGAGAATTTCATAAAAGAGAGAACTTGGTGTAAACACTCTCCCTCTTTTCTCACCATAGCTTTACTACCCTCATTTCTAGTGGGAGATGTCTCTTGTAATCCTCCCCCTTAGAGTCTCCCCTATAATTTCATACATCAATGAAAATGTTTTTATGAAAAAAAATTAAGACTAGACGAAGAAGCATGAAATGATATAGCTAGCCAAAGCTTGTTGAGGCTTCTATGTTTATGTTTTCCATATTTATTTACATTCACCTTTTTTATGCTTTTCAGATTAATTTTATTATTGTGTTTGCTCATACTCTTTCTCTGACGTCTTTCTTATAGGTTTGTGGCCTAATTCATAGCATCAGCGATCAATATACATCTGCTTTGGATAGCTACATGAAAGATGTAGATGAACCCATTCATGCCTTTGCCTTTATCAACAGAACATTATTGGAGCTCAGAAATTCTGAACAAACTGAATTTCGGGCAGTGGTCATGTCTCGAATTGCAGAGCTTTTTAACTTAAATAGGTTAAACATTTATTTTATATAAAGTTACCTTACATCCTTATTTTATCAGGCTATTTCTGGCCGATGCTTTGATATTAAAAGTAAATTAGTCATTTGTTTCTATTAGTATACTTCAGTGAGTCTTTAATCTTTCCTCACACGTGATATTTTGCAGAGAGGGAACGTTCTTCTTGGTCATTGATCATTTCAACAATGATGTTTCTTACATCCTTTCGCAACTTCATTCTCATCCAAGAAGCTTGTTTCTGTACTTAAAAACTCTCATCGAGGTTCACCTATCTGGAAGTGTGAACTTCTCTTGCTTAAAGAAAGATGATAATTTTGGGGTTAACTATTCAACTGAAGGACTGGATGGTTATTTGCAAAAGCTCGCTGATTTTCCTAAATATCTGTCTAACAATACTGTTGATATGACTGACGATTTAATTGAGCTATATGTGGAGGTAAGCATTTACTCGGTTCGAGCACAAAGTAGATTAGTTGCATTGTTAAACTTGTTCTTTCTATTCAGTTGGTAATATTTGTTTAGGGATTTTGTATTATGTGATATATTAAGCATTATCTTTTTTTATATTATGTATATCTTATGTAATTCTTTTTTTTTTCCGCACAAGACAATGTTTTTAATTGAATTTCCGGAAAGTACACAACAATATAGGAGAAAAAACAAGGAAACTTCATTTCACTATTTGCAGATACTGTGGCATGGTCAGTGGGAGAACCTGAAGACGAATGACCAGCTGAATTCACGTTACTGATGCTTTGGAGTTGAGATTAGCACCACATTTTGATTTCTCCTCAGGACTGAAATCGTATGTTTTGATTGTAGCCCACATTGTTGAGAAAAATAAATAACCACTATCGTCTGCTTGCCTATTATATTTGGATTCCTAATCTAGATGTGGTCTGCTATATTTAACTCCCCCCACTAGACCTCACAAGCAAACCTTGTGATGTAGTTCGGTTAAAAGAGTGATGAGGTCTTACTGATTTTTGCAGATTATCTTACAACTTTTGAAATGCCTCCAATTTATAGAACGTATGCCCAACTAACTTAAAGTAACAGCTGAAAAAGGATAAAAAAAACTATAAAAATGGCTCAAAGAACTGGTTACAAGTCTTTAATTTACAAACTGAACTATCTGACCTGAACCAGAAAGCTCACCCTAGAACAAGAAAATATTAACGGATTTAGGTAAAAAGGCCTGTTAGCCATTGCACCACCTTGATAGATTTGTTTTGGGGAGCCAATCTTCTTTGCAACTTGCCATTGGTGTAAATGGCCCTTTTGAGCAGTTCCCAAAGAAATAATTTGATTTTCTTAGGGAATTTGCCCTTTCATATAGCGGCATTGATGTTGTCATTTGGAGATTCAATGATGTCATTGGTGTCTTTAATGAGAGATTGGATTGAAAAAATTCCATTTGGATCCAATTTCTAGGAGATCCGGGCTTCTCTCGATATCAAATTGGACAGTGAACAAGCCTCTGTGATCTCTTCCTCCTTTAAATTTCTTCTCAAGTAGTAATTCCAAGAGGAGAAGTCCTTCATCCAAGCGTCCTTAACATACATGTTTTTCTTTGCAGCAATCCCCAAAAGAAGGGGAAATTGTTGATACGGGGGGGCATTGTTTAACCATGTGTTTTTTCAGAAGAGGGTAGCATTCCCATCTCTAATATTATGGATCACTCTATCATGAATCATAGAGGAGTAGGCAACAATATTCCTCCATAGGCCCTTGAAGGTTGTAGATTTGATCTCCTTAGTCCTATTGCCACTCGGACTACTTTCATATTTGGCCACAATGATCTTCCTCCTCAGTGCGGTCTTCTCCTTAATGAATCTCCAATTCCATTTTGATAAAAGGGCTTTGTTTCCATGTTTCAATTTTTCGATGACCACTCCACCTTTTTCAATAGGCAGAGTTGTGTCCTTCCACTTCACAAGGTGCATACCTCTGTTTACGGTCGAGCCTTTCCAAAGAAAGTTTATGTAAAGTCTCTCTATTTTGTCAATAACTTTAGAGCGATCTTGTACATAGACATGAAATATGCAGGAAGATTGGCTAAAGTAGCTTAAATAAGAGTGAGAAGTCCTCCTTTCAGTATAAGAGAATTCTTCCAAGAATGTAGTTTCTTTTCAACTTTCTTATTAAGAGGATTTCAGAAGTGGAGAGATTTGGGGTTACCTTGAAGGGGAAGACCGAGGCAAGCTTGATCTCGAGTCCATCTGGGCAAGTCCTCTTGCATGGTAGATGGAAATTGCAAAAGTGGCAAAGAAGCTTAATCTGTTCTTAAGTTTACCTTAAGCCTGCGACCTGTTTACCTCTTTGATTGAGGAAGGGCTAAACTTAGCCATCATAAACGGTCTGAAGAACAAGTCTCCTAAAAGCTGCTGGCTTGTACTATCAAATTACCTTGCAGAGTCTTTTTAAACTTCTTACTCAATGGCCTCCCTCCTTGATTACGCTCCAGCGTTTTGCCACAAAACTACAATGGCTTTACCATACTAGCTTTTTGTTTATCTAGGCTTCAGCAGCATAAAGCTTGGTTTATTACTAGTTAGTATGTTGGTTTTTCTTTGGAATATAAAGAATTTCTTGATGAAATTAGAAATCTTCATACTTGATTATTGTTTGTGATTTGCAGTTACTTTGTCAGTATGAACGTAATTCAGTTCTCAAGTTTTTGGAAACTTTTGATAGTTACCGTGTTGAGCACTGTTTGCGTCTCTGCCAACAATACGAGGTTATTGATGCTGCAGCCTTCTTATTGGAGAGGGTCGGTGACGTTGGTAGTGCTCTTTTCTTAACACTTTCTAGTCTTCACAAGAAATTTTATGACCTAGAGGCTGCTGTGGGAAGCATTGTTACAAACGGTAGTACTTCAAGTGGTTCAAATGATTCACAGCATTTCAGCCAGTTCAGCTCTGTTTTACAATTGCAAGAGGTTTGTAGATCAGACTTCTGAAATGTGAAAATGAAGTTTCCTCGTGTTTTCGTGTAGAAGCTTTGCTGCTGGAAACTCATGTTTTCTCATCATTTGTGTGCAGGTGAATGATATAGATATTTTGTTGCATGATTGTATTGGACTCTGCCAGCGAAATACTCCTCGTTTGAATTATGTGGAATCTGAGACACTTTGGTTCAAATTACTCGACTCGTGAGTTCTGTTTCTTTGCGTTCGGTTTTTCTTTTGGATAAGAACTTTTTTTGGCAATGAAAAATGTTATTGTGAAGATCAAATCTGGTAGGATTAGAATATTTGTTCCATTCACTGAAGAGATACATATATGTACAAGGGTAACCTTAGTAAACAGGAAATAATTAAATAAAGCATAATGTGCCTAAAAATATTTACAATTATTTAACTTTCTAATATAAGCACTGTAACAAAAAAAGGGGATGACTTTGGTTGGGCAATAGCACGTTTAAAGACAGTTACCCTCTTCTCTACCTTCTATCAGTTAAAAAATCAGCAACCATTGAGGATTTTTGGAATTCACCAGACAGTATATGATTTATCCTTGCGAAAATGTTTAAATTAAGAAGAAACAACAGAATGGATTACTCTCTCACAAATTCTGTCCTCTTTCCCTCAAACCAGCCTTGATGATGAATGGTTTTGCATGCTGCAGACAGATGTAACTCTCTTTTCGTGTTCTTTGGCAAAGAAATTAGCATTCGTCCCCAAAACAACAATTATGACTTGTTTTCAAATTATGGAAAGGATCTCAACCAAAGAAAGTAATTATGGGAAGTTAGTCATGTCGCAATCAACACTCAAGATGTTTTCCAAAGAAAATCACCCTGGATGATGACGAATTGATGATGATATATATGTAATGGTTTTCCATCTTAAATCTTAATTGGAAAGAATATTGGATCTAGTCTCTTCCTTCAATAAATCTATCCTGCAATTGATAGTTGTTGAAATGCATTAAACTATGTTGCCTTGCGATTACTTTACTAGTTGAAATATATAATAGGGTTTATACTTTTGTATTGGGCCTTTATGTATTTGGGCCATATGTTGTATTAAAGTCTTACAAGAGTGCACTATATAAATTCTCTTAAAACCCTAGCCTTGTTTGTCGAACCTTTTTTAATTCTTATCTCTTAAACAAAATAGTTTCTTCCCTTTGTCGTGGACGTAGCTAACTAAATTTGTGCGTTTTTGTTTTCTTGTACTTTAATTCTTTTTTTTTTATTACGATTTTATAACAATCGTTCCTTGGCATAGTAATAGTATTTAGAAGTAACCTGCACTGTGCATTCATTAGTAAATTCAATTCTCAGTTTGTGATAAACTTTCTTCTTTTTCTTTTGGGACTGGCAGGTTTTGTGAGCCTTTAATCGAATCATATTATTATAGAACTGCTTCCTCGAGGGAAAATCAAGGTCAATCCTCGAATGAGTTATCGGGTTTACAAAAGGATAACGAGGCGCACCCAGTTACATGGAGAATTTTGAAGTCTAATAAAGCTGCACATATATTAAGAAGATTGCTGTCTCGTTTTATCAGAGAGATAGTTGAGGGAATGACAGGATATGTTCATCTTCCAACTATCATGTCTAGACTCCTCTCTGACAACGGAAGTCAAGAATTTGGCGATTTTAAACTTACCATTCTTGGGATGCTTGGGACTTTTGGCTTTGAAAGAAGAATTCTGGTATGTTTCTATATTCTTCCTGTGTTGTGCATATTAGGACATGTCTATGTTGTGTTTCTATATTCTTTCGTTTTATCAGATAGTCTAAATATCATCATTAAGTTTTATGATTAAATTACTAGTATTAATTTTTTGGGAAAAAATCAATATATTCCCTGAACTTGAGATAAGCTAATAAACGTTTTATAAGGATATCAATTTACACCATCTATCAAATTTCATTTGAAAATGTTTCACACATGTTAAAGCATTACATTCCGTAAGTGAATCAGTTTAGACTATCTGTTGGGGTTCCCTTTAAAATTGTCAATGTGTCAATTCTCACAATTACAAAATTTCTTCAAATGTCGGACTAATGAAATATTCTTTTCTCTCTTCTACCTCTACTTTATTAGAAAGAATTAAGTTTTTTTTTGCTACTTTGATTAGACTTTTGGAAGAGTTATTTTACTATTATTTGTTTGCTAATTTGATTAAAGCATGTTTGGATATTAGTTTCTATCTAATCTATAAAATTGGCTTGTTTGTATTTATGTTTTTATACCAACAACAAAGCCTAAAGCCTAAAGATTTTCCCATATCTTGTCTCAAAAGGCCAAAACTAGCCATTTGTATGGCTAAATTTCTCTGAATCCTTTTCTTTTATGCTTCATTTAGACCCCCTTAGATTGCAATGACTGACTTTAAAAATTCATTAATGTATCCATTTCTGGTAGAACTGTTCAGTCTGTTCTAAATACATATGAAGCTATTATTGTCTGGGAAATGCGGTGTAAGCAACTGAACACTTGCATTAAACAGAAAATGGAGACTTGGCTGATTTGCTAGTTTAGGTATTCAAATATTTTTAATTTGAATTCTTTCCAAACATGTTTAGGATACTGCCAAAGCTTTGATAGAGGATGACACATTCTACACCATGAATTTATTGAAGAAAGGGGCATCTCACGGATATGCTCCCCGTAGTGTTGTCTGTTGCATATGTAATCGCCTTCTTATCAAAAGCTCGTCAAATTACAGAGTACGAGTTTTCCACTGTGGTCATGCAACTCATCTTGAATGTGAAGTCCTTGACAATAAGGCTGCTTCAGGCGGTGAGTTCTCATGCCCAGTTTGTCTCCATAGCAATAGGTCTCAGGGGTCTAGAGGCAAAGCACTGACTGAGTACAGTCTAGTGAATAAATTTTCTTCAAGAACTCGATCATCGTCAGGAGCTTCCGCTTCATATCCACAAGAAACAGATTTATTGGAGCTCCCATATACTCTTCAGCAAATACCACGGGTATTGTTAATATCTTGCTAGTACAATCACCAATAGCATTAGGCACTGTTGTAGCTGAACTAAATGTATAACTTGAGTTTTTATACTGCAGTTTGAGATTCTGACGAACTTACAGAAAAACCAGAAGGTAATGGAGGTAGAAAGTGTACCTCAACTGAGACTTGCACCACCAGCCGTGTACCATGACAAAGTCACGAAGGGATTTCATCATCTTTCAGTAGGAGAAAGCAGCGATGGAAGAGAAAAGGTACAAATTAAACAAAACAAGAGCAGGCAACTTGGCATGGTAAAAGTAAAGAGACCACCTTCTCTTCGGTTCCCTTTGAAAGCAACTCTATTTGGTGAGTTAGTTACTGTTGTTAATTTTTTAAACTTCCTAATATGCTATTATTGCCTTTCTGAACTTTCAGTATCTGACATGGAAAGAAATGCAAATATATATTCATGTAGGGAAAGAGAAGACCAAGTCTTGACACGACTATATAAACCCATGTGATAAGGAAGGAAAGAACAATATTTCGTATCTGTAAATACAAATACAACGACAGTATATATACGGTATGTCTGTTTGTTAAATATGCAACAGTTCTCCGACACAGAGATGGCGTGGACAAACTTCAAGGCGAGTGTCTCTCTCTAGTGTAGAAGAAAGGTGAAGCTGATGCACCTTTTATTTACCTCTAGAATAAGGCTTAGAGCAATTAATTATCGACACTGAACATAGTTTTGGAACTGAAAGTAGACCTAGAGAAAATTAAATTTGTAAAGTTGACCGAGCAAAAGCATTATTTCAGATGAGAAGGATTTGAGGCACCTCTTCGGCTTGGCGAAGTTCACATATCTTATATGTTGTATCTCTCTTTCTTTTTTTTCTTTTTTTCGATAAATTTATGGCTCAAGTATTATTTGTCTTTGAATAATGGGATTTCTTTCATTTCGATCACTGTCTATGTTTAGAATAAATTTGTAGTTTAATAAATATTTGTTTAAATATCAATAAAAATATATATTTGACCAATGTTTTGAAAAAATGTTGCATATTGAAGAGTAGATCTTATTGACGATTCTTTGGTTAGAAATACAAGATGCCAATATACAAAGGTAAAAGTAAAAATCTTTTTAAAAAAATATAGAAATTACTGTTAAGATTTTGCTGTCTAATATACCTAATTTAAACTAATGAATTATCTTATTTTTTATTAAAAAAATTATTAAATAAATAGAATTATGGTTCATCAATGTATTTTGTAATTATTATTTTTAAATTTAACAAGTTTTGAAGAAAAAAAATAATAAATTGAGAGAATAGTTTTAAAATTTAAAACATTATTAGATACCAATTAAAATTTTAAATGTTTACATTTTACATCATGTCATTTTAAGTTACGCAAATGTTACGAAAAAGCGATCATCAAAAACAAACAGCAGAGGCATCGATAAAACACTAGCCCATAAATAAAGTAAATATAGAAAGTAAACGTTTCAAAAGCAACTCTAAGTACAATTGTTCTAGACTTCAAAAAAATCTTTTCAAAGAAACTTAATTCAACAAGAAGACGAACCACTATAATCAACTTTCAAAGCAGTACCAGTAACAGGAGGAGATTTCTTAGCAACTTTCAATCTTTTCAATTCTTCATTTCAATGTAGGCATATAAGAACTTGATTTCTACTGATCAAAGAGTTTTCTTCTTCACAATCTCATCCTATCTCTTTAGGAAGAAAAGTGAGGTTCAGAAGAACTACAAAAAAACATCAAAAAGTGTAGCTAGAATACTGGAGTTTGCTTAAATAGCGAACAAACACATAAAAGCAACAATCGTCAACAACGTGATATACCTAGAATACTGATTGAACATAAGATATATAGAACAAAATATATCTCAACAGAAAACAAGCAATCAAATTCAAATCAAAACTTCTGGAAATTTTTTGTCACGGATGGATATTCCAATTACATGTTTATAAAATAACTAGAGCTCTCTGGCTTTTCAAGGATAATCGAAGTTCAAAATATGCAAAGCCATATGGACCTAATCAAACAAACTGAATCCCATATCATCGTCACTCTCCTCCTTAGGTTCTTCCTGCAAACAAGATAAGTAATAGCATATCACAATCAATAATGTAGATATATGAAGTGCCACAAAACCAGGCATACAAGCCAGGAAAGACAGCGGGATACCAATCTTAGAATTGAAATAGCTCGATTGCTATACCTTTTTCTCTTCAGGAGGAGGAGCAGCTGCAGCAGCCCCACCAGAAGCCCCACCGGCTGGGACAGCGGCGGCAACTGGGGCACCTCCACCAGCCCCAACATTCATGATCAAATCACCAATGTTACGCTTCTCTGCTAGTTTAGCAAAAAGGCTGAACCAATAAGACTCCACATTCTGCACTTTAGCAGTATTCACAAGCGTGGCAAGCTTCTCCGACTGTTAGAAAAGACACATGAACAAGATAGAAAAGGTAGAATGAAAAAATAGCAGTATCCAGATTGCAAGGGTTGTTTGTATATAAATTGAAACATTTAGGCAATCTTCGATAACCATTTGATTCTCCTATTCTATCCTTCTTAGGAGTATGTGGTTTGATATAAAGCGTAAAAAGCTACCTTTTTCCAAATACAAATTTTGGTTTGATTTTTTAAAACATAAAGAGGTAGATACCTAAGTAAGAAAAAAAATACAAATTTTGGTTTGATTTTTTAAAACATAAAGAGGTAGATACCTAAGTAAGAAAAAAAATAAAAGGGTGAAATAATTGTAGGCTTAAATTTCAAAAACCAAAACTAAAAAAACTGGTCAGGTCCTATTTGTTTTAGGATATGGAAATCAGGACAAATGCAAGTATTCCTAAAATTCACACCAAGCCAATCACTCTTGGATCGGAAAACGAAATACAGAGGGTAAATCATCCAAATACAGAAGGAAGGAGCCAGGATTAAAGAGCAGCATACAGTAATAGAGATGTTGTCGTCGTAGAGAATCATGGCAGCATAGGAGCAAGCAAGTTCTCCGATCGACATTGTTCACTGCACATTCAAAAGCGACCAAAATCATGGAAGAATCAATCACACACACGAGTCATGAAATACTAGAAATTGAATGCAATAAATCAAGAAAAACAGAGAGAGATTTCAAACCAGAAGAATTGGGCGATGGCGGAAGCTCTAAACAATCTTCGGCGCAACACAGAAGCGTTTAGGGTTTGTGAAATAGCTCAGCATTGGGTTTTTATTGAAGCTTCAGATGTGGGCTTGCGTTATGCATGGACAGGCCCAGAATGTATAAAGGCCCAACTTTGTTAAATACCCAATTCCTAACTGAAAATTGCCCATACTGCACCAGTCAAACAGAAAGCTTTTTTTACTTCCTTATTTTGTCTTGTTTTTTTTTTTCGACTTACATTTAGAGATGTCCATTTTCCCCGCAGGGAACGGGGCCGGGGATGAGAGAGAAAAAATCCCCGTTCGCTAAACGGTGCCGGGGACGGGGATTGTACTCCCCATCCCCGATTCCCTGATCCCCGCCCCGATTATTTTATTTATTTTATTTTATATATTTTATTTAATTCTACTACTTTAATTTTCAAATAAATATATCTTTGTTGATAATATTTTCTATACATATGAATATTTTCTTTGATAATTAACATTATAATTGAAACTTATAGATATATATATATATATTTTTAAATCTAATTTTTTGAATTTTTTATCCAAAAAAAATTTTAAAAAATGAAAAAAGAAAAAAAAAATTGTAAAAAATCCCCCCGCGGAACCCGATCCCCGCCGGTGCCCCGCAGGGAATCCTCGCCCCGATCCCCGAAAAAAAAACCGGGGATTTTTCCGGGGACGGGGATTGAATTTTATGGCGTGGACGGGGACGGGGAAGCCATTCCCCGGCCCCGCCCCGCCCCGTGGACATCTCTACTTACATTGTTGTTAGTCTAGTAAATATCAAGACTAACTACTACTCGGAATGTATCAGAAAAAAGAATAAAAAAAAAGAAAGAAGAAATGTTTGCATTTTCCAAATTAAAAACAAAATTAATGAATCAGATGATGCCACATCAATGACTGCATGGTGCTTAGGCAACATGCAAACTTTTCTCTAAAAATAAATGGAGGACCTCACATATTTAGATAAACTAGAGTAAATGTCTATTTTTTTTTTCAATTTAAATTTATATCTACATTGGTTCTAAGGGGAGAGATAACAAAATTATCCCCATTATACCATTATTTTCTCCCGAAAATAGGTTCTGGAACTTTTAGGAGGAGTTGGTAGATGTGGCTTTTGTGCGGGGATGCAGACGACAACGGTTGTGTACGGAGCATATATCTCAATTTGCTACGACAAGTTTGATCGGAGGTGGAAGATGAAAAGGAGTCCAAGGTGGAAGAATCTTTGATGGAAACGCATGCTGCGGCTTCCAATTGTTAGGATAATATCTTAGAGTAAATATTAAGTTTGTTATATCTGTTGTTAATGTGTTACTCCCTATTTTTCTCTCTTTTGTATAAATGGACCAAGCCCATGAATAAAATACATTGTACATTTTCGTTTCCTCCCTCATTTCTATCTTTGCATTTAAACCTAATTTCATTAAAACTTCATCGTTCTCACCTCGCCTCTGTTGAAATCGATCGATCTCTTTTTTCTTTTCTGCAATCTCTTCAACCCTTCTCTAATGGCTTCAACCGATCTTTCTGCAACCTCTTCGATTTACTTACTGACGAATATTTGCAATCTCGTCTCTGTTCGATTAGATTCCACAAATTATGTCTTATGGAAATATCAGATTACTCCTCTCCTTCGAGCTCACAAGCTTTATGGGTTTCTTGATGGAAGTTTTCCAGCGCCGATGAAGGTTCCAGCCAAGAAATTGCAGAAGAATCCACCGAATATGATAAGTGGTTTGAAAAAGATCAGGCTCTTATTACCTTGATGAATGCTACCCTAACTCAAACCACTTTGTCATATGTTATTGGATGAAAAACCTCAAAACAAGTATGGGATACTTTGGCGAAATATTTTTCATCCACATCAAGAACCACCATCATTGGATTAAAGACTCAATTGCAGAATATCAAGAACAAATCGGGTGAGTCCATTGATCTCTACACTCAACGAATTCAAGCGGATTATTCACAAATTGGCTGTTGTATCTGTAACTATTGATCTTGAGGACATCGTCATCTACATCATGAATGGTCTTTCCCACTGCATACAACGTTTTTCGCACATCTCTTCGAACAAGATCTCAAAGTATTACAATTGAAGAACGTCACACTCTTCTTAAAAATGAAGAATCTGAAATTGAAAAACAGGACAAGAATGATAATTCCATGAATCTGTCATCAATGGCAATGACTGCTCAACACAGCAACTTCAATCAAAACTCTTGGTGGTCGTGGCAAAGGAAACTTTAATCCCAATAATTCAACCTCCTCTAATCCTGGTAATTTCAACAAAACCAATTGGTCCTCTTACAATCAAGGTAACACTTCAAACTTTTCTCCTCAACATTCTTTTATATTAGACAAGCTACTTTGTGTTCTTAATATTGCTGCTAATTTGATTTCTGTTCATCAATTGTGCAAAGAAAACAACTGCTGCTTTTATTTTGACTCTTCCTTTTTAAAATTCAGGACAAGTCAACAAATGAAATCCTCTTTGAAGGTCCCAGTATAAATGGACTATATCCAATTACCTCTGCTCATTTGGGTACAAGATCACTCCAAGCTCATTTGGGAACAAGGGTAAATGGTGATGTTTGGCATGATAGACTAGGTCATCCCTGTGACGCTGTTTTTAGACATATTCTTAGAAATATACATTGTACAACTAATAGGAGATTGCAAACTTGTCCACATTGTTTAGCTGGTACAATGTCTAAGCTTTCTTTTTCTAACTCTTCTAGCATTAGTACAGAATCCTTACAATTGATACATAGTGATGTATGAGGCCCTGCCCCTAAAAAATCTATCAATGGAGAAAGGTTTTATATTTCCATAATTGATGATTTTACTAAATATACCTGGCTTTTTCCTATTCAGAACAAGTCTGATGTTCCTGATGTTCTTATTAATTTCATTAACTATATAGAAAATGCTTTGAATAAGAAAGTTAAAATTATTTAGAAGTGATGGGATGGAGAATATGTTAATAACAAGACCAAGATTTATTTTCAATTGTTCATAAAAAATCTTGCCCTCACACACCTCAGCAAAATGGGATTGCTGAAAGAAAGCACAAACATTTAGTTAATACAACCATTTCCTTGATTTCGAAATCTCATGTATCTCTAAAACTATGGACCTATGCTTTATGCACTTCTGCTTTTCTCATAAATAGACTTCCTTCTCGTACATTGAATAACAAAAGCCCTTATGAAATTCTTTTCTCACAAATTCCAGATTATAAAATTTTAAGAACCTTTGGTTCTGCTTGTTACCCACTAATTCCTTAGAGTAAATATTAAGTTTGTTATATCTGTTGTTAATCTGTTATTCTTTGCTGTTTTCCCTATTTTTCTCTCTTTTGTATAAATGTACCAAGCACATGAATAAAATACAGTAACATTTTCTCTCTTTTTTTCATTAAACCACACCAATCAGTTTGGAATCTTGGAACAATGTCTTACTTTCAATTTATTAGGGTTTGATTTCAAAATAAATGGATTTGGTTGGATTTAATGGTACTCACACTCTTCCTTCAATGCACCTGACTTCACTAGTCCCTACTCTTTTTTTTTATATATTTTATATTTATACACCAACAAAATTCTATTCATCTTTTTTAAGCTTTTCACATCACACATTACTCATGGTTGGTTTTTTTGCTTCCTTATCTAATTTTTTCTCTTTATTTGTTAGACACTTTAATAAGTCAATTACTTGTGTTGCTAGTTTTCACTAATAGTTTAATCGAGTAATTACAAGCTACTTTTGAGATGACAAACTTGGGAGACTAACCTGTTTTCTTGGCTTAGAATTTCAAAACAAAAGCAAGTCTTTTTGTAACCAAAAAAATTATTACAGTGGTATTGTTGAGAGGTTTAGCGTGTTAAATGAAAAGGTTAATGCACATCATGTCAGTACAATATGAATTGTGTTTTCCCAAAGATGTCATCTCTTATAGACGTATGGTGACCACGTTTCATTATTTGACTTTTACACGTTCGAATATTAGTTATGCAATTGGTCGATTATCACAATTCATGAATTCCTCTATTCATATGCAATTATCTTGTGTGAAAGTAATCCTAAAATATTGTAAAAGGTCTCCCAACTGCGGGTTTCAGTTTTCAAAGAGGACCTATCACCCTTCATGTTTATTCTGACTAAGACTGGACTAGTGATATTTGGATAGGCAGTCGGCAACTAGTTTTGTCATTTGTTTCAGAGCGAATCCTATACTGTGGGTGTCAAAGAAACAAAGCATTGTTCCACATAGTTCATTTCTGCAATGGAAATTTCCCTAAACCCTTCATATAACTATCTCGACAGCTCCAACATTATTGTGTGACAATCAATCTGCTCTTTAGTTGGTTTGCAACCCTATTTTTTGTAACATAAAACACGTCGAGGTCAACTCTCATTTCATCCGTGAAAAAGTTGTAACAAATGATATTCGCCTTTAATTCTTTCTTAAATTGTTAAATCGGCTAACTTATTCATGAAGACCTTAACTTCTCAACATTTTATCTTCAAACTTATGCTCATGCAACCTTTGTTGTCCATAATTGCCCTAGATTAAAAGGGGAGATATTGTGCATCTATGATTTGTTGATTTGAGTAACTATAGTTAATCTCTTATGTTGTAACATTAATATGTATCAATTTCAAAATCTCAACTATTTTATGAAAGTTTGAAAGGTGGTTTTAGTATATAGGGTAAGCCGCTAAATGACTTTTAGATTTTAAAAATTTATTGTGTTCATGCATAGAAATTAATTTTCCGAATGAAGTAAGCATGAATGTCATTTGGAAATTAGCAAGGGTCGATTAAAAACCAACCTGTAGCTCGCTTTCCGTCCGCCTCGAGAGAAGAGATAGCAAGAGATTAACCCGACCGTAATTGCTAGATGATACTTGATCTTTTGCATTCTTAGGAGGAGGATTAGGAATAATCTCACCACTAGACACGTGTACATCACTTGTTTGAATCCCAAACTCACGAGCAATGTACCGGAGAATTTGTAGTAAAGCGTTCCGAGAAGAAACTTTAAGTTAAGCGAAGCATGAATAAACTTTAAGTTAAGCGAAGCATGAATAAACTTTAAGTTAAACGAAGCATGAATTAACGTCTTAACCACTATTTATCCTATGCTCAATCTTAGTCGCTTCCCAATCTTAGACTCGTCGCTTGCACTATTTAACTGTACTTCAAAACGAAATCACAACCCACTTGAATTGGATTTTATTATTCTGTCTGCAAATCTTATGATAACATTATTAATTACCAATTCTCCGTCTCATATAGCTAGCGGGATTTTATTATTATTTTTAATCTCAACTCACTCCTCTGTGCTCCATCTCAACGGGGATTCACCACCCCCTAACATTTCAAGTCCTTGTAGGGCCAGATACTGTGGGGGAAAATGTACATCTCTAGTTGGAATTAATTTTGAGATCAAAAGTGAATATCGCGTCCAATTTAAGGTTTTCATTGGCCCATTGCATCCTTTGTATTGGGCTATTCAAAGCTCTATCAAGTCTGCATGCCACGCCAAATTTCCAGGCCGGTATATATATATTTTTTTTTTTTTATTATTTTTTTTTTTTTCTTATTTCCACCGTTGAATAAATCTGAGACATTGATTTAATTTATGGAATCAAGGAAGCCGCACGTACCCTTCAACGAAGAACATGGAAAGATGTAGACTTTAAGTTAAGTGAAGTCGGCTCAATATATGTCCACGTGGCCAAAGGTAATTTTAAATCATAAACAATAAATATTAAATCTGATAGACAAGGCTGAGCATGAGCATAACCGTGGAGGGGGGAGTGGTGCTGAGTGTCAGAGTCATAGAATATGATCGTTGTGGATATTGAAATGGTCACGATGACCACAAACCTTAATTATATTCCAAATGAAAGAGAAAATGTGGAATTATATTCCCCACCTAATCCATGTGTTAGGTAAGTGGCAGCTAGGAGCAAAGTTTGGTTTAATAAATTAGAACATGGAGCAGCTTATCCAATCACGATGAATATACGTGGACCTTCTAGCCTTCTACTTTATTGCCCAACTTTCAAACAACAATATTTGTGTGCTATGCTAGGTGTGCAAAATTGACCCAGCAGCCTGTGAGTTTAATATATTATTCTTTGAAGCGTCGCTGGATAGGAAGAAAAGTCCAAGTCAAATAATGACAGCTTCACGTCAAAATATGCATTACCTTTTTATAAAGAAAGCAGATACAAACTTGAGTTTGTTAGTTAGAATAAAAAAAAGAAAAAAGAATATTTAAATTGAAGGAAGTAAGTGGGAAAGTGGGTGGAGGGTTCCTGTTGGTAATTTGAAGTTGCATATATATTCTTTATAAACAAACAAAGACTCCCAATTCCTGAGATATCACCTAGCTGTTCTGTGATTCTGTGGTAATTAGAACAAAGTTGCAAAAACAATGGTGATGAAAATAGCTAGTGTTTTTGTTGTTGTGGTGGTGGTGGTAGCAGCGCGGGCAGTTTATGGAGCAGACATCGTGGTTGGTGGCAACTCTGGGTGGGATCTGGGGTTTAATTACGATACTTGGGCTGCGGGACAAAGTTTCAAGATTGCGGACACATTAGGTAAGTCATTTTTACGCTGTGAAATGACACAATTAATTTGAGAAACGCTAACGAAAGGAAATAAACGGATGGACAGTGTTCAATTATGGTGGCAGTCACTCAGTGGCAGAGGTGAATGAGGAAAACTACAAGGCATGCTCCTCCAGCAGAGTGATCGGATCAGTACACACAGGGGGAAGCACGTCCATTCCTTTGACAGCCGCAGGGCCAAGGTACTTTGTGTGTACAACTGCGGGTCACTGTGCGGGCGGCATGAAGCTCCAGGTCAATGTTGTGGCTGCCAACGCACCCCCAACAACCCCACCCGCCACTCCAAACACACCCCCAACAACCCCACCCTCCACTCCAAACACACCCCCAACAACCCCACCCTCCACTCCAAACACACCCCCAACCCCAATGTCCCCTCCCTCTCCAAGTGCAGCTTCAACATTGTCTTTCTTCAATCTCAACCATCTCTTCTTGGGACCTTTCTTCGCCGCCGCCCTGTTTGCGCTATGAACGTCCAACCGGCTTGGGAAGATGCAGTGCTTTCTTTTTCTTTTCCTACTTCCTTGCATTCCTCTTGTTGCCCCCACATATCATGTTCTACTTTTTATTCTTCTGTATTACATCATTGACCAATGAATGAATAATTGTTTGTTTCCATCCGTACAAACGCCACATCTCCAATCCAATATGCTTTTTTCCACTAAATTTAATCAATGAGTGAGAAACGCACATTATCTTGTTGCCCACTCGACGACAAATATAATTAAATTCATCTTGTTTTTTTTTACATCCGTGACTCTTCAGGCCAACTTGCACGCACCTCAACTAATATCACGGACATACCGTCTAACCCTACAACATTGAATGTCAAGGAAATTAATTTTCAGGTAAGTGGTCACTATAGATTGAACCCATCACCTAAAACACCTCAAGAGCCTCTTTAACCACTTGGA
Organism: Sicyos edulis; assembly: GCA_036507275.1. NCBI lineage: Eukaryota > Viridiplantae > Streptophyta > Magnoliopsida > Cucurbitales > Cucurbitaceae > Sicyos > Sicyos edulis. The sequence goes on along the minus strand of CM071857.1, from coordinate 145,371 downwards.
CCACTATATGATGGTTAATTAAATTCATCTTTTTGTGATCAACATAAAATAAAGTTTCACATTTCATTTGAAGGTCAATGTTGACAGTTGGAACATCTGAAGACGATATATGCGTTCGAATTCAATTCATATTTTGTGAAGATAACTGAAGACTCAAATTTGAAGTTTTATATCACACCTAGTACCACAGTTTGTAGTAAACAAATGTTCCTATGGTTTATTTTGTATGAGGGCCCATTCCAATCATCTAGACAAACAGATCTCAATGAGAAATTGAATAAAAATAAAAATAACCATCAACTTAATTCTTCAAGATCTCTAAGCTGTGCTTTTAACTGTGCATGCTCGCGTCGCATCATCTCTAGCCGAGCCTCAACCATGTACATCTCATCCTTGAGATGGTGCATCCGCTTTTCCAACCATGCCATGCCTTCGGCAGATCTTCCACCACTGAATTTCAAGCCCCTTCCATAGTCTGCAGAACTCACGTGGATCTGTTGGGGTCTGGATAATAGCACAACTATGCTCAACTGCACATACAAATACCATAATTATTCAAAATGTATACACAAATGAAATGGAGTGCCCAAACAAAAGCGACTGCCGCCATATACCATTATTAATAAATTTTAGACAACCGGAAACATGAATGGACACGTAGTTTAACATTTGAGAGAGAAGATTTGAACATATAACCTCTTGTTTACTAGGTTGTACAAGATGCCATTAGAGTTACACTCTTGTTGATAATAAATTTTAAACTTTTTTACTATAAATAATAGGGTTAAAAGGCTGAGAAGAGGCTCAAAATATGTATTAATAAATAAGAATTGCATGAATTTGGGAGGAAAAAAAGATGGATGGACAAGTCTGAGAAAGGAATTGAAATAAAATCTGGCGGTAGTATAAGGAGGATGGGTGCGAGAGAGAGACAAATGTCTCAAAAACAAAGTGCCAACCATATATCATATTGGAAATCGTATTCATGACCTAGTAAACATGATTCAGACAAGTCATACTGGTGCAAATTTATGGACATAACATATAGGTACACTGATTTAGACCCCACGGCAGATAAGTTGTAAAAGACATTGCATACCTGCATTAGAAAAATCACCGCAAACGTGATAACTAGGGCAAGAGGAAGATAATTTTGACTTCGTAACAATGACCAAAGCTTGTTCATGTATTCTCTCAACCAAGAATCAAGAGAAGTAGAATTGACTCCTCGAGTAATGTTTTCAGTTTGTTGATCAACGTCAGTGGAATATTGAGATTCAATTAATCTTCTTTGGTCATTCTTCTCATTTGACTTTTCCAATGGTTTGCTATTATTTATTTCTTCTTCAATATGATGATCTTTATTACTCCCCGATGTACTACCACTAGGTCTTCCATCTACATGATAAGTTAGTAATCAGAAAGTGTGAGGACATCAATTGCATGATTTAAATATAACATCGTGTTTAGATGAAAAGTAAAACTATATGACATCTGGACCTTCAATTTTTTCCAGTTTCTGCTTCAACAATTCCTTTGCCTGAAAGAATGTCATCAACCTCTTTTGATTAGCATTTTAAGTATGATTAATACTTGCCAAACTTGTAAGTAAAAAGAGGATACCATCTGAATCCACATTCCATAGGCCTCTCGGCATTCTTCAAGAGTAGACTGCACTATTTTCCCTGCATGACAATCCACAAAACTTAATATTAAAATGGCATCATATTCTAAAAACCATTTACTCAAATAAAATAATTACTATATGCTCCACAAAAGAGAAAAAACAGATGCGTAGGAATTTAAATGCTAAGATTTTTAAAAACAGAAAATCAATAATGGGCATGCTTCTTGTCCAAAAGGGGTGGCGCGGTAGTCAAAGGCTTGGGTTTTGAAGCTAGCTCTCCTGGTTTCCAAAAAAAATTGGCATGCTTTAAAAATTGGCATGTACTGTGGTTGACCGCAATATCATTCCACATAGCAGTGACTGCCGTTTCGACATGAAACTCACATCCAAAAGAGAAGACAGTTTCGTTAATCAAGTGACTGGAAAATCTCCTCTCTCGTGACTCTGCACAACCCCAAAGTTGTTGGGACTGTTTCGCAACATGGCTCCAAAGTTGATAGGAGATCAAAGTATAAATGACCTGTAATCCTTCTAGGAAGTGGCAAAGTTGGGTTATCGATTTAAAACACTCCTCCAAAGCTATATTAAGGTATTAAAATAAAGTGGTAAAAGTTCAAAAATATATATTGATAGAGCCTATCTCTATCAAGGGTCCCTCTCACTCACTTGAGTCAATTGAAAATACTTGTTTATTGATTTAGGGTAAAGAGTACACTTATATAGCTCCTTGAGGACTAACTAACCAACCAACCAACCAACCAACATGTAACTTCCCATCTAACTAACAAGAAGCCTAATAAGAGCATCCTATCAATTACTCGGCCCCCAAAAATACACCTTGTCCTCAAGGTGTTTACAAAATATCAAGTTGAATACAAAAATATAAAAGTACAAAATTTTCCAGCGACTAGGTTTATCTGGTGTCCAAAATTAACGGCGGCAGCCGGTGGCTGGAGATGATGGAGGTGGCAGCTCGTTGTTCCATCATTGATATTAAACCATGAACAGACTCAATTAAAGTCCAAATTCCCCTGCATCTACACCAATGTAGCCCTTCCAATTCAGCCCATTTACTTAAAATAGGCCAAAATCTGAAATATATCCTCCAAATTGGATAAAACAGCCATTTACACCTGACCCATGATGAACAATCCAATGAAGCCCAAATACTTTCTTCATCAAACCCTTCCTCAATGGTTCATTTAAGTTGTGGGCCTCGCACAAATTTCTGACTTTAGGCCCATCAAAAACTTGCTTCTGGACTTTTAGAATCAACCCACCAAACCTAGTAAAAGCTGAATCTTTTTTCTTCCTCATGGAGTAAGCTTTGTTGAATTTTTGAAAAAATGGTCCAGTAGCTGTCAAATCTTCAACCTCCCAAATAAATCTCTCTCACTCTCTCAATTAGGCTGTACTGGGAAACTCGAAAAGACTTCACCATGCCCTTTTTCTCCCTTCTCTTGATGTTACCGAATTGAGCCTTTTGGTGAGGCTTCATAATGTTTTTGGACAACAAATGAGCTTCAACTAAGGTATAAAATTTCAGCCCAAATTTCAAAAAACCCTTGAAACCTTTTCTAAGAGCTGTTTTTTACATTTTCCAGCCACAATCTTCGTCTTCTCCACACAAAATGTTTTTACGAATGATCCATCCGTAAATCCACTTCATGAACAAACTTCCTCCATCTCTTTGAATAAACAACCCACAGAGAGACTCTTTCATGTTCACATAAAATTTCCTTTTACTCTCGGTTAAACATGAAATCGACCACGATTGATTGAGACTAATCTGACCAATATGCTTTGATCCATGGGCTTCCTCGATCAGCCAATTAATCCGGCCAAAGTCATAGAAAAAAATCCAGCCTTGATTGCTCACATGGGTCGAGTCAAATGAAGTGTTGCGGGTCTGTGACTACGGGTCGGGTTCACCATAGTTGGTTTGCAATTTCAACGCAACATTTTTTACGATTTCATCTTCCCCCTTCGCGATTTCTTCGACGCCAGATTCGTCTGCAATTTTGTGCTCAACGTAGAACATTCCCAGAATGTGATTGTTCGCTCGTGCTTTTGTTAGTGGTTTCTTTGACGACTGCTTCTTCAGTGATGTTGTCCTCAAATAATTTCGCCCATGCTCGATTAAAACCTGTTGTTGAATGTCCCATGAGCACAACAATCAGTAAAGGTTAACAAAATTTCGCCTGAATATTAGTGGCCACAAGCGAATTCTCGATTGTCTTCGCATTCGCCTGTTTTTCTTCTTTGGCGACCATATCCATTGTTGGACTCTAATCTTCGACTTTCCTTTTCTCAAAAATTGCTTCTTGTTTGCTGAGATACAATGTTAGAATAATTTTTTTAGCCCTTCTTGATTTTTTAACACAATCACATTGCCTGTTGTCTCAACGAAGATTTCTCTCTCAATTACTCTGGAATCATTTTTTATTTCTTTATGATCCTGCTTCATTCTTTCCCTCTCGAATCCTGAGCCTTAAATCTCAACGCTCATTTCTTTTTCTCCTTTATCTCTCTCGAAATCAACAACAATCACCAATTCTTCTTTTTTAATTTCTTCTCTGTAATTTGATTTTCTACTTCATCCATACGACCTGAGAAATCATAATCAATATCATTTGTACACACAATTACTTCATCTTCATTTGTTTCGATCTTGCCTTCTTCTTGCCTTTTGTGTTCTAAAACAGAAACACCTTCCACTGTGATACAAGAATAATTCTCAAGATTCTCGTCACTCTTTTCGTTGCACTCTTTCTTGATTTTTCGATCTTCTTTCTTCAACGCTTCTTGCTTTTCATATTCGGCCCACGCTTTTCTTAATTCTCTCAACTCTCTTACAATATCATCCACCCATCTCTGTAATTCACTTTCACCTTGTGCTTCGTTCTCTACAACCTCCATTTGAATCTACTTGGAAACGGTCACCAAAGATCGACGCTCTGATACCAATTGATAGAGACTATCTCTATCAAGGGATCTCACTCACTTAGAGTCAATTGAAAATACTTGTCTATTGATTTAGGGTAAAGAGTACACTTATATAGCTCCTTGAGGACTAGCTAACCAACCAACCAACCAATATGTAACTTCCCAACTAACTAACAAGAAGCCTAATAAGAGGATCCTATCATATATCCTATAGGCAAGGCACTTGTGCTATATAAAGGTATCATTACTAAAAAAAAAATTAAGTGGTTAGATCGAAATTAGTTTCATTACTGCTAAAATTTTCTTTTCACAAAAATTAATTAATCATATTAACTATACATATAAATAGTGTTTATTATTTAATATTTGATAAACTCACCCATTTATATTTTTATCGCATCATTTTTTTAGTATATTTCAGTTTCAAGGTGAGCTAGGGATAAGTTTTGAAGATGTGGGAAGTACACAAATTGGATAAATCTATAATTAACTCCTTATGTCAGGTACTTTTTCAATTTAGAGGGGAAATTTTCATCCAAGAGAGAAAAAAATCTTAAAGAACCGATAACAAATCACAAAATGTTAGTTTGACATACCTTTCCAAACGGTTCCTTTTGAAAATGCCACGTTCACATATACACTCAAGATGCAGCAATCATTTGATTCATCAACATCTTTCTTAACCTCCCAATGTGCCTAATTTTTTTGGGAGGAGACAATGATCATGAAGAATAATGAGAGAAGCACTTAAACATTACACAGGAAAGCTAAGAAACAACTGTCTAATATAATTCTTCTTGATCTAGTAGATTAAAAAAAAATTCAAGTCACAATAATGATGAAAGAAACATTTGATCAACCAAAAAGTGATAACACTTTGTGATCAGAAAAAGAGAATTTAGGGTTCTTCAAGAAATCTTCTGAATCAACCAGAAATCAACGAAGACTTTAGATTACATATTTGGTTGCAATATTTAAAATTGTCTTTAATAAATAACATATAATGTAAAGTCTTACAAGGATATATAAAAGTGGATAAGCAACCGTCATGAATTGTCCTATTTGGGGCCATGAATCTTCAAAAGATAGTAGCTGATTTTCAAATTAGATACAATGTCTAGAATTTCCTGGGTTTATATATATATATATATATGAGTGTTTAAATCAACTTATGCACACCTCAACTATTCTCACATGATAACCGCCTAACTCTATCATATTGGTTGTCAAGGAAACTCATAATAAATTAATTACTAGATAGATGGCCATCATGATTTGAATCCCTTAAGAGCTATTAAATGACATTTTTCAGAGAAGACAAAGATAAACTTATAAGTTATAAGAAACTGCATATGGGGCAATTTCAAGACCAACTGTCTCGTCAATGTAGTACTACTACAAGCATAAGCTGATCTTCCTTGTCTGGAAATTATTACCAAAAGTAATATCGGGATAATTGCCGCCGAATGGACCGATTAGAACTGAATAGTACAAATTAATACCTCAACATGAAAATAATCTGAGTATGGAACTTCACTGACTTCTTGTGTCACCTCGATGATCAAATGACTGAGAAAATGAGCAGAGAGTTAAACTACATAAAATTGGCTCAAATAAAATAAAATAGACAATGTTAATTAATTAGAAAAGTTTACGATAACAGGAAATTAAAGGCCAAATAAGGGCTAAATTAGTTCATGAGCAACCAAAAATCAGCATAATAATTACAACAGATGGACAATCAACCACAAAATTCCTCTCTGTTAATGACCAGAGAGGAAAAATACCGGCAAAAAATACACATTTTAAAAGCAACTTGTCAAACCTGTCTCGATAAACTCGAAATTTCTGAATCTCCTGGCAGCCACCAAGCTTTGTACCTTCGTAGCCATGTAATATTAGTACTATCATAAAAGATATATCTAAAATAAAAATGAAACAAAAACATGGAGAAAAAGGTAAGATATTCTCTTAAATGAAAAAAAGCGAACCAAAATATATTTTTATTGGATGCCGAAATGATAAATCACGTGTATGCCCAAACACGTTATCAGGACGCCACAGAGAACATTTGAACTCTGGAAAATATCACCAAACAAATGATTAATTCACAGTATATATAATGCAATACTAGTTAAAACTATTCGAAAAGGATTTCTATATTGCCATACTTCCTTCGTCCTACCTTTATCTCCACATTTATCATGATACGAAGAAACGAAATCAACTGCATTGTCTGAAAAATAGAAACTAAAGAAATCCTCCACCTTAATCTGCAATTCAATTTGAACCAACTTTTCTGATCAAAACTCATTGATAGTTGCAAAGAAGCTGTGAACTTGGATGATCCAAATGTGAAGTACACATTACATGTCAAACTCATGTTAGGACTCCAATACTCAAGACATTGAAAAGTCCTATAAAGTTATGAGACTTGGAAGATGGTGTATGCGGAATATAAGTAGGAATTATTATCTTAGAGAAGTAATATATTATCTAGGGAATAGTAAGAGTCTATTAGTCATTATGATACTTGGAGAAGAATATATTATTATCTAGGGAATAGTAAGAGTCTATTAGTCATTATGATACTTGGAGAAGAAGTAATATATTATTATTATAAATAGCATGAGTAGGAATATGTTAAGATATGCAAACTATAAGCTTGTAAGAACATTGTAGGTTCTTTTGGGAGATTCGTCATCTCGAATAGGCTTGTTACCAATCAAACTATCCTATTTCCTTTTTATTAATTTCTTTGTAAGGGAAATCTTACAAATTGGTATTAGAGTCGTACAATCTTGACCATAGATACAAGTGATTTTCAGTCTATGCGTGAAAGAATCCATCGTATGACAATGTTGATCGAGTCTTGGATAGACGAATCAAGGCAACTTAGGGAAGCAAAAGAACAAAGGCAAATCGAGCGAGATGCAATGAAGAGGAAGATTGAGGTTGTTGAAGTTGAAAAGACAAAGGAAAAAATCGTAAATAAATTGAAAAAATAAAAAAGAAAAGTTTGAAGTAAAAATGTACCGGAAACTTTGATTCTGCAACTTGAGTATAATAATCTGGTACTGCATTTCATAGTCAAACCAGATAATGTATTCAGAACTAGAATTTCACTTGTTATAACAGTCAAAGTAAAAATCAAACATGGTATTTATTTCACTATTTCTTCGTCCATATTTATTTGAGGTTTCATTAGTTACATGACGTAATGTTGACAACAATAATGGCTAGATAAGACTAACGTTAAATTTCAATATATTGATGAACAAATATGGTTATTTTATATTGACATAAAATAAAATTATAAAAGAAAATAAGTATAAACATAAACTCAAAAAACACCCATGGAATAAAACTGAACATTTTTAAATTTTAGGGGTAAAAGTGTTTGATTTTGAAACATAGGAACCAAATAGAAACTACATGCTACACCTCAAACCTAGAGACTAAAAAAGTATTTTTCCCTAAAATAAAAATGAGCTAGTTTATTTAGAATTCATTTGAGCATTTCACTTGGGTCACCTCTTTGTTTTAGCATTTGATTTGAGCACTATGTCTTTGTGTCTTTGTGTCTTTATCAGCTTTTAGATTTTATTTTCCTCTTTCAGAGATTTTTCCTACTTTCTTTCGAGTTGTATCTGAACTTACTACTTTTCTTAATAAAAAGTTTGTTTCTAGTTTCAAAATAGAGAATTTACCATGAGCAGCATATTCTACCTCTTGTATTATATTTGTAGCAAAATTTTTAAAATAATTCATCTATAGCACATTAATTTCTATCACTCAACTAGTGATAGAATTCAATTTGGATTTCTATCACTGATAGAAAATTCAACCAGTGATAGAATGAGTCTATCATTGACTGAATTCTATCACTAATAGAACTCAAGCAGTAATAGAACTCAATTTGAATTTTCTGCTACAAAAGAATTATTTTTTATTTTGTGCTACAGATGGAATATTTTTCCATTTTTTGCTATGCATGCAAAATCCACTTCAAAATACAATTGAAACAAAAGCAAAATAGAAAGGTGAACCACAAAAGTAATGAATAAAAGCACCGTAAAAATGTCCAAGTCAACCTGCTCTTGCTGCTATTTCTTTCATTATGTTAAATCACATTAAATCATCAATCAACCCACAAATTTAAGTTGAAATTGGAGTGAATTTAATTACATTAACACTTAAACATTCTTGAAAATTTGAAAACTGTCCAACAAGTAGAAATCAATATTAATTGTGAAGAAAACGACTTCATAAAAGTTTGAATACCAGACCTCCTACACCATCTCGGGAAGAAAAATAATCTTTATTTTATTTCCACCCAGTTTACAAATGAGATAAGGGTATTTCTTAAATAGAAGAAACTGACAAGCAAGTTTAGATCGCAAAAAAAGGGAAGTTGAAATCTTCGAATAGGGAGGTGTTTAGAGATTTGAGATTTAAAAGGCAGGAGCTTCTCGGGAAGATTAGTAGGTTGAAGGAAGGAGGGCCTTCATTCCAAGGAAGAGCGTCTTTTAGTGAAAGGTGAGTATGCTGAGCTGGTTAGAAAAAAGTTGGTGACTTGGAGATGAAAGAGTCAAAGACTAGGGTTAGATGGGAGAGTGAAGGGGATGACAATACTAATTTTTACCATAGAGTTGCGAGTGGTTTAAGGAGCACGAATCTCATTGATAATTTATGCATCCCCCCTCAAAGGCCTATGGTGAGAATGAAGAAAGAAAGAACTACTAAAAACATTGTTGGACTACACTATTGAAGAACGTTAGGCTAAATCCTTAATCTAAAAGAAAAGATTATAGAGAAAAAAAAATTCTACAAACCCACCCTTGGGAGCATCCGTGTCTTCCTGCTTCCACGTCAATGTCTTACTTGAAGTTGAAGCATGAGAATCAAGAATTGGCGCTGCTTCCTGAATTACATCAATTGGTACAGCAGGTAGTGTCTTTGGCCCATTTTCCTCTTCAACGTTGGCTTGAACCATGGAAACATTAAGAATAGGAGTGCTCATACTCCTTAGACAAGATGATTTAATAATCTAGTAAGTGAAGCAGCAAAGAGTCTATGGAGACGACATAGATAAAGGTGAAAAGTACCTGTCAGAAGAATCTGAAGGTTCCAGCTCCTTGGCCTTTTCATTACCAAGGGTACTAATTTCCTGTCTGCTAGATTCGTTTATTGATTTCTAACATAAGTTAAAAAATTTAATTAATAATACAGAAACAAAATCTTAAAAAGAATGCTCCATTCAATCACTTAGGTTTTTTTAACATGAAAATTCTCTTCATTGTTATCACTGATATCTTGGGTGAATATTCGTTGCCAATTTTAAACAAATGTAATAGTTTATGCATATATAACAACTGAATTTTGTGAACACGTTGCAAGCTAGCAAGCTCACATATCCATAACATGCAAAAAAACATACAGATATGTCTGCACATGCAGATAGACCATCTGTACATGCAACACACATACAAATAAAGAGAGCCATCTAGAACAGAAAAATAAATATCGACCCTTATCAATCTCAAACACATAGCGTTCTAAATTCCATTCAACATAAGCAGAAACCTGTTGAAAATTATTGCCTGGAACTTCAATCATCTGAACACAATTAAAATACACCAGGATAGGCTGCAACTCCATAGAGGTAAGAATATGCAAAATGTAAAAGTAATGTGATCCTCCTTCCAAAAAAACTGATAACTCCACATGCCGTTTGTTGGTTGATATAACTCTAACCCATTAGCTTTAAGTTTTTGGGTTGATTGGTTATTAAACATGATTCATGGTATAAGAGCGGGAGGTCCTTGCCAAGTCATTTTCCCCCCGATTAAAATTGGATTCCGCTTGTAAGTATTTCTCAAATTTCCATGCCCACAACCACAAGTGCCAAAGTGTAACTTCAATTGCATTACAACTCAAACAATACTGCAGTTACAAACAAGACATAGAATGAGAAGTTTTTCACCTGTTTTTCCAGAATTTCTTCGGTACCTTTAACATGTTGCAACCAGCCATCATTAATGAGATTGAAGGCATCATCACGAGATAAAAAAGATGCAAAGAAGAACTGCAAAAGTTAATGAGTAAAATAAGTTAGTTAGGCTAGTTGATAATACGGCCAACAACTAAAACAACTATCTAGGCCATCTTGAAGAATGATTTTAGTTAAGTTTTTTTTTTTAAAAAATGCTGAAAATGTATACTCAAATATTTTTTATTTTTTATTTTTACATTTAAAGTTCATGAAAATTTAGCCAGCTTTAAAAAAAACTTATTTTTAAGATTAATTTGAAAGTAGATAACAAAAAAAGGGTTAGTAAATCAGCATAACTATTAAAAAATGAAAAGAAAAAAAAAACAAAGAGATTTTTTTTTTAACTCAGTCGGTAAATCCAACTAAAAGAACAAGTCCTCATTGGCTAAAAACAAAGAGCAATTCTGATAGAAATTAAAATTTAAAAAGAAAAAAACTAAAGCAAAATGGTAAACATAAAGTATAAAAAAATCCAAAACTACCTTTTTCTTTATTTCTATAGGAATCGATAGTTTCATTGATGAATGAAAATTGCAAAAGATCATAATATGATTACAAAAAACTACCTTTTTCTCTCCAACAATTATTTCGATGGCATTAGGGAAGATCCCCGCTGTCTTTGCTTTACGCACAGTTGTTATTTCTTGTAATGGGATTATTTTCTGAAATACAATAAAAATCATAAACTAGATCTACAATCGATATGTGTAAGAAACCAACCTTGACAATAAACCGAACTTGTAAATAATAGTGGTATAAGAAATAAAATATTGAATAGTGAGGTTCACGCTTAAATGGGAATGAGAATTTTTTAATACAATGAAGGGGAATTGGGAAATTCCAGCCTACAACCTCATGGTCGATGATACATGACAACTATCGTTAGGCTAAGCCTGCTTTGACTTAAAATGGAAATGAGAATAACAACATGATAATGAAGTTACTTATGCAAATTCATTGAATAGTGGTTAAAAAAAAGAGTCTTGCACATCGATGGGCATTCAACTTCAATGAATTTGCTTCATTCATTCTTTGTTCATTCTTCATGACTTTATTTTGCACATCAATGAACTACAACCTCATTATCGTCATGCACCTAAAAGATGAATTTGCATCTTACCTTTGTCTCAAACCCAAAGATATTGGAGTAAAAGCAGATATAGTGCACGAACAGATACATGTGGCCCTGAAACATATAAATAATAATAGGAATTCATGAATGTTACGTTTCTACGGAAGTAAAACTGAAGATAGGTCGTTGGTATGTTAATTGTAAAACCAAAATATGACATGAAGCAATATATCAAGATAATCAAATGCAAAGTTTAAGTTTTTTTTGTACAGGAAGGTCATAACTTATCCTCTATGGAAGATAAAAATTACCTGAATTAGTATGTTCTCTTGGAAAGCACAATTGAAGTTTTCAATAAAGACCTAGAAATTCAAAGGAGAAACGGTGAATATTCAAATAGAAGACAAACACATTACAAGACAACGTTTTAGGAAGCATTGCTCTGAGTTGTAGTGTCATGCACAACTTCTGTTCTTTCTTTTTTTTTTCTTTTTTGTTAAGCGTGCAAACTGGACTAGAATACCCAAAGGTGGAGTACTATTGTATCGAGAACAAAAATGAACATTGGCTGAAAGGTGTAAACGTAGATTGAATTTAAAAAATTACACATAATTCTTGAAACCAACATTTCACGGTCCAATATTTTGGAGGATTGATGTTGCAGATGATGAAAAATAATATACCTAAAAACACACATGTCTATGTGGTTCACAAATGTTGGGTCAGCTACGACCACAAATAGAGGGGATAAATTGTTTTATTGAAGAGATAAGAGCACAAAGTTTGAGAGACGGGACAAGGATTTTAAGAGAATTTATATGTTGCAACTTGCACTCTCATACGACTCTAAGACAATATATGCCCCAAATTACATAAAACCTCAATACAAAAGTATAAAACCCAAGAGAGTAATCATAGTTGAAGGCATTTGAAAACTATCTTCTATGTAGTTATTTCATGTATGAATGAAATGATATGTTTTCTATAGAAGTAATAATAGTAAGAGTGAAAGGCAATAACTCTTGTCTTCTTTCCTTTTTGTTCCTTTTGTATTGAATAATAAACTCTTGGGCGTGAATCCATAAACTGGCAGTCTGAAGACTAGAGCTACTTACTTCATCTGGTGGAAGACGAAACAAGTGCCGATATTCTTCACTTCTTTGATATTCTTCAGTTCTCTGATATTCCTCAGCTCTCAAAGATGCAGGTGACTGCATAAAAGATAATTAAGCAGCCTCAGAGATTACATAAAATAAAACCTAGGAAAGGTCTCATACATTTCCTGGTTGCAGTATTATGGGCTATGAAGATCAGAAAAAGGAATTTATAAAAAAGAAATGAGCTCTGAGGATGGTGATAATTGCAGCAGTTTGAATTGGCAGGAATCGGAGTGGAACAATAGTGGATGATTTGTGAAGAATTAATTATGGGAATGGGGGTGCGAATTAAGAAAGGAGAGGTGGCAGTGTGTACCTGAATTTCGAGATCCTCGTAAGGAGCAGCGTCGGGCAAAGAAGTGGCGATGGGGGAGGGATCGGATATGCCATCAGCTGAGGAATACGAAGAAGAAGAAGACGACGACGACGACGACGATGATGAGTCTTGAGTTATTACGCCCATCGTCAACACACCATCCCCTGCACCTGCCATGCCAGGTTGAACAACAACTCCTCCCTCCGCCCCTTCACTCTTCTAAATTAAACTTCCTACTTCAACTCTCTCTCTCTCTCTACCTCCGCCCCTATGAGGTGTTTGGGATGTGGTGTTGAAGAGAGGGGATGATGGAAAACTTTCAACCCTATGTTTGTTTTTAAGACATCATTCTCTTCTCAATTTTTTCTCGATCTCTCTTCTAATATCACATCAAATTTTTTATGTCAAATAAAATATTTTTTTAATTTTTAACCATATAATATAATATAAAATATCTTTTTTCTAATATTATCAAATAACACATCAAACTTTCTCTAATTTTCAACCACACAATATAAAATAAAATATATTATATTTATCAATCAATAAAAATCTACAATCGTTACATTATAAAAAATCAATATAAAATAAATATTTTTACAACATCTCCTCTCCAAACAACTAATTCATATCTCCAAATCACTTCACTTCCCTTCTCTCTTCAACTTTCTCTCATCTCCTCTTTTGAACATCAAAATCCAATCACCCCCTTACTCTATTTTTTTCATACTTTTACTTTTTGCCCTATATAATATCTCTACACATTTTCTCAAAATTACATATAAATTTTTTAAGGTTAACAGATATCCCTAAACTTGGAGTAGTCGGTGGGTCATCATAATTTAAATATCGAAATTCAAATACTGAATGGGTCAGTAGCGCAATTAGTTATTGGTTTGGTATTAATCTTCTTCCCCCAACTTGTACATGAAGAAGATTAATACCAACATGTACTAAGACCTTTTTTTACTTGGCTTTGAACCGAGCCAGTTAGTCGACCTGGTTCGATTTAGATTTGAACGCACATGATCGCTTAGACCGATGGGTTTATTGGGTCGGTTCACACTTCACTTTTTGGTTCACTATCCTTTTCTAAATTGATGATTTTATTGCTTTTCATGGATTAAGTTAGACTTCTATTTTGTAAAGTCATTTCAGTGCTTTGTTTTTATGTGACTTTCTTTATTTGGATGCTCATGGGTTTGTGTATGGCTAGTTTTAGGACTAGGTTAACGATGTTGGTTCGTTCTTTGTAGAACTTGTTGATAAAGGGCTTCCTAGTTATCTACTAGTTTGGTCGTTTCCAAATAAGCTTTGATATTTTTTTTTTCCGCAACCAACCTTCCCCTCTTTAATTTTGGTGGGATCTCATACCTTAGTAGTTTGCATGTTCTTCAAATTATCTTCCAAAGTTCTTATAAAATCAACCATGATAGTGTTGATGGAGGTTAGATGGTATTTTAAGCTTGGATATTCATATTCCTTGCTAGGTAAGACTTTGATTGGAGCAGATTCTTTGTTGACCAGGATGGTCCTTGTCTCTAGTTTTTTTTTTTTTTTTTTTTTTTTTGTGGGCACCCTCTTACTTGTGGTTTGAGGCCAATTACGAGGGATTATAACCTGTGGTTTTCTATGTTTTTAATGAACTTTCTTTGTTTAAAAACAAAAGTTGAAAAGGACTATTAAATGATTTAAGAAGTTAGTTAGGATAAATTACATTAAATTTTTGGGCAGCAGTAGAGTTTTGGAAGACAAAAAAGGGTATAATCTATCGACTAGACGGTGCATGATTCAATGACATATATAAAAACGACCTAAGAATGTAGGAAATCGGTAAAGAAATAAAGTATTGTAAATAGCACTAGCCTAGTAGATAATGACATGAATGATAGCAACTCAAACTAGTATGTGAGGTTGGTTTGGGCTGGATATTATTCTTATCAAAGCCCACTAATATTAGCTGGGATGCTTGACAATAAGCCCACCAAATTAAAATTATATAAAAAAAAAAACCACATGGCAGCTGAAAAAGCATATTCTTGAGAGCGAGTGAGAAAAGAATCATGAAAGAAGCCAACTTTGAATACCTTATTTCTTCTTTTCCTAATTCCAATAATCCAAATCCCAAACTTTCAAACCCTAATTTCCTAATCTTTTCAAAAAAGCAAACAACGAGGGCAGCCCCACTGGTCCCACGCAGTACCCAAAAAGAATACAAAATTTAAATCCTCTCTCTTTATTTTCTTGTATATTTCCTACTCTCCTCTTTTTTCTCATTGGCATGCCTAATGACACATGAGTAGTTTAAATATTAACAACCCAATCATTTTAATCACCGAATCTTTGCTTTCCTGGGATTACCAATTCATGCTCCTTAGCTCTATATTATATATTATTAATTCTCACCATCCATATTCTATGATTTTACTGCAACTTTTGATTCTTTTTTTTTAAAGAATAACGAGTAACTTAACAAATATTTGAGATTTAAAAAAATAAAAAAAGATAAAATATGAGAGTCAAAATAACTAAAGCTGGATACCCACAGAGAAGTGGTCGCTTTGACTAATTTGTAGGCACTTTACCATGTGCTTCCAAATTACTTTAGCGATGTTTTTTTTTTCTTTTAAAAAAATTATAAATATGCACAAATCAAGTATTTGGTTGAAACATTTATTCAATGGTGTGTGCGATTCCCAATGAAAGTTGAATCTTCTCTCTTCTCCTTCCTATGTATTGCAAGCATTCCTACTTTTAAGTTTCACTTTTCACATGACCCGGCCGGCCGCTTTGTTTTATTCAACTTCAATTCCATTAATTTCATGAGTGTATCACTCGTCAATAATTTCTCCCTCTATCTTACTTACTTTTTTCATATATTATATATGTTCTCATGTCAAAAGGCATGGTGGAATTCATAATCTTGGTGCTAAATATATACATGATTAATTCCTCTAAATAATTGTACTTTGGAGCTTTCAACAATTTAATTAAATATATAGAGTCCTAAGTTTTCGTGAAGACCATAAATGTCGAGTTTGATCCCTCCCAATGAGGTTGTGAATTAAGTCATGGGAGTGTGACATAACATTGTATGGGGTTTCATCCTATCTTAGACGTAAAAACATGAAAGAAAGGGACATGTTTTGTTGGGCAGCACAAATGAGTGGAAGCATTGTGATTATATTATTAAAGAGAAATTAAGAAAAGGGGGCCGGGGGTAATGGGACGGAGTTGATTGCATGGGTTAGGGAGAGAGGAAGGGGAAGGCGACCCATCGCTGACCCTTGCGTTGTGTTGTAACTAAAGCCCTTGCTTTTCTTTTGTTTTGTTTTGTTTTTTCCTGTCAATTTATTCTCTCAGCCCTGCGTGAGTCCCTGACCCACAATATATATATATGTGTATATATGTGTCAATAAAAGAAGTAAGTAATAAGATAGAGGATGGAAATTGTGAAGGGAATTAGAGGCGCGGTCTGTTTATTTATATTTATACCAAATGGGAAATGGGTGTGTTGAAAAGAAAAGAAAAGAAAAGAAAAGAAAAGAGAAAAGAAACAAGTGGTGAGGCAGGCAGGGAGGGGAAAAGAGGAACAAACGTGGGCCCCATGGGGGTGGGACAGTGCGGGCCCACTGCTTCACAGTCACTAACAGCAGTGAGCGAGTGTACTGCTAAAGTCGCAAAGGAAAGCAAAAGCTAAAAACGCCATAGCTGCTCTTCTGCTTCCTTGTTTGCTCTCTCGTTCATTCTTCCATCCAAATCCCCCTCTCCTCCTTCCTATCAGGTTGGTTGCTTTGGCTTCTTCTTTTGATTTCTGTTTTTCCTTCTATTACCATTACAGTGTGTTTCACTACTTCTACTTTCAATCATCATAATCTGCAGATTTGGAAGCTTCTCTCTCTCTCTCTCTCTCTCTCTCTCTCTCTCTCTCTCTCTGTCCGTCTCCATGCACCACATGGACAGGATTCCAGACTCTAAACCACTTCCCTTGCTACTCCCTCTAGAGATGCTTCCCGAATCAAACCTACGCCACCCCAAACGCCATATCCCCCCCTCCTCCCCCAACCAACCTCCCCACTGGCCCAACCTCACCCAACTCGGTACATCCTTTCCCCATGGATTTCAAGATCTACGACTTTCTTCTGCACCTTCCCACCACCGCCCATCGAACCCCAAATCCTCTCATCCTTCGGGACACCAACCCCCGAATCTCCGCACTGCCTCTTTCATTGACCAAGGCAGTCCCAGCTCCTTCTTTGGGGCTAGCCACCCGCCTGAGCCCCTCGACATGGATCTAATCACAACCGTTCATGTCCCCAAACCTGACCCCGCCTGCTTGATCAAGAGTTTCTCCCTCCACAAGGGGGGTCCCTTTCTTGAGGATCTCTCCATCAGGGTTCCACCCAACAAACCAAGCCCTACCGATAGCTTGCTTCATGGACATCAACATCCTCATGACCATGATCGTGAACAATCCCCCCGTGACTTTCCTCGTGCATCCCAAACCTCTTTCCTTCCCCCGGATCCTGAGGAGAAGGAATGTGTTTGGGATGCTTCTTTGCCCCCGAGTGGCAATGTAAGTCCACACAGTAGCATTGGCAGCAGTGGAGTTGTCACAGCCATGAGCATTGGTAATAGTTGCGCAAGCACATATCGGAGTGATGGAATGATTAGTATCGAAAGAAACTGCTGTGAGAGTACCAAAGGAAGCATGAGAGGGGACTCCCTCGAGAGTGCAAAAACAAGCATGAGTCGTGCTAGTGATAGCAGCGGTCTTAGTGATGATAGCAGTTGGAGCAACATTACAGGGAGTGCTAATAAGCCCCACAAAGGAAACGACCCTAGGTGGAAAGCCATTCTTGCTATTCGAGCCAGAGATGGAATACTAGGCATGAGCCATTTTAGACTGCTCAAAAGACTTGGATGTGGTGATATTGGCAGTGTTTATCTTTCCGAGCTAAGCGGGACTCGGTGTTATTTTGCGATGAAAGTCATGGACAAGGCATCACTTGCTATCAGGAAGAAGCTAACCAGAGCTCAGACAGAAAGGGAGATCTTGCAGTTACTTGACCATCCATTCCTGCCCACTTTGTACACCCACTTTGAGACGGACAGATTTTCCTGTCTAGTAATGGAATATTGTCCTGGGGGAGACCTGCACACTTTGAGGCAACGACAGCCAGGGAAACACTTCTCTGAGTATGCCGCTAGGTACGAATACACCATTCCATAATGTTAAATAGCATGCTTTCCTCCATATTAAAATTCGAATGCAATTGCTGTTGGTTTTTTAACCTTCTTTTTCCTCTTGTTGGATCTCATTCTACACAGGTTCCAGAAGGGATCGAATATTTAATTCTAATCATGTTTCATCCTGCGTCTCTCAGTTCTAACTGCCCATAGTTGTTTCATGACTAAACCTTCCGTTTGTTTTCATTACTTCTCAAATGTTCTTGAACATAAAAAATATCAATATCTTTTAATATGTATTGGTTAAGCTTGATGGTTGGACTCTAAACTTATATATGGTAGTCCGGCAAAACCTGATAGAACAATCCATACTCCGTCAATTTTAAATCTCTCATCATTGGAGTTATGAACGTTTTCTATTCTGGTAGTAAATTTTACTAACCTTAATATCAACTTTGTTTGTAATTACTGATAGGGTTTATTGATTCGGTTACGTTCTTTGCTTCAGCTCAAATACTCGCACTTTCTTTCAGAGATGGAAATTTCTCCTTGATCCCTAGGCACAGTAGTTTCCTGATTTCATCCTCTAAGAAATTGCAATTCAATGGCTGAATTGCATATAAGAGCACAATCATCAAGTCACTTGTTTCTTGCAAACTTAATTAACTTCATTGCACGTGAGCATGTCAGCTGACCCAAGCATTGATACCATCTGTCGATATTAACTTTTAAAATAGAGGATTTCCACGTCTTTTGTATTGGTTGACCTAGTCTTCATATTGATAAGAATGTGAAATGGAACAGCTGGTACTTACTTTTGGGGTTGGGGTGGGGGAGGAGGTGTCCTGCACGGTATGCCCCAAAAAAATCATGGATGGTATCTTCACTCTTTATATTTACTCACTTGCAACATCTGATACCAAAAACACGTCTGTTGCATACTGTGGGTATCTAGAAGCTGATCGGTCCTGGATTCCCTTCGGACTGAAAACTTTGAGAAATAATGATGAAAAAAGAGGATAGGGTTGCATTTGAAGACACTCTAATGAAATGTATAGGTTCATATCCATATATAAACTCATAGTTTAAGTTATTACTTGATAGTAAACGTTCATTTATTATAACGTTGACATTCTTCAAAAGAATTGAGAGGCGTCATCAATTTTCTCACGCAAAATCACGATAATTGATAGTTGCAGTGAAAACCCTTTCATTCGACCATGGGTAACCCCTCACTGCCATGTACCTGGAGTACTTCCAGGTCTTTTCTTTCATTTGTATTTATACAATTTTAAAAGGAAGATATTGTTTCATCTTCCTTCTCTCATCTTGTGTGTGTATGTTTTCCTCGTTTTCTTTTTCTATTTTGAAAAGTTCCTCATACTTATACACTTCCTCTTCTACTTCTTTTGTGTGTATGTGTGTTACGAGTGTGTGCTTTCTTCTATACTTGTTATTCAACCTGAATGTAGATACACCCTCAGGTGTCTGCGTAGATCTGCAATGCTGCCTTCCTTTATTTTTAGTAGTGATAAGGCTTTTGTTTACATTTCTTTTGTTATCCTCTTAGATTGGTGGCCTTTTTGTTTAACTCTCCCTTGAAGCATGGCCTTACCCCTGGCTTTCTAGGCTGTTTTCTTCATTTTGTTCGTATACTAGTTTTTATTTATCTGTTTGCTGCCATTGTGTCCGTCCAATAGAGGTTAGTGTGTGCACTTATGCTTTATTTTTCTTTTAATTGTATTTGCAGATTTTATGCAGCAGAGGTTCTACTGGCACTTGAATATCTTCATATGCTCGGAGTTGTCTATAGGGACTTGAAACCAGAGAATGTACTGGTTCGTGATGATGGCCACATAATGCTCTCAGATTTTGACCTTTCACTAAGATGTGCAGTGTCGCCCACCCTGATAAAATCATCATACGATTCTGACCCATCAAAACGAGGTGCATTCTGTGTCCAGCCTGCCTGTATTGAGCCGTCATCAGCTTGCATCCAACCTGCATGCTTTATTCCTCGACTCTTTCCTCAAAAAAGCAAAAAGAAAAGTTCCAAGCCTCGAAGTGACCTGGGGTTGCAATCAAGTACACTTCCTGAGCTGGTAGCAGAGCCTACTGCCGCCCGATCCATGTCTTTTGTTGGCACCCATGAATACCTTGCCCCTGAAATTATTAAAGGTGAGGGTCATGGAAGTGCTGTTGATTGGTGGACCTTTGGCATTTTCTTGCATGAGCTATTGTATGGAAAAACCCCATTCAAGGGATCGGGAAACAGGGCCACATTATTCAATGTAGTAGGGCAACAACTGAAGTGCCCTGAGTCTCCAGCAACCAGTTATGCTAGCCGAGATCTTATTAAAGGTTTACTAGTAAAAGAGCCCCAGCTTCGACTCGGCGTGAAGAGGGGTGCAACGGAGATCAAGCAGCATCCTTTCTTTGAGGGCGTGAATTGGGCTTTGATTCGATGCAGCACACCCCCAGAAGTGCCAAGACCAATGGAAGCCGAACTGTCAAAGTTTGGGGTAGTTGACACAACAAGGGTTGGCGGTGTCAGCAGTAGCAACAGCAGCAGCAGTAAGAGGATAGTAGGTACGGATGTTGTGAAGTCTGGTGGACAATATCTTGACTTCGAGTTCTTTTAAATCTCGGATAGCAGGATAGAGTTAGGTAGTGCCCATAAGTAATTGGTTGTTAATGTTAAAATGAGCCTCTCAAATTTCTGTGTTCTTTGCTGTCTAATAGTTAGATATCTCCCACTATTAGAATTAGTACATTTGATAAATTAATGTGAGTGACTTGAAAGAATCCACGTATTGCACGGTGGCTGAATGATATGAACAAATCATGTGTAGAGACGGAACGGATCTTGGATTTGGTACCCATCGGTCAATTGTGATTGGTTAACAGTGTCTGCATTTTTTCAATGAGATTCCTCGGTCAATAGCTAATTACAAATTACATCGTTGTGAAGACAGATTTCAGATATTGTGACAATCCAACTTGAAGAAAAAACGTTGGTTTGCATAAACATTTATAGATTTCGGTGAGTATTGGGCATACACTAGTGATGTTGAGCAACTGGTCGGCTCTTATTCTTTATAATTGAATATTTGATTATAATTTATGACAACTTCGTGGCCTTTTTTTCCATTGACTTATCATGGATTGAAGTCAATAGAATTGGTTAGCTAGACACTACTACAAAACTAGGATATAATGATTACAGAAAAGTGTCATAAACATTTTAGATGATACTTTTCTACAATCATTGTATCACACATCATTTATTCTGTTTAGTTGACACTTTTTAATAAGTGTCATTGAAAAGCAATAGATGATACTTCTTTGCAATCATTGTATCGCACATCATCTATTCTTTTTACATGACACTTTTTAGCAAGTGTCATTAAAATGTTTTAGATGATACTTTTCTGCAATCATTAATCTTTGTTTGATGATACCTAAACAGTATCAATAAATATTATTTATTGACACTTATTTTTAATCACCAAATAATCAAACATGACTCTTTATTTTAATCATATATCTTTAATTCTTGACAAATATTTTATTATCAATTTATATTATTTCATGACGCTTATTGTGTCTATTTGCAACCTTTTGCTTGCTCTTAACTATTATCATACATACATAATATTCTTCAAGAAAAATAACTTCACCAATAAAAGACTTGTCAACAAATAATTTCATTGATGACTTAAAATATTTGTATCGAACAAAATAACAAAAGGACAATAATATTACACTTGTAATAAATGTTCACACATTTTTTTTACAGCAAAAATAACCAGTAAAGGATGAGTGCATTCTTCACCGCTTCATCATTTGAGTGTGTTCATGCAAAACCTAAGAAAAATTGAGTTTCAAACAACCTTCACATATTACATATTACTTAACATTAACATATGAGCTTTCTTACCAATAAGAAAAGAGATTCAAGCAAGAAAAGAAAATTTAAGTAATTCTAACGAGTATGCATGAATAAATCTTTCAGAACCTTAAGCAAGAAAAGAAAATGAAGAAAAGAATGAAACTTACATCAAAATTTGAACGCCTGGAGGCTTCAATACATGTCTTTTCCCTAGCCTCTTTATTTTCATGTCCATATTCCCTATAAACATCAAACCAATATATGTTTCAGCTTCAATCTAAAACTAAATATTTAAACAAATGTGCCTATATGTTAAAAACTAAAATAACCTTAAGGAATTAGAGTAGATAAAGTTTACCTCTTTAACTTGCAAAGCATTCATTATAAGAAAATAAACAAATTCTCCAATATATTAGCTTCAACAATATAGAAACGAGACATCAACAAATTGATCAATAAAAAAAACTAGAAGAATAAGTCATTAACTAGTTGTTCTATTGAAACTTAATCACACAAACCAGAAGAAAAATGTATAGTTGGACATTGTTATTATACCCATAGTTCAAAGTTATACCTCCACTCAAGATGGATCTAAGTCAAATTCGGCTCCAACATTTAACCTAGATAAGAACAATTAAAACAACAAAAATAATTGTAAAAGGTCAAACATATAAAGTTCTAAAATAAGCAAAAACAAACAACTTTTTTTTAAAGTCATATCAACCACCATGGAAGCCGAAAACAACAAACAACTCAATTATAAATATCTCAAGTCAATGTACAAAGAAACAAATCATATGAATATTGTTCACTACGTAATCTCATCCCCACAACTTATTCATTTTCATCATGATATTAGGTTCATCTCAAGAAATCCATGGACTAAACCTATCATGTTAAAACAAGAATCCAACAAAAAAAAAATTAAACCTATCATGAAATAAGGACTAAGCAACCACACTTAATCGAAACCAAAATGATCTAAAAGATGTAAGAGTGCATTAACTCAACATAATTGCATCTACCTCATGATCATCATCCACTGAATGTAAACCCATTGTGACTTGTTCACATGGTTAGCATGAACAATACAATTAGTGTCAGGGACCAAAAGAAAACTTCATAATATCAAGCTGAATAGAGCTTGAACAACATAATTTCTACCATAATAACAAAACAGTAGAGGTAAAACTAAAAGGTGAAAAGCCTCTAGACACAATAGATGTATGCTAGTTACTTAAGATTCCATGTTTCTCAGATAAAAGTTCATGAAAAGATCAAGACATACATATATCTCAAAAGATCTAAAACACTGTGAGGAGAAACCATATATGTGAACTTTCATAGCAGGCAATAGGCCACATATCAATAAGTAGGAAGTATCAACATACATATAATATAGCTAGCTCCTACTTTTAGGTATGAAAAATAAAATATAAACTATATGAAGTAAACTTTACCTTTAGTGGATTGAGATACATTGTCTTTCATTTTGATAGAAGTTCCATTTAGATAGAAGATTGCAATATAATTTTTTTTAGAGAAAGCTTCTGCTCAAGTCTTCTGCAAGCAGAAAACTCTAGAATAGTATAAATAATCATGGAGATTTTGAGGTCGAATGGTAAGAGATTGATATATTGAAAGCAAGTAAATTCGAATGAATCTCACCTAAATAAAGACATATTCTTTGCTATCGGCTCGTGCTACATATTGAGATACATCATAAGCTAATAGAGATGCAACAAAGATGAGATGAAACAAGCAGTGACTAAATAGTTAAATGAGATAAATGATTAATACAAGTTACAAAAGGTTATAGAATAAAAAATTATATGAGGACAAACATGCGGAAGTGGAATTGAGATAGGAGATGAATGAACTCTAAACAAGCTAAAAAATTCACATGTGCAACTGTGGAAAAATAGCCACAATCTTGTAACTTTGAGATATCAGAAACTAAGTTAAATCTGAAAAGAAGAAACACACCTTGAGCCAAAGTTATAAAACATGATGATGTCAAATTTTAAGAAATATTGAATAAATACAAAAACTATAAAGTAAAAAATTTTAGTTCACCCTCTATTACAAAATACCAATTTTATTGTGCTTAGTATGAGAAAATGCATAAACAAAGAGAACTCAACCATGCAAATATATTTAAACCAAGAGAATTTATAATTAAAGTCACTCTTGAGTTTTGAACCTGGAATCTTTAAAAAACTATATTTTTGGACATCTCAAACCTCTACCAAAAAGGACTCCCCTTAAAGACAAAATAATGATTAATAGGCAGCATTGAAACTATCATATTTGTTTGATATAGTTAAAGAAGGCTAAGTTACTAAAATCATTACTTTATGAATGATATGTTATTTAAGTCAACGATTTAACATTTAATAACTATACACCATAGAGAAAAACCTAAGTTAATTATGACATAAGTTGATAAGCAAACTCTTGATTAGCTAATTTACAGAGATAAGGAGATCTCAAGAGGATAAACATTCTCCATGAACTCCAAACAAATAGCGCGCTTCTAACCAACTGTAGTTTTTGACCTGATCAAGTAAGGAAATGATATTAAAAGTTCAATTGCAAGTCTACGGTTCAGAGAAATTGCACACTAAGTTTAGATACACCAAGTTTATGACAACACAAGATGAATACTTAGTTTAATCTCATGACAGCCAAAAGAAAGAAAAATGTTAGGAATCTCAGTAGGAAAATACTAGAAATATTGTTAGGAATTGTGGTATATTAGAAACATTGTTTGCAATGCTTATTTACCATCATGTCATGATGCTTATTTACCATCATGTCAAGAAAACAAAGTCTCATAAACATACCAATATAACTTACATAAATACAACAAAAATTATCAAAATAATTTATTAACCTCAAGGGTGTGTTTGGGCCCCCGTTTATGTAAATGGCTGAGTTGGTTATAATAACCTAACCGATGTTTGTCCGTTCGTTTATTATAAACGGTAGTTACTTAAACCTGCTTGCCCGTTTATCTAAACATACGTGCCCGTTTATCTACACCTTACATATATTACTTTTTGTTACATAATCAGTCCTGCAAACATCGTTTATCATAAATCCATGTTATAATAACTTGTCCCTCAAACACCATTTATAATAACCCACCGTTTATAATAACCTTCCGTCTATAATAACCAAACCGGTGCTCCAAATGCACCCCAAATGTATTTGGAAGTGCATCACATTGAATTGATTTATACATAAATACACGGTAGTTCGCACCTTCTTCTACTAGTTACAATCTTTAGATCTACTTCAATTAAAGAATCTGTAGTTCACTCATCTATGCCCTTACAAATCTCTTTTTAGAAAGTCTGAAGGTCAAACAAAATAGACAAACAAGAAGAAAAACAAAGTACGATTGTTTTTATTTTTATTCATCATTGAACCAGCTAAAAGCCCACCACGACTCAATTTATAATAAACACATGAAATCATATTTGGGGTCGTAAATGTTCTTCCTCTTCTGTAACTTATCGTGCCCTCATTTCTTTCTTTAAATGTCATTTTTATTTTCTCCAATTTCTATGTGTTGTATCGTGCCAATGCTAAGCATTGTCTTTAAATATGAGGCGGCTAGTAAATAAACCCTATACTAATAATTATTTACTAGTTTGTGGATACTAAATGCAGAATAGAGTCACTTTTATCAGTTATTGGAAAAACTTATGAACAGTGACTCATAATTTGAGCATTCTAATAGTTGATATTTATTAGTAAACTAACCTCTTGGTGCCCCAATGCACTTGAACTTCTCTGTTTGCTTAACCAAGGGAACTTTCTTGGGTACATACCTAATTTATTTATAATGTAACATTATGAGAATAAAAAATATATGTAAAATATATTTAAGAACTAGTACTCATTCTCAAGGCAGAGAGCTCAACCTTTTTGTATTTCTTAATGTCTCTGTGCAACAAAATCAAGCATTAAAATCAATTAAGATTTTGATTTCTTAAAGATGAGCCTTCTAAAGAAGTTGATTCTTGACATTGAAATCTTACTAAAGCAAACAAAAACTATCTTAGAAAGATTTTAGTACAGAAAAATGACATTGAAAACTAGAAATCGATTGCTTTTTCTCTTAAAATCCAAGACCCAAAACTCTTTAGGATAACTCTCTATGACAGAACTAAGAAATGAGATTGAGAAATTGAAAACAAGTAAAGCAAAATGGCAAATCTACGAGGAAAATCGAAAGT
Organism: Sicyos edulis; assembly: GCA_036507275.1. Lineage (NCBI taxonomy): Eukaryota > Viridiplantae > Streptophyta > Magnoliopsida > Cucurbitales > Cucurbitaceae > Sicyos > Sicyos edulis. The sequence continues at coordinate 118,869 of CM071857.1, read as the reverse complement.
TGAAAAAACGCGAGAATCAAACAGTTAAAGGAACTTCATCAAAATTTATTTACATGAAGAAATTATAAGGTTGAAAGAAGAGGGTTCGTTCTTACCAGAAAATGGAAGTTTTCTCCAAGTAATTTGCTTGAAATGTTGAGAAACCCTAATTTTTGGAGTTGAGAAAAATGAAAATTTGAGGCTAGAGAAGGAAGTGAAAAAGTCTCAGAGAAAGAGGGAAAACAAATTAGAAAGTGAAAGGGGATAGGTGTTTTTTAAAAACAATTCATCCCTTTTGTCCCGCGTATACCAATTTTTTCACGTTTCATATAATTTAAAGACATTTTAATTTTTTTTAATTATATTTTAATTTTTTTATTAAATGATTCTAATAAAGTGTCATAAAACGTTTATTAGTTTTCAGCCTTTAATTTTGTTTTCAAGAGTATCATCTATTCTACTTTTTCTAGTAGTGTAGAGTTGGGGGAATATTTGATCATGATAACATATTAGAATTGACAAGAGACCCCAAATATATGATTGTATTTAAGGAATATTTTTCATGAGTGAATATTCATTTGTTTAGAAGTGGGTAGATTTAGCCAACAAGAATAGAACTCTACTAGCATATAACTAAGCAATCGTGAGGTTATATGTTTAAATTTTTTTTCTCTTGATATTATTGTGTAAAAAAAAACAGGTAAATTTACATATATAATATAAGAAGTGAGGACGAGCCCACGTTTTGAATGTGGGAAAAAGGGCCAGGTGTATACATATATTAAAATAAAAAAGGAGTAAGAAAAGGGGAGTCATAAAAAAGAATAGAATAGAATAGAATAGAGAGAATTGTGAAACGTGGTGGTGGGGGTTTGGAAGTTGGAAGTTTCAAAGAAATTGGTGGTTGGGGTTGGGTGTATATATGTATATATATATATATATATATATGTAAGATTAGAAATAGTGTGTGGTTCCTTCCATATTATATTCATAGAAGAAGAAGAAGAATAAATATTCCAAGTGAAGAGTAAGAGTAAGAGTTAAGAGTAAGGCGATGAGCAGTAGTGATCATGAGAGCAAGATGAGCAGTGGGTTAGAAGAGTCGGAGTTGGTGGTGGTGGACTGGATTCGGCGCCATCTTCTGGAAGACGAAGTTGAAAAAGTGGAAGCTGCAGTAGTACAGATCAATAATAATAATAATATTCCAAGTAATAGTGGTAGTAGTAGTAGTAGTAGTAGTAGTGATCAGGATCCTCATCAGGTGAGGGCCAATGCAGCCAGGGGGCTGCAGTTCCGAGGAGTTCGGAGGAGGCCGTGGGGGAAATACGCGGCAGAGATCAGAGATCCCAACAGAAAAGGGGCTCGAATGTGGCTCGGAACTTACCACACTCCCCAACAGGCTGCTCTAGCTTACGATCGAGCTGCTTTCCAGATGCGAGGACCCAAGGCCAAGCTCAACTTTCCGCACATGGCTGGCCGCCCCTAATAAAACTCATCACTGTTTCAATATTCAATTCCCTACCCACTGTGTGTGTGTGTGTGTGTCTTCCTTGTGTATCCAATCATCATCATCTATATATCAATTACCGCTCTCTTCTACCATAATACCATTATTGCAGCCTCTTTCATTTCTCAATATATATAATTCATCATGCATTTACATGTTAAGAGGAAATCCAACAGATTATTATAGCTTATTACAACAAGGCAACATATAAGAGTTTTTCAAATTTCATTGCCAAGTAGTGTTCGATAATAATAAATAAAAAAAAGGGCTCTTTTAATTAGGATTAAGACAGTTTTAGAAAATGATTATAAGGATTGAACTGTGACACGATGTTAAACTGTATTATAACTAAGCAATAAAACCTCCAAACATTAATTCTTTCTTGATAAAAAGAAAGAAATATTAGGAAAAACAGTTTTGATTTAATAAATTCATTTTAGTGGAAAACACAGCATTATCCTCCACTACAATTAATATTTTTTAAGAAATTAGAAAACATAAATCAAAGTTCATTGCGCGTGAAACCTTTGTCCTACCTCTTCATTAATCGCTGTCTCCTTCATCCTAACCCCGACATGATGATCAGAGTTCTCCAACACCATGGACGTCGATCAAGATGTTTCATAATTAAGATCGTCTCACTCGCAAAGAAGTCACTATATTTTCGACAACGGACAGCTATTTTGACAAAAAAGACATCAGTGCCCACCTGAAAATGTTGCCAACAGTGATATCACGCCATTATCTCCTCTTTTCCGACAATGGCCGTAGCTCTTTTGTTCAGGCAGCGAACGAAGGACTTCACGGCAACTCAAGCTCCACATCGTACTAATAATTATTACACGATGATTAATTGGGACGTGGTTAGATATGATACAAACATATTTAAACTATGAAAACCTTTGATCATTGGACATATTCTAGTGTCACTGAACAACTGTTTATGTATTAGTATGTATTTATGTTAAATGTATTACAATATTATATTATTTTCTATAAATACATACGATTTTCATAATACATGGAATTTAGAGTTGTTCATTCTAGATTAGAGTTAGTTTGTTGATCGAAGGCATCACGATGGATTGTGATATTTGCAAATCACACATCTTGGACTCTCTTGGTCATCGTTTTCAATGACTTTACCTGGGGATTTGGACAACGATAATCAGCATTTCTACCACTCCTACCATCAAACAACAACGACCGTCCAAATCGATTTATAGACATAAAGGCGACAAAAATGAAGGTGGAGAACAACAAGTGTGATACTCAAGGAAGAGTCTTATGGATTCCTTTGATGATGTCGGACTCTCCCACTTTCCAATATGAGACATTTGTGAGATCCTAACAGCGGTGGATAAGGGATGAGTGCACGGTGGCAATTAAATTTAGGATGGTTAGAGGACAAAATGACAAATAAAAACGTGAGTAAAAAAGCAGGGTATTAAATACTCATTATCGGCATTGTGCCTTTGTCTTCTCGCCAACATAAAATACTCGCTAAAAAAGGACAATCAACCTCAATTGTTATTCAAAAGATTCTTTGCTTTTTTATTGCACCCCCGGAAATTACTTCGAAATTTCGCATATGGCCACGTGAGAATCACAATCGATTGCTAACTTATGATTTAATAGCACGTCCCTCCTTCTCATATAATCATACTACCTTAATGTCCCTTAAAAAAAAAATCATTTTTGAACGATTTTAACTTTTAAGTCGTACTCTAAATTACAAACATGATATTTATTGGAATATAAAAAAAAATTAAATACAAATAATATAGAAAATATTTATAATATCAAGTTAGAAGATAAGAGATTTCAATGATCAAATGAAAATATTTTCAATATCATTTAAATTTTCGATATCTTTACCAAATCTCATAGATTTTATTTGACATTTTATATTATAATAATTAAAATAATAAATTAAATTTTCCAATCCTATAAATAGTTTTAGAACAGTTTCTGCTTGGATTTACTTTTCTTTGTTTTTATTTTTATTTTTATAATAATTTATCTTATTTTTGTTGGATTATTTAACTTAACTTTCATCTCAATAATTTTTGTAGGATCTTTTTTTGCATAATTGTTGTCTTTCAAAAAAATACTTGTAGATCTTGAAACAAATGTTTGAAGACTGAGGCTAAAGTGCATGAATTTTTCGGTTTCAAAAGTTGGGTAACAATGATTTTCTACTATTACTATATATATATATATATATATATACATATATATATAGTTATCTTTTTTTTTTAAACAATATATATAGTTCTCTATATTTTGTTTACAAACACATTTGAAACTTTCTCTTTGCTTGCGGTTACCTTTTTATTTTATAATAAAAAAATTTAATTATCTTATTTTTGTTGGATTATTTACCTTAACTTTCATCAAACTTTTTTTTTGTTGCTTTTGTTACTTAATTGGTCAGACTTGAAGATGTGAATTTTTTTTTTTGAAGAATGATAAAATTATCATTTGAGTTAAAGGTAAGTTCATAGATTTATACTAATAAATATATTTAGCTTATTTATATTTATAATTATAATAATGATATAACTCTTATAAATTTTATATAATACAATAGTAATTGGTCTATTAATAGATAAATTGAGAAAAAATGTATCGATTTTTAAAAATCACAGATACAATTTAATTTTAATGCCATAAATTTTATTAAGTTTTTTTTTTAAAATTATAACACCTATTATTTTTTAAGTTTAAAATAAAATATTAATCATTTTTTAACATGAATTTTAATAAATTTAATTAATGTGAAAAAATAGTTATAAAATTTAATTTATATTGAAATTATTATTTGATGATTTAAATTTAGGACAAAAAATATATATATATACTATTTATTGCACCCAATTAAAATATTTTATTAAATATATATAATTTATCATTTCAAAAATTATCACGTGCAAACGTCGTGTTAAAATTTCTAGTTATAAAAATAATAGCAATAAAATAATATTCTGTTTTATTCAATATTTTTTTCTGCTTTGGAAACGGTTGTTTTTGGTAGTTTTATCAAATTCATATTTTTTCAAATTGATTTTTTTGTAAAATTCAATCACATTTGAAATTCAAATTCATAATCAAGATTACTATGTTATAATGTCATAGAGTTCTATTTTTTGGGCAATTTTTTATATTCCACAAATTAATTGAGGTTGAGAGAGAGAATTTTGTAAATTGAAAATTTCTTAAGTTACACAAACTAATTAATATCCTCAAGACAAATTAAGAGAAAGACCTAAACTTTTTAGTTTTCATTAATTTTCTTCAAATATATATAATACATGAATATCAAATCTCAAAAGATCTCACCAAAAAATTGTGTTAATCCATTTCAATTCTAAGTTCAGGAATTCAAGGGCAAAAATTGATATTTGGCTTTCGTGAAGGGTTTTTTGGTCTCCTTTCTTTAGAAGAGTCAGAAAAGATCTCAAAATAAATCTTATCAAATATCTAATAAATCTAAAAAAAACATTTAACGATATTTTATTTCAAACCATTCATGTTCCATTTTGAATATGTATATTGGTAATGAGACCATATGACTGAGTTTATGAATAAATTTGGGCCATTTTATTATTTAGGTTAAAATACCATTTTGGTCCCTCAACTTTAAGGTTTGTTCCATTTTGGTCCCTAGACTTTCAAATGTTTAATTTTAGTCCCTTGACTTTGTTGTTTGTCCCATTTTGGTCCCTTAACTTTGTTGTTTGTCCAATTTTGGTCCCTGGACTTTCAAATGTCCAAATTTAGTCTTTAGACTATCAAAAAAGTTAAAAAATGGTCATTTCATCAAATAAATTTTTTCTCACTCTTAAATTATTTTCTCTCTCTTCTATCTTTTATCATTTCTCTTTCTAAAAGTTTTATTTCTCTTAAATCTACCTCTCTAATCCTCTTTTCTTCTCTTTTTTTCTTATTCTCTCTTCAATCCATCTCATCAAATTATTTAAAATGAGATCATTTTTCTAAATAATAATTTTCCTACTTTGATTTATCACTTTTTTGTTTTCCAAAATTCATAGTCTATCATGGAACCAAAAAGAAAAAGAAAGAAAATATAGAAGAAAATAAGAAAAGAAAAGAGGGGAAGTGAGGTGGATTGAAGAGAGGTAAAAATTTTAGAGAGAGAAAATAATTTAGGAGCGATAAAAAATTCATTTGACTAAAAGACAATTTTTTAACTTTTTTTTATAGTTTAAGGACCAAATTTGAAAACATTTGAAAGTTGAGGGACCAAAATTAGACAAATAGCAAAGTTGAGGGACCAAAATTGGACATTTGAAAGTTGAGAGACCAAAATTGAACAAACAACAAAGTTGAGGGACTAAAATTGGACATTTGAAAGTCGAGAGACCAAAATGGAACAAACCCCAAAGTCAAGGGACCAAAATGGTATTTTAACCTATTATTTAAATGGCTTTGTCTGAACCAACATAATTGGGGTTATTATAGTCGTAGAGAGAATTTTGTGATTATAACAATTTTTGGAATTTTCCACATGAATTCTTAGGCTCTTTTTTTTGTTTATTAGATTATATAATATTCGGCCTCAAAATCAATTAGTAGAAGGAAGTAGTCTATGTATCATTTGTAGATGTTAGACTCTTTACTTTTTTAACATGAGACAAAGATCAAAAGTTGAGTATTTCCAATATGTCACTTCAAAATGATGTCATATAGAGAAGATTATCTTAAATTATATATGAATTTGCAGATCGAAATACTTGGCTTAGGCTTATTTGCTTTGGTCGGGTATGAAGTTTTGAAATAAAATACCCATTTAAGTTTTACACCCACTTGAATTAGGTTTGAACTATCCGCTTAGGTTTTTTTTTTATGCACTTAGATTGGATCAAAATTTTGGAAGACCAATAATAGAGGCGAAACTCTAATACCAAATTAAACAATATAAAATTTCACTTCAAAATTAATTGATTTTGAGGTATAACTCTTTTAATTTCTTATTCATGCTATAGTTAGGTAAGTTATTTCCAGCATCCATGTGTACTTTGTTTTTTTGTTTTTGTTTTTTAATTTTTCGAGACTGACAGCCATGTGTACAAAAAAAAAAAAAAACAACGATCTTAGCATGCGCTTTTCAAATGTCTTTATAATACTTCTCAACACTTGGAATTATACATGTGAAACTCATGGAGATTGTTATGTTTATTCATATATACTCATATACACACAAGAGACGAGAGAACGTATTGAGATAAATCAGTTTTTGTAGATGCATGTTTTGACAATTTATTTGGTATCCATCGAAAGTTATTATTATTATTATTATTATTATTTTTTCTTTAGTACTGGTTGGCGGGGTTTTTGTGATATTCGTGGTTAAACTCTATCAAGCATGATAACACTTGACGTTTTTCATTTTTTTTTGAAATCCAACATTTGACTAATCACAACGTAAACTCCTCACTAAAAGAAGAGAGTACACACTTTTGCTGCTTCTTTTCAGTCATCATCTATAGTATAGTATTTGAGAATTTAATTATAAGTTTCTGTTACTTTTTTCTCTTGCAAAAGTCGTTTCTTTCTTTGATTGATTGTCCTTTTTGTTGTCATGGAAGAATCGATCAAGTTTTGTTTGTTTCTTTAGTGCAGAGTCATCCAACAAGCAAGTACACATACAGTCGCGGCCTTACTTTCTATACCACAATGATGTATACATCCAATTTGATTCTTTGTTTCCGAGTTGTTTCATAAGGACAACTATATCATTAGTCTTGCTATTAAAAATAATTAGCTAGGCTTGAACCACAGTAAAACTGTAAAGCTTACTTCTAGAGAAATGTTATCATTGTGGACTAAAAATAATTATGTTCCTGTGATAGCCTGAAATTAGGACTCGGTGTCCAAAAGCGTTTCTTCCAATATCATATCAACTTCTCCAATTCAACAACAAAAACATTTTGTTACATCTAAAAAATCTTTTCTAGAAGCCAAATGGACCATAAAATTTTAATTTGAAACGAAAGTTGGCCACAACATTCTTCTTCTCTTGTCTTTCTTTATTTTTCGATTGGTAGTTGATTTCCATTTTCATAACAAATTTTCATTTCTATTGAGATAGAATTAAAAAAAAGTTTAATATTTAAAATGAATCTTAATTGGGTGGTTTTAATTTAATTTATAACCGTCAATTTTTTTTAAGATTTAGAAACGTGTGGTTGACATAATGAATCTTAATTGGGTGCTTTTAATTTAAATAGGTGGAACGTGGAAGTTTCTTTCTACGTAATTTATTCGCAAAAGCTACCGTATCTGAACACAAAGTTTTTTGTCTTTCTCGCACAATGTGTAGGTGGAAGAGAATTTCTTTCTTTCTTTCCATTTTTTATATTTAACTTAAAAATGACTAGGCCTTGACTAGGGAGTATTCAACTAAATAAAAAACAATAATAATAAAACCATTTTTCTTAATTTTGAGAAGTCGAAGTCAAAATTCAAGGCTACAGACTTTGAAAACGTGTTCGCCAAAGCAATTTATATTTTTTTATTACCATTTTTTCTTTCTTAATAATTAAGAACCTTTAATGAAAAGGCCAACATAACCGGTACAACTTTGACAACCTTAACTAGGAAGGAATAACCCCTCAAAAAACAAAACCCAACACCATGAGCTATAACAAAATCTCACCAACCACGAACAACCAAAGGCCGGATTAGATCTAAACCGGCAATAAGATTCTGGCTTCAAGGTCTTAACCAACTTGGAATAATAAGAATCTAAAAGGGAATAGCCTAAGAACTATCATTGCCCACGAATAGGGTGTTTTCATATAGACTTTGGAGGCAATGTGTCATCGATATCTATGATTGAGGACTAAGATCCCACCGAAATTAAAGGGAAAACCTTAATACCGGAATAACACCCTCCCTTCTTCCATTGCAAACTAAGTTTAACTAAATTAAGAAATCCTCCTCTGTCCACTAACTCACTATAGAGGAGACACAAAAACACTAAACCTGTAGACAACCAACCGAACGTTACGACTAACGAAAAGGCAATAAAAAAGAGACAAATTCCCAAATAAGATAGAACAACCAAGAGAACACAACGACTGAAAACTTGGGAATAAATTAAAGAACTGTTGAGGGTTACCAACTATTTTTGAAACACGGTTGAGAATTAATTCAAGGTGGAGAAATCTGAAAAAATTGTCGAGAAAAAAACCAAGTCAAATCAATTCGAATCACATCCAACCGGTCAAATAGGACTAAAAATTTGTTTCAAAAATCGATTCAAGGCCCGGTTCAAATTGAACCTTCACTCTGTCTCGAGCCCTTTGCCCATCTGAATCTAAAATAATATGCTCAATATTGCACTTCCGACAACCGTCACAATGCTCGTATATTGATGGGTTCGTCAACTCTACTTTCATTATGGTTTTCCTCACCTTCTCATTTTCTATCATTTTCCTTCGAGTTTGATATTGTTTCCCAAAACTCTCAATGCAAACTCTTCCCTAATCAAATGGACAAATTTTCTCTTCATCAACCCTTGATACGAAAACATATTTCTCACTACTCAAGAGAGAAAAGGCTAGAGACAAACTTGATCGAAAAAGATTAGTTGTTAATGAAACGAAGGAGTTTCAACACGCACTACCTCAAAACTACTCACACCAGATGAAGAAGAAAAAAAAACATCTTAACTATCGTCTAACGAAAGCCTTCAACCATGAAGGTACCAAGAACAGCCTCAAAAACTTTAGTCACACAAGGCTTTAAAGAGAGATTCAATCAATTTCGAGAAAAAGATGGGAGCATCTCTCACAAAACCCGAATCCCCAACCCTAGCCCTCTTACACAACTTTTATTTTCATTTCCCTAATTTCCCAAACCAAGAGTTCGTCTTAGAAGTTAGTCCTACTTCGTTTGAATCATTATATTATTGACCCAACAATGAACAAAACAGTCTACCCTAACAAATGAAATAGTTTAATTTTTAATTTCAACCATTTTAGCCGTTTCGTCCCAACTTCTCCTAAAATATCCAGAAAGCCTTCCCTTAATTACTCAGGCACTTATTAAGTTAAGAAAGGGAATACATGAATTTAATTTGTAACTAAGGCTCTATTTGATAACCATTTTATTTTTCATTTTTTGATCATAAAATTTCAGCCTACAACTACTTTATTATACTCTTTTTTTTCCTTATTTGAATATCTACCTCTTACATATATTTTAATAAACAATACCAAAACTTGTAAACAAACAAAAAATAGCTACTAAAAACTTATTTATACTTTTTAAATTTAGATAATATTCTCCTTACATTATAAGAAAGATGGAGCACATGAAAAGAAATTTGAATAAAAATAGACTTAAATTTCATAAACAAAAAAATAAAATGGTCGTCAAACAGGACCTAAATTAAGTTATTCACAAATTCAAGTATATGATGACGTTTGCAGTTGAGTTAGAGAGTTAAATTGTAGGTGTAGAGAGTTTGTAAGAAATAAATAAAAACGCAGACCAAACCAAGTTCAATTCCATAACAAAGTTGAAAAGGCAACGTCAGGTAAGTCTAACCCTGAAACATGCCATGTCAACATTAACCACACCTGTGCCGGTAATATGAAACAACAACAAAAAAACAAAACGCCATGCTTATAGCTACCAATGTGAGTGATTAAACAGATAAAAGCAAGCACTAAAAAGAGGTGAACAAACAAAGGGACGGATGCGAATGAGAGGATTGGTTTTCTCTCATTCGTAGATCCAGGAATGAAGGCTGCTCTGCCAGTAAACAGGACCTTCCGGGAACCACAGAGCAATTTCCTTCCCCGCACTCTCCACCGAATCACTTCCATGAATGATGTTCCTGAAGAGTGAAAACCAACGAAACAAAAAATCCATAATCATATCCTATCCAAGCCTCTTTCCTATGTATCAATTCAATTCAATTCAATTTTTTACCTGCCAACATCAATTGCAAAGTCACCACGGATGGTTCCTACATCAGAATCCGCTGGCTTGGTGGCTCCAATGATCTTCCTGCCGGTGGCAACGACATTCTTCCCCTCCCAGATCATGGCAACCACCGGGCCAGAAATTATGTACTCAATCAACCCATTGAAGAAGGGTTTTCCAGCAAGATCAGAGTAATGATTCTCAGCAAAAGCACGATCCACAGACATAAACTTCAAACCTAAGTCACGCACACGCACACCATGTTGTTATTCACAAAAATTGGGGAAAATGAAAAGAATCAACTTGAGGAAAAGAAACGAAAACAGTTCTTAGAAAGTAATAACCTTTTAGAGCAAAGCCCTTCTTTTCAAACCTACTGATAATCTCTCCAACCTGAAAGAGATAAATAAAAGCATAAAATGTATGGAAGTGGGAATCAATTCACAACTGTGAATACGCCTCATGAGTTGGGTTGAGTTTCTATTTCCCATCTAATGAATGAGAAAATCTAAGAGGTTGAATAATACAGAAAAGAAAAGAAAGATACCAGGCCCCTCTGGACTCCATCAGGCTTGATCATGATAAAGCTCTGCTCCATTTTTGTAGAATAAAGCTCCTCCGGTGTAGACGACGATTTCGTGGTGGTGAACTGGGAGGCTGCGCAAACGACATTTTATAGGTGGATTTCGCGTCCCGAAACCCTAGCCGCGAAACCCTAGCCCTCTTTCACTCGAATATGCTTCCACATTTTATTTCTATCCTATTCTTCATTTTCGCAAAATATTTCCTTTTTTTTTCTTTTTTTTAGGACAAGATGTCAATGGAAATCCTTTTTTTTTTTTAATTTATTTTTTAATTCACTAACAATTAATAAGAGTTTGGGGATTAAATTCGCACGTCTTGATTATCAAATCATATAAGATGTAATTGGAGATCAATTGTTGTAAAAATTAAAAATTAAAAAAAAAACTAATGGTATAATCTTATAATATTTATTTTAAAACATTATAAGAAATTAATTGAGTGGAAACATAAATTAAACCAACAGTGAATAATATTAAAATTGGGGATAGTATGAATATATTTACATGATTTTAGTTACTGTTTTATTGTATCATTTTTAGAGCCTAAACTTTCACTTTAATGTCCAATTAAACTATAAACTTCAAACGAGAGCAGCATTTTTTTATTGCAGATGCTCATCTCTATACGGTGCCCTTTTTACAGATGCTCCTGTTCTTTTACTTTGGCATGTTCCTTTGTGGGCTTGGATTGGCTTCCTTTTGATCTTTCTCCCAAACCCACTTGAGACTTAGGAGATCATTGCTCGGATTTCTTACAATTAAAGTTTATAATATATTTGCACAAATTTTAACAGCAATTATAAGAAATTCCCTTAATGATAATGGAACCTTTAACATGGAAAATATACTATATATTTAATAAAAAGACCACCGTCGATGTATGTATTATATAATCTAACTGGTGTGCTGTTTTATTATTATTTTTTAATAATATTAAATATTTGAACGATAACTAACATAAAACTGATTCTAGAAAAGGAATCGAAGAATTTTTGTTTGATAAATTAGATAGAAAAGCGATGATATACGTGTCGTAATAGAATTACATGAATAAAATAAGTGTACTTTATAAATTATTATTAGATAGAAGGAGTGGAGATGGTGTCAATAAAGACAAAACTCTAATGACATCTTGTATAATTTAGTAATCAAAAGTTTATAGTTTGAATTCTCTCTTGCTCGATATTGTTGTATAAAAAAAAGGAGTGGAAATAGTAAAATTATGCAAAGGTGATTGGAAATTATACGAAATGAAATGCTTTTTTTAGAGAACGAGATTCCTTTTTTTTTCCTTTTTGGGGAATGATTTTTTAAGTGGAGGTCACGTGTGTGTATATATTGAAATTCTATTATGAACAATGTTTGCTTCCTTATGATTAAGAAAGTAAGCCCTCTTTAGCTATAAGGAAGCAAGTTTTTTTTATTATTATTATTTAGTTTTGGCAAAGCAACAATGTAAAAGATACAAAATTACCAATATGTAAAAGATACATACAAGATTTGTTGTTTTTTTTATTTTTAAGTATAAATTTTACATACAAATTTGTTGTTTTTTATTTTTAAGTATAAGGGGCGGGGACTGAATGAATAAGGAGCTAGCACATGGTTTAATTTGAAAGCTTAAATGATGATGAGTTTGGGTGTACATAGTTGGCATTCTGGTTAGCATATAGTAAAAAGATAATGGAAATAGAAAATGAAAGGCATTCCTAGATAGGATCGGAATCTTGTTTCAAAAAAAAAAAAGATAGGATCGGAATCTGGGGTGGGGGCCAGGGGAATACTGGATGGAATAGAGATGGGCCACACGCCATTAATTTTGGGCTGGGCCTTGTACCATCAGCGAAACGGACTTGTGGAAGTAAAGGCTACTTTTAAGGGAAATATTAAAACATAACAATGTTAATACCCTCTATGCCCTTATCACATGATCAATGTTTTAAAAATTAAAAATAAATAAATAAAAGATCACTCCACCATTTTAGCATTGAGAACCGAATTCTCCCACTATTTTAGTAATCTTTTTTAAATTTAATAATATAATATTCTCCCACCATTTTAGGATTGAGTTGTTTTCTCCAATTGCACAGCAGACATTCTTCATTTCTCTGTTCCAGTTCATTTCATAGTAAACAACCCGCATCACCATTCCTATATTTCTTTTCATTAACAATTTTAATTTGTACACACTTTTTTCATGTGTTTCATCCCCAATTCCCAAGTTTGCAACGAATCTCATAAATCACGTTAGTGTTTCTGATTCTCACCCCCAATTCTCATATTATGGTTGTTTCTGTCTTTTGTGAAGGTGTTGGAAGCAATCATTAAAATTTTCGATGAAGGTCACATATGTTACGATTGTTTTTAATGACAATTGGGATGAGGAAGATATTATTTACTCGAACTACATCACCGTCACCGTCGTGGTTGATATCACACACAACATCCTCTATCCCTATTGATATCATCTATCGAGGGGGAATCTAGGGTTGAACGAAAATGAGAAAGTCATAAGCATATCACTATATAAAGATGGGGTACACAAAGAAAAGTCGAGGATACTGAAGGATGACCAGGACGTCTAATGGATGTACATCGAGTTCGCTGGTGGTATGTATAATGACGGTTGTATCTTGACAGACATCATCCAAACACGTACACTAGTGTCGCTGAACAACTGTTGCAAAAAAGTAATTAATTTTTGCACAATTATTTTGTAAATCAATGTAAAATACACACGGTAATAAATTTATTTTTCATTTCTTTTAAACTGGATTAGTGACGAAGTTTATAAAATATAATTAAGATTTAATTGGCACATTTAAATATATAAAAATTCATTTAGATGTAATAGTAAAAAAAAAAAAAAAAAAATTTCCTACTAAACCAAACATATATGAGTTTTAATAAAAATAATGGAGGGAGAGTGAAATTAGTATAATTTTGTAATTATCATTAAAAATGAAAAGGAGAATACACAACTTTATTCAAATAAATTTACACATGATGATGATAAAATAAAAGATCATTACAAACTCATCAAACTTAAGATTGGAAATATGAATGGATGATTCAACATATAGATTTTGTATTTTCTAAACATATTTTATAACATCTTGAAATATTTTCGAGATTAATCAAAATATTAAACAATGAAAAAGGGAAAAGATGTGTTGAAATACTCTTCATTTATTTTTTAGTTCAAAAACATCTTCCATGTCAAATTCATTCTTTCTTCGAGCACTTTTATAGTAAGCAAGTACGCGACTCTATTTTCCTCTCTTCGAGCTGTCTCAACTTATAAAAGACTAAAAAGAAAAAAATAGGTAATGAAAAATAGTATGAACTCTGTTTTCATTGTACAAAATGAAAAACTGTTATACAAACTATTGAAAAAATCTATCATTAAAGATCATTTAAAACTATTTAAGCAAAACAGTTTTGTTTAAAACTAAGAGTAGTAGGATAAATTTCAATAATAATAAAAAAAAAGAGTAGTAGGATAAATAATAAGTAGGGGTGTTCACATTTTATCCGAAAACCGAACCGACCGATCAAAACCGACCGAATCAAGGTCGGTCGGTCGGTTTTTTGATAAGGTTGATCGGAGTCGGTTAAATTAAATAATTAACCGACGGTTGGTTGGTCGGAGAATTTTCTAAAAAAAATAAATTATAAGAGTAACATTCATGGTTTTCCAATGAAAAATATTTAGATTTGTTTTTTTTTTTAAAAAAAACCCTTAACCGACCGACCGACCGTCGGTCGGAATTCTCGATTCAAATTTTTTTTCGGTTTTTATTATTAGAAAACCGATATGTCGTTTATCGATGTCGATTTTCTCCAAAAAACAACTCCGACCGACCGACGAACACCCCTAATAATAAGTGATGTAAAAGCAGTTTTTTTTTTTTAAATGACCAATAGGTGTGTTTTGTTTATGAGAAAGAGAAAGTGGCATTGGGATAAATATATAACGTGGCATAGAGGCAAAATCGTCTAAAATTGATTCTCCCCCTAGAGCAAACTTTAAACTTTAAGGTAGTATGATATGATATGATTATTTAATAATTTTTGAAAAAAGAGTTTTGGCGATTAAGTAACCATGAAATTTAAGTTAGTTAGGTAATTTGGTAGTTGATATGATTTATTTTGTTGTTTGGAATTTGATAATAGATGAGACTTTAGAGAAGAAGGGTTGGAAAAGAAAATGAAGAAATATAATTTAATTATACAAGGAAAATGAGAAGATGAGAGTGAAAAGAAAAGATGAATGCACGCATGGTGTGGGTGAGAGATGAAAGAGGAGAGAGAGACAATCAGAAGGATGTAATAAAGGGTGGTTGTTGTTGTTGTTGTTGTTCGTGGTCAGAAGAGTTGGAGTCGTCGCAAGGAGAGTGGTTGTGTCTTCCCTCGTAGGTGGTTATGACCATCCGGCAATCCTCGGACAGCCGCTCCACTCTCTTCTTCACTCGGCAGTTGCTATGCGTGCAGCGGTAGTAGCTCCTCGGATGAAGGCTGTTCTTCACCACCTTTTGCCCATATTTTCTCCATTTATACCCATCGTCCAGCACATCTACCTCGCTTCTCGTCTGGAAGCAGAAACGCGGCTCTCGAAGCTTTCTCCTCACCCCCTTCACTTTATAATTACTCCCCATCATCATCACCATCTTATGATCTCCACACTCTGGATCCACTGTTCCCACCTGCTGTGAGTTAATTTCCCACAACCCACAACCACAAGCTTTTAATTAACATTATATGGTATGGATAGAAGAAGGAAGGAGGGTAGCTAGCTTGTACTTACGAGGTGGGCATGATGATGATGGTGATGCGCAGTAGTAGTAGCTGGCATGGTGCTTGCTGTGTTCACGGTGGTGGGTGCCAAGAAGCTTAATAGAAGCTGCTGCTGCTGGTTGTGGTCTTCCAAGTGGACAAACCCCATTTCTTGCTGCTGCATTGAGAGATATTAAATATCAATACTATTATATTCTAATTCTAATTCTTTGAGAGCTGTAGGACGAACACTTGAAGTTCATCCTCCATTCCCACCTTTCTTTCCCAATATGATTATAACAACGAAAGTCACAAAAAGAAAAAGAAAAGATCCCCCCCCCCCCCCTCCTTGCCTTTGCCCTTGATCTTCTTCTTTACTTTGCAGCTTGCTTCAATAAAGCAACACCCTTCTTCATTTCAGGGTCAACCCAACTTCCTTATATATACATTTACAATTATGTACATCTTGAAATTAACAACACCCCACCACCTTCCTTTTTCCACGGGTCCCACTCTCCATTTACTCAATATCATATCTTGTTTCTACTCTAAATCCTATTCTAATTAAATTTCCCCTTCTTTTCTTCTTCTATATATTTTACCCTCTTTTATCCACCAACACACACATATCTATCTATCTATCCATCCCTGTTTTTTCTTTTTCCAAAGTCTCTGTTTTTGTCCCCACATTTCTTTTTATTTTACCCCTTCCTTTCTTCTTTATACATATCTTCATCACTTTTACCCAAAAAATAAATCAAAACTCACTTTTAACTACTACTAATACAAATACCATTTTGATTCAACTCATACTCCTTAATCATTCAATCCAAAATTATTCATTTTCACATGTATAACGACTCTGCCTAAGTCACTTCAATTTAATTATTTATTTTAATATTTTATGTACAAAAGTTTCATTTATGATTTCAAAATGTCATCTTTATCTTTATCTTTATGATTATTCAATATTTTATTGAACAAGGTTTGAAATATGTTAAAACAGCTCCTGGCCCATCACAGAATCTCTAATAGTCTTATAGCTCCTAAAAAGAAGTGTAATATTAAACTAAACATAGAAGCTAGCCAGGAGCCATATTTGCTACTTGATATATGTTTCTTACATTTGAATATGAAAAATATATCCTCCCCGACCAATTGTATTTTATTTAAGAGCTTTTTTTATAAGTAGACCTATCATGAAAAATATTTATAAATCTAGTTTGCTAAGAAAATATTAGCAAATCTATATTTCACTAATGAAATTTCTAATTGATGTAATTATTCATTTACACTAATACCCTCCACACCATTTAATTAGAATTTGAAATAATAAACCAAAAAAGGTAAAAACCATCTAACTTCCATATCCACTACCACCAAAATAGGCTCCACATATTACTCTATTTTGGTCAAAATTGATTGTGCCGTTTCGTCTTCCCAGTATTTTCACCATTTCTCTATTTTCGTTCGACTCACCATTTGGAGCAAGAAACCCATCTAACTTCCTACAAATCGTGCGCCATTTCGTATTCTTCATAGGGTAGTGTAGATCGAAATCAATCAAGGAAAAGGAGGAGGAAAGAAACCCCAGATGACCTAACACGATATGAGTTTAATTTGTTTGGTTATCTGATTCATGGTTGGAGTTTTGAAACAGTAGTTTAGAAGAATTTGTGGGATTATTACTACTATCGATTTATGGTTTGGGGGCCCATAAATTAGAACAGGCAATGAGTAAGAGGGGTATTGTCCATTAAGTATAGATTTAATTGCATTTCCATGGTAATGTTGCAATACTATATGATTTCCAATATTTTTTCAGTTTAGATTATTGTTTTTACTCATTCTTCTAGCATTTGGTTGATTTAGTTGAGTCGGGTGTATTCGTTTATCAGGGTATAAATGGTGAAAGTAAGGAAGAGGAGAGAAATAACACTTGGCAAGTCTACAAGTTACATCCCGAAACGAAAAAAAGAAAAATACGGTCATTATTATAGGCGAGGTATTTTTTAATAGGGGTGTGATTTTATGTACTGTACGAATGTTTAGTTTATGTTATACAGTATTTACTAACTAGATAATTGTTTTGCACATTTAAGACAACAAGTTCATCAAGTGCTTCAGATTGTGACGAAAAAAGATCATCGAACATTGAAGCCCAAAGCGCGATGGAAAAACAAGAAGAGAACAATGATGACAAAAGTAAGAAAAGAGTAGAAGTAGGAACTGCTGGGAGGTCTGGGTTTGGAAATACGGTAGGAGATATAGGGCAAGGGGATACTTTACTGTTTGATCATACGGTAGTAGCCATATCTACTGGTAATACTGAACAAGCGATGATAAATCCTTGTACAATCATGATTCTGTTTGGATTTGATTTTAAGGTATTGAAACATAAGACATTCATGTACTGGACTCTATATTCTATATAGATATGTGAGTATCATGTTTACACGTAGGAATTCAAAGAAAGAAAGGAGAACGAGACTGACGAGGACATAACCGAGGGTTGTGGAAACCCGAATGAGGAGGATAAAAATATAGAGGGGATGATGTGCCTATGGTGGAGAAAGCAATGGGGGTTTGTGTCTACCTCGATCTATGAGATATTGTGATATGAACAAAAGGATCTCTTTATCTGTTTATACCGTGTATTGTTTACTAAATCTGTTATTGGCTTTGTATTTGCAAGAAGATAAAATACCAATCGTTGCGAAAATCCAAAAGTTCATTATAGAATGGACTGCATCACTCTATAATTCAAAAACCAAAGTGCAAAGAAGGACAAGGGAAAAAGCTAGTGTGAAACGTACGACATTGTCTACAGAGGGAGAAAAGACCGTAGGCCATGTAGAGTGTGACTAATCAGGAAGGCACCACACTAAAACGTCAAATATTATCATAGTTTTATAATTTTATTAGGTTGATCTAACGTTGGTGTGTGAAGCTTTTTTTGTGAACGTATTAAACCTCGTAAGGGGTTTTTTTTTAATGTATTAAACTCTTAACGGTTTGAATCATGAATGAAATTTTGTATTTTGAAATATGCATCTTAATACTTTATTTCGAACTATTGATAATGATGTTAAAATTAAACTAGACCTCGTACAATACGATATTGGTTTATTTGTATTATTAATATACAGTATGAATTTGTTTACCTTTTGTGTTATGCTCGTAAATGATCTAATTGCTAGTGTAAAAATATTATTAAGTATTGCAAATATTGGCAAGCAAGTAGTTTATTATTGTGCAAATTAGAACAAAATAATAAAATTTGTAGGATTATGAAATGATAACTAAAAGATTGTTCTTAATAATGAAAAGATAAATGCTCGGGGGAAATGATCATTGCGTGAAGGGGTTCCTACATGCATTCCTATTGTTGCCAAGTTTTCCACATCGTCTGCATTTTAGACGTTGTCTAACTTCTAAAGCAGATCTCATATGTTGTTTTTTTGGTCTTCCTACCGAACGTTGTTGTAGGAGGAAGCATGAGCATACGGTATTCTTATATGATCATACTCTATACAACTACATCTTTTATCTTCAAGGTTAACATGATACTGTTGGATGCTGTAAAGAACTTGAACTTGCAGATGATCAATAAGATGTACCTATGATAACCGTAAAATTTAAATGAAATTAGAATTCATCATGAACATGTAAATACATATAGTGTTATGTTGAGGGTGTATGTTACTTACATGAAATACAGTGTTTAAGAAAATGAATACAGTATAAACACAACGGACAACCCAAACAGTAACGTGGAATAAATATAGTTTGAAAATTAAATAATATTATATTCTGAAATGAATTCCATGTTGTAATATATTCTAAAATAATTACCGTTTGTACTTATGTGTATAACATAGACAGTACAAAAAATACAACAGTACTGAAAAAGGTCGTGCAAGCTATCTTTCGACATACAGTATATATATACTACTGATATAGTCCTACATAGAATGAAAAACTAGAGCATTTAAGGCATGATTTGTGGTATTAATAATTCGATTCATATCGACCGAATATTGTATTGTTAGGTATGTTTACAATATAACAATCACGTACCATTTGAGACATTATCGAACCTACAATAGGGTAAAGACCAAATATTGATGAAATACGCTGAAACCCGACAGAGTTAACAGACCGCGAAAATAACAATATTGTGTGGGCGCGAAAGTGGACAGAACCTGGTGAAATCTGGAGGAAAATGAACATAACATACGGAAATGACATCACTATGTGGGAGCGAAAGTGGGCAGAACACGTCGGAGAACATAATTAGGTGTATTCCAATTGGAAGTGATGTTCAATACCAAAGAGTAATAGATTTTCTTCGTCAGATTGTATGGAGAAACGATTTAGCTAGATTTTTAAATGTAAAATTAGATTTGTAAAAAATATAGTTGGTTGATTAGATTTGTAATTATTTATTGGAAAATGAATATTCAATATAATTTCCCTTTAATTAATATATGTTTTGGCTCTTCAAGTATGCCTATTCTCTCTTTATTTTATTTTCTTACCATAAGGAAGCCTTAATTAGTGAATTCATTCTAATAAATAAATAAAGGAATTAACTGAAATAGATAAGCATAAAAAATGCTCGATATTCTATTGTTTTTCCATTTTAGGAATTTTGAATATATAGTTCACCAATAAAGTTTGGGTTTCTTTGAACGACACAATATTTTTTATTAAGACTCTAACTTCCAGTATGCTGACTTTCTTTCTTAAATGGGATTATTTTGGGTGTGACTGAAATTCTTTGCCTGTCATTTGTGCCCGTATGTGACTTCCAATTTTATCATTCATCATTGGATATCACATTTTTGTTTTCGTTTAAATAGGGAAGTTAAAGCAGCAATTTTAAGGGTTAAGGGAGCTTCATTGAAATTGATCCCCAAGTTCAAGACACATGATTGAAAGTACTTATATCCTCACATGTATGTATATACATACTTGTGCTAAAAAAGATCAGGTCCCACATTACATTTTCAGTTACTTTTAAGCTGAAAGATTGTTTCAAAATAATGAAAGATTGAAAGTTCCTTACACATCCATGTGTAGGGGAAGTCATAATTTTTATATATGTAGTGCTATTTGGTGTTATATAAATGTATCTTTTATATAAAAAATAAATTTATGAAGTCAAGTTTATGTTTGTAGGACTTTATATTTGTAGTCAAGTTTTCCCTATAAGTAAAAAATGTAACATGAGCTAATAGGCTGGAAGAAATTGGAGTGTGTTTATGTTTAGTTTTGAAGCGTATGGTTGGAAAAGGGAGCTAGCTAGGTAATGTGTGAAATGTATGCGTACGCACCTTCATCATGATCAATGCTTTGACTTCAATTGGGTTGCTTTACCTTCACTGTTCTCTGCCGGAAATAAATGGTAGACATGGATTCTTTTTAAAAACCATTTATGAAAATGGGTTGAATAAAAAAAGATTTGTAAAATTGGGTTGTGGCTTCTAGTCATACCTGTTGAAAGTTGAAAGCCGCCAAAAACTTTTGTTTTATGTGTTGGCGTCTCAACAAGAAACGTTACATGGTTTTTTTTTTTTTTTTTTTAAACAAATCTTATAAATTTATTAAAAATATATGTTAGATTTTTAAGATATAAAATATATTTGCAAATCTATCCAAATTAGGTTAGATATTGAAGTTTTAAAATATATTTTCAAATCTATTCAAATTTTAAAATATTTATAATTATTAAATTCATAAAAAATAAATCACAAAACTGCCTAAGCACGATTTTCTCTTCCGATTACTATCATTTCCATTTTTACCTTTTTTAATAATGCATAAATAAACAACTTCCTATTTTCATGAAAAATAAAAATCCAAACTTCTACGAACAGTACATTTGCCTTCCAAAATATATTTAGGTGGTTATTATTTTAGGGATTTTATCTTTTTTTTAAATAATCGTAATAATTTTTTTAGTTTACTTGAGTTTCCTTTTAAAGAAAAAACTTGATCCATTATCATTTATGTAATTATTCTATAGTTTTTATGGGAATGCATCTTTGATGTTTTTTCGTGGAAAGAAAAATGGATGAAATATCTTCCGATATCATTTTCTAATAACTTCAATCTGTAATCAATTTTTAATAAGTCTAATATTTTATATCTATATAATTTATACTATTAACATGATACTTTTTTGCTTTTAAAAAAGAAAGATATGTTTTTTTAGTGATAGAATACTTAATTATGTTATTTATAAGAAAAAACTATTTAAAAAAAAGTTTGAAGTTTTTGTAAGAGGGAAAATAGATTTGTTATTTTTTAAATTTATATTGAAGTTCATTTTTTAGATTATATATTATTTTTATATACTTAAATAAAAATGTATTATTGACTATCATACTATCATATCATATCATACTACCTTAAAGTGTGGCTTGAGGGATAAATCATTTTTAGACGATTTTACCCCTTAAGTCATATCCTAAATTACAAAAATGTCATTTATTGGAATATAAAAAAAAAATCAAATATCATACTACCTTAAACTGTGGCTTGAGGGGTAAATCATTTTTAGACGATTTGACCCTTTAAGTCATATCCTAAATTACAAAAATGTCATTTATTGGAATATAAAAAAAAAAAATCAAATAACCTAGAAGATATTTATAGATTTTCATTTGTAGAAGATAAGATATTTTTATCAAATCTCATAGATTTTATGACTAATTTAGAAGATAAAAGATTTTAACAATCAAATGAAGATATTTACAATATCATTTAAATTTTCATGTAGAAAATAAGATATTTTTATCAAATCTTATAGATTTTATTTGACATTTTATATTCTAATTAGAATAATAAATTGAATTTTCCACAAAATTCAAATGACATAGAAGATATTTACAATATTATTTAGATTTTCATCCGTAGAAGATAAGATATTTTTATCAAATCTCATAGATTTTATGACTAAATTAGAAAATAAGAGATTTCGACAATCAAATTGAGATATTTACAATATCATTTAAATTTTCATGTAGAAAATAAGATATTTTTACCAAATCTCATAGATTTTATTTGATATTTTATATTCTAATTAAAATAATAAATTGAATTTTCCAATCCTATAAATAGGTGTCTACATTTTGTTTATAAGAACACTTTCTGTTTGTTTGAATTTATTTTTCTTTATGTTTTTTTTGTTTTATAATAAGTTAGGTTGGATTAATTACCTTAACTTTCATCTAACTTTTCTTTTGTTGCAATAATTTTTGTAGGGATATTTTGTTGCTTAATTGTTGACTTGGAGATGTGAGAATTTTTTTTTGAAGAACGATAAAATTATCATTTGAAGTTAAAGGTAAGTTCATACATGTATACTAATAAATATATTTAGCTTATTTATATTTATAATTATAATAATGATATTACTCTTATAAATTTTATAATTCAAGAGTAATTGGTCTATTAATAGATAAATTGAGAAAAAATGAAAGAGCATCGATTTTTTAAAAAATTTAATTTTAATTCAATAAATTTTATTAATTTTTTAAAAATAATAACACCTATTCATTTTTAAGCTCAAAATAAATAATTAACTGCTTTTTAACATAAATGTGAATTTTAATAAATTTAAGTAACGTGAAAAAATGGTTATAAATTCAATATTATATTGAAATTATTATTTGATGATTTAAACTTAGCCTAAAAATATAAGAAACAATTTATAATTATATATATATAATTTATTATTTAAGAAATTATCACGTGCAACGTCGTGCTAAAATTCTAGTTCTTAAAAGAACGTCTTATATTTAATTTCTTAAATAATTTCAAATAAAAAATTTGAGGTAAAAAGAAATCACAAAAAATAAGTAAAGAGAGGAACGATTAATTTAACGTAGATTTGTAATTCTATATAAATATGTAGATTTATTAGAATCAAAATCTTTTAAATGTGAATAAATAAATAAGAACAATAAAACATATAATCATTAAAAAAAAACAATAAAACACATAGAGATGATAGAGGAAAGAAATTGAAATAAAGCCAAGTAGAGATATCGGCAAAAATAAAAATAATATTAAAACAAAACAAAATAACAGAAAAAATGGTAGAGTTTGTTTGTATTTAGCAAAATATTTATTTGCAGATAAAAAATTAAAAACGAAAATAAATATGTTGTTAGTCTTTGCATTAAAATTACCATGCTACATGTGAGGCGTCTCTTCAAGAGTGGCCACTATATATAATAAATTTATTTGACCATTTTTAAGGCATGTTGCGTCTTTACAACAGACGCCGTACCCCCTTTTGCAAATAGTTTCAAACATAAATTGAGCCCATCTTGACAATTTACCCTTCTCTCCTTCATGACAACTTAATGGGGTCTTTTGAAATAATTCTAGAGGAGAATTGTTTTGACATTACCAGATATTTTTGTGCGTTTAATTTAGGAGTTTTTGCATGTATAACAAAAAAAATGGTAAAATATTTTTATTTATAGCACAAAATCCAAAATAATTTCATTCGTAGCAGAAAATTCAAATTAACTTCTATCACTTGTTTAGTTCTATTAGTGATAAAATTCAATCAATGATAGACTCATTCTATCACTGCTTAAATTTTATATTAGTGATAGAAATTTAAATTGAATTCTATCACTAGGTGAGTGATAGAAATAAATATGAATTATTTTAAAAATTCTACTGCAAATATAATACAGAGGTAGAATTTGTTGATGATGGTAAATTCTCTTTAATTTATGTTATATTTCGTTGTTTTTCAATATAATAATATTAATTAAAAAAAAAGTCTCATTTAATTAAAAAAGTCTCATGTTTTTCAATTTTTAACTAATCAATACAACTTCTCACTATAACTCCTTAACTCAAAAAGTACCTGCACCTAATATTGAAACAATATCAGCCAATCTTCAAAACAACCCAAACAAAAACCTTCTCCTTCCTTACTTCCTTTCTCTGCCTGATGTTTTTCTATTAAATCTTTCAAGTTTTTGATATATGATACTAATTCGCTTAATTATAATACACTCTCCCCTCATTTTTATATGTGGACTTTGTTTTCTAAACGCCTGAATACACTTTCACACTTTGCAAAGACGCCTAAAAAACATTTGCCACAATCCCCAACTGTTGTATTTTTTACAAAATTCACTACCAATATGTGGACCAAATCTCATCTTTTTAAGAATTATGATATTCATACCATTGCTCTCAGTTATAATGCTTTCTGACTTCTTGTGTATACTTTTTTTTATTGAAATTAAATCGTTTCCAACAAAGACAAAAAAAAAAAAAAAAAAAAAACCCTCTCCATACCCTCACTTTTGGCACTTGCATAGAAAAATATTAAATATCTCTTAGGTTTCGCTAAAAAAATCTTTAAATTTAAAGAAAAAGAAGTTTTCAGGATGGGGACTACAAAGTGTATATATACATATACAAGAAAAAAGAGGTATTTGAGGTGGATTCTTCGTCCCCGCTTTCACTTAACCTAATAATATTATATATTTCTCCATAATTAACTGCATAAACTGGAGATCAATTTTTTTTTATCCAATGCACGTACACTAGGGTTAGAAATGATTATTTATGGATTAGAATTAAATAGAGAGTAATTAGAAATGTGAAATAGTATTGGACATAAGAAAACTTGGGCTTGTGTGATCCTAATTTGGGTAAAGTTGACTGAGGAACACATGCAGTGCAATTGGGTTAATTATTTGGATGAGTCTTTTTTTGAAAGTTTCTTTTTTAAAATTAATTCTAAATATGGGTTTTCTCAAAAAAAAAAATTCTAAATATGGGTTGTGGCTTCTCTACTGCACACCCATTGAAATTGCCACCTAACCAAAATCTTAACAAACTCCTCTCTATTTTTTTTTTTTTTGAGATCTTTCTATTTTCTTCCTTTTTTTTTGGAGAAGTCTATTTTCTTTCCCTTATTCCATTACTTTTATAATATGATTTTAATAGTAATAATGTTTTATTTCCTCATATTTATTATTGAAATTATTGATTCTAATAATTTAAATATAAAAAATATATATTAAAAAATTAATCTTCTCTAAAAATTGTATACATTAAAAACTAAATTTTATTAATTTTATCCTAATACCATTATAACTCACATATTTGATACATGTTCTAACTAAAAAAATGAGTTCTAAATATATAGATAACTTTTATTTTAATAATAAAATTGTGTATAAATTCTATTAGATTGTTATCATTTTTGCATAATATTATATTTTTATCCTTGGATTTTAATTTAAATTTATTATCTACAAAATCATATATTTATTAGAAGGATTTTTTAGAACAATTTATTAGAAGGTTTAGATTTTACTTTATTATCTAAACAAATGAATATACAAAGGTTAATAATTAATAAACATTATATTATAAATAGATTATATTTTATTTTAAATACTCCTCTAAATTAAAAGTTTGAGGGTATATTTATAATGTTTCTTTTTATTCAAACATATAGTATCATGATTTTTTTAAATAAAAGGTAATTGGTGCTCTTAATTTAAAGGGGGTTTTCAAATAAAAAAGAGAGTATATAATTGGTTTGTAATATAATGTTTTTTTTTTTTTAATTTTAACCTCATTTCTAAATGAGAAAATGTTAGTTTAAATTAAAATTATAAACTTTCATAATAAATATAAGATTGTGTATATGATAGATTAAATTATGATGTAATGATAATAACTTAATACATATACTTCAATTAATTTCTTAAAATTTAATCATAACACCCTAACAAAACATACACTTATTTTTTTAAATTTAATAATAATAGTGTAACAAAATCTATGATAAAATTATATGATAAATTTAAAATTAGATATACAAAATTAATAAAAATTATTTTTTGATATATAAAATTCATTGAAAAATTAATTTAGTGAATATAAGAATTTATTAGAATATAACTGAATAAAAATTAAATTATTAAATAATTATAAATTTTAGAAAAATAATTAGATTTATTTTTTAAATGAATATGAAGGAATGTTATTTAAAAAAATTTATCGATCTTACACTTAAAAAATAATGGAATAAAGAAAAAAAGTAATAGAAAGAGAAAATAGTGGGCATGTTCGGTCTCTAGTAGAGTCTCATTTGAAGTTTGTTAAGATTTTGTCTAAGTGGTCAATACGACAAAAAGAATTAACCAATTTTAATGGATGTGGCGTCTTTAGTAGAGACGCCACAACCCACTTTTAAAATTAATCTTAAAATAGACCGGTTTTCATAAAAAGTTTAAAAAAAAACTCATTCAAACAATTAACCGAGTGCAATTCAATGAGCCATGAGGGAGGTCAAAAAAGGCGCGTAGGGTAGGGTAGAGTAGGGTAGGCCAGACATAAAATTTTACAAAAAAATTGTTGGAAATGGTTGACGCTGAAGTTTTTTGTAGGCCCCGCACTCCTACGTCAAAAAATCCAAATGGACAGCATCTTGGGCGGATTTTCTCTGATTTTGAGGCTTCAGATTCTTGTTCTTGAGAGCCATTTCATTCATTTAATACACAAATTCCTAGATCAATCCAGAGGAGGCCTCAATTTTTTTTTTTTGTCTTTTTCTTTTCATTTATATAAATAAATCTCCATTTCACCAATTTAATGAGTGGCAACTAGCAATTAAGATTCAATTTTCTTTAGAAAAAGGCAATTAATGTTGTTTTCCACATAGGCTCTTTAATTATTATCTTATTTTGGATAGTAGAGTAAATCATTGTACAATGATTGAGTGGTGTGTATGGGCCAGAAAGTATATGTATAATGAAATGTGAAAGTGGTGTGTGTGTTTTTAATTGGCAAAGTAGATTAAAGGCCGGCTTGCGCGCCCCACTACTAGTAACGATATTCGAGAAGTAAAAGCTGAATAAAGTTAGTGTGGGATTGGGATGTGTGTTATGGTGCCCGAAATTAAGAAGGAGCGGGTTGAAAGGGCGGAGGGAAGATTATTAGAGGAAATGGAGAGAAAGGGACCTATGGCTGCCTGTGGGGAACAACCAAAAATTAAAACACATGTGGAAACTGGGAAAGGGAAGGAAATTCCTTCCATCGAGGAGTGTACTGTACATAAGAAAAAAGTAGGACAAAATTCAAAGATAAATTATAAATAACACACTATAGTGTAGAGTGAATAATATTATGAATTCCATGCAGCAATGATTGCCCTCTTTACATCACATTTCTAAGATCCCATCATGACATCTTTAATTTGGTGGGTTCCATACTATGTCTCAAAAAGCTTCCTTCTTTCTTCTCTTTTTGGGTTTGAGTTGTTCGATGCAGTAATCAACCACCTTTTCTTTTTTGCTTTACCCAAACTGCTGCTGCTACTACTCACCCACTAATTATTCGATTCAATACCACTTTCCCATTCTCCCTCCTCTCTAAATTATTGTTATGCCCTCACTCAACTCATAAAATCAATTCAATATAATATAATCTCTACGGAATATAATATACATAAATCAATTCAAACATTTAGGCCATGGTTTATGGGTTGAAAATGTTGGTTTGAAATAATCTTAATTCCAAAACTATGTTTGGTTTGTTTCTTTATTGTCCAGATGTGGAATCCATTCCAAACCCCTCAAATCCCATAGTTGTATGGATCCCACCTATATTTTATACTTTGTTTGTTTTTCTTCATCTTTTCACATCTTTTTATTTATTTATTCGTATTATTATCATTTATTATTAATATCAATATAAAAAACCTTTCAATTTTTTAAGTATTTGCATTTTTTTATCATTAATTCTGAAGAAACCGATGACAAAGTCTTTATAAAAAAAAAATCACGAGCAAACCTTTTTTTCTTAAATTTTTTTTTTAAATTTTAAATTTATAACTTTATCATAGGCTACAAATTTAATTATTTTTCATATCTTAAAAAATATATTCATTTATTTTGAAATATTTTCTTGCATGAATAATTAAAAAAATATATTTATAGGTCGTGTTGTTCACTATTTCAAGTTTTTATGAAATATTTAATTTTTCGATTAATTTTATATTGGTTTGGAATCTAAATTAAAATTAATGTTTGATTTAGTATGCATTTAGTTTTTGCAATGTCTAAATTGAATGAAGTATTTACAAATTACGTATAAAATTGACTAAGAAAGAAAAATGATCATAATAATAAAATTATTTTCAAAGAATAGACAAATATATTATGGTTCACGAGGCAATATAAAAATACATTTTTTCTAAACAAATTAGGGTAATACCTCAAATTATGTTCATCAGTGTTTAAGATTGATATGATGATAGTAATAATATTATTATTATTTTAAATATGAATATGAATATAATAATAATAGAAATAAACACAAGTTATATAATTATTATAAATCGAAAGTTTGTATTTTTAATTTACATAAAGTATCTCATCAACATTACTTTAAATATTTTATTATGATTTTATTATGAAGTATAACAACATTTTTAGTAATCAATAGATTTCGGAAAATCCGATTATGATACTGGGAAATCCAATCCTAACGTTTGGACATTATGATCATAATAATTGTACATAAAGAATGTAAAATACGAGCCCAAGAAAACTGATAAAAGTAGAGGTAATATGTGTTTGATATGTTCAACCATTAGTGAAATTGGGATATATTATTTGAGAGTTTTCACAATTATAGACCTTGTTCTTTCTCCAATGGATATCAAGTATATATATTTATCATTAAAAGACTTTTATGAAAAAAAGATCTAAATGCACATATATATATTCTAAGGTGACAAACATGCAAGAAGTTAGTGAATTTCCACCTAAAACATAAATTATTGAATAGTTCCCAGGGGTAAAAGTTTCATTTACATGGCTAATCAAATAAGCTTTAAATGAATAACACTTTGCTCAACCTTTAAATGTAAGAGGTTGTCAACATGAACAGCTGCTCAGCGACATTAATATAAAGGTCTTGGGTTCGAATAACTCAACCCGATTGTTGTAATCTCAAATTTAAGGATTGAAATCCTGTACGGCAAAAAATGATTGATTTTTTTAAAAAAAGATTTGGACGTTAAAACTCGGTTGGCATGGGGTGTTTTGGTAGGGAGGGGATTTGAAGAAGAAATTGAAATTGGGGCTGGCCTTTGTTGATTGGGCCGATCTTATATTGGCGGTATGTATAGAGATGGGCTTGCATGGGCCACCCAGGAAATGGTCTATTTTTGTTGGATTGAAGGCGAGGCGAGGCGAGGCGTGATATATTGACAGAGAATTGAAGGGAGAGGAGTGAGGAGAGGGGTTTGAAATAAAAATGTCCGGTCGGCTGCTGAAGAAGGTTTTGAAGGAACAGGAGGAGAAGGAGGAGCTGCGACACCAATTCTCTGAATCCGAAGGTGAAGAAGACGGACAAGATCATCCTACTGCTTCTCTCAATCCCTTCCACCTCCTTGTCGATGACGACCAGATTAGCCCTCATCAGGTCTCTTATTTCATTCCCCCCTCTACTATACTATTTTATATGCTTAACCTCAATCCTATATTATACCCAATGCTTAATTCAAGCCCTAAATCAACCAAATTGCCTAACAAACTCTATAATTATTTACTACTATATGTGTTTGTATACCCTTCTCTTACTCTTAACATCCTTCTAATGCCATTCCTTTCGAAATATTGCCTACCTGAAAGGCTTTGTCCTAAACCATTCTTAAGTCAGATGATAAAGTATTGGGAGGAAGGATTAGTGGTTTGACATTCAACCCTCAGCCGTGAGCTTCCCTAGTTTAAGCCAACTAATGACTTGTGGGATGAGTAATCTGAAACTTAGTATATGTTGGATGGAGAACTTGGTGAGCTCAATGCCATTTTCAGGCTGCTGGTAAATAGAATTTTTGGCTAGGATTGGGTGGTAGTAGGTGGAATTTGCATCCTTCCTGTTGAAGTTTCTAATTTTTAGCTAAACTAATATTTGGAAAATTTTCTTATGTGGTTTGGAAAGAAAAATATCCTAAAACAATCAGAATGTCATCTTAACTTTAATGAAATGCCCTTTACCTCTAAAAATTTGAATTTCACAATCCTTTGCCCTTTCTCTAAAAACCTAACCTAATCTCCCTTTTTTTTCCCTCAAGTGCCATTCACTGGCATCGGAGGGGAACTCGTCGGTGATGGAATCATTCCCACTTCTTCTCCCTCATCATCTTCTTCATATTTTTCTTCTTCTTCTTCTTTTATCTTCTTTTATTTTTCTACTTTTCCATCTTTCTTCAATTCCCTCCATCACAGACTCCTCCTTTTCTCTTTTTCTCCAACCATCTAAGGCACCTTTTCCAACATCTCCTCCCTTCCGAGTGGTGACAACACTATCCCCCCTCCCCCAAAGTGGATCGTCACCCGCTCCATCGTTCAACCAGTCAACTCTATCTTACTCTTTCCTTTAGAGCGATGACAAAGCTCCCCTCCCCCTGCTCGGTGGCGCTGATTCAGAGCAAGGTCCTCTCTCTCCCTTGTGCGGTGACAGTCCCTTCAACCACCCCTTCCTTGTTCTCTGACCATAGCGCAAAGACAACATTGGATGATGGAAGTGTTTTAAAAGGCTCGCCTGGGCTCAAGTCCCACCTTTTGCGCCTCGCTTGCCCCAAGCGAGGCGCGTGTAATAAGGTGCCTTACGTGAAGACCCAGGCGCCAAAAGACGCGTGCCTTGTGGGATTTTATAATTTTCTTTGCGTTTTTTGTGTTTTAGATCTCCGTACTAGGTCATTCAAAGCACGTGAAGGTTGATAGTTGAATATTATGTATGTTTTATATGTTATTCTTGGTTAAAACTTCATTTATGCCCATGAAAAGTGTTTTTATTTTGTACACACACACATATATAAATTTTTTGTGTTTTTTTTATATAGTGCGCCTTAAGAAAAAAAGCTCTCGCCTTTTGGTATGCCTTGTGCCTCAGGCTGCAGAGGGCCATTACGCCTTGCGCTTTTTAAATCATTGGATGATGGAACAGAGCATCATTCTCCATCGAGAAGAACACATAAAACATGATTGGCTTCTCCTTCTTCATCTCTAGTTTGAGCAGCAGCTATAGACTCCAACTTTTCATCAACTCCTTCTATCTCTGACCTCGTCGATAGGACTTAGCAGATTTATTTTTTCTTCTCCCCCTGAATTGTATTGAGATAGCCCTATAATTGGCCTCCTCCCTCCACACTTTCTTCCTCTAGATTTGGTTCTATGATTGGCCCCCTCTCCCTCCTTTCTCCTCTTTTTCTTTGTAGTTTTTATTTAATCATTGAAAATGTTCACTATTTCCTATCCAAAAAACAATCAAAGTGTCTGTGTTGACCGTCCACTATGGTGGGAGGACGTAGACACGAGAGAACTAACATCGAAAATAATAAACATCAAAGAATTATGTTGATATAATAAGGATTATAATACCATAACATAGCCTTTCGAGAGCTACTCTCTCCCAAGTCTTCTCCAAGACAATACCCATAATACTTATGCCCTTCTAAGAACTCAACTCTCTTATTTAAGCAAAACACTTCTAGCTACTTACCACTATACCCTTACTAATATAATACTAATATTCCAAACATGGTCTTCACATACTCTCATTCTCAGAACACACCTTGTTCCCAAGGTGCCGGCAAGAATGATAACCCTACTTATCCAAAAAAAAAAAACAAAATGTTAACTACACTTCCTTCTTACCAAAATGAAAAAAATGGGCCTCATGTTGAAAAAATTAGACCAAAACCCACTCATTAATGCTGCCATTTTCTTTCACCTCAAGAATTCATATCTCCTCGTTCCAAGGGGTGGCGCAGTGGTTGAAGACTTGGGCTTTAAGGGTATGCTCCCCTTAAGGTCCAAGGTTCGAGATTCACCTGTGAAATTACTCCTTTGATGTCTTCGGTACCTGGTCTAGGGACGGGCGTTGTTACCCTTGTTTAAAAAAAAACAAAAAAAAGAAGTCATATCTCCTCTTTTATCATCTCGACAAACATCAACAACAAAAGAGACTTTTCTCCTATTTTCCCTCTCTTTTTATGAATTTCCCCCATCTTTCTTTCTTTTTTTCCTCTTTCCTTTATTTTTTCCCCATAATCTTCATCTTCTTCCCAACCCTTTTCTTTTCACCCACTTCCACCTCTTTTTTTTTCCTTTGTTTCTTCTTCTCAATGTTTTCTTCTCCAATGACTAACTAATGAATCTTTTTCTATCTGTTGGTTTATGTTATTTTTATTTTTTAGTATAATTGTATTTTCATCTTTTCTAATTATTTATTCCTTTTAGGATTAGATTAAGTATTGATTTCTAGCCTTTTCTTTTATAACTCGGTAGAATCTTTTCTTTTATGATTAGGTCATCTTTTCCTTTTTAATATTAGATATTATATTTTCCTTTTATAATTAGGTCATCTCTTGTACTCTATTTAAACCCATTATTGGGTTCATTATTAAATGAAGAATTTAGAGATTTGAATTTCTATCTTTCAACACCATCCTTTTTTTATATTTGAAAATTTAAGTTTCGAAATTTTGCTCAGATAATGACTCGCCCTATCCGAGTATGTGAACGTCGGTCTGTGCTCTTTGGTCTCGCTGTCTCCTCAGCTTCTTCTTCCTCTGCATGGATTTTCCATCGTCAAAATAGTGATCGAGTTGTTGGCGCCGGTGTTTTAAAAGGTGCTCCAGGCGCGGCTTTGGTGCTTCGCCTGAGGAAGGCGCAACACACATCATAAGGCGCGCCCTTTACGCGCCTTCCGTATGAGGCCCTCGGGCGTGTGCCTTGAGAGCTTTATTTTTTTTCTTTTATTTTTTCGTTCTACCATCTTGAGATTGAAAAAAAAACATAAAAACACCAAGGGAAGAAAATGACTAACCTGTGATGTGTTTGGAGAAGAAGAAAAGTCCATGAGAAGAAGAAAAAAACATAAGAAAACTTTGTATTAGTGAAAGGAAGAAGAAAAAAGATTTTTTGTAAATGAAAAGACACTAATAGTTAAAGGAAAGAAAATGAAAGAAAGAGGAAAATGAAAGGTCAAGTACATTGAAAATTGGAAAAAACTAGTAAAAATAATTAAGGTAATTGTAATTTTACTTTTTAGGTGTCCATCACGTGGCTCAAGATGACTTTTGAGAGTCTTCAAAATAGTACAAATTTATTGCTTTTCCATAATCCATATTATTTTTATTTAATTTTGCATTATGTCTATCACGTAGTTCAAGATGCTTTTGAGATATCTCAAAATAGTACACTTTATTGTTTTTTTATTTAATCTTTATTGATTTCTGTTGGTCAAGTTTTTATTATTAAATGTTTTATGTATTTTTTTTTATCGTACTATCTTTGAAACTAGATAATATGCTTATATTTATTTAATATTGATTATTTATTTATCTATTATAAATTAGATTATCTAAATTGTTCTCTTGGAAACATTAGATAGAGTTATAATTTAATATTATTTTATGGTAAATATATATGGAAAGAGATTAATATATATGATCGGTGGTAAATATATATATATTTTTGACACTTTTCTATATATGGTGCCCCTAGTAAATTAATGGGCGCTCCTTTTTTGCGCTTTATGCCTCAGGCTCCACGGGAGTCCTTGCGGCTTTGTGCGCCTTGCGCTTTTTAAAACACTGGTTGGTGTCCTTTTTCCTCCCTTTTAAAGGCACCTTCTTGGGGATGAAAAGTTTCTTCCAAGCGGCTGGTGCATTCAATTGGACCTCATTTTCCATAAAAACTTCTAGTTTCTGGTCGTGTTCCCTATCATTCACGTGTTGACAGAAACCCTTCAATCGTTCTTGTATGCTCTTCGAAATTTGTTTCATTTCTTACCACTTTTCATTTTGTTTGGTCATAGATGCTTGTAACACCAACAAGATTTCCTCACGATACATTGCTTGAATGGTTGCCCTAGAAAGAACTTGCTCTAATACCAATTTGTTAAGACACCGATAATCTTAACCATCATAGGAGAACTAACACCAAAAATAATAAACACAAGAGAGCTATATTTATATAATAAGGGTTAGAATACTGAATAGCTGCCTTTCGTGAGAGCTGCTCTCTCCCATGTCTTATCCAAGATAATACCCATGCTCCCAAAAAAGTGACTCACACCATTGAAAAGTTAAAGAGAGATTTCTTATGGAGAGGAAAAGCTCGATCTAATGCTAGTCAATTGCTTAAATGGGAGTTGGTTAAAATTCCCTTTGAAAATGGTGGTTTGGGAATTATTGACCTTCATAACAAGAATATTGCTTTGATGGCTAAATGGCATTGGAGGTTCAATTCTGAAAAATATGCATCGTGGAGAAAATGTATTGGAGCTAAATATGGCTTTTCTAATCTCGATGGCAGATCTGGGACTAAGAGTATTAGATGTTCTGGAGGTCCTTGGAGGAATATTGATAAATGGAAACATCTGATATACAACAATGTATACCACAAAATTGGAGCTGGTCACAGTACTAAGTTCTGGATGGACAAATGGGTGGGACAAGATGAATTGAAAGCAACATATCCTTTGTTATTCTCATTACTAAGTTCTGGATGGAGGGACAAGATGAATTGAAAGCAACATATCCTTTGTTATTCTCATTATCTATGAACAAAGATGCTCTTATTGCTGATATGTGGAACACCACTACAAAGGTTTGGGAGATAAATTTTAGGAGAAATCTCAAGGATGATGAAATTGATGAGTGGGCCTCTTTATCTAACTTGTTTGATCATAATGCCCCTGGGCAGGGAATGGATCGATGGCTATGGACACTGGAGAAAAATGACCTTTTTTCATCTAGTTCCCTTACTGCACCTTGCCCCAACTCCGAATCCTTATATGAAGAAATTCTACACTGTTCTTTGGAAGGGCCCTCAACCGAAAAAAGTCAATTTTTTTTGTTGGGAACTTAGCCACGGCATTATCAACACAAATGATAAACTTCAATGCAGATGCCCCAGAATGATGTTTTCCCCTCAATGCTGTATTCTTTGCATCAAAGGCATGGAAACACAATTCCATCTTTTCAAGGAATGTTCGACTGCTCAAGCTATATGGAATTATCTTTTGAACACCTTCACATGGGAAATGACTTCTCCAGGCAACATACAAGACCTACTTATCTATGCATATACTGGTCACCCATTTTATGGAGAAAAGAAAGTATTATGGAGAATATTCTTATCGGCTTTTTGGTGGACCATATGGAGAGCATGAAATGAATTGGTTTTCAATGATGATAATCCTTTGAATGGAAATATTCTGGACTCTATCACAGTATTAGCAATCACTTGGGCTCATAAAATTGGTCCGTTTAAAGACTACAGTCTATCTACTTTGTTAAATCATTGGAATAGTTTTTTGTAACTTTTAATATCCTTTTGTAACTTTTCATTCATCAATGAAAGTTTTCTGTTTCCTAAAAAAAAAAAAAACCCAAAATATTCATACCCTTTTAAGAACTCAACTCTCCTATTTAAGAAAAACACTCCTAGCTAATTACCACCATACCCTTACTGATGTAATACTAATATCCCAACCCTAAGGGGTCTTCACAGAACTACATGAAATAGTCTCACTTTGTTCAAGAGATAGTGGAGTGAACCACTTTTTATTTCATTTCTTTTATAGCTAGAGGTGTTGGAACTCACTACTCTGTTTTGTTTTTATTGGCTTTCAGTAGTCTTTCATCACGGAAAATTTAGCCCGTTCACTTGGCTGGGCTTGAAATTTTTGGTTGTGGGTCAATGCTATGAAATTCATTCTTTGGACTTTTTGTTTGGAAAGAAATGCCAATGGATTCAAAGAAAAGGCAACTGTAGAATTTCTAGAAAAACATACTGAAACGTGCTGCTTTGAAGTTGTAAAATTCTTCTTCTGCAAATTTTTAAGAATGCTATTGTAATAGTCTTCTTTTTTTTTTTTGCTCGGCACAATTGGGGGTTGGGGATTTGAACTCATGGCCTCTTGGTTGTGGGCATATATTTATGTGGGTTGAACTATTGCTCTCCATGGCTGTTTCTTTTTCTTTTTTTGTTCTTGTCAGTTAAATTTTATGAAATACTGGCTACAGAGTGCATTCATTATTTGTAAGCAATTTTTTTGCCTAATTGGTCCTGTAATTTGTCTACAGGACGATGACCAGGAGGCCGCTGATGAAATCTCTGTGGACATTGACAAGCAATCTGTGCACAATGGAACGAAAGTGGCAATTTCAACCTCGAATAAAAAATTGAAGAAAAAGAAAAAGAAAAAAGAACGTGAGAATTCTTCTTCCGCCACTGATAAAATCCTTGATAAACCCTTGGATGTGATTCTAGAATCTCTGTCTCTGGATGTTAACCCCTCTGCTTTAAGCCGTCAACAGGGCCCTGAGAAAGCCAAAAATGTCGCAGAAGAAATGAATTATGGAAAACAATGTTTGCCTTCGTTGTTAGAAGTGGATCCCAAGTATTTAAACGCTGGGAATGAACTGCGAAGAATATTTGGTTCTAAAGTGGTAAAGTCATTTGAAAAAAATAATCAGGCCAGTGGTTCTAGACAACAACGTGGGGGAAGACGGGCCAACCATCTTGCTAGGAAAACCTATCTTGTTAGTCCGTCAGACCATTGGCCTCGTTGGGATGGTTCTCTTTCCATGGAATTTTTGGAGACAAGGAATGGATATCAGTACTTCAGGTAAATTTCATTTTCATTTTATGTCTCTCTTTTCCCTTCTGCTCCCTGAAGTACACATACTGAATCTAGGGTTGTTTGGTTTATTTTTCAATTGTTTACTTATTAAAAAAATATTGTGTAATTTGTAGGGTTGGGCATCCACGACAATTAGTTTGAGAAATAAGTCATTTTGAGAGAAACACTTTAAACTAAATTTTAGTAAAAAAGGATTTGTAGGTTAAATACTATTTTGGTCCTTGTACTTTGAGTTTTCAACTTTTCTCCCATTTTGGTTTATACATTTTCAAATGTCTAATTTTAGTTCTTCTACATTCAAATTTTTATTCTTTACAGTGTGTACCAAGAATTTAATATTTAATCATATTAGATCTTAGACTTCGAAAAATATTGCAAATTTTATCTTTAAACTCGAATAAGTATTACAATGTTTGAAATTTGATGTTTTGAAATATTCCATATATGAACTTATACATAAAAATGTCTATAATGTTAGAATTTGCTCATTTTAAATAATGTCCTTCTATTAAAATCACATGAATTATTAATTATAGAACTATATACATGCAATAATACTAATTTTGGTATTTGCATTTTTAAATGTCAAATTTTAGATCGTATACGTCAATAAAGCTTAAAATTGATTCTTATGATAAATTTGAGGTTAATCCAAATCAAGAAATATTTACTAATTGTTCTTATTTTAAGATATTTTACAAACCTGCTGCTTGTTTTTTAAAAAAACCATGCCAAGTTTTAAACATTAAAAAATATAGTTTTTTTTTTTAATTTTTTAAAATTGGCTTACAATTTAATTATTTTTATTTAAAAGATGAGTGGAAGAAAAAAGTTGCACCAAATACCCTTGCCCGTCTGCCTCTTTCCCTCTTTGACCGCTTTCCTGCCACTCCCTTTCCCAGCCCTTAACCTTAAACAAAGGGTTAACTTCTCCATTCCACTCCAAACCCTTCCCTTCCTCTCCCCTAATCTTCTCAAAATCCAAATATACCCTAAGAGAATTATCATGTGTTGGCCTTGAGGAACTAAAACGTTACGAGTCCAAAACTATGGTGGCAACCTACTTTGCAATAAATTTTCTACGGGTTTCTTTGGCATTTAAATGTTGTCTCGGGAGAATAATCAAGGTTTGTGTAAGCCATCCCAAACACTCCTAGATTTTAAAAGGGAAAAAATGTTTTAAAAAAAGCATTTTTGAAAAACATTTAAATTAAAATGTGATCTAAAGGGACCATCAAGTAGCAGTAAACTAGAATGAGATGACAGTATGTGTCTAGCCTACTAGGGAATGTTGAATGGTTGCCTTTTCCCGTTTAGAGCTTGTCTTTTCCCGTTCACAATTCATTAGCGTTGTATGAGCTGAAGTTCAATTTTATGAACCTATATTGTCTCAAGTCTGGTTCATGAAGAAAATACTGAAAATGAACTTTCATTTAAAATATTTTCATTTGTAGATAATTGTCACACGCTGGGAATCTTGCATATTGCAGTGAATTACATTCCTCATGTTCAATACTGTCTATCAAATTTTCCTTGTCTTCATTTTTCCAAACTAATTCAATCTGTATTGAGTGTGAGAATTTTTCCGTTCTATTGTTTTTAACATTTTTTAATTAGTTTATAAATTAATATCACTGCTGGAATAACAATATGTTAAGATAAACATAATCTATATTTCATCTGGTTTTTGGATTGTAATGAAATGAATTCCAGATATGTGCACCCACCATCCTATGTTGAAGTTCAGAAAGCATTTGAAGCTGCCAAATCTATTCATGATCTCAATGGCATTGCTAGTATTCTGTTGTACCACCCATATCATTTGGATTCACTTATAACGATGGCAGAGTATTTTAAATTTGTGGGTGACCATGAAATGTCCTCTGACGCAGTTTCAAAGAGTTTATATGCCTTGGAATGTGCATGGCACCCTATGTTTACTCCGTTACAGGGTAATTGCCAGTTGAAGATCAGCCATGAAACAAACAAGCCAATGTTTACATCACTTTTCACTCACGTTAAGAACTTGGATAGACGTGGTTGTCATCGGTCTGCCTTGGAAGTTTGCAAACTATTACTTTCACTGGATTCTGATGACCCAAAGGGGGCTCTTTTCTTCATTGATTACTTATCTTTGAGGGCGGAGGAATACAGTTGGCTGGAAAGATTTGCTGAGAGCTACAAAAATGACACTTCCTTGTGGTTGTTTCCAAACTTCTCATTTTCCCTTTCCATATGTCGATATTATCTTGAGCCTGAAGAACCCTCAAAGGATGATAATGTTGATGCTACGCGGGCTAATTCAACAGATCTCTTGAAGCAGGCATTAATGCTTCACCCTGTGGTCTTAAAGAGATTAGTCGATAAGGTCCCGCTGAAGGAACAGTTTTGGGTGCATATACTCAAGCATTCCTTCTTCCTGCCTGATCTGACGGGAATTCCATCTTTGGATCACCTCATTAATTTGTATGCCGAGAGGAATTACATTATATGGAGAATTCCAGATCTGCAGAAGTTACTCAAAGAGACTGCACAATCGGTAATTGAAGTCTTAGAAACTGATCGCTACAGTGCTAAAGACTGGGCTTGTGTGAGAAAAGAAGCATTCTCATCCGAGAAAAATGAGTGAGTATTTTCTTCGTCTTCTCTCTCTGTTTTTGTGATTAGATATATTTTCTGTGCATCAAGCTTTTTGCCTCATTTGAGTGCTGCTCAATGCATGTATTTTGAAAGTTGTGCTCTGAAATTATTTTTTATTTAAAGTATTAATAGAAACTTAGATTCAAATAGTATATATTTCCAGTGTACTAGTGAAATTTAGTAATTATCGGTGCAACTTTTGTGAGGTGAAAATGGCAGTTTTCTTTTTTTGTCAGGTATGCTCATTTATTGGTCTCGGATTTCTCGGATTCAGTATCATCTGCCCCTCCTGAAGCCTTGCAAGATTTTGTGGTTGATCCAAGAATGAGAGACGTGCAGAATATAATTCAACATGCCAATCCTCCCGATGAACGGCAACCCACCCGTGAAATTGCTAATAGGAGTGCTTTGGCTGTCCTGTTTGAATCAATGCTACCTTGGGTAAATTATGGGGATGAAAGAGATGTAGGTGTTGACGAGGCTAACCAGTTCGATGAGCATGGCCATTAAATCGTCGATTCCTTTTGAGTTGCTAGTTCTATTCAAGATGGTTTGAGAGATTGGGCTTAATGCGATGTGGCATAGATCACGCATGTGCAACTAGTGTTGTGTTGTAGCAATGGCATTGAGTTTTGTTGACTGCTACTGTAATTGGTTGCCAACATGGATGCTTGGTACTGTTCGTTGTATTGTGTATGCTGGATTGAAAGTTTTGAATTCACAATACATGCGAAGAAGATCAATTCCAAAACTGGGGACTACCGGCTGTGCTGTACATGGAATGCTAAAAATACTTTTTAGTTGGTTAATAATAGTTCATATACTTATTTGAAATATTGGAAAGAGGTAGAAATAATATTGGAAGAATGGGTTGTTTCTTTTGTTTTGTTAAAGGATAATATAATGGAGCATGCGGCGTGATAGAGCAGCCGCGAGGGCCACCCTCTTATCATTATGATTATGCTCACTAGCATCTTCCATCATTTCGCTCACACCCCAACCAGCTTCTGGTTCTATAATAATAATAATCATGGTCCTCAAGTAATTAATTATGATAATGGTTATTTTATTTGCAAGGTCCTCCACTCTACAGTACATCTCAGCAGGTTTTATTAGGGACCCATGTAATAAAGATATGAGTTGTGATAGAGAGTGAGCATGCCAACTCCTATATAATAAAATATGAAAAAAATTATGTACCTAGTTACAAAGTCAAGAATGGAGTCGAGTCTATAAATTAGGGAAGAGAGAGAGAGCATTGGCATAATTTTTTGAGAAGAAAGGAAACATGGGCGACAAAAATGTGGGTAACAATATGAAGAATGTTGTGGTAGCATTACTGGTTCCACTTCCCTCCGTTGTCTTTTACCTCTGTTTCCTTGGTAATTGTTCCATTGACAGTGGCAGTGTTGTGTGGAGATGGTGCTATCACCATCCTCTTTTATTGGTGAATGCTCTCTTCTTCTTCAATGTCAACTTCGTTTTCTGGGTCCTTAGCCATGTCCAGTCCAGCCACTGGGTGAGAGCCGCCCCTTCCTTCGCCTAATTTCTCTGAATGACTTCAGCAAGCTTTTTATTTTATTTTTTCACCTCGTTTTTTAATCCTATTATTTTTATTCTATTTTCTGAACCGAGCATACAACATATTTTTTCATATTAAATAATCATTTTTAATTAATATAATAAAGTGAGAAATGTGTATTTATCATAACAGGATTTTAAATTCATTTTTTATTTTTTTATTTTTATTTATCTTCTTAACTTATTTTTCATCTACACAATATTCTTTATATAAAAATAGTTAATTGAAAATTAAAAGTGAAAATATCAATATGAGAATATATATTTCATTATTTAAAATAATATTTTCTTCTAAATTAAAATATTTAAACAAGTTAATCTTTTTATTATTTTTAATATTTATATTATTGTTGTTTGTTTATTGAATTCCTCTTCGATAATAAAATGATATATTAAAAACAATTGCTATGTTTTTTATAAAATATTAAATGAAACAAATAATTAAAAATTTTATTAATTCACATTTTCATTTAAAAAAAATTCTTATTACAAAAATAATTATCAATCAACTTATTATAATTTTAAGAATTTTTTGTACTAATTTATTTATGAAAAAAAAATACCAATATATAATAAATTTAAAGAATTAAATACAAAACAAAAAGAATACATAATATACAATTAATTTACAAACAAAAATTATGTGAAAATTAACTCACAAAAGTTGGTAGAAAACAAAAGAAAACGTAAGAAAGGCCTCAATTATTATTTTTATTATTTTATATTTTATTCATTTTGAATTTAAAATTTGTAATATCATTCATTTTGGCTATAGATAATTTTTTGGATAGAAATTTGAAGGAGGAAAAGACTAATTTCATAATTCATTACATTTTCTTTTGGGAAAAATATTTTTTTTAATTTAATATTTTCATTATATTGTATAAGTTTTTTTATTATCATTATTATGGATGAAATTGTAAATTTTAAAAATAAGAATGAAAAAAATACTTGCAAAGTGCATAGAAATGAAAAACATAATTGAAAGTTAAACCTACCAAAAGAAACTTAAAAAAAATGTGTGACAACTTCAAATGGCGCCACATATGTAGTCATGCAGGTCTCTCTTTAGACTTTCGTGCAAGGAAGTATTCCTCTTTTTTATATATGTTTTGATTGGTGCAGATGATTGACTTGTATTGGACTTTGATACCCGTGATGCTGGTTCACTATTTTAGCTCCCACCCTTTAGGTCAATATAATGAATTGAGGTCATGGATCGTAATTGGTTTGACTTGGATATGGAGCATAAGGCTTTCCCATAACTACTTGAGGCGTGAGAGATGGCAGTTGGGATTCAGAGAGGACTGGAGGTTCACGGATATGCGCCAACAGTACGGCAATAATTGGTGGTGGGTTTCTTTCTTCGCTGTCTACCTTTCACAGCAGGTAATATCAAACCAATCACTCTCCTTCGTCACGTGTCCATGCTCCATGTTGGTTTGACTTGTTCTTGTTTCCTTTCAACCAAACTTTAATAATGTAATCTAGGTATTTTTAATCGGCGTATGCATCCCTCTGTATGTTGTCCACTCAGTCGATGAGGCATTAAAGATGTGGGACTTTATAGCAATCTTTGTGTGTGCAACTGGAATTTTGATCGCCTACTTTTCAGACACCCAACTCTATGAATTCGTGACTAAGAACATAAAGTTAAAAATGAGTGGAAAATTGATGGTGCCCAATCTAGAGGAGGGGCTGTGGCGTTACTCTAGACACCCAAACTACTTTGGAGAGCAGTTATGGTGGTGGGGACTTGTGATATTTGCGTGGGGATTAGGAGAGGGATGGAGATGGAGCTTTGCTGGATCACTGGTCAACAGTATGGGCTTAGCTTATGTAACCAAGCTGGTTGAAGAGCGAATGGTGAAGCAAGAGTACAGAGCAGAAGCTTATAGAAAATATCAGAATACTACTTCTGTATGGATACTTTGGTTCAAAAAATCCAAGAATATGTGATGTCATGTGACTACCATCAGTGTGTTGCTTTCTTTCTTCTTTTTTATGAATATGTTGATTTTGTTGTAAAAGCACATGCTTGTCTTATTTGGTTCACGACTAGGTTCTTTTCACCGCCTCAATCTTATTGCGGGTTTTAAGTGTTTTTTTTTCTATTTCACTGGTTCTGTGTAACATAAACATAATAGCCAAGCCTTTACTAATTTAAGTCTTTTGCTACGGTGGTTTACAGTTTTCTTCATTTGATTTCGGTTAGGCATCTTTGTTTCTGATCGTGCTATTGTGCAACCCAGTTGTGAAGTGACGTTTGATATCATTTGTTGGTTGGTTCTCCAAAAAAACAAAAAAAAAAACGGTTGGAAAAAACTTTTCCTAATTACCGCAGGGATAAACAGAAAATAACTGAAAATTAAAAAGAGAAACAATAAAAGATAACACAAGAAGTTACGTGGAAAATCTCTAAAATCAGAGAAAAAACACGGACAAAAAAAAACTTCCATTATGTGATAAATTGTTACAATCACACAGAATTCTCTCCCCGATCTCACTCACATAAACACTCTCTTCAAAACTTATACTACTCACACCCTTCTTCTCCTCCACTTTCCTCTCCCTCTTCCGCATTGGCAATTCCTCAAAAACCAAACTCATAATCGAAGAATTACAATCTTCCTTCATCCCTAACGAAATCTTCCAAGCCGCCGAGATCTATCTCCGCACCAAAATCACTCCCTCTACTGAGGTTCTCAAAGTCAACAAAACCCCCCGCGACAACAACATTACACTCTCCATCTCCAATGATCAAGAAATCGCCGATCGATTCGAAAAAATCCCCCTCCAATGGCGACTCATATCCACCAAAGACGAATTCAGACAACACGGATAGAAGGGCCAATTCGAACTCACATTCCCGAAGAAATTCAGAGATAGAGTCGTCGATTTCTATCTGCCCTGCATCTTGAAAATAGCAGAGGAAATCATGGAAGAGGATAAAATTGTTAAGATCTCTGGCAACAACTGTCTGTATGGCCATGGCCATGGCCATGTCCAGGGCAATGAATCTGGGACGATCAATTTGGATCATCCGGCTACTTTCGATACTTTGGCCATGGATCCGGAGTTGAAGCAATGGATAATTGACGATTTGGATCTATTCGTTCGGCGAAAAGATTTTTACATGAAGGTTGGAAAGGCTTAGAAGAGAGGGTATTTGTTGTATGGTCCTCCGGGT
The DNA here is from genome assembly GCA_036507275.1 of Sicyos edulis. Lineage (NCBI taxonomy): Eukaryota > Viridiplantae > Streptophyta > Magnoliopsida > Cucurbitales > Cucurbitaceae > Sicyos > Sicyos edulis. Next base: position 73,922 of record CM071857.1, on the reverse strand, counting down.
ACTGGCAAATCGAGCTTGATTGCCGCCATGGCTAACTATCTCAAGTTCGATGTTTATGATTTGGATCCCTCTAGTATGCATAGTAATACTGATTTGAAGAGAGTTATGTTAACCACCAAGAATCGATCAATTTTGGTGATTGAGGATATTGATTGCAGTGCTGATATACAGAATCGAGAGACTGGCATGTATGGGACTGGCATGTATGGTGATAGCGGCAAGGTATTGTTATCTTTTTTCTTTTTTATATGAATACAATTTTTATAAATGAACTTTTAAAATATATTTTTGGTCTATTTGATTTGCAGTTCACTTTGTCGGGGATGCTTAATTTCATTGACGGATTGTGGTCATGTTGTGGGGACGAGAGGATCATAATCTTCACAACCAATCACAAGGATAAATTGGATCGTGCTCTACTTAGGCCGGGTCGGATGGACGTCCCGGCCTAAGTAAATTAATATTTATATTATTGTTGTTTGTTTATTGAATTCCTCTTCGATAATAAAATGATATATTAAAAACAATTGCTATGTTTTTTATAAAATACTAAATGAAACAAATAATTAAAAAATTTATTAATTCACATTTTCATTTAAAAAAATTCTTATTACAAAAATAATTATCAAACAACTGATTATAATTTTAAGAATTTTTTGTACTAATTTATTTATGAAAAAAATACCAATATATAATAAATTTAAAGAATTAAATACAAAACAAAAAGAATACATAAAATACAATTAATTTACAAACAAAAATTGTGTGAAAATTAATTCACAAAAGTTGGTAGAAAACAAAAGAAAACGTAAGAAAGGCCTCAATTATTATTTTTATTTTTTATTATTTTTATTTTTTATATTTTATTAATTCACACTACTATCTTGCATCTTTCTTGGGATAATTCACTTCTAATATTTTACCAAAAAAATACAATAAATCACATTCAAGTATGACAACATGTGTCCTGCACCACTTTTAACGTTCTAGCGCCTATTTACAAAAGTCTTAATCCACAGGTCTGTTTGCCTTCGCTTCTTTCCCATTACAATGGAAGGATAAAAGTTTTGTTTTTAATTTTTATTTTAGGGGACTGGTTCAGAACAAGGGCCTCAAGAGAAAGTGACTTCAGATCGTTTTGGTTGGGTAGAAACCAGAAGATTATAGACTGGTTGCTCTATGAATCATCTTCCATTATATGTCTATTTATATTCACTTGAAGCTTTTTTGTTAATGTAATTTTTCTCCTTGTGATTCATTAACAGGAGTTCTAGGTTGCCAATGAAGAACTTGTAGGTTTATATTTGGAGAAGCTTGGTCGTGTAGGATATAGATGCTTCAAACTGACCAACAATCGTGGAGATGGTGTATGCTTTACCTAGTCCACTAATCTTAAACGCCCAAAAACATTTTCTTCCTTCAATCACAAGCCTTCAACTGATCATTTCTAGTTCTGTTAGCTCCATGGTTTGAGAAACCTCATTTCTATTTGTCGGGCTGCTTACTGCTCTGCATAAGAACTACTTTACAGTTCTTAATGTGAAGATTTTCTTTTTAATGTCTTTGGAGATCGTGTTGCCCAATTCTTACATATTCAATTGTTTAAGCCCCTTTCTGAAAATCTAAAAAACATTGTTCAGAAATCATTATTGTTAACACCCATCTATTATTTCCTTATAATTCCAATCTATCTATAGTGAGATTACATCAGGTACACTGACTTTTCTACTTCTTATTAACATTAACATTTTTTCTATCCAATTCAGTGATGACCAAAGTGCTTTTTTTTTCTTCCGCTAGGCTTACAAAATATTGCAATTTGGAGAACCATATCATATAGAAAACCATCTCAAGCCCATGCTTGTTATACTCTGCTTGTAGCACGCTATCAAATTTATCAGTAGTAAGATACAAGTCTAAGACATAGGGCACTAAAAGCTCTACTAAAAAGTGAATATTTTGATTGATATTCTTTTAAGAGATAATTTTGCAGGGGCTGGAATGGAAGCAAACGTGGGCATGTTTACAAATTTCTGGGGTCACAACGATTTCTATCATCTATACTGACAATGAAGTAGATTTTCACAAGGTTCACATTAGAAAATGTTGATTTTCATCTCTGCAGCCTCAAGCGATGTGATATCCTTGAATATCCACTTGATAATGCAAGTTGGATTTTCTTCCATGTAAAACAGTGGGATAGTCATCTAAATCATCGAGGAAATATTGGTGGTGCTGATTCTATTTGGCTTCGCAATCAGAAGGGGTGATGGGATTTTGAAATTTGGAAAGGAGAGGAGGAGGAGTAGAAGAGGAACTGGAAGTGGAGTAATTTGGAACGATAAAAGTATTTGTTTGAGGATCGAATGAGAGATTGGTGTTGGGGGAAGAGATATTTATTTACATCCGTTCATGTGTATATAAGTCCAAATAACATTCCTCCGTGTTGCGGTTGCCTCTGCCTGTCCCCACAAATGATTAGACTTGTATAGGAGGAAGCTCACACCCAGTTTGTTGGGAATAAACACTATTGGATCAATCATTCCCCTCTTGTGTTCCTAATGAAAAACATCAAGCATAAAGATGTGGTAGAAATATCAAGCACAACACAACGATTTCCACCTCCTCAAGGCAAGGAGTAAAAAACCACGGACCGAAGTCAAATTCTTCACTATAATCAATAATGAGTTACAACGAATTCTCCCTAGTCACAACTAGAGGTATACAACAGATAATAACTAGAGTAAATTAATCTCGGCAACAAACGACACTAAATAAAAAAGAAACAAATAGAAAAGTCTCACAAATTGTGGAACCGAATCGCCACTGAAATCTGGATATAGAAGCCTGTAAACCACTATCCCACCGTTCAGATTGAAGACCCTCGTGTTATGAACACACTGTCAAATTTTCAGCTTGATCCAACGTTGGTTACCTCGAAAACGCAGAAACTCCAAATCTGTGCGAAATCCTTTTTCTTTCTATTTTTCACTCTCTTTCTCTGCCGTCTCTTCTGTTTCTCACTTTTTAAATATTAACAGCCCTATTGGACTTTTATTTGGGCTTTTCACACGGGTGAATATAAGCCAACACAGTCAATGGAAGTCTTCAAACCCCAGTTTCTGGCTAACAGAAATCTTGCGCCGACGCAAGCAGAGTGTACCAAATTCATGGCCGGTTGTTCATTGCCGATTGGGTTTCGGTTCCGTCCCACGGAGGAGGAGCTCATTACCCACTACCTCATCAACAAGATTCTTGGTCACGAACCTCTTGTTAAATACATCCATGAGATTGATCTCTACAACTATGATCCCTGGCAACTACCAGGTATGTATGTATTTATGAAATTTTGATTTTGATTTTGATTTTGATTTTGATTGATGATCCGAGCAGCAGCTAACTTTCCTATTACAGAAAAATCCTTTTTCGAGTCTGATAATTATGAGTGGTTTTTCTTCCGTGCCCACACCTCCAAAACTAAAAGGGCCACGCCTGCGGGCTGCTGGAAAACCACCGGTGACGACCGCCCAATCAAGGCTCGAGGAACCAGCAAAGTCATCGCAACTAGAAAAATTTTAGTGTTCTATCGAGGCCGGGGTGCCAATGTTGTAAAGACCAATTGGGTCATACACGAGTATCACCTTCACCCAGATGCTACTGCTGCTGCTACTAACACTAACAATTACCATTACCAGGTGGGGGTGTCTCTTCCTACTCTTTTTCTCATCATCACTATCACTATCACTATCAATAACACTTTGCGATGCAGCCGCCATTCGTTATTTGTCGATTGAAGGAAAATGCAGAAGAGAGATATGTTCCTATTTGTGACCAAGATGAACGCAACAACACTACCCTTGCCTCTCACCTGAAAAAGAAAGGCAAGGTAAAACAGTGTCGAGTGAGCTTTGAAGCTCTTCTTTATTTTGGTCTCTTTATAATTTTTTCTACTCTTAACCCAGAGGAATAGAGACGACCAAGCAAGTGGACAATCGGTCCTTCACCCCCAACCACCTGCTTTGGCAGATTTTCAATCCGCCAATGCCTTAAATATGCAATCGATACAGCCTCGAGCCTCTGAGAATGAAGATAATCTCACACAGATTTTGAACTCGATACTTCTTCCTGATGAATACTCAGATGATGCCACCTCAAAGATGTGCAGGCCTCCATGGAGTTCCATTGGCAATGATGGTGAAGTAAATAACCAATCATTGCAGGCCCAAGCATTTGAGAGTGAGCATAACCATGAGCTTTTCTTGAACGACGATGAAGACTGTGGCGAGGTGAAATCAAACAACCGAATTGATAGCTACAACAAAGAGGAATGGGATAGCATGGTTTTTGAACTTCTACAAGGTGGATTCAACCCTGACACTAATACTGATTCGTCCTTTGTCTTGCCGGTAAAAATTATTTCAGACTGTTAAATTTACTTGAATTGTTTTGCATTGCTGAGTAACTTTAAGTGGGAGAATGGATGGCATTAATGCAGCAACACTTATTTTCCCATCCTTTGCTCTAATTTATCATATTTGTTTCCTTCTAAATTCGAGATATTAGTGAAAATCATTGAATTGAATAGTTATCTGCACACTTCATCATGTCTTGCAGAATAATCACATTTCTTCAAGCTGCTGTAGGAGTTCAGCAGTGCAAAATATGTCGACGATTAAAAAGTCGCATAGGAGCCCCCTAGCGGTGAAGCGTTTACAGTACAAAGAGGAACAATATGTGTTGCAACGGGGTTCCACTGTCCTTTCTTGTGAAGGTGAAGGTGAAGCTCGAGCCTGTGGCATTTTCATGGACAGTAACAGCTCTGATTCGATGATAGATTCTAATAATGGGCTGAAAAGTGAAGCTGGCAATAAGGCAACCAAGAGAGGAATGTCATGTCACGGATCTATTGCGAATACAAATAATCGCTTTTCGTATATCCTAACTACAAAATGTGTTCGCCACAACTCAAGCCTTCCACTGGTCCATGCTGCTAAAGCATTTCTAGGCATCCTAATGTTTATAATGTTTGCCCAAGAAGTGCTGCTATACGGACACAGACGATAGAGATTAGCACCCATTAGTTTAATTCCTGATGTGAAGTTGAATGCAACGATCTTTTGGTTCTATAACAAGTCTGGACATCTAAATCTGCAGCTATTCAGTTCAGCTCAAAATTTTATCAAATGCAATCAAAATCATGAGTAAATTAACAATGGCGGCCTGGATAGTTTCTTTCTGAATATTCAAAAGAATAGAAGCTCAGGATGCATTGAACTCGAGCTCATGAATTAGTATATCAATTTTGTCTTGTTCATGTTATTTCTCTTCTGCCTAGCCCAACGCATGAAGCATCGAAATTTTCAATAAAAGATATTTAGCTACAGATCAGTAAGCAGGAACTTCTATGCCCATCATATAATTGTTACAGAAAAAAAAGGAAGCACAATTTGAAAAGAAGAACGAAAATTATTCTCTCCTTGCGTTCAATTGAGATAAAATTCCTGCCTAGGATGGACATTACTACATACCCCCAACATAACTGTATCCCCACTCGTATGCAGCCTATTGTCTTTCAATTTCAATTCCAAACGTTGTATTAGTCATATAGGTGAGGCCATTTTCCATCTGATATTGAAGTCTTAAACCAAAGAGTAATTAAATATAGAACAATTATGTTTGGATAATAATTATAGTCATCATTTTTTTCTTTTGAAACCGAAAAATCAAAATTTCGTTCCACTACATCTGTCCCTAGGCCAGACACCCAAAGACGTCGAATGAATATAATCATACTAAATAACAAAAATCAATTTAACGCCCTAAAGTTTAGATAAGTATCAATTGAGTTTAATACTAATAGTTGTATCCATTTTAAATTGTTTCAAAACCACCTAAATAAACTCTACTTATCCCAAAGACCTAACAAAGTAACAAGAAAAATTATCATGTGATACTCATGAATAAGAAGATAAAAATAGAGAGAGACAAGATAATGAAGAAACCAATTCTATTAATGAAAATCGGTATTATCCATTTGATTTCAGTTTCCAATTTGCATAAATCTATACATTCGAATAGTTTATGCACTCGTAGGAGTATTAACAGTTTTCGAACGAAAGAAAATCTAATAATTAGCTACAATTATTAGTATGGTATTTCAAGTGATACGATCCCACGGAACAAATAGATATTTTTTTCAAATAAAAAAGATGTCATTAATACAAGAAATATATCTCCTTTCAAAGCCACTACCACATTAAAATAATCGATCCAAAATTTTGAAAAAAGTTTTCAACAATCTGGCTGTGTAAGAAACCGCAAGCCAGAACCTGCTCCAGCCATCCTCTAAATTTGAGGTTGCATAGTTAATGATGTGGTCTGGCCTCACGTAATAAGTGTCGGCAGCAGTGCCTGTGTTCTTTATTTCTAAATAAGCTTTGTGGCCAAAAACTTAGCTCCATAAGCACACAAGCAAGTTCCAATGCATCTACTCACAGCTGACTCAGTGATTACTGATTAACAAAAAATATTATCATGAATTTGGTAAAATCACTAAGAAAAGCATGGTCATGCCCACCTATTAACCTATGTGACCTAATATGAATCACTTTTTTTTTCTTCTATTTTCTTGGGTTCAAAATAAAATAAAAAAAGCATGAAAGATTAGATCATTCCAAAGCCTACCAGACCTAAACTTTAAAAAATTTAATCTTTACAATAATCGTTCTAGCCAGAATTATCTGCTGACAAATTAAAACTATCCTCACCTTTAATTGCTACTGCATTGGACGATAAAACAAATAAATCTATGATGAAAATCACTGTGGATGGAAATTCCCAGATCTGCAGTAAGACACGCTAGATATCAGAAAGTTACACGAGTATTCATTCGACGCGTTTTAGATAATTAGATTACAATGTCAACATAAAAATAATGATAATTATAATAATTAGGATTGTCGTAAATGTACCATCATGCTAACAAGAAAGATCTTGAAGTAACTTGATATAATGATGGCAAATAATAAGTCTTTGAACCTGTACCTGCACAGGCCACGCCATGAGAAACAAACAAATTGGAATAAAATTCAAATGAACGCATATTCTAACGCTGGTTGCACTGAAGAAAAACAATGTAGGAGTGTCGCAAAAATTAAAGCAGCAGTCTTGAAAATGTTCTACAGCTTACCTATGTACCCCAGCTGAGCTCCTCAGAAATACCCTTGACAAAATACGGAGAGCACAAAGAAACATAATATTCCCGAGAGACACGTCCATGAAAGTCTATAAATATCTTTAAAACAAGTTGCATGACCATCATGAAACATCAAAAGCAACCAAAAAAGTGGTTACAGGACAGATTGCAAACCTTTAGACAAATCCCAATTGTCGATGAAAAGCTCATGGATGATTGTTTGTCAGTAAGTCTCAGAAGCATGAACCTGTCTAATTGGTAGCTGTGCTAAGGTACACAATGTAGAGATTATATATGGGTCAAAAGAAAATAAGAGTCGAAGCAGGAGAAAGACGACTTGGATACAAGCATCAAAAAGAAGAAAACAAAGACCAGTTTTCCACATTAAATCCTGCAAAAGAGTGAAGAAAATGAAGGCAGTAGAATAGAAAAAACAGCTCATAAGGGCTAAATTGGGTTGGGCCGGGTGTGTACCTGACAAGACAAGCGATCTGTATCAAGTAGATTGTAGAGCAAATGTGTGTAGGCTTGGCGCCTATGCAGTATGAGATCGATTAAAACAATCTGCCACTTGAAAAGGTATATTCCTTAGATAAAGTAATTGCATAAAGGAATAGAAAGGAGTTGGCAATTCACCGTCACTTCGCATTCGATGTATTCGTCCGCAATGGATTTGCAGTTGTCCTGTTCGAACATACATTAAGAGGCATGGGAATTTTATTTTACATAAGACTCGAAAAGAAAGAGCAAAAATGGAGAGAAGTGTTTGATAAATCAAGCTCAGCTTACGCATTTCATAAGATGCATGTTCCCGGGTGAGTAGAGAACGAAAAGCTGATTGGTTCTAGATCCGCACTGCACACAACGACTCCCGTTTGTGTCCCTCTCCCCCATTGGCAAATTCAGAAGGAGATTACCCAAACCAAATCTAGGTCTTACGACTTTGATTGCAGGCCAGTTTTCCCAATTGGTTCATCTGTCGCGCTCTTCTCCACCTACCTGATGATTCTTTGCCATCGCCACCGTCCATTCTCCAACTTCGGAAAGTTAGATGCCCATTATAAATATAACATTTTTTAATTATTCATTTATGGCATATTTTTAATTTGTTTTATAGAATTCCCATTTTACCCTTTTCTTCTTCAAAAACACCTATTCTTCTTTCTTCGTTTTGGGATTTCAATTTAGCTTGTTTTTTTGTCAAGAAATACATAAAAAAAGAAGGAGGAAGAGAAGATGAAGTTCACCCAACAATAATCACATCAAACAGAACTCATAATCAAAAGCTATGGTTGGTTGAACAATCACCAAAAAAAAATTGTTCATGGACAAAAAATTAGGAAGACAGAAAAAATGGTATTGGAGTCGGCTGAATAAAGAATATCATCAAACTTGTTTAATTTTATCAACTAAAATTGATTGAAGGTTCTCCGTTCAAAACTAATTGAAATATATTTTTGTCATTTTTCAGGGACAACATCATTTTTTAGCCAGCAATCAATTTTTTTTTTTTAAATGCTATTATGATATTTATATATATATTTTTTGTCTATGCATATAAAATCCAAAGAAAAAAAATGGTTATGGTAAAATTACAAAAAAAAATGTTATCATATTTAATGATTTTAATTAATGATACTTATTAAAGTCATTCAGTTATATTAATTGATGTCCACTGGTATGTGATCAGTTGAACTATTTTTACATTTGTCATATATGCAATGAGTATCACAATTAAGGTCAATTGATGGCACTTTAATTTTGTTAGGGAATGGTAAAAGGACTTATTGGGAAGTGAACCCTCAAATTTTAAAGCCATAAAAACACTTACCAACCAAAAAGAATTTTGGACATCACAAAATTATGCGTGTGAGAATTGGAAATCGTGGAATTAATGTATTATACCACTCAACACACGGGGCAACTTGATGAAGTTGGATGAGGAATTCAAGGAAGGCTGCCCTAGGATTTAAGCGTTGATTTTGATAAGGCACCTGACCGCTAAAATTAGCATGATGAGACATGTATGGGGTTATCGTTTTGGGGAAGAAATATTAGCTCGAGTTGTTAACACTCTATTTTTAGTGACTAGATTATTGTATGTAGTCTTTAGAACATGATTTTCTTCGATGGTTCCATTGTTTTCATAGTAGCGTAGCATAAGACACCTATAGTTTTGTATTGATTAAGTTGGTTTATAGCTCAACTATTCAATTATAGAAGTTATCGAGTTTCGCTGTTTTAATTTTTGGTGCTTTTGTTGTCGTTGATTTCATTTGTTCCATGTTAGAACGTGTTTTTTGTTTATGAAATTTTGTTTCTACTACATGATCGTTATCTGGTTATTATAAAATTTCGATTAAACAATGCATGTCACATGCATTATGCGCAAGTATACGCATCCAAACTGCATATAATACTTTGTCGTCTGGTTTATGAACTTTTGTTTGTGTGTATTAATTCAAGAGTTTGAGATATGAAAGTAATTGAAATATTGGTTTTTGTCATTAAACTAACACTTAGGTTAAAAACTGCTAACATGTAGTGACCAAAAATATAAAATTTACATTAAAAGTAGATATACTGAACACAAATACAAATCCAAATATCCAAATAGAACTAAAAAATTCAATAACCCGCAATGCTTTGAACTTCACACTAACATGTTGTAAACAATCGTCGTTTACAGACGTCAAATACAAAAGCAATAACACACAAAAGTACATGATGCAAAAACAAGGAAAATGTAAGGTTTGAGTTAAGAAACACAAATTCAAAGTGACATGCAACAAGAGTAAAGTTGTGGTAAGAATTAAACTCCACACTACACGTGATAAAATGTTATCTCTTAAGACACATTCATGAAGACATAAACTCTAATTATATGTTATCATCATTAAACAATGATATATGTACACTAGTGAGGTGATTATTTCTAACATAACCTATTATTTTAGCATGCATGAGCCATTAAACATGATGCTAATTATTATGGATAGCAAGTGTCTAAACATTCATCTCTCTCTCTCAAAACACTAGTGAGAGAGATCTAATGACAAGCAAACATGAATGGTTGACAAACCGAAACACATTTTTAATAAAAATAAACTACAATGAACAACTCGACAACTCCCTCTTATCCCTGAATCATGATACTCACACTTGCTTCACATTAACCCTCGCTCAGATATGCTTAGCTCATGCTTTCGACAATAAAGGAAAAGCAAGAGTATGTAGATATAGATATATTTGAAAAATTAAGAAAAATCACGTGGACTATTTACACTATAATAAACTTCAGACCACACGCGAAAACACACCATAAAAAAACACAAATAACCAACGAATTGAAAAAGAGAGGAACTTGCAAGAAATCTTATATTCACAAAATCGAGCTAAAAAGCAACTCAACCCAAGTTCATAAAAAAAAAAAGCGAGCAGTTGCTTACACTAATCCAAACTACAACAATAGTAAGAAAACTATAAAATATAATGTTCGTGAGCATTCAACATGAAAGAAGAAAAACAACAACTAAATCTTAAAAAAAAAAAAAAAAAAAACTAAAATGGATGATAACACCTATCCCACCACCTCATGCATTTCATAAACAAATAAGGAATAGTAACAATTGAAAATGAGTAATCTCAAATGCAGAAGCGGTTAACCTTTATGAATCAACCAAACTTACTTGATGAATCCATAACCTGAATAATGCCAGATGATAAATTGTATGTTGTTTTCCCACACGTATGGAGGATGATACTTTGAATTTTCCCGATCGATTAAATCAATCCCTTAGGTGGTTTTGTATTCATAAAATATAATGTGAAAACGTGTCCCACTCCCAAAATAATTATAGAAACCTTGTGTTGTAATAAATGACTTTCCTTTTACAATTTGACACTTAAACTTTTTCTAATATACAAAACACACTAAAATACTTAAAATTTAACAAATTGGTACGGAGGAATTTAGGCCCAATAATTATTTATTAAATACTACACTTATCATCACCGTGGGTGTAAAAATAAAAATTATCAATTAAATATATGAATCTAACATTAGAAATGAATAGAATAACATAACTATGGTGAGGTGTTATTAAAAAAAGGAGGAGGAATAAAAATTAAGTAAAAAAATAAAAAAGAAGTTGTAATGGAAGTAGAAAAGAGGAAAGTGGGAGAGGGTTGGGAGGATATTTAGCAGGCGCAAGGAGGTGGAGAGAAAGTAAGAAAGGAAGCAGGGGAAGTTGCAGAAGCAGAACCCGAGGAAGACGAAAGTGCGTGCGTGCGTGGGGTCAAATTCGAACAAGGCGTATTTATCAGAATCGGAATAAGGCGTTTGATATCCCCCGTGGAATCTCACGCTCAAAGTTTAGGGTTTCTCTGCCCCTACCTACTGCTACTTTCACTGCCAAAGTCCTTTCTTTCTTCCTTTCTTCAATCCCCAGCTCCCTCTGCCCCGCCTTTCTCTTTTAATTTCACTTTTGCATCTTTTACTGTACGCCTTTAACCTATTTGAATTGAAATTTCTTACTTCTTGCTCAGTTTTAGCTGTTGTACTTTCTCACACTAGTCTGCCATGGAGGATGAGACGAGGACCACTCCTGCAACTTCTTTGGGGGTTTCTTCTTTCTGGCTAGATGCCTGCGAGGACATCTCCTGCGACCTCATCAATGATTTCGTCCATTTCCAACACCCTTCCAATCATCACAACCTCCCCAACAACGACTTTTTTGGTGGCATCGACCACATTCTCGACACTCTCAACAACAACGCCGCAACCCTAACTTCCACCCTCGGGGAACCCTTGTACCTTCACAACCACCTCCCACACATTGAAATTCTTCCTTCTAATGCCATCACCAAGGATAATTTTGATAATTCTTCACTTATCGAATCTGATAACGGCCTCAACCAACCAAATGGAACCCAAGGCCTCAGAGTTGTCCAAACCCCCAGCACAAATGGAGTTAAAAAACACGAGGACTCCACAGATTGGGCCTGTGATAATGTAGAGAGAAGCCATAAGAGACCTCGTGTTGGCAACGGCAACCGTGAAACACATTATCCAAACAGCAGGGGGCAGTGCCCATCTTGGGATATAGAAAAGTCTCACTCTAGGAAGAGGTTGCGCGAGCGAGATGACAATGATAGAAGAAGGGATAAGGCTTATTTTTGGAGGAGAGAGCATTATGGTACAAGTGGGAGGGATGCAAGAGATAGGGACTTGAGGGATCGGGAGCGAAATGGGGGTTATTGGGAGAGGGACAAATCAGGGTCCAATGAGATGGTTTTTCACTCAGGGATGTGGGAAGCTGAGCGTAACAGAGATGCAATCACTGATAATGACAAAAACCTGGAATTCCAGAGAACTGCAGAGAAAAGTATTGAGGAGATTAAGGGAAAAATCCCCGAGGAACAAGCTCGTCAATACCAGTTGGATGTTCTCGGACAAGCAAAGAAGAAAAATACTATAGCTTTTCTTGAAACCGGGGCTGGGAAGACACTTATTGCTGTTCTTCTGATTAAAAGTATTTACAATGATTTGCAAATTCAAAATAAGAAGATGCTTGCTGTATTTTTAGTTCCCAAAGTTCCACTTGTCTATCAGGTAAAATAAGTAACTAGTATTCAATGTAGCCATATTGCCTTCAGTAGCCATTCATCGTGTAAAGAGTTTACTGTATCATCATTTTTTGTAATTTCAGCAAGCGGAGGTTATTCGCGAGAGAACTGGCTATCAAGTTGGTCATTACTGTGGTGAAATGGGTCAAGATTTCTGGGATGCTAGAAGGTGGCAGCGTGAATTTGAAACCAAACATGTAAGAGCTGCTATATGGAAGCATATTGTTCATCATGTATATTTTAATCTTAGGTAAAAGAAAAACATTTCATCTTTTATCCTTGAATTTGCCAAGGTGAATCAATTTTCCCAAAAGAACTTTAATTTTAATGAAATTGAACTATAACTACCTAATAGGTTAAGATTGCCTATTGAACATACACAAAGTAGGTATTAACTTTTGTACACACAAAAAGTAGGTCTTTCTTATTTCTTTTTGATTTGTCGCTGTATTTAATCATATTTAACCAATAGTAGGTTATGTTAAACCATTTGATCTAATAGAAATCAACCACATCAGAATGAAGCGAAAATGCTGTTTTCCCTTCTTAAGTCTCATGCTTGTAATTTTCTTTGTAATTCTATCGTTAAAGTTGTATTTATTTGTAAACATTGAACTAAAAAGATGAGTCTCTCTCATCTTCCTCTCACTAAAAATCTTCCCCCCCCCCCCACACACACACACACCAAAAGATAGAGCATATTTAATCTCCATCCATTGGTGAACCCTCCAAAAAAAAGATGAATTTAAGAGGCACTCTTGCAGAAATAGCCAAGGTGGACAACAATGGAGGGTTGAATAAATTGGTTATCCCTATAGGTGAGAAAAGGATGAGATGGTTCACATCCTCAGACCCAAAAGGCTTCGTACAGCCAAGTGCTTCTCATTCTGCCGAGAATATTGCATTGAAGATAGTTATATGAGTCTATTTAAATCCAATAAAGTACAAAATCTCTGTGCTCTTTAAATGCCTACCTTTTGCTCACAAAACAAAATTTATAAGTTTTAAACTCTTTTAAATGTTTTAGTTTTTACCTTATTTCCCACCACTCCATTCTATTTTCTCTCTTTTTTTCCATGTTAGTCAATCTACCTTCGACGGATGTCGTCATTGATGACCTCCACCAACACTCCCCATTTTCGTGTCATCGACCACTTGAAACAAATAAGTCTTGTATGGTGTGTCCATGAAGTGTCCGGAATTAAAAAAAAAAAATAAAATAAAGGAGAACATGTGACCAAAGAGTGCTTGGAAGTATCTGTCTGACACAGATACTTTGTTGAAATCGAAGTGTCCGTGCTTACTAGCCTTAAATCAAGCACCAATCAATCCCTTTCATCTATATTAGCAACACCAGCAACCATTTATCCAGCCCTACCCCTCCTCTTGTCTTCCATCTCCATCTTTTCCTCCTCTTCACATTGAACGATTGACGCCCCCCCTTCTTCTCACACAGGGCCCTACCCATATTGCTTTACAAGCATTGCATTCTGACCATCCTATGCTTGATCCAAGCATACATGCTCGACTTATTTAAAGCCTATACTAACATTTCTAAACCCTATTGGCCTCGATATCTCACCATTGCCAACAAAACTTAGCCAATAGGTCAAGGAGGCCAAGAAGAAGAATACTCCTCGTTTACTATTCATCTTAACCGAAAATCCTTTTTTGCTTGTCAATAGTTTATTATTACTGGTTTAGTCTTTATATTTGCTTGGTTGTTTGTTTATTTTTATTTCATTCTTTTGTTGTTTTATCAAAAAGCGTTGTATTTGGAACATTATCCTATTTCATTACATCAATGAATTTTTATGTTATCTAGTCCGAAAAAAGAAGTTACGCTCGAGGGTGCCTTATCTTTCTTGGGAGTTAGGGTTATATCTGTGTTCCTTTTATCATATCACATGTCAATCCTTGTATAAACATGCTCGGGTTCTTGTTTATTATGTAGCTTTAAGAGATTTGCTAAAACATATTTTTTGATCATCAAAACATTTCCATGCTAAGAATGTGATAACTTTGGTGTTTGTTGCTTAAAATGCATGATATTCTATTTGATTATTCTTATTGTGGTTCTCGAATCAACGTGAGGCTGATTCATGTATTGTAAGTTTACTTCAAATGCAGGTTCTTGTTATGACGGCACAAATATTGTTGAACATTTTGAGGCATAGCATAATAAAAATGGAAGCTATCAATCTACTGATCTTGGATGAGTGCCATCATGCTGTTAAGAAGCATCCCTATTCTCTAGTTATGTCTGAGTTTTATCATACCACACCAAAGGAGAAGAGGCCATCTGTATTTGGAATGACTGCTTCGCCCGTTAATTTAAAGGGTGCGTGATTGTGGGCCTTTTCTTCCGACTTCAGTTTGCATTTCAAAGTATCTTCTATTCTTTGTGAGGAGTTGGTAAACAGTTAAAAATTATTGTTATAATTATTGCTTTTAACATCTACGCAGGTGTTTCAAACCAAATAGACTGTGCAATTAAGATCCGTAACCTTGAAAGTAAATTAGACTCCACAGTTTGCACTATAAAAGACCGCAAGGAGTTGGAAAAACATGTTCCAATGCCATCAGAAGTTGTGGTGGAGTATGACAAAGCTGCCACTTTGTGGTCCCTTCATGAACAGATAAAGCAAATGGAGGTGGAAGTTGAGGAAGCTGCAAAAATGAGTTCTAGGAGAAGTAAATGGCAACTTATGGGAGCTAGGGATGCTGGTGCTAGGGAAGAGCTGCACCAAGTTTATGGTGTTTCTGAGAGAACAGAAAGTGATGGTGCTGCTAACCTAATATCAAAGTTGAGAGCGATCAATTATGCACTTGGGGAGCTGGGTCAGTGGTGTGCTTACAAGGTTTGGATTTTTAAGTTTGTCAGCTAAGGCATAGTTTTAACTTGTTAAAAAATAATCCCATCTATCATTTTGGCAGGTTGCTCAGTCTTTTTTGACTGCTTTACAAAATGACGAGAGGGCTAACCATCAACTTGACGTCAAGTTTCAGGAATCCTATTTGAACAAAGTTGTTTCTCTTTTACTATGTCAGCTATTAGAAGGAGCTGTTTCTGACAAAGATGGCAAAACATCAAATTCAAAGGAAGATGTTACTAATAATATATCAGATCATGACGAGATTGAGGAGGGGGAATTGCTTGACAGCCATGGTGTGTATGATAGAACTACTTTAGCTGATTTTGATGGACTGTGCATATTAACCAAGTCACGTGCTATTTGTCGTAAACTTTGGAAGTTGTTGGCATGATCATGTTAGGATATTGATAGAACCCTATCACTGTCGTACAAACTTACGGGAAATCTCACAAGATCAAATCGCAAATAGTCACAAAATATATTGAGAATAACATGTGAAAGTGAAAGTCGAATACAAGAACTAGTCAACCACCATTCGAGAGGGTGGGTCTATCCTTAGGTTACCTCTTGGTAATCCTCCTTAATGTATTCTTGAGTTCGTCAAAAACCCTCTGGGTTGCTTCATTCCATTCGAAACTGTCACGTCGTGTGAGCATGTGGAAGGGAGCTGCGATGGGCCCATAGTTAGCCACGAACCTACGATAATATCCGGTCAGGCCTAAAAAGCCACTCAGTTCTTGTATGTTCATGGGAACGAGTCGGTCTAACTTTGCTTTCACCTTTTCTGGGCCCTGTGGCCGACACCCAATGGCCTAAATACTCTATTTTGTCTCTTCAAAACACACATTTCTTTAGGTTCGCGACTAACAAGTATTGTCTTAAAATGTTAAAATTATTCTCAAATGTCAGACTTGTGAGTCCCAATCCAGACTGTAAATCAAAATATCGTTGAAGAAAACTAATATGAATTTACGGAGAATTGACTTAAAGATCTTGTTCATCCTGCTTGGAATATGGCCGACACGTTGGTGAGGCCGAATAACATGACCAAGAACTCATAGTGGCCCTCGTTCTGAACGTCGTTTTTTGCACATCTTTCCTATGCATGCATATTTGGTGATAGCCGGATTTCAAATCAAGTTTTGAAAAGAATTGCGATCCATGTAGTTTGTCCAATAGCTCCTCTATGACTGGAATGAGAAACTTATCTGGAATGCTTACGTTGTACAAAGCTCTGTAGTCAAAGCAGAACCACCAACTTTCGTCTTTCTTCTTGCTTTTTCACCAATAATATGGGGCTTGAAAACAGGCTGTTGCTGGGACGGACGATACCCGCTCATAGCATTTTCTTGATCAATTTCTCAATCTCTCCTTTTAGGTATGCAATTTTCTCGCTGTGGGTGTAATTGATTTGTTTCAACGAAGATGTCTCCGTAGTCTGCCAATGCATTACGCCGTTCTGTGGGGTCGTCTGGATCCCCGTCCTCGGAAAGCATGTTGAAGTTATCCAATGCTTTGGCCTCCAAAATCCTCATTTCGACGAGAAACCCCTCGTCTTTTTTCTGCCATGTTTGGTTTAACTTCTTCAGCGACACCTCAACATGTGTCAAGGATGGATCTCCTTGTAACACTATACGGTCTGTTCCTGTTTCTATTGTCATCTTCAACTTGGTCTAATCTACTTCTGTTGTACCCATGGATTTAATCCATTGCATTCCTAGCATCGTGTCAATAATCCCCAATTCCAACGGTAAAAAGGCTTGCTTGGCGGTCAGTTTGTCTAGTGCTACTGTAGATTCCTTTACCTCTAATCTAGGAAGCATGAACACTTCTATTTTGACAATGTATCCGTGTCATACTCATGTTCGACACTGATACTTCCAGACACTCTTTGGATACGTGTCTGACACTCGAAATTCCATGTCCTCCTCTATTATTATCAGTGTTTTAAAAAGCGCAAGGCGCACTAAGGCGCAATGGCCCTCTAGAGCATGAGGCGCAAGGCGCACCAAAAGGCGAGGGCTTTTTTACTTAAGGCGCACTATATAAAAAAAACACAAAAAATTATATATATGTGGTTTATATGCCCAATAAATGGAGTTTCATAGCAATAAAAGGGTTCAAACATATATGATATATAAATAACTGAAGTTAAATTTCAATACATGATGCTTCAAGAATCAAAACAACCTAAAAGATGCAACCAAAACTACAAAAGTAAAAGCATAAGAATCTAAAGTCCTAAAGATCAAAATCCTCATCTTCATCATCACTAAATATCTCATCACCCTCGACCTCTACATCATTAGATTTATAAGCACTTGCATCTTCTTCTTCATCAGTGTCGGTATCCAAATCATGCAAAGCTAGTGGTATAGGTGCGGCCCGTGCGGGTCGTGCTCGTGATGGACATGGGACTCGAGATCGTGATATTGGTTGTGTGGATGATGAACATGGTGCTTTATCCTTGTTTTTAGACGTGGCTCTAGAATAATAAGCAGCTTCTTTTGAACCAGATGCTCTTGAAACATCACCCCATGTTAGTGCGCATCATCGTCGTCGTTAAATACAAGATCTCTATCATCGTCAGTATCATCATCTAATCTTCCCACCAACCACTCGTTACTCTCATCAATATCTTTTAAAGAGATGGGGGTGCGCAACATCTTTAATATTAAATCGACGTTTCAATGTTCATTTGTATTTTATGAACACCAAATCATTGAGACGACGTTGATCAAGTCTATTCCTCCTTTTGCTATGAATTTGGATAATTAAAGAAGAACCATGACAATTCAATATTTTAAACCTTAAACAAGTTACTCTAGGAGTGGTGAATTTAATTAATTATCTAACCTGTTCAAAAACACTCCAATTGCGCTCGCATCCGGAAGAACTACAGTAAGACCTAAAACTCGTATTGCGAACTTTTGCAAGTTTGGACTTGATTTGCCAAAATCATCCCACCATTCCACTACGTAGATTAAGATTAAAAATGATGTTAATCACTTTTTAACCATAAAATACTTGTATTCAAGTTTAGAATTTACACGGAGATCTTTTGTTTCTTTGTCTAATAGCAATCGAGGTTCCAAACGATTCTTCACTTCTCTTATATAAATTTGAGTTCTTGAAGAATTTTATCTTGCATTTCTATAGAAGGAGTCATTCTTTCCAAACAAGAATGAAACCCCTTTGCAATTTCAACGCTACTTTCAATCTTAGGATCCGAGTAATAAAATTAGGGTTTAGAAAAATTCCGGTGCATGTAAGGGTCGATGCAACCGATGATCCCATCTCTTGTCAATGATGGCAAATACTACTTCGTATTTGTCTTTATTATGAAGCTCTTTTCTATGGTTTCCTTAGCCCTATCCATTGCTTCATAAATATACCCCATGGCGGCTTTTTTCATTATCGACTAACCAAGAACTTTAAACCAGAGGACATGAGACTTTAAGAGA
Organism: Sicyos edulis; assembly: GCA_036507275.1. NCBI lineage: Eukaryota > Viridiplantae > Streptophyta > Magnoliopsida > Cucurbitales > Cucurbitaceae > Sicyos > Sicyos edulis. Next base: position 54,759 of record CM071857.1, on the reverse strand, counting down.
AAATGTGATAGTGTTCCAAAAGCTTGCCATCAAGATTGTTTGAACAACTCTTTTCCCTTGTTGTTCTTTACTCCATTTGCTATTTTTCCAATCTTCGATGTAAACATTGTCCTCAAATTTAGTTTAACTCTCACGCAAACTCGAAAACGTAATACAAGTATTTGCAAAGCGAGTCTTGGCGGTCTTATCAACTCTTGTCCATTAGTGTATTGCCTCATCATGTTCAATAATCCAGGACGACCGTAAATAAAATTGCTAACCTCTATTGCTCTTTTTAGTGTTCTTCGGATATTCGAGATCTTGAAGATATCCTCCAACATCAAATCCAAGCAATGAGCGCGTGCATGGTGACCAAAACAAGTGCGGTCGTTTTGCTTCTAATAATCTCCTAATAGATAATAAACAAAGCACATGTTTATAAAATTGACAAATGTTAAATACATTAATCAACTTTCAAGAAGATAAGACATAAGAGTACATTAGTCAAATTCTTACCTGCCATCACATTTGCAGAGGCACTATCTGTAACAACTTGTATCACATACTCTTCTCCAATCTTTTCAACAAAATCATCTAACAATTGAAACATTTTCAACCCATCCTTTACATACGAAGATGCATCAATGGATTCAACGAACATTGTTCCTTTCGGACTATTAACTAAAAAGTTTAGCAAAGTCCTATTTCTTCGATCTGTCCATCCATCCTGTCATGATGGTGCATCCAACTTTCTTCCATTCTTCCTTATGATTTTTCAACAAATCGTCTGTTATTTTCAACTCCTTTTTCAAGCATGGAACTCGTAGTTCATGATATGTAGGCGGCTTCAATCCAGGACCAAATTGGCCTATTGCTTCAATCATAGGTAAAACTACTACTATTACAAGCATTCAATGGAATTCCAGAATCATAAAACCATCTAGCAATTGTTTGGATGGTTTTCTCCCTCATTTCCTTGTTGTAAGCGGCATTTATTGTTGTTTGTTTTCCTTTTTCATCCTTTTGAATCGCAATTTTTGGATTTCGAGCAAAAAAAGAATCCATCGGACCCTTTTGTTTCGCCTTCTTTACAAATGGTTGAACTTGTTGATGGCGTCGACGATCTCTTGTTTCGGAAAAACAATAAATACTATCCTCATCTTCATCTTCTTCTTCAAGTGTATAATCACTTTCGGGAATGATCAAATTTCTTTGTTCTTTCAACTCCTTTCTATTTGACATATATGCTTGAAGTTCGTTCTTTACATGTTCGGGCATTTTCTACATGCCGTTACATTTCTATGACACCGACTAGGTGTTGTTTCATTCTATACACTCCTCCTTTTGTTACTTTATCACAAAAACTACATATGAAAGTATTTACGTCTTGGGCTTTACCAAACGAGAATACTTCCAAGTTGGATCTTTTTTCCGACTTCGTTCCTCGGTCATAATAAAAGTTGATTGACAATCTGATTATATAATATAAAATCAATGACCATAAATCAACTAGCTTCTAAAACTCAATATTTATCTAACTATAGTCTATAAAGTGTGAGTTCATCACTATGAATATGATAGTGAATGAAAGTGAAAGAAATCAAAATCATCCACGATTCCCTACCCTAGGCGGTGATGGTTTGTCAAGGATGATTAAGTGGTTTTGTAGTCACTATTATGATTTTTCAGCATTCTTATCATTGTGAATGAAAAAGAAAAAAGAAAAAAATAACAGGAGAAGGAAAACGAAAAAAAAAAGAAGAAATAGAAATGGTGTGCATCATGTGAATGAAGAAAAGGAATCGTACTTACTTTAACCACAGAGAATCGCAAGACAATAGAGAGGAAGACGAAGGAGCATGGCCACCGAGAATCTAAGATAAATCGTATGAAAGAAGGAGGAAGACGTTGAAAAGAAGGGAAGAAGAGTGAAGAGGGGTGTGTTTGAAAGAAGGAGAAATCGTATTTTTAGGGTTTTGTTTTTGTTGTTTTAAGGTTATTCGATAGATGATTTTTTTTTAAAGAAAAAAAACGAGCGAAACGACGTCGTTTTGAGTTAAAATTAGAAAAAAAAAAAAAAATACAAAAGCGACTTAGTCGCGCGCCTTGCCGCGACCAACGCCTTTTGGAAAATCGCCAAAAGGCGCGCGCTTAAGTATCTTCGCCTCGCCTCGCCAAGACGAGGCGATGTGTGCTCGATTCTCGCCTGGGCGCGCCTGGGCGTGCGCCTGGGCGCGCCTTTTAAAACACTGATTATTATTATTGTTAACTTTGGACACTTCACGGACACACCACATATACTTCATGGACACTCTATTTAAGACTTATTTGTATCTCGTGTCTGTGCTTCTTAGCCTCTAATTGCTTCTTTCGCTCCTAGGATGAACCCAAAATGCCTCGAGCTTTCCAGAGGAGTTTTTGCCTTGTTAACTAACCCATGCGAGATGAAATTGTGGGTTGCCCCGCAGTCTATCAGTATAATGGCTTCTTCCCCTCCAATTTGTCCCTGGCGACGAGAACCTGACCACGATGTTCAAAGAGAGCTTTGTGGTCATTTCTATTATGTTGGTCCTTCTTTTCCTTCCGAATCCATGATTTCTTTTGTGTTTTCGTCACTTTACAACATCTTCTTTAATTCCTTGCTTTTGCATTTGAAGAAACTCTAATTTCTTGCTTTATTCCATAATCACGTACGTATAAATACACACCAAAAGGAAATTAAAACAAAAATAACAACTTTCCTATAGACTCTCACTTACCTAACAAACATAACAACTCTCCTATAGACTCTCACTTACCTAACAAACATAACAACTCTTCTATAGACTCTCGCTTACCTAACAACCCACAAACCAGAATTAGATAAATATAATTTACAAGATTACAAATCTAACCCTAACTTTCAACACTCCCCCTCAAGCTGGATTATATATATTATACAAACCTAGCTTACTATTCAAGTCTTCGAAGTTGGGTCTTGGTAATAGTTTAGTGAGGATGTCTGCCACTTGTTGCTTGGTAGGAACGTAGGTAAGTTGCACCACTTGGCTGTTAACTTTCTCGGAAATGAAGTGTCGGTCAATCTCAACGTGCTTCGTCCTGTCATGATGAACAAGATTTTTGGCAATACTTATGGCAGCTTGATTATCACACATCATTTGAATTGATGATGAGTACTCTTGACCTAACTCACTCAGAACCCTTCTTATCCAGATGCCTTCACAGATTCCTTGAGACAGGGCTTGATATTCTGCTTCTGCACTACTTCTAGCAACCACGGATTGCTTCTTACTTCTCCAGGTAACAAGATTGCCCCAAACAAACGAACAGAATTCGGAGGTCGATCTTCGATCGGTAGTATCCCCTGCCCAATCTACATCTGAGTATACCTCAATATTCTTCTTATCAGTCCTTTTGAATAGCAACCCCTTTCCAGGAGTCATCTTCAGGTATCTGAGAATTCGGTATACAACTTCCATATGTTGGTCATTGGGACTATGCATAAACTGACTGACAACACTAACCGCAAATCCAATATCTGGTCGAGTATGAGAGAGATATATAAGATGTCCCACCAGCCTCTAGTATCTCCCCCTGTCTACCAGACTGCTTTCATGACTGTGTTCGAACTTTCCCTGAGGATCCATGGGAGATCTTTGTTTACATCCCAAGCATGCCATCTCTGTAAGAAGATCCAACACGTACTTTCTCCGGGACATAACTATGCTCGCCTTGGACCGTGCAACCTCCATACCTAGGAAATACACGAGGTTCACGAGATCTTTGACTTCAAATTCTTGAGCGAGCTTCCTTCAATTCTCTGTAGTTCTAGCTCATCATTTTCGGACAAAATAATATCATCCACATACACTATCAATAGTGCCAAAGACGTTTGAGACCTCCTCTCAACAAAGCGATTGTGTGATCCGCTCGACTTTGTGAATATCCAAGGCTTAGAATGAAGCTAGAAAACCTCCCAAACCATGCACGGGGTGATTGTTTCAGTCCATACAGAGATTTTTTGAGTCGACATACCTTTGTTGGACTAAGATCATATTCATACCCAGGAGGAACTTCCATATAAACTTCTTCTTCCAGATCCCCATTCAAAAAAGCATTCTTTATATCCAGTTGTTGAAGTCCCCATCCGAGATTAGCGGCAAGAGACAAGATAATTCTTATTGTGTTGAGTTTAGCAACTGGTGCAAAAGTCTCCTGGTAATCAATTCCATATGGCTGGGTAAATTCTCTGGCAACTAGGCTAGCTTTCAACCTCTCAATACTTCCATCAGCATTATGCTTAATTGTGAATATCCATTTGCAGCCCACAGTTCGTTCCCCACTGGGCAATTCTGTCATTTATACGTACCATTTTTCTCAAGCGCCTCAATTTCATCTTGTACTGCTTTCTTCCAGCCAGGATGCTTTAATGCTTCCACAATATTGGTTGGCACTTGTGTGGCGTCGAGACTAGACACAAATACACGATAAGAATCACTCAAGTTATCATATGATACATGATTCCCAATAGGATGCATGGTACAACTCCTAACCCCTTTCCGTATTGCGATTGGTAGATCAAGATCATCAACCTCATCGTTTACCGCATTGCTAGGTTCAGTGATGGGTTGTTCAAAATTCGGAACCGGTTCGGGATCAGGCAAAGCTTGATCTGTTTGGGCATCTGCCTGCTCAACTCGTTGTTTGCTTCTCCTTGCATAGACACGGAGTTGGTTATTGACAATTGGAGACATTAAAGGTGAGGCCGGAGAAGACTCAGGTTTAAGAATTAGGGGACTAGGTACGGTATCATTTGGAATAGTTTCAAGAACAGATGACCATGAGGACCATAACTGGATGTCACTCACCATCTCCCCCTGACAAGCAGGCTTGGAGTAGTATGGAAGGTGTTCACAGAAGGTAACATCCATGGCGACATAGACTCTTTTTGTCTCAGGGGAGTAACACTTGTACCCCTTTTGAGTAGGTGAGTACCCCAAGAATATGCATTTATGAGCCCAAGGATCAAGCTTGCCACGATTATGGGAATGTATATGGACGAAGGCACTACATCCAAATACTTTCGGAGCCAGGTCAAGAGACGGAGGACGAAGGTGAGGAAAAGACTTGAGAAATACTTGACGAGGACTGGAAAGCGAAGAAGCGGGAAGGCATACGATTGATAAGATACGAGTCGTGAGAAGTGCGTCGCCCCAATAGAATTTGGGAACATGGGCAGAGAACATAAGACAACGAGTGATGTCAAGAAGGTGGCGATTTTTCCGCTCAGCAACCCCATTTTGTTGGGGAGTGTGCACACAAGAGCTGATATGGAGGATGCCTTCGGTGGACAAGTAGTCTCCCAGACTAGAACTAAAGAACTCCTTTGCGTTATTCGTTTTTAAGACACGAATGCACGAGTTTGGTATTGCGTTTTAATCATGGTATGGAAGCGCTTGAAGAGGGAACAAACTTGGACTTTTCTCGCATAAGAAAGATCCACGTAATGCGTGTGTGATCATCAATGAAGGACACGAACCATCGTGCCCCGAGAGATATTTTTGTTTTAGAGGGCCCCAAACATTACCGTGGATTAACGAAAATGGTTTGGAAGATTTATACCCTATACTTGGATAGGAGGTGCGAGTATGTTTCGCAATTTGACAAATCTCACATGAAAAGAATGAGGATTTTTATTATAGAAAAGATTCGGGAACAATTTAGACAGATACGCAAAGTTGGGATGACCTAGGCGATAATGTAACAATAGAATCTCATTATCGTTATTGAAGCTACTAGACATTTTATTCTTTGGAATGGAAAGATAGAAAGGATGACTTGTCTCCATTTGTCAATAAACCGTGATCATAGTTGAGGTGGTAGAGACCGAGCAGACTTCAACACCGCCAATCATCCTTTAGATTCCAAATCTTGAAAAACGCATGAATTGGAATAGAATTTAGCCACATGATTTAAATCGCGAGTCAATTTGCTTATTGAAAGAAGATTACAATCCAAATCGGGCACATGAAGAACAGATGTAAGAGATAAGTTGGGATAGATCTGAGATAGAACACATTCTCGATATTTTCGAGTGTGACCCATCTCCAATCTTGATGGATGCATTGGATGTATCAGCCTGATATTGTTGAAACAATGACTTATCTCTTGTCATATGATCGGAGGCTCCGGTATCTATGATCCAGGGCTGAGTTCCTCCCTTATTCGCAGTTAGGGCGGTTGGTGCAACTTTCTGAGCAACTAGACCACTTCCTGGATTGTGTCACCTATGAGTTTTTGGAGTGCATCCATACATTTCCTGCTAAAAGGAGAAGATGCATCTTGACATTCTTATCGTCAGCACGACATTGGCCACATATGCCCTACTGTCATGATCATTTCGGTTTCGAGGTTTCCAATTAGCTGGTTTCCCATGGATTTTCCAACAGGTCTTCTTCACATGGCCTGGTTTTTTGCAATGGTCACACCAAGCCTCCCTTGTCGGGATCTACTGTCTCCAGGGTTTCCTGTTGAACTGAAATTTCTAGACCCGAGTGTAGAAGCATCAGAGATTGGAACTGATTTTGATTTGCCCATCATAATACTTTTCTTGCTTTCCTCTCTTCGGATTTTCGAGAAAGCTTCACGAAGAGACACCAAGGGCTTGACTCCCAAGATTCGTCCCCGAACTTCATCCAGATTACTGTTCAGGCCAAAGAGAAACTTAAATGTTCTCTTACATTCGTGATCTTGTTATATTGTGCCTTATCATCAGGACACTTCCAGGTATGTAGTTCAAATAGATCTAATTGTTGCCAATGACGTGAGAGGTTGTTAAAATACTCGGTGACCGATTGGTCTCCTTGACGGAGATCATGGAGAAGAGACTCGATTCGAAACAACTCAGAGGTGTTCTCCTTACTAGAGTAGGTTTCTTTGGCTGCTTCCCAAATACGATAGGCTGTGTCATAGAGGAGGAAATTTTCCCCAATTTCAGTAGTCATGGAATTAATTAACCACGACATTACCAGGTTATTGTCTATTTTCCATTGTTTGTATTTCGGATCACCTCTTTTGGTTGCTTCTTTTCCTTGGATAGATAATCATCCTTACCCTTACCGCAAACGAACATGTGTACCACTTGTGACCATAGAACATAATTATGACCATTCAATTTATGACCAGTAATACACATTGGTGACGAATCAAAACTTCCTAGTGTATAATCCTTAGATGAAGCCATAATAGAAAACTATTTGAAATACGGCACATCACAGCGAACGGAGCTAACCAGCACAACGAACAAAGCTAACCGTTAGAACAGATATGGGAAAAGGATTACCTCGTTGGAGCGAACGAAGATTGACGATCTTTAGAACAGATAGCGAACCTCGCTGGAGCGAACGCAAGGGAAGCGTGATGGATCTGATTCTGACGAGATTCGCAACGGCTGTGATTCAATTTACAGCGGCGAAGAGGCAGCAGTGAAGAGTCGGAGGTGGAGAGGTAGCGAAAATGATTTGAATTGCAGCGACAATGATCTGATTAGGCCCTTGACCGAAGCAGAGGAGAACTCGATAGCGAACTAACGAGGTTTCGCGGAACTGATTCGCAGCGACGAAGAAGCTTCGCGGGTTTGACGCGCACCAACGATGCTCGGAGTTGACGATTCAGGTTTGGAGATCCAGAGGCTCGCTGAGTCGGTGTGCTCGGCGAGGAAATTCCGAAGGACGTCAGAGGCTCGCTGATTCGATGTTCTTGGCGAGGAGATTCCGACGAATAGGAGAGAGAATTTAATCAGAGGAGAGAGTGAATCTTCTGCTCTGATACCATGAAGAAACTCTAATTTCTTGCTTTATTCCATAATCACGTACGTATAAATACACACCAAAAGGAAATCAAAACAAAAATAACAACTTTCCTATAGACTCTCACTTACCTAACAAACATAACAACTCTCCTATAGACTCTCACTTACCTAACAAACATAACAACTCTCCTATAGACTCTCGCTTACCTAACAACCCACAAACCAGAATTAGATAAATATAATTTACAAGATTACAAATCTAACCCTAACTTTCAACAACATTTATTGCCACGAAAAAATTCTCGTTACATCGACAAGACAACCCTTTGTCTCATCGACTCTGTAGTTCTAAATCAATAAGCTGCCAAACATCGGTTCCTTGTAGGCCTGAAACGTCAGTTGGGGATGCATCATCGTATAGGACTGGGCCGCTAAGGATATTGTTTGGATTGGGCTTACTTCTAGGGGTTTGGTTAACGTTTTGGCCTGAAATGGGTTATTGGGTGCGGCCAAGCCTTTGGTGCTCCTGCTACTACCCCCATGTGGGCCCCACCGCTCTCAACTTATTCGGGCCCAACCCATTTGACTTTCTCTTCGAAGTCCTCTTGTCCTTGATTTTGTGCACTATTCTCATGATGATGCTCAGACCTACTGGCTCGAAGCACAGTAGTTCCGTACTTAGGGATTCTTCTAATTTGTTTAGAAACGTCGCTTCGAATACTTATTCGAAAAAACATGCCATTGATGCTGCTAGAAGTTCGAATCGGTGTCAGAACTCCGCCATTGTGGTTTCTTGTCTGATGGCCAAAAATCTCGCGTACAATGAACCCTCTTGCATTTGGTCTGAAGCCATCCAACATTCTAACCTTCACATCCTTCCACCCTTCAAACGGAGTTCGTTCCTCCTCCCATCTTAGCCAATGTAACCTTTCCCTGTAAAACTTACTGCAGTAATTGTGACCTTCTTCGCGTCTGTTAGTTGGTTAATGTTGAAATATCTTTTAGCCCTAAATAACCAATCATCCAGTGTTCTCCATAAAAAAACGACATATCTTCTCTTTTCAACTTGTGTCTCACCATCACCTCACTCTCGGCTGATTCCTCTTGTCTCTTGCCTCGGTCGCCACCACCCAACCCGAATTCTTCTTCTATGGTCTTCCTTTTGACTCATGTGTCCTTTCTTTTCGTGGTGACCCCTTTTCCAAGGTCTCGATTGCTTTCTGGTTGGTCACTATTTCCAGTTTGTTGTTTTTCGTTTCCGCGAATAATTGCTCCACGTTCTTCTTCAACTCATGTAGAGATATCTTTGTACTTGGGGTATCCTCATCTAGACGATCACATTGCCTCTTCCATTCCCCCTTTTCCTCGCCTACTGGACTGATGGTATTGCGTGAGCATCCTAGTGTGCCTGCTTTATACCACTTGATAAAATCGTACAAACTAATGGGAAATCTCACAAGATCAATAGCACTTCTAATTGTAAATCACAATCTCACAAGATCTTTGTACTTGGGGTAATCCTCATTGCCACTCCTAGATGATCACACTGCCTCTTCCATTCTCCTTTTTCCTCGTCTATCGGACATGACGGTACTGCGTGAGCGTCCCAATGTGCTTGCTTTATACCACTTGATAAAACCCCATCTCAATTGTACAAACTAATGGGAAATCTCACAAGATCAATAGCACTTCTAATTGTAAATCACAAACAGTCACAAAATATATTGAGAATAACAAGTGAAAGTCAAATACAAGAACTAGTCAACCACCATTCGAGAGGGTGGGTCTCTCCTTAGGATGCCTCTTGGTAATCCTCCTCAACACAAAGCTAAGATTGCATAACCCCCAAAATAGACTTCCCCTTCCTTAAATGCAAAATATCATAACAAAAGTAAAGAACTTAGGCCTCATAAGATAACCATTTGGTTTTTGAAATTTAAGCTTATTTTTACTCATGTTTCTTACAATGTGCTTCATCTTTCCTACAATATATCTAACTTTACTTAAGAAAGTATGTGAATCCTAACTATTCAAAAACAAAAACAAACTTTTGGAAGCCACGTTTTTTTATTTCCAAATTTTGGTTTGGTTTCGACAAATATAGGTAAGATGTAGACATCACGTAGAAGAAAATATATGGTATGATAGTTGTTGTAGACTTAAATTTCAAAAATCAAAAACTAAAAACAAAATGGTTATCAAACGGAACCTTAATAACAAAAGTAAGATTTCTTTTCCATATATACTTTTCGTTCTTCTCCAACAAGTGAGTTCTTTTGTATAGGTTTTCAGAAACAGGCTACACTTTCGTTTTTTTTTTTTTGATAGTAAACGACCATCCTTTAGTTTTAGGAGACAACTCTAGCTTTTTTTTTTCCAGCTGTCCAGACCTAGGAAGTTCTTTAAAATGAACCTTGTACTTCAATGGGCTAAGACCATAGTTTGCTTGGGGCACTAAAGCAAATTCCAGCCCACCCATACAAAACCAACTCTTTCATTTTATTAAATAGGGGATACAACTCTTTTTGGTTGTGACTCACATCTCACATCTCTTGTGGCACCACGAGTTCAGAAATAGGCTATACTTTTGTTATTTGTTTTAGATAGGAAACAACTATACTTTAGTTTTAGGAGACAACTTTAGCTATTTTTTTTTCCAGCTGTCCAGACCTAGGAAGTTCTTTAAAATGAACCTTGTACTTCAATGGGCTAAGACCATAGTTTGCTTGGGGCACTAAAGCAAATTCCAGCCCACCCATACAAAACCAACTCTCATTTTATTAAATAGAGGATACAACCCTTTTTGGTTGTGAATCACATCTCACATCTCTTGTGGCACCACGCTTAGTCCTTTTATGCTTCATTTTCAATGTTATCCTCTCTACACCGACGTTTTGTCCACACATCTGTTGTTGTTGCAGTCTCTTCACATAAGATATTTTCTCAATCAATGTTTTTTTCCTTTGCACAGATGGAGTGAGAGGGAAGACCGATCATAGGGCCATATCAATAACAAATAAGCAAAATAGCTATACAAAGAAACAATCTGGTAGAATTTACCAACTTTATAATAACATCTCTAGAGAGAATCTCCCATAGAGCCAAAAGGTTACAACTCACAATTGACAACTGATTGATTTCCTAACAATGACCTCATAACTCCTATTTATAGGAAACCTAGAAATATCCTAATTAAGGTAAAAGACTCCTATTCCATAAAGGATTCCTTTCCATAAATGATAATTCCATTTATGACAAGTACAAGTAAAGACTAATTAAATAATTAAATACTAAATAATAATAAAATACTAATTAAAGTCTTCTCTCATTTCTGCCTCCGTCTTGAATATACAATCAGAGGTCTCTGGATCGTATCACAATCCTATGGGGAAAACCAAGCTGCCACTAAACAATCAACTAGGTTATGCATTTGGAAGAAAATATTATCCAAACCACCAAAATGTTGCCCAGTATATTCAAAGAGGGGTCGTTTCCATTATATCTAACTTCATAGAAATCCATACTCCATATCCCTTGATAAATTCACGTGATGATTAAAATTCCTCAAACCATGAAACAAAAGAAGGCTCTAAATGCTCCAAATCTATCTGTTTTAAGAGAATCTTTGTGTCTCCCAAAAAACTATTCAACATTTTTGTCAATACATGCGGAAACATGAGTATTCCTTCCTTGAAAGAAGGCCAAACAACACACTCAAAGTGCAAGTGGTGATTGAAACTTAGACAAATGAATGACCCTAAAATCTTGTTTGAACTCTTTTGGAAAAAACGAGTGAACTGAAAGTTGCAATAGTTCAACCAAGGAATACTCTAACTATTTGAGAATATGAGATTCTACCTCAAAACCAATTGACAATGAGGGGAGTAACTTATATCTCTTATAAAAATATTTAAGAACCATCACCTTTTCAATGTGGGACGACTGCCATAAGGTGAGTATCTTCAACATGCCTCCTCAAGATAATGCCATATAGGGAAGACCTTCTTGGAACAGATCCAAATTTGTGGACCGTAATACCTGTTTTGGCTTACTTTTTGCTACGGTTGGATCTGAACTTTGGGTTCAAATACCCGCTTAGGCTTATGCCTGCTTTGGTGGGTCCACCCCTCTTTAGAATTCAAAGCATTTTGGATTGGATCGAAATTTGGGGGTCATTACCCACATTGAGCTCTGATACCATATTGAAAGATGAAATTCAAATTATTCAAGTTCTTCATTTAATAATGAATCCAACTATGAGTTTAAATAGACAAAGACTATAAGAGATGACCTAATTATAAAAGGAAAAGATAAAATCTAATCATAAAAGGAAAGATGACCTCTTATAAAAAAAAAGAAGGAAAGATGACCTAACTATAAAAGGAAAGGATAATACCTAATGATAAAAAGAGAAAATAAGATTTAACCTATTCCTTAAAGGAAAACATAATTAAAAGAAAAAAAAACTATTATTTTAAAATTAACATAAACCAACACTCTGCTTCAAGCTGAGTTGTATATGGAGAACAAGTTAAATTCATCCGAATTGGTCCTTGGATGATGATGTCAATTGAGATGATGCGTTGCCAACTAGTAAAAATGCTCCCAAATGGGAAAAGAGATGACAAGGCCATCTGGTAAAAGAGATGCCAGGGCCAACTGGAAAAAGAGATGTTAGGGTCAACTTGGAAAAGAGATACCAGGGCCAACTGGGAAAGGAGATGCTAGGGCCAATTGGGAAAAGAAACGCCAGAGCCAATTAGGAAACTGGATAAAGGCAATTGGGAAACTTGATAAGGGCCAATTGAGAAAGTCGTAGGGCCAATTGGGAAAGTTGCAAGGTCAATTGGAAAAGCTGGTCAGGGCCAATTAGGAAAAGTGATGCCAAAGCCAATTGAGAAAAACTAGAAGCTAAGAAGTTTTTGGGAAGGAGTTTGGATGAAATCATAGTTTTAAATTTATTTGAAATTATTTTTTATTTTTATGAATCTGAAAAAAAGGAATAAGGATGAACAAAGTTGATGGTTTGTATTTTTTAGGTTTGGAGGCGAGAAAAAGAAAATACATAATTTTTTTTTTAAAATTTTTATTTTTAAAATCAAGAAAAGAGGAAGATGATGATGAAGAATGTGAAGGAGGAGAATAGAAAAAGTTAAACCCGGATCGAAAGGAAAAATTTGAGGCACTGGTACCATATTAGAGAATATGAGGTTCCACTTCAAAAACAATTGACAATGATGAGAGTAACCCATATCTATGGTAAAGGTGTTGAAGAATCATCACCTTTTCAATCTAGGACAATTGCCATAAGCAGTGTTTTAAAAAGCGCAAGACGCACTAAGGCGCAATTACCTCTGGAGCCTGAGGCGCAAGGCACACCAAAAGGCGAGGGCTTTTTTACCTAAGGCGCACTATATAAAAAAAACACAAAATATATATGTGTGTGTATACACAATAAAAACATTTCCATAGATATAAATGAAGTTTTAACCAAGAATAATATATAAAACATACATTACATTTAACTATTAACCTTCATTCATGAATAGAAATGAAGTTTAACAAAGAATCTATATAAAACATACATAAGATTCAACTATTAACCTTTCATTTTAAGCGAATGTTGTCTTTGTGAGTTAAAAAATTAAGTTATTTAAGGAATTGAAATGTCTTGAATCAGTTATGTCTCGCTTCGAATGACTAGTACGGGGGTCTCGCTGCCCGGTCAGCGAGTTGGGGTCCAGGGGTGAAGCGCCCGATTTTGGGGGTTCGGGGGCAACTCCCCCGAAGCCAAAAGCTTATAGGGACTCTAAAACACAACAAATTGAGGTATAAACCCTAAAAAACCCTAAGAAAACACAAAAGCCCACAAGGCGCGCGCCTAATTAACCATGCCTCGCTTTTCCCAAGCAAGGCGCTAAATGTGCGACTTGCGCCCAGGCGCACCTTTTAAAACACTGGCCATAAGGTGAGTATCTTCAACACTAACCAATGTAAAAGAAAAAAGGGGAATCTTCTAATTTTTATTTGTAATATTATCCATAAGAAATCTATCCTTTTCACCTGATTAGCAAAAATTGATATCACTGATGAAACAACTCATCCAATCCATTGTCTAGACCCAGTCAGTAAAAAATATTAAATGCTCAAAGAAAATAGATGCAAAAGACCCTGAAAACAGTAGAATAAAGGCAACAGATACTAGCAACAGACAGCGAAAGCTGTAAAAGTTTTGCAAAGGATGCAACTAAAGAGGTGGCAACATCCGACAACAGAAGGAGGCCAAAGAAAATGTTTAGCATCTTGGTTAGGGGTCACATCCTAACTGAATAACATAACAATGGGTTCACCTTTCACTCAAAACATCAGTTCATCACTTGCATACGCCATGCGACATAGGTTTAGCTTGGCACTTCACTTGCATTCCCCATGCGTACATAAGTTTAGTTTGGCACTTACACTTATTCTATTGTATCACAACTTGATGGTTACTGTTTGATGTTCCTAGTTTTTGCCTTTTCTGTTTGTACCAAACAGTTGTCTCTGGTGGGGAGCATGTAGATGAGATAATAGGAGCTGCTGTGGCTGATGGAAAAGTGACCCCAAAGGTGCAATCACTGGTTAAAATCCTGCTTAAGTATCAACATACAGAAGATTTTCGTGCCATAATCTTTGTTGAAAGGGTTGTGTCTGCCTTGGTTCTTCCAAAGGTTGATTACTTTATTGAATACTTCTTTTTATTGATTTAGTGCTTTGTGATCCGCTTATTTCGATGTGGTATCATGGTCATTTTGCAGGTCTTTTCTGAGCTTCCGTCTCTAAGTTTTGTAAAAAGTGCAAGCTTGATTGGTCACAACAATAGTCAAGATATGCGAACATGTCAAATGCAGGACACTATATCCAAATTCCGGGATGGTCGTGTATGTAGTTATTGATCAATCTCCCATAGGAAAATGTGGATTTGTGTTTGAATTTCTCATAATTGTTAACCTTGTACATCTTTCAGGTGACACTTTTAGTTGCTACTAGTGTTGCTGAAGAAGGACTTGATATTCGACAATGCAATGTTGTGATCCGTTTCGATCTTGCAAAAACAGTTTTGGCATATATTCAGTCTAGAGGCCGTGCTAGAAAGCCTGGTTCAGATTATATTTTAATGGTTGAGAGGTACTTGCTTTACCTACATGTATGTTGCAAATATTAGCAAATCTCATGCATCTAATTCTCTTGTCACGAAGTCGTTGAAATATTAATAATGATTCAGGGATTTCCCATTCCCATGTTGCAAATATTAGTAAATCTCTTGTATCTAATTCTGTTGTCACTATAAGTCTATTTTTTTAAAAAATAGAAACAATTTCATTAAAGTTATGAAATGGAGGTCTATAAGTTTCAAACACCCGCAAAGGGTTACAAGAAGAACTTCCAATTGGAAATGAGTTTTTCACTTCTTATTTAGTTGATCTAGCCATTTCTTCTCTCGAGTTCCCTTCTTCGAGCCAGTAGTGTGCTCAGTTAGTTGAAGTTCCTGAAAAATTTGCTAACATTGTCAATCTTTGTGGCCTTCAACTAAAGGAATGTTGAGGTCCTTCTGGTTAGTTGTTTCTTTGTTTTGAGGCACTTTCTCAGTTTGACTATCGGTCTGGGGCTCTCTTGCTTGACTAGTTCCGTTTTTGCTAAATTTGGGGTGTGATCTTTTGCTTGTTTTTAGTACACGGCTTTATTGTTCAGCTTGTTCAAAGTTTTGCAATTTTGGATATCGGTGTTTACTACTTCCAGTCTTTGTAGTTCTTGCCTTGTTTTTGCTTTTTGCGGCCTATTCTCGAGGATCGGTGTTTTCAGCTTGAAGCCCTTTGTTCTCTTCTGTGTTTATTTAGTTCTTTTGTGGCATTTAGTGACTTTGTTTCTCTTTTTAATTTGTTCTCTTGTATAGTCTTTTTTTTGAGTTTTGTTTCTATGCATCTTGTTGTATTTTTGTTTTCTTCCCTCTTTTAGAGGTTTGTTCTGTCTATTTCTCCCTCTGGAGTTGTATCTGAAGCTTTGCTTCTTTTCATTTACTTAATGAAAATTATGTTTCCTGTTAAAAAAAACTGGAAATGAAATAAGATAAGTTGTAATAAGAAAGATGATGCTTATCTTTGCACCAAAAATACACATTTGTAATAATTATCTCTAGGAGATTATCAAAATTCCTATTGGAGTCATTAAAGATCCTATAATTTTGTTCACCCCAAATAGTCCACAAGAAAGAATGTGCGAAAGGAGATTGTGTAAAAAGAGAGGAATAATTTATGTGTATTTTATTGATACTAAGAGAATTCTTAAATAGAGAATTCTCACTGTACAAATAAGGAAACAAATAACACAATATCATAAGATCCTCTACAAATCAATATAAAAATAATTACAAGATACTAATGTCTGGACTTGTGAAGTATCTCTGGCCACAAAATTTCCTCTCATATACAATTTATCTAAGGACAAAAAGGAAGTGGTCAAATCCCTTTGGGACCATGAACTACAAACCTGGAATCTGGGCCTTAGGCAGAATTTGAAGGAGGAAGAATTTGATGAGTACTGCTTGTTGACACTCCATCTCAGCTCTATCAATCATAGAGAAGTGAAAGACAATTTTATATGGAAGGGAGACCCATCTGGAAGCTTCACTGTACATTCCATGGTTAGAATTTTAAACCACAATCATCATGATTATCCCCCAAATCTTTATGAGGCGATTTGGAAAGGAAAGTACCCTAAGAAAATCAAGTTCTTTCTATGGGAGTTATCTCATGGGGCTATCCTTACTCACGACAAGCTGCAAAGGAGACTACCTAACAGATCCATCTCCCCTCAATGGTGCACCATTTGCCAGAATGGATCTGAATCATTGTCGCACCTCCTCAGTACTTGCACATTTGCCCCACTTTTCTGGGACTTTATTAGAATTACTTTTGAATGGCCCGTGCCCCTACTTGGCCACCCTTTTAAAAAGGAGAAGAAACTCTTATGGGAAGCATTTTATCAGAGCATTTTGCTTGAACTTGTGGTTGGAGAGAAACAAGAGGATCTTCCAAGACAAATCAACTCCATACCACCGCTTTTTTGACACCATCACTTATCATGTTATATCCTGGTGTAAAATAAACCCTCTTTTTTATTCATATAGTTTTGAATCATTACTTAACTGTTAGAGGTCTCTTATATGATCAACAGTTCTATATATGTATATTGTAATTTCATGAATGAATGAAATTGTTTTCTATAAAAAAAAAAAATTAGATGATACTAATCATGTAAATATGGAAGAAAATAATAATAAAATAATAATGATGAAATAACCAACACTCCCCCTCAAGCTGGACTAAATATATCTTCCATTGCCAACTTGTCTATCATCTTATCGAACTGTCGCTTTGAGAGACCTTTTGTAAAGACGTCAACAACTTGTTTTGAAGTAGGGAGATAGGGGATACATATGGTTCCTGTCTTCTCTTTTATGAAATGTTTGTCAACCTCAATATGTTTTGTCCTATCATGGAGTATCGGATTGTGGGCAATGGAGATGGTTGCTTTGTTATCACAATAGACATGTATTGGTGTTATTTGAGTGAACTTAAGTTCCTCTAACAGTTTCTTTATCCATATGCCAAGAGGCGCCCTAAATTTGGCTTTAGCACTACTTCTTGCCAGAACGCTTTGTTTTTTACTTCGCCATGTAACTAAGTTTCCTCTAACAAAGGAGCAATAGCTTGAAGTTGACCTTCTATCTGTAGTACTGCCTGCCTAGTCAGCATCTGTATAAACTTCAACACGAAGATGGCCTTGTCTTTTAAACAATATTCCTTTTCTAAGAGTGCGTTTCAAGTATCTTAAAATTCTATATACGGCTTCAAAGTGAGTAAGACCAGGAGCATGCATAAATTGACTGACCATGCTAACGGCAAAGGCTATATCAGGACGTGTATGAGATAGGTAAATGAGTCTTCCCACAAGTCTCTGATATTTTTCTCTATCCTTCACTTCTTCTCCTGTTGCTACTTGTAACTTCACATGTTTTTCAATAGGGGTCTCTACTGGTTTGCAACCAAGTAATCCAGTTTCTTCAAGTAGATCTATGATATATTTTCTTTGATTTACCAGAATCCCAATTTTTGATCTTGCAAACTCCATTCCTAGGAAATATTTCAAGGTTCCCAAGTTTTTGATTTGAAACTCAGTTGCCAATCTTTTCTTCAAAGTAGTGATTTCTACATCATCATTGCAAGTCACTATTATGCCATCAACATAAACTATCAAAATAACCATCTTGTTATTTTTAGTGTGTCTGTAAAATGTAGTGTGATCTGCTTGACTTTGAAGAAATCCATAACTCGTAACTGCCTTCTCAAATCGTTCAAACCACGCTCTAGGTGACTGCTTTAGGCCATACAATGACTTTTTTAACCTGCAAACATTGTGACTCCTATCATTTATTTCAAAACCAGGTGGTAAGTCCATAAATACCTCTTCTTCAAGATCGCCGTTTAGAAAGACATTCTTGACATCAAGTTGATACAAAGACCAATCTTCATTGACAACAATAGATAACAACACTCTAATAGAGTTAATTTTGGCCACTAGAGTAAATGTCTCTTGATAGTCAATTCCATAGGTTTGGGTGAATCCCTTACCCACTAACCTTGCCTTGTACCTTTCAACGCTCCCATCAGCATGACATTTTATAGTGAACAACCATTTGCATCCTACTGTCCTTTTATCATTTGACAATTCAACTATGTCCCATGTGTGATTTTGTTTTAGCGCATTCACCTCCTCCATAACTGCTAAATTCCAATTTTGATCATCTAGAGCTTCCTGTATATTTCTTAGAACAAACAGATTAGTTATCCTAGAGGTAAAAGCTCTATGAGTGTCAGACAATTTATGGTAAGGTAAGATAGGTAATTCCCAATGGGATACTTGGTACAAGTACGAGTTGCTTTCCTATAAGCTATGGGAACATCAAGGTCAGAAGTATTAGGCAGATCATTGTCAATTCGACCATTCTCAACTATTTTCTTATAGTGTTTTTGATCTTCAGGAGACTTCCATTCATAATTATCGAACAAGTTCAGATCTTGCCAAACACATTTCAGGGAATGAAAATACTTTGTGCCAGAGTTACCTCCTTGCTTTATGTCACTTAGTTTAAGATTCAATCCAAACACTTGTGACTGATTTTCTAGGTCAGAGTACATTTCTTTAACACTTTCCCATAATTCCTTAGCAGTGGAATAGCACATATAGTTACTGCATATGTCTTCTACCTTGGAATTTACTAACCATGTCATAATCATGGAGTTTTCAGCATCCCAAGTTGCAAATGTTGGATCATCTTTGGAGGGTGTTATCTTATCTCTAGTGAGGTACCCAATCTTTCGTTGACCACGAATATACATTCTAACGCTTTGTGACCACGGAAGGAAGTTGTCACCATTAAGTCGAATGGTCGTGATTTGGACAGTATGGCCATTAGACGGAATTCTAGCAACTGACATCTTGTCTTCAGACATTGTTTCTTCAAGAAGAACAAGATTTTAAGGCTAGACACAATTAAAACAACTAAATTAGTAGCAAACAACACCAAAAGAGGAAGAGCAAACAGTTAACAAAAACCAACAAACTTAGCAAAAGCTCCAATTGTGAGGAGATATAGAAAGCCTACAATTGTAATGTATTGCTGCCTGGACTAATTTTTTTTTTCAGAAATATGAACCTTCAACACAAAATAACGCAAAAAAAAAAGGTTGAAAACACCTTGGAACCTTTGCTCATAAGATGCCAAGTCCACACCTTGGAGTAAGCATGTGAAGATGCGTTGAAAAACCCAAAAAGTTGCGACAAAAAACCCCCAAAACCAGATCGAGAAGATCCTTAAAAAACACCAAAAAAATCGTGTTTTTCAGGCCCTGTTCCACGTCGTACAGCTATTGCCGGAGGTGATAATCGCCGGCGACGGATGGGTTAGGGTCATCGACGATGTTTGTTGTCGGAGGTGGTCGACGGTGGTGGTTTGTGTTGCCGGTGGTGGTTTAGGTTGCTTTGGTGTTGGGAAGGTTTGACAACTGTAAGCTTTTAGAACTAGGGTTTGCTATTTTTTTTTCTTTTTACTTAGGCTCTGATACCATGTGTAAAAAGAGAGGAATAATTTCTGTGTATTTTATTGATACTAAGAGAATTCTTAAATAGAGAATTCTCACTGTACAAATAAGGAAACAAATAACACAATATCATAAGATCCTCTACAAATCAATATAAATAATTACAAGATACTAATCATGTAAATATGGAAGAAAATAATAATAAAATAATAATGATGAAATAACCAACAAAGATGATCTTAAAAGAACTTCATTAGAAGAAACTTGAAGGAAGAAGAGATCAGTGAGTATTGCTCCTTATCACAGTTGATGGAAGAAGTTCTTATCACTGAAGGAGATGATCTTTTCCTTTGGAGAATGGAGCCAAATGGGCTTTTCTCCATCCATTCTCTCATCAAGAATAAGGCTTGCACCATGGACTCACCAGGCGAAGCTATTTTCTTGGCTATATGGAAGGACGAATTTCCCAAAAAAGTTAAATTTTACATTTCGGGACTATACAAAAAGGCTATTACAAGTGAGATGTTACAGAGAAGGCTTCCCAATCTACTTATATCACCAAACTGGTGTGTTATCTGTAACAGAGCATCTGAAACAAAACAAATCTTTTTATTAATTGCATCTATGCCTCGAAATTTCGGAGCCATTTGAGAGGGAGCTTTTCATGGCCTATGGTTCTTTCGGGAGATACTCAATCTTTAATACACGCCTCTCTTATGGGACACCCATTCAAGAAAAACAAAAGATGCTTTGGGAATATTTTGTGAGAGCCTTTTGCTGGATCATTTGGAGAGAAAGGAATGACATAATTTATAAAAATCAAAGCATACCATTCCCAAGACTCATTGAAAATCTAACATCGATTGTGGTATCTTGGTGTAAACTCTCTCCCATTTTTCATGATTATAGCTTTGACATCCTTATTAGTAGCTGGATGTTCTTTTTGTAATTGACTATTTGCCCCCATGTAATTTCATAATTATAATGAAATTGTTTCTTATCCAAAAAAAGAAAACATGTGCGAAAGATAACCAAACGAGTTTCTTGGATACTTTGAAGGGATGACCCACATAAATCACAAGTAGGAAGGAAAGAATGTCATTTGGAAGTGGTTGTGACCAATCAAATGCCTGCAACATTGAATAAAGAGATGTTATTGACATTCAACATCTGTTTGACACATGGCACACTAGCCCGGGGAAAGAGACATATAATGCATTCTCCTATGTAGTCTGTCACCCATAGTAACCATGCCTTGACTTAACTCCTGAAGGAAGATCTTAATCTTTTATGAATAAAAATCTTTCCAAATGGTCAAATAGAGATGTTTAGCAATAGGATTCTCAATTCCAATTAAACTTGCCATAAGGGATTGAACTGTGTGCTTGTTTGAGGGTTCAATAGACCAAGACCAAGAGTCTGAAGCATTACGAAGACTAAAAGAGCCAAGAAGACAAGAGAGATCAATCCACTCTGTGGATTTCATATCATTTAAATTTCTACGAAGCCTCAAATTCCATGCACCTGAATCAGAATTAAAAGCATCTGCTATAGAAATCTCAAGAAGGGTTATAAGATGAAATAGATGAGGAAAAGCCCTCCTAATGATGTCACAAATGAGCCAAGAGTTAGTCCAGAAGGAAGTTGTAGACCCATCACCAACACATCGATCAATTCGTTGAAGCATGATATTCAGAGTAGAACAGATAAACCTCCAGGGGGATTTGCGTTATAGATCTCATTGGTTTAGACCACCCACAACCACTCGAGGATGCATACTATTTTGCATTGGTAAGTTTCCTCCACATAGCCTGATCCTCATGAATAAAACGTCAAATCTACTTGGATAAGAGTGTTTTATTTCTTTAAGTTATATTACCAATACTAAAACTACCCGTAAGAATGAGAAGTTGAGTTGTCGTCAAATTCATGTTATGTGATTTTCCAACCCCTTTTGAACCCTCCAAAAAGAAATCAAGTATGATCTTTTCACATCTCTTTGAGATACCAACTAGAATCTGAAAAATAGAGAAATAATAAACCGGTATAATAGCAAGAGTAGCTTGAATCAATGTATGTTGACCACCCTTCGAGATAAAGGCATACTTCCAATTGTGTAGTTTTTTCTTCCTACACTCAAAGATCGGGTTCCAAAAAGAAAGCTAACGATGATTGCCTCTTAAAGGAAGTCCAAGGTAAGTGGAGGCCAGACACCTTGTTTGCAACCAAAGTGGTGAAATCAACCAATCCATACAAGAGGAGTCGATGTAAGTTCATTTTTAGACAAAGTAACCTTAAACCCGAAATTTGTTCAAAAATGCTAATAACCGCGAACAAATGTTCTAAGCATGTTGATTGGCAGTTGAAAAAAGTAAAGTATCATCAACAAATTGAAGGTGATTTAGATAAGAGCCATAATTCCCAATAGGGTGAGTAACCGTTTTTCCATATGAGCATTATGGTTCAGAAGGCGGCTAAAACAATCTGACACTAGGATAAAAAGAAAAGGTGAATGAGGGTCACCTTCAAATATCCCTATAAGTCCTTGAATTATTGATATTGATTTTAGGGTTTCCCATTCCCATGATCGATATCTTCTTTTGGAAGGTTATCTGGTATCTTCTTTAGGTAGATTATCTGACAAACTTTATTGGCTTTCTACCTAGTTTAGTGTTTTAAATGTATGTAGATGTCTACGGGCTGAGGTTTTTGTAATCACTACAGGGGAAATTTATCACATGCAGCATTTTTAAGGAATGCTAGAAATAGTGAGGAGACCTTGCGTAAAGAAGCAGTGGAAAGAACCGACCTTAGTCATCTTGAGGATACTTCAAGGTTGATTTCCATGGACACAACACCAGGTACTGTTTATCAAGTTGAGTCGACTGGGGCGGTCGTCAGCTTAAATTCTGCTGTTGGTCTAGTCCATTTCTACTGCTCGCAGCTGCCTAGTGACAGGTCCTATTTTTATATTATACACATTGTTTTCCCCATTTTTGTAATTTTAGATGATAATTGAAAAATATTTTTACCTCCTCCCTTTATATTAGGTATTCCATTCTTCGACCTGAGTTTGTGATGTTGAGACATGAGAAACCTGGGGGTCCAACTGAGTATTCTTGCAAGCTTCGACTTCCTTGTAATGCTCCATTTGAGGAACTTGAAGGTCCAATTTGTAGCTCAATGCGCCTTGCACAACAGGCATGCTATCATGCTATTCAAAAAATTGTATCCCACGTTTACGTTAGAACATATCTTAAACCCTCTCTATTTAGCAGGCGGTTTGTTTGGCTGCTTGCAAAAGGCTCCATGAAATGGGAGCATTTACTGACATGCTCTTGCCAGACAAAGGAAGCGGAGAGGAGAGGGAAAAGGTTGAACAGAATGATGATGGAGATCCACTTCCTGGGACTGCTAGGCACAGGGAGTTCTATCCTGAAGGTGTAGCTAATATTCTTCAGGTCTGTTTCTACTTAATTTGGTTTATGATAATTTCTAATTCTATTGATTTACAGTTGACCAAAAGGACAATACTTTTCGTGATAACTAAATTCTGAGATTAGAACTTTGTACAGAGTTGCTTAGGTGCAGGATAGCCATAGGAAGTTTTTTTTTGGATTTACTTTCTGTCTGACACTTTGTGATAGCTATTAGTTCGAAGGGTTATTCCCAAGTCTTTTACCATTTGATGGAGTTTGCATGGTTTTATTTACAGGGAGAATGGATATTAACTGGGAGAGATACTATCAGTGGTTCCAAATTGCTCCATCTTTATATGTACACTGTTCAGTGTGTCAATGATGGCTCTTCTAAAGATCCATTCTTGACTCAAGTTTCCAATTTTGCTGTACTTTTTGGCAATGAGCTGGATGCAGAGGTTACAAAATTTCAATTTTAGTCTAAAAGCATCTCAGTCTCTCACAGACAGCAATCATATGTATGCACTTAATCACATCATTTACTTTTAACAGGTGTTATCGATGTCGATGGATCTTTTTATTGCTCGAACTATCACTACCAAGGCATCTCTTGTCTTCAGGGGTTTATGTGATATTACTGAGAGTCAGGTACAATCAATTTACTTATTGCATTGAATGATTGAACAGTATATTTTTTGTTGGCTTCTACTATTATCCTTGAATAAAATTGAAATGTGGTGTACAGTTGGTATCCCTCAAGAGCTTTCATGTAAGATTAATGAGCATTGTGCTGGATGTGGATGTTGAACCTACTACCACTCCTTGGGATCCTGCTAAGGCATATTTATTTGTCCCCGTTGATGGTGATAAGTCTGAAGATCCAGTGAAAGAAATTGATTGGGATATGGTTAAAACAATAATTCAGACAGATGTTTGGACCAATCCCCTTCAGCGTGCTAGACCAGATGTCTATCTGGGCACAAATGAGCGAGCATTAGGTGGTGACAGAAGGGAATATGGATTTGGAAAACTGCGTCATGGCATGACTCTTGGACAGAAATCTCACCCTACCTATGGTATTAGAGGAGCAGTGGCACAGTTTGATGTTGTGAAGGCTTCTGGATTGGTACCTGACCGAGAGGCTGTTGAATTTCAGAGGAACATAGATCTACCCAAAGGCAAACTTTTGATGGCTGATTCTTCTATGGCTACAGAAGATTTGGTAGGGAGGGTTGTAACTGCTGCTCACTCAGGGAAAAGGTTTTACGTGGACTCCATACGCTACGACATGACTGCAGAGAATTCCTTTCCAAGGAAGGAAGGGTATCTTGGACCTCTGGAATACAGCTCATATGCCGATTATTACAAGCAAAAGTATAAGACAATTTCAGTTTTAAACTGCCTTGTTTCGGCCTAGCTTTCTTGTTTCTTAAGTAGTTATTTTTGCTTGGACTTGGTAGCCATAATGCAATGCCAATGTTGTGCTGGAGATAAAAGTTAATTCTAATCTGTATTGGGAGATTATAATGTTGTAGACGTGCTTTACACTACAGATTGAAAGAGCTTTCTTTTCTTCTAGCACAACAAAAGGGTTGCATTTGGCTATTATGTCTTTTTTATTCAGGTATGGAGTTGAACTGGTATATAAGCATCAGCCTTTAATAAGAGGACGAGGTGTCTCATATTGCAAGAATCTCCTGTCCCCTCGGTTCGAACATGCAGAAAGTGTGCTGGCATTTTTTTTTTACTGTGCTCTCTCTTTGTTTCCTATTTATTTGCTTGTAGTTTTGGGCTGATGAGTCATCTTGTTTGATTAGGCCATGAAGATGAATCTGAAGAAACTCTTGACAAAACATACTACGTTTACCTCCCCCCAGAACTTTGTCTGGTACATCCGCTGCCTGGATCACTTGTTCGTGGTGCCCAGAGATTACCGTCTATCATGAGGAGAGTTGAAAGCATGCTGCTTGCTATTCAGTTAAAACATGTGATAAGCTACCCTGTTCCTTCCTCTAAGGTAATATTAAAAAAACAATTTCTTCGACATATTTTTTTTACCCACTACCTTACATATGTATTCTATTACGTACAGATATTGGAAGCTTTGACTGCTGCCTCATGCCAGGAGACGTTCTGCTATGAAAGAGCAGAACTGCTTGGAGATGCTTACCTAAAATGGGTTGTTAGCCGATTTCTTTTTCTTAAATATCCCAGAAAACACGAGGGCCAGCTTACTAGAATGAGGCAACAAATGGTCAGTAACATGGTCTTGTATAAATATGCATTGAGCAAAGGACTCCAGTCTTATATCCAAGCAGATCGTTTTGCTCCATCTCGATGGGCTGCTCCTGGTGTGCTTCCTGTCTTTGATGAGGATACAAAGGATGGAGAATCATCCTTCTTCGATCAGGATAAATCAAATTCTGATGGTGTTTGGAAGATGGATCACCATCTTGATGCATTTGAAGATGGTGAAGTGGAGGACAGAGAAGTGGAAAGTGATTCTAGTTCTTATAGAGTCCTTTCTAGCAAAACCCTTGCAGATGTCGTTGAAGCCCTCATTGGAGTTTATTATGTTGAAGGGGGAAAGACTGCTGCTAATCATCTTATGAGATGGATAGGGATTAAGGTCGAATTTGATGCTGATGAGGTTGAGTGTGCAACAAGACCATCAAACCTTCCAGAGAGCATACTTCGAAGTGTTGATTTTGATGCATTAAAGGGTGCCTTGAACATCAAGTTCCAAGATCGTGGTTTACTGGTAGAGGCTATCACTCATGCTTCTCGACCATCTTGTGGAGTTTCATGTTATCAGCGGTTGGAATTTGTTGGTGATGCAGTCTTAGATCATCTGATCACTAGGCACTTGTTCTTTACATACACGGATCTACCCCCAGGTCGCTTAACCGACTTGCGCGCTGCTGCTGTAAACAATGAAAATTTTGCACGAGTTGCTGTTAAGCATAATCTCCATATTCATCTTAGGCATGGGTCAAGTGCTCTTGAGAAGCAGGTATCATATGCGATCCTTTTTTACTATTGTTATATATGCAAGGCTGCATGCCCCTTCTCTATTAGAGTGTGTTTGGAGCACCGGTTTGGTATGATAGACGGAAGATTATAATA
Organism: Sicyos edulis; assembly: GCA_036507275.1. Taxonomy (NCBI): domain Eukaryota; kingdom Viridiplantae; phylum Streptophyta; class Magnoliopsida; order Cucurbitales; family Cucurbitaceae; genus Sicyos; species Sicyos edulis. The sequence continues at coordinate 28,285 of CM071857.1, read as the reverse complement.
AATGGTTGGTTATAATAAACGGTGGGTTATTATAAATGGTGTTTCAAGAGCAAGTTATTATAACATGGATTATGATAAAAGGTGTTTGAGGGGCTGGTTATGTAAAAAAAGTTATATATATATATAAGGTTTAGATAAACAGATATACATGTTTAGGTGACCACCGTTTATAATAAATGTTAGAGCAAACATCGATTAGGTTATTATAATCAACCCGACCGTTTACATAAACGTGGGCCCAAACACACGCTTAGGGTTTCTTTTATCTCAAGAACTACAATCGTTTTTTTTTTGATACATTCTATCATCGTATATGATATGTCATATAATGAAAAAGGAATGTTATCTCAATGTTTGAAATTATGAAGTTGTTTTTCAGCTTGAATGAATGATAGGGTAATCATATTCAAATTCTAAAAAATGAAGATTAAAAATGCTAAAAAGGAAAACAAAATACTTTCCACAAACGATGATTTATTTTGGTTGAGTTGACTAACCGTAAAGTATGAGCAACTGTGTATGCAGATTAGGGACTTCGTAAAGGAAGTTCAAGACGAGTTATCAAAACCTGGTTTCAACTCCTTTGGCTTGGGAGACTGTAAAGCTCCAAAAGTTCTTGGTGATATTGTTGAATCCATAGCTGGTGCTATTTTTCTTGATAGTGGACGTGACACTGCTGTTGTCTGGAGGGTCAGTCTCTCTCTCCCAATTAAAATATTATCTTCTGGGTAAAAAAAATGTGAAAATACTTTTTGTTTCCTCCTTTATTATGTTGTAGGTATTTCAACCACTATTGCATCCAATGGTTACTCCTGAGACACTTCCGATGCATCCTGTCCGGGAGCTGCAAGAGCGATGCCAGCAAAAGGCGGAAGGTCTAGAGTACAAAGCAACTCGGAGTGGCAATTTGGCTACTGTTGAAGTTTTCATTGATGGGGTCCAGATTGGAGTTGCTCAGAATCCACAGAAGAAGATGGCACAGAAACTAGCTGCACGGAATGCACTTGCTGTTTTGAAGGAGAAGGAAATGGATGAAGCCAAAGAAAAGCTTGAAGACAGCGGGAAGAAGAAGAATGGCAATCAAACATTTACCAGACAGACCTTAAATGATATCTGTCTGCGTAGAAATTGGCCTATGCCAATTTACAGGTGAGGTCTCTTTAATTTAATCCGGTCGACAAGTACATTGTTGGTAACATCGGTTAGTTTTTCATGTGTAGGTGTGTGAATGAGGGTGGCCCTGCACATGCAAAGAGGTTTACCTTTGCCGTGCAGGTGAATACGACAGACAGGGGATGGACAGATGAATGCGTGGGAGAGCCTATGCCCAGTGTTAAAAAGGCCAAGGACTCTTCTGCAGTTCTGTTGCTGGAGCTATTGAATAAATTATACTCGTGATATCATCATCAATGCTAACGTGGACATTAGCTCTTGGACAATTGATTTTGGAGGCCCAACTGAAAGACTGCATCTCATTATATTTGTCGTCTGTAACACTGCTAAAATGCGTTGATAACTAAGTTGTTTTCCGATTTACACAACCGAACTACTTTGACTGAATTTCATTTGATCTCATCCCTTTTGCATGGTTATTGCCACCAGAGGTATAACACTAGGAGACTTGTAGAAAAGATATGGATATGTCCAAGACAATCACTTTCATGTTCAATGCTTAAGCATCAAATAAAGGCTTAATTCTACGCGATGTTGTATTGACAAAAGGAAAGAGTTATTTGAAAGAATGTTACAGTATTATCTATTGTTGGAAGTACCACTAATTTTCACATCTTCTAAGAAGCAGAAAAGTTACGGCTATATTATGGAGGATGAGTTGTCAAAGGAAAACAAGCATGACTGGTTGTTACATCAAGAGCAAAAATACAGTTTGAATTATAATCAGTATTTGCGTCGTGCTATGCAATGGTAATCAGTTCCCACTGGTCAGGTCAGAGTCAATAATAAAAAGGCAGCCACCAGCAATGTGCTAAATGTAATGTACTTATCTAAGCCCATGGTCCCTCTAGCCAACAGTAATTGTGGTGCCCACACACACCAATCCAATCTCATCCTTGTTTTTCTTTAAGCTTGCTTAGCCAAGGGAAAAGAGAAGGTCCTTCCATGGTCAGCGACTGCCACTGTACTGTCTGAAACTTGCATTGACCAGTCTCTGCCATCATTGATAAAATTGAATATTTGATGAACTGTTGCTGCAATCTGCTCCTCTGATCCTAGCTTACATTCATCTTCTATCTGAATTCACACGCATGCAGTCAACATAATCAAACCCCTTCCCTTTTAAAACTATTCTTGGTCAACTTACTGAGCGGAAAAGACCATCCCCTCAGTTTGCAGAGCGAGAGTGAGTGATATATCATATATATTATTAGAGAAAACAAAAAGTCAGAACCAGACAGCCAGCCTCTTGGAAGTAGAGGCAGTATGGTGCTTGAGTTCCAAAGTCAGACTGGTTGAGGTTGACTACAGAAGACGAAGAAGAAGAAGATTTAAAAGGAAAAAAAACGGGGAGTACCTTTAGATTGAAGGAGTAATGCATGGTGGCGGTGGGTTGTGTAGTAGAAGTAATGCTGAGATGTTGGAAAGCAACAATGGCTTTCAACAATTGGCCGTGGGTTTTGGGGCATTCAGCCAGTTGTGACTTCAGGTGTGCACAAGCCTCGTTGGCTTCTCCTAATCTCCCACCATTTGAGGACTGCTCATCACCACCTTCCAAACAGCCAAGTAGCTGCTCCAACTCCTTCACGAAGTCTATTGCACCCCACAATTATGGATGCCGATCACCCTTCAATTTCCATGTGCACAAAAATGCGTCAACAACCCCCAATTATATATATATATATATATATATATATATATACACATGTAGTGCCTCTTTCAGAAGATTAATTAATTGGATAGTGTTTAGTACCCTTTGTATATAGGAGGTAGGCATGAGGGACTTGATAACGTTGAGATGGTTGTTCATTTGGCGTCTCCGGTTGTGCTTTACTGCAATATGGGTCATTCTCTGGTTCTCCACTTCTTCCTTATTCTTAGTTGGTCTGATCAATCTCTTTAGTTATCTTGTAATTTCGTTGAAGACAGGAGGCTTTTCCATTTGGTGTAGAAGCTCGTCCTCCTGCCAGCATGGCAGCTTGTGGGTGTGAAGAACCAAATCCGTTGTTATTGAAACTGAAGAATAAAGAGAGTAGTGGAATCAATATGAGAAAGGAAACATACACACACAAGAATCCTAGGCGTAGTAGTTGAGAAGAATAAAATAAAATGTAGCGATGGATATGGATGGAAAAGGAAAGAAATATAAATAAAAGGGAAATAGTAGTAAATGCTACTTTTTAAAAAATAATTAAAAAAATATCTAAATTTTTTAAGACTTTAAATGATTATTTAAATTAAAAATAAGTGAGATAGATAATTAAAATATCTCCATAATGTCTTTGGTTTTATTTTCTTTTCAAACATATTTATTAATTATAAAACCTAATTAAACGTTTTTTTTATCAAGACAAACCCCCTCAAATTTAGGAAAGAATATCTCCATATAACTAACTCATATATTTGATTTTAATATCTTTACATTTTTTATTTAATATCTTTGTCAAATCATTTTTTATTTAAAAGCAATGAATTGCAAAATCGTCTTTGATCGTCTTCTCCATGTAACGCAAATTATCATTTTATTCATTTTACTCATTGCATCCAACATTTTTCACATTCTTAGATCGTTCTCACTCCCACTCTCACTTTCCCACTCACACTTTTTGTTCATGATTTTGATTTTTGGAGATTGAGGATACAATTGCGCACCCAAGATATTTAATGAGTCGTGTTGGATCTCACTTCCCTTGAGTGGAGGTATTTACAATTGATTTTCATAGAATATGAATATACATTCGCGTCATCTAAACTCTGTTAAAAGAAATTATAGGGTTTAGGGTTTAGGGTTTTTTAGGGTCTAGGGCCTAGGTATTTTTAGGGTTTATGGTTCAGGGTTCATGGGTCAAGGGTTAGGGGTCAGGTTTAAGGGTTTTAGGGGTTTAGAAGTTCATGGGTTTAGGGGTTAAGGGTTTTCGGGGTTCAGGGGATTAGGGTTCAGGGTTTCAAGGTTTCAGAGTTCCAAAACTTATGGTCCAAGGTTTAGGGTTTAGGGCTTAGGGCCTAGGGCTAGGGCTAGGGCTAGAGCTAGGGGTTTGGGGTTTGGGGCTTGGGCTTTGGGGCTTGGGGCTTGGGGCTGCGGTCTTGCGGTGTTTGCTGACTCATGAGCTCTGGTGAAAGTGGGGTTAGGGGTTTGGGGTTTGGGGTTTGGGGATAGGGATTGGGGATTGAGGTTTGGGGTTTGGGGTTTTTGGTTTAGGGTTTAGGGTTTGGGGTTTGGGGTTTGGGGTTTGGGGTTTCGGGTTTAGGGTTTAGGGTTTAGGATTTAGGATTTAGGGTTTAGGGTTGTGTAGTAGAAGTAATGCTGAGATGTTGAAAAGGGTTTAGGGTTTAGGGTTTAGGGTTCGCCTTTTCCCTTTCGAACCCCTATTTTCCTATCAGAGTAATTCAACATTTTTGGCCAAATATTTGGTGAAATTATGTCACATAGATTACCCCTACAACTCCACCACAAGAAAATTGAGATGTCATATCTTGAACGTTAATCTCGAAACGCAAAATTTTGGACCAAGACCCATCGAAAACCCAAACTTAAGGCTAACCCACTGAAACCTAAATTGTTTACCTAACCTAAAATATCTCTATATTACATAAATTTTTTTCTTTGGGATAAATATTAAATATCTTCCACTCCATGGCACCAACGGATGTCCATAAATTGATAATTTATAAAAACATTAAAACCCAAAATATTCGCATTTTCCCTTTATTTTCCCTATTTTTATAGCTGAGTAATTGAACATTTTTGACAAATATTTGGTGAAATTATGTCACATAGATTACCCCAAAAACTCCAGCACAAGAAAATTAAGATGTTATATCCTGAACGTTATTCTCGAAACCCAAAATTTTGGACCAAGACCCACCGAAAACCCAAAACTTAAGGCAGGTACCCACTGGAAACCCAAATTGTTTACCTAACCTAAAATATCTATTTATTGCATAAATTTGTTTCTTTGGGATAAATATTAAATATCATCCACTCCATGGCACCAACGGATGTCCATAAATTGATAATTTATAAAAACATTAAAACCCAAAATATTCGCTTTTTCCGTTTCTATCCCCTATTTTTATAGCTGAGTAATTGAACATTTTTGGCCAAATATTTGGTGAAATTATGTAACATAGATTACTCCTACAACTCTATCTAAAGAGAATTGAAATATTACATCCTGAAAGTAGATCTCGAAACCCAAAAATTTTGGACCAAGACGCACCAAAAACCCAAAAATTATGGCTAGTATCCTTTGAAAACCCAATTTTTTTTACCTAACATAAAATATCTCTTTATTACATATAATTGTTTTTCTTTTGGATAAATATTAAATACTATCCACTTCAGGGCACCAACAAATGTGCATAAATTGAATTTTTTTTTAAAACATTAAAACCCAAAATATTCGCCTTTTCCCTTTCGAACTCCTATTTTCTTAACTAAGTAATTGAACATTTTTGGCCAAATATTTGGTGAAATTATGTCACATAGATTACCCCTATAACTCCAGCACAAGAAAATTGAGATGTTATATCCTGAACGTTAATCTCGAATCCCAAAATTTTGGACCAAGACCCACCGAAAACCCAAAACTTAAGGTTAGTACGCATTGAAACCCAAATTTTTAACCTATCCTAAAACATCTCTTTATTACATAAAATTTATTCTTTTGGTTAAATATTAAATATTATCTACTTGATGGCACCAAAAGATGTCCATCAATTGAAAATCGTTAAAAACATTTACACCCAAAATATTCGCCTTTTCCCTTTCGAACCCCTATTTTCCTATCTAAGTAATTGAACATTTTTGGCCAAATATTTGGTGAAATTATATCACATAGATTACCCCAACAACTCCAGAATAAGAAAATTGAGATGTTATATCCTGAACGTTATTCTCGAAACCCAAAATTTTGGACCAAGACCCACCAAAAACCCAAAACTTAAGTCTAGTACCCACAGAAAACCCAAATTGTTTACCTAACCTAAAATATCTCTTTATTACATAAATTTGTTTCTTTGGGATAAATATTAAATATCATCCACTCCATGGCACCAACGGATGTCCATAAATTGATAATTTATAAAAACATTAAAACCCAAAATATTCGCCTATTCCCTTTCTATCCCCTATTTATATAGCTGAGTAATTGAACATTTTTGGCCAAATATTTGGCGAAATTATATCACATAGATTACCCCTACAACTCTAACTTGAAATATTACATACTGAACGTAGATCTCGAAACCCAAAAATTTTGGACCAATACGCACCAAAAACCCAAAAATTATGGCTAGTACCCATTGAAAACCCAATTATTTTTACCTAACCTAAAATATCTCTTTATTACATAAATTGTTTTTCTTTTGGCTATATATTAAATATTATCCACTACATGGCACCAGCAAATGTTCATAAATTGATTTTTTTTTTAAACATTAAAACCCAAAATATTCGCCTTTTCCCTTTCGAACCGCTATTTTCTTAGCTGAGTAATTGAACATTTTTGGCCAAATATTGAGTGAAATTATGTCACATAGATTACCCCTACAACTCTAGCACAAGAAAATTGAGATGTTATATCCTGAACGTTAATCTCGAAACCCAAAATTATGGACCAAGACCCACCGGAAACCCAAAACTTAAGGCTATTACCCACTGAAAACCAAATTTTTTACCTAAGCTAAAAAATATCTGTTTATAACATAAATTTTATTCTTTTGTTTAAATATTAAATATCATCAACTCGATGGCACCAACAGATGTCCATCAATTGAAATTTTTTAAAAACATTTACACCCAAAATATTCGCCTGTTCCCTTTTGAACCCATATTTTCCTATCTAAGTAATTGAACATTTTTGGCCAAATATTTGGTGAAATTATGTCACATATATTACCCCTACAACTTCAGCTCAAGTAAATTGAGATGTTATATCCTGAACGTTAATCTTGAAACCCAAAATTTTGGACCAAGACCCACCGAAAACCCAAAACTTAAGGGAGGTACCCACTAAAAACCCAAATTGTTTACCTAACCTAAAATATCTCTTTATTACATAAATTTGTTTCTTTGGGATAAATATTAGATATCATCCACTCCATGGCACCAACGGATGTCCATAAGTTGATAATTTATAAAAACATTAAAACCCAAAATATTCGCTTTTTCCATTTCTATCCCCAATTTTTATATCTGAGTAATTGAACATTTTTGGGCAAATATTTGGTGGCCTAGGCCTAGGCCTAGGCCTAGGCCCCAGGCCTAGGCCTAGGCCCAGGCCTAGGCCTAGGCCTAGGCCTAGGCCTAGGCCTAGGCCTAGGCCCAGGCCTAGGCCTAGGCCTAGGTTTAGGTTTAGGTTTAGGTTTAGGTTTAGGTTTAGGTTTAGGTTTAGGTTTAGGTTTAGGTTTAGGTTTAGGTTTAGGTTTAGGTTTAGGTTTAGGTTTAGGTTTAGGTTTAGGTTTAGGTTTAGGTTTAGGTTTAGGTTTAGGTTTAGGTTTAGGTTTAGGGTTTAGGTTTAGGGGTTTAGGTTTAGGTTTAGGTTTAGGTTTAGGTTTAGGTTTAGGTTTAGGTTTAGGTTTAGGTTTAGGTTTAGGTTTAGGTTTAGGTTTAGGTTTAGGTTTAGGTTTAGGTTTAGGTTTAGGTTTAGGTTTAGGTTTTTAGGTTTAGGTTTAGGTTTAGGTTTTTTAAATTTAAAATTTAAAATTTAAAATTTAAATTTAAAAAAATTAAAATTTAAAATTTAAATTTAAATTTAAATTTAAATTTAAATTAAAATTTAAAATTTAAAATTTAAAATTTAAATTTAAAATTTAAATTTAAAATTTAAAATTTAAATTTAAAATTTAAAATTTAAATTTAAATTTAAAATTTAAAATTTAAAATTTAAAATTTAAATTTAAATTTAAATTTAAAATTTAAATTTAAAATTTAAAATTTAAAAAATTAAAATTTAAATTTAAAATTTAAAATTTAAATTTAAATTTAAAATTAAAATTTTTAAATTTAAATTTAAAATTTAAATTTAAATTTAAATTTAAAATTTAAATTAAAATTTAAATTTAAAAATTTAAAATTAAAATTTAAAATTTAAATTTAAAATTTAAATTTAAAATTTAAAATTTAAAATTTTAAATTTAAAATTTAAAATTTAAATTTAAATTTAAATTTAAATTTAAAATTTAAAATTTAAAATTAAAAAATTTAAAATTTAAAATTTAAATTTAAAATTTAAATTTAAATTAAAATTTAAAATTAAAATTTAAAATTAAAATTTAAAATTTAAAAATTTAAAATTTAAAATTTAAAATTAAATTTAAAATTTAAATTTAAATTTAAAATTAAATTTAAATTTAAAATTTTAAAATTTAAAATTTAAAATTTAAATTTTAAATTTAAAATTTAAATTTAAAATTTAAATTTAAAATTTAAAATTTAAATTTAAATTTAAAATTTAAATTTAAATTTAAATTTAAATTTAAAATTTAAAATTTAAAATTTAAAATTTAAAATTTAAAATTTAAATTTAAAATTTAAATTTAAAATTTAAAATTTAAAATTTAAAATTTAAAATTTAAAAAATTTAAATTTAAAATTTAAAATTAAAATTTAAATTTTAAATTTAAAATTTAAAATTTAAAATTTAAATTTAAAATTTAAAAATTTAAAATTTAAAATTTAAATTTAAAATTTAAATTTAAATTTAAATTTAAAATTTAAAATTTAAAAATTTAAAATTTAAAATTTAAAATTTAAAATTTAAAATTTAAATTTAAAATTTAAATTTAAAATTTAAATTTAAATTTAAAATTTAAATTTAAAATTTAAAATTTAAATTTAAATTTAAATTTAAATTTAAAATTTAAATTTAAATTTAAAATTTAAAATTTAAATTTAAATTTAAAATTTAAATTTTAAATTTAAAATTTAAAATTTAAAATTTAAATTTAAATTTAAATTTAAATTTAAAATTAAAAATTTAAAATTTAAAATTTAAATTTAAATTTAAATTTAAATTTAAAATTTAAATTTAAAAAATTTAAATTTAAAATTTAAATTTAAAATTTAAATTTAAAATTTAAATTTAAATTTAAATTTAAATTTAAAATTTAAAATTTAAATTTAAATTTAAAATTTAAAATTTAAAATTTAAATTAAATTTAAAAATTTAAATTTAAATTTAAAATTTAAATTTATTTTTTAAATTTAAATTTAAATTTAAGTTTTTAAATTTAAATTTAAATTTAAATTTAAATTTTAAATTTAAATTTAAAATTTAAATTTAAAATTTAAATTTAAAATTTTAAATTTAAAATTTAAATTTAAAATTTAAAATTTAAATTTAAAATTTAAATTTAAAAAATTTTAAATTTAAATTTAAAATTTAAAATTTAAAATTTTTAAAATTTAAAATTTAAAATTTAAAATTTAAAATTTTTAAATTTAAAATTTAAAATTTAAAATTTAAAAATTTAAAATTTAAAATTTAAAATTTAAAAATTTAAAATTTAAAATTTAAAATTTAAATTTAAAATTTAAATTTAAAATTTAAATTTAAAATTTTAAATTTAAATTTAAATTTAAATTTAAAATTTAAAATTTAAATTTAAAATTTAAAATTTAAAATTTAAAAAATTTAAATTTAAATTTAAAATTTAAATTTAAATTTAAATTTAAATTTAAAATTTAAAATTTAAAATTTAAAATTTAAATTTAAAATTTAAAATTTAAAATTTAAAATTTAAATTTAAATTTAAATTTAAAATTTAAAATTTAAAATTTAAAATTTTAAATTTAAATTTAAATTTAAATTTAAAATTTAAAATTTAAATTTAAAAAAATTTAAAAATTTAAAATTTAAATTTAAAATTTAAAATTTAAATTTAAAATTTAAATTTAAAATTTAAATTTAAATTTTTAAATTTAAAATTTAAAATTTAAAATTTAAAATTTAAAATTTAAAATTTAAAATTTAAATTTAAAATTTAAAATTTAAAATTTAAATTTAAATTTAAATTTAAATTTAAATTTAAAATTTAAATTTAAATTTAAAATTTAAATTTTAAATTTAAAATTTAAATTTAAAATTTAAAATTTAAAATTTAAAAATTAAAATTTAAAATTTAAAATTTAAAATTTAAAATTTAAAATTAAAAATTTAAATTTAAAATTAAAATTTAAAATTTAAATTTAAATTTAAATTTAAAATTTAAAATTTAAATTTTTAAAATTTAAAATTTAAATTTAAAATTTAAAATTTAAAAATTTAATTTAAATTTAAAATTTAAATTTAAAATTTAAATTTAAATTTAAAATTTAAAATTTAAAATTTAAAATTTAAATTTAAAATTTAAATTTAAAAATTTAAAATTTAAAATTTAAATTTAAAATTTAAAATTTAAAATTTAAAATTTAAAATTTAAATTTAAATTTAAATTTAAAATTTAAATTTAAAATTTAAAATTTTTTAAATTTAAAATTTAAAATTTAAAATTTAAATTTAAAATTTAAAATTTAAAATTTAAAATTTAAAATTTAAAATTTAAAATTTAAAATTTAAATTTAAAATTTAAATTTAAATTTAAATTTTAAATTTAAAATTTAAAATTTAAAATTTAAAAAATTTAAATTTTAAATTTAAAAAATTAAAATTTAAAATTTAAAATTTAAATTTAAAATTTAAATTTAAAATTTAAAATTTAAATTTAAATTTAAATTTAAAATTTAAAATTTAAAATTTAAATTTAAATTTAAATTTAAAATTTAAATTTAAATTTAAAATTTAAATTTAAATTTAAAATTTAAAATTTAAATTTTAAATTTAAATTAAAATTAAAATTTAAATTTAAATTTAAAATTTAAATTTAAAATTTAAAATTAAATTTAAAATTTAAATTTAAAATTTAAAAATTTAAATTTTTTAAATTTAAATTTAAATTTAGGGTTTAGGGTTTAGGGTTTAAGTTTTAAAGTTTTAGGGTTTAGGGTTTAGGGTTTAAAGTTTAGGGTTTAAAGTTTAAAATTTAGGGTTTTTAAATTTAAATTTAAATTTTAAATTTAAATTTAAATTTAAATTTAAAATTTAAATTTAAATTTAAATTTAAATTTAAAAAATTTTTAAAATTTAATTTAATTTAAATTTAAAAAATTTTTAAAATTTTTTAAAATTTAAAATTTTTAAATTTAAATTTAAAATTTAAAATTTAAAATTTAAATTTAAAATTTTTAAAATTTAAATTTAAAATTTAAATTTAAAAAAATTTAAAATTTAAAATTTAAATTTAAAATTTAAATTTAAAATTTAAAATTTAAATTTAAAATTAAATTTAAAATTTAAAATTTAAAATTTAAATTTAAAATTTAAATTTTTAAAATTAAAATTTAAATTTAAATTTAAAATTTAAATTTAAAATTAAATTTAAAATTTAAAATTTAAATTTAAATTTTTTAAATTTAAAATTTAAATTTAAAATTTAAAATTTAAAAAATTTAAAATTTAAATTTAAAAAATTAAAATTTAAAATTTAAAATTTAAAAAAATTTAAATTTAAAATTTAAATTTAAAATTTAAAATTTAAAATTTAAATTTAAATTTAAAATTTAAAATTTAAAATTTAAATTTAAATTTAAAATTTAAAATTTAAATTTAAATTTAAAAATTTAAAATTTAAATTTAAAATTTAAATTTTAAATTTAAATTTAAATTTAAATTTAAAATTTAAAATTTAAAATTTAAAATTTAAAATTTAAAATTAAAATTTAAAATTTAAATTTAAAATTTAAAATTTAAATTTAAAATTTAAATTTAAATTTAAAATTTAAATTTAAAATTTAATTTAAAATTTAAAATTTAAAATTTAAATTTAAAATTTAAAAATTTTAAATTTTAAATTTAAATTTAAATTAAAATTTAAATTTAAAATTTAAAATTTAAATTTAAAATTTAAAATTTAAAATTTAAAATTTAAATTTAAAATTTAAAATTTAAAATTTAAAATTTAAATTTAAAATTTAAATTTAAATTTAAAATTTAAATTTAAAATTTAAATTTAAATTTAAATTTTTTTAAATTTAAATTTAAAGTTTAAAATTTAAAATTTAAATTTTAAATTTAAATTTAAAAAATTTAAAATTTAAAATTTAAATTTTAAATTTAAAATTTAAATTTAAAATTTAAAATTTAAATTTAAATTTAAAATTTAAATTTAAAATTTAAATTTAAAATTTAAAATTTAAAATTTAAATTTAAAATTTAAAATTTAAATTTAAATTTAAATTTAAAATTTAAATTTAAATTTAAAATTTAAATTTAAATTTTAAATTTAAAATTTAAAATTTAAATTTAAAATTAAAAAATTTAAAATTAAATTAAATTTAAAATTTAAATTTAATTTAAATTTAAAATTTAAAATTTAAAATTAAAAAATTTAAATTTAAAATTAAAATTTAAAATTTAAAATTTAAATTTAAAATTAAATTTAAAATTAAAATTTAAATTTAAATTTAAAATTTAAAATTTAAAATTTAAATTTAAATTTAAAAATTTTAAATTTAAATTTGGAATTTAAATTTTAAATTTAAAATTTAATTTAAAATTTAAATTTTAATTTTAAATTTAAAATTTAAAATTTAAATTTAAAATTTAAATTTAAATTTAAAATTAAATTTAAATTTAAATTTAAAATTTAAATTTAAATTTAAATTTAAATTTAAATTTAAAATTTAAATTTAAATTTAAATTTAAAATTTAAATTTAAATTTAAATTTAAATTTAAATTTTAAATTTAAATTTAAAATTTAAATTTAAATTTAAATTTAAATTTAAATTTAAATTTAAAATTTAAATTTAAAATTTAAAATTTAAAATTTAAATTTAAATTTAAATTTAAATTTTAAATTTTAAAATTTAAATTTAAAATTTAAATTTTAAATTTAAATTTTAGGGTTTAGGGTTTTTAAAATTTAAAATTTTAAAATTTAGGGTTTAAATTTTAAATTTAAATTTAAATTTAAATTTAAAATTTAAATTTAAATTTAAATTTAAAATTTAAAATTTAAATTTAAAATTTAAAATTTAAATTTAAAATTTAAAATTTTAAAATTTAAATTTAAAATTTAAAATTTAAAATTTAAAATTTAAATTTAAATTTAAAATTTTTAAAATTTAAAATTTAAAATTTAAATTTTAAAATTAAAATTTAAATTTAAAATTTAAAATTTAAATTTAAATTTAAAATTTAAATTTAAAATTTAAATTTAAATTTAAATTTAAATTTAAAATTTAAATTTAAAAATTTAAAATTTAAAAAATTTAAAATTTAAATTTAAAATTTAAAATTTTAAATTTAAAATTTTAAATTTAAAAATTTTAAATTTAAATTTAAAATTTAAAATTTAAATTTAAAATTTAAAATTTAAATTAAATTAAAAAATTTAAATTTAAATTTAAAATTTAAAATTTAAAATTAAAATTTAAAATTTAAAATTTAAAATTAAAATTTAAAATTTAAAATTTAAAATTTAAAATTTAAATTTAAAATTTAAAATTTAAATTTAAATTTAAAATTTAAAATTTAAAATTTAAATTTTAAATTTAAATTTAAAATTTAAAAATTTAAATTTAAAATTTAAAATTTAATTTAAAATTTAAATTTAAAATTTAAATTTTAAATTTAAAATTTAAAATTTAAATTTAAAATTTAAAATTTAAATTAAAAATTTAAATTTAAAATTTAAAATTTAAATTTAAAATTTAAATTTAAATTTAAAATTTAAAATTTAAAATTTAAAAAAATTTAAATTTAAAATTTAAATTTTAAATTTAAATTTAAATTTAAATTTAAATTTAAAATTTAAATTTAAATTTAAATTTAAATTTAAATTTAAAATTTAAAATTTTTAAAATTTAAATTTAAAATTTAAATTTAAAAATTTAAATTTAAAATTTAAAATTTAAAATTTAATTTAAATTTATTTTAAATTTAAAATTTAAATTTAAATTTAAAATTTAAATTTAAAATTTAAAATTTAAAATTTAAAAAATTTAAAATTTAAAATTTAAAATTTAAATTTAAATTAAAATTTAAAATTTAATTTAAATTTTAAATTTAAAATTTAAAATTTAAAATTTAAAATTTTAAAATTTAAAATTTAAATTTAAAATTTAAATTTAAAATTTAAATTTTAAATTTAAAATTTAAAATTTAAAATTTAAATTTTAAAATTTAAATTTTAAATTTAAAATTTAAATTTAAAATTTAAAATTTAAATTTAAAATTTAAATTTAAAATTTAAAAATTTAAATTTTAAATTTAAAATTTTAAAATTTAAAATTTAAAATTTTAAATTTAAAATTAAAATTTAAAATTTAAAATTTAAAATTTAAAATTTAAAATTTTAAATTTTAAATTTAAATTTAAAATTTAAATTTAAAATTTAAATTTAAATTTAAAATTTAAATTTAAATTTAAAATTTAAATTTAAATTTAAATTTAAATTTAAATTTAAAATTTAAAATTTTAAATTTAAAATTTAAAATTTAAATTTAAATTTAAATTTAAAAAAATTTAAAATTTAAATTTAAAAATTTAAATTTAAATTTAAATTTTTAAAATTTAAAATTTAAATTTAAAATTTAAAATTTAAATTTAAAATTTAAATTTAAAAAATTTAAATTTAAAATTAAAATTTAAAATTTAAAAAAATTTAAATTTAAATTTAAATTTAAATTTAAATTTAAATTTAAATTTAAAATTTAAATTTAAAAATTTAAAAAATTTAAATTTAAAATTTAAATTTAAATTTAAAATTTAAATTTAAAATTAAAAAAATTTAAATTTAAAATTTAAAATTTAAAATTTAAAATTTTAAATTTAAATTTAAAATTTAAAATTTAAATTTAAAATTTAAATTTAAATTTAAAATTTAAATTTAAATTTAAAATTTAAATTTAAATAAATTTAAATTTTAAATTTAAATTTTAAATTTAAAAATTTAAATTTAAAATTTAAATTTAAAATTTAAATTTAAATTTAAAATTTAAATTTAAAATTTAAATTTAGGGTTTAGGGGTTTAAATTTAAATTTAAATTTTAAATTTAAAATTTAGGGTTTAAATTTTAAGGGTTTAGGGTTTAGGGTTTTAGGGTTTAAGGGTTTAGGGTTTAAAATTTAGGGTTTAGGAGTTTAGGGTTTAGGGTTTTAATTTAGGGTTTTAAAGTTTAAGTTTAGAATTTTAGGGTTTAGGGTTTTAGGGTTTTAAAATTTAGAATTTAAGTTTTAAATTTAAATTTAAATTTAAAATTTAAAATTAAATTTAAATTTTAAAATTTTTAAATTTTTAAAATTTAAATTTAAATTAAATTTAAAATTTAAATTTAAATTTAAATTTAAAATTTAAATTTAAAATTTAAAATTAAAAAATTTAAATTTAAATTTAAATTTAAAAAATTTTAATTTAAAATTTAAATTTAAATTTAAAATTAAAAAAATTTAAAATTTAAAATTTAAAATTTAAAATTTAAAATTTAAATTTA
Source organism: Sicyos edulis (assembly GCA_036507275.1). Classification (NCBI taxonomy): domain Eukaryota; kingdom Viridiplantae; phylum Streptophyta; class Magnoliopsida; order Cucurbitales; family Cucurbitaceae; genus Sicyos; species Sicyos edulis. The sequence continues at coordinate 12,577 of CM071857.1, read as the reverse complement.
AATTTAAAATTTTAAATTTAAAATTTAAAATTTAAAATTTAAAATTTAAATTTTAAATTTAAAAAATTTAAAATTTAAAATTAAAATTTAAAATTTAAATTTAAAATTTTAAATTTAAATTTAAATTTAAAATTTAAATTTAAAATTTAAATTTAAATTTAAAATTTAAAATTTAAAATTTAAAAAATTTAAAATTTAAAATTTAATTTAAAATTTTAAATTTAAATTTAAAATTTAAAATTTAAAATTTAAAAATTTAAATTTTAAATTTAAATTTTAAATTTAAATTTTAAAATTTAAAATTTAAATTTAAAATTTTAAATTAAAAAATTTAAATTTAAATTTAAAATTTAAATTTAAAATTTAAATTTAAATTTAAAATTTTAAATTTAAATTTAAAATTTAAATTTAAATTTAAAATTTAAAATTTAAAATTTAAAATTTAAAATTTAAAATTTAAAAATTTAAAATTTAAATTTAAAATTTAAATTTAAAATTTAAAATTTTTAAATTTAAAATTTAAATTTTAAATTTAAAATTTAAAATTTAAAATTTAAAATTTAAAATTTAAAATTTAAAATTTAAATTTAAAATTTAAATTTAAAATTTAAAATTTAAAATTTAAAATTTAAAATTTAAAATTTTAAATTTAAAATTTAAAATTTTAAAATTTAAATTTAAATTTAAATTTAAAATTTAAATTTAAATTTAAATTTAAATTTAAATTTTAAAATTTAAAATTTAAAATTTAAAATTAAAATTTAAATTTAAATTTAAATTTAAATTTAAATTTAAAATTTAAATTTTTAAATTTAAAATTTAAATTTAAAATTTAAATTTAAATTTAAAATTTAAAATTTAAAATTTAAATTTAAAATTTAAATTTAAATTTAAAATTTAAAATTTAAATTTAAATTTAAAATTTAAATTTAAATTTAAAAAATTTAAAATTAAAAAATTTAAATTTAAATTTAAATTTAAATTTAAATTTAAATTTTAAATTTAAAATTTAAAAAATTTAAAATTTAAATTTAAATTTAAAATTTAAATTTAAATTTAAATTTAAAATTTAAATTTAAATTTAAAATTTAAAATTTAAAATTTAAATTTTAAATTTAAAATTTAAAATTTAAAAATTTAAATTTAAAATTTAAATTTAAAATTTAAAATTTAAATTTTAAAATTTAAAATTTAAAATTTAAATTAAAATTTAAAATTTAAAATTTAAATTTAAAATTTAAAATTTAAAATTTAAATTTTAAAATTTTAAATTTTAAATTTAAAATTTAAATTTAAAATTAAAAAAATTTAAATTTAAATTTAAAATTTAAAATTTAAATTTAAATTTAAATTTAAATTTAAATTTAAATTTAAAATTTAATTTAAATTTTAAATTTAAAATTTAAAATTTAAAATTTAAAATTTAAATTTAAATTTAAAATTTAAAATTTAAAATTTAAATTTAAAATTTAAAATTTTAAATTTTAAATTTAAAATTTAAAATTTAAATTTAAATTTAAAATTTAAAATTTAAAATTTAAAAATTTAAAAATTTAAAATTTAAATTTAAAATTTAAATTTAAAATTTAAATTTAAATTTTAAATTTAAATTTAAATTTAAATTTAAAAATTTAAATTTAAATTTAAATTTAAAATTTAAAATTTAAATTTAAAATTTTAAATTTAAATTTAAAATTTAAATTTAAAATTTAAAATTTAAATTTTAAATTTAAAATTTAAATTTAAATTTAAAATTTAAATTTAAAATTTAAAATTTAAATTTAAATTTAAAATTTAAATTTAAATTTAAAATTTAAATTTAAATTTAAATTTAAATTTAAAATTTAAAAAAATTTAAAATTTAAATTTAAAATTTAAAATTTAAAAATTTAAATTTAAAATTTAAATTTAAAATTTAAAATTTTAAATTTAAATTAAATTAAATTTAAATTTAAAATTTAAAATTTAAATTTAAATTTAAATTTAAAATTTAAATTTAAATTTAAATTTAAATTTAAATTTAAAATTTAAATTTAAAATTTAAAATTTAAATTTTAAAAAATTTAAATTTAAAATTTAAAATTTAAAATTTAAATTTAATTTTAAATTTAAAATTTAAATTTAAAATTTAAAAATTTAAATTTAAATTTAAAATTTAAATTTAAATTTAAAAAATTTTAAATTTTTAAATTTAAATTTAAATTTAAAATTTAAAATTTAAATTTAAAATTTAAAATTAAATTTAAATTTAAATTTAAAATTTAAATTTAAAATTTAAAATTTAAAATTTAAATTTAAATTTTAAATTTAAAATTTAAATTTAAAATTTAATTTTTAAATTTTAAATTTAAATTTAAAATTTAAAATTTAAATTTAAATTTAAATTTTAAATTTAAATTTAAATTTAAATTTAAAAAATTTAAAATTTAAGTTTAAATTTAGGGTTTTAATTTTAAGGGTTTAAAATTTTAGGGTTTAATTTAGGGTTTAGGGTTTAGGAGTTTAGGGTTTTAAATTTAGGGTTTAGGGTTTAGGGTTAAATTTAAATTTAAATTTAAATTTTTTGAGGGTTTAGGGATTTTAGGGTTTAAGTTTAGGTTTTAGGGTTTAAATTTAATTTTAAGTTTTAAAATTTAAATTTTAAATTTTGGGTTTTAAAGTTTAAATTTAAAATTTAAATTTAATTTTAAATTTAAAATTTAAATTTAAATTTAAAATTTTAAATTTAAATTTAAAATTTAAATTTTAAAATTTAAATTTAAAATTTAAAATTTAAATTTAAAATTAAATTTAAAAATTTAAAATTTAAAATTTAAATTTAAAATTTAAAATTTAAATTTAAAATTTAAAATTTAAATTTAAAATTTAAATTAAATTTAAATTTAAATTTAAATTTAAATTTAAATTTAAATTTAAAATTTAAAATTTAAAATTTAAAATTTAAAATTTAAATTTAAATTTAAATTTAAATTTAAATTTAAATTTAAAATTTAAAATTTAAAATTTAAATTTAAAAATTTAAATTTAAATTTAAAATTTAAATTTAAATTTAAATTTAAAATTTAAATTTAAATTTAAAATTTAAAATTTAAAATTTAAATTTTAAAATTTAAATTAAAATTTAAAATTTAAAATTTAAATTTAAAATTTAAAATTTAAATTTAAAATTTAAAATTTAAAAATTTAAAATTTAAAATTTAAAATTTAAATTTAAAATTTAAATTTAAATTTAAAATTTAAATTTAAATTTTAAATTTAAAATTTAAATTTAAAATTTAAAATTTAAAATTTAAAATTTAAATTTAAATTTAAATTTAAATTTAAAATTTAAATTTAAAATTTAAATTTAAAATTTAAAATTTAAAATTTAAAATTTAAAATTTAAAATTTAAATTTAAATTTAAAAATTTAAATTAAAAAATTTAAATTTAAATTTAAAATTTAAAAATTTAAATTTAAAATTAAAATTTAAATTTAAATTTAAATTTAAATTTAAAATTTAAAATTTAAATTTAAAATTTAAAATTTTTAAAATTTAAATTTAAAATTTTAAATTTAAATTTAAATTTAAAATTTAAATTTAAAATTTTAAATTTAAATTTAAATTTAAAATTTAAATTTAAATTTAAAAATTTAAAATTTAAAATTTAAATTTAAAATTTAAAAATTTAAAATTAAATTTAAATTTAAAATTTAAAATTTAAATTTAAAATTTAAATTTAAAATTTAAAATTTAAATTTTAAATTTTAAATTTAAAATTTAAAATTTAAATTTAAATTTAAAATTTAAAATTTAAATTTAAATTTAAAATTTTTAAAATTTAAATTTTAAATTTAAAAATTTTAAATTTAAATTTAAAATTTAAAATTTAAAATTTAAATTTAAATTTAAAATTTAAAAATTTAAATTTAAATTTAAAATTTAAAATTTAAAATTTAAAATTTAAAATTTAAAATTTAAATTTAAATTTAAAATTTAAATTTAAAATTTAAATTAAAATTTAAATTTAAATTTAAATTTAAATTTAAAATTTAAATTTAAAATTTTTTAAATTTAAAATTTAAATTTAAATTTAAATTTAAAATTTAAAATTTAAAATTTAAAATTTAAATTTAAATTTAAAATTTAAAATTTAAATTTAAAATTTAAATTTAAATTTAAATTTTTAAAATTTAAAATTTAAATTTAAAATTTAAAATTTAAATTTAAAATTTAAATTAAAAAATTTAAAATTTAAATTTAAAATTAAAATTTAAAATTTAAAATTTAAATTTAAAATTTAAATTTAAAATTTAAATTTAAATTTTAAATTTAAATTTAAATTTAAAAAATTTAAAATTTAAAATTTAAATTTAAATTTAAATTTAAATTTAAAATTAAAAAATTTAAAATTTAAAATTTAAATTTAAATTTAAAATTTTAAATTAAATTTAAATTTTAAATTTAAAATTTAAAATTTAAATTTAAAAATTAAAATTTAAATTTAAATTTAAAATTTAAATTTAAAATTTAAATTTAAAAAATTTTAAATTTAAAATTTAAATTTAAATTTAAAATTTAAAATTTAAAATTTAAATTTAAATTTTAAATTTAAATTAAAAATTTAAATTTTAAATTTAAAATTTAAATTTAAATTTAAAATTTAAAATTTAAAATTTAAATTTAAAATTTAAAATTTAAATTTAAAATTTAAATTTTAAATTTAAATTTTTAAATTAAAATTTAAATTTAAAATTTAAAATTTAAATTTAAAATTTAAAATTAAAATTTAAAATTAAAAATTTAAAATTTAAATTTAAATTTAAAATTTAAATTTAAAATTTAAATTTAAAATTTAAATTTAAAATTTAAAATTTAAAATTAAAATTTAAATTTAAAATTTTTAAAATTTAAAATTTAAAATTTAAAATTTAAATTTAAAATTTAAATTTAAAATTTAAATTTAAATTTAAAATTTAAAAAAATTTAAAATTTAAATTTAAATTTAAAATTTAAAATTTAAAATTTTAAAATTTAAATTTAAAATTAAAATTTAAAATTTAAATTTAAATTTTTAAATTTAAATTTAAAAATTTAAATTTAAAAATTTAAATTTAAATTTAAAATTTAAATTTAAATTTAAAATTTAAAATTAAAATTTAAAATTTAAATTTAAAATTTAAATTTAAATTTAAATTTTAAATTTAAAATTAAATTTAAATTTAAAATTTAAATTTAAAATTTAAAATTTAAAATTTAAAATTTAAATTTAAATTTTAAATTTAAATTTAAAATTAAATTTTTAAAATTTAAATTTAAAATTTAAATTTAAAAAATTAAAATTTAAAATTTAAATTTAAATTTTAAATTAAAATTTAAATTTAAAATTTTAAATTTAAAATTTAAATTTAAAATTTAAATTAAAATTTAAAATTTAAAATTTAAATTTAAAATTTAAATTTAAATTTTTAAAATTTAAAATTTAAAAATTTAAAATTTAAATTTAAAATTTAAAATTTAAATTTTAAATTTTAAAATTTAAAATTTTAAAAAATTTAAAATTTAAAATTTAAAATTTAAATTTAAAATTAAATTTAAAATTTAAAATTTAAATTTAAAATTTAAAATTTAAAATTTAAATTTAAATTTTAAATTTTAAAATTTAAATTTAAATTTTTTAAAATTTAAAATTTAAAATTTAAAATTTTAAATTTAAAAATTTAAATTTAAATTTAAATTTAAAATTTAAAATTTAAAATTTAAAATTTAAATTTAAATTTAAAATTTAAAATTTAAAAATTTAAAATTTAAATTTAAATTTTTTAAATTTAAAATTTAAAATTTAAAATTTTAAAATTTTAAAATTTAAATTTAAAATTTAAAATTTAAAATTTAAATTTTTAAATTAAAAATTTAAATTTAAATTTAAATTTAAAATTTAAAATTTAAAATTTAAAATTTAAAATTTAAAATTTAAAATTTAAATTTTAAATTTAAATTTAAATTTAAATTTAAATTTAAATTTAAAAATTTAAAATTTAAATTTAAATTTAATTTTAAATTTAAAATTTAAATTTAAATTTAAAATTTAAAATTTAAATTTAAATTTAAAATTTAAAATTTAAATTTAAAAAATTTAAATTTAAATTTAAATTTAAATTTAAATTTAAAATTTAAAATTTTAAATTTAAATTTTTTAAATTTAAATTTAAAATTTAAAATTTAAAATTTAAAATTTAAATTTTAAATTTAAAATTTAAATTTAAAATTTAAATTTAAAATTTAAAATTTAAATTTAAAATTTAAAATTTAAATTTAAATTTAAAATTTAAAATTTAAAATTTTAAATTTAAAATTTAAAAAATTTAAATTTAAAAATTTAAAATTTAAATTTTAAATTTAAATTTAAAATTTAAAAAAATTTAAATTTAAATTAAATTTAAAATTTAAATTTAAATTTAAAATTTAAAATTTAAATTTAAATTTAAATTTAAAATTTAAATTTAAAATTTAAAATTTAAAATTTAAAATTTAAAATTTAAATTTAAAATTTAAAATTAAAAAAATTTAAATTTAAAATTTAAATTTAAAATTTAAAATTTAAAATTTAAAAATTTAAAATTTAAATTTAAATTTAAATTTAAATTTTAAAATTTAAATTTAAAATTTAATTTAAAATTTAAATTAAATTTTAATTTAAAATTTAAATTTAAAATTTAAAAAATTTAAAATTTAATTTTTAAATTTAAAATTTAAATTTAAATTTAAAATTTAAAATTTAAATTTAAAATTTAAATTTAAAAAATTTAAATTTAAATTTAAAATTTAAATTTTAAATTTAAAAAATTTAAATTTAAAATTTAAAATTTAAAATTTAAATTTAAATTTAAATTTAAATTTAAATTTAAAATTTAAAATTTAAAATTTAAATTTAAATTTAAAATTTAAAATTTAAATTTAAATTTAAATTTAAAATTAAAATTTAAATTTAAATTTAAAATTAAAATAAAATTTAAATTTAAATTTAAAATTAAAATTTTAAAATTTAAAATTTAAAATTTAATTTAAATTTAAATTTTAAATTTAAATTTAAAATTTAAAATTTAAAATTTTAAATTTAAATTTAAAATTTAAAATTTAAAATTTAAAATTTAAATTTAAAATTTAAAATTTAAATTTAAATTTAAAATTTTTAAATTAAATTTAAATTTAAAATTTAAATTTTAAATTTAATTTTTTAAATTTAAAATTTAAAATTTAAATTTAAAAAATTTAAAATTTAAAATTTAAATTTAAAATTTAAATTTAAATTTAAATTTAAATTTAAAATTTAAAATTTAAAATTAAAATTTAAATTTAAATTTAAATTTAAATTTAAATTTTAAAATTTAAATTTAAATTTAAAATTTAAAATTTAAAATTTAAATTTTAAATTTAAATTTAAAATTAAAATTTAAAATTTAAATTTAAATTTAAAATTTAAAATTTAAATTTAAAATTTAAAATTAAAATTTAAATTTAAATTTAAATTTAAATTTAAAATTTAAATTAAAATTTAAATTTAAAATTTAAAATTTAAAATTTAAATTTAAAATTTAAAATTTAAATTTAAATTTAAATTTAAAAAATTTAAAATTTAAAATTTTTAAATTTAAAATTTAAATTAAAATTTAAAAATTAAAAATTTAAAATTAAAAATTTAAAATTTTAAATTTAAAATTTAAATTTAAAATTTAAAAATTTAAAATTTAAATTTTAAATTTAAATTTAAAATTTAAATTTAAATTTAAATTTAAAATTTAAATTTAAATTTAAATTTAAATTTAAATTTAAATTTAAATTTAAAATTTAAATTTAAATTTAAATTTAAAATTTAAAATTTAAAATTTAAATTTAAAATTTAAATTTAAATTTAAAATTTAAATTTAAATTTAAAATTTAAATTTAAATTTAAAATTTAAATTTAAATTTAAAATTTAAATTAAAATTAAAAAATTTAAATTTAAAATTTAAATTTAAATTTAAAATTTAAAATTTAAAATTTTAAATTTAAAATTTAAATTTAAAATTTAAAATTTAAATTTAAAATTTAAATTTAAATTTAAATTTAAAATTTAAATTTAAATTTAAAAAAATTTAAAATTTAAAATTTAAAATTTAAAATTTAAAATTTAAAATTTAAATTTAAAATTTAAATTTAAATTTAAATTTAAATTTAAATTTAAAATTTAAATTTTAAATTTTTAAATTTAATTTTTTTAAATTTAAATTTAAATTTTAAATTTAAAATTTAAAATTTAAAATTTAAAATTTAAATTTAAATTTAAATTTTTAAAATTTAAATTTAAATTTAAGGTTTTAAGTTTAGGGTTTTAAATTTAAAATTTAAAATTTAATTTAATTTTAAATTTAGGGTTTAAAAAGGGTTTAAAATTTTAAATTTAAATTTTAATTTAAATTTAGGTTTTAAATTTAAAGTTTTAAATTTAAATTTAAATTTAAAATTTAAATTTAATTTAAAATTTAAATTTAAATTTAAATTTTTAAAATTTAAATTTAAATTTAAATTTTAAATTTAAATTTAAATTTAAATTAAAATTTTAAAATTTAAAATTTAAAATTTAAATTTAAATTTAAAATTTAAATTTAAAAATTTAAATTTAAATTTAAATTTAAATTTAATTTTTAAATTTAAATTTAAAATTTAAAATTTAAATTTAAAAATTTAAATTTAAATTTAAATTTAAAATTTAAAATTAAATAAATTTAAAATTTAAAATTTAAATTTAAAATTTAAAATTTAAATTTAAAATTTAAAATTTAAAATTTAAAATTTAAATTTAAATTTAAATTTAAAAAATTTAAAATTTAAAATTTAAAATTTTAAAATTTAAAATTTAAATTTAAAATTTAAAATTTAAAATTTAAAATTTAAATTTAAATTTAAAAATTTAAAATTTAAAATTTAAAATTTAAAATTTAAAATTAAAAAAATTTAAAAAATTTAAAATTTAAATTTAAAAATTAAATTTAAATTTAAATTTAAATTTAAAATTTAAAATTAAATTTAAATTTAAATTTAAAATTTAAAATTTAAATTTAAAATTTTTAAATTTAAATTTAAATTTAAAATTTAAATTTAAATTTAAAATTTAAATTTAAATTTAAATTTAAATTTAAAATTTAAAATTTAAAATTTAAATTTAAATTTAAAATTTAAAAATTTAAAATTTAAAATTTAAAATTTAAAATTTTTAAAATTTAAAATTTAAAATTTAAATTTAAAATTTTAAATTTAAAATTTAAAATTTAAAATTTAAATTTTAAAATTTAAAATTTAAAATTTAAAATTTAAATTTAAAATTTAAATTTAAATTTTAAATTTAAATTTAAATTTAAAATTTAAATTTAAATTTAAATTTAAAAAATTTAAAATTTAAATTTAAAATTTAAAATTTAAATTTAAATTTAAATTTAAATTTAAAATTTAAATTTAAATTTAAATTTAAAAAAATTTAAATTTAAAATTTAAAATTTAAATTTAAATTTTTAAAATTTTAAATTTAAAATTTAAATTTAAAATTTAAATTTAAAATTTAAATTAAAATTTAAAATTTAAAATTTAAAATTTAAATTTAAATTTAAATTTAAAATTTAAAATTTAAATTTTAAATTTAAAATTTTAAATTTTAAATTTAAAATTTAAATTTAAATTTAAATTTAAAATTTAAATTTTAAATTTAAAATTTAAATTTAAAAAAATTTAAATTTAAATTTAAAATTTAAAATTAAAAATTTAAATTTAAAAAATTTAAATTTTTAAATTTAAAATTTAAAATTTAAAATTTAAAATTTAAATTTAAATTTAATTTTAAATTTAAAATTTAAATTTAAATTTAAAATTTAAATTTAAAATTTAAATTTAAATTTAAAATTTAAAATTTAAAATTTAAATTTTTAAATTTAAATTTAAAATTAAAATTTAAAATTTAAATTTAAAATTTAAAATTTAAATTTAAATTTAAAATTTAAAATTTAAATTTAAATTTAAAATTTAAAAATTTAAAATTTAAATTTAAAATTTAAATTTAAATTTAAATTTAAAATTTAAATTTAAAATTTAAAATTTAAAATTTAAAATTTAAATTTTAAATTTAAAATTAAAATTTAAATTTAAAATTTAAATTTAAATTTTAAATTTAAAAATTTAATTTAAAATTTAAAATTTAAAATTTAAAATTTAAATTTAAAAATTTAAATTTAAATTTAAATTTAAATTTAAATTAAAATTTAAATTTAAAATTTAAAATTTAAAATTTAAATTTAAAATTTAAATTTAAATTTAAATTAAAAAATTTAAATTTAAATTTTTAAATTTAAATTTAAATTTAAATTTAAATTTAAATTTAAATTTAAATTTAAAATTTAAAATTTAAAATTAAAATTTAAATTTAAAATTTAAAATTTAAAATTAAAATTTAAATTTAAAATTTAAATTTAAAATTTTAAAATTTAAATTTAAATTTAAAATTTAAATTTAAAAAATTTAAAATTTAAATTTAAAATTTAAAATTTAAATTTAAAATTTAAAAAATTTAAAATTTAAATTAAAATTTAAAATTTAAATTTAAATTTAAATTTAAATTTAAATTTAAATTTAAAATTTAAAATTAAAAAAATTTAAATTTAAATTTAAATTTAAAAAATTTAAAATTTAAAAAATTTAGGAATTTAAAATTTAAATTAAAAATTTAAAATTTAAAAATTTAAATTTAAAATTTAAATTTTTTAAATTTAAAATTTTTAAAATTTAAATTTAAATTTAAATTTAAAATTTAAAATTTAAAATTTTAAATTTAAAATTTAAAATTTAAAATTAAAATTTAAAATTTAAATTTAAATTTAAAATTTAAAAAATTTAAAATTTAAAATTAAAAATTTAAAATTTAAATTTAAATTTAAAATTTAAAATTTAAATTTAAAATTTAAATTTAAAATTTAAAATTTAAAAAATTTAAAATTTAAAATTTAAAAAATTTAAAATTTAAAATTTTAAATTTAAAATTTAAATTTAAATTTAAAATTTAAAATTTAAAATTTAAATTTAAAATTTAAAATTTAAAATTTAAATTTAAAATTTAAATTTTAAAAAATTTAAAAATTTAAAAATTTAAAATTTAAATTTAAATTTAAATTTAAAATTTTTAAATTTAAATTTAAAAATTTAAAATTTAAATTTAAAATTTAAAAATTTAAATTTAAAATTTAAATTTAAAATTTAAAATTTAAAATTTAAAATTTAAAATTTAAATTTAAAATTTAAAATTTAAATTTAAAATTTAAATTTAAAATTAAAATTTAAAATTTAAAATTAAAATTTAAATTTAAAATTTAAAATTAAATTTAAAATTTAAATTTAAATTTAAAATTAAAATTTAAATTTAAAATTTAAAATTTAAATTTAAAATTTAAATTTAAAATTTAAAATTTAAATTTAAAATTTAAAATTTAAATTTAAAATTAAAATTTAAAATTTAAATTTAAAATTTAAAATTTAAAATTTAAATTTAAAATTTAAATTTAAAATTTAAAATTTAAAATTTAAAATTTAAATTTAAAATTTAAAATTTAAAATTTAAAAAATTTAAAATTTAAAATTTAAAATTTAAAATTTAAAATTTAAATTTAAAATTTAAATTAAAATTTAAAATTTAAATTTAAATTTAAAATTTAAATTTAAATTTAAATTTAAATTTAAAATTTAAAATTTAAAAATTTAAATTTAAAATTTAAATTTAAAATTTAAATTTAAATTTAAAATTTAAAAATTTAAATTTAAATTTAAATTTAAAATTTAAAATTTAAAATTTAAATTTAAATTTAAAATTTAAATTTAAAATTTAAATTTAAATTTAAAATTTAAATTTAAAAATTTAAAATTTAAAATTTAAAATTTAAATTTAAAATTTAAAATTTAAAATTTAAAATTTAAATTAGGGAGTTTTAGGGTTTAAATTTAGGGTTTAGGTTTAAGGAGTTTAGGGTTTAGGGTTTTAGGAGTTTAGGGTTTAGGGTTTAGGGATTTTAGGGTTTAGGGTTTAGGGTTTTAGGGGTTTAGGGGTTTAGGGTTTAGGGTTTAGGGTTTAGGGGTTTAGGGTTTAGGGTTTAGGGTTTAGGGTTTTTAGGGTTTAGGGTTTAGGGTTTAGGGTTTTTTTTAGGTTTAGGGTTTAGGGTTTAGGAGTTTAGGGTTTAGAGTTTAGGGTTTAGGGTTTTTTAGGGTTTAGGGTTTTAGGGTTTAGGAGTTTAGGGTTTTTAGGGTTTTAGGGTTTAGGGTTTAGGGTTTAGGGTTTAGGGTTTAGGGTTTTAGGGTTAGGGGTTTAGGGTTTAGGGTTTAGGGTTTAGGGTTTTAGGGTTTAGGGTTTAGGGTTTAGGGTTTAGGGTTTTTTAGGGGTTTAGGGTTTTAGGGTTTAGGGTTTAGGGTTTAGGGTTTAGGGTTTTAGGGTTTAGGGTTTAGGGTTTAGGGTTTGGAGGGGTTTAGGGTTTAGGGTTTAGGAGTTTAGGGTTTAGGGTTTAGGGTTTAGGAGTTTAGGGTTTAGA